>OY288241.1:73880827-76330202 GCA_958450325.1 Agrostemma githago | reverse complement strand
TGTCCTTGGCCTCCTTGGCCGTCAACTGACGACGACGCGGAGGAGAGCGTTCCCGAATCACCACAGGAACCTCCTTAGCCCGGACTCGTTTCTTGGAACTCGAGTCCTCATCCACCTCGATAGGCTCGAGTCGGGCCCTCACGGGCTCTGGGAGCCGGTCACGCGGACCTAATCGGTCCCGGGCCGTCAGCCTTGGCCCAAGTCGCCGCTCCAAGTCAGTCTGGGGGCTTTGCCGCCCCCGTGTGCCACTAACACCGGCATCTTTAGCTCGAGTCTTAGTATGTGACTTAAGACCCGATTCTAGTCGGACTAAGGTAGCAGGGGTCTCTCCCTCATCGAAAAATCTCCTATTGTCCTTCGCCGTCTCTCGACGAACCAGTTCGAAGGCCTCGTCGACCTTCAGAGCTTTGCGAGCCTCCTCGGACTCCTCAGAAGTCCACTTCTCGTAGGCTCGAGAAACCCAAGCGGATTGGCAAGGGTTGGGAATAGTCCATGTAGGACGAGTAAACCATCTCTGCAACCAGGTGTCGCACATAGCGTCCGTCAGTTTGAGCGAGACGCTAATAATGGCTTCAGTCTCAGGAATGCACTGAGACGAACCGAACTGCCTCAGGACGCGGTCCGGGTAAATGTGAACTGTCCAGTCAAGGGACAGGATCACAAGGTAACGAGCTTGGTCCCTCTTGGCCAACCCCGTCAGCTTAGAAAGGAACCACCAAGCAACCGTCCACCTAATCAATGGGCCACCATGGAACACCAATTCCTCGTCCCAGTAAGCTCGATTTATATGGTGATTCGAGCTTATCCGGCGCCCCCTTGAACTGATTTGGCTGCTACGGTAGTTGGGAACGCTCGGAGGAGGCTCTATGATCGATAAGCGTTCCGACAGCCAAACCTGCAAGAAGTATATACAAAATTTATAAGCAACGGAACGGTCCGCTACAGCCCACTCGATCGAGTACACTATCTGACTCGATCGAGTAAGGCTCCCTAAGAACAGTCAGAAACTCGTCAGGTGTGACACTCGATCGAGTAAAGCATCCCACTCGATCGAGTAGGCTCTCCACAGTTGGGCAGGAGCACTTTGCAGACATCACTCGATCGAGTGATAGGTACACTCGATCGAGTGACTTACGGACCTCAAGAAATCGCGAAAAAAAAAAAAATCGCGAGACCTGCAGAATGAGGGTGCTCCCCGTCAATTGCCGGGTTGGGTCAAATCGCCTAGCATCCAGACCCATAATGAGTTCCCCAGTGGCCAGCCAAGCAGGGCTATGACCAGTCTCCATCTGGTCAACCTCTCCAATCAGCCTAATTTGACCCACGCAGGAGTCAGCATCCATCAACCCCTCGAAAACATAGTGATGCGGCATGCAGAATGCAAAAGCCCTACGCCTGTGGGAAGGCGTAGCCCTTACATCTTGACAGTTCATGAACTTGTCAGCCAAGTCGAAGAGGGAAACAGTATCTCCCCGCACCATTCGATCTGTCTCAGCATGAGACAGACCTAGGAAATCCCTCAGTCTTCTCCTCGGGTCCGGGTAGAACGGAGGGATGGCAGGACGAGCCACAGGGCTCCAACCCCCGATGGCTACGATCTCCTCGGGAAGAGGGCATATTTCTCCCCGCGGGAACGCGAAGACGTGATGGGTGGTATCCCAAAACGCCAAACAGGCGTCCAAAAAGTGTGAATCAGTCACTAAACGCCGAAGAGGAAACAGGCTGACAATCCCCATTTGGGTCAGCTGGATTTTGTCCTCATCCCGAAAGTGCTGGGACCAGGCAAAAAGCATTGAAGTGAGATGCTCCATACCCATGGCGGGAACTTGAATTCTCTTGAAAGACTGAGAGATTTTTGTTAAGAGAAGAAGGGTTTTGATTTGAGGTGCAGTAAACTGAAGCAGGGAGACCTGTATTTATAATAGGGAAACCTGGCTATAACCCTAACTAACCCTGCCTCCTCAGCAAACTGGGCCCCGGCATGTGCAGGCCTGACGTCAACCCAGAATAGGAATCTAGTTATCCCGAGCTTTCCTAATTTTTTTCTAAAAATCCCTAAAATTCAAAAAAAAAAAATTCAAAATCCAGTACATTTTCCCCAGCACGAGTCGGTGTTTTGCCTATGTGTTACATGCAATTTATCATGTGTCAGCATACAGGTACACCCCGAGACTTCAGAAGCAAGTCCCCGCGCAATTACTTCACTCCCCAAGGTGAGCCCATATTTATCCCAGAATGCTACAGTCAAAGCCATGATGTATCAGCATACGGGTACTCCTACACCTCCAAAAGCAAGTTTTACTCCCCAACGGAGCTACCACCGGCAGGACAGGTATGACCCTCTGCTTATGGCTGGCGAGCCCTTCACGCTAGTCTACTGGACTATAAACGACCCGACCGGAAGGCTGCCAGGTCGTAATCTGCGATTGGCCTGGTAGCTACTCTGACTTTCGCCTTGTCCAAGCCTCAGTCAGAGTGGGGGCTCTGTAGACACCCGCATTTTGCCTGCTAGTGTTTATAGCAGTTCCCGACAAACACCCGATGATGATCGGACGCAAACGTGACTTAATATACTCGGATTTGGGCCCGAAATCAATAATATCTGACATGGACTTTTAGCGGAGTAATAATCTCACAAAACAGACCTCAAATTCAGGCCCAGTGGGTCGTTCCGAGCAAAACAAGACTAATTTGGGCCAAAACCGACACCAAAAATAAATCCCGTCTTTTGGCGACCGGGTCAAAACCCGGTCAAAGACGAACCCGTCACAAAAACAGCCCAAGTACACCTTCTAGAAGCTGGCGCCCATTCCTAAATTCAAAAAAGATCCCACAATCAACCAAGTCAACCCTTTCCTCTTTTATCTCGGTTTACCTTATCCACTCGATCGAGTGGATTGACCCACTCGGTCGAGTGGAGCGTCAAAAACCGGATCAGGCCCATTTTCTAGGGCACTCGACCGAGTGCACTAGGGCCACTCGATCGAGTGACCCTAGGTCGTGGGGTAAACTCTATAAATACCCCATGACCCTCACTCATTTCACAACTTTTTTACAAATTTTACCAATGCAATTTTACCCTCATTCAACTCACATTTCAGCCATACTTCCTACCCTACAACCCTAAGCAAACATACACAAAAACCGAGTCCCTTGTCCCTCGAAAAACCGACAATTCATCCACACATACACACATACACCATAACTCACATTCATCCTCGATACTCCAAAGTCCCGTCACTATTCGCGAGTTCATTTCCGAGGTCCTTACTAAGCATGTATGTTAAGGGTGTCCTAATCCCCATCTCGATCTTTGTTCTCTTTATTTACGTTTTTTGTATCGTCAATTTTATACCTATACTAGTATCGTAATCCTAACACTAACTCTAACATTCTAACCCTTTACATTTTCGCATACTAACTTTTTATTCGCGTTACTAATATATTGTTATCATACCGCGTATATATATATTAGTATCAAATTTCGGTTTCGGATACGTTTGACTATAATTGTCGCCTAAAGTCCGTCTAATCCCTTTACGAGCAACGACGGAGGTGGAGCCCTTTCGAGGAGCCCCGCCCCAATGTACTCAAGGGCGTGACGTGATTGCGACTAATCGTAGTTGAACGCATTCGATCCCATTTTTAATTAGTGCGGGACCCGTTGACACGAAAACCGACATCACATAACCCGAAAGGGTTAGTTTCGATGTCGTGACGTAGAGGGAGGCATTCCGTTGCTAATTCAAATTTTCTAACGTAAACGTTTTCGTAAAATCCCGACAACGGTATTATAATCGTACATGTACACGATTATAGTACCGGAGGTCGAGTTAAATTCAAATCACGCGATATTTGCATTTAATTCGACCGACCGTCGTTTTCAACCCAAAAAAACGAAACGAGTTAACACTCGTACAGGGGCTACTCGACCGAGTGCATAGGTCACTCGATCGAGTAGCGTCCATAAAACTGGACAGAACCCTTTTCGAGGGGCTACTCGACCGAGTGCATAGGCCACTCGATCGAGTAGCGTCCATAAAACTGGGCAGAAACTTTTTTGAGGACGCACTCGACCGAGTCAGACCATGACTCGACCGAGTGGGTCCTGTAACCCAGAAAACCGAGAGCTTAAATGCAACATTTAAGCCTCGTCTTTTTTTACGACTTTTAGTCGACACGTGTAAAGCCAATCATGTGAATCCACTTTTCAAAACTCACGCCCATCACGACACCTTAACGACTTTGATCGATTTTTCGACGTGATAAGTCGGGACAAGGCATCGAGGCATAGGATCGAGCTAGCATCACGCTTAGGCTCTATGTCTCCGTCCTTCGTTTGATGTGCAACATAATGTGCATTTAAACGGGGTTAGTCCACTTACACATTTCGCGGTCAAGTTTACATACGGGTCCGTTCCTATCTTTTTATTGTCTATTGTTCCGTAATTTTCGTATTGGCCGGGTTGTATTTCCGCCCGTGTAACTTGTACGTTATTCATTTCCGAGTTTTATTTATTTACTTGCTTACCGCTTTATAAATGAACCTCGCATGCTAAACCATTTCGACTATAATCAAGATGCATTAAATGACGTAGTTCACATAATATTCATATGCTTAGCCCGAAAACGCTGTTTGCATATCATTTAGTCATTTTACTAGCGCGTGCACACGAACACGAGCGATGTCTTAGTAGAGGCCGCCATGTGCGGGCGGGGTTGGGTGTCCTTAGTGGGCTTCCCAACACGTACCCTCACCCCTTACTCAGAACCTTTGGTTTCCGGATGTCCGAAACCCTTGGCGCACGAGAGTCATTCTATATACGAAAGCCGGTTTATACGGTATCGATATTGCAATGCAAAGGGACGAGCCCAATGAACTCTGAAATCAAAGTGGGCTTACCTTGTGTAAAGCCCATGACGACATAGAGTGGGCTCGTATGGTTCCGAATAACCACAAAATTCGGTGGCGACTCCATTTTGACTTAAATTTCGAACCCGAGAACAATCTCACCACGAGATTCATTCGCCTACCCAAACCCGCGCGTGGCCGCGTCGGGGTGGACCTACGTCATGTCCACAATCTGTAATTCAATCAACACTTTAAAAAGGAATAAGGTATTCCGTGTTACTCTAATTCATCTAGCACGTTACATTAATGAATTATGTGTGTTACTTTAACCGAAACTTACTCTAGTCATGATATTCACCAAAGAATTAATATCTGTAATTAAATAAACTCTTAAAAAAAGTGTTATTGTAATTCATTCAATCCGTTACTGTAAAGGTTAAGCTACGTTACTCTAAGAACCACATTTCCCTAATCAGAATACTGGTTCATCTTCTGCATCCTCCTCGTCCTCATCTTCTGATTCTGATTCTGATTCTGATTCTGATTCTAATTCATCGTCAGATGGTTCGACAATCGCTGGCGGTCGTGTTGCAAAGGGATTGGGACAATTCCTCTTGTCGTGATGCGCCGTCTGCTTATAATTGTTGCACATGCGCTTGGGCTTCTTTGCAAGTGCAACGGATTTCGCTTTGCTCGATAACAACCTTTTGCCGCTTCCTTTTGTCTTGGAAATCTTCGGCGGGAGTATCATTAGCTCTGCTGTTGACGTACATCCCAGCATCTCTTCCAATTCCTGGGTTTTATTCAATGTCTTGCTACCCCCAATCGGCTTAAGCTTCATCCTGAATTCGCTGATCAAAGCGCACATGCTCTCCACATCTTCTTTACTAGCAGACCGTAGAATACCCATCATCTCACGAACCTCCGACCACAGTTTAGACATCTCTATCTGCTTTCCGTCTATGATGTCAATATCATCGCCTTCCAATCCGTCGTCACCAACACGAGAATTGCGCAATGCATCCCTCGACCACCTTCTCGCAACGTAGTTATCGGGTATACTGGTCAGGCCCTTAGATGAATATATCCAAATTATGTGTCGACACAGTATTCTCCTTGTCTCAAACAATTTACACGTGCACTTGACGTCCGACGTTTCTGCAGGAGGTTATTAAAGCATTAAGACTATCAGAACTAACACCTTCAAACCGCGTTACTTTAACTCATACTTTGTGTTACTGTAATTCATACATTCTGTTACTTTAATTCACAAATCACGCACAACAAAAGCATTCTGTGCTGGATCTACAAACCGCATTACTTTAATTCATATTGTGTGTTACTTTGATACATTCATTCTGTTACTTTAACTCATAAATCCCGTATAAATGAAGACAACAAGCAGGCCATTGCGTACCTTGTTTGTAGTTGACTAGAAATTCTTTACCCCTGGTGGCATCCCTCACTGTAGTTACTTCAACCCCATCCCTTTCAGCAATCCTCTCACATTGCACGTCCCCACTGAACCCTTCACCTCCTCTTGAAATTCATCAAAAACGACATGGGTGTACACCCTTGATGCGTGTTGTTCTATCAGGAGGTGGGTCATTGTCTTCGGCAGAGATTGTAGATTCTCGCTGTCAAGCTTCTTCTGGGTATACCTCTGGTGATCCATTGCGCTCTCGAACCGCATCCAGAATTCAACCAACGTTCCATGCTGGTTCTCAAACTGTTTGAAAAAATTGTTTTCGCTCTCCGATCTCTGTGTTGTTCGCATTAAGCCACCCATCTTCAGATCCCTGTAGTGTGCCATGACCCACTGCTTCCTGATCGAAAATGTAGTTGTGAACCACTGAACATCACCCACGTCGTGCTCCTCCATTATTTCCATCCACCGCTCGTCGAATGCTGCTGCATCGATGTCCTCATCCCACACTATTGCATTCAGTTTCTTCAGGAATTTCTGGTAGTCAGCCCTCGAGGCACCATATTTAGTGGGGACCTTATTCATTATATGCCACATACAAAACCGTTGCCACGCTGATTTGAACATCTTCGCGAACGATGCTATGATCCCAGGATCCTGATCAGTGATGATGTACGCAGGTTTCTTGCCACCCATGGCCTTCAAGAACCGTTCAAACACCCAGTTGAACGATTCAAAGTCCTTGTGCGCGATGAGAGCGCCACCAAAAGTCACGGATCGTTTGTGGTGATCGACACCAGTGAACGGGGTGAATATCATCTTATATTTGTTCGTCCCGTATGTTGGGTCGAATGAAACTGTGTCACCAAACAACCTGTAGTTTCTCCTAGCAATGTCGTCAGCCCAAAATACCCTGCTCAAACTACCGTCGTCATCCAGGTCTTAATCAAAAAAAATCCCTCCCGATTGCCCGCCATACCTCTGAAACGATCAATGAATAACTGATCATCTCTCTCATGGACGAAGCACTTTATATCTCTACCAAAGTTCTTGAAGTCGACCAAGCTGGCACCTACGTTTGCGAACCCTTCAACCTGCTCCTTACACATCTTGTACGTCTGCGTGGCACCGATCTTCAGCTGAAACAATTCGTTTATTAAAGTAACGTATGACAGTAGTTGAAGTAACATTAAGACAGCATTAAAGTAACGCGTTGATTAATTGTACCAGACATTTTCTAATTCACAGACGACATTCATTAAAGTAACGGAGGTTATGAACCACAGTAAGACAGCATGTGCATTAGAGTAACAAAATATTACCTATGGCGCAGTGTACTAAACCACATAGTGATCTGAACTTATATAATTGAACCTGCAAGAAGCTACTCAATACATACCCGTGAATTGTTCAGGATCATTTGCTTGTGGTACTTCGTGAGGTTTCTTGATAACTTATGGAATTCTCTGTCTTTTGGTGAAATTAGCTCGTGGTTGTGCCCACTGTGAAAAACAACAATTTTCATAGGTCCGCCATTGCTGAACAACTTAATTCTTGCCATACAGCCAATACGACGGACCTTAGTTTTCCTTTTTGGTTCCTTCACAGCGACTCCCTCTATCGTCCCCTCCACTGCTTCCCCCTTCAACGTCGCCTCCTTGGATGCCGCATCTCCGCTGACTTTTTTTTTTGTTAAAACTCTGCCTGTTACATACCAGCAGCTTTGATTTAATCTCACCACCCCGCCATCTTTTCGTTGTGTACCTTCTCACATTGAACCCGCAGGCCAATGCGTAGATTTTATAAAAGTTTACCGCCTCTTCCTGGTCTTTGAATATCTGCCCTACGTATGGCGTGAAACTCTCACCTACATCCCTGCACCATTCGTGTGCTGCTGCGTCATCTGAAAAGCAAACCACTGCATTGAGTTAATCAAATTAACAGAAGATGCGTATAAAATAGACATAAAGTAACAGATGACGGTCGCTAAAGTAACGGATGGTGTGCATTAAAGTAACGAATATTGTGCTCTAAAATAACGCCAGTTAGATTTCATTCACGTATTTAAAAATTACGTGATAAAACAGTGTTCATACAATGAGCGTAAAAACTAATAATAAGGAGTATTGTAATTGCCTCCATGGTGTCTACAGTATAAAGCACAGACAAAAAACTTACGGTTTGTTTGTTTGACGGGTTGAATATCAGTCATAGAAGGAGATTTTTGCAGCGGCACAAGGTAGAAGATGAATGACTTAACGTCTATTATAATTCGTTGACTGAACTTGTGTACTGTGATTGTAGGTTATTTTGATTGGAAGTTGTTGACTATAGTAACGCAGTATATTTCTCTGAATGGGCAGTTACTCTTTTTATTTGTTTCCTATTTTGTTGGCAATCACGTCCCACCATTATAGAAAACAATATCTTTTTAAATTATTATTTTAATACGACGGTTTCATATATCCCAATTACTCTCTAATGCGCTACAATAACAGATGTTAAGAACTAAAGTAACAACCAGTATGAATTAAAGTAACAGACCATAAAAGTAATACAAGTATGTCATTAAAATAACAGACTCTCTACACCAAAGTAACACAGTATGTGAACTAAAATAACCCAATATCTTTATAACGTAGAAAAGTAGAAACTAATAATCCAGTATCATCTTAATGACTCCCACCATTATAGGAAACAATATATTTTTTAATTATTATTTTAATACGGCGATTTCATATATCGCAATGACTCTCTAATGCGCTGCAATAACAGATGTTAAGAACTAAAGTAACAACTTCGATGAATTAAAGTAATAGACCATAAAAGTAATACCAGTTTGTAATTACAATAACAGACTCTCTACATTGAAGTAACACTGTATTTGAACTAAAATAACCCAATATCTTTTGTGCGCATTAGAGAGTATTTGAACTAAAATAACCCAATATCTCTACATCATGTGATGAATATGCAGTTCAACGTAGAATAGTAGGAACTAATAATTTAGTATCATCTCAATTACTCCCATGTCCTTTCAAGAATAAACTACAATATATATACTCACTGTTTGTTTTTTCCACGATTTGCATATCAGACATTAAATGAAAAGTAGAAGCCGGATTTGTCGAACTTATAATGCAGCAGCGCGATGAAGACGATTATTGACCGAATGTGTTCTTGATTGTGTGGTTTTGAAATAAATGGCAGCGGCGCGATGAAGACGATGACTGACTGAATGTGATTTTGAAGAATGAATGATTGATTGAGCGAGAGAACGATGAAGAAGAAAGTGATGGAAACAGAATTGATGAAGGAGAGAATGAATGATTGAATGAACGAGAATGTTACGTTACTGAAATATTCACCTTCCTATTTTGTTGGATGCAGTATCTTTTTTTTTTTTTTTAAAACAGTGATTTATCTCGTCCCTTGATCCATCTTTCATCCAACGGATGGGATGAGGACTTAGGGACTCAATATATATAATGGACTCATAGAAACCTATCTCTCTCTCTCTCTATAATATATATATATAATAAGGCTCTTATGAGTCCTTTACTCTATATGAGTCCATAAGTCCTCATCTCATCCATTGGATGGGATGAGGATGGATGGACAAGATGCATCCTAGCATTTACATTAAAAAAAAAAGATTTACGTTCCTAAAATAGCTCCCATGAATTTAGGAAACAATAACTCCCTTGATCACATTCATTCATCATTCACCTTCATTCAAACCCGAAAAAAAAACCCTTTCTTAATTCACAAAAAAATCCTTTCTTCATTCACGTTCATTCATCAATTCTGTTCTTGAAATCCTGTTACAATGGATTCAATAATCGCGTCATCTTCTTCAACTGTTGATAAGCAATAGATCGAGTATAACAATGGTGAGTTTCAATATTTCTTTAACGTTTTGATTCAATTTTTATTCATGGATAAATTGTGCGTCAATTTGCGTTCTTTTTTTACGTCGATTTTCATGTTTATATTGCTTTCATTGTCATTTCATTCATCATAATTTCGTATCAATGGTTAATTGCTCTCTCGATCTTTATAGATTCCAGGGTTTTATGTTTTTTATTTAGATTTTCCATGATATCCACTGATACTATTGTTTTGATTTCTATTAACGCAGAAACGTGGTTGAAGTAACATGCCTTCTGAGTTAAAGTAACACTTAATTGCAATTACAGTAACACAAATGGACATTGAGAAAAGGGTTTTGATGATGATGTTAAAGTAACGTATTGTACTCGTTAGAGTAACACAACTTAGGAATTGAAGTAACAAATGGTTTGCATGGGTGTAACGCTGTTCATTTTTGTGCAGGTGGTATTGGCAAAGATGCGAACGCACAGGATAACACTGGAAGAGGTGGAATTTTATTCATTTGATTAATCATGGATTAATAACAATGGTTCGTTGATATTATTGTTTCACTGATATTATTGTTTTGCTTTATGTTGAAGCAGACATGGCATTGAAGTAACACACGTTATGAATTACAGTAATACCTAATTCTAATTAGAGTAACACGAACACGTAACATTGAAAAGGGTTTTTGGCGCTGACGTTGAAGTAACTTCCTTTAAGAGTTAAAGTAACACAACTTATGAGTTGAAGTAACACGTATGTCCATGGGCGTAAGGTTTTTTAATTTCTTGCTGGAAGCATTGACAAAGAACCGAATGCACAAGAATGGTGCAGAGATGTGTGTGAGGCTTTCACTCCGTACATGAAGCAAGTATTCGGAACAATTGATGAGGCAGTGGAATTTTACAAAATCTACGCTTTGGCTTGCGGATTTGTCATGATAAAAATATTTGCCTTTTTTTGTTTACAAGAATAACTGATTTTTGTACACATTTTTTTACGAGTAGCATTGTGCTACGTAGCAATTAACTCTATATTTTATTTAATACATGTGCATTTAGTTAGAATAACATGTCAGTTCTATTGGAGTAACACCTTTCGTCAGTTAGAGTAACAGACCTAATGCGTTAAAGTAACTGAGGACAGCAGCGTTGTTTAAACAAATGATTACCAAAGTAAGTGAGGATAGCTTGAATTGGAACCATTCATTAACAAATTAACGATTGTCGCTCTTTAAAGAACGATAAATAATGCGTCAGAGTAATTGATGATAATAGCATTGTTTAACCATGAGACAAAGAATAACACTATTAATTACTTAGAGTGACATCATTTGTTCATTAAAGTAACACTTATAATACGTCAATGTAACACGCTGATTATGAGACCACACATATTTTGGGTAAACTTCATTCATTGCCATAGTGACACCATTCGTTACTTAGAGTAACAAGTACAGTCAAGAGTAACACAGTAATGCAGGTTAACAACCATTCCTTATAGTAACATGATTTGTTCGTTAAAGTAACAGCTACACTGCGTTAGAGTAACACAGTGATGCAGGTCAACAACCTTTTTTCTTATGTTAGAACTATTCATTACCAAAGTAACAACATTCGTTCCTTGAAGTAACATATATAATGCGTCAGGGTAACTGATGAAAACAGCGTTGTTTAACCACCATTATGAAAATACCATCATTCATCACTTAGAGTAACATCATTTAATCGTTAAAGTAACAGCTACAATGTGTCGCTGTAACACACTGATTATGAGACCAGATTTGTATTGTAGGTTAACATCATTCACTCTCATAGTAACACCAGTCGTTTCTTAGAGTAACAGGAACACTTAGTCAGTGTAACAGAATTTAACAGCGTTATTCCATTAGTGATAATCAAATTCAATGTAAGTCGAATACCCAGATGACAATATGCAATCACTAATTAGCACACAAAAAGGTTAAAACTCTGAAAATTTTGTAAACTCTAATCATAGAAAGATGATCGAAGCGTTCCTTGGGTATAGTTGAAGGGATTGAACTGAATATGACTGCAACAATTTTTGAATTTTGAAGTTTGTGAGGAAGAAATTTTGAAGCTTATGAAGATGACGATTGTTGAATATGACAATTGAAAATTATGAAGAGGAAATAATTATGAAGATGAAGGGTGAAAGGTCGTACAGTAGTTGGGCGGGTGAGTTTTAAATGAAATTTTTTTAATTATGAGGTAATGTATATGAGAAGAGAGAGGAAGATTCTGTAAGGAGAATTAAGGAAAGAGAGAGATTTCATATATTTTTACCATATATGTTAGTTACTTCTTTTATTACTCAAATCAATCACCACCATTCATCTCCCTCTAAATCAATGGTTGTAATTAGGACTTACGGACTCAAAGATGAAAAGAGGACTCACTTGATATATATATATATATACAGGTGGGATTTTGTGTAAACATCAAATTTGGTGTAAATACGCTAACAATCAGGTCCGTTAGATCTTACAAGATCGACGGTCAAGATTAATCCTCAAAAGATAACAAAACTCTCCCAAAAACCCTTCCATCCCTCTTCTCTTTCTCTCTCTCTCCTCTCTTTGTCTTTAGGTTACGTAAAACCCCAAATTTTTTCTCAAAATTCTTCCTCTCAAAAATTGATCTTATCTTTCAAATTGAAACGTCTAATTAACCAGAAAATTGCTCAATCGTAAGATTTGATTGTAGATTACTTCATTCAATTCGTTCAATTTTTCAGAAATCCGTTCAATTCATTTAATTTCCCAGAAATTCGTTTTGATGAGTATGGATTCCACCGAGCATGAACCTATTGTTGATGAACATGAAGGTAATGTCGGTATAATTCAATACCTATTAGTTTTTGAATAGGTATTCGTTTTTTAAGTTAATTTTTCCGATTTTTTAGCATGTATTCATTTTTAACTATTGCTTTTTTATTTTCTCCAGAATTCTTTATGATGAATATCGATTTCAACATAGAAAACATGAATCAACTTGAAGGTAATCTCAGAATTTTATAGAGTACTTGAATTTATATGTTGGAATAGTTGAATATATATGTTGGAATAATTGAATATATGTGTTGGAGTAATTGAATATATGTGTTGGAGTAATTGGAGTACTTGAGTATATGTGTTGGTATAGTTGAATATATATGTTGGAATAGTTGAATATATGTGTTGGAGTAATTGAATATATGTGTTGGAGTAATTGAATATATGTGTTGGAATAACTGAGTATATATGTTATAGTAATTGGAGTACTTGAGTATATGTGTTGGAATAGTTGAATATATGTGTTGGAATAGTTGAATATATGTGTTGGAGTAACTGAGTATATATGTTGGAGTAATTGAAATACTTGAGTATATGTTGGAATAACTGAACATGAACATAGAGTAACTGATGTCTAATATTGGAATAGGTGAACATGAGCATTAGAGTAACTGTGATTCTGGAATGGAATAGTTGAACATGTATAACTCAGAATTGAATATATGTGTTGGAATAGTTGAATATATGTGTTGGAGTAATTGAATATATGTGTTGGAGTAACTGAGTATATATGTCGGAGTAATTGGAATACTTGAGTATACGTTGAAATAACTGAACATGAACATAGAGTAACTAATGTCTAATATTGGAATAGCTGAACATGAGCATTAGAGTAACTGTGATTCTGGAATGGAATAGCTGAACATGTATAACTCATAATTGAATATATGTGTTGGAATAGTTGAATATATGTGTTGGAGTAACTGAGTATATATGTTGGGGCGCTTGATTATATATGTTGGAGTAACTGAATATTAGAGTAGTTGCTTAATAAATATGATATATATGCAAGACTCACTCGGAAATCTTTACAACTCAATCAAAAGGATGGGACTATATGACGTTGAAGACATTCATACAAGTATACAACTCAGACGATGAAAGCACACAATGTTTATAATACGATAGTTATAATAGTTGGAGTATACTTGGTGTTAAATCTTGGAATACTTAGTGTTATATCTTGAAATACTTGATATTATAGCCTGGAATACTTGGCTATCACTTTTGTTTAAGTTCTTTTTGGATTTTATGATTTGGATCTTGAATTAATTTGTGTTCAGGAAGGGGGTAGTCAATAGAATGTGTTGTGTATTATTTGATCAAAGAGTATGTCACAACAAGTTATGAATTTATGTGATTGAGTAGTAATCTCATTTTTGTGTTATCTACTACTTGGTGTTATTTGGAATACTTGGTGTTATAGCTTGAAAAAGTTGGTGTTATATCTTGGAATACTTGAAGTATAGCTTGGAGTACTTGGTGCTATGTCTTGAAATACTTGGTACCTTATATCTTGGTCTAAACTGTTAGAACAACTAAGATCGAATGTTGGAGTAACTGTTATCCAATATAAGAATAACTGATTATAAACATTGGAATAACAACAACATTAGAATGATTGAAGAAGAATTGATTGATTAATTCAATCAATAATTAGTAAATGTTGAAGTAATTGTTGTCCAGTACAAGAATAATTGATTATAAACATTGGAATGACAACAACACTATAGCAATTAAAAATGGATAATTGATTGATTTAATCAACAATTTAAATGATTGTTGGAGTAACCACCAAAACATGTTGGAGTAGATGCTTACAAGCATTGGAATAACTATGTTACAAGCATTCTGATATGTCAAAATTACATTATAAGCACGCAATAGTGCACTATGACAAAGTATCCAGAAAAAATGAGAATGTTTTCCAGGCAACCTCTTCGTTCTGGCTTCTTCATCGCTCTAGCAAAAATGTCATTTGTTTTAATTGTGATGGATGATTTCAACCGTTTCTTGGAAGGCTTTCCGGTCGCCTCATCTTCTGTTCCCATGGGACGCTTCTTTTTCATTTTAGAAATGAAGTTAGCTAGGACGTCTTTATCCTTGATAATATGTTCCTTACTCTTTTGTGATGCTATATCAAAGGGGTCCAATCTAAACCAAAAACCAGGAAGTCAGTCTTAAACAGCTCGCCTATGAGAGGCCAATGAATCGAATATGATAGGAATCTAAAAAGACATCTTAATGCATATCCAAGTCCAATACTAATTGATTTTAAACATGTCATTATTCCATGAACAAATAGCAGACCAATGCATATATACATAGCCTCACACCTATGCTGTAACTCATGATGAAATACTCCATAAATCTATGGTATTTTATATAGAGTAGTAGGGGAGATATATTTAAGTTTGTGATATAAGACTCGTTTGTAACATTCACAATGGTTCATGAGGTATGAACTACTTTACTAATCAGAATTTACAAGCGTGCCTAAGCATATGAAGTTGACAAAAAACATAATGTAAAACATTACGTACAAAATGTGAACGATCAATCATCAATTCGACAGCAATTAAAAAATCAAATCAACGAATTCTGGATAATAAACATCAATGTGATTTCATGAAATTCACCGTCAGAAGGACATGCTCCCGGACTTTCTGTTGTGTTGTCTTGATGAGGCAACTTTTCATGTACATGATAAGTGTGTCTTATACCGTGTTATTTGGCTCACTTTGTGTCGTGTTTAATGTCATAATGTCGGGTTTAGAGGTATTGTATCAATTAATGCCGGATTTCACCAAACTCGTGAGATTTTAGGGTCAGGATTGCATTTATGTTAATTTTGGCGGCCTTGGTCTTTAATGACTCTATTTGCAAGCCCGAGTTTCACACTTATCGGGAAAGACTAGGATCGTAAGAGAAAGAACAGGCTACAGAATAACTATATTATAGCTGATATACATGTGGAATTGTAGCTGTCAAATTTTCGAGACATCGCATCAAATCCGAATTACGTATCCCCATAAAAACACAAGAATCACAAATTCATCAATACAAACGAATAATCTCCGAATCACGTACAATTGTACAAAATTTGAACGATCAATCGTCAATTCAACAGCAATTAAAAGATCAAATCAACTTTTGAGGATGAACTCATTTGAACAAAGAAGCAACACAGAATTTGGCCGCGGAAGTGAAACTCGAGTATTCGTTAGTTAATCAATAACCTATCATCCTAAGACCTCATTAGAACACATAATATATATTTTATCAATCATCCTAAAGTACTCTAATATATATTTTATCAATCAAATTCAACTACTTCAACACATAATTTTTATTCACAACTATTCTAGTATTCATATTCAAGTATTTTAATATATATATTCAACTATTCTAAGATTACAATTCCCCTAAATAAAATACTCTAATATATATATTTTTTATCATTCAATTTCAACACCAACACAGAATTTTCATGCACAGCTATTCTAATATGCTTATTCAAGTACTCTCTCTCTCTCTCTCTCTCTCTCTCTCTCTCTCTCTATATATATATATATATATATATATATATATATATTCAAGTATTCTAAAATCACCTAAAGTTGATCTATACTTAAACATACGAATTCAGTTATTCCAACCTATATATTCAAGTATTCCACAAAAAATGAGCACAAATAATGATGAAACATGATTATATATATATTCAAGTATTCTAATACATATATTCAAGTATTCTAATACATATATTCAAGTACTCCAATATTCAACATCAACTTTTTTAATTATTCAAGTACTCTAATACATATATTCAAGTACTCCAAAAAATAGAAACCCTAACTCGTAAATAATTTTATAAACAACAAAAATTAAGCAAAATTGAAGAAATCAGAGTGAAGAAGGACAACAAGTTAAACTCGTCATTCGTCAATGACAGTAATCGAGAACAAAATTACAAAAAAGAAGTCGTAAATGGAGTGCGAAGTGTTATACCAGAATTGTTGAGGTAAATCGATGTTAGGATTGAAATTGACGAGATTCACATGAGAAATCAGCAAAAACAACCGCACAAAAATCAGAAATCAACAACAAATCTCGAGAGTTTAAAGTGAAAATTAAGAAATTACTCACCGAAACTGAAGAAACTAGGGCGCGCAGAACTGTAGAAGCAAGCTGAAGTAATTAAGCGGAACTATTAGAATGAAACTAAAGAAATTGAATGATGATGATGATGGAGATGCTGGAGATGGGAAGGAAATAAAGAGAGGGGAAATGAAGAGAGAGAGAGAGAGAGAGAAATCAAATGAGCGTCTAAGTGAGGGAGTGAAAGAGGTTTTTGTTTATTGGTGAGATCAAATCTAAGCCGTTGATCAAATATTAGATCAACGGTCCAGATTATTAGGGTATTTACACCAAATTGGTGTGTTTACACCAAATCCTGTTTATATATATATATATATATATATAGAGAGAGAGAGAGAGAGAGAGAGAGAGAGAAAAGGGTTCTCATAAGGTCACCAAATTTTTTAACTCCATAAGTCCTCATATTAACTCTTGAATGATTATAAATGAAGGGTTAAGATTTGATGTGTAGTTGGGGATGTTCAATGCAACAAAAAAAAAGAAAAAGAAAAAGAACATATAGCATTTAAGGAGCTTTATTTTCCCATGATTGCCTAAATATTGATTATGTAGTTTTTTTGGGTATACCAAAATACATACAGTATATTAATGCTCAAAGGTAGTCAATATTTTGTTAATTTTACCTAGTATTATATTAAACTTACTGTTTTCAAAAAAAAAATATTAAACTTACTCGGTAGGTTGTTAATAAGTTACTAAAGTTACACAAAATGTGATTGAAATTACACAATAAATTATTAAAGTAATTTATCGTATTTTTCGTGTGCTTCAAAAATCACGTGTAAATAAAGTCGGTTCATTAGATTTTTTTTATGTAAAGTTATAAAACATTATTGGAGTTACAATATATGATCTGAAGTTACAAAATACAAGAACTGAAGTTACATAACATATAAACTGAAGTTATAAAAATATGTAAAGTGAATTTACAAAGATATATGAACTGATTAGAATTGAAGTTACAATATACGATCTGAAGTTACAATATACGATTTGAAGTTACAAAATATGTGAACTGAAGTTACAAAATATATGGACTGAAGTTACAAATATATGGACTGAAGTTACAATGTACGATCTGAAGTTATAAAATATGTGAACTGAAGTTACAAAATATGTGAACTGAAGTTACAAATATATGGACTGAAATTACAATGTACGATCTGAAGTTATAAAATATGTGAATAGAAGTTACAAAATATGTGAACTGAAGTTACAAATATATGGACTGAAGTTACAATGTACGATCTGAAGCTATAAAATATGTGAACTGAAGTTACAAAATATGTGAACTGAAGTTACAAAATATGTGAACTGAAGTTACAAATATATACGGAATATATAAAAAACAACTCATTTACAAAGCTCGTTCGGTCTTCATCTCCATTTTTAATTCTTCCTCTTCGTCTTCATCTCTATTTTTAATTCTTCATCGTCATCAAAAATCTGCAATTATTAATTGAAAAAACTATACTATATTAATTGAACTATATATACTATATTAATTGAAAAACATTTAATTAAAAAATGAAGACGGAAACAAGTTCAATGACAAAAAAAAAAAAAAAAAATGAGTAAACTGACAATAAAAAATCAAAAACATAACGAAGAATAAACCCAAAAACAAACACAAATTCAAACAAACAAACAAACTCAGATCATTAAAACAATAAACCCAGAAATTAAATTCATCCCAAATCATATCCATAATTCAAACAAAAGAACAAACCCGGAAATTAAATCAGCAAAAACCATCGGTCACAATCAGTAAAATTTGAGTTTAATCAGTAAAATTTGTGTCACAATCAGTAAACTAATCACAAACTCATTAAACAAGAAAAAACCCCATTTGTAAAACCCTATCCGAAATTAAACAAAACAATCAATTAAACACCAAATCCCCAAATTGAAAAACCCCAATTTAACAAGAAATTCAAAATTAAACCTGAAAAACACGACTAAACGCAAAACCCCCAAATCGGAAAAAAAACCCTAATTTCGTAAAAAAAACCCCCAAACTCGTGAAATTAAACAGAAAATTGCCAAATGATAGTTTCTTACAAATATTATCATACAATCTATTGTCAAACAGATTTGAAAATTATAACAAATTAATGGTAAAGGGCTAAACTTTACCTGCGAAACTTTAACGGAGAATTTAGAGCAGAGAAGGACGATGGCGGACAATGATGACGGCTGAGATTTTTTTTTCCAATCAGAGGCTTAAAACTTCTTTCTTTTGGAGCAGATGAGAAGTTTAATGGTGGATGAAGGTGAGAAATAATAAGAGGGGTGGATGAGGGTGAAAAATAATAAGAGTGAGAAGTGGGAAAAGAGTAATGAAGGGTGGAGAGATATGAATATGGTGGGAATAAAGGAAGTTGGGAACAGGGTAATGAATGAAGGTGGGAATATTGAGGGGAAGAAAAAGAGGAGCTTGGGGATAAGTAATTGTAATTTACTTTTATTTTCAAATTAAATATAAACCAAGATCTCAGTCATCTATTTTGTTTTGATCCAAAGGCTGATAATAAGCCTTATGGACTTATAGGAAGTGAAGGTCCTTGATCCCTTATATATATATATATATATATATATATATATATATATATATATATATATATATAGATGGGATCAGGTGAGTCCACTTATATATATTGAGTCCGTGAGTCCCCATCTTAGCCCTTGATTCAATGTTAGATTAATGGACAAGATTTGATCTCATAATTAAGGAAATAACTATAATATCTATCAAAATATATTTTCTTTCTCTCTCTTCCTTAATTATCTCGGTACAAAATCTCTCTTTCCTATCAAATTTTTAATTGCCTCTTTCTCTCACACAACAAGTTTATATAAAATGAAGTTTTTTTCATCTTCAGCAAAAAATCATCCGTTCCCTACTGCCATTGTACGTATGTTACCCTGTTACTGCCATAATCCATAAACTATGTTACTGTAACTCATACGTTGTGTTACTCTAATTCATGAACTGTGTTACTTTAACTCATAAAATCTGTTACGTTGCATAGTCTCTTGCAAAAACTGTTACTCTAACTCATACAATGTGTTACTTTAATTCATGAATTGTGTTACTTTAACTCATAAAATCAGTTACGTTGCATAGTAGTCTCTTGCAAAAACAGGAGTTCCAATTAACAAAAAGAACAATGTTTGTTTTTATTAAGATACTCCAAAACAAAAAGTAGTACAATATTCCAACTAAATCAACTCCATTACAATTCCAATGTTTCACACTTGTTACTCATAATGTCCTACTTATAATTCTGCTTCTTCTTCATCCTTCTCGTTTTCTCCGTCTTCTTCTTTTTTATCTTCTTCATCATCATCTCAGAAGGTTTGATTTAATCTCAATGGAGGAAACTCTCACCCACATCCCTACATCATTCATATGGATTAAAGTAACAGATAACAAGAGTTAAAGTAACAGATGAAGTGCATTGAAGTAACAATTAATTAAATTAACAGAGTATGCTTATACACCAGGTATAAAGTAACAGAGGTCAGATATTAAAGTAATAGATAGTATGAATTAAAGTAACAGATAATGTTCATTAAAATAACACCAGATATAAGTTAGTGTAAAAAATTCATATAATGATAAAAAATGATAGTATGACGCAGTATCTTATTCTTTGATATTGATTCCTATTTTGAAGTCATCACGTCCCATAATTATAGGAAGTAGTATTTTTTTTTCTTTTTTTTATATGGCATTATTCTTTGATATTGTTTCCTATTTTGGTGGCAATCACGTCCCATTATTATAGGAAACAATATCTTTTTTTTTATTATTTTTTTTAATATGGCAGTTTCCTAAATTCTTAGGACACTACAATGCACTACAATAACAGACGAAAAACACTAAAGTAACAACTGAAGTGTATTAAAGTAACACGACATATAAAGTAACAGATGGTAGACATTAAAGTAACAGATGCTCTACACTAAAGTAACAAATGGAGTGTATTAAAGTAACACGACATATAAAGTAACAGATGGTAGACATTAAAGTAACAGATGCTCTACACTGAAGTAACGCAGTATATGAACTATAATAACTCAATATATTGTAAACGTAAAAACTAATAATTGAGTAGCATCTTAATGACTTCCATGGCGATTCCAGTATAAATTACAAAACATATATACTCACCGTTTGTGTGTTCTACGATTTGCATATGAATCTATGATGAATAACACGACCATGAAAACAATATCAACATGAAAATTGACGCAAAACATGAATGACACGACCATGTAAACAATATCAACATGAAATACGCAAAACATGAACACAAATTGACGCAAATTAATCAAGATAATGAATAAAAATTGACGCAAAACATGAAAGCAATATCGAAACTCACCATTATTATACTCGATGAATTGCTTATCAACCGTTAATGAAGATAACACGATCATTGAATTCATAGTAACGAAATTTCGAGCACAGATTTGATTGAATGAATGAACGTGATGATCGATGGGAGCATTTTTTTTTAAGGTTTTGATGAACCTGTGAATGAACGTGAATGAATGAAGCATTTTTTTTAAGGTTTTGATGAACCTGTGAATGAACGTGAATGAATGAATGAGGAATGATGGTGATTATGAGAGTTATTGTTTCCTAAAATCATGGGAGTTATTTTAGGATACTAAATCTTCCTCTTTTTTTTTTTTAATACAAAATATTAGAATGCATCTTGTCCATCCATCCTCATCTCATCCGTTGGATGAGATGAGGACTTAGGGACTCAACATATATAAGAGGACTCATTAGAACCCATCTCTATATATATATATATAGAGAGAGAGAGAGAGAGAGAAGGGGGGATCAAGGGAGTTACTAACTCTCCAAGAGTCTCTTAGTGTTGATCCCCCCATCCATTTAGCTTAAAATGGACGGTGGATGGATGTGTTTAGATTGTATAAAAAAAAAAAAAAAAAAAAAAAAAAAAAAAAGAGTGTTGCGGGACTGATGTGCTGCGGACAGCCATCACCCATCATCCATCAACCCCATCACTAGTCAATAGCCCCCTCACCCTATCCCCCAATTAATTTCCCTCCTCTCTATACTCCCGCCCAAAGCGTTTTACCTTCCCCATTCACCTATTTTCAATTCATTTCTTACCTAATCACTCACCGCCCTCTTCCTCTCTCAAAAAAAAAATCAATCTCCATCTCCATTTCCGCAGCTTCTCCATCTCCAATAAGGTATGTTGAATGTTCGATTTTCGACCTCCGATTTTCCTTTTGTTCAACCCTTTTTTATTCCATTTTCATGAACCCTAAAAAGAGCATTTTTGAGTTAAAGAGCAATTTCATGAACCCTAAAAACACCAACTCCCGCATGCATGAACCATAAAAAATGATAAAAGAGCATTTTTCCAACCCGATAACCCTGATTTTGAGTTAAAGTTGTTGTAGTTGTACAGTGGTTGTAGTTATAGAGTCGAAGATGAAGTTTTTTTTCTTTGACAACTAATATTCACACAGTTTTTATTCTTGATTAATCGTTATTCCTCTAGTTATAACCCTAACTTTGAGTTGAAGGGGTCGTAGTTGTACACTAGTTGTAGTTATAGAGCTAAAGATGAAGTCTTTATTTCTTTGTTGAAGTTCATGTTGAAGTTCCCATAGTCGTCATTGTAAGTATGCATGTGCCATCGATTAGACAGTTCTTTGTTGAAGTTTTGCATGCTTCCTTGTTGAAGCTTACGTTAAAGCAGTCTTATAGTCACAGACTTGGTGTTTGGGAAGAAATAAAATTAACATTTGAAGAGTCATACAGAGTTGGTTGTACAGTCATACAGAGTTGTTTGTACAGTCATACAGAGTTTGTTGTGAAGTCACAGAATGATGTACAATCACACGTTTGAAGCCACACAGTCGCGGTATTATGATGCAAAGTCACACGCTTTATATTGTATAGTCACAGAGTTGGTTGTACAGTCATTGCAACGGTTGTACAGAGTTGGTTGTACAGTCATACAGAGTTGGTTGTACAGAATGATGTACAATCACACCTTTGGATCTACACAGTCGCACTTGTTATGATGCAAAGTCACACGCTTTATATTGTATAGTCATGCAGTGTTGGTTGTATAGTCACCCGTATGAGGCTGTATAGTCACATTCCTTATGTTGCAGAGTCGCTCTCTTTTTACTGTAGAATCACACCGTTGAAGCCGTATACTCATTTGTAAAATCACACTCTTTACGCATGTGATTTTACAACTGAGTATACGGCTTCAACGGTGTGATTCTACAGTAAAAAGAGAGCGACTCTGCAACATAAGAAATGTGACTATACAGCCTCAAACGGGTGACTATACAACCAACACTGCATGACTATACAATATAAAGCGTGTGACTTTGCATCATAACAAGTGCGACTGTGTAGATCCAAAGGTGTGATTGTACATCATTCTATACAACCAACTCTGTATGACTGTACAACCAACTCTGTACAACCGTATCACACTCTTTACGCATGTTGTTATTGCAGCAGAATGTCGGGTGCGAAGAAGAAAGTTCAAACGAAGACCAGTAAGAAGAAGGTCGTGGCAGAGACATCGGTCCGCGAAAATGTAATTGATGATACATTGGTTGTGGACCAAAATTTGGGTAAGAAGAAACATAAGAAGAAGAAGAAGACTGTTGTAAAGTCTGTTGAAGATACATCAGGGGACCACATCGTTGCCGAGACGAATGTAGTGGGGACAGAAATCGTTGACGAAGGCAGGCACAAGAAAAAAAAAGAGGGTGACTTTTGATTCACCGGTCGCCGACCAAAATTTGGGTAAGAAGAAGAAGACTGTTGTAAAGTCTGTTGAAGATACATCAGGGGACCACATCGTTGCCGAGACAAATGTGGTGGGGACAGAAATCGTTGACGAAGGCAGGGACAAGAAAAAAGAGAGGGTGACTTTTGATTCACCGGTCGCCGATCTGGATGTGGGTGAGACAAAAAGTGTTGAGGAAAGCAGGCCAAAAAAAAAGAGGAGAGTCAAATCTGATACAGTGACCGACCCCACATACGTGAGTGTGTCTCGGAGGAAGAGGGGGGACCGCCGAGAGGGTCAGCCAGATATTCACTGTAGGCCCAAGCGGTTGCACCAACTAATTGCGCAATTATCGGATGATTAGAAAGAGAGGGTGCGTGCTGTTGGCTTCGGCGGGCTCTTGGACCTGAGGATCGAATCGGTCCCCACTGACCATGCGCTTATGTTCCTACGTGCATTTTCTGACGGGTCCCATATTTTTCGCGCCTCACGCCGGGAGGCATTCATGATGTCAAAGTACGACGTCCACGATTGCCTCCAGCTACCTTTAGGCCCTCATCCGGTGAAATTAATCCCAACACAAAATAAGAAAGGGGCAGACTCACCTGACGTGATCAGGTTAAAGAGTACCTGAAGGAAGGGGTTCGATGTGATTGACAGCAGCGGGCCAATAACATTAGGGAGGGTGCACGAAAAGTTAATGGCCACCAAAGCCGCTGACGACGACTTTGTCCGCAGGTTCGTGTTGTTCGCGTTGTCATCATTCCTCGCGCCTACTACGAACAACTCACTGGACCTGAGTCTGCTGGCCGCAGTGGAGGACGTGGACTTGATTCGGGAACAGGACTGGTGTAGCTTTGTTCTGCAGGATCTGGTGCGGGCGGGTAAGGGGACGTGTGACCCCAACAAAGTCGTCAACTACCTCCGGGGGTGCATCCCCATTCTGATGATTGCGTACTTCCAGCGCTACGACTTCCGTAGCAAGACTTGCAGATGCGACATACCATTTATCGCACATTGGGATGCACGGAGAATAAGCGATCGTCTTGCTGGGGAACTGGAGACGGGATCCCTGGGAAATCAGTTGCGTTCGAAGGTGTCGTACCCACGTACATGTGGGAAAACAGGGAGCGAGTGCACTCCCGCTATAACGATGCCCTCTGACAACCAGCACTCTAGTCCCAAAAGAATAACGACAAGGGTGGAGAGAGGCGATCAATCGGAAGACAACGCGGTTGACGTAAGTGATCTCCCAGCCACTCTATAGATCATCAATTAATTGATTGTGAAACGATTTAATCTGAAAGCCTTACCTATGTTTTAAAAGCATATGCGATTCATAAAACTGTGTTTATAATACAGTTGAGATTCAGTAGTCACGGTCGTTATGATCACACTCATCCTGATGTATAGTCACATACTTTTAGCTGTATAGTCACACACTATTACTTGTATAGACACACGCATTATGTTGTCCAGTCAGTACTATAACCTGCACAGTCACACGCTATAAACTGTATAGTCACACACTTTATTCCTTACAGTCACACACTTAGATGCTTAGTCATAGTTACGCTGCCAGCCTCAACACCACTGAGCTTCACACTAATGATTTGACTTCAACTGAATTATAGGACGACCGGCGTTATGTTGTTACACAGCTTATTAATTATCTTCGATATTTTCTAATAACAATGAAAATGTCTCAACCCCGTGAATTTTCACGGGTTAGTACACTAGTATATATTAATAAAGCAGGAACTTTTCGAGCGATATGATTGATCCAAGCAAATTTTTCAATATATTTTTTAAGTTAAATAAAGAATGTAAAAATTTGTATATGAAAAATAAAACCTGCTCTACTTAAGACTCGATTTTAAAAAAAATTTAAATAAAGAATATTGGAATTTGTATAAGAAAAAAAAACAATCTTACCCCATTTAAGACTCAAAAAATTATCATTATATAAACCGACGATATCACCTCATAAGGCAAAAAAATGGACAGCGACAGCGAACGCTTAGTCAATTCTGTTGATAATTGTTTTAATATTTATTTATTCATTCTCAAAAAATATAAAATTATAATTTTGAAATAAAATTATAATTTTGAACTTTTAAATAATTATTATAGTTTTAATATATTTTTTAATTTAAATAAAGAATATATAGAAATTTGTGTAGGGAAAAAAATAATCCTACACGAGTATTATTATGTTGAGGTGATGAAATTCGATATAAATAAAAGCAATAATTCGTTCTTAGATATTAACCAACAAACTTTTGAATCTTAAAAAAGTTCCTAAGATTATAAACTTAAGTAAAAATTATCCCACATCGAAAAATTATAATGAGGTGATGAAATTCTATATAATAAAAGTAGTAATTCGTTCTTAGATATCAACCAACAATTTTTTGAGTCTTAAAAAAAGTTCATAAGATTATAAATTTAAGTAAAAAATTCTCATATCAAAAAATTACAATAGAATGATGATCTATATTACTCATGAGATTATAAATAAGAGATATCATTCGTTCTTAGATATCAAACAACAATCTTTTGAGCAAGATTATAAACTTAAGTAAAAATCCCACATCAAAAAATTGTGACGAGGTGATGCAATTCTTTATTATAAATAAGAACAATCATCGTTTTTCGATATCAATTAACCATCTTTTTTTGGGTGTTAAAAAATTACCTAAGATTATAAAATTATCGAAAAATTATGATGCAGTGATGAAATTCTATATAATAAATAAGAGCAATGATATGTTCTTAGATATCGACCAACAATATTTTATTTGAGTCTTAAAAAAGCTCATAAGATTATAAACTTAAGTAAAAATTATCCTATGTCAGAAAATTATGATGAGGTGGTAAATCCTACGGAGTATATTATTAAGAGTAGTCATCCGTTCTTAGATATCAACAAGAATTAAAAATAATGACGCGGTGATGAAATTTTATATAATTAATAAATAAGAGAAATCATAAGTTCTTAGATATCAATGCAACCAACAATCTTTTGAGTCTTAAAAAACTTCTAAGATTATAAATTTAAGTAAAAATTATCACACATCTGTTCGGGCAAAAATTTGCACCTTCGGAATACCACGTGGCAAAATACGAGTGGACGGTCAAAAGGTCAAAAGTCAAAAGTCAACAACGTAAGGGTCCACGGTTCACGGATGAAAAGTCAAAGTCGAAGATTAAAAGATGGAAGTCAAAGATAGTCAAAGACCGTCAAGTCAAGCAAACCCGGGGTAATATAAGATGACGGGTTGAACAAAACATAAGAGTAAACGAACCATGGGCCACTTAAATCAAACAGGCCCAACGAACAAGAAAAGGGACTCAGCCCATATAAAGAGGAGGAAGCAACAGTTGTTGCACCTACAGAGGAGGAAACCCCCCTGAAGATCAGGAGATAAATGAGGAGAAGAATATAACTGCTGAGGAGGATGCAACGGCTAAGGGAGGATTAAATACCAAAATCTCAAGCAATAAAAGAGGATTAAACACCAAGATCCTAGGCAATAAAACGGAGGTTAAATGTCAAAGATTCCCATCAATGAGGAAGATAACAGCCATTAAGAGAGAATTAAAGAGGAAGATTCTGAGGAGGAAAGGCAACGGATAAGAGGCTTAAGAGCACTATAAAAGGGACAAGGCAGACATAGAAAAGGGACATCGAAGAGCACTCAAAAAAAGCAAGCATCATAAGAAATATACACCATAGCCCTAGGTCGTGATAAAATTCTTTGTATTAATATTCCTATTTTACTCTTCTCCATTGATAGTAGAAACTTTGGTGGGATTCCGACTCCACCCCGCGGTTTTTCCCACATCGGGTTTCCGCGTCACCAAACTTTGTGTGTCGTTATTTTCTTTCGTTATTCCTCGTTCTCTAGTTTTACCTCGATTTCACCGACCCGTAGTTATAGGACGATTGCTTTGACCCGCAAACTTAAATCGAAGACCCGGTATATTTTTTACCAAAACAATTTGGCGCCCACCGTGGGGCAAAGTGATCATTTCCTATAAGCCAAACCCTACCGTGAAGCAAACTCGTGTCACCATGACCGGATCCGGCCAAAGTTCGTCCAGCAGTCAAGGAGCATCAACTCAGCCCATTGGAGGAAGGTTGTCCCCAGGATCAGCAGAGCTGGTTTTCACACCCCTCACCTTGGGTATCCCCACCAGCCAAGCGGTGAAACCCACGTTGCCAGTGTCTAGGCCCCCTCCGACGCCTAAAACCTCTGGGGTCACCAGCTCCTCCAGGGCCAGGAAAGAAAGCGTACCAACCAGAACCTTGACTCCAGGAGGATTCGTAGAAGAAGCTTCCAGTGGAGCGGGGTCACCAGACCTGATGCAGAGTATGCTCCAGGGAATCAATGCTCTGCGCCAAGCAGTAGAAACCCTGCAGAAGGACAACCAAGATATCAAGGCTCGGATCTCAGCAGCAGACAAGACCCCAGTTGCATCGCTCCAGATGTCACCAGAGATGCTGCCTCTGATGCCTAGGGGAGAACACAGCACCCGTAGGGAATCAGCAGCTGGCAGGAAGACCACCAGAGAGGTCCCTTCAGAGTTGGTCACCAGACTGGAGCTAGGATTGGCTCCACCAAGCCCGGTTATTGAACCCCAAGGGTTGGGTTACTTGACCTATGGCCCTACACCCGGCAGATCTCCTACCACAGGTAACTTTCTCTCCAACATCGAAAGTCGAGAGACTAACTCACTATCTTCTGCAGGCACCCCTGTCCACCAGACGCCAGGATGGCAATTTGTAACTCCACCAGAGATGACCACCTTATCCAACAACCAGCCCTCTGGAGGAATGTGGACAACGCCTACCCTCAACCAGCAGGCGTCAGAGTGGCAGCCCAGATCCGTGACAGCAGCACCACCTTTACCTCCTCCTCCTAGTAGTCAACACCCTGGAGGACCTTATGCAGGGAGTACTCCTTTCAACTTTTCTCCTCCTGTCTCTAACCCTTCTGCAGGAACAATCAGCACAGCAGATCAGCAACGCCAGGAACTAAAGGAATTGAGGGACCTGATCAACAAGATTCCTGGAATGCCACGCCCCCTGGAGAGAGCAGCTAGGGACAGCTATGCAGATTCACCCTTCATCGACGATCTAGCCTGTGTTGCTGTACCCAAGGGCTTCATGCCACCAGCCATGACGCTTTTTGATGGCACTGCGGACCCCCTGGATCACATCAACCAGTACAAACAGAAGATGATGGTGGTGACCGCTACGGGCCCCCTGAAGGAAGCCTGCATGTGTAAAGGGTTTGGCTCCACTCTGTCAGGAGCAGCCCTCCATTGGTTCGTCGGTCTGCCTAACCGAAGCATCACCTCCTTCGCTGACCTGGTCAATGCCTTCAACCAGCAGTTCGCCAGCAGCAGAAAACCAGATAAGCAGACCAGTGACTTGTATCGGGTAGTGCAGAAGTTCGAAGAATCTACACGTGACTTCCTCAACAGATTCAACAAGGAGAAAGTCACCATCCCCAGATGTGATGTGCCCACCGCCATAGAAGCCTTTCGCCAAGGGCTTCACCAGGATTCAGACCTCTATAAAGACCTCACAAAGTACCCATGTGCCACATTCGAGGATGTGCAGACCAAGGCGATGGCAGCCATCAGGTTAGAAGAAGATTCAGGCCCCAGAAGGGCTGCGTATGGTTATGTCACCAGAAAGGCGCCAGCAGAAAAGAGGGGTGAAAGATCAAAGCCCTATGACAGGAACGTGAGCAAAATTTCCGAGGAGAAAGACTGGAAGGACAATCCAGGATTGCCACCTAAAGTGAGTGAGTATGGGTTCTCTACCAACCTTGATGGGGTGCTCAAGGCTCTGAGGGAGTTAGGGCGCAGAGTCAGGTGGCCCAGAAGACAGGAGTACACCAATGACCGAAGAGACGCCAACAAGAAGTGTGAATTCCATGACGATATCGGACACCATACCGATGAGTGTGTCCAGCTCAGGAGAGAGGTTAAATTCCAGTATGATCAGGGGAATCTGGATCACCTCATGTCCAGAAACTCTAGCAGAATAAATGCAGCAGATCAGGTATTGCCTTCTCCACCTCCAATATGTACCAGAATTGTCAATGTGATAACAGGAGGATCGGAATTATGCGGGCTGACCTACTCAGCAGCCAAGAGACATGCCTCTCAGACCAGAGGAGACAGACCCGAGCACTCCTGCAGAATCAGTTGCAAGGATCTTCCAGCTGTCACCTTTGACGAAACTGACGCAGAAGCTACTCCAGAGATGCACCATGACGCCTTAACAATTACCCTCTCTATAGGGAATTGCACCGTGAAGAAGATTCTGGTGGACACAGGGAGTTCAGTCAACCTCATCATGTTGGAAACTCTCCAGAACATGGGGTTTAGCGAGAAGGATCTAACGAAGAAGGCGGTTCCCTTAGTGGGTTTTAGTGGTGAGACCAAGCATTCTCTGGGAGAGATCACCATTCCTACCTATGCCGGAGGAGTGAACAAGCAAGTACGGTACCTAGTCATTGATGGACCCTCCACCTACAACGTGATCCTAGGAAGGCCTTGGATTCATGAGATGAAGGCAATCACCTCCACCTACCACCAGTGCCTGAAGTTCCCTACACCCTGGGGAGTGCAGAAGATCACCGGAGACCAAGGAGAGGCCAAAGACTGCTACAGGGTAGCCCTTAAGAAGACGGCGAGCCCTCCAGCATAACAATTACAGAGCCTTCATCTGCCTCTGCAGGAGTACGTAGAGCCACCTCAGGCGGAGTTGGATGAAGTCAACTTGGACGAGCAACATCCAGAGCGAAAAGTGTTAATCGGATCAGAATGCACAGGTAATATCCGCCAAAACCTCATTGAATTATTAAAAGCTAACATGGATTGTTTTGCTTGGTCGCATGATGATATGGTAGGTATAGATCCGAGCGTTATCACTCACAGGCTAAGCGTGGACCCAAGCTACAAACCAGTCCAGCAGAAGAGAAGGAAGTTTGCCCCAGAAAGAAATCAAGTCATAAATCAGGAGGTTGACAGTCTGCTGGCTGCTGGCAAAATCAGGGAGGTAAAGTATCCAGAGTGGTTGTCTAACGTGGTGGTGGTCCCAAAGAAGAATGGCAAGTGGAGGGTGTGTGTTGATTTCACCAACTTAAACAAAGCATGCCCGAAAGATCCATTCCCCCTACCGCATATAGACGCCATGGTGGATGCTACAGCAGGCCACGAGATGCTAACCTTTCTTGATGCATGGAGCGGGTACAACCAGATCAAGATGCATCCAGCAGACCAGGAGAAGACAGCCTTCAGGTCTGAGAGAGGTATATACTGTTACAATGTAATGCCTTTTGGTCTGAAGAATGCAGGTTCCACCTACCAGAGACTAGTCAACAAGATGTTCAAGAGACAGATTGGGGACACAATGGAGGTATATATTGACGACATGGTCGTCAAGTCAAAGCAAGCTTCACAACATACAACACACTTGGAGGATACCTTCAACACCTTGAGGGAATACAAGATGAAGTTAAATCCTTCAAAGTGCACATTTGGAGTGTCATGTGGGAAGTTCCTGGGGTACATGGTGACCCAGAGGGGAATTGAAGCTAGCACAGAGCAGATCAAGGCCATCCTCCAGCTGGAATCCCCACAGAAGCCAAGAGACGTGCAAAGGCTGACTGGAAGAATTGCTGCTCTGAGCAGATTTATCTCCAGGTCTTCAGATAGATGTCGGCTGTTCTATGATGTCCTGAAGAAGGCCCAAAGGTTTGATTGGACAGCAGAGCATGAGAAGGCGTTCAGCGACCTGAAGCACTACCTCAGCACTCCACCTCTGCTGTCAAAACCAGAACCTGGAGAACCACTCTTCCTGTATTTATCAGTAACCGAGGTAGCAGTCAGCGCGGTATTAGTACGTGAGCACGAAGGAGCACAATGCCCAGTATATTATGTTAGTAAGTCTCTGCTTCCTGCAGAGACCAGGTACACATCCCTTGAGAAACTCGTACTTGCACTTGTTACGGCATCTTATAAACTTCGACCTTATTTTGAATCGCATGCTATTTCCGTAGTAACAAATTATCCACTAAAAACTATTATGAGAAAACCTGAGTTATCAGGGAGAATGGCCAAGTGGTCTATACACTTGAGCGGCTTCGACCTGAAATTTGTCCCCAGAACAGCGATAAAATCCCAGGCGTTAGCAGACTTCGTATCCGACTTCAGCCCAGCTCTGCAGACACAGGCAGAGAAAGACATCCTCCTCCTTGAGGAGGACAAAGGCGAACAGGTGTGGAAGCTAAATGTAGATGGCGCCTCCAACATGCGAGGATCTGGAGCAGGATTAGTTCTGAAGTCTCCTCAGGGGGATCTCATAGTCCAAGCAGTACGGTGCGAGTTCCGAACAACAAACAACGAGGCAGAATATGAAGCTCTAATCTTGGGTCTTCAGCTGGCTCTAGACCTCAAAATCAAGCGCCTAGAGGCTCACAGTGATTCCCAGCTAATAGTCAATCACATGAATGGCTCGTATGCAGCTAAGGACTCCAAGATGGTGTCTTACCTTGAGGTGGCAAAGGAGCTCTCCCTCAGGTTCGTAGCCTTCTCAATCAACCAAGTCCCTAGGGACCAGAACGTGGAAGCAGACGCCCTAGCCACCCTGGGGGCAACCTTCAAACCAGGCGTAGTTTCCACCATACCCATTGTCCATGTACTGGAGCCAGCAGTTTGGACAGGCACACAAGAATACCAGATGCTGAGGCAGGAGGACTATTCACCAGACCAGGGATTGCAGTGGCTGCAGGAGGCAGGAGTCTGCAGCACCCCAGCAGAAGAAGAAAGAATCCCAGACTGGAGAAAACCCTACCAAGAATGGCTGCAAAACGATATCCTGCCAGCAGACAAGAAGGAAGCCCGGAGTTTTAGAATGAAAGCGTCCAGATACACCCTCATTGATGGTGTCATGTTCAAAAGATCTGCCGCTGGACCATACTTGAGGTGCCTAAGTCAGCAGGAGGCAGAGGGGGTTATGCATGACCTCCACAGTGGTGAGTGTGGAAATCATGCAGGGGGCAAGAGTCTATCCAACAAAGCACTCCGCCAAGGTTACTATTGGCCGACAATGCGCAAGGACGCAAGGGAATATGTTAAGAAATGTGACGCCTGCCAGAGACATGCACCGGTCAATCACCAGCCAGCAGAGCCGTTGCACCCAGTAATTTCTCCTTGGCCCTTCATGAAATGGGGGATGGATATTGTTGGCAAGCTACCGAGAGCCCCAGGAAACAAGGTTTTTATGTTGGCCATGACTGACTACTTCTCCAAGTGGATAGAAGCAGAAGCATTCCCTCAGGTGACTGAGAAGCAGGTTATATCCTTCATAAAACGTAACATTATCTGCAGGTTTGGCATTCCTTCAGAGATCATCTGCGACAACGGATCCCAGTTTATTGGCAACAAGATGGAGGCCTACTGCGCCAGGTGGAACATCACACTAAGCAAGTCTACCCCCAGAAACCCTCAGTCTAATGGTCAGGCGGAGTCTAGCAACAAAATTGTGATAGACAACCTGAAGAGAAGGCTGGAGGAGGCAGGGGGCAGATGGGCAGAAGAACTCCCCTTGGTACTGTGGTCTGACAGAACCACACCCAAGGTGGCTACAGGACAAACACCCTTCAGTTTGGTCTTTGGTGCTGAGGCGGTCATCCCTTCAGAGGTGAGAGTGCCTACTCATAGATACGGATGCATAACCGAAGACAGGAACCAGGTAGAGATGGCAAGCAGCTTGGATACTATAGATGAGCTCAGAACTGATGCTCAAATAAGGATGGCCTCCTACAGACAAACAGTCGCCAGAAGTTACAACAAGAATGTCAGAGTCAGAATCCTGCAGGAAGGAGACCTAGTTCTCAGAAAAGTCTTCCAGAACACCAGGAACCAACGAGCAGGAAAGTTCGCTTACAATTGGGAAGGACCCTATCAAATAGAGAAAGTAGTTGGGAACGGAGCCTACCGACTTATGACCATGGAGGGGAAGATCATCCAAAAGCCATGGAACATTGTACACCTAAAGAAATACTTCTTCTGAGTGGGCCACAGCCGCCAGCAATCTGGGCCACTGCCGCCAGAAACATGGGCTACAGCCGCCAGAAACGTGGCATCTATTCTGCCAGGTGCACCTCCACCAGAACCCAGGTTTAATCTTTTCAAACCTTGCAAACACGTATTTAAATTTTCCTATCATTCTTCTGTTTTCTTTTCTTTCTTTTAGCAAAATTCAAAAATTTTCCCGCATATTTAAATCAGATAAAAATTTTTCCTTTTTACATGTGTCGACAAAATTCAATTTTCTTTGGCATTAAGGTTTGATTTTCTTATTGCGTACGTTTTCGAAATTTAATTTTCTCTTTCCATATATTTTCGAAATTCAATTTTTTGCTTCCACATATGTCTTCAAATATTGTGTTCCCTATCTTTGCCAAATTTTTGTCAGTTTTCTCAAACTAAGTGCTGGTGACTAATCTGGTGGAGTGTACGATTTCTACAGAGGGCGTGCGTCTGTGACTAAGTGCCTACAACCGGGACATTACAGTCTCCTGCGTCACTTAGCACCCACGCAAAGCGTGGCACCTCCGACTGAGTGGGCGAACTAAACCCCAGGCCACCACTATATCAAAGGTCGACCATACAAACATAAGGCATGCATACAACAGAAGGTAGTTAGACAAAACTACAACAAACGATTACAATCAGACGCAAACAATCACAATCCAAAGCAAACATTTACGACCTTCTGCTAAGGCACGAAGTGCCACAAAATACTAACACACGTCGCTCCCCTGAGCAAAGGCGAAGTCATTACAGAATTTTTTGCAAACACTAACAAATCGGAAGTTCATGCCATGCAGGATTCACAAGCCGAAAACAAAGGAGGAGTAACATCACTCCAGCAGAACTTGGTCCACAGACTGGACATTCTCCTCTGGTGGAGGCGGAACTATAGCAGATTCTCCTGCAGAAACCTGGGTCTCTGATGAACAACAACAGAATCTCCCTCAGGGTCATCAAGCCATCCTGCTGATCCACGCTCTCTTGCCCATCAGCCTCCTGATCAGCAATGAGAAATCAGCGGACTCCATCAGATCCTCCGCCTCCACATCAGAAAGAGCGTCCAGGTCAGGCGCCACAGGAAATTCCTCATCCAATCACTTCTTCTCTACAACCAGATTCCTCCGCCAACAATCTGCGAACCAAGTCCAACTCCTTCAGAGAACCTTCTTCTAGCACAGACCTAGGACCAGGAAGTAGCATATGATCCAGGAAAGTCATATCCTCTGCAGACTTACCAAAGCCTTCATGAAATTTGAGCGCCACTTCAGCAGAAACCTCATCAATGGATCTGGGGGCAGAATAAGAGGTAGACTTAGAAAGGTCTGCCACCAGAGGTCCACTCTCTGCAGGAGTAATTTCTAAGAGAGGGGACAGATCACGCCTTCTTCTATAACCAGCAAGCTAAGGCCAGCAGAAGCAGAGCCGACTGCCTACAATGGAGGCAAACGGAAATTCCCGCCTAAGATGAGCTTAGTCGGAAATTTGGGGGCATTTGTTCGGGCAAAAATTTGCACCTTCGGAATACCACGTGGCAAAATACGAGTGGACGGTCAAAAGGTCAAAAGTCAAAAGTCAACAACGTAAGGGTCCACGGTTCACGGATGAAAAGTCAAAGTCGAAGATTAAAAGATGGAAGTCAAAGATAGTCAAAGACCGTCAAGTCAAGCAAACCCGGGGTAATATAAGATGACGGGTTGAACAAAACATAAGAGTAAACAAACCATGGGCCACTTAAATCAAACAGGCCCAACGAACAAGAAAAGGGACTCAGCCCATATAAAGAGGAGGAAGCAACAGTTGTTGCACCTACAGAGGAGGAAACCCCCCTGAAGATCAGGAGATAAATGAGGAGAAGAATATAACTGCTGAGGAGGATGCAACGGCTAAGGGAGGATTAAATACCAAAATCTCAAGCAATAAAAGAGGATTAAACACCAAGATCCTAGGCAATAAAACGGAGGTTAAATGTCAAAGATTCCCATCAATGAGGAAGATAACAGCCATTAAGAGAGAATTAAAGAGGAAGATTCTGAGGAGGAAAGGCAACGGATAAGAGGCTTAAGAGCACTATAAAAGGGACAAGGCAGACATAGAAAAGGGACATCGAAGAGCACTCAAAAAAAGCAAGCATCATAAGAAATATACACCATAGCCCTAGGTCGTGATAAAATTCTTTGTATTAATATTCCTATTTTACTCTTCTCCATTGATAGTAGAAACTTTGGTGGGATTCCGACTCCCCCCGCGGTTTTTCCCACATCGGGTTTCCGCGTCACCAAACTTTGTGTGTCGTTATTTTCTTTCGTTATTCCTCGTTCTCTAGTTTTACCTCGATTTCACCGACCCGTAGTTATAGGACGATTGCTTTGACCCGCAAACTTAAATCGAAGACCCGGTATATTTTTTACCAAAACAACATCAAAAAATTACGATACTTGATTTGTCTGTTTCATCAAAACTCAATTCAGGAAAATATCATAAATAATAAAAAAAATCAAGTAGAGAATCTTTTAATTATTATAATAATATTTATATATTTAATCCATCATATTAATGTGATGTTTTACCATTTAAAATAAAAAAACTTTTAAGTTTCATTTAACAAAAAAATTAACGTAACAAAAATATACAAATGAAATAGTTAGATTTTGTGGTATAAAATGCTTTCATTAGTGTATAAATGTAATATTATTTACTCAAAAAAGTGATGAATCTATTATTGCATGTACAAAAACGTAAAATTTCCCACTTCGAAAAATTATAATGAAGCGATAGAATTTTATCATATAAATACGAAGAATCTTTCGTGCTTAGATTTAAACAAAAAAATCTTCTTAATTCTTAAAAAGAGCTGTTAAGACCATAAATCAAAAATATTTTAAACTTTAAAAAGAGCTATTAAGAATATAAACTTAAGTTAATTTGTCCCGCATTGAAGATTTATAATTCTATAAATAAAATAATCATTTGTCCTCAGATATCAACAAAAAAACTTTTTAAGTCTTAAAAAGAGCGCTCTTATGAATATAAACTTAAGTTAAATTGTCTCACATCGAAAAATTATACCCCGTACTATAATGTGACATAATTCTATTATATAAATAAGAGTAATCATTCGTTCTTAGAGTAATCATTCGTTCAAAGTCCAGGGGGCCTGCCCCCTGCCTGCCCAGAGGTAAGCAGGGTGGCTTTTGCGTTTTTTATACAAGGTTGGGGGGCCTGCCCCCAGTCCTTGTTGATCCGGCCTGTCCCTGGCTTTTGTTCAAAGTCCAGGGGGCCTGCCATCTGCCTGCCCAGAGGTAAGCAGGGTGGCTTTTGCGTTTTTTATACAAGGTTGGGGGGCCTGCCCCCAGTCCTTGTTAGTCTGGCCTGTCCCCTGCCTGCCCAGAGGTAAGCAGGGTGGCGCTCGGATTTTTTGCTGGGGGGGTCATTTTTCCCGATTTTGGCAACAGGGGGGCCTCCCCCTATTGCCCCCTGCTCGTTTGTGTGTGAAGAACGCGAGTGTGAACAGGCAACGAGTATAAATCTGAATATTCTTCATTTCTTTGTAAAACTGTAACATTTTCGGGTGGTCGGAGCCGTCGACATTCTTTTGACCGTCCTCCGCCATTTGTTTTTAGCAAAAATAAAAATCTATCCTCGAATTTTGTTTAGACGTAATATTTCTTCAAAGTGTCTGCATTCCAGTGAGCATGCAGCTCTTGCCCTTCAAGGTTGGCGATCTTGTATGTGCCTGGTCCCAGGATTTGAGTCACTTGGTATGGACCCTCCCAATTGGCACTCAGCTTTCCATGTTCTCTTGACTTTCCAACCGCCTGCGTCTTTCTCAGAACTAGCTCTCCCATCTGAAAGTTTCTCTGTCGGACTTTGGTGTTAAAGGCTTTCCTCATTCGTTGTTGGTAGGCAACGATGTTGGTGCTAGCTTCTTCCCTTAACTCATTTACCAGGTCCAAGGCTTCGACCATTGCAGCTTCGTTTTCGGCCCGGTCGTACTGCAGGGAGCGTAGAGAAGGGATTCTGGCCTCGATTGGTAATAATGCCTCTGCTCCGTATACCAGACCAAACGGGGTCTGGCCTGTTGACTCTTTCCTGGTGGTTCGAATTGACCAGAGTATACTGGGAAGCTCGTCAGCCCACCTACCCTTGCAGTCATCCACCATTTTTTTTAGGCCATTTAAGATTTGTTTGTTGGCCGCTTCTGTCTGTCCGTTGGTTTGTGGGTGACAGACGGCTGAATAGGCGACTGCAATGTTGTGGCTTTCCAGCCAGATTCTCAGAGGATCATTATCAAATTGTCTGCCATGGTCAAATACCAACATCTTTGGCAGACCGAACCTGGTGATGATATTTCGCCAGACCACTTTCCTGACCGCCGGCTCAGTAATGTTGGGCACTGCTTCGGCTTCCACCCATTTGGTGAAGTAGTCTATGGCGACAATCAAGAATTTCCTGCCCCCTGTGGCCACTGTGAAGGGTCCTAGAATGTCCATCCCCCATTGAGCGAAAGGGATGGGGGATAGGATTGGCCTGAGTTCCTGGGCCGGGGCATGGATTGATGGGGCAAAGAGTTGGCATTTCCTGCAATTCTGGGTCAGGCTCTTGGCGTCCGCCAGCATGGTGGGCCAGTAGTAGCTTGCCCTTAAGGCTTTGTGGGCCAGGGATCTCCCCCCGATGTAATGCCCACAAATCCCTGAGTGGATGTCTTCCAACACTTCAGCAGCTTGATCCGCCTGTAGGCATTTGAGCAGGGGATAAGTGAAAGACTTCTTATAAGTTCCCCCTCGATGAGTATGAACCAGGCTGCTTTAGCCTGTACTTTCCTTTTTTGTGCTGCATCTGATGGTAGGACACCGTGTCTCTTGAATTGGATGAAGGGAGTCATCCAGTTTTCCGGACCTTCTTCCATGGTGCTAATTGCCTGACAGGGGCTGGTCGACTTTTCATGCAGTACATCAACCCACACTGACCTTCGTATGTCCTGTAGACTGGAACTTGCCAGTTTTGACAGGGCATCTGCTCGACTATTCTGGGAGCGGGGGATTTGCTTGATCTCATATGATTTCAGGCCTGATAACTCTCCTTTCACCATTTCCAGGTATGTGGCCATTGCTTGGTCCCTTGCTTCATATTCACCATTGATCTGGTTGGCGATGAGCTGGGAGTCTGTCGCCAGGACAATCCGCTCTGCCCCTGCGGCTTTAGCTAGCCTGACGCCTGCGAGTACTGCTTCGTACTCTGCTTCGTTGTTCGACGCTGGGAAGACAAACCTGAGGGCATGCTCAAAGTCAGTCCCCCCCGGGCTGGTCAGTACGACGCCTGCGCCTGCGCCATTGGCAGTCGAGGACCCATCAGTATGCACGACCCATTCCTCGGCAGGGGTCTCTTCTTCCCCTGAATGGGAGCACTCAGCCAAAAAATCTGCTAAGGCTTGGGCCTTGATGGCTGTCCTTGGTTGGTAAGATATACCTAGCCCACTCAGCTCGATCGCCCACTTCAATAGTCTCCCTGATTTTTCAAATTTTTCCAACACCTTCTCCAGTGGTTGGTCGGTGAGGACTATGACTGGATGCGCGTCAAAGTAAGGCCTGAGCTTCCTGGTGGCAATTATGACCGCGTAGGCGGCTTTTTCGACCATCGGGTAATTTTTCTCGGTTGCCCCCAGCGCATGACTTACGAAGTATATAGGTTGCTGGGTGCCTGCCTCCTCCCGTAGGATAACCGCGCTGACAGTTATATTGGTTACTGCAATGTAGAGGAAAAGTTTTTCCCCTGCTACTGGTCTTGCCAGGGTGGGGAGCCTCTTAAGATGGTCCTTTAACTGTTCAAAGGCCTCTTTCTGCTCGTTTTCCCACTTGAACTGTTTGTTTCCTTTCAGTATCTTGAAGAAAGGAGTGGCCTTGTCTGCTGATCGGGCGACGAACCGTGCTAAGGCGGCCATGCGGCCCGTCAGGCGCTGGATGTCTCTAATGGTCTTGGGCTCAGGAAGGTCTAGAACTGCCTGAATTTTTTCAGGGTTGGCGTCTATCCCCCGAGAGCTGACCAAGAACCCCAGGAATTTGCCGGAGCGGACTCCAAATGTACACTTCTTTGGATTGAGTTTCATTTTGTAGGCGCGCAGGGAGCTGAAGGTCTCCTGCAGGTCTATCAGATGCTCTCTGTCTTCTCTGCTTTTTACGATGGCGTCATCAACGTAAGCCTCGATGTTTCTGCCTTTTTGTTTTTCAAACACTTTATCAACTAACCGCTGGTATGTAGCCCCTGCATTTTTAAGCCCGAATGGCATCATCTTGTACATGTAGGTGCCTGAACTGGTGATGAACGCGCACTTCACCCTGTCCGGCTGCCACAAGTATACTTGATGATACCCTGAAAAGGCATCTAGGAAGCTCAGCATGGAATAACCACTGGTGGAGTCTACCAGTTGGTCGATTCTGGGGAGCGGATAGCAGTCTTTCGGGCAGGCTTTGTTGAGGTTTGTAAAGTCCACGCACATTCTCCATGCGCCTGACGATTTTTTAACCATGACTACGTTTGCCAGCCATTCTGGATAGTCACAGACCTCAATAAAATCTGCTTTCAAGAGTTTGTCAATTTCTTCCTTGATTGCAGCGTCTTTTTCCGCGGACATGTTTCGTTTTTTCTGCTTTACAGGGCGAGCGTCCATGCTTACGTTCAGCTTGTGAACGATGCACGATGGATCAACGCCGGGCATCTCGTCTGCCGAGTAGGCGAATACGTCTTTGTTTTCTTTCAGCAACTTGACCAGTTCAGCCTGGTAGGACTCCTCCAGGTCAGCTCCTATTAGGACCTGCCTCCCTGGTTCCAAGTCTACTAGCATGCTTTCGCCCCCTGGCTCCAGGTGGTCGGACGCCGGGTGCTCGGCTGGTATTTCGCCTTCCCTGCTGGGGGAACTGTCAGCCTTTCTTTTTCCTTTTCTTTCTTTTTCGTGTTCTTGCAGGGCCACAGAGTAGCATTGTCTGGCTGACTCTTGGTCCCCGCGCACTTTTCCTTCTAGTCCGAAATCGGTGACATACGCTATGGTGAGGGCCCTGATGGAGATGGCTGCCTCGATTTCGTCCAGGGTGGCTCTGCCAATTAGGGCGTTGTAAGCGGATCTTGCATCCACAACAACAAAGGTTGCCCTGACGTTTCTGGCAGTAGAGCCTTCCCCAAAGGTTACAGGCAGGTCTATGACTCCCATAGGCAGCACGCCTGCCCCACTGAATCCGTACAGCGATCCGGGAGCAGGTCGTAGGTGCCTTTTTTCCAGGCCCATCTTCTCGAAGGCATCTTTGTACAGCAGATTTGTGTATGCGCCAGTGTCTACCATACACCTCCGCACAAGGTGGTTGCTGATCTCAAGGGACAGCACCAAAGGATCACTGTGCGGGTATACTACGCGCCCTGCATCATCAGGGGTGATGCTTAAGGTCACCCCCCTTGGACTCCCTGCTTTTTCAGCATAGCAGATCTGGTTTTTTAGTTCACGCATTTGTCTTTTTTGGCCTCTTCGACTGAGCTGGCCCTCAGTGCCCCCTGAAATTACATGGATCACCATGCGGTTCTGCACTGACCCTTCGGGTTTTTCAGATACTTCCTTCTGAGACTTATTCTTAGCTACGTAGTTGGCTAACCATCCGTTCCTGATTAACTTCTCTATTTCGTCCTTCAGGTGACGGCATTCCTCGGTGGTATGGCCTATGCAGTCGTGGAAAGTGCAGAATTTCTTGGGGTCTCCTTTCGGGCTGCGAGGCTTGTTCGGGCGATTCCATTTAGCAGTTTCTTTTTCCAGTTCGAAGATCTCTGCCCTGGATTTGTTCAGGGCAGTGTAACTGTCGAACCTGGGCTGGTAGACCGTGCGCTCTTTCTTGGGAGTGTCTCCCTCCTCCCTTTGCTTGCCTGGCTCACTTCTGCCCCGTCCACCCTGCGGTCCCCCTTGAGGCCTTGTTTGGCCTGCAGGGGTATCCGTCAAGCCGTGGAACTCCTCCTGCAGAATGAACCCTTCCGCGATTTTCCTGGCCATGGCTAAGGTTTCTGGCTGGGCCCTGATCATCTGGTTTTTCATTTCCCCTGGAAGCAGGGAGATTGTCAGGGCATAGGCGGCAGTGGAATCATCGATCTCCCTGACCTGCTGGTAGGATAGATCAAACCTTCTCAGATATTCCCTCACACTTTCGCCCTTTTTCTGCTTCAGGGTCATAAGATCGAAACGAGTGAGGTGTCTTCTCTTATTCCCAGCATATTGTTCGAGGAAGATCTCGGCCAACTCTATGAAGAATCTGACTGACCCCTGGCGGAGGTCCCTGAACCATCCTTGTGCGAGCCCTACCAGGCTGGTTGGGAAAACTTTGCACCAGATGGCATCATCTACGTCATACATGCCCATGTGACTCTCGAATGCTGCCAGGTGGTCTTCAGGGTCTGTTGTCCCATCAAATTTGATGGTAGGCATTTTAATTTTTGGAATGGGGTACTCTTGTACCTCCGGATGAAGTGGGGTTTTTGTGGGCCTGCCCACCAATCGTGACCTGCTTTCCCCAGACTGGTTACCATGAGTATCCCATTGTTTATGGGCTGGTTTCCTCGTGCTGGGGGAGCGGTGCCTTGGGGGCGGCCTGCTCGCCGCTTCATCTTCTGTCTCAGGGGAGACTTGTCTGGGTCTCTTCCTTTGAGAGTGACAGAAGCTCTCACCCTGGTGATACTTTGACTCGAGCGGTTGCCCTCGATTGAGCCTTGATTGCAGGCTTTGGGATAAACCGGGGGCTGACTGCTCTCTGGCTGCCGGAGTTAGCCTGGAGAAAACCCCGCCTGGTTTCTCTCCCAAGCATTTTGACATGGGCTCCCTGGGCCTCATTCGCTCCTGTAATCCTCGGGATAAGCCTCCCTGCCCTCCAGACGCTGTTTCTCTTGTGTGAATGGAGAACGCCTGCTGGACAGGTGGCTCTGGATTGCCAGTAGTAATGCGCCTTTGCACATGCGCATACGCTTGAGCCGTCCTTCTCGCTTTCCTCTGCGCATTTCTGGTGGCGGTCCGCCTCGTGCCCCCGGCCTCATCCCTGCTGATTGGGGATGGTTGCCTGGGAGCCGATGCGACCCTGCCTACCAAGTCCTCAGGAGTGAACTCCTGGTTCAGCATTGCAGAGAAGAACGCGGCTGTCTGCGCCATCTGAGCTGGGGTTAGATTGAGAGCGTGTCCTGGGTGTGTCCCCAACTCAGGTGTCACAGCAGTGTTGAATCCGCCGAGGAGACTGGTTCCCCCTACCCCTAAGATCGTGGTAGGAGGAACCCTCTCCGACTGCGGCATACCGTACAGGGGGCCACCGGTGGGACCGTCGGACCCGTTCCTGCACTGGCATCAATGATTTCTGGCATGATTGTTTTAGTTTTGTGATTATGAGTGGTTGATTTTAGTGGGTAACTCGTGAGCACAACCGTAAGTTCCCCACAGATGGCGCCAAATTGTTCCGGTCACGGAAACAATTCACCCGGCTTCGGATCCGGGCTGTACGATTGGACTAATGGTAAACAGTTGATCGTTTGATTTCCTTCAGCCTCCCCTTCCTCCCACTCCCTTGGTCGGACCTTCCCGGCGGAGTTGGCCTGCTCCCTGCACAATGAACGCACAGGGCCTCGGAGGTTGCCCGAGGAAACCCTCTCCGATGCCTAAGTCAGTCCGTGAAGTGCCTTGACGAACCTAGCTCGTGAGGAACTAGGTGGCGTTTTTATGAGTAAGAGTCTAGAGAGAGAAAATCCAACCCCTCTCATGTTGGAAATGGGAAAGTATTTATACCTTCCCACAAGAGAGAGGAAAAGAGAAAGAAGAAGAGGGAAATGAGTGGATGCTTGTGCGCCACGTGGACTTACTTGGTCCACTCACTTCCCCTTACCTTAGGCAAAATGACGGATGGGTCCTCGGTCCTCCTCTAGTCCTGCTTAGACGGGGGCGTCCTGGAAGCAGGCAGTAGACCTAGTTCGCCCTGCTTGGCAGGCGGCCAAGCTGGGTCAGGCGGCCAAGGGCTTAAGGCCACTCACTTGGGGGTTTCAACGATGCTAATGGAAAGTCTGCTGGGCAGGCCTTTCCTCTTTCTGGGATTGGTCGCCCCGGGGCCTGGCTGGCAGGCGGCCAGTGGTAGGCAACCGACCCCCATCAGATAGTAATTCAAAATGCTCAAGGCTATAAACTTAAGTAAAATTATGCCACAACGAAAAATTATAATAAGTTGATATATTATATTACAGTATAAATAAGAGTAATCATTCGTTCTTAAAATATCAACCTGTCGACATGACATAGGTCCACCCCGACGCGGCCACGCGCGGGTTTGGGGAGGCGAATGAATCTCCATATGAGAATGGATCGAATCGAAATTTAAATCGAAGTGGAGTCGCCACCGAACTTTGTGGGAATTCGGGCCCGTTCGAACCCACTCTATGTCGTAGTGGGCCGTGTACAAAATACGGCCCATTTCCGATGTCAGAGTTTATTGGGCTCGTCCCTTTGCATTGCGATACCGATACCGTCACTACTGGTTATCGTGTATAGAATGACTCTCGTGCGCCAATGGTTTCGGGCATCCGGAAACCGAGGTTCTGAGTAAGGGGTGAGGGTACGTGTTGGGAAGCCCACTAAGGACACCCAACCCCGCCCGCACATTGGCGGCCTCTACTAAGATATCGAATGATTTTTGAATACGCGCGTTAGTTGAACGGGGAAAATGCTTATGCAAACATTGTTTTCCCTAAGCATGTGAATGAAAATGAAAGGGTTTCTATGTCGATTTAATGCAACTAAAATATTAACGTCAAAGTTATATTTTAGCATGCGAGTTCATTTTAGTACGATAAAATAAACAATAAATCAACAAGAGAAGTGACAAACGGTTAGTAACGGTAAAACGATAATAACGGTTTGCATAAATGTAGAATGATGTAGATATGATGATGCAAAGTTTTGAAAAGATGATATTCCACGTGATTAATTAGACACGTGTTGACCTAAGTCACGAAAAAAACATTATCGAGACTAAAAGAGGATGTAAGACTCACGGTATTGTCGTGATAAGGGGCCACTCGACCGAGTCATTGCGAGACTCGACCGAGTGGACCCTCGAAAGGGGTTCTGTCTATGAATTTGGACCTCACTCGGTCGAGTTATTGACGAACTCGACCGAGTACATCGCCACTCGATCGAGTCATTGTGAGACTCGACCGAGTGGAGGTCATTCAGACCCTTCTGTCTCGTTTTTGGGGTGCAACTCGACCGAGTGGGTTAGGCACTCGGTCGAGTGCTCCCTGTACGAACCAGATGTTCGTTTTCGATTTGCTATTGAATTTGAAATTGCTTTTGATTTTTGCTAAGTTGATGACTTTGCCGAATCGGGCATAAATATTGATTAATTTGTGCTCGATTCGTGTGTACGATACTCGTCATATCCAACGTGCGATTATTGAATCGACATCGGATATTGGAGCGAAATAAAAGTTAATTGCTATAAGTCGTTTTAGAATCAACCAAGACGATATAAACTCCCTCCGTGTTTACGACGTCGTATTAATTCTTGTCGAATTGTGTGACGTCCATATTAACATCAACGAGAAATCAGATTAGTTTGATGATTTGACTAAGTCGTTAGATTCGACATCCAATTATGGAATTGGTATCGAACCTAAAGATTGATACTTGAATAAAAAGACTTGATTCCCTCGGCTTTTCCGACATCGTAATAACTCCCTAGGGATTATGTGATGTCGGATTCGCGTCAACGGGTTTCGACCCTTATTAAAAGATGCTCGATTTGAGAAAAAGTTTTGTAACTGATGAGAATTGCGATGAGATGATAACAATGCGAACTAAAATGAGAAAGTATCGTTTAAGTTGACTCGTTTCAATAATCAAGTGCTAGGGTGTCAGGATAAGCGACCGACAACGCTGTGTGCAGTACACTTGTATATTCGGGTTTCCTTATCCTGACATCCTTCGCACTCGACACAAATCTACGAGTATTTTAATGTCTTTGAGTAATAGCGATATTAACGATATTATAACGTGAATAAAATAAAAAAAACGAAACAACGACAATGACGATAGACGACACGACGCGAGAAAAGAGAGAAAAGGAGAAAAGCGGGAATTGGCACCCTCAACCTACATGTTCTTGTTCTCGGTATGGACTCGTCTAGATGCGGCTTACACGGGAGTAATCGAGGTATTTAGGATGAGTTATGGTGGTTCGGGTTTAGAATTCCTAATGCTAGGTTTAGGGTTTGCTAGTGTAGTTGAAGTGTGTGTAGATTAGGGTTGAATTAGGGTTGAATCCTTGTCTAATGTTGTGTTGCATGGGGGTGTTTATATAGGCATGGCCTGGGACCCCGGTTAGGGTTACTCAACCGAGTAACCAGTTGACTCGGTCGAGTGGCCCGGTGTGCCTGCAGTCGGGCCTGAATAAGGCTCACTCGATCGAGTGGGTTGGGCACTCGATCGAGTGGCCCAGCTGGGTTGCGCGGGCCAGTTGTTTTGGACTGTGACTTTGGATGTCTTGTGGGTTTTGTGTTTGAATTAGCTTTTGATGTTTGAAAGGCTGTTTTGTGTGTGTCTCGGAAACGACTTGGAACGGTCTACTGGGCCTGGTTTTGAGGTCAGTTTTGTGATATTTGCACTCCATGAGTGCTTAAGCCAGCAACTAATGGTTTTGAGCCCATATCCGAGCGCGTAGAAACACGTTTGCGTCCTATCATCATCGGGTGTTTTTTGGAAACTGCTATAGACACCTGACAGTCAAAATGCGGGTGTCTACAGAGCCCCCACTCTGACTGAGGCTTGGACAAGGCGAAAGTCAGAGTAGCCACCAGGCCAATCAAGGATTGAAACCTGGCGGACTTCCGGTCGGGTCGTTTATAGTCCATTAGACTCGCGTGAAGGGCTCGCCAGCCATAAGCTAGAAGTCATACCTGAGCTGATGGCGATAACTCCGTGGGGAATTGGACTTGTCGCATAAGTCCTGGGTGCGCCTGTATGTAGGCTTATCCCGTGTTATTCCGGGGAAAATGCCACCTTGGGCCTTCCGTTGGGAAGATGCAGTGGGTTGCCTGTCCCTGTTTGAGTCGTACCTGTATAAGTCACATAGAATTTGCATGCAACACGTAGGTAGTAGAATGACTCGCGTTGGGGAAAACGATTCTCTAAATTTTTGAATTTTTGAAAATTTTGAAATTTGTTTGAAATTTTGACTCCTAAAGAAGTTTAGGAAAGTTCGGGACGGTTATCTCCGTGCTAGTATCGAGACTAGGCTTGTGGTTTGATTCCGTTTGGGATTAGGAAATTATTGTGCAAAGAAGATATGGAAAGAGGGTTGTATTTTAATGCTATAAATACCTCTTCTATGCATTAATTTTTCCTCACAAATTCCTCCACAATTCCTCCCTTCTTAAAAGAAAGTCTCTTATTCCTTTCAAGAAAATAGTCATGGGTGTTGATCGATTGACTGTCATGTTGCAGGAATGGTCCTGACGATTTAGGGACGGGGATAGAGTGTCTTTGAATCAGACGGGTATTAGTCAACTGTATACATTCCGTCAGATGCAAGTTGATCGCCACTTTCTGGATGCATGCTTGTCTTACTGGGATGACATATATCATGTCTTTGCTTTCCCCCGGGGCGAAGTCTGCCCTTTACCTGAGAAGATCGCTGCTGTGGGAGGATGGAATCCGATACTTCGTCCTGCCGTCCCGTACTCGATCTATGACCCAAGGAGGAAGCTTCGAGAATTTCTAGGGCTTTCTCACAATGAGGTGTCCCGAATGGCCAGAGACGACAATACAGTTTCCTTAATTGATCTGGCTGAGAAGTTTATGAACCCGCATGATGTTAGGGTCAGATCGATTCATAGCCGTAGGGCTTTCTCTTTCTGTATGCTCCATGTTTACGCTTTTGAAGGTCCCATGGATTTATTATCATGCATGGGAAATATCCGTCTTCTGACCGTGGTGGATTTGATGGAGACTGAACACAGCCCGACTTGGCTGATCAAGGGTGAAATCATCCAAGGATTGGATAATCGCAGGAGGGACTCTTCAGTTCGTCTCACCGGGAGCACCCGTTTGCTGCAAGTATGTCAGATTTTATTATTTTCCGACTCCTCGATTTTTGATTTTTTTCGATTCTCCTGCTGCAGTGGGCACTCGATCGAGTCACCCTGGCATTCGATCGAGTGCCCTCGTAAAAACCTCCTGACCTGCTTTCAGAGGTACCACTCGATCGAGTCACCCTCGCACTCGATCGAGTGCCCTCGTAGAAAGCCCCCTGTTCGTGTTCAGGGGTACCACTCGATCGAGTGTTCCAGGCACTCGATCGAGTGCCCTTAGGCGATCGCTTATTTCCTCTCGAAAACTTACGTTTTTGTTTTATTTTTTTAGATTTGGCTATATGAGATCCTATCAGTGATAAATCCTCCTCTTGATGCGAGCAACTACCGTCATAACCCGGTGATGACGAGGAGGCGGGCCATTGACTTTTCTCGTCAGATTACGCAGAAGTATTGGGACGAGGTGTTGTTTTTTCACAGTGGCCCGCTAATTTGATGGGTAGTACCGTGGTGGCCCATCTATCTTTAGACTGGCTTGGACCCGAGGGACAGAGCCCGCTATCAGGTAATCCTATCTTTCAGGCAGACGGTTCATCTCTACCCGGATCGCATACTAAGGCAGTATGGATGGACCCGGCGAATTTCGGAAGTTGAAGCAGTTGTGAGTGACCCAACCCAACTGACTGATGTGATGTGTGATACCTGGATGCAAAGGTGGTACACACGGCATACTTGGCCTATTCCCAAATCTCGCCATTCGACCTGGGTTTCAGATTCATATGTAAAGTGGACTAAAGCGGGTGATGCCAAAGCCCGAGTTGCTCTGAAAGTTAATGAAGCTTTCGACCTGCTGCAAAGGGAGCAAGCTAAAGACAACAGGGGATTCTTTGATGAAGGTGACACCCCGGCGACTATGGTCCGATTAATGTAAGGTCAAAAGAAGACCAAGACTCAAGCTGGAGGGTCCAGTGCTAAAGGTGCTTGGGGGAAAGTGAGCCCCCAGACTGCCTTGGAGAGGAGACTGGGTCCAAAACTAGCCGTGTAAGACCGACTTGGCCCACGAGATAGGCTACCCGAGCACGTACGGGCTCGACTTGCGCCAAAGACTGTGGCAGAAGACCCGTTGTCAAAGAAACGGGTTCGAGCTAAAGAGGTTCCTCTTGTGATTCGGGAACGCTCGCCCTCGCCCCGTCGACCTCGGGCTCCACGCGACCCAAAGGACAAAGGAAAGGGCAAGATGCCGGGGTATTAGCCTCCTTTGTTTTATTATTTAGATATTATTACTATTTTTCGGTGTGATTTTTTTGTGTATGCCGTTTTGGCTTTTTTTTTTTAATTCCCGAGTCTGTCGTTTTTTAATAAAGACATATTAATGAATACCGTTCCCGTCTTTTCGTTTATTGCAGTGGTTGTACCCTTTTGAGGGGTTGCCTAGGTATCCACAATTAGCGGAATCAAACCAAACGTAGTTCAAAACTTGATTTGATTTTTTGCAATTTTCGAAATACATCAAGACTATTAGTTCGAGATGTGTGACAGTAGAATAATTAATTCTAACTTATTGACTTGTCTATAATTTTTTGAAAATTTATAAAAGCAAATTTTTATAAATTTTTGCGGATGATATTGAGATTACGTTTAAGGGTAGTAGCGCTTCAGCTGGTCCAAGTTGGTTGGGTTGACAAATTTGTTCCCGTCCAAGTCTGTCAGCATCACCGCTCCTTCTGATAGGACCTTCTTGACTAAGTATGGCCCAGCCCAATTGGGTTTGAATTTTCCCCTTGGGTCAACCGGTAGTAAGGCACGAACCGATTTTAGGACTAAATCCCCCTCTTTGATGTTTCGAGGCCTAACTCTTTTGTTGAAAGCCCGTTGGATCCTCTTTTGATATATTTGGATATTGTTGATGGCCCGGGATCGCCGTTCGTCCAAAAGAACTAGCAAATCGTATCGGGCTTGGACCCAATCCGCTTCAGGTACTTGGCTTTCAAGTAAAATTCTTAGGGATGGTACTTCCAGCTCGACCGGTTGGACCACCTCCGTTCCATATGTCAGATAATATGGCGTCGCCCCTGTTGCGGTGCGAATTGAAGTTCGGTACCCCCAGAGGGCGAAAGGTATCTTGTCGGGCCAGTCCCGGTAATTCTCAGCCATCTTTTTAAGTATGGTGACAATTGTTTTATCGGCCGCTTATACCGCTCCATTTGTTTGGGGTCGGTAGGGTGAAGATGTATGCCTCTGAATTTTGTATTTTGCTAGCAACGTAGCAGTTTCAGCTTGAAAATGGGTCCCATGATCACTGATGAACTCATGTGGGATCCCGTATCGGCATATGATCTTATTCTGGATAAATTTGGCTACGTGTTTGGCGTTCAAGACACGGTATGACTCGGCTTCGACCCATTTGGTGAAGTAGTCGATGGCCACTAAAATGAAGCAATGACCTCCCGTCACGGAAGGGTGCATCTTTCCAATTATATCAATACCCCATGTCAAAAATGGCCATGGTGATGTCATGGTATTTAATAGGGAAGATGGCATATGATGTACATTAGCGAAGATCTGACAGTTATGGCAGTGTTTGACATATTGCTGACAGTATGTTTCCATGGTGTTCCAGTAATACCCGAGCCTCATGATTTTGCGGGCTAACATATGGGCGTTCATATGCGGGCCATTTTCACCATCGTGTACCTCGGCCATAACATTTTCGGGCTGTATTTTGTCGATACACAGGAGGAGGGCTCCCTGGGCCGTCTTTTTGTATAATTACCCGTCGTCTGTGCGAACAAATTGGGTTGCCAATCTTCGCAGGGCTTTCTTGGCCCGGTTTTCAGTTCCCGGGGGATACTCTCCCGTTGCCAAGTAGGTTAGGACTGACTGATACCAAGGTTCTGGATCGGTTAGCTCGATGTCCTGGATGGCGTGTACATACGCCGGCTCGGACCGCCTTTCGACGTAGATTGGCATGCTAGTTAGATGGTCTGGTATGTTTAGCAGGGATGCTAATTTGGAAAGTGCATCTGCGAATTGGTTTTCTTCCCGGGGCAGGTAGATATATTCCACCTTCTGGAACTGTTTCTCTAGAACCCTTACTCGTGCTTGGTAAGCCACGAGATTGGCGTTCCGAGTTTTCCATTTTTGGAGTGCTTGATTGATGACCAGTGATGAGTCACCGTGGACCCGGAGGTTTGTTACCCCTAAATCAGCGGCGGCTTGCAACCCGTGAATGCATGCTTCGTATTCGGCTGCGTTATTGGTCACGTTGAAGTCCAACTTGATGGATAACGGGGTATGTTCCCCTTCTGGTGAGATTAACAGAATTCCGACCCCAAATCCTCGGAAGTTGGATGCTCCGTCAAAATACAAATCCCATGTTTCGGTATCTGTATGGAATATGTCTTCATCGGGAAAGACCCAAGTATCGGTGTGGCCCTCTTCAGGTATTGGGCTATCGGCGAGGAACTCGGCTACTACCCGGCCTTTGATGGCTTTTAATGATACAAATTTGAGGTCAAACTCAGCTAACATTAAAGTCCATCTGAACATCCTGCCGTTAAGGATGGGCTTCTCGAACAGGTACTTGATAGGGTCCATTTTGGACAAAACATGTACCTTGTGGCTCAGCATGTAGTGTCGGAGCTTTTTAGTGGCCCAAACCAACGCTAGGCACGTTTTCTCAAGCATTGTGTACTTGCATTCGTACTCTAAGAACCTTTTACTGATGTAGTAAATAGCCCGTTCTTCTGTTTCGACTGTCTGGGCCAGCATAGCCCCCATGGCTGTCTCGGTCGTTGTTAGGTATAACGACAAAGGCAAACCGGGTTGAGGTGGCATTAATACCGGCGGTGCAGACAGGATCTCCTTCATTTTGTCGAAAGCCGTTTGACATTTGTCGTCCCATAGTACCCGTTCTCCGATCTTCAGTTTTTTGAAAATGAGCTCACATACCATGGTTAGTTTTGTAATGAATCTGCTGATGTATTGGACTTTCCCGAGAAACCCCCGTATTTCTTTTTCGGTCTTGGGTGGTTGCATCTCGGTGATGGCTTTGATTTTAGCTGGGTCGACCTCGATGCCGCGTTGGCTAACGATATGACCCAGTAATTTGCCTGATGTTACCCCGAAACTGCATTTTTGAGGGATTAGCCTCATGTTGTATTTGCGTAGTCGGGTAAAGAATTTTCTTAGGGTCGTGATGTGCCCGCTTCGATCTTTGGATTTGACGATCATGTCGTCCACATAAACCTCCACTTCCTTATGCATCATGTCATGTAATAGGGTGGTGGCGGTCCGTTGATAAGCCGCCTCGGCATTGATAAGCCCAAATGGCATAACGGTGTAACAGTAAGTACCCCAAGGTGTAATGAAGGTGGTCTTACTCATATCCACCTCTGCCATTTTAATTTGATTGTATCCGGCATACCCATCCATGAATGATAGAAGGGCATGGTCAGCCGTGTTATCCACCAATATGTCGATGTGTGGTAACGGGAAATCGTCTTTTGGACTGGCCTTGTTAAGGTCCCGGAAATCCACACATACCCGCACCTTGCCGTCCTTCTTGGGTACCGGCACGATGTTTGCGACCCAATCTGGATATTCAGACACTTGTATAAAGCCTGCTTTGAATTGCTTGTCGACTTCTTCTTTGACTTTGAGGGACCATTCGGGCCTCATTCTTCGGAGTTTCTGTTTTACCGGTTTGCACCCATCTTTGATGGGTATTCGGTGTTCAGCAATTTCCCGATCTATACCCGGCATGTCCTTGTAGGACCACGCGAAGACGTCTTTGAATTCTTGGAGGAGGTTTGTGAATTGTTTTCTCTCATCCGGATCTAAGGATAGGCTAAACTTAAGCATCTGGGGCTCTAAAGTGGTTCCCACATTGATGGACTCGGTTTCTTCGATTACCGGATCTCGGGACTCCCTTTGTTCGAGCTGCTCGATCAGATGCTGCGGTAGAGGTACCTGTTCGTCGGGTTTCTCAATTTCATTGCATATAAAATCTTTGAAATTGAGAAAGTTTTGGAAATAAGACAAGTTGTAAGCAGAACGGTTTTCGTTATTATTATTAATCGTAAATTTTGAGAAAAGCTTGAAAAGAGCGGTCATCTGCTCGTTGGTCAGTGGCGGGATAGGGAGAGGTCTTGGGACAGCCCCCGAGACCTCAGTGGAAGTGGCTAAGGGAGGAGGGGTTACAGACTCGACTCTAGCATCAGACCCCCTAGACTCGGACTCAGACCCCGACTCTGACTCAGACTCAGACTCGGTATCCGGCATGTCTCCCTTGCCAGTGGTCAGATTGTAGGTCCGTCCTTGGCTGTCGGTCCACTTGATGGTTTTCCTCTACGCCTTTTTCCCGGTGTCTGCACCGACTTCGGTGATTAGGTTGGTTGGGTCAAACCGATCGCTGCGGAGGATCAGATTGACCAAGTCATCTTTTGGAGAGGGGACGGCCTTATCTTCTCCAAATAAGAGCCCCAGCACGGGCTCAGAGTTGTTCTCGCCCTCCTTGGACTCGGCCTGGACGATGGTGAATATATCATCTGGGATGAAATTGCATTCCCGAGCCGTTTTGGTCTCGGGATATGTGATGGTGGGTTGGTAAAGGCCCACTTGAATGGCTCCGAAAACTGGAGTGACGAAGTAGTCAGTTAACTTCGGGCTATAAGGGCCTATGTAAGTACCCTTGAGGATGTTGGTGGCCTTGTGGATACCGGCCCGGACCACATTTTCCGGGGTTATGGCATACCCCAATCCGAATTGGGACTCGCTGTCGTTCAGGACCTCGATAATCTTCCCTGCTGGAAGATATGGCCTTGAGGTAGCCCCCGGTAAGTAACCCAAATTTTGTAGCATCATGTCGATGCTAGTTGTGAAGTAGGGCCTAAAGAGATACTCTTCTTCGATCATGCCCACGAAATCGAATCCTCGTGGGTCGGCCCGGCCCGTAGCATTGCAGCTTGCTACGGTAATGGGGGTGGCTTCTAGTGTGACGACACCATCCCGAAGTGGCATCCTTACCTTCCTATGTAAGGTAGAGGACACGGCCTTGGCCGCGTGGATCCAAGGCCTTCCTAGTAGTAAGTTAAATGATGAGGTGACGTCGATCACCTGGAACTCTAGCTCCTTCTCGATCGGGCCCGTTATGATTGTTAGTTTAACGGCCCCGGCTACTGGCTTTGGGCTTCCGTCGAAAGCCGGAATAGGTTGTGCCGTCGGGAGATAGTCGGCATCGGTGATGTCGAGGGACTTTGCGGTCCTTAGAGGTAGGACATTTACAGCAGACCCATCGTCAATAAGGGTCATTGGGAGGTACTTCCCTCGGCAAATGACCGTGATGTATAGGGCCAGATTATGATTGGACCCGAACGCCGGTAGATCAGACTCGGAGAAGGTGATGAGTGGGCCTTCTTCCTTGGACTTGCCTTTGAGATAAAGCATGATAGTGGCTACCATTTCAGAGGGGGTAACCTGAGAGTCGACCTTGATCTCAACGAGAGCCTTAGTTAGTGCTTCCCGATGTGCTTGTGAGCTAACCAGTAGTTGCCATATGGTTAGGTCAGCTCGAACCCTCTTCAACTGCTGGACCAAGGCGGTGTCGTTGCTTGGTTCTTCAAGGGTAGGTTCCGTCCTGGCAGGTTCAGTGACGGATGTAGGAATCGAACGCCCAGCTGCGGCGAGGTGATTGGTGGCTAAGGCTTTGGACTTAGCCTTTCGGACCTCTTCAAGGGTGATGGGGACAGCTTCCCCTTTGGCTAGGTAAACATCATCCTCATCATCGAACCATATCCCATTGATTTGTGGGACATGAGGGGAGATAAGGTGTGAGCAGTCGATTACCTCACCGGTGAATATTGCATGGGCACTGAACGGGTTTTCTTTGTTGCTCGGCTTGTCTCCGGGCAACGGGATCTTCCCGCTCTCGATCAAGTCCTGGATCAGATGCTTCAGTCTCCAGCATTTCTCAGTATCATGCTCGTTACCCCGATGATACTGACAGTAGGCTTGAGCGTTATAACTTTTGGGCCTCTTCTCTACTGGAGGTTCGGGAGTTGGGCCTATCGGTTGGATCAGGCCCTTTGAAGATAGCCTCTGTAAGGCATAAGTATAGGTAGTCCCTATAGCTGTGAATACCCGATTTGGTTTATTCTTTTTGGATGAGGTGTCAAGCAGATTTACCTCGTCGAAGATGCTGCGAGTTGCAGCTGCAGGTGTGGGCTTGCTCGTAGATGAGCTTGCCCCTTGATAGCCTTTGGTAGAGGCCTTAGTCAGGCTCTCTAACCGTAAGTCATCCTCGATCCTTGTACCCATTTCAGTTAGGGTAGCAAAATTAGGGATAACAGCATACCGGAGATGAACTCGATAGGAAGGGAGGAGGTTCTTGACAAACGCCTCCACTAGCACTTTCTCGTTGGGTTTATCGACCAGCTTAACACTCTTGGCCCGCCATCTCTGCAGATATTTGGTGAACCCTTCTTTGGGATCTTGGGCCATCACTTCCAGAGTACGCATTGTAGTCTGGATCTCGGTATTATCAGCATAATTCCGAGCAAATTCAGTCGCCACATCATCCCAAGTTTTATATTTCTTGGAATCAAGCCTGTAGTACCAGGCCTTGGGATGCTTTTCGAGGGAGGAAGGGAATAAGTGCGTAAACATGGTGGACTTCACCCCCTTTACTGCCATGAAATCTTTGAATGCCCGGATGTGGTGGACCGGGTCTTCGGTACCCTTAAACATTGGAATTCCCGTAAGGTTGAGGTTAGCGGGTAGCTCGTCATTCAAAGGTGAATAGGAACGAGCAATTTCAGTGTGGATCGAGTTGTTCGTTGACAGGTGAACTTGTTCCTCGAGCCTGCGAACAGCGCTGACTAGTTCAGCTATGGGCCCAGTGGGCTCAGATCCAGGAGGAGGAATTCCCTTCTCCATCACGCCCACACGAGTGGCAAGTGCCGTTTGATCAGTCTGGATGGCAGTCAATTCGGCTTCGATCTTCTCTAGGGCATCCTTCAATGCGTCCATTTTGCGTTGATATCTGGTTTCGGGTGGCCTGTCTGTAAGAACACCGCATAATCAGAAACTAGCCCGAATCCCGGAATAGAAAGTACATCCCGAACAAGACTAAAAAGGGACATGACTCGGAAAAGACACCTAGACAGGTGACTTGTGAAAAGTGGGCCTTCTTTAGGATTCGGCGGGTGGGCCTAGTCTTGTTCGAAAAAAGGTCCACGTGAGACATCCCCAGACTTTGGACTCGATTGTGTAGACGGGCCCTCCTTTGTAGGAGTATGTTCTACATAGGTGGGCCTTGCCTTAGTCTAATAAGGCGGACTGGGATAGGGAAGAAACTCGTGATGTAGGATCGACGGAGTTTCGACGCTAAAGACCCTGACGACTTACGACATGACCTGACACCGCTAAATAGGGGAAGTCCTAAGAAGAGGAAGGTTTTGAAAATGGATTGTCTTTGAAAATCCGAGAAAACTCGGAGGAGGGCCCAACTTTTTGAAAAGACGGAAAGATGTATTGAGCCACGGGTTTTGAAAGTTCGAAAGTAATTTCGAGTTTTGAAATGGGCAGCATACCGGCTAAAAATAGGCTATTTTGAGTAAAATCATAAAGTCCTAAATTCGGTATATGTCTCGGGTTTTGAAAATTGAATATCTTGAAAAAGATGTAATTTTTTGAAAAGTTGACGGTTTTTGAAAACGACACAGAAACCAAGTAGCATGTAGTCAGGCAAGCATTATAACGACGCCATGTATGCTTTACACTAAGTCTCGGTCGGTCTAGAGGGTCTATACCAGTGTACATAGTCTAGACGTTGATCGGGACGGACTCTCTAAGTCGAGTTGAGCTTAGAACATGCCGCGAAACCCACTCGAATCGACTATGGACACCTTTTGACATATCCATATTGGAGTACATCAACGGTATAGTGGGACGTCGGTCACCAGTACCGGCCCGGGAAAATATGGGTTATGCATGAACCGTAAAACTAAAACGCGTATTGTACTAGTCAAACGATTTCTATTCGAGTCTCACCCTGAGGATGCCGATGGTAAGTCACGCATCAGTTAATCCCCAGCGGAGTCGCCAAATTGTGGACATGACATAGGTCCACCCCGACACGGCCACGCGCGGGTTTGGGGAGGCGAATGAATCTCCATATGAGAATGGATCGAATCGAAATTTAAATCGAAGTGGAGTCGCCACCGAACTTTGTGGGAGTTCGGGCCCGTTCGAACCCACTCTATGTCGTAGTGGGCCGTGTACAAAATACGGCCCATTTCCGATGTCAGAGTTTATTGGGCTCGTCCCTTTGCATTGCGATACCGATACCGTTACTACCGGTTATCGTGTATAGAATGACTCTCGTGCGCCAACGGTTTCGGGCATCCGGAAACCGAGGTTCTGAGTAAGGGGTGAGGGTACGTGTTGGGAAGCCCACTAAGGACACCCAACCCTGCCCGCACATTGGCGGCCTCTACTAAGATATCGAATGATTTTTGAATACGCGCGTTAGTTGAACGGGGAAAATGCTTATGCAAACATTGTTTTCCCTAAGCATGTGAATGAAATTGAAAGGGTTTCTATGTCGATTTAATGCAACTAAAATATTAACGTCAAAGTTGTATTTTAGCATGCGAGTTCATTTTAGTACGATAAAATAAACAATAAATCAACAAGAGAAGTGACAAACGGTTAGTAACGGTAAAACGATAATAACGGTTTGCATAAATGTAGAATGATGTAGATATGATGATGCAAAGTTTTGAAAAGATGATATTCCACGTGATTAATTAGACACGTGTTGACCTAAATCAGGAAAAAAACATTATCGAGACTAAAAGAGGATGTAAGACTCATGGTATTGTCGTGATAAGGGGCCACTCAACCGAGTCATTGCGAGACTCGACCGAGTGGACCCTCGAAAGGGGTTATGTCTATGAATTTGGACCTTACTCGGTCGAGTTATTGACGAACTCGACCGAGTACATCGCCACTCGATCGAGTCATTGTGAGACTCGACCGAGTGGAGGTCATTCAGACCCTTCTGTCTCGTTTTTGGGGTGCCACTCGACCGAGTGGGTTAGGCACTCGGTCGAGTGCCCCCTGTACGAACCAGATGTTCGTTTTCGATTTGCTATTGAATTTGAAATTGCTTTTGATTTTTGCTAAGTTGATGACTTTGCCGAATCGGGCATAAATATTGATTAATTTGTGCTCGATTCGTGTGTACGATACTCGTCATATCCAACGTGCGATTATTGAATCGACATCAGATATTGGAGCGAAATAAAAGTTAATTACTATAAGTCGTTTTAGAATCAACCAAGACGATATAAACTCCCTCCGTGTTTACGGCGTCGTATTAATTCTTGTCGAATTGTGTGACGTCCATATTAATATCAACGAGAAATCGGATTAGTTTGATGATTTGACTAAGTCGTTAGATTCGACATCCAATTATGGAATTGGTATCGAACCTAAAGATTGATACTTGAACAAAAAGACTTGATTCCCTCGGCTTTTCCGACATCTTAATAACTCCCTAGGGATTATGTGATGTCGGATCCGCGTCAACGGGTTTCGACCCTTATTAAAAGATGCTCGATTTGAGAAAAAGTTTTATAACTGAGAATTGCGATGAGATGATAACGATGCGAACGAAAAGGAGAAAGTATCGTTTAAGTTGACTCGTTTCAATAATCAAGTGCTAGGGTGTCAGGATAAGCGACCGACAACGCTGTGTGCAGTACACTTGTATATTCGGGTTTCCTTATCCTGACATCCTTCGCACTCAACACAAATCTAAGAGTATTTTAATGTCTTTGAGTACTAGCGATATTAACGATATTATAACGCGAATAAAATAAAAAAAATGAAACAACGACAATGACGATAGACGACACGACGCGAGAAAAGAGAGAAAAGGAGAAAAGCGGGAATTGGCAACCTCAACCTACATGTTCTTGTTCTCGGTATGGACTCGTCTAGATGCGGCTTGCACGGAAGTAATCGAGGTATGTAGGATGAGTTATGGTGGTTCGGGTTTTGAATTCCTAAAGCTAGGTTTAGGGTTTGCTAGTGTAGTTGAAGTGTGTGTAGATTAGGATAGAATTAGGGTTGAATCCTTGTCTAAAGTTGTGTTGCATGTGGGTGTTTATATAGGCATGGCCTAGGACCCCGGTTAGGGTTACTCGACCGAGTAACCAGCTGAATCGGTCGAGTGGCCCTGTGTGCCTGAAGTCGGGCCTGAATAAGACCCACTCGATCGAGTGTGTTGGGCACTCGATCGAGTGGCCCAGCTGGGTTGCGCGGGCCAGTTGTTTTGGACTGTGACTTTGGATGACTTGTGTGTTTTGTGTTTGAATTAGCTTTTGATGTTTGAAAGCCTGTTTTGTGTGTGTCTCGGAAACGACTTGAACCGGGGTTGACCCAATCGTAAAAAGCCGGTTTTATTTCCGGTGTCGATTTTGGCCCAAATTAGTCTCGTTTGACTCGGAACGGTCCACCGGGCCTGGTTTTGAGGTCAGTTTTGTGAGATTTGTACTCCGTGAGTGCTTAAGCCAGCAACTAATGGTTTTGAGCCCATATCCGAGCTCGTAGAAACACGTTTGCGTCCGATCATCATCGGGTGTTTTTTGGAAACTGCTATAGACACCTGGCAGTCAAAATGCGGGTGTCTACACAACCAAAAATAGGTCTTAAAAGAGCTCTTCAAACTATAAACTTAAATAATGTTATCCCACATCGAAAAATTGAAAAAATGTGGTGAGGTGATGGATATATCTTAAAAATGTTCTTGAGACTAAGCTTAATTAAAATTACTTCACATTGTTTTAAAAAAAAATTATCGCACATCGAAAAATTATAATGAGGTGATGGAATTCTATTATATATATATAAATAAGAATAATCTTAAAAATGCTCTTAAGGCAGTACATTTATGAGTAAAATTATCCCACATCGAAAAAGTATACTCCATAATAAGATGATGAAATTCTATTATACGTAGTATAATAAAGAGTAATCATTCGTCTTTAGATATCAACCAAAAAATTATGGGTAAGAGAAATTATTCGTTTTTAGATACTAACCAAAAATCTTTTGAATCTTATAACAACTCTTAAGACTATAAATTGAATTAAAATTATCTCACATCGAAAAATTATAATAAGGTGATAAAATTTTATTGTACAAATAAAAGTAAAGAGAAAAAGTGGATTAGAGAAGTATGAGAGAGAAATTTTAATATTAATTAAAGATGATAAAGTTGTGTGAATTTTTTTTTTCCATAAATGAAAATAGGGAAGAAGACCAAACTCAGTTAAAAAAGAAATAGAGAAAAATATAGGAACTCGGAGGGGGTAATAAGTTGATGGAATTTTATTATATAAGTAAGAGTACTCATCCGTCTTTAGATATGATGAACCTTAAATCTTTTGAGTTCTAAAAAGAGATTTTAAGACTATAAAGTTAAATAGATCTATCCCACATCGAAAAATTATAATGAAGGAATGAAATTCTATATCATAAATAAGAGAAATAATATTTATATCTACGTACACTTTGTATATGTGTGGTACTTTAATTAGTCTTTCTAACTACAATGCATCATAGTGTCTATAATTTGATTTGAGATTCACCGCATATACTTCACTAGAAACACATTCACTTACTATTGGACATATTCTTACCTTCGACTTACTTTCTACTGTTGTGTAGCCTCACCATTTTAAGCATTTATCCAACTAAGTATTAATATCGATGTCACTAAAAATCGGTCCGTGCATCGCACGAGCTTTCCAACTAGTATATTATATACTAATAAAGTAGGAACTTTTCGAGCGATATGATTGGTCCAAATTTTTTAATATATTTTTTAAGTTAAATAAAGTATATGAAAAAAAATCCTACTCCATCTAAGACTCGATTTTTTAAAATTTAAATAAAGAATACAGAAATTTGTATATGAAAAAAACACTCCTACTCCATTTAAGACTAAAAAAATTATCATTATATAAACCGACGATTATCACCTCATAAGCCAACAAAAATTGGACCACGATAGCATGCAACGCTTAGTCAGTTTTGTTTGATAATTGTTTTAAAATTTATTTATTCACCCTAAAAAATATATTTAATTAAAATTTTGAATTTTTAAATAATTATTATAGTTTTAATATATATATATATAATTTAAATAAAGAATATATAGAAATTTGTGTATGAAAAAATAACCCGACACGAGTATTATGATGAGGTGATGGAATTCTATATAAATAAGAGTAATAATCCGTTCTTAGATATCAACCAACAATTATTTGAATCTTAAAACAGTTCCTAAGATTACAAATCTAAGTAAAAATATCATATATCGAAAAACTATGATGAGTTGATGAAAATCTATATAAATAAAAATATATCATTTGTTCTTAGATATCAACCAACAATCTTTCGAGTTTAACAAAAAGCTTAAAGAACAATCATTCGTTCTTAGTTATCAACCAAAAATCTTTTGAGTCTTAAAAGTAGCTCCGAAGATTATAAACTTGAGTAAAAATTATCTCACATCGAAAAACTATTATGAAGTGATGAAATTTTATATCATAAATAAGAACAATCATTCATTCTTAGATATCGATCAACAATCTTTTGAGTCTTAACAAAGCTCCTAAGATCATAAACTTAAGTAAAATTATCCCACATAAAAAATTACGATACTTAGTGTGTGTGTATGTGTGTGTGTACATACATACATGCATACATATATACATACGTACATTTACACACACACAAGAAGTATCGTAATTTAATGTTTTTTTCGAGCGATTTGATTGGTTTGTGAAATCTTATATCATAAATAAGAAAAAACATTCGTTTTTAGATATTAATCAAAAATATTTTGAATCTTATAACAGCTCTTAAGACTATAAATTTAAGGAAAAATATCCCGCGTCAAAAAATTATATAATAAATTGATGGAATTCTATTATATAGAGTAATTAAGAGTAATCATTCCTCTTTGAGTTTTTTAAGGCTATAAACTTAATAGAATTTTATTCTACATCGAAAAATTATGTCAAGGTGATGAATTATCATAAATAAGAGAAATCATTCGTTTTTAGATAATAACCAAAAAACTTTTGAGAGTACAATAATAAGGTGATAAAATTCTAGTGTGTATATATATATATAGAGAGAGAGAGAGGGAGGATCAGGGAAGTTAATAACTCCCTAACTCTCCCTTAGTGTTAATCCCACCCATCCATTAAGATTAATATGGACGGTGGATGGATGGGTTTAGATTAATATAAAAAAAAAAGGGCGCTGCGGAACTGACAACCATCACCCATCACCCATCAACAGTCAACAGCCCCCTCAACCTATCCCCAATTAATTTCCCTCCTCTCTTTTCTCCCACCCAACCCATTCCACTTCCCCATTCATCAGCTCTCAATTACTCAACGCTCTCTTCCTCTCTCTAAAAAAAATCCATCTCCTTCTCCATCTCCATCTCCATTTCCGCAGCTTCTCCATCTACAATAAGGTATGTTGAATGTTCTATTTTCGACCTCCGATTTTTTTTATTCCATTTTCATGAACCCTAAAAACACCAACTCCCGCATGCATGAACCATACAAAATGATAAAAGAACATTATTCCAACCCGATAACCCTAATTTTGAGTTAAAGTTGTTGTAGTTGTACAGTGGTTGTAGTTATAGAGTCGGAGATGAAGATTTTTTCCTTTGACAACTAATAATCACACCGTTTTTATTCTTGATTAATCGTTATTCCTCTAGTTATAACCCTAAATTTGAGTTGTAGTTATAGAGCTAAAGATGAAGTCTTTATTTCTTTGTTGAAGTTCATGTTGAAGTTCCCATAGTCGTCATTGTGAGTATGCATCTGCCATCGATTAGATAGTTCTTTGTTGAAGTTTTGCATGCTTCCTTGTTGAGGTTTACGTTAAAGCAGTGTTATAGTCACAGACTTGGTGTTTGGGAAGAAATAAAACTAACATTTGAAGAGTCATACAAAGTTGCTTGTACAGTCATACAGAGATTGTTGCTTGTACAGAATGATGCACAGTCATACAGAGTTGGTTGTACAGCCATACAGAGTTGGTTGTACAGTCATACACAGTCGCACTTGTTATGATGCAAAGTCACACGCTTTATATTGTATAGTCATGCATTGTTGGTTGTATAGTCACCCGTCTGAGGTTGTATGGTCACACTCCTTATGTTGCAGAGTCACTCTCTTTTTACTATAGAATCACACCGTTGAATCCGTATACTCAGTTGTAAAATCACACTCTTTGCGCATGTGATTTTACAACTGAGTATACGGCTTCAACGATGTGATTCTACAGTAAAAAGAGAGCGACTCTGCAACATAAGGAGTGTGACTATACAGCCTCAAACGGATGACTATACAACCAACAATGCATGACTATACAATATAAAGCGTGTGACTTTGCATCATAACAAGTGCGACTGTGTAGATCCAAAGGTATGATTGTACATCATTCTGCACAACCAACTTTGTATGATTGTACAACCAACTCTGTACAACCGTATCACACTCTTTACGCATGTTGTTATTGCAGCAGAATGTCGGGTGCGAAGAAGAAAATTCAAAAGAAGACCAGTAAGAATAAGGCCGTGGCAGAGAATGTAATTGATGATACATTGGTTGTAGACCAAAATTTAGGTAAGAAGAAACATAAGAAGAAGAAGGCTGTTGTAAAGTCTGTTCAAGATACATCAGGGGACCACATTGTTGCCGAGACGAATGTGGTGGAGACAGAAATCGTTGACGAAGGAAGGCACGAGAAAAAAAATGGGTGACTTTTGATTCACCGGTCGCCGACCAAAATTTGGGTAAGAAGAAACATAAAAAGAAGCATAAGAAGAAAAAGAAGACTGTTGTGGAGTCTGTTGAAGATACATCAGGGGACCACATCGTTGCCGAGACGAATGTGATGGGGACAGAAATCGTTGACGAAGGCAGGCACAAGGAAAAAAAGAGGATGACTTTTGATTCACCGGTCGCCGATCTGGATGTGGGTGAGGCAAAAAGTGTTGAGGAAAGCAGGCCAAAGAAAAAGAGGAGAGTCAAATCTGATACAGTGACCGACCCCACATACGTGAGTGTGTCTCGGAGGAAGAGGGGGGGACCGCAGAGAGGGTCAGCCAGATATTCACTGTAGGCCAAAGCGGTTGCACCAACTAATTGCGCAATTATCGGATGATAAGCAAGAGAGGGTGCGTGGTGTTGGCTTCGGCGGGCTTTTGGACCTGAGGATCGAATCGGTCCCCACTGACCATGCGCTTATGTTCCTACGTGCATTTTCTGACGGGTCCCATATTTTTCGCGCCACACGCCGGGAGGCATTCATGATGTCAAAGTACGACGTCCACGATTGCCTCCAGCTACCTTTAGGCCCTCATCCGGTGAAATTAATCCCAACACAAAATAAGAAAGGGGCAGACTCACCTGACGTGATCAGGTTAAAGAGTACCTGGCGGAAGGGGTTCGATGTGGTTGACAGCAGCGGGCCAATAACATTAGGGAGGGTGCACGAAAAGTTAATGGCAACCAAAGCCGCTGACGACGACTTTGTCCGCAGGTTCGTGTTGTTCGCGTTGTCATCATTCCTCGTGCCTACTACGAACAACTCACTGGACCTGAGTCTGCTGGCCGCAGTGGAGGACGTGGACTTGATCGGTGAACAGGACTGGTGTAGCTTTGTCCTGCAGGATCTGGTGCGGGCAGGTAAGGGGACGCGTGACCCCAACAAAGTCGTCAACTACCTCCGGGGGTGCATCCCCATTCTGATGATTGCGTACTTCCAGCGCTACGATTTCCGTAGCGAGACTTGCAGATACGACATACCATTTATCGCACATTGGGATGCACGGAAAATAACCGATCATCTTGCTGGGGAGCTGGAGACGGGATCCCTGGGAAATCAGCTGCGTTCGAAGGTGTCGTACCCACGTACATGTGGGAAACCAGACAGCGAGTGCACCCCCGCTATAACGATGCCCTCTGACAAATAGAACTCTAGTCCAAAAAGAATAACGACAGGGGTGGAGAGAGGCGATCAATCGGAAGGCAACGCGGTTGACGTAAGTGATCTCCCAGCCACTCTATAGATCATCAATTTATTGTTCGTGAAACGATTTAATCTGAAAGTCTTGCCTATGTTTTTTAAAAAACTGATAGTCATGGTCGTTATGATCACACTCATCCTGATGTACAGTCACGTACTATTAGCTGTATAGTCACACACTATTACTTGTATAGCCACACGCATTATGTTATCCAGTCAGTACTATAACCTGCACAGTCACACGCTGTAAACTTTATAGTCACACACTTTATTCCTTACAGTCACACACTTAGATGCTTAGTCATAGTTACGCTGCCAGCCTCAACACCACTGAGCTTCGCACTAATGATTTGACTTCAACTGAATTATAGGACGACCGGCGTTTTTTCATGGAATTCCGAAGGTGTGCGCTAGCCTTTTGTGGTTTCTGTGAGCAGGCTGCCTCCAAAGTAAGAGAAATATCGACGAGGAACAATGCAGTTCCAAGTCAGGACCCGTCCTCCCAACAATTCTGGGAAGATCCATCTGTCCTCCGGTATATCGATGAAGTCGTTTCGTTGGCCGGCCAGTTGAAGCAGACTACCCAGAACGCCCCCGTCGTTGAGGGCGAGGAGCAGCGCGTTGCTGAAGCCTGCGGTCTGGTACGCCAAATTATGCAAGACTTGCGTGATTCTGGATGCGCGGATGAAGATATTGAGAAATCAGGTTTCTACGTGAGAGATGGTGATGGACCAGAGGGTTGCGATGATGAGGGGACTTTTGATGGTGGCATCGTGACACCAGGTTTCATTCTGTGAGGGGGAAGTTGAAGAGAATGATGCCGCTGTAGAAATCAAGCAAGACTCCGCTGTGGAGGGTTCGGTGGACATGAGTCCGACCGTAGTGGTGGCTCTACGGCAAGCAGGGTGGGGGACAGCGGACGCACGGTCGGCTTTAGATGTAGCACCGGCTCCGCCCGATGCGACAGTCAGTTCTAGCCTTGAGAGGGAACTGCACAAAGCAGGCTGGGCTGTAGCGGACGTTGTTGCCACCATGCCTGCGACGGAAGAAATCGTCGCGACCGATACTCAGCAGACAGACGATGGTTCAGTGACCAGGATGCACCCGGAGGCTAAACATCATCGGTACATCTTCCATTCCGACGTGGCATTTGAGTGCATGGACACGATTCCGGACAATTTGGGCTGCACGTTGGACTGTGGAAGAGTAATGAGGGGGCAGCTTGTAATCTCTGGATTCATGTGCTCCAACATCGTCATCTTCTGGGATATCCTCAGCTTACGGAACGACGTAATCGACTACGTCTTCGACCGGGCAACGCCACGTCCGACAGGGTACGTACTTATTGTCCTGCTCATGTTGTTTTTAAAAATGCATGTGCTAATCGGGACTTCGTTTGTTCTGCAGCGAAATGCTGGTCGAGTACACAGCTTACGACTGTATCGTGAGGGGCGACATGCAGACGCTCGAGCCTGGCCTGGAGGTGATGAATAACGTCGTTGACTGCTGGTGTAGGCTGCTGAACCACCTGGTGCACGATAAAAAAGCATCAAGAGTAACCAGTAGATGTTACTTCTCTCTTGGACATACGGTACGTTCAACCCCCAAATTAGGTGTATAATCGCAGACAATTGGATGTATAGTCACACACTGTTACCTGTATAGTCATACACATTGTGTTGTCCAGTCACCGTTATAAACTGCACAGGCACACGCTATAAGCTGTATAGTCACACATTTTACGTTGTACAGTCGCACTCATGTCAAACACAAACTGACTACTTGTATTACCATCAATGCATGTGAGCAGGCCCCAGTGTTGTCATTGTGGAAGGAAGGAGGCAAGAGCAATAAATATGACGAAGAAATATTTTACGTGTGGGGCGAGTGGATAAAAAATAGTTTCTCCGACTTTGCTTTGGACTCGGACATGGTATTATTCTGGACATACTGTCTATTCGTAGTTGTTATCAACCCATAATCCTGACGCATTGTTTGCAGGTGTTCGTCCCGATCTTGACGGGTGACGAGGGTCACTACAGTTGCGCCTGCATCAACTTCAATTCTGAGCAAATAGAGTACCTCGACAACCAGTTGTACGATAAAGATTTTACAAAGTTGTCTTACTATGGCATTACTCAGACAGCGGTCAGGCCCTTTTAATTTAATATTGAATCAATTATGTGACCGCGAATGTGTCCAACAACTGATCCTGTTTGAACTTGTTTTGCAGGTTGATAAGATGGGGGAGTTCATGGTACAACGAGGGATGGAGAAAGGTGAGAAGGTCCGGGCGTTTAAATTGGTAAACGTTCCCTTATCATGGCAGGGAGTGGGGTACTCCGCCAATGACTGTGGAGTGTACCTGATGGTGCACATGATGCTGTACAACGGGTCCCCATTCAACTGCTCCTTGGGGACAATGGCGGCCATGAATATGTGCAGGGCGGAGATCACGGAGACCCTTATACTGAGCGACGCGAACAAGATGAGGAACGTTGTTTTGCAGAAAGTGATTGAATTCGGAAAATACAAGGAATCGTTGGAATCTGCCCGTACGTTTGAAACCACTCCTGTGAAGGCAACCGCCAAGAAGCGTCAGAGCAAATCACCGAAAACACCTGGACCCACCCTCAGATCAGTCCCAGAAGAAAGACAGTCGGCGATTAAGTCTCGGATACGGGGCTGTGGAGATGGGTTGGGTTGCTCCTTGAACCAGGGTGAACCTGCCCCGGACGCCATTGTCATGTCACTCGTATTTCGCCTGTGAGTGGGGCTGACGAGTAGGATGCTCAGCCTGCGAAAACACACCGCCGACTACTGCTTCCTCAACGATAATGGGTACGACGAAAAGTAAGTGACCGTCTTTTGTTCCTGATGCGTGTTTCATATTACACCTACTAACCGGTGTCAACAAATCCGCAGTGAACGCTTTGGGTCCTACGGCCCTCGCGCGCAGCTGAAGAGGCGTGACATTCAATCGCTCTTCTCCGTCGGTGGCATGAGCGCCGCTGTGCTGGAGTGTTGGTCGCACCTAATGAACTGGTGCGAATCAGACGACAACCGGCGTGGGTTATCCTCCCCCACGGACCCAACGATGGCGTGGTTCGGAATTCAACACATGGTATGCCCCCATAACCTCCTACCTATCACACTAAATAGTACAAATGATCCCCATTCACATTAAATAGTTAGAAATAATCACAAAGTTCACTTAGCACAGTCACACATGTTGACATGTACAATCACATGCTATCAGTTGCACAATCACACATATTGAGGTGTACAATCACGTGAAATACGTTGCACAGTCACACATGTTGATGTGTACAATCACTCTTGTTGAGGTGCACAATCACACTGTCATGTATAGTCACACTCTGCACGTTGTAAAGTCACGCAGCTTAGTTTGTACAATCACGTGCTATAAGTTGCATAGTCAGGCATTAAATAGTACAAATGACCCCCATTGACATTAATAGTCAGACATCACTTTGCAGAGTCACTCTTGTTGAGGTGCACAATCACGTGATATAAGTTGTACAACCACGCACATTATATAGTCAGACATCCTAGAATTTGCAATCACACTGTCATGTATAGTCACACTCTGCACGCTGCAAAGTCACGCGGCTTAGTCTGTACAATCACACACTTTGCGATGTGCAGCCACGCACATGATATATTCCATTCTCGCATCCTGTCACTGATGACAACTAATATTCGCCATCCGTTAGGACTCACTGACCCGTATACTGGAATGACCCGACTCAAGTACCCCTGCGGACGAAGACACTGACGGTCTGTACGAAGCATGGGACAGATTCATACAAGACTGCGCCGGGACATTCGACTTGAACGCCAAACTATTGTTTTTCCCGGTGCATACTATGAGGCACTACGTGTGGGTGTGCGTCAACTTTAGAGAAAGAACAGTTGATATCCTCAATCACCAGACACACGCCCCAGGGTCGCATATGTTCCGGGTGTCCAGCAAGATAGTAAGTTGCACGCATATGCTTTATTTCACCACGTCAAAAATATTCTACTGCTTGGGTGCTGATGTTTACTATTACCTAATACTGCAACAGATGCAAGCATTGAGGGTCTACATGGACGAGAAAGGGCTGATTAAGGGCAGTCACCTGGCGAATTTTGAGCATCGCCAAGTAAATTTGGAATGGTAGAGCGCCCGGAAAAACGATCCGGAGTCCGGCATTTTCTGCTTGATGCACATGTGCCTGTACGATGGTGCGCCGTTCACCCACACTGATATTGGGTCAAAGCTCGGGAGGCGTTACTTGTCGTTCGAGGTGGCAGCAAGTCTCGTACTTGCTGACATGAATGAAGCTCGCGACGACGTGTTGCCGAAAATTCGTGCTTTCATAAGAAATGCTACGTGCATATGGATCAAACTCGATGACAAACGTAAGATGGGGAGACTCGTGGAACGAAAGACCTCAGCGAACCATAAGGCATGAATGTGTAGTGAAGTAAAAACATTTTTTTGTGAATATAGAAAAAATCTCATGTTCGAGTATCTTCTGAGTATCAGATGAATGACAACTCATTATCAGGGTCGCATGTGCGACGTGATACAGTCACGCAACTTCTGACTCACAGTCACAGTCAAACTTCTGCAGAGTCATGACAGACGACCACAAAATCACTAATTAATTATACTAACTACCCCTGCATATATGTCCATTCATTTACTTTCAGATTATTTCACCTTAAAAAAAACCGATGGTTTCCTTATTTACAGAAGACACCAAAAAAAACAATACACGCACCGTAAAATCGGATTATTTCCCAATAAGAAAATGATGGTTCGAAAACGATGTCGACAAAATATAAACTATACATTGAGTGATGTTTGTGAGTGCGACTGCGAATTGATGTTTGCGAGTCTCAATGCACATTGAGAACACAAACCATCACCTTACTCTGCTAACCCTATTTACTTTAGAAGGATAGGGCCCCCACCTAACTCAATTAATATTTACTGCCCCCTTTACTGCCTCCCCCCTTCAAATACCAACACCATTTTTACACCAACTACTTCCAACTTCACCTCTTTAAACCTAATAAAAAATGGCAAGCAAAATAGAAGAAATCAGAAAAATGATCGAGGAGTACGATGGTTTGTTGAATACCACTAGATCAAATGAATTAAGAGCCATGCAGCTAGTCGCTCCTGCCATAGACGCGAGGACCTATATGGCATCCATTGGCAGTACAGAAAAGGAGACCGAACTGGACGACTACATCGAATTTTTGATGAAAAAGTGTATTGGATGTTTCCACACTAAGAAAGCGTTGCAGTGTGATTTGGCCAACTTGAGGAAGATGCTTCAAAAAAACGGGGGTTAATTATGCATGTAGCGAAAATGAAGGGTGTAATGGATGTATCATGTTTCAAGTACTGGATGTTTTAATGTGTTTTGAGATATAAAATATATAAGTAGTGGATGTTTTTACGTTTCAAGAATATTTTTATGTTTCAGAATGTGACTTTTCTATTTTTTCGCTATTTCTCTATCGTTGTTTCGCTATTTCTCTATTTTTAGGTTTCTACGCTTCATTTTGGAGAATCACTGTCAGTGTGTTGTAGAATCACAGACATTATCTTGTACAATCACACTCCCACAATGCTACTGTAGAGTCACACCCTACCTACTGTAGAGTCACATTCATTGTATTGCACAATCACACTCACTTGTTTTGTGTCAACCAAATATTAAGTTAATACTGTTTGTAGCGTTTAAAGATAATGCATTCCAGAACAAAAACAATTTTACGGACCCCCATGTTTTACGACTACGTCATATTAGAAATAATTAAGATCGACAAAAGACGTAATGACTACGCCATGTTTTACGACTACGCCATATTAGAAATAATTAAGATCGACAAAACCGATGTAACTGTGAAGGGATGTTTGTGAGTCTCAATGAAACGTTGGGAAACACAACACCCACCTCAATCTCTTAACCCTAATAAATATATGAGAATAAGCCCCCCACCTAACCCATTAAATTTTCACCCCCCTTTACTGCCTAACCCATTCATTTTCAACCCCCTATTTACTGTCTCCCCCTCTTTAAATACTAACGCCATTTTTATCACCTTAACCACTTCAACTTCACCACTTTTACCAGCCCCTACATACAACTCCACCACTTTAACCTTATAAAAAAATGGCCAGCAAAATAGAAGAGATCAGAAGTTTGATCGAGGAGTACAATGGTTTATTGGATTCCACTGTGTCCAATGAATTAAGAGCCATGCAGCTAGTCGCAACTGCAATTGACGTGAGGAGCTTCGTGGCGTCCACTAGTGATACACATAAAGAGGCTGAACTGGACAACTACATCCAGTTCTTGATGAAGAATTCTATGGAGTGTTTCCGCACAAGGAACAGGTTCCAGCGTGACTTGACCAACTTGAATAAGATGCTTAAAAAGTACGGAGGTTAAGTATGTATGGGTTAAGATGTAGCGTTTAGTAATGGTCATTTTTATGTGTTTTAAGTTTTAATGAATGTTAAAGTGTAGCGTTTAATGTTGAAGTGTAGCGTTTAATGGATGTTTTCCGCATTATGTCGTAGAATGTTTTCCGCGTTTAAGGGTATGCAAGTATTACATGTTGTGTAAGAGATGAACTTTTTCTAATGTACAAATATTTCCATCGCTATTGCGCTATTTCTTTATTTCCATCGCTATTTTTCTAATGTACAGACACATGGTGTATAGTCACACTCAACAAGTTTTATAGTCACACTAAACATGGTGTATAATCACAGTCATCATGTCATAGAACTAGTTTAGGTTTCTACACTTCATTTTGGAGAATCACAGTCAGTGTATTGAAGAATCACAGTCATTATCTTGTACAATCACACTCCCACAATTAGTGAAACCACAGTCCACCTCTTGTTCTACAATCACACACTGCCTGCTGTAAAGTTGCACTCATTGTGTTGCACAATCACACTCACTTGTTTCGTGTCACCCAAATATTAGGGCATAATGTTCCTGTACAGTTGTATTTGTAGCCAAAGATGCTGCATTCCAGAATAAAAACGACTGCTATTTCAATGTATTCTTACAGTCAAAGAAACAAAAACAATTTTACGGACCTCCACGCTTTACGACTACGCCATATTGGAAATAATTAAGGTCCGCAATAGCATATACAATATCACGGACCTTGATCATTTCAAACGTCGACAAGTCTTTATGTTTCACAAAGCAGGAAATCGCCCCCATGATCTACGACTTAAACCATATTAGAAATGATTGAGGTCCGCAATATACGAAAACAATGTCACGGACCTTGACCATTTCAAACGTCGACAACCTTTGTGTTTCCAAAAAGAATGTTCCTAAGTAACAGATGATATTCATGAACAATCCTCCTCGGCAATCCCTGTCGGGTCCTCCTCCTCCTCCTCAACATCAACAGGTGGGTACTCAGCAAATGGGTTGGGGCAGTTCCTCTTGTCATGGTGCCCCATCCTCTTGCAGTTCTTACACAGCCGTTTAGGCTTGGCGGCAATTGCAGCAGCCTTCGCCTTAGAAGAAAACATCCGCTTCCCACTGCCCTTATTCTTGGCTTTCTTCGGGGGCAATATGGTTATTTCAATTGAGCTCGTACAGCCGAGGATCTCCTCCAATTCTTGCGTCTTGCTACAAGGGCCAGCAGAGGCAATATCGGACCTGAAGTCGCGAATGATGTCAGCTAGATTACTAACGTCTTCTTTACCCATTTTGCTAACATGATTGACGGTCTCATAGAACTCTGAGAACAGCCTCGTGACTGTAACAGCCTTCTCATCGCGTAGGCGACTCTCTGACAGGGGACACGCATTAACATTACGTAGAGCATCCTTTGTCCATCTACATGCCACGTACCGTTCCGGGATCGTCTTCCGTCCTTTCGAAGAGTATATCCAAATGGCGTGCCTGCAAAGAATTCCATACCGACCGAACTTCCTGCAAGTACATCTAACCTCACAGTTACCTGCGAGTGCATTAAAAAACACATAAAGAGTGCGATTGTTGACCGTACAGACGGTGGCTACGCAACGTACGGGATGAGACTTCGTAAAGGTATGATCACAACCATGACAGGATACAGTCACACCCATTATGCTGCATAGTCACAGTCCTTACGACGCATAGGGGTGTTCAAAAAGTGACCCGGACCGGCAAACCCGACCGACCCGGACCGTACGGTCCGGTCCGGTCCGCGGGTCTCCAAAAACTAGGTTGTCGGTCCGCGGTCCGGTCCACACTTAAAAAAATTAATCAAATTTAGTGTATTTTGCCGGTCCGGTCCGGTCCGGTCTTAAGAGGGTTCGGTCCGGTCCGGTCCGGGTTTCTTTGTAACCGGTCCGGTCCGCGGGTTTGGATTTTTTGGGTTGTCGGTCCGCGGGTCAAGCCGGTCCGGTCCGGGTTTGGACCGGTGAACACCCCTAACGACGCAGAATCAAACGAATTGCGTTGTACAATCACACGCACCGCGTTCCAGAGTCGCACCCTTTATTGTGTACAGTCACATTCAATAAATTATGGAAAAAAACTCGTTACGTTTAGAATCAAAACGTTTAGATCATATACTATGGCTACACGAAATGGACAGTGACTTTCTATGCCAGTACCTGGGTTGTATTCAACAATGTAGTTGCAGTCCCGGATGGAGTCCAGTACTGTTGTCGCTTCGATCCCGTCCTTCTCCTGATACCCATGAACGCTGCAAAGGCCACGTGCGTGTACACCCTTGCCGCGTGGCTCTCCATCGGATTCGTTGATCCAATTTTGGGGAATGACTGCCGGTTATCGTTGTCTAGCCTCTTCTGCATGTGCCTTTGTTGGTCCATCGCACTTTCGAAACGCATCCATAACTGGACCAACGTACCATTGTTGTCTTCAAACTTTTTGAAGAAACTGTTCTCGCTCTCTGATCTCTGCGTTGTTCTCATAATTCCGGACATCCTCACCTTCATGCAATGCGCGGCGACCCATTTGCTCCTCTCTTCGAACAAATTTTCGAACCATTCGATCCCAACAGCACCATGGTCGATCATAATCCGTCCCCACCTGTCGTCGAACTCCGACGCCTCGATGTCATCACCCCATATAATTGCATTGAGAGCTTTTACAAAGTCTGAGGCCTCCTCTCTTGATCTGTCGTACTTTGTTGGAACCTTGTTCATGATGTGCCACGTGCAGCACCGTTGGTGCGCTGCTTCGATTATTTCGGGGACGACTTTTAAAATTCTGGGATCCTGATCTGTAATGATATAACACGGTTCCTTCCCGCCCATGGCTTCCAGAAACCGGGAGAGGACCCATATAAATGACTCGTAGTCCTCCTTAAATAGCAATGTCCCACAGAACGTGACTGACTGTTTGTGGTTGTCCATGCCAGTGAACGGTGTGAACACCATGGAATACACGTTGGTTCCGTACGTTGGGTCGAACGAAACTGCATCCCCGAATGCCGCGTAATTCCTTCGAGCTGCACCATCCGCCCAAATGACCCTGCATAAGCTTCCGTCTGTATCCACATCGTAGTCAAAGTAGAAATCCTCCTGACTGTCCCTCAAACTCTTGAACCGGTCTATGAACAACTGACCATCCTGCTCGTGGATGAAGCACTTGACGTCCCTCCCCCAGTTCTTGAAATCAACCAACGATGCTCCGATGTTCTGATATCCGCCCGACAACTCCTTGCACATCCTGTATGTTCGAGTCGCCCCGATCTTCAGCTGCAAACACAAAAATGCAACTGCATTGGTCTCGCACAGTTGACAGTCAACCATACACTAACAACATTGTTGACAGACATTACGCACCCTCGAGTTGCAGACGATCATCTCCTTGTGATATCTTGATAGATTTTGAGATGACTTTTGAAACTCTCTGTCCTTGACCGTCACAAGATCGTGGTTGTGTTCCTTAATGAACTCTTCAATATAAAACCCCCCGATCATTGCACAGAGCCTAATTCTTGCTCCACATTGCGTCCTTGTCGCCTTCGTAATCCTTTTGGGTTCGTACGATCCCACATACTCTTGCCCCTCCTTCTCTCCCGTGCTCGACAGCTTCACCATGCTCTGGCTGGCTGTTTTGCCCTCCTTGTTACAAGCCAACAATTTCTTCTTGATCGAACCATCAAATGATCTAGTTGTCGTGTACCTCTTCGCCTCGAAACCAAAATAAAATGCGTAAGCTTGATAAAACTTGAATGCTCCATCGATGTCCACGAACTTCTGCCCTACGTAAGGAACAATCACTGTGTCTTCAGCTGGCATATAGGTTGGAACAAAAAACAAATTATCAAAGGTTGGACACAAAAAACCCCTAAATTACACACTATCAATCTTGCAACGCACGCATTCATCTCTGACCTTATTGAAGTGTGACTTTTCTCAACAACGACTATGACTTTGCGCGTATAACAGCATCATTGTTAGAGCTTAACACCCGCACCGCATAACAAAAGCAAGTACAACTACAACCCAAGATGCAATACCAACAATAATAAATATATATATTTTCTCAACAACAAAAAAACACCCACAATAATAAATATAACAATGATAAGTAAAACAAACATATATATTCTGAATAGTAAAGCAACTTCAACGTAATACAACTACGCCTACAGCTAAAACTACAACTACATGCAACCAACAAAATAATAATTTGCCTTGATTAATATCCACAACACATAAGAACTACAAGTACAACTACAAACCAATATGCAATACTCAACAACAACAAAAAAAAAAATACAATGATAAATATAACAATGATAAAGAAACGAACATAAATATTTGGAATAATAAAGAACCTTCAACGTAATACAGCAGAACAACTACAACAACAGTGAACGTGTGACTGTCTATCATATTGAGTATGACTGTCACGTTATAACGGTGTGACTCTGCAAAAATATCAAACCAAACAAAATAATGTTCGACTGCACATTTTCGTGACTCTTCTCATTTAACAAACCAAATATATATGTATATATCCATCTTACCTCCTACATGTTGCCCAGAAATTTTCAACTGCACATTTTGATCATCGCGTGGTTCTTCGAGGAACAACACCATTAGAGCATAAAGACGTACAGCAATTTACGAATTAGGGTTTAGTTATTCTGAATAATGGTATAGATAGAGGGAAGCTTTTTTATTAAGGATAAATTTCGAATTTTAGTGAGAGCTTGGTGAGAGATTTGGGATGATTTTCAAATTTTGGTGAGGGAGTAAATTTTGTTGATGGAACGGGTGATAGATTTGGTGATAGGAATGGTGATTGCATGTTGTACTTTTGCCCTGCTGCTTGTCATTCACGGACATATTCTCCCTTTTTTTTTATTAATCTTAGCCATCCATCCAAACCAAATTAAGGGCCAAAAACACAACTTCCCCACTTCCCACTTTTCACCAAATTCCCTTGATCTCTTTTCTATATATATATATATATATAGAGAGAGAGAGAGAGAAGGGATCAAATAAGGATGGTGTAACCTTATCAGTACATAAGGACAAGTATTAGCCATTGATTTAATAATGAGATGGATGGTTGAGATTATACAATTGATTAATGGTGTATTAATTCATTAAATGTTCCTTTCTATTCTCAATACTCACTACTCAGCCTCCAATGCTTCTCTCTTCTCCATTCAATATTTTAATAAATCATTATTCAACTCCCCATTAAATCTGACTAAAAAAAACTCATCCATTAAATCTCTCTCTCAACTCAAAAATTCTCTCCATTTCACTGCCTCTCCTCACCCAACGCTCCTTCAAACTCGAACCACCGCCCTCCGACAATCTCGCCGCCTTACCTCTTCCACCAACCACCATCTCCATCATCCCCTCCACCACCACTCCCCGTCGCTGGAAGGACCTTGAAGGGCAGAGATATTCATCAGGTTCGCAACGTCGTCTTTCGTCAAAGGTCTCATCGATTGATTAAATTTATCGATTTTAATTCAGAATTTTTCTAGGTTAGGGTTTCAATGTTACGGATTTGCTTATTTATTCAGATTTGAGTGAGAGTTTTTGTAGAATCAAAAAAAATTGTGTCACGAATTTTCAATGTTAATGATCTGGATGAAGTTTTGTTTGTTTATTTTAGTATTTGATTGTGATGATGAAGTTTGCTAATAGTTGTCAGGCTTGAAGTAATAAATTGATTTTTTTATCACTGAAATTGTTTTTTTTTTTTTCTTTATTTTCACTTTTTCAATTGTTTTCACTGTTACTCCATACTAATTGATATTTTTTTTTCATTATTTTTTTGATTTTTATTGTCCGTTTACTCGTTTTTCTTTTTTTTTTTGTTATTGAAATTGTTTCCGTCTTCATTTTTTAATTAAATGTTTTTCAATTAATATAGTATATGTTTTTTCAATTATAATTGCAGATTTTTGATGACAATGAAGAATTAAAAATGGAGATGAAGACGAAGAGGAAGAATTAAAAATGGAGATGAAACCGTACGAACTTTGTAAATAAGTTGCTTTTTATATACATATTTGTAACTTCAGTCCACATATTTTGTAACTTTAGTTTACATATTTTGTAACTTCGGGTTACATGTAACATTATATCGTATATTGTAACTCTAGTCCATATATTTATAACTTCAGTTCACATATTTTGTAACTTCAATTCACATCTTTTGTAATTTCAGATCGTATATTTTTGTAATTTCACTTCACATATTTTGTAACTTTAGTCCATATTTTTGTAACTTCAGTTCATATGTTTTGTAATTTCAGATCATATATTGTAACCACAACCCATTTTCTGTAATTCAATTCCAATCATTTCATATATTTTTGTAACTTCTGTTTATATATCACGTAACTTCAGTTCATATATTTTGCAACTTCAGCTCATATATTGAAACTCCGGTCATGTTTTATAACTTTATTTTGAATCAGTTCATTTATTTTTGTAACTTTAGTTCTTATATTTTGCAACTTTAATTCATCTCAATTAATATTTAACTCAAAATCGTCAAATATGATGAATACAAATTCCGATTGAAACTCCAAACATCAAATACTAAAATTCAAATGAAAACATTCAAATATTCTGATTTATGTTAAATATTTATTTGGTTTGAGGGAGTGTATTAAATTTAGTTGGAAAGAGAGTATATTAAATTTGGTGGGGGAGATAAAGTGTATTAAATGCTGAGTGTCTTAATTATGATTAAATAAATCTCAGCTCTTCATGATCACTTCATCCAAAGGCTCAAAAGAGCACTTATGAACTTATAGTGAGGGGTGTCCTTATGTGAACCTCTCTCTCTTTTTCTCTCTCTCTCTTTTTCTCTCTCTCTCTCTCTCTCTCTCTCTCTCTCTATATATATATATATATATATATAGAAATTGCATCCGGTGAGTTGGTCTTCTTTAAATGAGTCCGTCCCGCAAATCATAGCCACATGATCAAATCACATGAATGGCTGAGATTCAATCTCAGCGTCATCTTCATCGTATATAATCTTACTGTTACAATAACAGAACCTTTTTTTTTTTTATAAAAAAAAAAAAAAAAAAAAAAAAAAAAAAACTATTACAGTAACACAAATATCTTACTGTGACACTGTCACAGTAATAAGAAATTACAGTAATAATGTCAGAGTAATACTATTACAGTAACAGAACACTATTACAGTAACACAAAAATCTGTGACAGTGTCACAGTTATAATGAATTACAATAATAATGTCATAGTAATATGAAATTAAAGAGTTATAAATATCTTACTGTGACACTGTCACAGTAATAAGGAATCACAGTACAATGTCACATGAGATTAACAGTAGCACTGTTACAGTAACAGAGTACTATTACAGTAACACAAATATCTTACTGTGACACTGTCACAGTAATAAGAAATTACAGTAATAATGTCACAGTAATAATATCACAGTAATATGGAATTAAAGAGTTATGATGTTTGTGTATGCAAAGGCAGCCTTGTTACTCTTCCTTAATGACGTGGTCCAATCTCAGTCATTCAATCTTGTTTGATTGTGTGGTCCAGATTGAAAGGACGGACTCATCTAAAGAGGGAGACTCACCGGATCCTCACTCTATATATATATATATATATATATATTGATTCACTAATTATTCAATTAATACCAAATACGTACGAGTATGTTTTAAGTATTATCGAATGGAGCGAAAATTCGAAAATTCAATACCTATCATTTTTAAAACAAAAATTGATTTTTAACCAATTATATTCACCAAATATAACTTCACTTGTAAAAATAAATTCAGAAATAAATAGTGTGTAAATTTTTCTTTAAGTGCAGCCTATGATTGCCGAAACGCCTAGACAAGCACCGAATAGTTTGCCGAAAAAATTGTAAAGTGCAACTGTAAGTCTGTAATCAGAGGCACAGCTTTTCAGAGCTGAGCCACTACACGTTCTCCGCGTAATAATCTCCATAGTCAGTGGCGGACCCAGGAATTTAGGAGAGGGAGTTCACTTTTAAAAAAAATTGCGAATAGTATAAAAATATAACTAAAAATTGAAATTCATTTTGCCGCCATATATACATATCGTCATTTAAAAGCAAACTAAATTTTTTGTAACTAATTGAAATAAACAAAGTGTAAACCAACAAATAAAGACTCCCCATTTTCATTGATTTTTTTCGACTTAAATGTGTTATACGGAGTATTTCTTAAGGAAATTATACTCCGTACCTAACAAGAAAGTAAAGAAATCAAAGAAATATTTGAAAAAAGAAATGCGTCAATGAAATGAAGGAGTAATATAAGAACCCAAAATTAGGGTTACACAATTGGAAGTTATATGTAATTGACTCTAATTGACATTAAAAAAACAAAACCCAAAAATTGACATAAAAAAATACTCTTACCTGAAATATACAAATACATATAACCTAGATAAAGACTTGATGGTAAGCCAACAAATAAATTACACTCTTTCAAAAAACAAATAAATAGCATTAAAAAAAATCCAAAATTAGGTTCCACGAATTTGGAGTTATATATAAATTTAAAAGTATTTCGTAATTGACAATAACAAAACGAAAAACAAACTAACATAAAAAAGGAACCAAAAGGCAAAAAACATAGAGCTAGAAAAGTGAACATGTGGGGATTCGAACCCCCACCACCAGTACCATCAACCAACCTCCTTACCAATGCGCCACCCTACTCTCCATTGCCTTTTGCTCACTCAAAATGTACAAGTACAAGTACATAAACGTCAGTATTTTTCTTAAAAAAAAAATTAAAAACCGAAGGGTGCGCACGTGGGGTGCTGTGCGCACCCCTAGATCCGCCCCTATCCATAGTTCCTTTTTCTGGATATTGAGGAAGGTATCAACAGTCAACACTTACGACTTCGGCGGCTTATGATAAGAAAGAGCGCCATAAATTGCTTGTGCTAAAGTAGCTAAAAATAACAAAATGGCGGCAATGACAGAGGTAATAACCCAAGGATTCTTCATATACTCATTACACCAACTTGCACGCCATCCGTGTCTATTGTGGGAGCAGTACAATCTCAATTCCCTATATAATTCTGTCTGTTTGCTTTGCCTCCAATTAACCAAGGCCTTCTTCACAAGACGATTGAACAGGTCCGCCACCTCAGAATCGCTCCCAAGTTGGTGGACTATGATACCCGCTTGATTGAGGTGCCCCACGTCAGAAGCCGAGTTGACTAGGCCGTCCATGAATGACACATAGTCAGTGATGTGCATGTTTTCAATCTGACTGAAGTGGCATTGTTCATATGCTATCAAGTTCAGAAACACAGTCTTCGTTGCATCGTCTATCTTGATAGAAGGGATCTCTAGCAGTCCACGGCTTTTATCGAACTTAAAGTCACCGAATGAGTGAGTGTTGTACGCCTTGAACGTCACACCAGCTTGTCTCAGTTCTTCCACGCCATACACCACCATAGCTGAGTTCACCCTGATCTCTTCAGCAGTTACATCATCAGAACACTGTCCACACGTCATTACCCACTTTAGTACACCGAATACAGAGAATGACTTTTTTTCATTTCTCTCTGGCTCATCTGAGCATGTCGAGGATAAGCTTGCGGCGTCTGGAAGACTGTCCGGACTACTTCCGAAAAAAAAAAAGTCAAATCAGCTCTACAAATAAATAACAATCCTAATATAATCTCTCATTCAAACAATTCTTTACAAATTATTATAAACGACAATTCAATCAAATCTTTACAATATCTTTTGGCAAAAGATTTTACCTTATAATCCTCATATCATTCTTCTATCATGTAGACTCATAACACTATTTAATTTACAAATAATACTCTTACTTTTATAACATTTCTTAAAAGTGATAAAAGAAATACTCCCTCTGAGTTTTAGTGTTCTTCCCTCTTTTCTTATTGGGCTGAGTTCTTCCCTATTTCCATTTATGGAAAAACTTTTTCACACACTTTACCATCTTTAATTAATATAATATTCATCTCTCATACTTTTCCAATCAACTTTATCTCATTTAATTAATATAATATTTTTTTCTCTTACTTTTTCATTCACTTCTCCCCCCTTTTAATAATATAATACTCCCTCCTTATTTTTCACTCCAAAAAGAAAGGGGAAGAACATAGGAACTGAGTATTAGATATTGTAAATATCATAGGTATCATAGTTAGTCTTAGTTACTCTGGTTAAAATATTACTTCCCGTATTCTGTATTAATTATATTATTTTGTAATCGGTATCTTTATGATCTGTGTAATCCTATGTAATCTCTGTAATCCTTACTAATCACCCTTCTCAGGGGATTACGATTACTTTCATGGTATCAGAGCTACGACGGTTTTCGAACCTCTAGCCAAAAACACATCCACATTCAAATTCGTCTTCCACACAAGCCACTTTTCCCCATGGTAGGAGACGACAATACAAAATCCAAAACTGTTATGCATCCGGTGTATACCGTAACCAACATTCAGCACAAGGTACGCGTCCTCGACGGTACCAAAATTACTTACCACAATTGGGTCAAGCTATTTACCCTTCATGCCAAAGGGTATGACGTGACTTAGCATATAGATGGGACGAAAGCCCCTGCAAAAACCGACCCAACATACGCCGAATGGTGTAAAATCGATGCTCACGTTTTGCAGTGGATCTATGGCACCGTCTCAGATGAACTGCTGACACGGATCTTAGAGACGGAATCAACGGCATATGAGGCATGGACTCACCTCAAGGACCTTTTTCTCAACAACAAAGGCTCTCGAGCCGCTACACTCGAGCACGAGTTTGTCAAATTGACACTCGAGTCCATGCCGTCCCTTACTTGATGAGTACTGTCAGAAACTCAAACATCTTTCAGCCCAACTCAACGATGTCGGAGATTCCGTTGACGATCACCGCCTCGTCCTCCAACTCGTTCGAGGATTGCCAGGGGCCTACGACACGGTTGAAGCATATATCAATCAAATGCTTCTTAATTTCGAAACTGCCAGGAGCATGCTCCAACTTGAACAACAACGTCAACTGAGTCGAGCCGATGCCTCGCCAGCTGCTGCTCTCGCCGCGCCGGCGACAGAACCGGCCGAATATGCTGATTCGGCGACCTAATCGAGGCAGACAGGGCGTGCTGCATCCAGATTTGGCCGTGGAGGACGGCACAACCGTGGTGACCGTGGAGGACGCCACAATCAAAATCGGAACCCCGGCAACCACTACCGTCAACACTACGGTGGTCCACCGCCGGGAGCCGCGTCGACCCAGTACTGGGGACCACCACCAACGACTTACTGGGCGCCGCCGCCGTCACCCTACCTCACACAGCTGGGATGGGCATCTCCTTGGCCTTCTGCCGCCTCGCAGCAATGTCATCACGGTCGGACTCCGGCAAGGACCTCGGGACAGGCTCATTTAGCAGAAAATTCAAATCTGGAATTTACTCAGGTGGGCTCAGCTTTTAACACGGTGTCGATGCAAAACCCGGAGGATACTCAGTGGTACATGGATACCGGGGCGACTTCGCACCTCACATCGGACCCAGGTACACTCTCTCCCCCTTTTAATTTAAGTTCAGTTCGCTCAATCTATGTGGGCAATGGCAGTACCATTCCAATTCACTGATCGGGTATGACCCAATTAAAATCACCGAACCATAATCTCCATCTGCGAAATGTTTTATATACTCCTCATATCATAAAGAATCTGATTTCTGGTAGACAATTTACCAAGGACAATAATGTCTCTGTTGAATTTGACCCTACTGGTTTTTCTGTGAAGGATCTCAAGACTGAGACTATGATTATGAGCAGCAGTAGTGGGGGAGAGCTCTATCCTTTGTTACCAGCTACATCAACTCAAATAAAATCTGTGTCTAGTCCTAGTCCGTCTGTTTTTGTCGCGTCTTCTACGTCCACTCCGTGGCATGAACGACTCGGTCATCCGGGTCCAAATGTCTTAAGTATATTAATAGTCTGAGTCATATTTTCAATAATAAAAGATCTAGTCATTTATGCTCGTCGTGTCAAGTCAGTAAACATCGACGATTACCATTTCATGCCTCTACGTCCGTCTCAATTGCTCCATTTGACATTATTCACAGCGATTTATGGACGTCACCCATATTAAGTAAAAACGGGTATAAATACTATCTTGTGTTGGTCGACGATTTCACCAATTTTGTTTGGGTTTTTCCGTTAAAGTTTAAATCCGACACCCATCAAAAATTTATTCAATTCGCTAAATATGTCAAAACGCAATTCGGTTGCGATATTAAAAGTTTTCAACGTGACATGGGTCAAGAATTTGATAACACACCATTTCACACATTTGCGGCCCAAAATGGGCTTGTCTTCCGATTCTTGTGTCCCAAAACGTCCCAACAAAATGGAAAAGTTGAGTGTATGCTTCGTCGACTAAACGAAATCGTCCTTGTTTTGCTATCTCACACCTCGATCCCACCTACATTCTGGGTCGACGCGCTCCATGTCGATGTTTATCTTCATAATATACTTCCTTCCACGTCTATTCAAAATCGTACCCCCGCCTCCATATTATACCTCCGTCATCCGTCATACACACATTTACGAGTCTTCGGTTGTCTTTGTTTCCCAAACTTGTCTGCAAATTGTCACCACAAACTCGAAGTCCGGTCCACTAGGTCTGTATTCCTCGGATATCCACCTAACCAACGGGGCTATCGGTGTTTAGATATTGCCACCGGTAAAATAATTATCTCACGACATATCACATTCAACGAGTCTATTTTCCCTTTTGCGTCAGCCCAGCCCAATTCGTCTGAACTCCCTGCTGCTCTTAACCCAACTCCCTCCTCTGACATCCTTGTCCCAGTTTTGTTTCCTACAGGCCCAACAGGCCAAACAGACCAAACAGGTCCATCTCCCCTACAACACCCCTTAGCTCACCCATAACCCCAACTACCCAGCCCACTTCCCCCATCACTCCCCAATCCACATCCACACCTACGCCACCTACGGACCTGACCCACACCACCACTTCCCCGCCACCTCCGCCGCTCCCGTGCAACCCACTCACCCCTTGACCACTCGTGCTTCACACGGGAATTTTAAACCAAAAGTCCCTCTCAACCTTCATGTCACCACCCAACCCGCCATCTCTCCCCTTCCCAAATCACACCTAGACGCCCTTCGGGACTTGAATTGGAATGCCTCCATGTTAGATGAGTACCGTGCTTTAATTAATAACGGGACGTGGGAGCTTGTACCTCTTCCCGCTGATGTTTCTGTTGTTCGTTGTATGTGGCTATTTCGTCACAAATTCAGGTCTGACAGTTCTCTGCAGAGATAGAAAGCCCGACTAGTTACAAATGGTAAGACTCAACAGGTCGGTATAGACTGTGAGGAAACTTTCAATCCAGTTGTCAAACCAACCACTATTAGAACCGTTCTTAGTAGTGCTGCGTCTCGTCAGTGGCCCATCCACCAGCTTGATGTTAAGAACGCGTTCTTACACGGAGACTTGGCAGAAACTATTTATATGCACCAACCCCCGGGTTTTCGTGACCCAAGTAAACCCGGGTTTGTGTGCCGCCTACGTAAGTCCTTATACGGGCTTAAACAAGTCCCACGTGCTCGGTATCAGCGATTTACCTTGTACATCGTGTCCAAGGGATTCCGCGGGAGCATTTGTGATCCCTCGTTATTTATACATCGACATGGATCTGAAACTGCTTTTCTTTTATTATATGTTGATGATATAATTCTCACGGCCTCAACTCCAATCTTGCTTCGGTCCATTATTAATTGTTCATCTCAGGAATTGCTATGTCTGATCTGGGCCACTTACACCAATTCCTTGGAATCACGGTTACTAGGAATAAAGCTGGGTTATTCTTGTCACAACGTCAGTATGCTCTGGACATTCTAGCTAGGGCCTCCATGGCCATATGCAACCCGTCCAATACCCCGGTTGAATCAGGGTAGAAGCTGGGCCCCACCTTCAGCCCGCTGGTTGCTGACCCTACACATTATCGGAGCCTTGCTGGTGCACTTCAATATCTAACTTTCACCCTGCCCGATATCTTCTATGCGGTACAACAAGTATGTTTATTTATGCATGAACCTCGGGAGCCTCATTTGGCCTTTCTCAAACGTGTTCTACGTTACGTGAAAGGCACACTTGATCACGGTTTACATATCGGTATCTCGAAGTCTTTAAGGCTTACCGCATACTCTGACGCGGACTGGGCCGGTTGCCCAGATTCTCGTCGATCCACGTCGGGTTACTGTGTTTTTCTTGGGGATAATCTCATCTCTTGGTCATCCAAACGACAACCCACCGTGTCCCGTTCCAGCACCGAAGCCGAATACCAAGGTGTAGCTAATGCAGTCGCCGAAACTAGTTGGCTCCGTAAGTTGTTACTTGAGCTTCACATACCAACCCGACATGCTACACTTATTTTTTGTGACAATGTTTCAGCTGTTTACCTCACAAGCAACTCGGTTCAACATCAACACACTAAGCATATAGAACTTGATATTCATTTCGTGCGAGAAAAGGTACAGGTCAGTCTCGTTCGGGTCCTTCATGTACCGTCTGAATACCAGAACGCTGATATTTTTACTAAAGGACTACCACGACATTTATTCAACCGGTTTCGCGCCTGTAACACCTCATTATTTTTCTAAGTCATTTATAAGACATTATTTTTCTATTCTATTTAAATCGGGTTTTTAAGTTGGAAAAATATTTCGAGGTCTTTATAAAATTAAAGTATTTTGAGTCTTCTTATAATAAATCGTTTTTTATTTTTTTTTTCTTTAAAAAGTGGAACGTTCGATTTAGAAACTGACTTAGTATCGAGTTAGAGTTTGGACTTGACTCAAATAAATACAAAAGAAAACCTAATCTCTCCTATTTATATAAATACCCACCCGTACATTCTCATTCATTCACCTTACTTTCCCCAACCCCTTACTTTTGTTCAATTGTTTTTCTCTGCCGCACTGCTCCTCCACCGTCCTGTTGATTTTGAGCCACCGATCATCCGATTTTCATCATCAAATCCCGGCCACTATTATTTTCCTTACGCTTCCTGTTTTATACCATCTAATTGTAAGTTCTTAACCATTTGTCCTCGTTTTTTTTAATAATTTATGGATCAAGTAAGAGGCATGTCTAAATATTTTGAGTTTCGACTCTTTTTCAGTTGTTTTTGGTCAAAATCGTTTTCTCGACATAAATTAATGATTATGTAAGTATAATTGTGTCTAAATACCGAGCTTGGTTATGTCTCGGTCCTTGCTTGAGTTTGGCCGGAAACGTTGGATTTGTGGTAAAAATGTGTTCCCGTAGAGTTGTGCTAGTGTAGTGGGTAATTGATTTGTGTTAATGACTTGCCAAGGATTATGTATTACACTACGTTATTCATGCATGATACTAACTGTCCAAATGTGAGAGGTGCGCACTATTATGAGTCTAACTAAGCACAGGTGGTTACCTCTAGACCGTGCAAGGGTAGGACCTTGGCACACAGGTTGCGAAAAATATATATTTTGGTTGGTTTGATTTTGACTATTATTTTTATGGTATTCTGGTATTTAAACGATGATTTTAACTCTGATTTCAGCTTGTTGTTGTTATTATTATTATTATTATTATTATTATTATTATTATTTCACGATTTATTATATTATTATACTTTTACTCAGCTGATTTCAACTCTGATATCCTTTTGTTTTGGGTCGTTCCCCCGCTGGAACCTGTACCTATTTGTGTTTTTGGGTACAGCTGATAGCTAGGTACACTTGATTTGTTGCATGGGTGCATTCTAGTATCGGGTTATGCTGAGTGAGGAAGGACTTTTATTATTTAACTTTGACTCCAAACTATTTATATTATTATTGGATTTATTGGTTTGCTATTGTTTTAAACTGTTTTGAATTTTGTAAGACTTAAGACTTCCGCCGCAACGTTTTCATTTAATTAGTTATCAAAGTTCTATTTTATTTATTTATTATTTATCCTTTTTCCTTGTACTTGGCTTGGTAAGCTAGCTGTTGAGTAACAGCTTTGAGTTTTCCGTTTTTGGTTTATAATTTTGGTTGTCAAAATTTAGGGCTGTTATAGCGCCAGTCTCAGCGTTCGTCCTCCTCCCGCTCCGACTGAGGGGGCGTATTAGATATTGTAAATATCATAGGTATCATAGTTAATCTTAGTTACTCTAGTTAGAATATTACTTCCCATATTCTGTATTATATTATTCTGTAATCGGTATCTTTATGATCATGTGTAATCCTATGTAATCTCTGTAATCCTTCCTTATACAATGCAAGAACTAATCACCCTTCTCAGGGGATTACGAGTACTTTCAAAAAATTATGCAAAGGATTGAATGAATTGAATGAAAGAGAAACCATATGGAAAAAACGGAGACGTGTATGTGGTTAAGTATTTTCCCATCTAAAACAATGGACTCGGGCCACTCGGCTATGTATACGGTTACTGAAAACAATCTTAAAAATTGGTAAGTCAACTAATGCAGCCATAACCAAACCAACTGATCATTTGAATAAAAATGGGAATTCAACTGTCAATAATCGTAATTGCTTCCATAAAAAAATTTGGAATTACTTTTTTTCCTGACGAAAATTTAGTTAATCCTAACGAATTTTAATATTCTACCTTTTATAAGTCTTAGCCTTTTACACAAAGATGCAATTAAGTTTCTCTTCCTTTATCATCAATAACACTTCCAAATTCGATTATGAAATTTAATTCAATTACCAATGACATAATATCGGTTACTTATTTACTTAATTATTTAGTTTATTGTATTACTAGATTAAAGCCCGTGCGCTGCACGGGTTACTTGACTTAATTACATTGATGATGTACTTTCGTTAAATAACAAACTTAATCAAACTATGTCATTACAATAAATAAGATGGACACATGATATTAGTAATCAAACTTAATTTTAGCTGAATTTATAATGTTAAGAGCTCATTTTAAAATTCAAAAGAATACATGATTGATTATTGTTTTATTTATAATATAAAATTTCATCATCTTACTATAATTTTTCGATGTGGAAATATTTTTACGTCTGTAGTCTATTAAGAATTTTTTTGATTGATATCTAAGAACGAAATTTTTTTTGATTGATATCTAAGAACAAAAGATTAGTCTTATTTATAATATAAGATTCTATCGCCTCATCATAATTTTTCGATGTAGGATAATTTACTCAAGATTTATAGTGTTAAGATCTGCTTTTAAGACCCAGAAAAACGCACGATTACTCTTATTTATAATATAGAATATCACCTTATTTTAATTTTTTTGATGTGGGATAATTTTAGGTTTGTAGTCTTTTTAAAAACTTTGTAAGACTCAAAAGATTGTTGGTTGATATTTAAAACCGAAAGATACTCACTTATGATATAAAATTTCATCACTTCATCATAATGATTCGATGTGGTATAATTTATTTAATTAAGTTTATAGTTTTAAGTAGAGCCGACAAAAAATGACACGACACGAATCCGACACGAAATATACGGGTTTGGGTTGAGGGTTGATGACCCATTTATGTAAGTGGGACGACACGAACACGACACGAGATTTAATTGGGTCGGGTTTGGGTTGAAGTCCCAAAACACGAATCTGACACAAATAACTTGTTTATTAAATTAACCTAAATATTTTTAATCATTTTTAACATAAATAAGTTAATACTTTCCAAATATAGACATGACACGAAAATACGACACGAACCCGACACGAAATAAATGGGTTTGGGTTGAGGCTTAATGACCCATTTATGTAAGTGGATCAACACGAACACGACCCGAAACTTAAATGGGTCGGGTTTGGGTTGAGGGTTTCATGACCCGTTTACCAATGACACGAACACGAACACGACCCGATCTGTATTTTTAAGACTTAAAAGAGTCTGTTTTTATATCTAAGTTAAAAGGACAAACAATTACTCTTTATTTATATAATCGAATTTGATATCTTATTATATATATTTTGGATGAATCTCTTATTTATATAATAAAAAAATTCACTTTATTATAATTTTTCGATGTGTGATAATTTTACTTAAGTTTATTTAAGTTTAGATATTGTCTAATTAAGGATTTTTATTTATAGACGAATGCTTACACTTATTTATAATATATAGAATTCCATCAACCCATCTTAATTTTTTGATGCGGGATAATTATACTTTAACTATATAGTCTTAGTCTTAGGAACTTTTTTTCGTCTCAAAAGATTATTGGTTAATATCTAAGAACGAAAGATTACATAGAATTCTATCATCTCATTAAAATTTGGGTTATTTCATGGGAATAATACCAACTATGTGTGTGTTTTTAAAATAATCCAAATTATACGTAATCTCATTTTAATATGAACTACGCATTCATTAATCTCGTTTTGTTATGTATGAAATTATGACTTGATATTACAGGTCATAGTGACTTGTGGTAACTTTTTAGGGTTTTATTAGGTCCGTTACAGTCATCGTGAAAGCCAAAATAATAATAAAAACATTTTTTTCATAGCTTCTATAAGACTAAATGAAAAAGAAATGGAAGATGAATTTTCAGATTTTTTTTTCAATGGGCGAAAATGAACACGAAATGTAAATCAGAAGAAGAAGAGTTAAAGAAAGAGCTGAATAAGGGAGGTTCATCAGGTACCCAGTCACTCATAGCAAAGCGAGGTTAATGAAGACCTAGTTCGTATTAAAATGAGATTACATATAGTTTGTATTAATTTAAGAAGTACACGCATAGTTGGTATTATTCTCATGAAATAATCCTATTTTTTCGTTATGTGATAATCTAACTTAACTTTATTTGTAGTCTTATTAAGAACTTTTTTTAAGACTAAAAAGTTTTTTTGTTAATATCTAAGGATGAATTATTAGTCTTATTTATAATATAGAATTTCATCACCTCATCATAGTATGAAGAAATGACTACTTTTATTTATATAATAGAATTTCATCCTCTTATTATACTCTCTTCGTTCACTATTTTTTTCTCCATTACCTTAATATTTGTGACTATTTTTTTCTCCATTACCTTAATATTTGTGAGGGGTATTTTAATGAAATGAGTAAAAAAATAGTGACCGGAGGGAGTATAATTTTTTGATGTGGATAATTTACTTAAATATCACCTTAAGAGTGTTTTAAGACTCAAAAGAGAGGAGTTATAATTTATAGATGTGGGATAATTTACTTATGTTTATAGTCTTAAGAGTTTTTTAAGACTCAAAAGAATTTGATTGATATCTAAGAACAAATAATTAGTCTTATTTATAATATAGAAATTCATCACCTTATTATAATTTGTCGATGCGTGATAAATTTAATTAAAATTTGTAGTCTTATTTAACTCTTTTCGAGATTCAAAAGACTTTTGGTAGATATCGAAGAACAAATTATTACTCTTATTTATAATATAAAATTTCATCATCATATTATAATTTGTCGATGTGGTTTAATTTTACAACTGTTATATGTAATAAATTCATCACATAATGTAAAACAAATTATATGAAATTTATACTCTAATGAAAGCATTTTTTACCACGAATCTAATTATTTCATTTTTATAATTTATTTTACGATAATGTTTTTAATAAATGAACTCTAAAGATTTTTACCTTATAATTGTAAAACATCACATTAATATAATAAATTAAAAGGTTATTTCATAACAATAATACCAACTATGGGGGTGCTTCTTATATTAATACCAACTATACGTAAGGGAAATACCAATAATAAAAAGTTATTTCATAACAATAATACCAACTATTGGGGTGCTTCTTATATTAAAAGGTTATTTCATAACAATAATACCAACTATGGGGATGCTTCTTATATTAATACCAACAATAATACCAACTATGGGGGTGCTTCTTATAATAATAAGAGAGAGATATAGGTTCACGTAAGGTCAACAACTCTTATAAGTTCATAAATTCCAGTGTTAAAGTTACACAAAAAGTGCATAAAGTTACACGAAATGAGTGATAAAGTTGCACTTTATCACTTGAAGTGATGACAGTGCTGAATGTTATAGTTACATATCAATTTTGAACAAATGCAACTTTATTATATGTCATCTGTAACTTTAATATAGATTTAATTACATACTAGTATAGACCCCGTGCAATGCACGGTATTTATATTATATTTATCTTATAGAATATTTCATTTAAGATTTAAAATAAAAAATTTATTATTTTATTTTTTACTATTTATCGACTGTATAATTTAGAAATAAGAAAATATTTTTTAAATCGCAAAACTAATCAAAATATTTGAGTAATGTCTTGAAATGCACGGAGTATTAAATAACGTGTAATTAATGAAAATATTGTTTATACTCCCTTCGTTTCATTAAAAGTTTCCACTTTTCCTTTTTCGTAAATTTCTTCACTTTCTTTTTTGGTATAACTCTTCACTCCTACCTAGGTGACCCACCTACTTTACACCCTCTCTACTTTTGAATATTTTATTATTATCCTTAAAAAATGTGTCATTTTTTAAGTGGAAGCTTTCATTGAAACAGAGGGAGTATTTTTTATATACTCGGTTTATATCATCTCACATCTCGAGATACCCACTTCTCTCTTTAACATACCATAAAATACATACACCCTCCGAGTTTCTATTATTGTCCCAAAGGGATTTAGAGTGAAAAATAAGGAAGGGGAAATGAGTGGTTCAAAAAAAAAGGAAGAAGAGAGAAAAATGGAAGAGTAATTGTGAACCACACATTGATGGCCTAAAAAGGAAAGTGGGACAAAAATCAAACTCAGCCCAAAAAGGAAAGTGGGACAATAATAGGAACTCGGAGGGAGTAATATTTATCAAAAATTGTATAATAATGTACTTTTTTTAATGATTAGCACGTCGTGATACGTTCTCTTTGTGTAAAAAACTATTCAGTTTTTCATTAGAAAATAAAAAAATAAATTAAAAATGGACCGTCTCAGGTGTAAAACTTATATTATGTAATTTGTGAAACTTTTTTTATATGAATTTTAATAGTATATTCCGTATTTTGTAGTCTCCCCTACCAAAATGATCATTTTATATGATAATTATAATCCTCACATTTGAATAAATGAGAAGATCTTAGTGGTATCGAGTGAGTATATACTCCTTCCGTCCCGATGAATTGTTTGCCTTTGCTTTTGACACAAAGAGGAAAAGGTCCAATGATCTAGTGACATGTGAAGCCAACATGAGGAGGTCAAATTACACACACACACATATATATATAGAGTAAGGTTCTTATGAGTCCTTATATATATATGAGTCCCTAAGTCCTCATCCCATCCATTGAATGAGAAGAGAATGGATGGACAAGATGCATCCTAATATTTGCATTAAAAAAAAAAGAAAAAATGGAGATACTGCTTCCTAAAATAACTCCCATAATTTTAGGAAACAATAACATCACATTCATTCACTCATTCATTCATTCACATTCACGTTCATCAAAACCTAAAAAAAAAATACTTCCAATATCACGTTCATTCATTCAAATTTGTGCTCGAAATCCCGTTCCTATGAATTCAATGATCGCGATATCTTCATCAACTGTTGATAATCAATTCATCGACTATAACAATGGTGAGTTTCGTTATTGTTTCGTGTTTTGCGTCAATTTTTATTCATCATCTTGATTAATTTGCGTCAATTTGCTTTCATGTTTTTCGTTGATTTTCATGTCGATATTGCTTTCATGGTCATTTCATTCATCATAGATTCATATCTGGTTCATTACTCTCTTGTTAATATAAATTCCAAATTTTTATTATATTTGTTATAATCTAGAATTTTATTCATTTGATTATTCATAGATTCATATCAATGGTCCATTACTCTCATGTTATTGTTTTGTTTATTCTTTATGTTTTTCTTAAGCTTCACTGATACTTACTATTGTTTTGTTTTCTATTGAAGCAGACACGGCGTTGAAGTAACACACATTCTGAGTTACAGTAACACCTAATTTTAATTAGAGTAACACAAAAAGGTCTAATCATTATATAAATTTTACGCACGAACAAATATATGGAGTTATTGTAATGCACATATTGTGTTACTTTAATATACACAATATGTTATTTTAATGACTAACCCTGTTATTTTAATGCACATAATGTTAACTGAATCTCGTGTTACTTTAACGCACTTCATCTGTTACTGTAATGCATTGGAGTTACAAAAAGGATTTAGAATACCGCCATATAAAAAAATAAAAAAATAAAAAAGAAAGATACTGCTTCCTATAATTATGGGACGTGATTGACTTCAAAATAGGAAACAATATCAAAGAATATCGCCCTCATTCAAAGAAATATATTGTGTCATACTCTCATTTCTGATCATTATATGAATTTTTTGCACTAACCTATACCTGGTGTTATTTTAATGAACATTATCTGTTACTTTAATTCACACTATCTGTTACTTTAATGTCTGACATCTGTTACTTTATACATGGTGTATAAGCATCCTCTGTTAATTGAATCCAGTGTTACTTCAATGCACTTCATCTGTTACTTTAATTCTTGTCATCTGTTACTTTAATCCATATTTCAAGTTCTGATTGTTTCTTTTTCGCCACGTTTATTGGCACTGTTATTATTTTCAGTAGACGCAAAAGCACATGAATGATGTAGGGATGTGGGTGAGAGTTTCCTCCATAAATAGAGCAGATCTTCAAGGACGTGGATGAGTCAGTAAACTTATATAAAATCTACACATTGGCTTGCGGATTCGATGTGAGGAGGTACACAACGAAAAGATGGCGCGGTGGTTAGATTAAATCAAAGCTTCTGACGATGATGAAGATGAAGAAGAGGACGAGGAGAATGAAGAAGCAGAATTCTAAGTAGAATAATATTGTTAGAGTAACATACATTATTCGTTAGAGTAACATATTTAATGAGTTAAAGTAACACAGATTATGAGTAACCACATATGTAATGAAGTTGATTCAATTGGAACTCCTGTACCACTTCATTGATGTAAAATGAGTTAGAATAACACACATTATGCGTTAGAATAACACACATCATTCGTTAGAGTAACATACATAATGAGTTACAGTAACACAATTTATAAGTATAATTTGATTACCAATATCAAGTTCTTAGAGTAACAGGTGTGAAAATTTGGAATTATAATGAAATTTTATAATTTTTGGTTTTCGAGTATCCTTAATAGAAACATACATTTTGCAACGTACTGTTTTTGTAAGACACTATTATGTAACGTAACAGATTTTATGAGTTAAAGTAACACAATTCATGAATTAGAGTAACACATTGTACGAGTTAGAGTAACATGGCATTAGCGAAATGATGATTTTTTTGTGTGAAAATGAAGATGAAACGACGCACTTGTTGTGTGATAGAAAGATGCAGTTAAAAATTTGATGGGAGACACAAGATTTGCATTAAGATAATTAAGGAGGAGAGAGAAAAAAATAAATATTTACCAAGATTTAGTTAGTTATTTCCTTAATTGACAAAACAATCTTAACCATTAATCTATCACTAATTTAAGGGTTGAGATGAGGACTCACGGACTCAATTATGATAAGTGGACTCACTTGATTCTTTCTCTATATATATATATATGTGTGTGTGTGTGTGTATATATGTATATAACATTTCTAAAATAGAAAGACAAAGAATTCATTGCGACACCCCAATATGAAATAGACAAAGAATTCATTGGGATGGAGAGAGTATATCTTTGTAAAAGTTAAAGTAAATAGCTCATTTCAAAAATAAATTTTTTAGATAACTGATTTGTTTCTCAAGGTTAATGACATTATATCTTAAAATTTATCTAATTATTTTCATAAAAAGAAGTTTTTTTGTCAATTTCTTTAACATTAATGAAAATGAATAGTTTGCGAATTTATTAGTGAGATGTTCTTTTACTTCTCAATTTAAATTAGTGTATTTTTGAGAAAAATGTTAATAACTGTTATTGTCTTAGAGTAGTATATAGAGAATTTTCGGTGAGTTTTTACTATGTATCAAGATTTGTAAGAGCAATCGGAATATATATTCCATTTTTATATAGTTACTAAATTTTATATCGATGTTAAGAATTATGATTTTCGAATATGATCAGAAAGATATACAATAATAATCATAACTATTTTATATTCTATGGAAAATATTGTACGGGATAGTGCAATCTTCTATTAACAAAAATAATGCAACTATTTGGTTAAAACGGAATACAATATGTTTATACTTTTAAAAAAAATTGATCATACATTTCATATTAAATATTGTATGTGATATCTTCCATTTAAAACATGCGATTTTCGTAATCAATGTAATCAATCAAATTTTCTTAATTACATACTTTCTGTGGTGTATAGCTTTATATGTGATGTAGTGATATTTAAATCATTAAGATGTTGGAGTGTAGTTGGAGAGGAGAAGTGTGACACACAGGAGGTCAAGGGTTCGATTCGCACCTAGCTCATTTGGTCTATTTTTATAATTTTTGTTGTGGATAGCTTTAGGCGGGAAAATATATGAGTTGTGTTATTTGGTTAGTGGAAAGGAGGATGGTGAACTCTCTGTATCTCTCTCTTCCTCTCTCTATATATATATACACACACATATACACAATTTCTAGTGTGTGTGTGTGTATATATATATATTGATAATTCACGAGAAATTTAAATGGTTTACCTAATAAATGGGGAAAAAAATATAAAAATATACTCCCTTTGTCCCAATAAATTGTTTGCCTATTTCATATTGAGGCGTTTCAATGAATTATTTGCCTTTCTATTTTAGAAATGATTTTTATATGTAATTTGACATTTTTCATGAGTTTGGCTCCACATATCACTTCATCATTGGATCTCTTATCCTTGGTGCTAAAAGAAAAGGCAGAAAATTCATTGGAACGGAAGGAGTAATATAAAAAATGAAAAAATACATTAAAAAAAATGTTATTTCATGAGAATAATACCAACTATGTGTGTGCTTCTTAAAATAACCACGCATTCATTAATCTCACTTTGCTATGTATGAAATTATGACTTGCTATTACCGGTCATAGTGACTTGTTGTAACTTTGTAGGATTTTATTAGGTCTGTTGCAGTTATCGTGAAAGCCAAAATTACAATAAAAATATTTTTTTTATAGCTTCTATAAAACTAATTGAAAAAGAGATGGAAGATGAATTTTCGGAAAATTTATTTTTTTTTATCAATTGCCGAAAATGAATACCAAATGTGAATCAGATGAAGAAGAGTTAGGGGAAGAGTTGAATAAGGGAGGTTCAACAAGTAGCCGGTCACCCATAGCAAAACGAGGTTAATGAAGGCGTAGTTCGTATTAAAATAAGATTACGTATAGTTTTGATTAATTTAAAAAGAACACGCATAATTAAGATTATTCCCATGAAATAACCAAAAAAAAGAAGCAAAAAAAAAAATAGGGAAATTGTGTCTTTGTGTGTAATAAAGAAAAAAACAAAAAAAAACTTTTTAAGACTTGTGAGCTGTGAGCTGTTAGTTGTGAGTTGCAGCCCCCTTCCCCCAGCTTTCACCTACTCGACTACCCCTCGCCCACCACCCAGACAACCAGATCTGACCTTCACCCACCTCCATCTTGCAGACCGACACGACCTACCCACAACCACCAAACCACCCGCCACTCTCCCCCGCCGACCACCCAGATCGACCCGCCCCCAGGCCCTCACCCACCCACCACCCTCGGCCTGAATCATCCCTCCCTCATCGACTCTGGGCGATTCCGATGCATGTGGTTGTTCATGGGTGTGTTTATGGGATGATTTAATTTTGAGATTATATTTTTTAGGGAGAGAATATTAATTAACTTTTTGGAATGTGATGAAATGAAAAGGATAACTCAATAAAATATCGTTAAAATTAAGTAAAAATTCGTTAAAAAAATGATTAACCTAAATTATGGTTGTCATTATTGAAATATGATAACATAAATCACTCATGTTATTATACAAATATTTACAAGTTTAGGAGTATACTATATCATATAAAGATTATTTAATAATTTGTCTGAATTATTATATGACAATGGAGTCTAATTTAAGAATATAATATCATTAAAAAAAAAGTAAAAATATGATGCCCATGTTATGCGGCAGCTTCAATTAGACCATAATATCATGGCCCCGTTTGGTTAATGGGGGATCCGCCAAAAAATGGCATATTGAGAGCAAATGACGGGTTTGACCACAAAATATACCAATGGTAGTGTTTGGTAAATGACGGATTGTAATAGCATATTGGGGTCGAATATGCCGTTTTGCAATATGCTGCTAGGAGCCTAGCAGCATATTGAACTTAGCGGATTACTTTTCTTCTTTATTTACAACTTTACTCTTTTACAATTTAAACCATACTTTCATTATTCCTATTATCATTATTATAAACTCTTCCATAGATCATTTTAAATACGTTTTCGTCCTTTCGATTTTTTACACTTAGCTTCCTCTATTTTTTTAGGGTTATTTCATACCAATAATACCAACTATGAGGGTGCTTCTTATATTAATACCAACTATACGTAATCTCATTTTAATATGAATTATTCCCTTATTAATCTCCTCATAACAGGTTACCGGCTACCTGATGAGCCGGTTCCCTTCTTCTTTTAATTTCTTTTTGAATTAAAGTCCCCTCCCACTGTAACACCCCTAATTTTTATAAATTAAATTTGTATCCATATTTTTATTTGGTTTGCGATTTAACTTGTAATCCTTCATTTTAAATCTTATCGGATTTACTCTGACTTCGTTAAACTCCTAAAATCTTTATTTTTCCTCGAATTTCTATTTTCAACTCGAAACTCGTTAAGACATTTTATTATTTTCTCAGGAAACCATTTTATTAAACTTTCATTGAAAAATATCATTTTGTTTTCAAGAAATCAATTTAGTTCATTTTCGTTGAAAACTATTTATTCGTCGAGAAACTCAATTTTCTTACAAACAATTATTTAAACTCGAGATTGACCCATTTGATTTCTCTAGTCAACTAATTATTTTTATCAACTTTGAACCTGACCCAAACATTTAATTTTATGACAAAATAATATTTTAGCCCATCTCAAAGTTTGAGTTTAATTCCTTTCTTATGCGATTTTAACCCAATTGATTTGTAAGCCAGTTATTTATTTTTACTAATGATTTCGATCACACCGTAAATTATTTCTCGACCCAAATCAAGTATGTTACCTCGTCACTAACTAGATGAGTCCCTAAGATATTTTATTTATTATGATCAAATCTTTTATTTATTTATTTATTTATTTATTTATTCATTCATTCATCCTAATTCTATTCTACAACTCCAATTTTGGTTGTTTTACGTTACTTCTCCAACTCTTTCTTTTTATACTCCCTCTCCAATTCTATTAGTTCTATCATTACGTAAAATTCATCCTCCTCCAATTCCGTTTAATTACGTTATTGCTGCTCAGCCTGTTACGTATCTCTTCTCCTTCGTTCATCGTTCATTCTAATCCGAGGGTAATTTAATTACTCTTATTCTCCATCTCGTTTCCCTCTTTCTAATCCCTTCTTATGTGGTTCTAATACCATATGTTTTAATTTTTCGTAGGCTATCGTGCTAGATCCGATGAAGACGGTTATTTTATTAACTCGGATCTCGATGAAGGTAACAGATGATGGCATGACTCGGTATTGCATGATATATATGTTGTAGTTGCTTGTAGTATCGTTTTAAATCAAATTTTATAAATATGTTTACTATATTATTAAGATGATATGTTTCAATCATTTAAAAATTATTATAGGGCCGAGACTAAAACGTATGAATAAGAATTAATTTCTCAATTTTTCGTGATTTTTAATATGAAATATCAAATTGAAAGTTTTATTGTTTTTAGTAAAGTTGCAGCATGTTTTCGAATCTGTTACTACTTTTATACGATTTTTACTCCTGTTTACAGATCTTATTTTCAAAAAGTTTGAAAAGAGACTACTATTTATTTTAGGTCTATTATACGTCTGTTAAATTTCATAAATTATTTCCAAGTAGTTTCGTCACAACAAATCGTTTATGAAACTGTGACAGATTAGTTCGCGAATCTGTCAGTTGTTGTAAAACCTAATTTAAAACCTATGATAAACTTTGAATTTAATTTTGGTAATTTACGTACATTAACTTTAAAGAGTCTAGATAATGTTTCTAATTGGATTTGTTTTAAAATAAAATTTTAAACGTCTTTTATTAAAGAAATACGATCGGGTGACAGATTCTGTCAGTTTACAAAAATATGAATAAAAACCGCCTTTAAGTTAATAATTTCAATTTTATCCAGAAACAAAAGTTGTAGTTAAGCTTCTAAAGGTTTCAACCTCACTGATCTTATATCTTTTTGATTTTTAATGATTTAATTATGAATTTTATAGTAAGACAGTGAACTTCTGAAAAATCTGTAAACTTATAATTTATTACTTTTAATTACTTAAACTCCAACCCTTTTGAGAAATAATTATGATTTTTACTTTCTTTGACTTTTAATCATTAATTATACATTTATCTAATAAATATAATGTTTATGTCTCAAGGCCTAATATTAAATATTTTATATAACTCATATGTTAAACGATTTCTAATTATAATAATACATATTTTGGAAAGTTACTATTTGAATAAAGTTTCTATATTTGGAAGGTTACTATTTTGGGAATATTTAAGATATTTTTGGATGAAATATTTATTGGTTTGAATATGGAATAATGTTGGAAATGAGAATGTACAGTATATAAGTCTAGGATATGTTGGTTGTTATCATCAGCTATATGGTCAGTGTATTTGCGTCAGGGATACATTGATTGTCGAACTGGGTATCGTTTATGCTCAGGAGTCATGCGCATGTACTTAGGCTAGGACCTCGCTGAACGCAGTCCTATTATAGTTTGAGTTGTCTGGTGAGAGGACTTAGGAGTCGCTTCGTGGGCACTGAGTTCCTTAACCAGTGAGGCTTAGGGGTCGCTTCGTGGGCACTAAGTTACACTTCGGTGTTGTTTTGACATATCTCTAGTAGTAAAAGCTGTACTGATCATCGGTTTTATATTCCATTATTCGTTTTGACGCCGTCAGGCTGCTGAATTGTTTTCTGGTTTTGAATCTATTTTGATATATATAATGTTTTGAGTTTTAATTTATTTTCATATATTATGCTTCTATTGCTTATATATTATGTAATATGGCTGGGAGAACTGCCTGAGTTACTCCCCACTGAATTGTGGTTGTTATGTTTATAACATGACAGGTATTCTGTGTTCCGGGGTTTGGTGTGCGCTAGCGAGTGGCATGGATCCTACTCTGCTTTAATTATGTTTGTTTATGGATTGTTAAACCCATTTGAAGGATCTTTATTTTTAGCCCTTTTGTAAAAAGTGGCCTTTGTATTGACTGACCGTTCTTTTTGTAATATATAGAACATCAGTGTGTATTAATCCCAAATCTACAGTGTTTCCGTCACTGTATTGCGTTAGAATTTATAGGGGATTACAGTTGGTATCAGAGCATTGTTGCTCCCGACGCTCACACCTGATTTTTGGAAAAATACTCGTAAATGATTTGAACATTAATAAAATATTAGTGAGAGAAGGGTACAAACCAAATTAAGGACTTGATTGTTAGGTTACATGTTCTTGTAACTCAATGGTTAGCATTGAATGTTTGTTTTATAAGCCCAAGAAGAAGATGAGTGGACAAGTTGTTGATGTGATGCTGCTCCAGATTGGGACAAGACCCACTTAGCACTTCTAAGACCTGATGACTCGAGTGGACAACTTGGTGCTACGAGGAAGATACAACAATGGTGACTTTCCAGCCCAGATTCTGTTTGCTCAAGCTACTGGCCAGATGTCAAGAGTAGATTCTAGTTCCACGATGGTGCAGTAGACTCAGATGTGATTTCACTTTACCTAGATGCGACTCCATTTCAGTTTGGATCCATAGGGAGCGACCCAAGACTAGTGTGCTCGTTTCTCTACAAAGAGATGAATATCCAACGAGTTCCCTTGTAAACTCTCGAGATACGAACACTCTTCTCTGTTCTAAGACCTTAATAGTCTAGGATCCTTGTTCTATGCTTCCAGTTTCTTCTTCTTCTTCTTCTTCTCCTTATGGATGTTGTTGTGTTGCTGTACCGCTACGACCTGATGTTGTTCGGCTCTCTGTTGTCACGTGTTGTTATTTCTAATGTCCGTGTGCTGCCACTGCTCTCCCTATCAGTTTTTCTCTTCTTCTCCTTCTTCCAATCCTTGTCTTATAAATGGTCATTTTCAGTCTCGTGGTGAATCCTTGTTTTATTCTCCCATTTTGCCCTCCATCTTCTTGAGATTCTTTGGTTAGACTCCTATCTTAGTGAACCCCACAAAAAGTTAAAGATGTTTGAGGTTTACTGAACTCCATTACCGTGGTTTGAGGATTTTGAGTTGTACCCTATTTTCTAAGCAAGTAAGAACTTTTTGAGGATTGATTTCAATAGTATTAAATGATTGATGGGATTAAGATTTTACCTTACGTGTTGATCTTGGATTATAATTCACTTGATTATATAAAGTACTTAGAGAGAATAAGCTTTTGGATAGTAACATTATTTGTTATTTTGATGGATATCTAGTACATAACTTAGAACCAGACTAAGTGTATCTGGTAATATTACTTTGGGATTCCCACTTAATGTTGACTTAATGGACTAGTTGTGGACTTTTGGGATCATATATCATTGTTTAAAGGGTTAGCCTGAGTGTTGTGGTACCATTTCAGGTTCTCGTTAATGTCTTTAAAATTTTTGATTGGCATAGATTAAACCTTGTTCATATGGATGAGATCATTGAGTCTGATAAGGTTGTAGTATATGAACTTTGGAGTTGAGTGAAATAAACTTGGATGGATTGTTGTTAACCTTGAAAGAGAGAAATATATTGCATAAACACAGGTTGGACTTATTGTGTCATTTTGAGGAATACCTTAATACAAATCTTTTTGATGGAATTAATTTCAAGCCTTTTGACCAATGAGAATGTGGCTTCGTTGAGTCATTAACCACATAGTTGTTCCATCGTTATGAGTATAAATCTGATGGACTTCTAAGGAACCTTACTCGAATGATGTCTTGGATGTGAGTGACTGACATTACATGTAAGATTGAGTGTACTTAAGGTTTGATATATTATACTAACTTTTATTCCCTTGTAATGTTATGAGCATAATCGTGGGATCATTTTGAAGACTTAATGCCCGAGATTTGTTAAATTGGTGGATCTTGTTTAGTGTTCCTTACTCGAGAAATTTGGATATACCTCGAGTACAACCTGGTGAGCTTTAAACAGTTTTAGAGCCTTGTTGGTTAATTAGTTTAATAGTGTTGTGGCAGTTTGCAGAATTTCGGTAGCATGATTTGATTCTGAGTCATTTGGTTGATTCTTACCCTATTGATTAAGTGATTGTATGAGCAAGTGAAGCCTTGTATTGGAGGTTGTAGCTGTTGATAGTCTTAGCTTGGAAGTTATAGCAAGTGATAATTTTGGAGGTTGTAGACTGTGTAGGACAACCCATTTTCCTGATATTAATGGCCTTAGTATTATTTTGTGGAATTAGGAACCTGAGTTTGTGGGAGTCGTACTAGGGAATCTTGAGAACCTTAAACTCCTCTGTAATCCTGGAGAGCTCTGATTGACTCTCGTTTTCGTTCTTCCTCCGTTTCTCTCGAATTCTACTCCTCCAATCGCTATTGGTATCCCTTCTGATCTACCTCTTTATCGAGTTTGAATTTTTTTGTTTTGATTTATTCTTTAGCCTTTTTCACCAATTTTCCCGTTTTGAAAAATGTTTGACTAATTTAAACTTTTGAGTTCTCATTTTTATGTTACAATTTTAAGCTTTACAAACATCGTTTTGCTTTGACGTTTTTGTTGAAGTTTATATTTAATTATTTTTAAAATATCTTAAAAACTTGTTTGAAATTAGATCGATCGAAAGTATTTCAAATCTTTGTTTTTAAATGATCGAAATTTTACGAATATTTTCATAACATACAAATATTGTCTGAGAAAATTTAACTTTTGAAAATAATTTCATAAATTCAAGCTTTCATTTTATTTTTGTTGGTGGACTTTTGGATCTGTTATTAGAAGCATCTGATGACTGGTTCGAGATTTCCCAATGCTAAACTCGATTTCTCAAATTTGATTTTGTTTTGTCTTAGATCAAAATGTTGAAGAGTTTCTTAACCAAATTGAGTTAAGGTCGTTTTGAAAATGTTTAGGGTACCCTCTTTCCCTCGAATTTGTTTTTAAATATAATTTAATGTCGTTATTTTATCAAATAACAGTACCTTGCGTTTTTAATAATTTGGAAAGTTTTAAACTTCGGGTAGATTAGCCCAACTTTTCTCGTAATAAATTTTGCACTCGATTTCATATCACGTTTGATGATTTAAAAATTTCTATTAAACCAAGATTTTGATGCGAGCTAAGCATTCTAATTTTTCCAAGTGAATAACGTTATTTTTGTGTTCCTGCAAGTTTCGGGGACGAAACTTTTTTTTTTAGTGGGGAAGGTTGTAACACCCCTAATTTTTATAAATTAAATTTGTATCCATATTTTTATTTGGTTTGCGATTTAACTTGTAATCCTTCATTTTAAATCTTATCGGATTTACTCTGACTTCGTTAAACTCCTAAAATCTTTATTTTTCCTCGAATTTCTATTTTCAACTCGAAACTCGTTAAGACATTTTATTATTTTCTCAGGAAACCATTTTATTAAACTTTCATTGAAAAATATCATTTTGTTTTCAAGAAATCAATTTAGTTCATTTTCGTTGAAAACTATTTATTCGTCGAGAAACTCAATTTTCTTACAAACAATTATTTAAACTCGAGATTGACCCATTTGATTTCTCTAGTCAACTAATTATTTTTATCAACTTTGAACCTGACCCAAACATTTAATTTTATGACAAAATAATATTTTAGCCCATCTCAAAGTTTGAGTTTAATTCCTTTCTTATGCGATTTTAACCCAATTGATTTGTAAGCCAGTTATTTATTTTTACTAATGATTTCGATCACACCGTAAATTATTTCTCGACCCAAATCAAGTATGTTACCTCGTCACTAACTAGATGAGTCCCTAAGATATTTTATTTATTATGATCAAATCTTTTATTTATTTATTTATTTATTTATTCATTCATTCATCCTAATTCTATTCTACAACTCCAATTTTGGTTGTTTTACGTTACTTCTCCAACTCTTTCTTTTTATACTCCCTCTCCAATTCTATTAGTTCTATCATTACGTAAAACTCATCCTCCTCCAATTCCGTTTAATTACGTTATTGCTGCTCAGCCTGTTACGTATCTCTTCTCCTTCGTTCATCGTTCATTCTAATCCGAGGGTAATTTAATTACTCTTATTCTCCATCTCGTTTCCCTCTTTCTAATCCCTTCTTATGTGGTTCTAATACCATATGTTTTAATTTTTCGTAGGCTATCGTGCTAGATCCGATGAAGACGGTTATTTTATTAACTCGGATCTCGATGAAGGTAACAGATGATGGCATGACTCGGTATTGCATGATATATATGTTGTAGTTGCTTGTAGTATCGTTTTAAATCAAATTTTATAAATATGTTTACTATATTATTAAGATGATATGTTTCAATCATTTAAAAATTATTATAGGGCCGAGACTAAAACGTATGAATAAGAATTAATTTCTCAATTTTTCGTGATTTTTAATATGAAATATCAAATTGAAAGTTTTATTGTTTTTAGTAAAGTTGCAGCATGTTTTCGAATCTGTTACTACTTTTATACGATTTTTACTCCTGTTTACAGATCTTATTTTCAAAAAGTTTGAAAAGAGACTACTATTTATTTTAGGTCTATTATACGTCTGTTAAATTTCATAAATTATTTCCAAGTAGTTTCGTCAAAACAAATCGTTTATGAAACTGTGACAGATTAGTTCGCGAATCTGTCAGTTGTTGTAAAACCTAATTTAAAACCTATGATAAACTTTGAATTTAATTTTGGTAATTTACGTACATTAACTTTAAAGAGTCTAGATAATGTTTCTAATTGGATTTGTTTTAAAATAAAATTTTAAACGTCTTTTATTAAAGAAATACGATCGGGTGACAGATTCTGTCAGTTTACAAAAATATGAATAAAAACCGCCTTTAAGTTAATAATTTCAATTTTATCCAGAAACAAAAGTTGTAGTTAAGCTTCTAAAGGTTTCAACCTCACTGATCTTATATCTTTTTGATTTTTAATGATTTAATTATGAATTTTATAGTAAGACAGTGAACTTCTGAAAAATCTGTAAACTTATAATTTATTACTTTTAATTACTTAAACTCCAACCCTTTTGAGAAATAATTATGATTTTTACTTTCTTTGACTTTTAATCATTAATTATACATTTATCTAATAAATATAATGTTTATGTCTCAAGGCCTAATATTAAATATTTTATATAACTCATATGTTAAACGATTTCTAATTATAATAATACATATTTTGGAAAGTTACTATTTGAATAAAGTTTCTATATTTGGAAGGTTACTATTTTGGGAATATTTAAGATATTTTTGGATGAAATATTTATTGGTTTGAATATGGAATAATGTTGGAAATGAGAATGTACAGTATATAAGTCTAGGATATGTTGGTTGTTATCATCAGCTATATGGTCAGTGTATTTGCGTCAGGGATACATTGATTGTCGAACTGGGTATCGTTTATGCTCAGGAGTCATGCGCATGTACTTAGGCTAGGACCTCGCTGAACGCAGTCCTATTATAGTTTGAGTTGTCTGGTGAGAGGACTTAGGAGTCGCTTCGTGGGCACTGAGTTCCTTAACCAGTGAGGCTTAGGGGTCGCTTCGTGGGCACTAAGTTACACTTCGGTGTTGTTTTGACATATCTCTAGTAGTAAAAGCTGTACTGATCATCGGTTTTATATTCCATTATTCGTTTTGACGCCGTCAGGCTGCTGAATTGTTTTCTGGTTTTGAATCTATTTTGATATATATAATGTTTTGAGTTTTAATTTATTTTCATATATTATGCTTCTATTGCTTATATATTATGTAATATGGCTGGGAGAACTGCCTGAGTTACTCCCCACTGAATTGTGGTTGTTATGTTTATAACATGACAGGTATTCTGTGTTCCGGGGTTTGGTGTGCGCTAGCGAGTGGCATGGATCCTACTCTGCTTTAATTATGTTTGTTTATGGATTGTTAAACCCATTTGAAGGATCTTTATTTTTAGCCCTTTTGTAAAAAGTGGCCTTTGTATTGACTGACCGTTCTTTTTGTAATATATAGAACATCAGTGTGTATTAATCCCAAATCTACATTGTTTCCGTCACTGTATTGCGTTAGAATTTATAGGGGATTACACCCACCGTCCTCTGTACACACTTCCTCCCTCATTACTACGTACTCTCCTCTCGCCATTGCTAAACTCGACATCTCCTCTCGCCATTACTTTTATTAAATTTTCTTAAATTAGGTAAATAGATTGGAACATCTTACTTTGAAATTGTGGTAAATAGATTGGGGCTTAGCTGATGTTGGCACAAAGAATATGACATTTGAAGGATACAAATTAGAGGAGGATCCAGATCAATAACCACATCTCATTGTGTCAATGAGGTTTTTAAAGGTTGATAATGGCGGATGACTTTTAATTTGATGAAGGAAGAAGAAGACGAGGCGCACCAAAACATAGCAGGTCACAATTACTGGTTTTTACCGGTAAAAAAGGCGTTGGTTATAAAGAAAGATTAATGAGGAGATAGTTCATATTAAAACGAGATTACGTATAATTGGTATTAATATAAGAAGCACCCCCATAGTTGATATTATTGTTATGAAATAACCCTTTCTTTATCTTCACATTCTTTTAATATATAGGTGGAGTATTATATTAAAATGGGAAGATAAAAATTAAATGGAAGAAGAGTATTTGATCATTCTTGTGGGAGGGACGGTTTTCGTGCCCGACACCTTTGATCATTCTAGTCCTGCTCGGTTATATTATGGTGCGCACAGCCTGTGGTCTTGTCAGAGGGTCCAGCAGGGTGATCCTTTGGGTCCTCTGCTTTTTTCCTTGGTGTTACATCCCTTGGTTTGTAAGATCCGGGACTCCTTTGATTTGAGGCTGCAGGCTTGGTACTTGGATGATGGCACTATCGTCGGGATGATGTCAGTAAAACCAAGCTTCGATTGTTTGAGTAGTGCTACAGTTGCTGTTTCGGACGATTTGATCGCATCTGTCACTCGGGTGGTTAATCTCTTTCTCGAGGGCAGCTGCCCGCAGGTCCTCGGGGAGTACATTGCTAGTGCTCCGCTAACCCCGCTTGTTAAGCCAGACGGCGGTATTCGTCCTATTGCTGTTGGCACGATTTGGAGACGGCTTGTCTATAAGGTTGGTGCTTTCCTGATCGGTCCGTTTCTGAGTGGCTATTTTTCTGGTCTTCAGTTTGGGGTAGGGGTGTCTGGTGGGGGTGTTGCTATCTTGCATGCCTTGAACCGGCTTGTTAAGGATCATGGTGATGAGGTGGGTCTTTCCATGCTCTTGGTGGATTTTTAGAATGCTTTTAACATGGTCGATCGGGAGATCATGTTACGAGAGGTTCGTAATCACTGCCCTAAACTCTCCCGGTGGGTGAAATTTTGTTATTCTAGTCCTGCTCGGTTATATTATGGTGCGCACAGCCAGTGGTCTTGTCAAGGGTCCAGCAGGGTGATCCTTTGGGTCCTCTGCTTTTTTCCTTGGTGGTGTTACATCCCTTGGTTTGTAAGATCTGGGACTCCTTTGATTTGAGGCTGCAGGCTTGGTACTTGGATGATGGCACTATCGTCGGGAATACCTTGATCTTTGGGAAGGTTTTGGAGCTGATGATGGATGATGGTCCTCGATCGGGGCTTCATCTTAATGTTAGTAAAACCGAGGTTTTTTGGCCTACGGAAGATCCTAGGAGCAGGATCCCTGGTATCTTCCCCCTACTATCGCCAGACTGATACGTGGTGTCAAAGTCCTTGGCGGGTCTGTTAGTGCAAGTCATGATTTCAGCAGTGAGCTCGTGATGAGTAGAGTGACTAGAACTATCGCGCTTATGGGTTCTGTCGCTCTGCTTGATTATCCGCAGTGTAGTTTCTATTGCTCCGGGCCTGTACTTATATTTCCAAACTTTATTTTGCTTTGCGTACTTGCCCACCGGCTGTTTTTGAGTCGGCTCAGGTTGCTTTTGACGCGGCTCTTCGTTTTCATTTAGAACGTATTGTTATTGCGTCAGGGCCTGGGTTTGGCGATTGACAGTGGCGGCTTGCCACCCTTCCCTTTTCTTTTGAAGGGCTTGCCCTGGGGTGTATGCCGCTGGAGATGTCCTTCGTTATGCCTTTGTGGCATCTCGGCTGCAATCTGCGGGTTTGCAGGCTACGCTGCTTCATGCTACGGGCGTTTTAGTCCATGGCCCGGCTTTTGATGCGGCATTATATATGTAGGCTTAAGGAGTTTCTCGGTTCTGTTGTGTGTAATCCTAGTGAGATCGCTGCCCCCAAACTTATGAAGTCTTTGGCATATATATATATATATCCCGAGGGTTGTGGCTATTGCAGAATCAGATTTCTCTTTGACCCCCCGTCAGGTTGCATTATGGAAGTCTCAGCAGAGCCGTCATGCTTCTGATTGGCTCCGCGCTGTCCTTATTTCTGGGTTGGGTCAGACTATGAACGGTCGAATGTACCGATGTGTGCTTAGCTATCGGTTGGGCGTTCCTTTGTTTTCTGTGCCTAGGCCGTATTTTGCTTGTTCTCGGGTTTTTGGCGACGATATTTTTGGGGATCATGTTGTGTCATGTGTGGGGGTTGTTGGTATTAAGCATCGGCATAACCTCGTTCGTGACACTCTATTGGATATTTGTTTCCATTCCGGAGTATCCGCGGATAAGGAGGTTGATATTGGCTTGATTGATGATCATGACAGATCCTTGCGTCCCGCATATTTGCTTCTTTATTCGTGGGACAGGGGGCGTGACGTTTGTGTATATCTTACCGGGTCTTCTCCTTTGACTCAGTCCGGGCTTTCTGAATTCACGTCAGGCCGTGTTGTGGGGGACGTTGCTCGGCGCAAATGCGCAAAGTACAGGGGCCTGTGCACGGAGCTTGGTTATGGATTCTTGCCTTTTTCCTTTTCCTCGCTGGGGGAATTGGAGGCAGATGATGTCGGTTTGCTAAAGAGAATTCAAAAAATTTTGATAGTGCAGGATGCCGGAACACGCGCTGCTCCTTTTATTTTTACTAGACTTAGCTTTGCTATAGCTAGGGGTGGGGGCCCAGATTGTATCTCGGCTACCCACCAATTTTTTGTAGTCTGCATTTTGATTAATCAATAAAATTCTCCCTTCTTCAAATAATAATAATAATAATAATAATAATAATAATAATAATAAATACAGTAGAATTTATTATTGTTCAATTTAGATGCATGAAGTTCTTGCACCATGCGATGTAAAGAGAAATCAACTTGTTATCAAACAGAATAGACTACATATTTCACGCTGTCTTAATTCAATTTTTGTGGTGTTTTAAGGTGATAATTGGCTGTTTATATAGTGTTAATTTTTAGTAGGATTATTTTTTTATGCAAATCTATTATCGTTTGATTCTTAGGTGTAGATGGATTGTTTTTTTTTATACAAAGTTTTGTATTACTTATTTATATTAAAAATCAATATATATTAATAAAGCAGGAACTTTTCGAGCGATTTGATTGGTCCAAGTTTTTTAATATATTTTTAAAGTTAAATAAATAATATGAAAATTGTATATGAAAAAAAATCCTACTCCACCTAAAACTCAATTTTTTTTAAATAAAGAATATAAGAATTTGTATAGGAAAAAAACAATTCTATCCCATTTAAGACTCTAAAAAGTATCACTATATAAACCGATGATTCACCTCACAAGGCAACAAAAATTTGCAACAAAAATTTGACCGCGAAAGCGTGAAACGTTTAGTCAATTATATTTGATTATTGTTTTAATATTTATTTATTTACCCTTAAAAATATAAAATTAAAATTTTGATTTTTTAAATAATTGTTATTAATAATTATTATAGTTTTAATATATTTTTTAATTTAAATAAAGAATATATAGAAATTAGTGTAAAGAAAAAATAATCATACACGAGTATTATCATGAGGTGTTGAAATTCTATATAAATAAGAGCAATAATTTTTTCTATGATATTAATCAACAATCTTTTAAATCTTAAAAAAATCATAAGATTACGAACTTAAATAAAAGTTACCCACATCGAAAAATTATGATGAAGTGATGAAATTCTCTATTACAAATAAGAGTAGTCATTAGTCAAATTATGATGTGATGAAATTCTAATTTCTATATTATAAACCAGATTTTATATCATTTTCTCGAGAAAAAAGTGATCAAATTTATTTCGCACTCCATAAAAGTAATAAAATTATCTCACATCGAAAAATTATAATAAGGTGATATAATCAATCAATCATCAATATATATATTATTATATAGGTAAAGTAAGAACTTTTCGAGCGATGTGATTGGTCTGTTGCATCAAAACTTAATTTAGAAAAGTACCTTTAATAAAAAAAATCAAGTAATGAATCTTTTAATTATTATAATATAATTTAATCTACTATATTAATGAGATATTTTATAATTTTCATCTAAAAATCTTTAAATTTCGTTTAACAAAAAATCTATCATAAAAAAATCATAAAAATTAATTATTTAGCTTAAATTCGTGGTAGAAAATGCTTTCATTAGAATATAAATTTCACATTATTTTCTCGAAAATTAAAAGCGATGAATTTATTACATATAAAAGTAGTAAAGTTATCCTACATCGAAAAATTGTACTCCCTCCGAGTTTCTAACATTGCCCAATTTTCCTTTTTGAGCTGAGTTCAATCTTTTACCCACTTTCCATTTTAGGCCATAAATGTGTGGTTCACATTCAACCACCCATTTATCTCTCCTCATTCTTCTTTTTTTAACCACTCATTTTTCCTTCCTTATTTTCCACCCCAAAAAGAAACGGGGCAATCATAGAAACTCGGAGGGAGTAATAAAGTTATGGAATTTTATATTATGAATAATACTCCGTATTAATCATTCATATCAACCAACAATATTTTGAGTATTAAAAAAATCCCAAGATTAAAAACAATATTAAAAACAATATTTCATACTTCATAAAAGTGATGAATTTATTACGTACTCCATAAAAGTAGTAAAATTTATTTTACATCAAAAAATTATAATAAGGTGATGTAATCATCCAAATAAAAAAAAATATATAAAAGACTTAGGACTATAAGCTGATGGAAAAGAGAAATAATTCGTGTTTAGATATTAACCAAAAAATTTAGAGTTCTAATTTTTTTTTAAAACTATAAAACTAAATAGAATTATCGCATATCAAAAAATTATAATGAGGTGATGAAATTATATATCACAAAGAGGAGAATCATTCGTTTTTAGATATTAACCAAAAAAAAGTGTAGTCTTATTAAAGCGCTAAAAGCTACTTATAAATTTAAGTAAAAAAAATTTCCACATCGAGAAATTATAATAAGGTGATGAAATTTTACTATATAAATTTTTCCACATCGAGAAATTATAATAAGGTGATAAAATTTTACTATATAAATAAATATAAGTAGTCATTCGTATTTAGATATCAACGAGAAATTTTTTGAGTCCTAAAAAGCATTATTAAGACTAAATTCAAGTAGAATTATCATACATAAAAAAAATTATAAGTTGATTGAATTTTATTACTCCTATATAATTAAGAGTAATCATTCGTATATCTCAATCTGAAATTTTTTGAGTCCTAAAAGATATTTTAAAACTATAAACTTTAAAGTTGAATTATTTACATTGAAAAATTATGATGAAGTGATAAAATTGTACAACATCAATAAGAGAATTTTTTTTGTTTTTGGATGTCAATTTTTTTTAGCCTTATAATAGCTTTTAAAATTATAAATTTAAGTAAAAATTATCTATAAATCGAAAAATTATAATAAGGTGAAAAAAATTATATAAATAAAAGTAATCATCGTCTTTATTTAGATATCAATTAGAAATCTTTTGAGTCCTAAAAGAAATTCTTAAAATTATAAACTTAAGTTGAATTATCACATATCGAAAAATTATGATGATCTTATTAAATTTTATACTATAAGAGAAATCATTCGTTTTAGATGTTAACGAAAAATCTTTTGAGTCTTATAACATCTCTTAAGTCTTAAGGCTATAAATTGAAGTAAATTATCCCACATCGAGAAATTATAATAAGATGATCAAATTCTATTATATAAACAAAAAGAATCATCCGTCAATCAGAAATCTTTTGAATCATAAAAAGAGTTCAAGTAAAGATTATTCCACATCGAGAAATTATGATGAGGTGGTAAAATTCTATATATCATAAATAAAAGAAATTATTCATACTTAAATATCATTATATCAAATAAATTTTTTTTGGGAATAACAAAATGCACATCATCAGTGTATTTATTATAATATTTTGTACAAGATACTTGAAAAGTATTCATAAAAAAAAGATTTTAAATGTAATTAATTATGATAATTTTTTTATCAACATCATTAACAAGCGATCCGTGTGTCGCTATATTTGACTATAATTTATTATTAATAGCTTGATTCAAGAGTTTTTTTTTTAAGAAAGTGAGATAACGTAAGAGATTTATATTTAACAATTTATAGAAATTTTCTCAAAGTGTTGCACAAACATACGTGTACTTGGTTAATCATATGAGCAATATTTTAATTCTCTATTAGATAAATTATTTATACATTGCTATGTATAATATGTTTTTGAATTATCTATGTCAAATTGGATCTCTTATTTTACATTGATACATTAATATCGTTTGTCATTTTATTTATTAGTTATTACATTTATGAGTAGTAATAATAATAATAATAATAATAATAATAATAATAGTAATAGTAATAGTAATAGTAATAGTAATAGTAACAACAACAACAACAATAGTATTGTTGAATACAAAACCTATAGAGTATCAAGTAAATATTCCATTTAAATATAAATGACTATTGGTACGGATATGTACTTGAAGATGTAATTGTGCGTGAGATACTTTTAATTAGTCTTTCTAACTATAATGTACGCCTATAATTTAATTTGACGTTTATTGTCAATATTACCACCTAGAAACACATTCACGTATGTGGATAATATTCGTTTACTATTATGCATACTAATTTGATGTCATTATCAACGCCACTAAAATCGGCCCGTGCAACGCACGGGCTTTCCAACTAGTATATATTAAAAGTGTTAATATCGTTTGATTTAATATAATTCTACTCCTGTTAAGATTGAAGAGCTATTTACTTTTTCAATGGAGTGTTATAAAAAAGTTGGATTCTCTCACGTTGCTTGAAAAAGCTTCAAATATATATTTATATATAAGATATATGATTATCCCACATGTATAAATTATAATAAGCTGATGAAATTCTATTACGGAGCATATAAATAAAAGTAATAATTCGTTTTTAAATATCAACCAGAAATTTTTTTGAGTCCTAAAAAAAGTTTTAAGAGTATAAATTTAATTAGAAATATCTCACATTGAAAAATTATGCTATTAAAAATAAGTACTCCCTCCGAGTTCCTATGATCTTCCCTATTTCTTTTTTGGGCTTTATTTGATCTTCTTTCTTATTTCTTTTTTAGGCTACCAATATGTGGTTCATATTTTACCCTCTCATTTCTCTCTCTCTTCCTTCTTTTTGAGTTACTCACTTTCCCTTCCTTATTTTCCACCAAAAAAAGAAAGAGGAAGAACATAGGAACTCGGAGTGATTACTTGATTAGGAGTGATCAATCGTTTTCAGATATCAATTTAAAGATTATAAATTTAAACAAAATTATCCCACATCGAAAATTATGATAAGGTGATGAAATTCTATATCATCAAAGAGAAAAATTAAATATTAACCAAAAATCTTTTAAGTTCTATATCAGCTCTTAAGGCTATAAATTTAAGTTGAAATATGCCACACCAAGAAATTATAATATGGTGATGAAATTAAAATTAATCATTCATTTTTAAATATCAACAAAAAAAATCTTTTGAGTTCTAAAAAGAGTTTTAAGACATAAACGCAAGTACAATTATCCCACATCGAAAAATTACTTTGAGTCTTATAACAAGTCTTAAGCTATAAATTGAGTTCAAATTATCCCACATTGAGAAATTATGATAAGATGATAAAATTTTATTATATAAATAAAATTATAAAAGTAATAATTATCGTAGTTCATATATATATATATATATATATATATATATATATATATATAGAAATCTTTTTGAGTATTAAAAGAAGTTATTAAAACTATAAATTTACGTAGAAATATCGTAGATCGGAAAATTAATAAGTTGATAGAATTCTATTATATAATTAAGAGTAATCATTCATCATTTTAAATTCTATTAACATAATTAAGAGTAATCATTCGTCTTTAGATATCAATTTGAAATTAAACCAAAAAAATTATAATAAGGTGATAAAATTCGATTATATAAATAAAAATACTCTATTAACAAGAGTAATTATTCGTCTTTAGATATCAATCTGAAATTAAACAAGAGAAATTATAATAAGGTGATAAAATTCGATTATATAAATAAAAATAATCTATTTTTGACTCGTTTAAATATTAATCACGACTTTTATAATTACGATTATTAATTTTTGACTCGTTTAAATATAACAAAAAAATGAATTAAAAATTGATAAAAAAATATTCCTTTTTTATTTTATTTTTAATCAACTCAACTCAGTGAGTCACTCGTAATTTTTTTATTCGCTTTATTATCCTAACCGACTCATCCGCGATGAGAAAAAAAATATGACATCAAAAAACCAAATTGAATGTGTCTGAAGTAAACTAAACTGAATCCGTCTAACTAAAGTGAACTGAAAGTGTCTGAATATAAGTCTACACGAACAGGGCGTTATCTTAACCCGACTCACCCGTAAGGGCCATAACGGAAAAAACAAGGCGTCGTAATTTTTTTATCCTAACCTGAGTCAACCGTAACAAAAAAAAGGTGTCGTAATTTTTTTATACGTTTTTCTATCCTAACCCAACTCACACGTATCAGTGAAAAAAAAATCGTCATAATTTATCCTAACTCGACTCACCCGTAACGGGGGAAAAAAAGTCGTAATTTTTTTTATCCTAACCTGACTCACAAGTATCGGAAAAAAGAACAAATTGTCGTAATTTATCCTAGCCTGACTCATCCGTAACGGAAAAAAAAATTGCCGTAATTTTTTTATTCTAACCTGACGCAATCGGAAAAAAAAATCGTCGTAATTTATCCTAACCCGACTCACCCGTAACGGGGAAAAAAAAGTCGTCGTAATTTTTTTATCCTCACCTGACTTACCCGTATCGGAAAAAAAAGTAGTACTTTTTTTTATACTAGCCTGATTTTCACGTATTGAAAAAAACAAGCCGTTGTAATTTTTTATCCTCGCCCGTAACTGAAAAAATAAGGCATCATAATTTTTTATACGCTTTTTATTCTAACTCAACTCACCTGTAAGCGTAACGGAAGTAAAAAGTCAAAAAAAATAATGAGATAAAATGAGTGTAAAAACATTTGTTTAGTAAGTGAGTATAAATTTGTAATGGTATGATTAATGGGAAGACAATCTATTTTCCTTCCAAATATTGCCTATTTTGGCAAAATTTTATTTTACACTAAAATGAATCAATCTCATCCCTCCATTTTCTTCCCCTCCATTCCCATCCCTTCCTAAATGGTATCCAAACAAATAAGAGTCAATTCCCTCCATTTTCCCCTTATCCAAACGCACCCTAATCGAATTTAGGAGTGATAATTTATCATCTTCTATTAGATCAACTATTTATACATTTATTATATAAGAAATAAACATGTCTCTTTATATTATCAAGAAATTTGATTACCAATATCGCTATATAATTATATATACACTCTACGTACAATATGTTTTAAAATTATCTATATCAAATTGGATCATTTACTTTACATAAATACGTAAATATTATTTGTCATTTTATTTATTATAATTATTACTACATTTATAATAATAATACTCCGTAGATAATATTGTTTAATACAAAACTAATAGAGCAATAGTAACTGCTCCTCCAAGTTTCTTTTTTTTTTTCCTCTTTTTTTTTAGCTGAGTTGGATCTTCTCTCTTTTCCTTTTAAGCTATTGTTCACATTTACTCTCGAGTCAATTATCGGGTTGGTAAGTTTCGGGGCAGGTCACTTTCGGGTTATGAAAATTGGATTGACTTTGGTTTTCGCGTTTGCTATTTTCAACTTTTTTTAGCGATATCAATTCGTTTTCTATAATAATAGTCGGTTCACTTTCGGGTAGTCTGAATCAATTCGGGTTATGGGTCAAACTCGGGTCTTCAGTTTGGGTGTCGGGTTGGCTTATTTGGGTCAGGCCAGTTTTAATTTGTCAGGTCTAACTACAATGTACGCCTATAATTTAAATTGATGTTAACACAGAAATTATCTTCCTAGAAACAATGAATAGTATTCTTTTACTATTATGCATACTCTGACCTACGACTAATTTTCTTCTGTTGCGTAGTCTCACCAATTTATATAATTACCAAACTACTTATCATTATAAATGTCACTAAAAATGCATGGCTTTTCAACTAGTTACTTAATATTTTGGATCATAAATCCAACAATTACAACTATGATCAGTTTGTTGCAATGTTTTATTATGTCCCTTCTATATCTTTAGGTTACAGTATATATATGTGTCTTCAATAGCCCTAGGAAGGTTCTGGACAGCCTATGGCCAACAACTCTGCTCGATCTTGTGTTTGGAGAGTATGGCGTGGTTGGTTGTTCATGTGTTAGCTCATTATCTTCTATGGGATTCAAGTCATTCAACGAGGAGAGTTTGGAATAATGAGATCCTAAATGCTGCATGTTATTATTATTGCTAATTTGGTTGTAATTGATTTATCATGTACTCCGCATTAAACACTTGGGGTTTAGTTTTTTGTTTTAAAAAAAAGGCTTACCTCGAATTTGAAGGCAGACCTGTCTCTCCAATAGTGTGCTCCTCTTGACTTGAAATCCGGTTTGAAGGTTCACCAATCTCTTGATGAACATGCTGCTCCTGACCTGAAACCGGGTTTGAAGGCTGACCAATCTCTTCATCAACACGCTGCTCCTGACCTGAAACCGGGTTTGAAGGCTGACCCACTCTTGGATCTGCATGCCCAGCCTCTCTTGGGGTGTGAATCTTATACAAAAGGCTGGAACGGAAGATATCCAGGCAATGAAGCTTCATGTTATCTGGATCCACAACAACTTCTTTCCTCATAGTTTTAAGCTGCTGCTTAGTCAGGATCTTATTGGTGATCCACAATAATGAACTGAGTGCTCGCAACACTAGTTTTGGTATGTGTATATTCGATATTGTCTTCATCTTGTACTGAAGTGACAAAAGCTTTTCAAGGACGATGAGAGGGAGTTGGTTCTCGAGCTTGATCATGTCCCTCGCAATCACTTGCATTGTGGTATGCTTGGAGAAGACAGGATCATTGATGGCGTAATTAAGATTATTCAATCCCAATTTGTTGACCCTCAGAAACTCCAGCATGAAGCAACCATCCAGAACTAGCATCGCCACAAAGGAGTCTTCATTCATCTCCTCATACGGTCCTTGATAACAGGCGCGAACCTCCCCTTCGTATGTCTTCATTTTGCTAAGGTACTCATCAAGATGCTGATTGTTGCGGTCCAGCATGGTTCTTAGACAACGCCACTTGTGCTTTTCCATCTCAGTAACCCTTGAGTTTCCCCGATGGTAAGGTCCGAAAGAGACGATCTCAGGTTCGTATGGCGTTTGATCATTACCATCGGATACGTGGTCTTTCAACCACCCAGGAAACCTGTATATACACATTTGAGGATTGACGGACATTTTTTTCTCCTCCACGTTCTGATTTTTTATGAATTTATTACAAAAAAGTTCTGAGCGAAAGGGAAATTATGATTCTGTTCCAATCACCGAAACTGCAGATTCTTCTGTTCACAAGTTCACAACTACAAGTCCATAAGCTATAGCCATAGATGAAGCGAATAGGTAACGATTAAGCGAAATCCACCGAAGACAGTTTCTAACCAGTATATAATAACTAATCAGGATGTGCGAGGGACATCTCGAATTAACCTCTCCCACCATCTTACAAGTGGGCCAAATTTGAACTATTCATATGAAAATGTCAATACAGCAGCCTCCAACTCCTAAATCTAAAGAAATTATCGCTTCTTAGTGGGAATTTATGGGGAAAAATATCACTCACTTAGTCACTACTTGCAACGAAGCTGGGTTGTTGAATTTTCTTTCAATTTTTTTTAAAAAAAGAATAGAGTGTTGCCCTTTTCAATCGAAAACTAGTCGCCATGCCCGTGCACCGCACGGGATTACTGTGGACATGACGTAGGTCCACCCCGACGCGGCCACGCGCGGGTTTGGGTAGGCGAATGAATCTCGTGGTGAGATTGCTCTCGGGTTCGAAATTTAAGTCAAAATGGAGTCGCCACCGAATTTTGTGGTTATTCGGAACCATACGAGCCCACTCTATGTCGTCATGGGCTATACACAAAGTAAGCCCACTTCGATTTCAGAGTTCATTGGGCTCGTCCCTTTGCATTGAAATATCGATACCGTATAAACCGACTTTCGTATATAGAATGACTCTCGTGCGCCAAGGGTTTCGGACATCCGGAAACCAAAGGTTCTGAGTAAGGGGTGAGGGTACGTGTTGAGAAGCCCACTAAGGACACCCAACCCCGCCCGCACATGGCGGCCTCTACTAAGACATCGTTCGTGTTCGTGTGCGCGCGCTAGTAAAACGATTAAATGATATGCAAACAACGTTTTCGGGCTAAGCATGTGAGTTATTGGTTAACTACGTCATTTAATGCATCTTAATTATGGTCGAAATGGTTTAGCATGCGAGGTTCGTTTATAAAGCGGTAAGCAAGTAAATAAATGAAACTAGACCGCGAAATACAACCCGGAATTCACAATACGACATTACGTAAAAGTAATGAACAAAATAAAAAACAACGCGATACAATGATAGGGACGGACCCGTATGTAATCTAGACCGCGAAATATGTAGATGGACTAATCCCGATTAAATACACATTATGTCGTGTACTAAACGAAGGACGGAAATATGAGACTGTGGCGTATTGCTAGCCCGATCTCATATCCCGTAGTCTTGTCCCGACTTATCACGTCAAAAGGTGGTCAAAGTCGTTCTACGTGTCGTGATGTGCATGGTTTTGAAAATAGGATAGTCACGTGATAGTCTTTACACGTGATGACTAATGTCGATAAAAGGACGAGGCTTGAAAGTGTGTGTCAAGGCCCTCGGTTTTCTGGGTTACAGGACCCACTCGGTCGAGTCATGGTCTGACTCGGTCGAGTGCGTCCTCAAAAAAGTTTCTGCCCAGTGATATGGACGCTACTCGATCGAGTGGCCTATGCACTCGGTCGAGTAGCCCCTCGAAAAGGGTTCTGTCCTATGTTATGGACGCTACTCGATCGAGTGGCCTACGCACTCGGTCGAGTAGCCCCTGTACGAGTGTCAACTCGTTTCGTTTTTTGGGTGTAAAATCGACGGTCAGTCGAATTAAATGCAAATATCGCATGATTTGAATTTAACTCGACCTCCGGTGCTATAATCGTGTACATGTACGATTATAATACCGTTGTCAGGATTTTATGAAAACATTTACGTTAGAAAACTTGAATTAGCAACGGAATGCCTCCCTCTACGTCACGACATCGAAACTAACCCTTTCGGGTTATGTGATGTCGGTTTTCGTGTCAACGTGTCCCGCACTAATTGAAATGGGATCGAATGCGTTCAACTATTATTAGTCGCGATCGCGTCACGCCCTTGAGTACATTGGGGCGGGGCTCCTCGAAAGGGCTCCACCTCCGTCGTTGCTCGTAAAGGGATTAGACGGATTTTAGACGACAATTATAGTCAAACGTATCCAAAACCGAAATTTGATATTAGTTATATATATATATACGCGGTATGATAGTAATGTTAGTAATGCAAATAAAAAGTTAATATGCGAAAATGTAAAGTGTTAGGATGTTAGAGTTAGTGTTAGGATTACAATACTAGTATAGATATAAAATTAACGATACAAAAATATAAACAAAAGTAACAAAGATTGAAATGAGGTTTAGGACACCCTCAACATACATGCTTAGTAAGGACCTCGGAAATGGACTCGCGAATAGTGACGGGACGTCGGAGTATCGAGGATGTATGCAAGTTATGGTGTGTGTGTGTGTGGATGAATTGTCGGTTTTTCGAGGGACAAGGGACTCGGTTTATGGTGTGTGTTTGCTTAGGGTTGTAAGGTAGAGAGTATGGCTGAAATGTGAGGTGAATGTAGGTAAAAAATGGGTTGGTAAAAGTTGTGAAATGAGTGAGGGTCATGGGGTATTTATAGAGTTTACCCCACGACCTAGGGTCACTCGATCGAGTGGCCCTAGTGCACTCGGTCGAGTGCCCTAGAAAATGGGCCTGATCCGGTTTTTGACGCTCCACTCGACCGAGTGGGTCAATCCACTCGATCGAGTGGATAAGGTAAACCGAGATAAAAGAGGAAAGGTTGACTTGGTTGATTTGGTTAATCTTTTTTGAAATGGATTTGGGCGCCAGCTTCTAGAAGGTGTACTTGGGCTGTTTTCGTGACGGGTTCGTCTTTGACCGGGTTTTGACCCGGTCGCCTAAAGACGGGATTTATTTTTGGTGTCGGTTTTGGCCCAAATTAGTCTTATTTTGCTCGGAACGACCCACTGGGCCTGAATTTGAGGTCTGTTTTGTGAGATTATTACTCCGCTAAAAGTCCATGTCAGATATTATTGATTTCGGGTCCAAATCCGAGTATACTAAGTCACGTTTGCGTCCGATCATCATCGGGTGTTTGTCGGGAACTGCTATAGACACTGGCAGGCAAAATGCGGGTGTCTACAGAGCCCCCACTCTGACTGAGGCTTGGACAAGGCGAAAGTCAGAGTAGCTACCAGGCCAATCGCAGATTACGACCTGGCACCCTTCCGGTCGGGTCGTTTATAGTCCAGTAGACTAGCGTGAAGGGCTCGCCAGCCATAAGCAGAGGATCATACCTGTCCTGCCGGTGGTGGCTCCGTGGGGAGTAAAACTTGCTTTTGGAGGTGTAGGAGTACCCGTATGCTGATACATCATGGCTTGGGTGTAGCATACCGGGGAAAAGTTGACTCCGTTGGGGAATTTAAATAGTTTCGCGGGGACTTGCTTCTGAAGTCTGGAGTGTACCTGCATGCTGACACATGATAAATTGCATGTAACACGTAGGCAAAACACCGACTCGTGCTGGGGAAAAAGTACTGAATTTTGAAGAAAAGGTTGAAATTTTCGGATTTTTTTTTTGAATTTTAGGAACTTAGAAAGAATTTAGGAAAGCTCGGGACAACTAGATTCCTATTCTGGGTTGATGTCAGGCCTGCACATGCTGGGGCCCAGTTTGCTGAGGAGGCAGGGTTAGTTAGGTTACAGCCAGGCTTCCCTATTACAAATATAGGTCTCCCTGCTTCAGTTTACTGTATCTTAAATCAAAACCCTTCTTTCTCCTCAAAAACTCTTAGTCTTTCGAGAAGATTCAAGTCCTTGCCATGGGTATCGAGCATCTTACTTCAATGCTTTTTGCCTGGTCCCAGCACTTTCGGGACGAGGACAAAATTCAGCTGACCCAAATGGGGATTGTCAGCCTGTTTCCTCTTCGGCGTCTAGTGACCGATTCACACTTTTTGGACGCCTGCTTGGCGTTTTGGGATACCACCCATCACGTCTTCGCGTTCCCGCGGGAGGAAATATGCCCTCTTCCCGAGGAGATCGCAGCCATCGGGGGTTGGAGCCCTGTGGCTCGTCCTGCTATCCCTCCGTTCTACCCGGACCCGAGGAGAAGATTGAGGGATTTCCTGGGTCTGTCTCATGCTGAGACAGATCGAATGGTGCGGGGAGATACTGTTTCCCTCTTCGACTTGGCTGAAAAGTTCATGAACAATCAAGATGTAAGGGCTACACCTTCCCACAGGCGTAGGGCTTTTGCATTCCGCATGCTGCACCGCTACGTCTTCGAGGGGTTGATGGATGCTGACTCATGCGTGGGTCAAATTAGGCTGATTGGAGTGGTTGACCAGATGGAGACTGGTCACAGCCCTGCTTGGCTAGCCACTGGGGAACTCATCATGGGTCTGGATGCTAGGCGACTTGACCCAACCCGGCAATTGACGGGGAGCACCCTCATTCTGCAGGTATACGTCTCGCGATTTTTTTTTTTTTTTTTTTTTCGCGATTTCTTGAGGTCCGTAAGTCACTCGATCGAGTGGACCTATCACTCGATCGAGTGATGTCTGCAAAGTGATTCTGCCCATCTGTGGAGGGCTTACTCGATCGAGTGAGATGCTTTACTCGATCGAGTGTCACACCTGACGAGCTTCTGGTTGTTCTAAGGGAGCTTTACTCGATCGAGTCAGATGGTGTACTCGATCGAGTGGGCTGTAGCGGACCATTCCGTTGCTTATGAATTCTGTATATACTTTTGCAGGTTTGGCTGTCGGAGCGCTTATCGATCATAGAGCCTCCCCCGAGCGTTCCCAACTACCGCAGCAGTCAAATCAGTTCGAGAGGGCGCCGGATAAGCTCGAATCACCATATAAATCGAGCTTACTGGGATGAGGAGCTGGTGTTCCATGGTGTTCCAGTAATACCCGAGCCTCATGATTTTTCGGACCAACATGTGAGCATTCATGTGTGGGCCGTTTTCACCATCATGTACTTAGGCCATTATTTTCTCGGCTTTATATTTGTCAACACAAAGGAGAAGAGCCCCCTGTGCCGTCTTTTTGTACAGTTGCCCGTCGTCAGTACGGATGAACTGGGTGGCTAGTCGCCGTAAGGCCTTTTTGGCTCGACCCTCAGTCCCGGGAGGATACTCTCCGCTGGTCAGGTATGTTAACACAGCCTGGTACCAAGGTTCGGGATCAGTGATCTCGATGTCTTCAATGTCATGGATGTATGCCGGCTCAGACCGTCTTTCGACACAAATTGGCATACTGGTCACGTGGTCGGGGATGTTCAGTAAAGATGCCAATTTTGAGAGTGCATCTGCAAACTGATTTTCTTCCCGAGGCAGGTATATGTACTCTACCTTCTGGAATTGTTTCTCGAGACCCCTTACTCGTGCCTGGTAGGCTACGAGGTTAGCGTTCTGAGTCTTCCATTTTTGAAGTGCTTGGTTAATGACCAAGGATGAGTCGCCATGTACCCGGAGATTTGTGATCCCTAGGTTGGCGGCGGCTTGTAGCCCATAAATGCATGCTTCGTACTCTGCTGCATTATTGGTAACGTCAAAGTCCAACTTGATGGAGACGGGAGTATGCTCCCCTCTTGGTGAGATTAGGAGGATCCCGACTCCGAACCCTCGAAAATTAGATGCTCCATCGAAGTATAAATCCCATGTTTCGGCATCAGTATGGAAAATATCTTCGTCTGGGAAGGACCAGGTGTCGATGTGTCCTTCCTCGGCTACCGGGCTGTCAGCGAGGAATTCAGCTACTATTCGCCCCTTAATAGCTTTTAACGGTACAAATTTCAGGTCGAACTCTGCCAACATTAGAGTCCATCTTGAAATCCGGCCATTGAGGATGGGTTTTTCGAAGAGGTACTTGATCGGGTCCATCTTGGATAGAACATGGACCTCATAGCTGAGCATATAGTGTCGAAGCTTCTTAGTGGCCCAGACTAGAGCCAAGCACGTCTTTTCGAGCATGGTATATTTGCACTCATACTCTAAAAACTTCTTGCTGATATAATAAATGGCTCGTTCTTCGGAGTCAACTGTCTGAGCTAGCATAGCCCCCATGGCTGTCTCGGTTGTTGTTAGGTATAACGATAGAGGCAAACCGGGTTGAGGTGGCATCAAAACTGGCGGAGCAGACAGAATTTCTTTGATTTTGTCGAAAGCCGCTTGGCACTTGTCATCCCATAGTATCCGTTCCCCTATTTTCAGTTTCTTGAAAATTGGTTCACACACCATGGTTAGCTTGGAAATGAATCGACTAATGTACTGGACTTTCCCGAGAAAACCCCTTATTTCTTTTTCGGTTTTAGGAGCTTGCATCTCGGTAATGGCTTTGATTTTAGCTGGGTCGACCTCGATACCTAGTTGGCTAACGATATGACCCAGTAATTTGCCTGACATTACCCCGAAACTGCACTTTTGAGGGTTTAGCCTCATGTTGTATTTGCGCAATCGGGTGAAAAATTTCCTTAGGGCGGTGATGTGACCGTCCCGTTCTTTGGACTTGACGATCATGTCGTCTACATAGACCTCTACCTCTTTATGCATCATGTCATGTAATAAGGTGGTAGCGGTCCTTTGGTATGTGGCCCCGACATTAATGAGACCAAATGGCATGACGATGTAACAGTAAGTACCCCAAGGTGTAGTGAAGGTAGTCTTACTCATGTCTTCTTCCGCCATCTTGATTTGATTATATCCGGCATACCCGTCCATAAATGACAGAAGGGCATGATCGGCCGTGTTATCCACCAGTATATCGATGTGTGGTAACGGAAAATCATCCTTCGGGCTTGCTTTGTTAAGATCCCGAAAATCTACGCATACCCGCACCTTACCGTCCTTTTTAGGAACCGGCACGATGTTTGCAACCCAGTCCGGATACTCGGACACTTGTATGAAGCCGGCTTTGAATTGTTTGTCGACTTCTTCCTTTACTTTGAGAGACCACTCGGGCCTCATTCGACGAAGCTTCTGTTTGACCGGTTTGCACCCGTCTTTGATAGGTATGTGGTGCTCGGCAATTTCCCGGTCTATCCCCGGCATGTCCTTGTAGGACCATGCGAAGACATCTTTGAATTCTTGGAGAAGGTCTATAAACTGTTGTTTCTCCTTGGGATCTAAGGATAACCCTATCTTAAGTATCTGAGGCTCTAAGGTTGTTCCCACGTTTATGGACTCGGTCTCTTCAATTACCGGATTCCGGGATTCCCTTTGCTCTAGTTGCTCGATCATATGTGGAGGTAAGGGTATCTGTTTGTCGGATTTCTCAATGTCATAGCATAAATCATTTTTGAAAGCAGAATTTAAAAGAGACAAGTCGTAAGCAGAACGGTTGTTATTATTGATTGAAAACTTAGAAAACAGCTCAAAGAGAGCAGCCATCTGATCATTGGTCAGTGGCGGGATTGGTAAAGCACTCGGGACAGACCCCGAAGTGCTAGCAGCAGGAATGATAGAAGGGAGGGGGGTTACAGGAGTGACTCTAGCACCGACTTCTCTAGACTCGACCTCAGACTCTGACTCAGACTCGGACTCAGACTCAGGCATGTCTCCCTCTCCGGTGACCAGCTTGTAGATCTTCCCTTGACCGTCAGTCCACTTGACAGTCTTCCTCCAGGCCCTTTTCCCGATCTCGGAGCCAACATCCGAGATCAGCTTGGTCGGGTCAAACCTGTTGCTGCGGAGGATCAGGTTGACCTGGTCTTCTTTTGGAGTCGGGGCTATGGTGTCTTCCCCGAAGAGTAGCCCCAGCGCGGGCTCGGCATCATCCGCTCCATCGGACAGGATGAGGGCGAACACCTCATCCGGGATGTAGTTGCAATCCCGGGCCAAGTGGGTCCCGAGGTGCGTAGCATTGGGTTGGTATAGTCCAACCTGGATAGCCCCGAATACCGGTGTGACAAAGTAGTCAGAAAACCGTGGGCTGTAAGGGCTCAAGTGGATACCCTTCATGATGTTGCAGGCCTTTTCGATTCCTGCTCGGACAACGTTGTCCGGAGTGATGGCATAGCCAAGGCCGAAGTGAGAGTCTTCGTCCTTGAGAACCTCGATGATCTTCTCAGCTGGAAGGTCGGGTCGAGAGGTAGCCCCCGGAAGGTACCCTAGGTTCTGGAGCATCGTGTCAATGCTCGTGGTGAAGTAAGGCCTAAAGAGGTACTCTTCCTCGATCATCCCCACAAAGTCGAACCCCCAGAGGTCCGTGCTGCCCGTGGCGTTACAGCTAGCCACGGTCATTGGGGTTGCCTCTAAAGTAATAATACCGTCGAGTAGAGGCATCTTGATCTTACGGTGGAGGGTGGAGGACACGGCTTTCACCGCGTGAATCCACGGCCTTCCTAGGAGCAAGTTGAATGATGAGGTGACATCAATCACTTGAATTTCAAGCTCCTTTTCTATCGGGCCCGTTACGATGGCCAGTTTTATGGCCCCAGCTACCGACTTTGAACTCCCATCAAAGGCTTGGATGGTTTGAGCAGTCGGGATATAGTCAGCCTCGGTAATGCCGAGGGCTTTGGCGGTCCTTAGAGGAAGGACATTCACGGCCGACCCGTCATCGACTAGGGTCATCGGGAGGTATTTTCCTCGGCAAATTACTGTGATGTAGAGGGCCAGGTTGTGGGAAGCCCCGAATGGCGGCAGATCGGCTTCGGAAAAGGTGATCATTGGGCCTCCTACTTTGGCCTTACCCTTTAGGTGGGGTAGGACCATGGCTACCATTTCAGCGGGGGTAGCCAGAGAGTCGATCTTGACTTGATCGAGAGCCTTTGTAAGTGCTTCTCGATGTTCTTGTGAGTTGACTAAGAGTTGCCATATAGTGAGGTCAACTCGGGTTCTCTTCAGTTGCTTTACAATGGCCGTTTCAGCGGTCGGCTCTTCAGGGGCAGCTTCCATCCCGAGTGAATCGGTGATGGTTGCCGGGATAGGGGTGTCCCTAGTGCTTGTGGCTAAGTAGGGACGACCAAGGTTGTTGCTGGCTAGGACTCGAGTTTTGGCCTCTCGAATCTGTTCAGGGGTGATGGGAACGGTTTCCCCTTTAGCAAGGTAGATATCATCCTCGTCGTCAAACCAGATCCCGTTCACTTGTGGGATGAAGGGAGAGATAAGGTGAGAGCAGTCAATCACCTCCCCGGCAAAGATGGCATGGGAGCTGAAAGGGTTCTCCTTGTTGCTGGGCTTATCTCCGGGTAACGGGATTTTACCGCTTTCAATCAGGTCCTGGATCAAGTGTTTCAGCTTCCAACACTTTTCGGTATCATGCCCATTGCCCCGGTGGTATTGGCAATAGGCCTGAGCGTTGTAGTTCTTGGAGCGTCGCTCGACCGGAACTTCAGGAGTTGGGCTTATCGGTTGGATTAGGCCTTTGGAGGATAGCCTTTGTAAGGCATAGGTATAGGTAGTACCTATATCAGTGAAGACCCGAGGTGGGGTGTTCTTCTTGGACGGCGCATCTAGTAGATTAACCGTGTCAAAAATGCTGCGAGCTGCAGCCTGGGGCTTAGTGGTGGAGGAAGAGGCCCCTTGGTATCCTTTGCTAGCGGCCTTAGTGAGGCTCTCTAGTCTCAGGTCGTCTTCGATCCTCATACCCATTTCAGTAAGGGTGGTGAAATTGGGTATGACAGCATACCGGAGGTGAACCCGGTAGGAGGGGAGGAGGTTCTTGACAAAAGCCTCCACTAGAGTCTTCTCATTGGGCTTATCGACCAATTTCACGCTCTCGGCCCTCCAACGTTGAAGGTATTTGGTGAAACCTTCCTTTGGCTCTTGGGCCATGACCTCCAGAGATCGCATTGTGGTTTGGATCTCGGTGTTGTCAGCATAGTTCCGAGCGAACTCGGTAGCCACATCATCCCATGTAGGGTATTTTTTCGGGTCTAGCCTGTAGTACCAGGCCCGTGGGTGCTTCTCAAGGGATGCAGCAAAGAGATTCTTGAACATGGTAGAATCTACTCCCTTGATGGCCATGAATTTCTTGAAGGCCCGCACATGTAGTAACGGGTCCTCAGTTCCCTCAAACATGGGCAAACCTGTGAGGTTCAGGTTTGCGGGCAGCTTGTCACTCAGCGGGTTGTATTCTCGACTAATCTCCCGATGAATGTTGTTACTCCCAGCCAAATGGACTTGTTCCTCTAGTCGGCGGACCGCGCTGACTAGTTCGGCTAAAGGCTCATTAGCCTCGACATTAGGAGCCCTTTGCTCCACCGTAGCTAGGCGAGCAACAATGGCCACTTGGCCAGCCCTCATTTCGGTCAGTTGGGCTTCGATATCGGTCTGCTTCGCGACCATGGCGTCCAAAGAGGTTTGTAGGCTGTTCAAAGTAGCCATCCTTCGAGCGTGTCTGGTTGCTGGCGGCCTGTCTGTAAGAACACCGCGTAATCAGAAACTGAACCCAGATCTTGGAAAAAGAAAGGAAAAGTATATCCCGAGCAACACTAGGAAAGAAGACTAGAGACTCGAGAAAGACATCTAGACGGATGACTCGATGGGTGGTATAACTTCCTTAGGATTTTGGCTTTGTGGGCCTAATCCCGTTCGAAGGAAGGTCCACGTGAGACTTTTCCCCAGACTTTTGACTCGAGTGTATGGACGGACTTTCCTTTGTAGGGGTATGCCCTACGCGGGTCGGTCGTGCCATGACGGATAAAGCGGACTCGGGAAAGGGGGGAAACTCGTGATATAAGATCAGCGGAGTTTCGACGCTATAGACCTTCGACATACTATGCAAAGACCCGACACACGGCTAGACGGTAGGTCCTATAATAAGGAAGGTTTGCTAGGATAATTGAATGCTTGAGATTTGAATATAAAATGAGTGGATGAATTTCCGAGAGTTTGGAAATTAAAAACGGAATTTCGAAAACCAAGATTAGAATTTTGAAAATTCAGCAAATCGAGATGGTGTTGGAAATTCACGAATTAAAATGGGCAGCATGCTGACTAGAGAAAAAGGATATTTTGAGTCAAATCATTTGATCCTAAATTTCGGCGGCATTCCGAGTTTTGAAATTTGGATTTTTTTGGAAAGATGAGTCCCGAAATGGACAGCATTTCGGGTTTCTTCAAAATTTGGGTGTTTTTTTGGAAAGATGCATTTTTTGAAATGACGGTTTTTGAAAAATGACACGGAAACCAAGTAACACGTAGTCAAACAAGCATTATAACGACGCTTAGGTATGCTTTACGCTAAGTCTCGGTCGGTCGAAAGTAGGGTCAATACCAACAACGATAGCATTCTCACGAAACGGGACGGACTCCCTAGCCGATTTGGAACTAGGACCTGCCGTAAAACCCCGGTGAGTTCCGCCATCGAAGTCTTTAGTGCACCCATGTAGGAATGCACCGTGGTATAGTGGGACGTTGGTCACAAGTAACCGGCCCGGGCAAAATTTGGGTTATGCATGAACCATTAAACTAATGCGCGCACACTAATATTCGAACGATTTCTCTTCAAGTCTCACCCTAGGAACCCCGATGACATGTGGTACATCAGGTATCCCCAGTGAAGTCGCCAAATTGTGGACATGACGTAGGTCCACCCCGACGCGGCCACGCGCGGGTTTGGGTAGGCGAATGAATCTCGTGGTGAGATTGCTCTCGGGTTCGAAATTTAAGTCAAAATGGAGTCGCCACCGAATTTTGTGGTTATTCGGAACCATACGAGCCCACTCTATGTCGTCATGGGCTATACACAAAGTAAGCCCACTTCGATTTGAGAGTTCATTGGGCTCGTCCCTTTGCATTGCAATATCGATACCGTATAAACCGGCTTTCGTATATAGAATGACTCTCGCGCGCCAAGGGTTTCGGACATCCGGAAACCAAAGGTTCTGAGTAAGGGGTGAGGGTACGTGTTGGGAAGCCCACTAAGGACACCCAACCCCGCCCGCACATGGCGGCCTCTACCAAGACATCGTTCGTGTTCGTGTGCGCGCGCTAGTAAAACGATTAAATGATATGCAAACAGCGTTTTCGGGCTAAGCATGTGAGTTATTGGTTAACTACGTCATTTAATGCATCTTAATTATGGTCGAAATGGTTTAGCATGCGAGGTTCGTTTATAAAGCGGTAAGCAAGTAAATAAATGAAACTCAAACATAAATAACGTACAAGTTACACGGGCGGAAATACAACCCGGAATTCACAATACGACATTACGTAAAAGTAATGAACAAAATAAAAAACAACGCGATACAATGATAGGGACGGACCCGTATGTAATCTAGACCGCGAAATATGTAGATGGACTAACCCCGATTAAATACACATTACGTCGTGTACTAAACGAAGGACGGAAATATGAGACTGTGGCGTATTGCTAGCCCGATCTCATATCCCATAGTCTTGTCTCGACTTATCACGTCAAAAGGTGGTCAAAGTCGTTCTACGTGTCGTGATGTGCATGGTTTTGAAAATAGGATAGTCACGTGATAGTCTTTACACGTGATGACTAATGTCGATAAAAGGACGAGGCTTGAAAGTGTGTGTCAAGGCCCTCGGTTTTCTGGGTTACAGGACCCACTCGGTCGAGTCATGGTCTGACTCGGTCGAGTGCGTCCTCAAAAAAGTTTCTGCCCAGTGATATGGACGCTACTCGATCGAGTGGCCTATGCACTCGGTCGAGTAGCCCCTTGAAAAGGGTTCTGTCCTATGTTATGGACGCTACTCGATCGAGTGGCCTACGCACTCGGTCGAGTAGCTCCTGTACGAGTGTCAACTCGTTTCGTTTTTTGGGTGTAAAATCGACGGTCAGTCGAATTAAATGCAAATATCGCATGATTTGAATTTAACTCGACCTCCGGTGCTATAATCGTGTACATGTACGATTATAATACCGTTGTCGGGATTTTATGAAAACATTTACGTTAGAAAACTTGAATTAGCAACGGAATGCCTCCCTCTACGTCACGACATCGAAACTAACCCTTTCGGGTTATGTGATGTCGGTTTTCGTGTCAACGTGTCCCGCACTAATTGAAATGGGATTGAATGCGTTCAACTATGATTAGTCGCGATCGCGTCACGCCCTTGAGTACATTGGGGCGGGGCTCCTCGAAAGGGCTCCACCTCCGTCGTTGCTCGTAAAGGGATTAGACGGATTTTAGACGACAATTATAGTCAAACGTATCCAAAACCGAAATTTGATATTAGTTATATATATATACGCGGTATGATAGTAATGTTAGTAATGCAAATAAAAAGTTAATATGCGAAAATGTAAAGTGTTAGGATGTTAGAGTTAGTGTTAGGATTACAATACTAGTATAGATATAAAATTAACGATACAAAAATATAAACAAAAGTAACAAAGATTGAAATGGGGTTTAGGACACCCTCAACATACATGCTTAGTAAGGACCTCGGAAATGGACTCGCGAATAGTGACGGGACGTCGGAGTATCGAGGATGTATGCAAGTTATGGTGTGTGTGTGTGTGTGTGGATGAATTGTCGGTTTTTCGAGGGACAAGGGACTCGGTTTATGGTGTGTGTTTGCTTAGGGTTGTAAGGTAGAGAGTATGGCTGAAATGTGAGGTGAATGTAGGTAAAAAATGGGTTGGTAAAAGTTGTGAAATGAGTGAGGGTCATGGGGTATTTATAGAGTTTACCCCACGACCTAGGGTCACTCGATCGAGTGGCCCTAGTGCACTCGGTCGAGTGCCCTAGAAAATGGGCCTGATCCGGTTTTTGACGCTCCACTCGACCGAGTGGGTCAATCCACTCGATCGAGTGGATAAGGTAAACCGAGATAAAAGAGGAAAGGTTGACTTGGTTGATTTGGTTAATCTTTTTTGAAATGGATTTGGGCGCCATCTTCTAGAAGGTGTACTTGGGCTGTTTTCGTGACGGGTTCGTCTTTGACCGGGTTTTGACCCGGTCGCCTAAAGACGGGATTTATTTTTGGTGTCGGTTTTGGCCCAAATTAGTCTTATTTTGCTCGGAACGACCCACTGGGCCTGAATTTGAGGTCTGTTTTGTGAGATTATTACTCCGCTAAAAGTCCATGTCAGATATTATTGATTTCGGGTTGTAGACACCCGCATTTTGCCTGCTAGTGTCTATAGCAGTTCCCGACAAACACCCGATGATGATCGGACGCAAACGTGACTTAGTATACTCGGATTTGGGCCCGAAACCAATAATATCTGACATGGACTTTTAGCGGAGTAATAATCTCACAAAACAGACATCAAATTCAGGCCCAGTGGGTCATTCCGAGCAAAATAAGACTAATTTGGGCCAAAACCGACACCAAAAATAAATCCCGTCTTTTAGCGACCGGGTCAAAACCCGGTCAAAGACGAAACCGTCTCATAAATCAGCCAGGTTCAGCTGGCGCACAAATCCAAATTCAAAAAATCAATCAAAACAACAATATCAATTCTTTCCTATTTTGTCTCGATTTGCTTGACCCACTCGATCGAGTGGATTGACCCACTCGGTCGAGTGGAGCGTCAAAAACCGGGCCAGATTCATTTCTGAAGGCACTCGACCGAGTGCACTAGGGCACTCGATCGAGTGACCCTAGGTCGTGGGGTTTCTCCTATAAATACCCCATGACCTTCATTCATTTCACAAGGTTTTGCAATCCATTTTCACCCTACAAATTCAGCCACATTTCACCCCACTTCAACCCTACTTCATCACACATCAAAGCCTTAGAAGTCCTAAGCAATACATACAAAAACCGAGTCCTTTGTCCCTCGATAAACCGACAACACACACACACACCATAACTTACATACATCCTCGATACTCTATAGTCCCGTCACTATTCGCGAGTCCATTTCCGAGGTCTCTACTAAGCATGTATGTTGAGGGTGTCCTAAACCCCATTCTTGTCCTTTCTACTTTTGTTTATGTATCGCTAATGTTATACTTATATTAATGTCGTAATCCTAACGCTAACCCTAACATTCTAACATTTTACTTTTTTGCATACTAACTTTTACATTTCGTTACTAACATTATAATCATACCGCGTATATATATATAGTAATATCGAAATCTCGGTTTCGGATACGTTTGACTATAATTGTCGCCTAAAGTCCGTCTAATCCTTTTACGAGCAACGACGGAGGTGGAGCCCTTTCGAGGAGCCCCGCCCCAATGTGCTCAAAGGCGTGACGTGATCGTGACTAATCGTAGTTGAACGCATTCGATCCCATTTCAATTAGTGCGGAACCCGTTGACACGAAAACCGACATCGCATAACCCGAAAGGGTTAATTTCGATGTCGTGACGTAGAGGGAAGCCTTTCGTTGCTAATTCAAATTTTCTAACACAAACATTTCATAAAACCCCGACAACGGTATTATAATCGTACATATACACGATTATAGTACCAGAAGTTGAGTTAAATTCGAATCAAGCAATATTTGTATTTAACTCAACCGACCGTCGTTTTCAAACCCAAAAAAACGAAACGAGTTAACACTCGTACAGGGACTACTCGACCGAGTGCATAGACCACTCGATCGAGTAGTGTCCATAAAACTGGGCAGATTACTTTTCGAGGACACGCTCGACCGAGTCAGGCCATGACTCGACCGAGTGGGTCCTGTAACCCAGAAAACCGAGAGCTTAAGTGCAACATTTAAGCCTCGTCTTTTTTTACGACTCTTAGTCGACACGTGTAAAGCCAATCACGTGAATTCATTTTCCAAAACTCGCGTTTATCGTGGCAAACCGAATTAAATCTAAATTCGTCAATATTTTGATTTAATTCGGCCAACTCTCGATTTAAAACACATAAAAACACGAGTCATAACTCGTACAGGTGCCACTCGGCCGAGTACACCTGCTACTCGACCGAGTAGTACCCCAAACCGTGGGCAGAAGCTTCTTTTAGGGCGCACTCGACCGAGTCAGGCCATGACTCGACCGAGTGAGTCCTGTAGCCCCGTGACCGAGGGCCTTTACACACCTTTCAAGCCTCATCATTTTTATCGACATTAGTCATCACGTGTAAAGACTATCACGTGATTATCCTATTTTCAAAACCATGCTTAGCACGACACGTAGAACGACTTTGATCACCTTTTTGACGTGATAAGTCGGGACAAGACTACGGGATATGAGATCAGGCTAGCAATATGCCACAGTCTCATATTTCCGTCCTTCGTTTGGTACACAATATAATGTGTATTTAATCGGGGTTAGTCCATCTACATATTTCGCGGTCTAGCTTACATACGGGTCCGTCCCTATTATCGTATCGCGTTATTTTGTTACTTTTACGTAATGTTGTATTGTGAATTCCGGGTTGTATTTCCGCCCGTGTAACTTGTACGTTACTTCCTTTTCATTTATTCTTTCGAGCTTTGTTTATTTACTTGCTTTTACGCTTTATAAACGAACCTCGCATGCTAAACCACTTTGACCAAAAATAAGATGCATTAAATGACGTAGTTCACATACTATTAATATGCTTAGCCCGAAAACGCTGTTTGCATATCATTTAATCGTTTTACTAACGCGCACACACGAACACGAACGATGTCTTAGTAGAGGCCGCCATGTGCGGGCGGGGTTGGGTGTCCTCAGTGGGCTTCCCAACACGTACCCTCACCCCTTACTCAGAACCTTCGGTTTCCGGATGCCCGAAACCCTTGGCGCACGAGAGTCATTCTATATACGAAAGCCGGTTTATACGGTATCGATATTGCAATGCAAAGGGACGAGCCCAATGAACTCTCAAATCGAAGTGGGCTTACTTTGTGTATAGCCCATGACGACATAGAGTGGGCTCGTATGGTTCCGAATAACCACAAAATTCGGTGGCGATTCCATTTTGACTTAAATTTCGAACCCGAGAACAATCTCACCACGAGATTCATTCGCCTACCCAAACCCGCGCGTGGCCGCGTCGGGGTGGACCTACGTCATGTCCACAATTTGGCGACTCCGCTGGGGACACCTGATGTACTACATGGCATCGGGGTTCCTAGGGTGAGACTCGAAGAGAAATCGTTCGAATATTAGTGTGTGCGCATTAGTTTAATGGTTCATGCATAACCCAAATTTTGCCCGGGCCGGTTACTTGTGACCGACGTCCCACTATACCACGGTGCATTCCTACATGGGTGCGCTAAAGACTTCGATGGCGGAACTCACCGGGGTTTTACGGCAGGTTCTAGTTCAAAATTGGCTAGGAAGTCCGTCCCGTTTCGTGAGAATGCGATCGTTGTTGGTATAGACCCTATTGTGACCGACCGAGACTTAGTGTAAAGCATACATAAGCGTCATTATAATGCTTGTTTGACTACATGCTACTTGGTTTCCGTGTCATTTTTTTCAAAAAACCGTCATTTCAAAAAATGCATCTTTCCAAAAATACCAAAATTTTGAAAAAACCCGAAATGCTGTCCGTTTCGGGACTCGTCTTTTCAAAATATCCAATTTTCAAAACTCGGAATGCCGCCGAAATTTAGGATCAACTGATTTGACTCAAAATATCCTTTTTCTCTAGTCGGCATGCTGCCCATTTTAATTCGTGAATTTCCAACACCATCTCGATTTTCTGAATTTTTTTTCAAAATTCTAATCTTGGTTTTCGGAATTCCGTTTTTTTTTTATATTTCCAAACTCTCGGAAATTCATCCACTCATTCAACATTCAAATTTCAAACATCCAACCATCCTAGTAAACCTTCCTTATTATAGGACCTACCGTCTAGCCGTGTGTCGGGTCTTTGCATAGTATGTCGAAGGTCTATAGCGTCGAAACTCCGCTGATCTTATATCACGAGTTTCCTCCCTTTCCCGAGTCCGCCTTATCAGTCAAGGCACGACCGACCCGCGTAGGGCATACCCCTACAAAGGAAGGTCCGTCCATACACTCGAGTCAAAAGTCTGGGGAAAATCTCACGTGGACCTTCCTTCGAACAGGACTAGGCCCACAAAGCCAAAATCCTAAGGAAGTTATACCACCCATCGAGTCACCCGTCTAGATGTCTTTCTCGAGTCTCTAGTCTCCTTTCCTAGTGTTGCTCGGGATGTACTTTTCCTTTCCTTTTCCGAGATCTGGGTTCAGTTTCTGATTACGCGGTGTTCTTACAGACAGGCCACCGGCAACCAGACACGCTCGAAGGATGGCTACTTTGAACAGTCTGCAAACCGCTTTGGACGCCATGGTCGCAAAGCAAACCGACATCGAGGCCCAACTAACCGAAATGAGGGCTGGCCAAGTGGCCATTGTTGCTCGCCTAGCTACGGTGGAGCAAGGGACCCCTAATGTCGGGACCACTGGGCCCATAACTGAACTGGTCAGCGCAGTGCGCCGGCTAGAAGAACAAGTCCATTTGACTGGGAGTAACAATATCCACCGGGAGAATAGCCGAGAGTACTCCACGGTGAGTGACAAGCTGCCTGCAAACCTGAACCTCACGGGTTTGCCCATGTTCGAGGGAACTGAAGACCCGTTACTACATGTACGGGCCTTCAAGGAATTCATGGCTATCAAGGGAGTGGACTCATCCATGTTCAAAAACCTTTTTGCTGCATCCCTTGAGAAGCACCCACGGGCCTGGTACTATAGGCTAGACCCGAAAAAATACCCTACATGGGATGATGTGGCTACCGAGTTCGCTCGGAACTATGCTGACAACACTGAGATCCAAACCACAATGCGATCTCTGGAGGTCATGGCCCAAGAGCCAAAAGAAGGTTTCACTAAATACCTTCAACGCTGGAGGGCCGAGAGTGTGAAATTGGTCGATAAGCCCAACGAGAAGACTCTGGTGGAGGCTTTTGTCAAGAACCTCCTCCCCTCCTACCGGGTTCACCTCCGGTACGCAGTCATACCCAATTTCACCACCCTTACTGAAATGGGTATGAGGATCGAAGATGACCTGAGACTAGAAAGCCTCACCAAGGCTACTAGCAAAGGATACCAAGGGGCCTCTTCATCCACCACTAAGCCCCAGGCTGCAACCCGCAGCATTTTTGACACGGTCAATCTACTAGATGCCCCGTCCAAGAAGAACACCCCACCTCGGGTCTTCACTGATATAGGTACTACCTATACTTATGCCTTACAAAGGCTATCCTCAAAAGGCCTAATCCAACCGATAGGCCCAACTCCTGAAGTTTCGGTCGAGCGACGCTCCAAGAACTACAATGCTCAGGCCTATTGCCAATATCACCGGGGCAATGGGCACGATACCGAGAAGTGTTGGAAGCTGAAACACTTGATCCAGGACCTGATCGAAAGCGGAAAAATCCCGCTACCCGGAGATAAGCCCAGCAATAAGGAGAACCCTTTCAGCTCCCATGCCATCTTTGCCGGGGAGGTGATCGACTGCTCTCACCTTATCTCCCCCTACATCCCGCAAGTGAACGGGATCTGGTTTGACGACGAGGATGATATCTACCTCGCTAAAGGGGAAGCCGTTCCCATCACCCCTGAACAGATTCGAGAAGTCAAAACTCGAGTTTTAGCCAGCAACAACCTTGGTCGTCCCTATTTAGCCACAAGCACTAGGGACACTCCTATCCCGACAACCATCACCGATCCACTCGGGATGGAAGTCGCCCCTGAAGAGCCGACCGCCGAAACGGCCGTCGTGAAGCAATTGAAGAGAACCCGAGTTGACCTCACTATATGGCAACTCCTTGTTAGCTCTCAAGAACATCGAGAAGCACTTACAAAGGCTCTCGATCAAGTCAAGATCGACTCTTTGGCTACACCCGCTGAAATGGTAGCCACGGTCCTACCCCACCTAAAGGGTAAGACCAAAGTAGGAGGCCCAATGATCACATTTTCCGAAGCCGATCTACCGCCATTCGGGACCTCCCACAACCTAGCCCTTTACATCACGGTGATTTGCCGGGGAAAATACCTCCCGATGACCCTAGTTGATGACGGGTCGGCCGTGAATGTCCTTCCTCTAAGGACCGCCAAAGCCCTCGGCATTACCGAGGCTGACTATATCCCGACTGCTCAAACCATCCAAGCCTTTGATGGGAGCCCAAAGTCGGTAGCTGGGGCCATAAAACTAACCATCATCACGGGCCCAGTGGAAAAGGAGCTTGAATTCCAGGTGATTGATGTCACCTCCTCATTCAACTTGCTCCTAGGAAGGCCGTGGATTCACGCGGTGAAAGCTGTATCCTCCACCCTCCACCGCAAGATCAAGATGCCTCTACTCGACGGTATTATTACTCTAGAGGCGACCCCAATGACCGTGGCTAGCTGTAACGCCACGGGCCGCACGGACCTCTGGGGGTTCGACTTTGTGGGAATGATCGAGGAAGAATACCTTTTCAGGCCTTACTTCACCACGAGCATTGACATGATGCTCCAGAACCTAGGGTACCTTCCGGGGGCTACCTCTCGACCCGACCTTCCAGCTGGGAAGATCATCGAGGTTCTCAAGGACGAAGACTCTCACTTCGGCCTTGGCTATGCCCTCACTCCGGACAACGTTGTCCGAGCAGGAATCAAAAAGGCCTGCAACATCATGAAGGGTATCTACTTGAGCCCTTATAGCCCACGGTTGTCTGACTACTTTGTCACACCCGTATTTGGGGCTGTCCAAGTTGGGCTATACCAACCCAACGCTACGCACCTCGGGACCCACTTGGCCCGGGATTGCAACTACATCCCGGATGAGGTGTTCGCCCTCATCCAGTCCGACGGAGCGGACGATGCTGAGCCCGCGCTAGGGCTACTCTTCGGGGAAGACACCGTAGCCCCGACTCCAAAGGAAGACCTGGTCAACCTGATCCTCCGCAGCAACAGGTTTGACCCGACCAAGCTGATCTCGGATGTTGGCTCCGAGACGGGAAAAAGGGCCTGGAGGAAAACTGTCAAGTGGACTGACAGTCAAGGAAGGATCTACAAGCTGGTCGCCGGAGAGGGAGACATGCCTGAGTCTGAGTCCGAGTCTGAGTCGGAGTCTGAGTCAGAGTCTGAGGTCGAGTCTAGAGAAGTCGGTGCTAGAGTCACTCCTGTAATCCCCCTCCCTTCTATCATTCCTGCTGCTAGCACTTCGGGGTCTGTCCCGAGTGCTTTACCAATTCCGCCTCTGACCAATGATCAGATGGCTGCTCTCTTTGAGCTGTTTTCTAAATTTTCAGTCAATAATAACAACCGTTCTGCTTACGACTTGTCTCTTTTAAATCCTGCTTTCAAAAATGATTTATGCTATGACATTGAGAAATCCGACGAACAGGTACCCTTACCTCCACATCTGATCGAGCAACTCGAGCAAAGGGAGTCCCGGAATCCGGTAATTGAAGAGACCGAGTCCATAAACGTAGGAACAACCTTAGAGCCTCAGATGCTTAAGATAGGGTTATCCTTAGATCCCGAGGAGAAACAACAGTTCATAAACCTCCTCCAAGAGTTCAAAGATGTCTTCGCGTGGTCCTACAAGGACATGCCGGGGATAGACCGGGAAATAGCCGAGCACCATATACCTATCAAAGACGGGTGCAAACCGGTCAAACAAAAGCTTCGTCGAATGAGGCCCGAGTGGTCTCTCAAAGTAAAAGAAGAAGTCGACAAACAATTCAAAGCCGGCTTCATACAAGTGTCCGAGTATCCGGACTGGGTAGCAAACATCGTGCCGGTTCCTAAAAAGGACGGTAAGGTGCGGGTATGCGTAGATTTTCGGGATCTTAACAAAGCAAGCCCGAAGGATGATTTTCCGTTACCACACATCGATATACTGGTGGATAACACGGCCGATCATGCCCTTCTGTCATTCATGGACGGGTATGCCGGGTATAATCAAATCAAGATGGCGGAAGAAGACATGAGTAAGACTACCTTCACTACACCTTGGGGTACTTACTGCTACACCGTCATGCCGTTTGGTCTTATTAATGCCGGGGCCACATACCAAAGGACCGCTACCACCTTACTACATGACATGATGCATAAAGAGGTAGAGGTCTATGTAGACGACATGATCGTCAAATCCAAAGAACGGGACGGTCACATCACCGCCCTAAGAAAATTCTTCACCCGACTGCGCAAATACAACATGAGGCTAAACCCTCAAAAGTGCAGTTTTGGGGTAACGTCAGGCAAGTTACTGGGTCATATCGTTAGCCAACGAGGTATCGAAGTCGACCCAGCTAAAATCAAAGCCATTACCGAGATGCAAGCTCCTCAAACCGAAAAAGAAATAAGGGGATTTCTCGGGAAAGTCCAGTATATTAGTCGATTCATTTCCAAGCTAACCATGGTGTGTGAACCAATTTTCAAGAAACTGAAAATAGGGGAACGGGTACTATGGGATGACAAATGCCAAGCTGCTTTCGACAAAATCAAAGAAATTCTGTCTGCACCGCCGGTTTTGATGCCACCTCAATCCGGCTTACCTCTGTCATTATACCTAACAACAACCGAGACGGCCATGGGGGCTATGCTGGCTCAGACAGTTGACTCCGAAGAGCGAGCCATCTATTACATCAGTAAGAAGTTTTTAGAGTATGAGTGCAAATATACCATGCTCGAAAAGACGTGCTTGGCTCTAGTCTGGGCCACTAAGAAGCTCCGACATTATATGCTCAGCTATGAGGTCCATGTTCTATCCAGGATGGACCCGATCAAGTACCTCTTCGAAAAACCCATCCTCAACGGCCGGATTTCAAGATGGACTCTAATGTTGGCAGAGTTCGACCTAAAATTTGTACCTTTAAAAGCCATTAAGGGGCGAATAGTAGCAGAATTCCTCGCCGACAGCCCGGTAACCGAGGAAGGGCACACCGATACCTGGTCCTTCCCAGACGAAGATATTTTCCATACCGATGCCGAGACATGGGATTTATACTTCGACGGAGCATCTAATTTTCGAGGGTTCGGAGTTGGGATCCTCTTAATTTCACCAAGAGGGGAGCATACTCCCGTCTCCATCAAACTGGACTTTGACGTCACCAACAATGCAGCAGAATACGAAGTATGCATTCATGGGCTACAAGCCGCCGCCAACCTAGGGATCACAAATCTCCGGGTACATGGCGACTCATCCTTGGTCATTAACCAAGCACTTCAAAAATGGAAGACTCGGAATGCTAATCTCGTGGCCTACCAGGCACGAGTAAGGGATCTCGAGAAACAATTCCAAAAGGTAGAATAGATATACCTGCCTCGGGAAGAAAATCAGTTTGCAGATGCACTCTCAAAATTAGCATCTTTACTGAACATTCCCGACCATGTGACCAGTATGCCAATTTGCGTCGAAAGACGGTCTGAGCCGGCATACGTCTATGACATTGAAGACATCGAGATAACCGATCCCGAACCATGGTACCAAGCCGTGTTAACATACCTGACCAACAGAGAGTATCCTCCCGGGACGGAAAACCGAGCCAAGAAAGCCTTACGGAGGCTAGCCACCCAGTTCATCCGTACTGATGACGGACAACTGTACAAAAAGACGGCACAGGGGGCTCTTCTCCTCTGTGTTGACAAGTATAAGGCTGAGAAGGTAATGGCCGAAGTACATGATGGCGAAAACGGTCCACACATGAATGCCCACATGCTGGTCCGAAAAATCATGAGGCTCGGATATTACTGGAACACCATGGAAACCGACTGCCAGTTATATGTCAAACATTGCCATAACTGTCAAATCTTTGGCAATGTGCAACATACGCCGCCATCTCTGCTCTATACCATGACGTCACCCTGGCCGTTCTCGACATGGGGTATCGACATAATCGGGAAGGTGAATCCCTCCGGTACTGGCGGACATTGTTTCATTTTGGTGGCTATCGACTATTTCACCAAATGGGTCGAAGCTGAATCATATCGCATCCTCAATGCTAAGCATGTTGCCAAATTTATCCAGAACAAGATAATATGCCGGTACGGAATCCCGCATGAATTTATCAGTGATCATGGAACCCATTTCCAAGCTGAGACCGCGGCCCTGCTGGCCAAATATAAAATTCAAAGGCACACATCCTCGCCCTACCGTCCCCAAACCAATGGAGCGGTGGAGGCAGCCAATAAAACGATTGTCACCATACTCAAAAAGATGGCTGATAATTATCGGGACTGGCCCGACAAAATACCTTTTGCCCTATGGGGGTATCGGACGTCAATTCGCACCGCAACCGGAGCGACACCATACTACTTAACCTATGGGATGGAAGCAGTCCAACCAGTGGAGCTAGAGGTACCGTCCCTCAGAATCCTGCTAGAAAGTCAAGTACCCGAAGCTGACTGGGTTCGAGCACGGTACGATTCGTTGGTTCTACTAGATGAACGACGGTCCCGCGCTCTCAACAATATCCAAATATACCAGAAACGGATCCAACGGGCCTTCAACAAGCGAGTAAGGCCCAGGAACATTAAGGAGGGCGATCTAGTCCTTAAGTCTGTTCGAGCTTTACTACCAGTGGACCCAAGGGGAAAATTCAAACCCAACTGGGCTGGGCCATACCTGGTGAAGAAAATCCTATCAGGGGGAGCAGTAATGCTGACGGACCTGGACGGGAATGAATTTGTCAACCCAACCAACCTGGACCAGCTGAAGCGTTACTACCCTTAGCCATTTCTCAATGTCATTAGCAACTTTTATCAAAATCATTTATTTTACAAAAAGCAAGTCAATGAGCTAGAATTATTTATTCTACTGTCGCAAAACATCTTGAACCAATAGTCTTGGTGTAATTCGAGATTGCAATTTCCTAAGCCTGAACTACGTTTGGTTTGATTCTGCTAATCGCGGATACGTAGGCAGCCCCTCAAAAGGGCACAACCAATGCAATCGAGAAAAGACAGGAACGGTTTTAATAATAAACTTCCCTTTATTTATCACAAAAAATCCCAAAAAAGCTTGGGAAAATTACAAGTGCAGGAATTCAAAAAAAAAAAAACTACAAAAAAGCACACGACAAAAATAATAGTAATATTCAAATAATAAAACTAAGGACTCGGCATCTAGGGCATTTTGCCCTTCTCTTTGTCCTTGGCCTCCTTGGCCGTCCACTGACGGCGACGCGGAGGAGAGCGTTCCCGAATCACCACAGGAACCTCTTTGGCCCGGACTCGCTTCTTGGAACCTGAGTCCTCGTCCACCTCGATTGGCCTAAGCCGGGCCCTTACAGGCTCAGGGAGCCGGTCACGCGGACCTAGTCGGTCCCGGGCCGCCAGCCTTGGCCCAAGTCGCCGCTCCAAATCAGTCTGGGGGCTTTGCCGCCCCCGCGTGCCACTAGCACCAGCATCTTTAGCTCGAGTCTTAGTGTGTGACTTAAGACCCGATTCTAATCGGACTAGGGTAGCAGGGGTCTCTCCCTCATCGTAGAATCCCCTATTGTCCTTTACCGTCTCCCGACGGACCAGTTCGAAGGCCTCATCGACCTTCAAAGCTTTGCGAGCCTCCTCGGACTCCTCAGAAGTCCACTTCTCGTAGGCTCGAGAAACCCAAGCGGATTGGCAAGGGTTGGGAATAGTCCATGTAGGACGAGTAAACCACCTCTGCAACCAGGTGTCGCACATGGCGTCCGTCAGTTGGAGCGAGACGCTAATAATAGCTTCAGTCTCAGGAATGCGCTGAGACGAACCGAACTGCCTCAGAATGCGGTCCGGGTAGATGTGAACTGTCCAGTCAAGGGACAAGATCACGAGGTAACGAGCTTGGTCCCTCTTGGCCAACCCCGTCAGCTTGGAAAGGAACCACCAAGCAACCGTCCACCTAATCAACGGGCCACCGTGGAACACCAATTCCTCGTCCCAGTAAGCTCGATTTATATGGTGATTCGAGCTTATCCTGCGCCCCCTAGAACTGAGTTGGCTGCTACGGTAGTTTGGAACGCTCGGAGGAGGCTCTATGATCGATAAGCGCTCCGACAGCCAAACCTGCAAAAGTATACACGGAATTCATGAGTGACGGAATGGTTCGCTACAGCCCACTCGATCGAGTACACCCTCTGACTCGATCGAGTAAAGCTCTCTAAGACAGCCAGAAGCTTGGCAGGTATGGCACTCGACCGAGTACACTCTCTGACTCGATCGAGTAAGACTCGCTAAAACAAACAGAAGACTACCAGGTATGACACTCGATCGAGTACACCCTCTGACTCGATCGAGTAAGCCCTTCACAGGCCGGCAGAAGCACTTTACAGACGCCACTCGATCGAGTGGTAGGTCCACTCGATCGAGTGACTTACGGACTGCAAGAAACCGCGAAAAAAAAATCACGCGAAGCAAAATTGAAAAAGTCGGAAGACGTTTACCTGCAGAATAAGGGTGCTCCCCGTCAATTGCCGAGTTGGGTCAAGTCGCCTAGCATCCAGACCCATGATGAGTTCTCCAGTGGCTAGCCAAGCAGGGCTATGACCAGTCTCCATCTGGTCAACCACTCCAATCAACCTAATCTGACCCACGCATGAGTCAGCATCCATCAACCCCTCAAACACGTAGCGGTGCAGCATGCAAAACGCGAAAGCCCTACGCCGGTGAGAAGGCGTAGCCCTTACATCCTGGCTATTCATGAACTTGTCAGCCAGGTCGAAAAGGGAGACAGTATCTCCCCGCACCATTCGATCCGTCTCAGCGTGAGACAGACCCAAGAAATCCCTCAGTCTTCTCCTCGGGTCCGGGTAGAACGGAGGGATGGCAGGACGAGCAACAGGGCTCCAACCTCCAATGGCCGCGATCTCCTCAGGAAGAGGGCATATCTCTCCCCGCGGGAACGCGAAGACGTGGTGGGTAGTGTCCCAAAGCGCCAAACAAGCGTCCAGAAAATGCACATCAGGCACCAGGCGCCTAAGAGGAAATAGGCTGGTAATCCCCATTTGGGTCAGCTGAATCCTGTCTTCATCCCGAAAGTGTTGGGACCAGGCAAAAAGCATTGAAGTGAGATGCTCAATACCCATCGCAGGAATTTGATGTCTCTTGAAAGACTGAGAGATTATTTTAAGAAAAGGAGAGTTTTGGTTTGAGGTGCAGAAAGCTGAAGCAGGGAAACCTGTATTTATAATATGAAAGCCTGGCAATAACCTGACTAACCCTGCCTCCTCAATAAACTGGGCCCCAACATGTGCAGGCCTGATTCCAACCCAGAATAGGAATCTAGCTATCCCGAGCTTTCCTAAATTCTTTCTAAAAATTCCTAAGAAAATCAAAACCGAAAAAATATCTTTTCTCAAAAAAAAATTCTCAGTTTTCTTAGTTGAGTGCTTTTTCCCCAGCACGAGTCAGTGTTTTGCCTATATGTTACATACAAGTTGTTATGTGTCAGCATACAGGTACACCCGAAGACTTCAGAAGCAAGTCCCCGCGAAACTACTTAAATTCCCCAACAGAGTCAACTTTTCCCCGGTATGCTACATCCAAGGCGTGATGTGTCGGCATACGGGTACACCTACGCCCCGAAAGGCAAGTTTTACTCCCCACGGAGCATCATCATCAGGTCAGGTACGACTCAGGGCTTCAGAAGCAAGCCTGTACAGTTCACATATTTCCCCAGCGGAACGCCCGAGGCGGCATTTTCCCCGAAATGGTATGGGATGGGCCCACATATAGGCACGCCTAGGACTTATGCAACAAGTCTGACTCCCCGAGGAGCCATCATCAGCAGGACAGGTATGACCCTCTGCTTATGGCTGGCGAGCCCTTCACGCTAGTCTACTGGACTATAAACGACCCGACTGGAAGGCTGCCAGGTCGTAATCTGCGATTGGCCTGGTAGCTACTCTGACTTTCGCCTTGTCCAAGCCTCAGTCAGAGTGGGGGCTCTGTAGACACCCGCATTTTGCCTGCTAGTGTCTATAGCAGTTCCCGACAAACACCCGATGATGATCGGACGCAAACGTGACTTAGTATACTCGGATTTGGGCCCGAAACCAATAATATCTGACATGGACTTTTAGCGGAGTAATAATCTCACAAAACAGACATCAAATTCAGGCCCAGTGGGTCATTCCGAGCAAAATAAGACTAATTTGGGCCAAAACCGACACCAAAAATAAATCCCGTCTTTTAGCGACCGGGTCAAAACCCGGTCAAAGACGAAACCGTCTCATAAATCAGCCAGGTTCAGCTGGCGCACAAATCCAAATTCAAAAAATCAATCAAAACAACAATATCAATTCTTTCCTATTTTGTCTCGATTTGCTTGACCCACTCGATCGAGTGGATTGACCCACTCGGTCGAGTGGAGCGTCAAAAACCGGGCCAGATTCATTTCTGAAGGCACTCGACCGAGTGCACTAGGGCACTCGATCGAGTGACCCTAGGTCGTGAGGTTTCTCCTATAAATACCCCATGACCTTCATTCATTTCACAAGGTTTTGCAATCCATTTTCACCCTACAAATTCAGCCACATTTCACCCCACTTCAACCCTACTTCATCACACATCAAAGCCTTAGAAGTCCTAAGCAATACATACAAAAACCGAGTCCTTTGTCCCTCGATAAACCGACAACACACACACACACCATAACTTACATACATCCTCGATACTCTATAGTCCCGTCACTATTCGCGAGTCCATTTCCGAGGTCTCTACTAAGCATGTATGTTGAGGGTGTCCTAAACCCCATTCTTGTCCTTTCTACTTTTGTTTATGTATCGCTAATGTTATACTTATATTAATGTCGTAATCCTAACGCTAACCCTAACATTCTAACATTTTACTTTTTTGCATACTAACTTTTACATTTCGTTACTAACATTATAATCATACCGCGTATATATATATATAGTAATATCGAAATCTCGGTTTCGGATACGTTTGACTATAATTGTCGCCTAAAGTCCGTCTAATCCTTTTACGAGCAACGACGGAGGTGGAGCCCTTTCGAGGAGCCCCGCCCCAATGTGCTCAAAGGCGTGACGTGATCGTGACTAATCGTAGTTGAACGCATTCGATCCCATTTCAATTAGTGCGGAACCCGTTGACACGAAAACCGACATCGCATAACCCGAAAGGGTTAATTTCGATGTCGTGACGTAGAGGGAAGCCTTTCGTTGCTAATTCAAATTTTCTAACACAAACATTTCATAAAACCCCGACAACGGTATTATAATCGTACATATACACGATTATAGTACCAGAAGTTGAGTTAAATTCGAATCAAGCAATATTTGTATTTAACTCAACCGACCGTCGTTTTCAAACCCAAAAAAACGAAACGAGTTAACACTCGTACAGGGACTACTCGACCGAGTGCATAGACCACTCGATCGAGTAGTGTCCATAAAACTGGGCAGATTACTTTTCGAGGACACGCTCGACCGAGTCAGGCCATGACTCGACCGAGTGGGTCCTGTAACCCAGAAAACCGAGAGCTTAAGTGCAACATTTAAGCCTCGTCTTTTTTTACGACTCTTAGTCGACACGTGTAAAGCCAATCACGTGAATTCATTTTCCAAAACTCGCGTTTATCGTGGCAAACCGAATTAAATCTAAATTTGTCAATATTTTGATTTAATTCGGCCAACTCTCGATTTAAAAGACATAAAAACACGAGTCATAACTCGTACAGGTGCCACTCGGCCGAGTACACCTGCTACTCGACCGAGTAGTACCCCAAACCGTGGGCAGAAGCTTCTTTTAGGGCGCACTCGACCGAGTCAGGCCATGACTCGACCGAGTGAGTCCTGTAGCCCCGTGACCGAGGGCCTTTACACACCTTTCAAGCCTCATCATTTTTATCGACATTAGTCATCACGTGTAAAGACTATCACGTGATTATCCTATTTTCAAAACCATGCTTAGCACGACACGTAGAACGACTTTGATCACCTTTTTGACGTGATAAGTCGGGACAAGACTACGGGATATGAGATCAGGCTAGCAATATGCCACAGTCTCATATTTCCGTCCTTCGTTTAGTACACAATATAATGTGTATTTAATCGGGGTTAGTCCATCTACATATTTCGCGGTCTAGCTTACATACGGGTCCGTCCCTATTATCGTATCGCGTTATTTTGTTACTTTTACGTAATGTTGTATTGTGAATTCCGGGTTGTATTTCCGCCCGTGTAACTTGTACGTTACTTCCTTTTCATTTATTCTTTCGAGCTTTGTTTATTTACTTGCTTTTACGCTTTATAAACGAACCTCGCATGCTAAACCACTTTGACCAAAAATAAGATGCATTAAATGACGTAGTTCACATACTATTAATATGCTTAGCCCGAAAACGCTGTTTGCATATCATTTAATCGTTTTACTAACGCGCACACACGAACACGAACGATGTCTTAGTAGAGGCCGCCATGTGCGGGCGGGGTTGGGTGTCCTCAGTGGGCTTCCCAACACGTACCCTCACCCCTTACTCAGAACCTTCGGTTTCCGGATGCCCGAAACCCTTGGCGCACGAGAGTTATTCTATATACGAAAGCCGGTTTATACGGTATCGATATTGCAATGCAAAGGGACGAGCCCAATGAACTCTCAAATCGAAGTGGGCTTACTTTGTGTATAGCCCATGACGACATAGAGTGGGCTCGTATGGTTCCGAATAACCACAAAATTCGGTGGCGACTCCATTTTGACTTAAATTTCGAACCCGAGAACAATCTCACCACGAGATTCATTCGCCTACCCAAACCCGCGCGTGGCCGCGTCGGGGTGGACCTACGTCATGTCCACACGGGTCCAAATCCAAGTATACTAAGTCACGTTTGTGTCCGATCATCATCGGGTGTTTGTCGGGAACTGCTATAGACACTAGCAGGCAAAATGCGGGTGTCTACAATTACTATTTTACTTGTCAAAATTTCTTGTGGTGGTCGCGGCGTTTATTTGTAGAGGGTGTCGTAATCGTGAATAGCACAGAGGTTGCAAAGATCGTATCATGAAAGCTACTAAAAGACATATGACATGTAAAAATAAAGACCGGTAAAAGTCGATATGATCGAATCTAAGGTAGAAAAAGACTTTAAAAAAATCGTAGACTATAGAATAATTGGAATATGTAATGTTCTTAATTAAGTTATGCTTTGGTAGTTCTGTGTTTTTCTCTGTCGGGGTAGGGGTGTTCGTCGGTCCAGGACCGGACCGGACCGGACCGTTTAGCCTGGACCGAAGACCATAATTGTTTAAAAAGTTGGACCATGGACCGGACCATATTTATGTCGGTCCGGTCCGGGTTGGACCGTAATAAAATGTGGACTGGACCGTAGTGGACCATAATGGACCAAAGAACCCGAAATAAATTACTACCAATTTTTTTTTTATATAATAATAACTTTAAAAAACAACCATAAGTGCATATAATCAAACTCTATAAGAATTATATTTCGTTTTCCATTTATTGTAGATTAGGATTTAAGAATTTTTATTCGATTTTTCAATTATGCGGCTGATTTTGTGCAAATTATTTATATTGTATTGTTTTATAATACAGTCCATTCGGTCCTTTATTCGGTCCGCGGTCCAATCGGTTCGATCCAGGACCGGACCAAAGACCAAATAATCAATATCATGTGGACCCTGGACCGGACCATATAATATTCGGTCCGGTCTGGTCCGGACCAAAGTGCAACGGTCCGATCCGGTTTTCGGTCCGGACCACGAAGTGAACACCCCTATGTCGGGGTCTATTTTGTCTTTTCAACTTTTGGCCTCTTTTTCTCGATTGTTTTTTTCGCTACGGATGCTTCTTTCCTCGTCGCTTCAAAGCTGTAAGGTATTTTTGGTGTGTAAGTTTTGTTACTAAAACATAAGTACAAAATTGCTTGTAGTTGATGTACGTAATAATAATTAACTTACTCCTTGTCTATCTTTCTTTTCACATTCTTAGCTGAGGTGTTCACCGGAGGGCCAGACTCTGTTGTAGGCTGGCTTTCTAAGTCGTTCTGTGTTGGTTGATTCTGCGAAAACATTGGAATTGTTTGGGTATATTGCCTTGTGTGTAAAAAGATGCTGGTGTTCTTTGGTAAGAATTGTTGTTGTTACCTCTATTTTTTTGCCCTCCCTTCGCACTCTGGTTGGAGTTGGAGGGTCCCTTGGCGTCGGTACTACCTTTTGACACTTTAGTTCCCGTTCGGAGTTGTATTTGGTAATCTCAATCTTGACTTTCATGGTGTATTCTCTCCCGACACATTGTTGGAGTATGTCAAACACTTTCTTCTTTCCCCCATCCTGTTTTTTGGTCTCTTGTTAGGACAAAACGGTTAAAATTTCTTCGAGTAGGTGGTGTGTTATTTGTTGTGCGTACCTTCTCATATTGGGTTAGCAGTGCTTCGATTGGTCTTCCGATTATCTTCTCAGCTTCTTTCCCAAAAATCACCAAAGTTGCCTATGCTGTTTCGTCCGCTATTGTAGTGATTAATCTATACCTGTGTTGTGGGTATTAACGTATTCGTGATAATTGTTTAGGAGCAGTAGATAGGCTTAATATACTGTATGATGAGTTATAATTTTTGGGTTTTTTCTTACCTTTGTTTAGGGTAGGGTATTTGGTTGGTTACTTTGGCGACACTTTCCGTCCTCGTCGATTCCAGCGGCGCATGATGTGCAAGACTGATACCGCCAGTCAACATCTGATCTTACTTCGGTTATCATTCCGTGGCATTTGTATACCTCATTATGTTTCAATTGTTTCATTTAATCGAAAATGTTCAATGGTATATCATATCAGTAGGATTGTGATGTCGGTTGACATTACCTGATCGTCGACATCTGCTTGTAGAAGCTCGGCAATGGTTGAAGTCACCATATCTCCTGCGACCTCAGCATCGAGAACTCTTATTGGAACGGGTTCTTGGTCCCTGTAGGGTGGTATGGCAGCGCAAATAATAATATGTGGCTAATTTAGTGTATGTGAGATTGGGGTCGTGGTTCATGTGCAGTATTTTTATAATGGGGGAAAATGGTTACCTTTGCAATAACATTCTAGTCTCCAGCAAGTCCAAGTCGAGGAAGACCTTGGTCCCATATGTTGATTGTAATTGGTAATCTCTTGCACTGATGTTGTAATGTTTGTTAATAAGTATGATAATTAGTCAAATGTGATTAGCCTGACCATAGATAATTAAGGTCATATAATCAAAAAATTGTATCACAAAAGATATACTCCCTCCGAGTTATAGTGTTCTTCCCCTTTCTTTTTGTGGAAGAAAATAAGGAGGGAGTATTATATTAATAAAAAAGATGGGGTGGATTGAAAAAGTAAGAGAGAAGAATATTATATTAATTGAATGAGAAAAAGAGAATGGTAAAAGTAAGAGAGAGGTATATTATATTGAGTAATTGGTGTAATATAAAGAAAGTTGTGGGGTAGGATAGTAATGTTAGGTGAAAAAAACTTTCCTTAAATGGAAATAGGGAAGAAGATCAAACTCAGCCCAATAAGGAAAGAGGGAAGAACACTAAAACTCGGAGGAAGTATCAAATATATTATAAAATGATTACCAATATTATCAAAATGTGCCGACTGAAAACAACGATAATGACGACAACGACAACAACGACAACATCATAATAAAGATTATAATTATAATACTAATTCTAATTTTGAATAAAACACATAAATTTTTTTTATAAAAGACAAACTAATTCTTAATATCAACTATTTGCATTTAATATCACACATTCAATATAATCTTTGTTAATAAGTATGATATGTAAAAGGCACAAGAATGTCCCACATACATGAGAAATTATTGTAGATGGAGTAATAAACCACATCCTGAAAGTTATAGAGTTAATAAGTCCAACTTCATATATAGCATTCGTACAATAATTTACAAATTTTGAATTCTAATATTGTAGATGGAGTAATTAGTATAACGGTTTTTCGGTAATATGTTAAGTAAGGAATGAATCACCATTACGTTGTCTAGGTATGGTAATTAAGATTTAATATTTCAGTTTGTGATTTCTTACCTAATTAGTATATTAACGTGTGTCTAGTAGAAACATGTTAGAAAACTCGTTAGCATATATAGCCATCTGATGTTTCAATTAAGCTCCAAACTTGCAATTACAAATGCTTAACTATCTTTAGTCAAAATCAAGAGATTCATCATTCATACCGCCATACTGGTGAGCTGAGAAGTGAGATACAGTAGATACTACTGAAGTAAGCCAAATTCCAACTTTAAGCAAGTAATTGAAATTGAATGAATTAAAGATTTGTTAATAATTAGTAAGATAGTCAGACCTAACTAATTGCCTAACCTTGTGTATTAGGAAGAATAATCTTAATTGAGCCATAATGGTACAGTTTCTTCAATGACTCTATTTTTTTTTGTTAGGGAGTAAGTATTTGGTAGTCCCACTTGAGAAAAATTCTACGTGCAAAGGTTTGTAACATAACAGGAGGAGCCTACCTATGTCCCTTCGACTTTGTATAGTCGTACTAAACCACGGGGTTATAAACCATCAAGACGAATGGAGAAGTACTATTTAGTGTTAAGACGGAATGCGGCGAAATCATATGTGACAAACTTGAGCATGTAAATTTACATATATTCAAAGAGATGAACGATAAAAGTTGATAAAGAAAAGTTTATTACCTTCATAATTTATGACCCTTACAGATGTGATGACTACGACCATGTTATGTCCATTTTGTCGGCTAATTTCCTCTGTAATGTAGTCGGACGCATCACCCCATAAAGTCACGTTCACTACTACACCCGAGTATCGTTGATGTGGAAGACGTATCAAATAGAACGTAGGTGAGTGGACGTTGTTTTGGATTCTTGTCTCGACGACTACACATCTTCGGATCATGCGATTTAATTTCTCAACGGTAATGGAGTGGGAATTGATCATGCTCGTTGCAGGAAACACTTGGATGGTGTAATGGGAAGAGAAACATCCATTGATATAGGTGGTGAATTATAAGTGTTAAGCTTTCAACCATAACTCCCTCCTTTTCTACTTCCACTTCATAACTTCTTCCTCCTTTTCATCTTCCACTTCACACTTTTTCATCTTCTTCGTAACTCTCTCCTTTCCATCTTTCATTTCATAACTCCTACATTTTCATCTTCCACTTCATAACTTCCTCAATAACTCCTTCCTCCTTTTCATCTTCCACTTCATACTTTTTCATCTTCCATCCAATAGTATCGCGACACGTGGCTTGCTTTAGCTTCATACCTTTTCATCTTCCATCTAATAGTATCGCGACATGTGGCTTGCTCTAGCTTTGAGATTTGGGGAAATAGAGGATGGAGAATGCTTTGTTTTCCTTTTAATATAATATATAGAATACTCAAGTAGTTTTTTTTTCTTTTCAATTTTGCGACTCTCATTTCTCTCTAGATCTCATGAAAGACGGTCTCTCGGCAAATAGTTAGAGACGATCCATATTACTTACTAATGGGTAGTATCAAATAGTATTAATGGGTTGCATTAAAAATAAAATAAAAACGGAATTATTTTTTCATAATGGCTTGTTACTCAATTATACCTAAAAATTCTTTATTTTTCCGATATTACTCTTGTCATATTTTTTTCATTCTTTTTCAAGCCTACTGCTTTCCCCTTCCCATATTTCTTTTCTAAATCACTTTTAATCCAAATTCGTTTTAAACTTCATCAAATTTGAAAATCGATCAATCGTTATTTTCAAATTCGCCATGGATTATAGTTCGGTAATTGATATTTTAATTTTACTTGCAAATTATGATTTAATTGATAATAATGTTTAATTGTTTTTAGAAAGTTAGGGCTTAGGGTTGGGATGTCGGAGGTTGTCGAAAGAGATGGACACATATTAAGGTGAGGGTGAGGATGGGTGGTAGTCGGTGGCGGTGAGGGTGGGTGGCTGACTGCTATACGGTCACCGCAGTTTTTTTTTTTGCTGTACGCTAGCTGTAGCTTTGTTTTTTTTTAATTGATTTTTTTTAATATTTTGTAATTAGATTCTTGGGTTAATTATTTTGAATTTTATTCGAATTAATTTTGATTTGTACGATTGTAATTTTTTTTCGAGAAATAATAATTGGATAATTTTCCCCAAATTACAAAATAAATAAGTATGAGTGCTAATCATTTTTTCAAAGAAAAAACTTGACAATAATAAGATTAATATTTTTTTGTAAAACGGAAAGAAAAAAATGGCGGTTGGAGTGGCGGCCGAAGCAGGGAGGTGGACGGAATTTGGAACGCTTGAGAATTTTTTAGATTTCTATCAAATCTCTCTCTAATTCAATGATGGGAGAAAGGGGAAATGGGAAAGGCAATTAGGTAATTTCCAAGTACAAATGAGGAATACACAATTATGAAAAAACACCACCCAATAAAAAAAGATACTCCATCCATTCAAGTCCAAGCTTCTCTTTTGCTTTTTCACGTTTGCCAACGCACATTTTGCATCGCTAATATCTTTCGTGACATATTAGTAAAAAATATGAAAATTGGATATTAATAATGTACTTTAAAAGACGAATCAAACAAAATCTCACATGAATATATTTTCTCTAATTAATTATTTCCTTCCATTTACAACCTAGAATGATAAGTTTGCAATAGGAATCGAACCCATAACCTTCTCATACTTGGCTAACGTTCAACCATTGAGGCACTTGAAGATTTATGTTTATTTGGGCAATGAATGTATAAATAAAGATTAAATCAATATATATATATATATATATATATATATATATATATATATATATATATATATATATATAGGAAGGATCAAGTGAGTCCTTTTTCTTTTTTGAGTCCATGAGTCCTATTCTTAGCCATTGATCTAAACAAGATGAATGGTTGAGATTGCATATGCTAATTAAGGAAGTAACTACCAAATTTTGGAAAAAAAAAAGAAATCTTCTTCCTCCCTAGATTAGCGCCAACTGCAACCTTCTCTCTCATCTCATTTATTTTTTTTGCATTCAAACGCCCGCTTAAGAAAACCCTTCATCTTCATCTCTTCTCTCATCTCGCTCAATTTTTTCGCTCAACTCAATCACAGCCTTACACTCAAAAGCTCAACTCAAACTCAATCGCTCAACTTCAACTTCAACTTCAACTTCAACTTTTGCGCTCAACTCAGGCATACCCGAGCACTCAATCCTTCAACTCGCACTCAATCCTTCAACTCAACTCAATCGCTCGCTCAACTCTAGGATTCTCGAGCACTCGCTCAACTGAACTATGTCGCTCAACTCAATTCAATCGTTGTCCTCAACTCGAGCAAGGTTATTATTTTACTGAAGATCTAGGTTTTGTTTACATCTGTGTTATATTTCATTACCTCTTTCGCTAATTATTGATTCATTAATTTTGCTGCGTCTGTGCCATATAATTAATTTTTTTTACTGAAGACTGTTTTGCTATCTGGGTTTTCATCTGTTTCGTGTAATTGAATTCAACTACAGACGAACATATATCGAATGTTACTTTAATGCACATACGCTGTTACTGTAATAAACTTGATATGTTACTGTAAGGGGTGCTTCGTTACTGTGTTTGATGTACGGTGTTATTTCAAAGACAACCATGTGTTACTGTAATGCATAAGAGGTGTTACTTTAACTCTCATCTTCGTGATACTTTGAATCCTTATAAACCCTCAATTGTGTACATTTGTTACTCTAGTCTGCTTCTTATGTTACTCCACACTTCTATTGGCAGACAGGAACACTGTGCGATCGCAATTGTTGGAAAACGTAGCCAAGTATGAGAACACTATACAAAAAATCATCGACGGTCCCAAGAGCAAGCCAACAAAGGGATGAAAAAAATAGCGTGTTTACTGAATCATGTCATCTCTTTTGTAACTACGATTTAATGGTCTCTATTCTTTAGTTACCTGTCTAATTACATTGGTATTTTGACTATCACCAGTACATTGAAGCTGTGAAACTCTGTTACAATGACCAGCTGCACCTGTTACTCTAATTCACTGTTGGTGTTCCTATGAGGATTATTGAAATTAACACAATTTTCTTTGGTCTCACAATCTGTGTGTTACACCGAAGCACTGTGTGTGTTACTTTAATGAACAGATTATGTTACTTTAAGTGATTAATGCCGTTAGTACAATGATATTGCAATCACCAATATTGGTACTCTTTCAATGAATGAACAACACTGCTGTCCTCAGTTACTACAATGCATTTTTTCTGTTACTGTAACAAATTAATAGTGTTACTTCAACGCACATGAGATGTTACTCTAACCAAAAACACATTTATTAAATAAATATAGTGTTAATTGCACAAATGTGTACAACATTAGTTTTTCGTGTAAACCAGGAAAAAAGAAAAAATTCTTGTAATGTCAAAGAACACGAGTATTATCAAAACACTTGTTCATCCTCGTCTTCCTTTGTGTCTTCTTCAGTACGGAGTGAAAATCTCACCCACGTCTCTGCACCATTCATGTGCATTCGGCTCTTTACCAATGCTTCCTGCCAAAAATTAAGAAAAGTCAGGCCCATGGGCATAAATGTTACTGTAACTCCTAAGTTGCGTTACTTTAACTCTAAAAAGATGTTACTCCAACGTCAGCGCCAAAAACCCTTTTTTAGTGTTACATTTTTGTGTTACTCTAATTAAAATTAGGTATTACTGTAATTCATTACTTGTGTTACTTCAATGCCATGCATGCTTCAACATAAAGCAAAACAATAATATCGGTGAAACAATAATATCAATGAACCATAATATTAATCCATAATTAATCAAACAAATTAAATTCCACATTTTCCAGTGTTGTCTTGTGCGTTCGCATCTCTGGCGCAACTACCTGCACAAAATCAAACAGCGTTACATCAATGTAAATAATGTGTGACTGTAATTCATAAGTGGTGTTACCCTAACGTGTACAATACGTTACTCTAGCATATCATAAAAACCCTTTTCCTGAACGTTCATTTGTGTTACTGTAATTGCAATTAAGTGTTACTTTAACTCAGAAGGCATGTTACTTCAACGACGAATCTGCGTTAACTGAAATAAAAAAAATAGAATCAATGGATATCAGGGAAAATCTTAATAAAAAGCATAAAGACCTGTAATCTATAGAGATCAAGATATCAAAATACCATTGATACGAAACTGTGATATCAAAACGCAATGACATCAAAAAAACGCAAATTGATACGAAACTGTGATACGAAATGACAATGAAAGCACTATAAACATGAAGATCGACGTAAAAAAAAACGCAATTCGACGCGATAAAACATTGATATGAAAACGCAAATTGAAAGCAATATGACTATTGAAATCCATGAAGAAAAAACGAATAAAAACGTGAATGAAACACTGAACCTCACCATTGTTATACTCGATTAGTTGCTTATCAACCGTTGAAGACGATGATGCGGTCATTGAATCCATTGTAGCAGAATTTCGAGTTCAAAATCGATGAATGAGCGTGAATGAATCACAGTTTTTTTTAGGTGTGAATGAACGTGGAATAAAAATTGAACGTGATAATGAACGTGAATGATAGGAAGTTATTGTTTCCTAAATTCTTGTGAGTTATTTTAGGAACGTAAATCTTCCTCTCTTTTTTAATGGATGCATCTTGTCCATCCATTCTCATCCCATCCAATGGATGGGATGAGGACTTAGGGACTCACAAAGAGTAAAGGACTCATAAGAGCCTTACCTCTATATATATATATATATATATATTGGTTCTAATGAGTCCCAATATATGTATTGAGTCCCTAAGTCCTCATCTTATCCGTTGGATGAGATGAGGATGGATGGACAAGATGCATCCTAATATTTTGTATTTAAAAAAAAAGATTTAGTATCCTAAAATAACTCCCATGATTTTAGGAAATAATAACTCACAAAATCACAATCATTCCTCATTTATTCATTCATTCATTCATTCACGTTATAGGTTCATCAAAACCTTAAAAAAAACGCTCCCATCGATCATCACGTTCATTCATTCATTCAATCAAATCTGTGCTCGAAATTCCGTTACTATGAATTCAATGATCGCGACATCTTCATTAACGGTTGATAAGCAATTCATCGAGTATAACAATGGTGAGTTTCGATATTGCTTTCATGTTTTGCGTCAATTTTTATTCATTATCTTGATTAATTTGCGTCAATTTGTGTTCATGTTTTGCGTCAATTTTTATGTTGATATTGTTTTCATGGTCGTGTTATTCATCATAGATTCATATGCAAATCGTAGAACACACAAACAGTGAGTATATATGTTTTGTAATTTATACTGGAATCGCCATGGAAGTCATTAAGATGCTACTCAATTATTAATTTTTACGTTTACAATATATTGAGTTATTGTAGTTCATATACTGCGTTACTTTAGTGTAGAGCATCTGTTACTTTAATGTCTACCATCTGTTACTTTATATGTCGTGTTACTTTAAAACACTCCAGTTGTTACTTTAGTGTTTTTCATCTGTTATTGTAGTGCATTGTAGTGTCCTAAGAATTTAGGAAACTGGCATATTAAAAAAATAATAAAAAAAATATTGTTTCCTATAATAATGAGACGTGATTGCCACCAAAATAGGAAACAATATCAAAGAGTAACGCCATATAAAAAAAAGAAAAAAAAATATTACTTCCTATAATTATGGGACGTGATGACTTCAAAATAGGAAACAATATCAAAGAGTAAGATACTGCGTCATACTCTCATTTTTTATCATTATATGAATTTTTTGCACTAACTTATATCTGGTGTTATTTTAATGAACATTATCTGTTACTTTAATTCATACTATCCGTTACTTTAATGTCTGACCTCTGTTACTTTATACCTGGTGTATAAGCATACTCTGTTAATTTTATTCAATGTTACTTCAATGCACTTCATCTGCTACTTTAACTCTTGTTATCTGTTACTTTAATCCATATTTCAAGTTTTGATTGTTTTTTTTTCGCCACGTTTATTGGCATTGTTATTGTTTTTTCAGTAGACGCAAAAGCACATGAATGATGTAGGGATGTGGGTGAGAATTTCCTCCATACATAGGGCAGATCTTCAAAGAAGTAGATGAGAAGAAGAAGAAGAAGAAGAAGAAGAAGAAGAAGAAGAAGGAAATGTCATGTAAATCATCGTCTGACAATGAAGAAGAATCAATAGAAGAAGAAGAAAATGAAGAAGAAGAAGAAGCACAATTCTTAGTAGGACAATATATTGTTAGAGTAACATACATTATTCGTTAGAGTAACATCCTTGATTGGAGTAAAATCAGTTAGAATAACACACATTATGTGTTAGAGTAACATACTTAATGAGTTACAGTAACACAATTTTAATGAGTTACAGTAACACAGTTTATGATTATAATTTGATTTCAAATATCCAATTCTTATAGTTACAGGTGTGAAACATTGGAATTATAATGGAGTTTTATAATTTTTGTTTTGGAGTATTCTTAATAAAAACATACATTATTCTTTAGGTTGATTGAAAGTCTTGTTTTTGCAAAAGATTATTATGCAACATAATAGATTTTATGAGTTAAAGTAACGCAATTCATGAATTAGAGTAACACATTGTATGAGTTATAGTAATAGTTTTTGCAAGAGAATATATTAAACAACGTAACAGATTTTATGAGTTAAAGTAACACAGTTCATGAATTAAAGTAACACGTTATATGAGTTAAAGTAACATAGTTTATGGATTATGGCAGTAACATAGTAACATACGTACAATGGCAGTAGAAAAATGATGATTTTTTGGTGAAGATGAAAAAAACTTGATTTTGAAAAAACTTGTTGTGTGAGAGAAAGAGACATTTAAAAAAATGGATAAAGGAGAGAAAAGATTTGCATTGAGATAATTAAGGAGGAGAGAGAGAAATGATATATTTACCAGATTTTTTAGTTATTTCCTTAATTATGAGATCAAATCTTGTCCATTAATCTAACATTGAATCAAGGGCTAAGATGGGGACTCACGGACTCAACATATATAAGTGGACTCACCTGATCCAACCTCTCTCTCTCGCCCCCCCCCCCCCCCCCCTCTCTCTCTCTCTCTATATATATATATATATATATATATATATATATATAGAAGTGGGATCAGGTGAGTCCCTTATTATGTTTTGAGTCCTTGAGTCCCAATATCAGCCATTGATTCATTGTTAGATCAATGGTGTAGATTTATTCACATAATTAAGGTAATAACAATAATATCTTTCAAATTATATTTTTTTCTCTCTCCTCCCTTAATATCTCCCGCCTGTATCTCAAATTATATTTTTTTTTTGTCAAACGTTTCAACTTCTCACTTTTCACCGCCTATCTCTCCTTCTCTGTCAGCCTATCTCTCATTCATTTTTTCACCGCTTCCTCTATTTTCCATTTACTCTCTCTCAATTTTCTTACTAAATTTCACCGCTTCCTCACAACAAGCGAACTTATTTTAATTTCTGGAAAATCCCGCCTTCTTCACTGTCTTCATCATCTTCTCATCCTCGTTCATCTTCGCTCAAATCGTCTACATTGAACTGAGCAGCACTATTTTTGAACTCTTAACCTAAGGTAAATTAGGGTTTTTCCTGTGCTGTTTACTTACTTTTAGAGTAATTTTTGGATTTTTTCGTTGTGCTGATTACCTTTAGTTGGTTTTTCTTTATTTTTCTCATTTTCTACCTAGAATGCACGGTTGATTAGTTGTTTGTTTCCGTTTTTGATTATATGCGTCTTCTGTTTTTCGTGGCTCCCCTGCATGGTATTTTTGTTACTTTAATGAACGATGTATGTTACTTTAATTATTGTCATATGTTATTTTAAGGAATAACATATATGACTAACCTTATCCTTCTATTATTTAAATTCTGAACCTAAAGTAAGTTGGGGATTTTTCTGTGGTTTTTAATTACTTTTAGGGTAAATTTTGGGTTTGTTCGGTATGCTGGTTACATTTAGTTGTTTTTGTTTTATTTCTCTCATTTTGTACATAGAATGCATGATTGATTAGTTCTTTATGTCCGATTTGTTTTCCATGGCTCCCCTGCATGTTATTTTCGTTACTTTAGTGAACATTGTTTGTTACTTTAGCTGGTATCACTCGTTATTTTAAAGAATAAGCTATATAACTAACCAACCCTTCTATTGATTCCGTATTACCTGCAGCTTTTTGTAATGTATGTGTTTCTTGTTACTTTAATTCATGTATGCTGTTACTGTAATGCTTATTTTTTGTTACTGTAATTCGTTTCCAGATGGCGAAAGGAGGTAAGATTCTCACTGATGGTGTGAAGGATGGTCAGGTCAAGAATCGAGCTCGACGGGCGATGAAATCGGCTGTCAAGCCTTCGAAGTCGAAGAAGTTAGCTACCGAAGAGTCTGGTGAATCCAACGTTGACCGTTTGCCGTCGGTCAGATGCAGCCCGAAGCTCCTCGTTGATCTGATATCTAATTTAAATCAGAGGCAGCGTGAGGCGCTTAAAACAATCGGTTTTGGCGGTGTACTTGAAATGCACCTTAGTAGTTTCCCTGTAAAGTTTGCCACTGACTTTATGTCTTTATTTAGTGACGACTCGCTGATTTTTCGGTGCGGGAGAAATCAGTTCCTGGTAACCAAGAACGATGTACATGACTGCTTCCTCCTTCCAGTTGGACCGGACCCTGTTGAGCTGCTGCCGATGGGTCGATCGAAGGCAGCTGAATCTGAGTCCGTCGTGGAGCTGAAGAGGAAGTGGAGGGCTGATTTTAATGTCGCAAATGACGGTGATGCGATCCCTCTCTCAAAAGTCCTTAGGAAACTACAGGAGGATGTAGAGGGTGGCGACATGTTTTGTAGGTTGTTCGTTCTCTACAGCATGTCGGTATTTTTCAACCCGACGTCCAACCATGGTGTTGATCTTAGACTACTGAAGGCGGTGCAAGATGTACAGCGGATTAAAAGCTTTGACTGGTGCACGTTCATCTTGGAAGGACTGGCGCGGGCGTGTGAAGATTTTTTGCTCAATAGCCCATCATATCTACTTGGCTGTGTGCCGTTTATAATGATAACCTACTTCCAGCGGTTTGACTACCGCAATCTCCCGTGCCCGTGCGATCTCCCCTTGATCAAGCACTGGGATTTTCAACGAATGATTCAACGTTTGGCCGGCGAGTTTATTGGTGGTGGGCTGGGATTGCTTACCCTATCTGATGTTAAGTACCCTCGTTGTGTACGTATGATGACTGGGGGGGACGCGCCGTCGCCGCTGAGGATTACACAGGACCGTCACGCTGATGATGGTACATTGCCTGGTCAAGAGGGCGATAAGTTCACCACCATCAAACTTCCTCGGGGCCTTGAAGATGATAGTGAGCTGAGGACCAAGGCTGTCGACGTAAGTGATCATGTCATTAATTTGTTAATGAATCTGTATGTGTCTGACTTGGAGAATCAGTAAGGATTTTAAATCTGGGATGTCTGTATATCTAACATATCTTTCGGTACTTTAGCAAATTATTGACGTTACTTTAGTGAACTATATGTGTTACTTTAATTCTTACAATCCGTTACTTTAACCTCCATCATCTACATTGCTGATCCAGCATATATGTGTTACTTTGATCTATACCATCTCTTTCTTTAATTAGTGTTATCTGTTACTTTTAGTGTCCACCATTAAGGGTGTAAATCTTGGGTGTCTGTAAATTTGCATATAATCTTGGGTGTATCTTTTGTTACTTTAGCATATAATCGACGTTACTCTAGTGAACATTATGCGTTACTGTAATGTTTATAGTCCGTTACTCTAGTGAACATTATGCGTTACTGTAATGTTTACACTTTTATTGAAAGATTTTTGTTAATTTAGTTTATACTTTAGCGTCCACTCTCTTTTCACTACACAGTTATTGTTTCTTGCAGGATGTCCATCACATTCATCTGATGATGGGTAGGAATGCTATCGTATTCCATGATTGGTGGGTCTCACATGCTGCGAAGATCAGGAGGATTACATCGGGTAATCCATTACCCGAAGATCCGGTGCCTTCACAAGCATCACAGTCATTCTGGGGAGGGGCAGAGCTACACCGGGTGGTTGATGAAGTCTGTGAGGCGCTGCGTCGTGCTAGGGATTTGTCGTTGCAGGGGCCGGTATTTGAGGCCAAAAATTCAAATCAAGGTGAGGAGGACTATCTTAACATTCAGCCGTACTCGACGGCTGAGATTAACGAGGTTATTCAGGAGGGACTGAATTTGGACAGTGACCGCCAGTTAGTTCTTTCTCTGTGGGATATTGACAGAATTAGGGATGTGGAGGTCGGTGAGTGTTTGTCGGTGGTGGTAGACGGAAGGAAGGTCTTCCACCCATTCTTTTTTCATTCTGAAACGCAGCTGGTTTGCATGCAAGTCGTCGATGAGAGGCTTGGGTGCTCTTGTGACTGTGATGTCCCAGATCCTGACCAGATTACGCTGTCGGACTTCCTGTGTCGGGATAGCAGGCTTTTCAGGTCTGTTTTGTCTGTCAGGAAAGATGTAATCGATTACGTCTTCTACAAAAATGAAAAATACATTGCATCATGAGTGGTCTACATCTTCTATTTTTTTTTAATGCGTTTAATCGTCGTTTTTGTTAAATGTTTCATAGTCCGTTTGAATAATTGCAGAGAAATGATTGTGAGGTTTAGTGACTTTTTTAACATTCCCCGCGGTGAGTTGGCCACGCTGGCGCCCGGAGAGCAGCTTTCGAATGCTGTAATTGACTGCTGGTGCATACTTATGAATCGCTTGGCAGCTGCTCAGTCTGCACCGCGGCAGACATCACGTTGCTTCTTTGGTGTCAGCCACAGTGTAAGCTCTCTCATTCCCTTTCTCGTCCAATACAGTAAGTGCAACATCATGTCATCATATCAGTTGATATAAAATATTTATACAAAAAAGTGTGTTACTGTGGTTCTATGGTTCTGTTACTGTAAGGCACTTTGTGCGTTATTCTAATGAAAGCGACCTGTTACTTCAACAAATGTCATGCAGGATACAGCTCTTCAGATTTGGAGGAACAGAAAGGGTGGTGTCTCTGTGGACATGAGCGAGGCACTGTTCAACTTCTGGAACATATGGATCGAGGAAAATGAAGGGAATCTCGATCTAAATTCTGATCTGGTATTTTTTATTTTAGGCCCTATGTTTTGTAAGCTCCCACCTCTGTTATAATTACGAACGCGATACCCATTTCCCACCTACAGGTATTCATTCCGGTGCTGTCGGAAAACAACGACCATTACAGCTGCGCGTGTATCAATTTTTTGTCACAGCGCATCGAATACCTTGATAATAGGTCCTATGACGAGGGGGAGTTTGAAAGTCTTCCTTACGTTGGGATCGCACGCCTCTCAGTAAGTCTGGTCATTTTGTTGTGTATGTTTACCGTTTGTTATATATAAACCGTCGTATATAAACATGGCATAAAAATGAATGGTGTTTCGTCATTTTCTCATTCTCATATGTTTTTATTTTATCTCATTGAATATCATCAAGGCCGAAGAAATGGGTAAGTATATGGTTCAAAGAGGCATCACCAAGGGGGCCAGTGTCTCTTCATTCCCTCTCGTCAACGTACCGTTCAGATGGCAGGGCAGCGGGTTCTCGGCTAATGATTGCGGCGTATACCTCATGATACACATGATGTTGTACGCCGGTGTGGAGTTCGACTGTCCTTTGGGGACCTGCGAGGCGAACAATCTCTATAGGGCAGAAATTGCCGCGACGCTGTGTCTCTGTGACTTTAATAAGGAGAGGGACGTGTTGATATCGCGGGTGTCCTCCTTTGTAACTGATAAAGCCAACCATGCCATCAGTAGGACTGTGTCAGATGTTGCCACGTCCGTCAGTGAGTCTGGAAAGAGGTCAGGAGAGGCGATCCCTGACGGTAGGACCCCTTAGATGAATATATCCAAATTATGTGTCGACACAGTATTCCCCTTGTCTCAAACAATTTACATGTGCAGTTGATGTCCGACGTCTCTGCAGGATGTTATTAAAACATTAGGACTATGAGAACCAACACCCTCAAACCGCGTTACTTTAACTCATATCTTGTGTTACTGTAATTCACACCTTTTGTTACTTTAATACACAAAATCACGCAACACAAAAGCATTCTGTTGTGTTACTTTAACTCATATCTTGTGTTACTATAATTCACACCTTTTGTTACTTTAATACAAATCGGTTTAATTAATGTTGCGTGTTACTCTGATTTATTCATTCTGTTACTTTAACTCATAAATCCCGTGTAAATGATGACAACGATCAGGCCATTTGCGTACCTTGTTTGTAGTTGACCAGGAATTCTTTACCTCTGGTGGCATCCCTCACTGTAGTTAGTTCAATCCCATCCCGTTCAGCAAATCCTCGCACACTGCACGTCCCCACTGAACCGGCCACCTCCTCTTGGAATTCATCAAAGATCGCGTGGGTGTACACCCTTGTTGCGTGCTGTTCTATCAGGAGGTGGGTCATTGTCTTCGGCAGAGATTGTAGATTCTCGCTGTCAAGCTTCTTCTGGTTATACCTCTGCTGTTCCATTGCGCTCTCGAACCGCATCCAGAATTCAACCAACGTTCCATGCTGGTTCTCAAACCGTTTGAAAAAACTGTTTTCGCTCTCCGATCTCTGGGTCGTTCGCATTAAGCCACCCATCTTCAGATCCCTACAGTGTGCCATGACCCACTGCTTCCTGATCGAGAACGTAGTTGTGAACCATTGAACATCGCCCACGTTGTGCTCCTCCATTATTTCCATCCACCGCTCGTCAAATGCTGCAGCATCGATGTCCTCATCCCACACAATTGCATTCAGCTTCTTCAGGAATTCCTGGTAGTCAGCCCTCGAGGCACCATATTTAGTGGGTACCTTATTCATTATATGCCACATACAAAACCGTTGCCATGCTGATTTGAACATCTTCGCAAACGATGCTATGATCCCGGGATCCTGGTCAGTGATGATGTATGAAGGTTCTTTGCCACCCATGGCCTTCAAGAACCTTTCGAACACCCAGTTGAACGATTCATAGTCCTCGTGCGCAATGAGAGCGCCACCAAAAGTCACGGAACGCTTGTGGTGATCGACACCAGTGAACGGGGTGAATATCATCTTATATTTGTTCGTCCCGTATGTTGGGTCGTATGAAACTGCGTCACCAAACAACCTGTAGTTCCTCCTAGCAACGCCATCAGCCCAAAATACCCTGCTCAGACTACCGTCGTCATCCAGGTCGTAATCAAAAAAAAACCCTCCCGATTGTCCGCCATACATCTGAAGCGATCAATGAATAGCTGACCATCCCTCTCATGGATGAAGCACTTTATATCTCTGCCAAAGTTTTTGAAGTCGACCAAGCTGGCACCTACGTTTGCGAACCCTTCAACCTGCTCCTTACACATCTTGTATGTCTGCGTGGCACCGATCTTCAGCTGAAACAATTCTTTTATTAAAGTAACGGGTGACAGCAGTTGAAGTAACAGTAAGACGGCATTAAAGTGACCCGTTGATTAACTGAGCTAGACATTTTTTTAATTTACAGACGGCATTCATTAAAGTAACGGATGCCATGAACCACGGTAAGACAGCATATGCATTACAGTAACAAAATATTATCCATGGCGCAGTGTACTAAACGCATAGTGACCTGAACTTATATATTTAAACCCGCAAGAAGCTACTCAATACGTACCCGTGAATTGTTCAGAATCATTTGCTTGTGGTACTTCGTGAGGTTTCTTGATAACTTATGAAATTCCCTGTCTTTTGTTGAAATGAGCTCGTGGTTGTGCCCACTGTGAAAAACAACAATTTTCATAGGTCCGCCATTGCTGAACAACTTAATTCTTGCCATACAGCCAATACGACGGACCTTAGTTTTCCTTTTTGGTTCCTTCACGGTGACTTCCTCTGCCGTCTCCTTGACCTCTTCCCCCTTTGACGTCGCCTCCTTGGTCGCCGCATCTTCGCTGACTTTCTTTTTCTTGTTAAAACCCTGCCTGTTACATACCAGCAGCTTTGATTTAATCTCACCACCCCGCCATCTTTTTGTTGTGTACCTCCTGACATCGAACCCGCAGGCCAATGCGTAGATTTTATAAAAGTTTACCGCCTCTTCCTGGTCTTTGAATATCTGCCCTACGTATGGCGTGAAACTCTCACCTACATCCCTGCACCATTCGTGTGCCGCTGCGTCATCTGAAAAGCAAACCACTGTATTGAGTTAATCAAATTACTAGAAGATGCGTATAAAATAGACACAGAGTAACTGATGAAGGTCGCTGAAGTAACGGGTGGTGTGCATTAAAGTAACGGCTATTGTAATCTAAAGTAATGCTATTCAGATTTCATTCACATTTTTTAAAAATTATTTGGAGTATTGCCTTCATGGTGTCTACAATGAGCGTAGAATCTGATAATAAGGAGTATTGCCTCCATGGTGTCTACAGTATAAATCAAGGACAAAAAAATTACGGCTTATTTGTTTGACCGGTTGAATATCAGCCATAGAGGGAGATTTCTTCAGCGGCAAAAGTTGGAAGATGAATGACCTGACGTCTATTATAATTCGTCTATTTGGATTGTAGGTTGTTCTTATTGGATGTTGTTGACTATAGTAACGCAGTATGTTTCTCTGAATGGGCAGTTAATATTTTTATTTTGTTTCCTATTTTGTTGGGAATCACGTCCCACCATTATAGGAAACAATATCTTTTTAAATCATTATTTTAATACGGCGGTTTCATATATCCCAATTATTCTCTAATTCGCTACAATAACAGATTGTGAGAACTAAAGTAACAACCAGTGTAAATTAAAGTAACGGACCATAAAAGTAATATAATTTTCATATTAAAATAACAGACTCTCTGAACCAAAGTAACACAGTATGTGAACTAAAATAACCCAACATATGTATAACGTAGAAAAGTAGAAACTAAAAATTCAGTATCATCTTAATGACTCCCTCCAATTTAGGAAACAATATCTTTTTTGTTTATTATTTTAATTCGGCGATTTCACATATCGCAATGACTCTTTAATGTATTACAATTTTAGGCGTGAATAATTGAAGTAACAACTTGGATGAATTAAAGTAACGAACACTCTACACCAAAGTAACATCGCATGTGAACTAAAATAACAAAAGAAAAAGTGTGTGCAGATATCTTTTCATCAATACGCAGATCATTTTAAACAGAACCTGACAATTTGCTATCATTTTAAACAGAAACTGGAAATTTAGAAACTACATTGTATATACTAACCTCTTGTTTTTCGTATGATTTGCGTATCAGTCATTGAATGAAAAGCAGAAGGCGACTATTGATTGAGTGTCTTCCCGACTGTATTGAAATAAACTCTACCTTCGCAATATGAGGCCGGTGACTGGATGAATGAGGTTTTGATTGTGTTATTTCGTAGAAAGAACAACGAACAACAGGGAGAATTAATTGAGTGAGCGAGAGAGAGATGAAAGTGAAGCGATGGAAACGAGAGGATGAATGATTGAATGTGTGTGAATGTTACGTTACTATAATATTCTCCGTCCTATTTTGTTGGAGCAGTATCTTCCTTTTTTTTTTTTTTTTTATTAATCTAGTGATTTATCTCGTCCCTTGATTCATCTCCCATCCGACGGATGGGAATGGGACTTAGGGACTCAATATATATAATGGACTCATAGGAACCCACCTCTATATATATATATATATATATATATATATATATAGAGAGAGAGAGAGAGAGAGAGAGTAGAGATCAAATAAGGTCACCATGTTTCAGTAAGCCTATATTAAAGTTACAGATGACATACGATAAAGTTGCATTTGTTTAAAATTGATATGTAACTATAACATTCAGCTCTTTTATCACTTCAAATGATAAAGTGCAACTTCATCACTCATCTCGTGTAACTTTAAGCACTTTTTGTGTAACTTTAACACTGGAACTTATGACCTTAAAATAAATGTAGACCTTATTTGAACCTACCTCTATATATATATATATATATATATATATATAGTCCTTTTATTTTTTTTGAGTCCATGAGTCCTAATCTTGACCATTGATCTAAACAAGATGGATGGGTGAGATTGTATAGGGTAATTAAGGTAGTAACTACCAAATTTTGGAAAAAAATAAAAAAATCCTCCTCCTCCCTAGATTAGCGCCAACTGCAACCTTCTCTCTCATCTCATTTATTTTTTTGCTTTCAAACGTCCGCTTAAGAAAACCCTTCATCTTCATCTCTTCTCTCATCTCGCTCAATTTTATTCGCTCAACTCAATCACAGCCTTACACTCAAACGCTCAACTCAAACTCAATCGCTCCACTTCAACTTCAACTTTTGCGCTCAACTCAGGCATACCCGAGCACTCAATCCTTCAACTCGCACTCAATCCTTCAACTCAACTCAATCGCTCGCTCAACTCTAGGATTCTCGAGCACTCGCTCAACTGAACTATGTCGCTCAACTCAATTCAATCGCTGTCCTCAACTCGAGCAAGATTATTATTTTACTGAAGATCTAGGTTTTGTTTACATCTGTGTTATATTTCATTACCTCTTTCGCTAATTATTGATTCATTAATTTTGCTGCGTCTGTGCCATATAATTAATTTTTTTCACTGAAGACTGTTTTGCTATCTGGGTTTTCATCTGTTTCGTGTAATTGAATTCAACTACAGACGAACATATATCGAATGTTACTTTAATGCACATACGCTGTTACTGTAATAAACTTGATGTGTTACTGTAAGGGGTGCTTCGTTACTGTGTTTGATGTACGGTGTTATTTCAAAGACAACCATGTGTTACTGTAATGAATAAGAGGTGTTACTTTAACTCTCATCTTCGTGATACTTTGAATCCTTGTAAACCCTCAATTGTGTACATTTGTTACTCTAATCTGCTTCTTATGTTACTCCACACTTCTATTGGCAGACAGGAACACTGTACGATCGCAATTGTTGGAAAACGTAGCCAAGTATGAGAACACTAGACAAAAAATCATTGACGGTCTCATGAGCAAGCCAACAAAGGGCCGAAAAAATAGCGTGTTTACTGAATCATGTCATCTCTTTTGTAACTACGATTTAATGGTCTCTATTCTTTAGTTACCTGTCTAATTACATTGGTATTTTGACTATCACCAATACATTGAAGCTGTGAAACTCTGTTACAATGACCAGCTGCACCTGTTACTCTAATTCACTGTTGGTGTTACTATGGGGATTATTGAAATTAACACAATTTTCGTTGGTCTCACAATCTGTGTGTTACACCGAAGCACTGTGTGTGTTACTTTAATGAACAAATTATGTTACTTTAAGTGATTAATGCCGTTAGTACAATGATATTGCAATCACCAATATTGGTACTCTTTCAATGAATGAACAACACTGCTGTCCTCAGTTACTACAATGCATTTTTTCTGTTACTGTAACAAATTAATAGTGTTACTTCAACGCACATGAGATGTTACTCTAACCAAAAACACATTTATTAAATAAATATAGTGTTAATTGCACAAATGTGTACAACATTAGTTTTTCGTGTAAACCAGGAAAAAAGAAAAAATTCTTGTAATATTCAAAGAACACGAGTATTATCAAAACATTTGTTCATCCTCGTCTTCCTCTGTGTCTTTTTCAGTACGGAGTGAAAATCTCACCCACATCTCTGCACCATTCCTGTGCATTCGGCTCTTTACCAATGCTTCCTGCCAAAAATTAAGAAAAGTCAGGCCCATGGGCATAAGTGTTACTGTAACTCCTAAGTTGCGTTACTTTAACTCTAAAAAGATGTTACTCCAACGTCAGCGCCAAAAACCCTTTTTTAGTGTTACATTTTTGTGTTACTCTAATTAAAAGTAGGTATTACTGTAATTCATTACTTGTGTTACTTCAATGTCATGCATGCTTCAACATAAAGCAAAACAATAATATCGGTGAAACAATAATATCAATGAACCATAATATTAATCCATAATTAATCAAACGAATTAAATTCCACATTTTCCAGTGTTGTCTTGTGCGTTCGCATCTCTGGCGCAACTACCTGCACAAAATCAAACAGCGTTACATCAATGTAAATAATGTGTTACTGTAATTCATAAGTGGTGTTACCCTAACGTGTACAATACGTTACTCTAGCATATCATAAAAATTCTTTTCCTGAACGTTCATTTGTGTTACTGTAATTGCAATTAAGTGTTACTTTAACTCAGAAGGCATGTTACTTCAACGACGAATCTGCGTTAACTGAAATAAAAAAAATAGAATCAATGGATATCAGGGAAAATCTTAATAAAAAGCATAAAGACCTGTAATCTATAGAGATCAAGATATCAAAATACCATTGATACGAAACTGTGATATCAAAACGCAATGACATCAAAAAAACGCAAATTGATACGAAACTGTGATACGAAATGACAATGAAAGCACTATAAACATGAAGATCGACGTAAAAAAAACGCAATTCGACGCGATAAAACATTGATATGAAAACGCAAATTGAAAGCAATATGACTATTGAAATCCATGAAGAAAAAACAATTGTTATACTCACCATGAAAATCGACAATGAAAGTAATAGCAACAATGAAAATCGACGTCAAATTATTATTGAAACTCACCATTGTTATACTCAGACGATTGCTTATCAATTGTTGAAGAAGATGATACTGATTCTGGATCCATTGTAACGCGTTTTCGTGCACAATTTTGATTGAATGAAAGGATGAACGTGATGAAGATAGGGTTTTTTTCTCACGGTTGAATTAATGAATGAATGTGATGAATGATGAATGAACGTGATGGAGTGGTTATTGTTTCCTAAATTCTTGGGATCTATTTTAGGAACGTAAATCTTTCCCTTTTTTTTTTTTTTTTTTTTTTAATGCAATGAATCTTGTCCATCCATCCTCATCTCATCCAACGGATGGGATGAGGACTCATGGACTCATATAGAGTAAGGGACTCATAAGAGCCTTACTCTATATATATATATATATATATATATATATATATATATATATATATATATATATATATATATATATATATATATATATATTTTAGGCTTTTTTCAAGCGATCTCATTGGTCCGTTTCATCAAACCTCAAATTAGGAAAGTATCATAAGTAAATAAAAAATCAATTAGAGAATCTTTTAATTGTTATAATATATATTTAATTTATTATATTAATATGATGTTTTACAATTCTAAGGTAAAAACCTTTAGAGTTCATTTTTTAAAAACATTATCGTAAAATAAATTATAAAAATGAAATATTTAGATTCGTGGTAAAAAATGCTTTCATTTGAGTATAAATTTCATATTAAAAAACGTTACGTGATGAATCTATTATATAATATCACAGATGTAAAACTATCCCACATCGACAAATTATAATATGATGATGAAATTCTATATTATAAATATGAGTAATCATTTGTTCCTTGATATCTACCAAAAGTCTTTTAAATCTCAAAAAGAGTTTTTTAGACTATAAACCTTAGTAATTATCTTACATGGAAAAATTATAATTTTATATTATAAATAAGAGTAATAATTCGGGGTTAAATATCGACCAAGAAAATTTTTTAAATTATCCCACATCGAAAAATTATGATGGGGTGATGAAATTTTATATTATAAATAATAGTAATCATTCAGTTTTAAATATCGACAAAACAACTTTTGAGTCTTAAAAAAACTTTTAATATATAAGACTCCAAACTTAAAATCATAGTGAGGTGATGAAATTCTATACTTCGTATTATAATCAAGATTAATGTATGTTGTATTTTTTTTTTAATTTTAAAAAGAGCTCTTAACACTATAAACTTAAATAAATTATCCCACATCGAAAAGTTATGATAAGTTGATGAATTCAATAAATAAGACTAATTATTCGTTCTTAAATATCAATAAAAAACATTTAAGTCTTAAAAAGTCTCTTAATAAGACTACAAACCTAAGTAAAAATAATCTCACATCAAAAAATTATAATAAGGTGATGAAACTTTATATAATAGACAAGAGTAATCATTCAGTTTTAAATATCGCCAAAAAAACTTTTGAGTATTAAAAAAAAATTAATATATAAGACTACAAACTTAAAATCATCCCACATTGAAAAATTATAGGGATGTGACGAACTTTTATATTATAATCAAGAGTAATGTCAGAGTATCATGTATTTTTTTTCATTTTAAAAAGAGCTCTTATGACTATAAGGTTAAGTAATTATCTCACATCGAAAAATTATTACGAGGTGATGACTAATCATGTGTTCTTAAATATCAATCAAAAAAAACTTTTACGTCTTAAAAAATCTCTTAATAAGACTGCAAACTTAGGTAAAATAATCTCACATCGAAAAAGTATAATAAGATGATGAAACTTTATATTATAAATAAGATAATTCTGTGCTCTTAGATGTTAACCAAAAATCTAATGAGTCTTAAAAATATATTAGACCATAAACTTAAGTAAAATTATCCCACATTCAAAAAATTATAAAGTTTCATCAAACAAAAATCTTTTGAGTTTTAAAAAATTTCTTAAGACTATACACTTAAGTAAAAAATGATAACAAGGTGATGAAATTTTATATTGTAAATCAGACTAATAATAATTCTTCCGTAGACATCAAATCAACTTTAAGTATTATGAATTTCTACTAAATAAGAATAATTATTGTTTTTAAATATCAACCAACAATATTTTGAGTTTAAAAAAGGTCCTAATAAGACTACAAATTAAAAATTATCCGACATCGAAACAAGTAAAATAAGGTACGGTGATGATTCTATGTTATAAATAAAATTACAAATTTTAGTTAAATTGTCCCCACATCGACGAATTATAATAAGGTGATGAATTTCTACATTATAAATAAGACTAATTATTTGTTAGACTATATACTTAAGTAAAGTATCGCACATCGAAAAATTATACTCCCTCTCTTTTGAGTTTTAATTTTTTTTAATAAAAGTAACAATTTCTCCAAATTATGATGAGATGAGGAAATTCTATATTATAAACAATTATCACATATCGAAAAATTATAATGAGGTGATAGAATTCTACGTAACCAACAATCTTTTGAGACTTAAAAAACAGTTCCTAAGACTAAGACTAAGATTATATAGTTAAAGTTGGAATTCTATATATTATAAATAAGAGTAATTATTCCTCTATAAATAAAAGTTCTGAATTAGACTATATCTAAACTTAAAAAATACTTAAGTAAAATTATCCCACATCGAAAAATTATAATAAGGTGAATTTTTTTATTATATAAATAAGACTAATCATTAATCAAAAACATATACTCCAATATGATGATCAAATTCGATTATATAAATAAAAACTAATCGTCTATCCTTTAATTTAGATATAAAAACAAACTCTTTTAAGTCTTAAAAATAGCTCTTAAAACTATAAACTTATATATATAAATTATACCGCATCGAAAAATTATGATGAGGTGATGGAATTTTATATCATAAATGAGTAATCTTTCGGTTTTAAATATCAAACAACAATCTTTTGAGTTTTAAAAAGCTTTTAAAAAGACTACAAACCTTAAAAAGACTACAAACCTAAAATTATCTCACATCGAAAAAATTAAAATAAGGTGATGATTTTATATTATAAATAAGAGTAATCGTGCGTTTTTATGGGTCTTAAAAGCGGATCTTAAAACTATAAACCCTGAGTAAATTATCATATATCGAAAAATTATGATGGGGCGATAGAATCTTATATTATACATAATATTAATCTTTCGTTTTTAGATATCAATCAAAAAATTCGTTCGTTCTTAGATATCAATCAAAAAAACTTTTGAGTCTTAAAAAATCTCTTAATAAGACAACGAACGTAAAATTATTTTCACATCGAAAAATTATAATAAGTTGATGAAATTTTATATTATAAATAAGAGTTGTCATGTATTATTTTAAGTTTTAAAATAAGCTATTAAGACTACAAAATTAGCTGAAATTAAGTTTGATTACTAATATCACGTGATCATCTTATTTATTATAATGATATAGATTGATTAAGTTTCTTATTTAACGAATATAACTCATCAATGTAATTAAGCCCATTAACCCGTGCAACACACGGGCTTTAATCTAGTTAATCATTAAAATGTGGATTATAATGTACTTTTTTAATACTCCAATAATGAGAAAATAATAACATAAATATATTATAACAATACAAAAAATAAAAAATACGTGGTAACAACAACCGATAAGTAAATTTATCTACCAATTTATTTCCATAACTAAGAATTTAAATTAGATACTAAAATTGTCAATCACTTGATTTAGTCTCTATCATAACTACTACACTTATTTACGAATTTACTTTGGTCTCCTAGATAAAAACTAAATACATTATACGTAATTTTGTGTCGACATATATAGAGACGACTCTAGCTACTAATGTTTTTCCGTATCTAAAAACTAAAATTAGATACCAAATTTGATATTGACTTTATTTAGTTTCTTTAATAGCGATGTAATTAGCTACCACTATATTTTGATCTCTAAAATTGAGACTAAATATTTTTATGTCTCAAAAGTAGTAGCTAATCTATATATTTAGCGACTAAATTTCAGGCGGTTGCCAAATTAGTAGCTAAACTGCATTTCTCTTGTAGTGTTTGTTATTGTTGAAATTAATGGTGTACTAAATTAGGGAGGTGCAATTAATTTGGAAACATAGATAATTATGCTGATTTGATAGTATTTTGTTTCTCATTAACTTTTTATATTTATTTAATACAAATCCATTAATACTATATGCTACTATCCGGGAGTAATATGGGTCATCTTTCACTAATTACGGAAAGACGGTCTCTCCCAAGAATTTGTGTTCTCTCCAAATTACCTTTTCGTTTTCCTCTCTAACATCTTTTCTCCTCTTTCTTTTGGTATTTTACTCAACCCAATACATCCTTCTTTGCTAAACAACAGAGTGAAGACCTTAATCCTTAATGGTTAATGCTCTAAACTTGTAGTAAGATGGATTTGTACCTTTGGCAAAAAAAATGTGGTACATTTTCTTTTAACACAAATTATGAATATAATTTTGGGTTATTTAACAAGAATAATCGTAATTTTGGGTGGTATTCCATAAATAAAACCAACTTTAATTAATCTGAGAATAAACTCATGTATGAGACGTATCAACCACGAATGGAATTGACTCATTAATAACCGGATGCAGTAGGTTAATCTTCTTTCTTTCCACATCAATGTCGATTCTCTCCCTAAACCCAAATTACCTCCCCTAAACCTAAATTTTAAACCCTAACTTTGCGTAACAATTCTCGAAATTCATGGGTAATCCATCAAATTCATGTTCTTCAAATTCATGGGAGTCTAACATCTCGAAAGATGTTTGCCGCAACCGCAAGTTACGAGCAGTGATTAGGACTATCAAGAAGGGAGAAGTGATTACGAGCAGTGATAGTCCTAATCACTGGGAAGTAGTTTATGGACATTCATTACGGCCGGTAAGCTCAATAATTACGATTATGGTTGTTATCAGTTAGAACCACAAAGAAATAGTGTAAGGCGTAGCAAGTAACCCGAATTTATTCGTGTTTGATTTGTCTTATACATGGTTTATTCTCAGATTAATTAAAGTTGATTTTATTTATGGAATACTACCCAAAATTGGGATTATTCCTATTAAATAACTCTATAATTTTTTGAGTTACAAATTACCGGATATTCACTCCAATCCACACAAAAGGTTACATTGGTCTTCTTTTTGTTAGGAGAAAAGCTGGGTCCATGTAATCTTTGATGTGAATGAAGGGAGTATGAAATACTCCATCTCTTCAACTCCAATTTAACCATTTGGTTTTCGACACTATTCCTAAATCAGAAGAAACTTCAAAATTCTACACAATCTATAAGACAAAATATTATCATGTGAAATCTTGTTTACTTCGTCTTAACCAGTAGAATAAGAATATCAAAAAAATTAAAAATTTTATTAATAGTGAAAGATATTAACGATTTAATTAAAATACGTCTCGGCAAATAAATGTGCATAAAGAAACGAGTAAATTGAAGTTAAAATAAATTTTAATTTATTTTGTTGGTTTAAATAAATGAAAGTGAATTAAAATTTTTAATACAACCAGAATAAATTTTTTAATATATTTAGTTGGTTTAATTAAAAGAAAGTGAATTAAAAAGTGAATTAAAATTTTTAATACAACCTGAATAAATTTTTTAATATATTTTGTTGGTTTAAATAAAGGAAAGTAATTAAATGTGAATTAAAATTTTTAATACAACCTGAATAAATTTTTAAAAATTTATTTTGTTGGTTTAAATAAAGGAAGTGAATTAAAATTATTTACTACTTTTATATGATATAATAATACTATGAGATATGTAATATATCTTCCTTATTATTATGATAATATTTCTTCCCTAATAATTGTGGTCTTATAGAAAATTGGGTCTTTAAGAGAGATGTTATCACAATAATATCGGATTAAATAAAAAGTATTTTCATATTACTCAACCTTGATGGAATATCGAGAAAGTGATCATCTCTCTGCCTATATAATAAAGTATTCTCTATGAGAAGCTCTATCCTAATGCGTATGAAAAATTATGAAGAAACAACGGTTATTACGTTATAGGACAATAGAGAGAAACCAACCTATTATTATTATTTGAAGATTATTTCAAATCATCTTATTTATTATTTACGAAGTCGTCTAGAAATCTAATATATTTCAATAGATTTTATTATTATGTGTACTTAACTAATCATATGAGCATAATTTTTTAACAAAACAAATCTAACACTAATCGTATTTAGGAGTGACCCGATTGTGAGGTTCGATAAGGTAACCACTGAACCGGACAAGTCAAACAAACTACGCACTTGAATTATTCAAATCTAAGTCACTGCAGATAAGCGTGTATTTGCTCGAGCGTGTCCAGATTCATGCGGCTACTCGATTCAACTTACGCGTCCAAATACATGGAAAAATGAAGCAAGTGAATTATTACCTAAAGAGAGGAGATACCATCAATTATGGAGATGCCATGATCTTTAATATGTGGCTAGCGGATCAAGTAAAAGATATTGTTACGGTATGGAAACAATTAAACCCGACTTTGGATTCGGATCTTTAACAAATGTTATTGATACTTAAGCGGTCCGTGTTTGACTTCCTTTGACCTCCCATTTCTCCTCACTCCGATGATCGAACTTCCCCGGCGAAGGCGGTCTGTCCTTGCACAATGAACGCACAGGGCCCCGGAGGTGTCCGGGGGAACCCTCTCCGATGCCTAAGTCAGTTCGTGAATTGCCTTTAGGAACCTAGCTCGTGAGGAACTAGGTGGCAGTTATAGAGTGAGAGTCTAGAGAGAGAAATTCCGACCCATTTCTTGTGGGAAATGGAAGAATATATATACCTTCCCACAAGAGAGAAGGAAGAGAGGGAGAGAGGGAGGATGGGTGGATGAGAGGGTGACAAGTGGCTTCACCTCATCCACCCATTCCCTATTACCTTAGGCAAAATGACGGGAGGGCCCCTGGTTTCCCCTGCCCCTGCTGGGGTGTGAACACCTCGGGGACCAGAAGGCAGGGGGTCTTGGTTGCCCTGTCTGGCGGGCGGCGCTGCCCTGGCGGGCAGGTGAGTGCCTTGGAGTAATGGCTCTTCGCTTAATGGCTTGCCGGGTAGGCTCTTCTTCATTCCTGGGTCGGGCCATCCTGGGATCCAAATGGCAGGTGACCCATTGCAGGCTACCGACCCCCATCAATTGACCCTCGCCGGCTAAGGGGAAGCAGGGTTCCCTTTGGCAGGCGATCTCTAGGATGGGAGGTTGACTCCTTAGCATTTAATGCGCCGCGTGTTCCCGAGGAAAGAAACTCAACTGCATTGGGCATGCAAAGAGTTGGAATGTTCTTGCCTCATGATTACCTCTCTTGCAAAGAGGATTTTTGGGCAGCGTGTCCTTTCGGTGATTGGCTCTTCTTTTTACTGAGGTGGTTGGAGTGCCATAAATGGTGGGTCTTGCCTTTGTATAAATCCTGGTCTCCACCATTTTCACGTTCCATCCTCAATTTTTCTTCTAGCCTCATTTCAAAGAACAATGTCTTGGATTAAGAAAACAGTTCTTCGTTACGGAGTCCGTGTGGGTACTTTTCGTTTTAAGGGATTCCGGAGGTTGAGATATCCAAGGGCGGCTTTTCTGGCCCTGCGTCGCAGCAGGCGACTTCAGCTTCGCTCTTCTCGGAATGCCAGGAGGAGAGCTGCTAGAAGGAGGGCTGCTAGAAGGAGGGCTGCTAGGGTAGGCAAGCGTCCTATCCAATCCTCATCCCCACTTGGACCCATGCTTAAGCACTGTTCTGGCTGTTTTGATCGGGGGTGGTATACGTGCTTCCCCTGGCTACACCCAGAGCAGTTTGTTCCTAACTGCCCTGAGTTTAACTCTTCCCCTGAGTCGGGCCTTCTTCTCCTGTGAAGAAGGTGGGTTGTGGTTCCTGCGATGATGTCAGGACGGTTCCTTACGGCAGGGACTGAGACATCAGTAGCCGCGATTCTGGGGACAGTGAAGGTCAAGGCTACTCCTCCGGCGGTGGCGATGATGACTTCCCTACTGACCCCTTCAAGGACTCTGATGATTGGGACTGGGGGTCAGCCCTGGATGACTACAGCCCAGAGAATTACTCCTTAGGCCCTGATGATGATTAGGCCTGCTCAGGATTCGCAGGCTGGTTAATTGAGCCAGAAAGTCAGGCTCCTTTTGTACTCTATTTTATTTTGTCTTGAATGTAACTTGCCCATCTTTGGGCCTTTTTCAATGAATGAAAGATCATGCATTTTTTTATGCGCTCTACATTTTTTTTGAACGAATGCGGGGATGACGTCACAGGATGATCAGTCCTCTGACACCCTTTGCCTTTTCGAGGCTTGATAAGCTAGTCGTATGCCTATCAAAGATAACCAACTTAGGTCTAACTAAAAATATAGCTAGGGAAGTCAGGATCGTATCCACAAGAAGACAAATAAATTCTACTCGCAATTAAAGTTTATCTAAGTAACCAATTTGGGGGGTTTTGTTTTTGGGTTAATTAAACTAAAGTAGTGAATGAAAGATGAATATAATTGAGAGAAAACTAGGATCGTCGGGTCACCATGAATTTCCTACGGTTACAGTCTGGGTCACAGGTCTATCACAAATATTGGTCTAAGGGGTAGTGAAAAGGTCCTTCCGGTCCGCTATTCACCCTAGCATGCGTCTAAAGGCTTCCGATCTTATTAGGGCATACTAATGTGTTGTAGCAGGTCTAACTTTTACCAGGCTTCCGATCTTAGGTTCAAGTTTACAATTCAATTAATCAATTACGTCGACTTAATCAATTAATCTCAATTAAATGCTACAATTAACAACATAGACACAATATCATTGACAGATCTGTAAACTAATTAGCAATCGTATTCAATTCATGGATCCCCTAAACCCTAGCAAGGAAAATTAGCTACTCATAATTAAATCAAGATAAATAAATTAAGCTTAGCGAATAGATCTAAAGAGAAATTAAGAATAAAAGAATTAATAAGATTAAGAGAGAAAGAATTAAGAACAAAGAGGATAAGAAAGAACAAAGAAAGAATTAGATTACCGAGTTTAAAAGAAGAGTAGAAAAGAATTCATAAATCTAAATCTAAAAGTTTTAGAGTAGAGAGGAATCTAAAGAAGAGTCTAAGGAGAAGTAAAAGAGAATAAGGGAGAAGTTGTCTAAAGAAAATTAAAAGAATAAAAGAAGAGATTGTATCTAAATTCTAGTCTAACGGTTTCTTAAATACTAAGTTAAAACAAAAGCCCAAAAGTCTTATTAACCCTAAACATCGAATTAGGAAAGTCTCGGTTCTCGTCCAGTCTAGAGAATAGTCGGTCGACTATTATGGATAGTCGTTCGACTATCTGTGCCATGTTTCCGTTCTCAGCACTGCGCGCTCAACTTCAAACGCTTGCCATTTCTTTGTTACTTCTTCAAATCAGGCGTGTAATATACCGTTGGAAAGCTAAGAGAAAGATCTTTCCAACGCAGCTGGATTCAGCTCAATTGGAGTTGTAAAACTCAATATATTCACGTTTTAAGTAGACCTGTTTGGAAACGATCATTCTCTTTTCTTATTTTGCAAAAGATTTCATCTTTAAGCACGATTTTTGCCTTGTTTATGCGTCCACGGGTTCAAACCTTCATAAGATGCAACATGACCACAAAGTATCAAATTCGAGAGAAAATAGTAGACAATGCTACTCGATATGCATGGAAATGCGTGCGTAAAAGACGTAATAATCATATATAAATTGCACGCATCAAACATCCCCAAACCAAACCCTTGCTTGTCCTCAAGCAAGTACAAAACTATGGACTCAATCCTAATGGAATGTGTATAACTCATAGCGGAGTATGCTTCAAAGTTACCCAAACCAATGCGCAACGATTATAATTAATGTAAACAATCACATACAACAAGCTTGACCAATAACAATAATACTGAACCTTCAACCTTGCAAGACTCATCTATGTCAGACTCTCACGGATCGCTCATCACACAAAACCGGTGATATTGTGAGTTTATGTAAAAACGGAAAGACAAAACACACCTAAACTGCGACCTACAAGAGCATGCATGCAATCTAACATGAAATCAATCTCTACTAACCGTACATACGCATTCTCTCGGGAAAAGACACGTGCCAAGGACTTACATATGGTATAAAGTGAGGCTAATCGGGTAAGAAGGGGCAAAACGATATGGATATGAGGAGGTAAAAGCCAAGCTAGTATTCCTTACACCCATCAATAATAAATATTCCGTTCTCACCAAACTCCAGTTGAAGAAATTAGGCATAGCAACAAGCGCCTTATAAAAACCGCTTCCCACTAATAACTATGAAATTAGAGAGATCAATTCTTTTCTCATAGTAAAAACACATTCTTCTTCTAGTTTCACTTCATTCAATTTTTTTCTTCCCTTTTTTTTTCTTTTCATTCAATTTTTTCTTTCATTGATTTTTTTCATTTCATTTTTTTCTCAATTTTTCAATCATCATGGTACCAAAGTTAACCCGGAAAAAACAATTCCGTCCAACTAATCTACTAGCTTGACTAGGGTAGGCAATATATGGCATGTAGTTGATAAACGGGTCAAATAGGTTAATTTGGCTATGTGAGGCTCATGGGAATTAATTAAAAGAAAGGATTTGCCTTTTTCGCACATGTCAAAAGCACGAGTCAAAAACATACAGGTACCTAAGAGACGAATGTCATGCTTATGCAGTTTGATATTACATGCCTCATAAGGAGTACTACTCTCAACCTAAATGAAACTGATCATGGATGTCATCAGTTTAAGGCTCTAATTCCTTACAAATCTTAGTAGTTTGCCAACAATGAGTCAAGTTTATTCGTTCAGTAAAATAATCAATGACAAGAGAATGATGCATGTAATTATATACAAAAACGATAACGATGCAAGGCATAAGCAAGCTAATGAAGACATAAAAGCAATATCATCATCATTATATAACCATTCCGACTCGACTATATGCAAAAACATATATTTGATTTTTTTTGATTTTTTTATGCATGCGAAAATGCAAGAAATATGCAAATGGATGAAAACAACAGATGCATACCCTCCCCAAACCAAATCACACAATGCCCTCATTGTGTACAACAAATAATAAGAGGCATAAAAAATATGGGGAAAGATATGAAAGACGATGAAAGTGTAAAAAGGAAAAAAATGAGACTATTTACAAGATACATATAAATGAGACATCCCCAAACCGCATCGAAGCATCCTCTTCATAATCGAAATTGTCGATGTCTCCGTCGCAAAAACGGTACCTACACAAAAAAAAAGAAAAAAAAGAAAAAAAAACACAAGAGAAGCAAAGAAAATATATAGAACACATCTTAGTAACTTATGTGAATCGCCTAAAAAATAGGTCAATGATCGCATTAGCTTGTCAAACAAGCTAGACCAATCAGCAGCAAAGTGGTCATAAGGAATCAACATTAACAAGCATGACCAATAATAAGCATGATAAGTAAGAAGAGTAGTGAGCAGTTTATGAGAAAAGACGTACAAACCAATAAATATCTCAAAATTAGCCCAAGTCTTATCATTTGACACAAATTGCACAAGAGGAGAGTCAAATAACTCAAAACTACTCAAAGCATCAAACTTATACTCTTCAACTCCCTCGAAGGAGTTATTATTATCACCATCTTCAATGCTCTCAAGAAGACGACCATCAAACGATAAATCAAGAGCCAAAACAATCTCTTCTAAAAGAGTCTCACAATCCTCATCCATAATCATAGGCTCAAGTAAAGGTGTAAGGGAATCGAGATCAATATAATCAATGGGTGAAGAAGATTCCTCTTCAAAACAATGGAAAAAGTCAAATTTCTCTAAAATAGGTTTTTCAAAGAAATCAGATTCGCAATCCCAAGTGTCCTCAATAATGAAACTCTCTAGACTCAAAGTATCATTCAAAAGTGCTACAGATGGTGTCTTCATCAGGGGGAGATGGCTCCCCTGGGTACTGGTCCCTTCAAAGGCAGAAGGGATATACTTTAGTTTGGCCGGCTTTAAACAGTCTGAAAGATTGGAAGAACAATTTTTTATATGTACACAGCGCTTCCGGGTGGAAGATTCCTAGGCACTTTAGGAATCACGTCCATACTCGCCTGGAAACTCGCGAGGAGTACCATCCATGCGTTGGGGGGAAAGCCCTGGAGGTAAAACTGAACAGGCTGGACGAGAAACTGATCAAGAAATTTGTGGCTGTTATTGACAAGTCCGGCGTTTGTGGCCCTGGCTTCTGGCTCCCTCATGCAGAGCTCATAGCCACAGATAACTATTTGGGCCAAGTGGGTCTGATTCCTGGCCTTGAAGAAGGTAGTTCAGAGATTTTCACCGGCCTTGTTGCTCTGAAGCTCTACTTTTCTATGTTTTTTCTTAACTGGTTATTCTTTTGCCCTGCAGATTCCAATTCTCGCCTTTGGTCAAGGAAGGAGATAAGGAGACTTGGCTTGAACGAGGATTTCCTGATTGTTTCAAAGCGTCCCTCCCTTCCTTCAAACTATAAGAAGGGCGAGAAGAATCTAATGAAGTACATGAAGAGTCTTTCAGCCAGTCGAAGACTCCCCCTCCCTCCAAGACTGCCGCCTGCAAAGCTGACAGCTCCTCCCTCTGATATCCAGGGTGCGGAGGCGGAGGTTACTTCAGAGGCCACCCCTTCTCCCGCCGGTAAGCAGGGTGGTTCCCCTACAGGGACTCACACTCCCCAGGGATCACGTCCTGCTAATTCTGAAGGAACTGGGGAGAGCGTTCCCCTGGAATGCAGGAGGAAGAGAGATAGAGAACCTTCAGGGGCTACACATGTGGTTGATCTGGAGGCCGATGTTGAGACCCCTGAGCCCAAGCGCCCTGCTCGTGACATTCCAGGCACCCTCTTCTCAGAGGAGAATACGGAATTCCACTATACTGCGGGCGATAGTGTGGACGTGTCTGCCCTTCTTTCAAACTCTAGTGCCGTCTTGGCAGATCGCCTCACCAAGTCTGTAACCTCTACCTCCAACCAAGTGATCCAGTACATCCAGCGCACCTCCAGGGTACTGCAAGCCTCTGCTGAGCTGGAGGCTCTCAGCCGCCTGAGTGATGAGGAGCTGGTTGTCACCCCTGGGGTTCCCCCTCCTGACCGTCTAGCCATGGTTGAGAGGGATGTCGCCCTGATCAGCAATTTGAAGGATAAGCTGGCAAAGCAGGAAGGCGAGCTGGAGGAGGCGAAGGGTCAGGCGACTTAATGGAAGCTTTAGGGGGAGAAGGCTGTGAAGGAAGTATCAAAGCTGGAGGCGGATTTGAAGGAGAGCAAGCTGGCGATGGAGCAGGTAAAAAAGTCTTTGGCTAAAATGGAGCATGCAAAAAGAAGGGCGGTCGACTTGGAGGAGCGTCTGTCCAAGGCTGACTCAGAACTTAAGCAGGCCCAGGATGATCTGAAGATCAAAGGCGAAGAATGGCAAAAGGAGAAATATGTCATTTTGGAGGAAACTGAAATCGCGGTGGATACAAGCTTTCAGGATGGGGCCAATTCTTCGCTGGAACTTGTCATGGAAGTAAACAGGTAGATGTTCCCTGATTTCAACGAGGATGCCTTCAGAAGTCTTTACTCTGTCAAGAATGAAGCCCGGGCCAACAGGCCGCCTGAGGAGGCTGCTGGTCCCAGTCAGGGTGCTCCCAACGCTTAATCTGCAGGGGAATTGTCTTCTGAGGGTTCCTGTTCTGATCCTGCTGTGCTTTTATCCTTATGATAATTTTTCAACTTTGCGCCGAGCTCTGACGTGGCCGGCTGCCTTGTAATATTTTAGTCCCCTTGTTCTTGGATCTTTTAATGCTCTCTTGTAAAAACACTTATCTGTTATGAATGTCTTTCTTTTATTTCTAGCTGCTTTTCCTTTTCTAAGATGTGGCCTGACCCTGGCTTCTGTTCGAAGTCCAGGGCGCCTGCCCCCTGCCTGCCCAGAGGCAGGGAGGGAGTTTTTGCGTTTTTTATATAAGGTTGGGGTGATTGCCCCCAGTCCTTGTGCGAAGCCTGGCCTAACCCTGGCTTTTGTTCGAAGTCCAGGGGGCCTGCCCCCTGCCTGCCCAGAGGCAGGGAGGGGGTTTTTGCGTTTTTTATACAAGGTTGGGGGGATTGCCCCCAGTCCTTGTTTGTTTTGGCGTGCGAAGCCTGGCCTGACCCTGGCTTCTGTTCGAAGTCCAGGGGGCCTGCCCCCTGCCTGCCCAGAGGCAAGGAGGGGGTTTTTGCATTTTTTATACAAGGTTGGGGGGATTGCCCCCAGTCCTTGTTTGTTTTGGCCTGCGAAGCCTGGCCTGACCCTGGCTTCTGTTCGAAGTCCAGGGGGCCTGCCCCCTGCCTGCCCAGAGGCAGGGAGGGGGTTTTTGCGTTTTTTATACAAGGTTGGGGTGATTGCCCTCAGTCCTTGTTTGTTTTGGCGTGCGAAGCCTGGCCTGACCCTGGCTTCTGTTCGAAGTCCAGGGGGCCTGCCCTCTGCCTGCCCAGAGGCAGGGAGGGGGTTTTTGCGTTTTTTATACAAGGTTGGGGGGATTGCCCCCAGTCCTTGTTTGTTCGGCATATGGGGTCCGGCCTGGCCCTGGCTTCTGGTCGAAGTCCAGGGGGCCTGCCCCCTGTCTGCCCGGAGGTAGCCAGGGGGACTTTAAAATTTTGTTGGGGGGTCTGTTTTCCTTGGTTTCAGCAACAGGGGGGCCTCCCCCTATTGCCCCCTGCTCGTTTGTGTGTGGAAAAGCTGCTAATTTTTTAACAGACAACGAGTATGGACTGCAAACTTTTTCATTTCCTCGGAATTTGCTACAATCATTTGTGGTCGGAGTCGTCGACATTCTATTTTGACCGTCTTCCGCCAGTTTTCTTTGAAAGGTAAAAAGAGCTACTTAGCTTCCTTGTATTAGACGTAGTATTTCTTCAAAGTGTCGGCATTCCAGTGGGCAGCTAACTCTTGGCCTTCAAGGTTGGCAATCCTGTAGGTGCCTGGCCCCTTAATCTGGGTCACCTCGTATGGGCCCTCCCAGTTGGCGCTCAGCTTTCCATGCTCACGTGATTTTCCCACCGCCTGCGTTTTCCTTAAGACCAAGTCTCCTACCTGGAAGCTTCTCTCATTTACCCTTCTGTAATACGTCCTTCTCATTTTCTGCTGATAGGCAGCTATGTTAACGCTGGCCTCCTCCCTGACCTCGTGGACTAAGTCCAGGGCTTCAGCCATTGATGCTTCTTTATCCGCCCGGTTATATTGTTGAGACCTCAGGGTTGGTATTCGGGCTTCTATGGGTAGCAGGGCCTCTGCTCCATAGACCAGGCCAAAGGGTGTCTGACCTGTAGACTCTTTGCGTGTGGTTCTGATTGACCACAGGATGCTTGGTAATTCATCTGCCCATCTGCCCTTGAGGTCGTCTACCATTTTCTTTAACCCATTCAGGATTTGCTTGTTGGCAGCTTCAGCCTGCCCTGGGTGGCAGACAGCGGAATAGGCGACTGCTATTCCGTGCCCTTCCAGCCAGACTCTCAGGGGGTCATTGTCGAACTGCCTTCTATGATCAAACACTAGCATCTTTGGTAGGCTAAATTTGGTTATGATATTCCTCTAGATTACTTTTCTGACTGCAGGCTCAGTGATGTTAGGGACTGCTTCAGCTTCGATCCATTTTGTAAAGTAGTCAATCCCCACTATTAAGAACTTCCGACCTCCCGTGGCTGCAGTAAAGGGGCCCAGTATGTCCATTCCCCATTGAGCGAAAGGAATGGGGGACAGGATTGGCCTGAGCTCCTGGGCTGGGGCATATATTGATGGGGCAAAGAGCTGGCACTTCCTGCATTTCCGGGTTAAATCTCTTGCATCTGCTCTCAGGGCTTTGTGGGCCAGGGACCTTATTCCTATGTGATGCCCGCAGATTCCTGAATGAATGTCATCTAGGACCTCCTCTGCCTGTCCTGCCCCCAGACACTTGAGCAGGGGTGAGGAAAACGACTTTTTGTATAGGTAATCTCCTATTAGTATAAACCATGTGGCTCTTGCCAGCGTTTTTCTTTTTTTGAGCGGGGTCAAGTGGTAGGATTCCGTGTTTTTTAAATTGGATGATTGGAGTCATCTAATTTCCAGGGCCATTTTCCTCAACGACACTGACTGGTTGACAGGGGGTGGTGGATTTTTCTTGGACTACGTCCACCCAGACCGATCTTCGTATGTCCTGCAAGCTGGAGCTGGCTAGTTTTGACAGGGCATCTGCCCGGTTATTCTGGGACCGGGGGATCTGTCTGATTTCATAGGACTTGAGTCCTGACATTTCTTGCTTACACCCTTTCCAAATACGCGGCCATTGCCTGGTCTCTTGCTTCATATTCTCCATTGATTTGGTTGGCGATGAGTTGGGAGTCTGTTGCTAGAATAACCCGCTCTGCCCCTGCGGCTTTGGCCAATTTTACGCCTGCAAGGACGGCCTCATACTCGGCCTCATTGTTGGATGTAGGGAAGGTGAACTTGAGAGCATGCTCAAAGTCCGCTCCTTCAGGGCTGGTCAATACGACCCCTGCCCCTGCACCATTGGTTGTGGAAGATCCGTCCGTGTATACCACCCATTCTCCGGTGGGGGGATCATCTTCCTCTTAATGAGAGCATTCGGCCAGGAAATTCGCCAGGGCTTGTGCTTTAATGGCTGCCCTGGGATGATAGGATATTCTGAGCCCGCTTAACTCGACGGCCCATTTCAGCAACCTTCCTGATTTCTCGAACTTTTCCAAGACTTTTTCCAATGGTTGGTCTGTTAGCACTACAACAGGGTGTACTTGGAAGTATGGTCTGAGCTTTCGGGCTGCAACGACGACTGCGAATGCTGCCTTCTCAACCACTGGGTAATTTTTCTCGGCTGCCCCCAGGGCATGACTCACGAAGTATATAGGCTGCTGAGAGCCTGCTTCCTCTCTTAAGATAACTGCACTTACTGTCGAGTTGGTCACAGCGATGTAAAGAAAAAGTTTTTCCCCTGCCACTGGTCTTGCCAGGGTAGGGAGTTCTTTCAAATGTTCCTTTAGTTGTCTAAAGGCTTCTTTTTGCTCGTCTTCCCATTTAAACTGCTTGTTGCCTTTCAACACCTTAAAGAACAGAGTTGATTTGTCTGCTGACCTGGCGATGAAGCGTGCCAGGGCAGCCATCCTGCCAGTTAGGCGCTGGATATCTCTAATGGTCTTCGGTTCTGGAAGGTCCAAGACTGCCTGAACCTTTTCAGGGTTGGCGTCTATTCCCCTTTCGCTGACCAGAAAACCCAGGAAGTTTTCGGAGCGAACTCCGAATGTGCATTTCTTGGGGTTGAGCTTCATCTTGTAAGCGCGCAGGGAGGAGAAGGTTTCTTGTAAGTCCGTCAAGTGTTCCTTGTCCCCTTTGCTTTTTACGATTGCATCGTCGACGTAGGCCTCCAAATTCCTACCCTTCTGTTTTTCAAAGACCTTGTCTACTAATCGTTGGTAGGTGGCGCCTGCGTTCTTCAGTCCAAACGGCATCATTTTGTACATATAAGTGCCATGGCTGGTGATGAAGGCGCACCTCACCCTGTCAGGTTGCCACAAGTACACCTGATGGTACCCTGAAAAAGCATCCAGAAAGCTTAGTGTGGAGTACCCACTGGTGGCGTCTACCAGTTGGTCTATTCTGGGAAGGGGATAACAGTCTTTTGGGCAGGCCTTATTGAGATTCGTGAAGTCCACGCACATTCTCCATGTGCCTGAGGATTTCTTCACCATTACAACATTTGCCAGCCATTCAGGGTAATCACAGATTTCAATGAAATCTGCTTTCAAAAGTTTTTCTATTTCCTCCTTTATGGCTAGGTCCTTCTCTGCAGACATGTTTCTTTTCTTTTGTTTCACAGGGCGGGCCTCCGGATTCACGTTCAGCCTGTGAACGATATAAGCCGGGTCGACCCCTGGCATTTCGTCTGCCGAGTAGGCGAACACGTCCCTGTTATCCCTCAGGACCCTGATTAGCTCCGTCTGGTATGACGCCTCCAGATCAGCTCCTATGAGGACTTGCCTGCCAGGCTCTAGGTCCACCAGCATACTTTCCCCCCAGGTTCCAGGTGGTCAACTGCCTGCTGTCTGGCTGGGATCTCACCCTCCCTGCTGGTGGAACTGTCAGCTTTTTTTTGTCCCTTTCTTTCGGTTTCATGGGTTTGCAGGGCCACCGAATAACATTGTCTGGCTGACTCCTGGTCCCCATGAATTTTTCCTTCCATACCAAAGTTTGTTACATAGGCTACAGTCAGAGCCCTGATTGATATGGCGGCTTCGATTTCGTCCAGGGTGGCTCTGCCTATCAGGGCGTCCACTACAACAAATGAAGCCCTGACATTTCTGGCGGAGGCTCCTTCCCCAAATGTTATCGGCAAGTCAATGATACCCATGGGGAGTACATCTGCCCCGCTAAACCCATACAGGGATCCAGGGGGTGGTCTCAGGTGCCTTTTTTCCAGGTTCATCCTTTCAAACGCGTCCTTATACAATAGATTGGTATAGGCTCCTGTATCTACCATGCATCTTTTTACGATGTGGTTGCTGATTTCCAGGGACAGTACCAGAGGGTCACTGTGGGGGTATATTACCCGCCCTGCATCCTCGGGGGTGATGCTCAGGGTCATGCCCTTGGGACTCCCTGCCCTCTCAACATAGTAGATTTGATTTTGCAACTCTCGGATTTGCCTTTTTTGGCTTCTCCTGCTTGCTTGGCCTTCCGCATCCCCTAATATCACATGGATTATCATGCGAGTCTGCGCTGAGCCTTCAGGCTTATCTGCTGCATCTTTCTGGCTTTTGTTTCTTGCTGCGTAATTGCTCAGCCAGCCATTCCTGATAAGCTTTTCAATTTCGTCTTTCAGGTGGCGGCATTCCTCGGTGGTGTGCCCCACACAATCGTGAAACGTGCAAAATTTCTTTGGGTCTCCTTTTGGGCTGCGAGGCTTATTAGGGCGATTCCATTTAGCCGTCTCTTTCTCCAGTTCGAAAATCTCCGCCCTGGATTTGTTAAGGGCTGTGTAGTTATCGAATCTGGGCTGGTACGCTGTGCGTTCTTTTCTTGGGGTATCTCCCACCTCATCTTTCTGCCTGTTCGGCTCATTCCTGCCACGTCCACCCTGCGGTCCCCCTTGCGGCCTAGTCGGTCCTGCGGGGGTATCCGGTAGGCTGTGGAACTCCTCCTGCAGTATGAAGCCTTCGACAATTTTTCTGGCCTTAGCCAGGGTCTCAGGCTGAGCTCTGATCATCTGGTTCTTCATCTCCCCTGGGAGCAGGGAGATGGTCAGAGCGTATGCAGCAGTCGAGTCATCAATCTCCCTGACCTGTTGGTAGGACAGGTCAAATCTTTTTAGGTACTCTCTGACACTTTCCCCCTTTTTCTGTTTTAGGGTCATCAGGTTAAACCGAGTGAGCCGACGCCTCTTGTTCCCTGCGTATTGCTCTAAGAAAGCTTCGACCAACTCTATGAAGAAGCTGACCGATCCCTGACGAAGATCGCTGAACCATCCCTGCGCTAGTCCAACCAGGGTAGTTGGAAAGACTTTGCACCAGACTGCGTCGTCTACATCATACATGCCCATGTGACTTTCAAATGCTGCCAAATGATCTTCTAGATCTGAGGTCCCGTCAAATTTGACGGAGGGCATTTTAATTTTTGGCATGGGATACTCTTGTACGTCAGGGTGGAGAGGAGTTTTGGTGGGCCTGCCTACCACTTGTGACCTGCTCCCCCCAGAGTGGTAACCGTGGTCATCCCATTTTTCAGGGGTCGGTTTCCTTGTACTGGGGGAGCGGTGCCTTGGTGGCAGCCTGCTCATAGCTTCGTCCTCCCGATCAGGGGAGGGATGTCTGGATCTCTTTCTCTGGGGCTGATCAAGGTTGTCGCCCTGGCGATGCCTTGACTCAAGTGGCCGCCCCCGGTTAAGCCTGGATTGCAGGCTTTGAGATAGCTCTGGAGCTGGCTACTCTTCTGCTGTTGGCGTCAAGCTAGAGAAGACTCCGCCCTGCTTCTCTCCTAGACGCTTAGATGCAGGCTCTTTATGCCTCATTTGATCTTCGAGGCCCTGAGACAGACCCCTCTTTTCCCTGGCAGCTGTGGACTTTGTAGTGTGTATAGAAAACGCTTGTTGTTGAGCTGGCTGCTCTTGATTGCTGGTAATGCGTTTCTGGGCTTGTTGATACCCCTGAGCAACCTTCAGTGCTTTCCGTTGAATGTTCCTGGCGGCGGTTCGCTTCGTACCCCTGACACCTCCTCCACTCTCAAACTGAAGCTGCCTAGAAGTAGTTGCGATCCTGCCAACCAAGTCTTCTGGAGTGAATTCTTGATTAAGCATCGCTGAGAAGAAGGTTGCAGTTTGTAGAACCTGGGCAGGGGTGGGGTTTAAATTAGGCCTTTGATGGCCAACCTGCCCAGCTTTAACTGCAGCGCCTCCATCAGGCGTCTCACGAAGGCTGGTACGCCCAACCCATGGGATTGTTGCAGCAGGCGTTCTCCCAGGCGCAGGCATTCCATTTGGGGGGATCACCGGTGGTACCGTCGGACCCGCCCCAGAGCTCGCCTCTATGATTTCAGGCATTTTGCTGTGATTGATTGTGGTTGATTTTTGTGGGTGATTCGTGGGTACAACCAGATTGTCCCCACAGACGGCGCCAAATTGTTCCGGTATGGAAACAGTTAAACCCGACTTTGGATTCGGATCTTTAACAAATGTTATTGATACTTAAGCGGTCTGTGTTTGACTTCCTTTGACCTCCCCTTTCTCCTCACTCCGATGATCGAACTTCCCCGGCGAAGACGTTCTGTCCTTGCACAATGAACGCACAGGGCCCCGGAGGTGTCCGGGGGAACCCTCTCCGATGCCTAAGTCAGTTCGTGAATTGCCTTTAGGAGCCTAGCTCGTGAGGAACTAGGTGGCGGTTATAGAGTGAGAGTCTAAAGAGAGAAATTCCGACCCCTTTCTTGTGGGAAATGGAAGAATATTTATACCTTCCCACAAGAGAGAGGGAAGAGAGGGAGGGAGGGAGGATGGGTGGATAAGAGGGTGACAAGTGGCTTCACCTCATCCACCCATTCCCTATTACCTTAGGCAAAATGACAGGAGGGCCCCTGGTTTCCCCTGCCCCTGCTGGGGTGTGGACACCTCGGGGACCAGAAGGCAGGGGGTCCTGGTTGCCCTGTCTGGCGGGCAACGCTGCCCTGCCTGGCAGGTGGGTGCCTTGGAGTAATGGCTCTTCGCTTAATGGCCTGCCGGGCAGGCTCTTCTTCATTCCTGGGTCGGGCCATCCTGGGACCCAAATGGCAGGTGACCCATTGCAGGCTACCGACCCCCATCAGATATCAACAAGAAATCCTTACTCAAATTGAAGATAGGCGTGATCTCAAATGGGTGAGAAGAGAATCAAGCATATATCATCTTTTGGCAAGGATTTGATTAGACAATAATTAAGTGTGCACTACCTAGATTGTTTCTTTAAATAAGTAGATGTGGATTAACATAATCTACATAAATAAGAGAGAATCACGCACCATATATGGTGGTGATTAGCTAACTAGTTTACAATATTTATTTCCATTTTAGCATAAACATTATAGGTAAGATATCACTAGAGATACCAAGAGGATCTCGAGCATGTAGTGCTATATAAAGCCACGTTCCATTTGAATAAAATCATCGAATATTTATGAATTTACAAACAACTTGTCAAACTCTGGATTAATTTATTAATCACGTGTTTAAACTTCGAGAAGGTGCTTCGAAGTGTTTAGAGGGTTGGTGTTCCAAACTCTGAGCTATTAATTCCGGGTTCAAGGTCGAACTACGGGTTAAATATCCTTTGGTTACTCATCGATTAACATCGGATCACAAAATACAGAAAATCAAAGTGTTTGCAGGTTTGCTTCCCAAAAATAGCCGAGCCACAAAACTCAAAATCCTCATAGACTTTAACCACGAACCAGGGTTACATTAACCTTAGTTCAATTTCACTCCAAAATCCACGTCATCACTCAAGGTTACATTAACCTTCAACCCAACTTTCATTTCTTATTCTAAACCGCTTCCGCATTCGCATCAGAATGGTAACTTATCATCCTAATCCCTTATTTGATCAATTATTTATGCATTTAATATGTAAGAAATAAACACGTTTATTTATACTATCATGAAATTTAATTACTCATATTGCTATATATATATATATATATATATATATATATATATATATATATAGAGAGAGAGAGAGAGAGAGAGAGACAGAGAGAGAAAGGATCAAGTTAGTCCTCCTATATATATTGAGTCCATGAGTCCAATCTTGAACCATTGATCAAGTGGAAGATGGATGATTATGATTGCTTGAGGTGAAATAAGAAAATAACTAACAAATCTTGGTAAATATATCATTTCTCTCCCTTCCTTAATTATCCCAATGCAAATCTTCTCTCTCTCATATCAATCTTAATTAAGTTTTTTTCATCTTCACCAAAAAATCATCATTTTTCTATTGTCATTATACGTATGTTACTATGTTACTGCCATAATCCATAAACTATGTGTTTTGGTAAAAATTTACCGGGTCTTTCGATATCGGTTGCGGGTCAAAGCGATCGTCCTATAACTATGGTCGACGAAATTGAATCGAATCAAGCGAACAAGAAAATAACGAAAGGAAAAAGAACACACACAAAGTTTGGTGACGCGGAAACCCAATGTGGGAAAAACCGCGAGGGGAGTCGGAATCCCACCAAAGTTTTACTATGAGTGGAAGAAGAATGAGGAAAAGAATACAAATATAAGTAATTTTTACTATAGCTTGGACTATGATTGCTTGCTAGTACGTTTACTTGAGATGGTGTGCTTGAATGCCCCCCTCCTCTTCCTCTCTTTCCTTTATATATGGCCCCCCCTCCTCTGGTGTCTTTATGGCCCCTTTTAATGTGGAGCAATTATTGCTTCGTGGCTGTTATGGCCGTTACCTTCCTCATTAGTAGGAGATCTCAGCATTCAATTCCTCTTATTGCTCTTTATTTGCGTTGACTGGCGGTTATAATTGTTAACCTTCATTCCTTCTCCTCCTAACCTTTAGGAGGGTTTCCCCTTTTGTAGTAGCTAGCAGCAACTGTTGCTTCTTCTATGGGCTGAATCCTTCTTTTTGTTTGTTGAGCCCGCTTGATTTAAGTGGCCCATGGTTTGATTGTATGGCCTGTAGCCTTATTCCTTCTTATGCTCAGCTCGGCCCATTTTTACGTATTATTCCGGGTTTACTTGACTTGATGACGTTTGACCAATTTTGACTTCCGTCTTGTGATCCTTGACTTTGACTGGCATCCGTGAACCCTTACGTTGTTGACTTTTGACTTCTGACCTTTTGACCGTCCACTCGTATTTTGCCACGTGGTACTCTGAAGGTGCAAATTTTTGGCCCGAACAAATGCCCCCAAATTTCCGACTAAGCTCATCTTAGGCGGGAATTTCCGCTTGCCCCAGTTGTAGGCAGTTGGCTCTGCTTCAGCTGGCCTTGCTGGTTCTAGGAGAAGGCGAGATCTGTCCTCTCTCTTAGAAATTACTTCTGCAGAGAGTGGACCTCTGGTGGAAGACCTTTCTAAGTCTACCTCTTATTCTGCCCCCAGATCCGTTGATGAGGTTTCTGCTGAAGTGGTGCTCAAATTTCCTGAAGGCTTTGGTAAGTCTGCAGAGGATATGACTTTCCTGGATCATATGCTACTTCCTGGTCCCAGGTCTGTGCTAGAAGAAGGTTCTCTGAAGGAGTTGGACTTGGTTCGCAGATTGTTGGCGGAGGAATCTGGTTGTAGAGAAGAAGTGACTGGATGAGGAATTTCCTGTGGCGCCTGACCTGGATGCTCTTTCTAATGTGGAGGCAGAGGATCTGATGGAGTCCGTTGATTTTCTTATTGCTGATCAGGAGTCTGATAGGCAAGAGAGTGTGGACCAGGAGGATGTTGCTGATGATCCTGGGAGAGGTTCTGCTGCTGTTCACCAGAGACCCAGGTTGCTGCAGGAGGATCCGATGCAGTTCCGCCTCCACCAGAGGAGAATGTCCATGCTGTGGACCAAGTTCTGCTGGAGTGATGTTACTCCTCCTTTGTTGTACTTTGTTTTCGGCTTGTGAATCCTGCATGGCATGAACTTCTGATCTGTTAGTGTTTGCAAAGAATTCTGTAATGACTTCGCCTTTGCTCAGGGGAGCGACGTGTGTTAGTATTTTGTGGCACTTCGTGCCTTAGCAGAAGGTCGTAAATGTTTGCTTTGGATCGTGATTGTTTGTGTCTGATTGTAATCGTTTGTTGTAGTTTTGTCTAACTACCTTCTGTTGTATGCATGCCTTATGTTTGTATGGTCGACCTTTGATATAGTGGTGGCCTGGGGTTTAGTTCGGCCACTCAGTCGGAGGTGCCACGCTTTGCGTGGGTGCTAAGTGGCGCAGGAGACTGTAATGTCCCGGTTGTAGGCACTTAGTCACAGACGCACGCCCTCTGTAGAAATTGTACACTCCACCAGATTAGTCACCAGCACTCAATTTGAAAAAACTGACAAAAATTTGGCAAAGATAGGGTACACAATATTTGAAGACATATGTGGAAGCAAAAAATCAAATTTCGAAAATATATGGAGAGAGAAAATTAAATTTCGAAAATGTACGCAATAAGAAAATCAAACCTTAATGCCAAAGAAAATTGAATTTTGACGAGACACGTAAAAAGAAAATCAAAATTTTATCTGATTTAAATATGCGGGAAAAAAAAATTGAATTTTGCTAAAAGAAAACAAAAGAATGATAGGAAAAATTAAATACGTGTTTGCGAGGTTTGAAAAGATTAAACCTGGGTTCTGGTGGAGGTGCAACTGGCAGAATAGATGCCACGTTACTGGCGGCTGTAGCCCAGATTGCTGGCGGCTGTGGCCCACTCAGAAGAAGTATTTCTTTAGGTGTACGATGTTCCATGGCTTTTGGATGATCTTCCCCTCCATGGTCATAAGTCGGTAGGCTCCGTTCCCAACTACTTTCTCCACTTGATAGGGTCCTTCCCAATTGTAGGCGAATTTTCCTGCTCGTTGATTCCTAGTGTTCTGGAAGACTTTTCTGAGGACTAGGTCTCCTTCCTGCAGGATTCTGACTCTGACGTTCTTGTTGTAACTTCTGGCGACTGTTTGTCTGTAGGAGGCCATCCTTATTTGAGCATCGGTTCTGAGCTCATCTATAGTATCCAAGCTGCTTGCCATCTCTACCTGGTTCCTGTCTTCGGTTATGCATCTGTATCTATGAGTAGGCACTCTCACCTCTAAAGGGATGACCGCCTCAGCACCAAAGACCAAACTGAAAGGTGTTTGTCCTGTAGCCACCTTGGGTGTAGTTCTGTCAGACCACAGCACCAAGGGGAGTTCTTCTGCCCATCTGCCCCCTGCCTCCTCCAGCCTTCTATTCAGGTTGTCTATCACAATTTTGTTGCTAGGCTCCGCCTGACCATTAGACTGAGGGTTTCTGGGGGTAGACTTGCTTAGTGTGATGTTCCACCTGGCGCAGTAGGCCTCCATCTTGTTGCCAATAAACTGGGATCCGTTGTCGCAGATGATCTCTGAAGGAATGCCAAACCTGCAGATAATGTTACGTTTTATGAAGGATATAACCTGCTTCTCAGTCACCTGAGGGAATGCTTCTGCTTCTATCCACTTGGAGAAGTAGTCAGTCATGGCCAACATAAAAACCTTGTTTCCTGGGGCTCTCGGTAGCTTGCCAACAATATCCATCCCCCATTTCATGAAGGGCCAGGGAGAAATTACTGGGTGCAACGGCTCTGTTGGCTGGTGATTGACCGGTGCATGTCTCTGGCAGGCGTCACATTTCTTAACATATTCCCTCGCGTCCTTGCGCATTGTCGGCCAATAGTAACCTTGGCGGAGTGCTTTGTTGGATAGACTCTTGCCCCCTGCATGATTTCCACACTCACCACTGTGAAGGTCATGCATAACCACCTCTGCCTCCTGCTGACTTAGGCACCTCAAGTATGGTCCAGCGGCTGATCTTTTGAACATGACACCATCAATGAGGGTGTACCTGGACGCTTTCATTCTAAAACTCCGGGCTTCCTTCTTGTCTGCTGGCAGGATATCGTTTTGCAGCCATTCTTGGTAGGGTTTTCTCTAGTCTGGGATTCTTTCTTGTTCTGCTGAGGTGCTGCAGACTCCTGCCTCCTGCAGCAACTGCAATCCCTGGTCTGGTGAATTGTCCTCCTACTTCAGCATCTGGTGTTCCTGTGTGCCTGTCCAAACTGCTGGCTCCAGTACATGGACAATGGGTATGGTGGAAACTACGCCTGGTTTGAAGGTTGCCCCCAGGGTGGCTAGGGCGTCTACTTCCATGTTCTGGTCCCTAGGGACTTGGTTGATTGAGAAGGCTACGAACCTGAGGGAGAGCTCCTTTGCCACTTCAAGGTAAGACACCATCTTGGAGTCCTTAGCTGCATACGAACCATTCATGTGATTGACTATTAGCTGGGAATCGCTGTAAGCCTCTAGGTGCTTGATTTTGAGGTCTAGAGCCAGCTGGAGACCCAAGATTAGAGCTTCATATTCTGCCTCGTTGTTCGTTGTTCGGAACTCGCACCGTACTGCTTGGACTATGAGATCCCCCTGAGGAGACTTCAGAACTAATCCTGCTCCAGATCCTCGCATATTGGAGGCGCCATCTACATTTAGCTTCCACACCTGTTCGCCTTTGTCCTTCTCAAGAAGGAGGATGTCTTTCTCTGCCTGGGTCTGCAGTGCTGGGCTGAAGTCGGATACGAAGTCTGCTAACGCCTGGGACTTTATCGCTGTTCTGGGGACAAATTTTAGGTCGAAGCCGCTCAAGTGTATAGACCACTTGGCCATTCTCCCTGATAACTCAGGTTTTCTCATAATAGTTTTTAGTGGATAATTTGTTATTACGGAAATAGCATGCGATTGAAAATAAGGTCGAAGTTTATAAGACGCTGTAACAAGTGCAAGTACGAGTTTCTCAAGGGATGTGTACCTGGTCTCTGCAGGAAGCAGAGACTTACTAACATAATATACTGGGCATTGTGCTCCTTCGTGCTCGCGTACTAATACCGCGCTGACTGCTACCTCGGTTACTGATAAATACAGGAAGAGTGGTTCTCCAGGTTCTGGTTTTGACAGCAGAGGTGGAGTACTGAGGTAGTGCTTCAGGTCGCTGAACGCCTTCTCGTGCTCTGCTGTCCAATCAAACCTTTGGGCCTTCTTCAGGATATCATAGAGCAGTCGACATCTATCTGAAGACCTGGAGATAAATCTGCTCAGAGTAGCAATTCTTCCAGTCAGCCTTTGCACGTCTCTTGGCTTCTGTGGGGATTCCAGCTGGAGGATGGCCTTGATCTGCTCTGTGCTAGCTTCAATTCCCCTCTGGGTCACCATATACCCCAGAAACTTCCCACATGACACTCCAAATGTGCACTTTGAAGGATTTAACTTCATCTTGTATTCCCTCAAGGTGTTGAAGGTATCCTCCAAGTGCGTTGTATGTTGCGAAGCTTGCTTTGACTTGACGACCATGTTGTCAATATATACCTCCATTGTGTCCCCAATCTGTCTCTTGAACATCTTATTGACTTGTCTCTGGTAGGTGGAACCTGCATTCTTCAAACCAAAAGGCATTACATTGTAACAATATATACCTCTCTCAGACCTGAAGGCTGTCTTCTCCTGGTCTGCTGAATGCATCTTGATCTGGTTGTACCCACTCCATGCATCAAGAAAGGTTAGCATCTCGTGGCCTGCTTTAGCATCTACCATGGCATCTATATGTGGTAGGGGGAATGGATCTTTCGGGCATGCTTTGTTCAAGTCGGTGAAATCGACGCACACCCTCCACTTGCCATTCTTCTTTGGAACCACCACCACGTTAGACAACCACTCTGGGTACTTCACCTCCCTGATTTTTCCAGCAGCCAGCAGACTGTCCACCTCCTGATTTATGACCTGATTTCTCTCTGGAGCAAACTTCCTTCTCTTCTGCTGGACTGGTTTGTAGCTAGGGTCCACGCTTAGCCTGTGGGTGATAATGCTCGGATCTTACCTACCATATCATCATGCGACCAAGCAAAACAATCCATGTTAGTTTTTAATAATTCAATGAGGTTTTGGCGGATATTACCTGTGCATTCTGATCCGATTAACACTTTTCGCTCTGGATGTTGCTTGTCCAAGTTGACTTCATCCAACTCCGCCTGAGGTGGCTCTACGTACTCCTGCAGAGGCAGATGAAGGCTCTGTAATTGCTATGCTGGGGGGCTCGCTGTCTTCTTAAGGGCTACCCTGTAGCAATCTTTGGCTTCTCCTTGGTCTCCGTTGATCTTCTGCACTCCCCAGGGTGTAGGGAACTTCAGGCACTGGTGGTAGGTGGAGGTGATTGCCTTCATCTCATGGATCCAAGGCCTTCCTAGAATCACGTTGTAGGTGGAGGGTCCATCAATGACTAGGTACCGTACTTGTTTGTTTACTCCTCCGGCATAGGTAGGAATGGTGATCTCTCCCAGAGAATGCTTGGTCTCACCACTAAAACCCACCAAGGGAACCACCTTCCTCATTAGATCCTTCTCGCTAAACCCCATGTTCTGGAGAGTTTCCAGCATGATGAGGTTGACTGAACTCCCAGTGTCCACCAGAATCTTCTTCACGGTACAATTCCCTATGGAGAGAGTAATTATTAAGGCGTCATGGTGCCTCTCTGGAGTAGCTTCTGCATCAGTTTCGTCAAAGGTGACAGCTGGAAGATCCTTGCAACTAATTCTGCAGTAGTGCTCTGGTCTGTCCCCTCTGGTCTGAGAAGCATGTCTCTTGGCTGCTGATAAGCTAGTCGTATACCTATCAAAGATAACCAACTTAGGTCTAACTAAAAATATAGCTAGGGAAGTCAGGATCGAATTCACAGGGAGACAAATAAATTCTACTCGTAATTAGAGTCTATCTACGAAACAATCGGGGGTTTTATGTTTTGTTTTTATCTAAACTAAAGTAATGAAGGAAAGAGAATTAAGAGAGAAGAAATAACTAAAATAAAATAAGACGAATGAAGATGAATAAATATATGGAGAAAAAACTAGGATTGTCGGTTCACTACGAATCTCATATGGTCACGGTCTAAATCACAGGTCTGTGGCAGATATTGGTCTAAGGGGTATTGAAAAGGTCCTTCCGGTCTGCTATTCACCCTAGCATGCGTCTAAAGGCTTCCGATCTTATTAGAGCAAACTAATGTGTTGTAGCAGGTCTAACTTTTACCAGGCTTCCGAACTTAGGTTCAAGTTTACCGAATTCAATTAATCAATTACGTCGACTTAATCAATTAATCTCAATTAAATGCTACAATTGACAACTCAGACACAAAATCATTGACAGATCTATAAATTATTTAGCGACCACATTCAATTCGCAGATCCCCTAAATCCTAGCGAGGGAAATTAGTTACTCATGATTAAATCAAGAACAACAATATTAATAAACGATTTTACTAGATTAAACCTGATGAATAATAATAAAATTATGACAAGCATAAAACAAAGATTAAGAATAATTAAGTACGAAGAAGAAAACAATCAAGAACAAAGAAGAAGGAAGGGAGATTAATAAAATTACCGAAGGAATGAAGGCGATTCGAATCCAAAAGTTCTTACAATAACCGAGTTTTGGGAAGAAATTAAACTAGAGTGAATAAAAGTAGAGAAGAAGTCTAAAAGAAATCTAAAGAGAAGTAAAAGAGAATAAGGGAGAAGTTGAGAGATGGTAGGAGATGATTTCTAATGTGGCTCCCAAAGCCCTATTTATACAAATTGAATGGGTTAAAAACTGTTTAGGAAATTCTTTTGCGTTTAGGAAATTCCTTGCTGATCACGAAATCTGCCCGCAGTCCATGAAATAGTCGGCCGACTATTGTAATAGTCGGTCGACTATTGTAATAGTCGGTCGACTATTGTAATAGTCGGTCGACAAATCACTCATCAACTTGATCTCAAAAGCTCCAGAATAGTCGGCCGACTATTGTAATAGTCGGTCGACTATCGTCATGGTCGGCCGACTATTTTAATAGTCGGTCGACTATTGCCCGTTTCAGCAAACAACAATTTTCCAGCTTCGTTTTGGCACGGTTTTGGTTCGTTTTAGCTCCTTTGTCTTCCGTTCCTGCAAAAGGACAATACACACCACAAAGTAGCCAATTCGGGGCAAAATAATAGTTTTCCCTATTCAATAAACACGAGAATGCGCGTAATAAGAGCATAAAAAGTGTATATAAAATACGCGCATCAGCTGCTGAGTAGGTCAGCCCGCATAATTCCGATCCTCCCGTTATCACATTGACAATTCTGGTACATATTGGAGGTGGAGAAGGCAATACCTGATCTGCTGCATTTATTCTGCTAGAGTTTCTGGACATGAGGTGATCTAGATTCCCCTGATCATACTGGAACTTAACCTCTCTTCTGAGCTGGACACACTCATCGGTATGGTGTCCGATATCGTCATGGAATTCGCACTTCTTGCTGGCGTCTCTTCGGTCGTTGGTGTACTCCTGTCTCCTGGGCCACCTGACTCTGCGCCCTAACTCCCTTAGAGCCTTGAGCACCCCATCAAGGTTGGTAGAGAACCCATACTCACTTACTCTGGGTGGCAATCCTGGATTGTCCTTCCAGTCTTTCTCCTCAGAAACCTTGCTCACGTTCCTGTCATAGGGCTTTGATCTTTCACCCCTCTTCTCTGCTGGCGCCTTTCTGGTGACATAACCATACGCAGCCCTTCTGAGGCCTGAATCTTCTTCTAGCCTGATGGCTGCCATCGCCTTGGTCTACACATCCTCGAATGTGGCACATGGGTACTTCGTGAGGTCTTTATAGAGGTCTGAATCCTGGTGGAGCCCTTGGCGGAAGGCTTCTATGGCGGTGGGCACATCACATCTGGGGATGGTTACTTTCTCCTTGTTGAATCTGTTGAGGAAGTCACGTGTAGATTCTTCGAACTTCTGCACTACCCGATACAAATCACTGGTCTGCTTCTCTGGTTTTCTGCTGCTGGAAAACTGCTGGTTGAAGGCATTGACCAGGTCAGCGAAGGAGGTGATGCTTCGGTTAGGCAGACCGACGAACCAATGGAGGGCTGCTCCTGACAGAGTGGAGCCAAACCCTTTGAACATGCAGGCTTCCTTCAGGGGCCCCGTAGCGGTCACCACCATCATCTTCTGTTTGTACTGGTTGATGTGATCCAGGGGGTCTGCAGTGCCATCATAAAGCGTCATGGCTGGTGGCATGAAGCCCTTGGGTACAGCAACACAGGCTAGATCGTCGATGAAGGGTGAATCTGCGTAGCTGTCCCTAACTGCTCTCTCCAGGGGGCGTGGCATTCCAGGAATCTTGTTGATCAGGTCCCTTAATTCCTTCAGTTCCTGGCGTTGCTGATCTGCTGTGCTGATGGTTCCTGCAAGAGGGTTAGAAACAGGAGAAGAAAAGTTGAAAGGAGTACTCCCTGCAAAAGGTTCCCTAGGATGTTGACTGTTAGGAGGAGGAGGTAAAGGTGCTGCTGCTGTCACGGATCTGGGCTGCCACTCTAACGCCTACTGGTTGAGGGTAGGCGTTGTCCACATTCCTCCAGAGGGCTGGTTGTTGGATAAGGTGGTCATCCCTGGTGGAGTTACAAATTGCCATCCTGGCGTCTGGTGGACAGGGGTGCCTGCAGAAGATAGTGAGTTAGTCTCTCGACTTTCGATGTTGGAGAGAAAGTTACCTGCGGTAGAAGATCTGCCGGGTGTGAGGCCATAGGTCAAGTAACCCAACCCTTGGGGTTCAATAACCGGGCTTGGTGGAGCCAATCCTAGCTCCAGTCTGGTGACCAACTCTGAAGGGACCTCTCTGGTGGTCTTCCTGCCAGCTGCTGATTCCCTACGGGTGCTGGGTTCTCCCCTAGGCATCAGAGGCAACATCTCTGTTGACATCTAGAGCGATGCAACTGGGGTCTTGTCTGCTGCCGAGATCCGAGCCTTAATATCTTGGTTGTCCTTCTGCAGGGTTTCTACTGCTTGGCGCAGAGCATTGATTCCCTGGAGCATACTCTGCATCAGGTCTGGTGACCTCGCTCCACTGGAAGCTTCTTCTACGAATCCTCCTGGAGTCGAGGCTCTGGTTGGTACGCTTTCCTTCCTGGCCTTAGAGGAGCTGGTGACCCCAGAGGTTTTGGGCGTCAAAGGGGGCTTAAACGCCGTTATTACGGGTTTCACCGTCTGGCTGGTGGGAATTGCCAGAGTGAGAGGTGTGAAAACTGGCTCTGCAGACGCTGGGGACGATCCTCCTCCAATGGGCTGAGCTGATACTCCCTGACTGCTGGAGGAACTTCGATCGGATTCGGACATGGCGATACGGAATTGCTTCACTGTGGGATTTGGCGTATAGGAAATGATCACTTTGCCCCACGGTGGGCGCCAAATTGTTTTGGTAAAAATTTACCGGGTCTTTCGATATCGGTTGCGGGTCAAAGCGATCGTCCTATAACTATGGTCGACGAAATTGAATCGAATCAAGCGAACAAGAAAATAACGAAAGGAAAAAGAACACACACAAAGTTTGGTGACGCGGAAACCCGATGTGGGAAAAACCGCGGGGGGAGTCGGAATCCCACCAAAGTTTTACTATGAATGGAAAAAGAATGAGGAAAAGAATACAAATATAAGTAATTTTTACTATAGCTTGGACTATGATTGCTTGCTAGTACGTTTACTTGAGATGGTGTGCTTGAATGCCCCCCTCCTCTTCCTCTCTTTCCTTTATATATGCCCCCCCCCCCCCCCCTCCTCTGGTGTCTTTATGGCCCCTTTTAATGTGGAGCAATTATTGCTTCGTGGCTGTTATGGCTGTTACCTTCCTCATTAGTAGGAGATCTCAGCATTCAATTCCCCTTATTGCTCTTTATTTGCGTTGACTGGCGGTTATAATTGTTAACCTTCATTCCTTCTCCGCCTAACCTTTAGGAGGGTTTCCCCTTTTGTAGTAGCTAGCAGCAACTGTTGCTTCTTCTATGGGCTGAATCCCTCTTTTTGTTTGTTGAGCCCGCTTGATTTAAGTAGCCCATGGTTTGATTGTATGGCCTGTAGCCTTATTCCTTCTTATGCTCGGCTCGGCCCATCTTTACGTATTATTCCGGGTTTACTTGACTTGATGACGTTTGACCAATTTTGACTTCCGTCTTGTGATCCTTGACTTTGACTGGCATCCGTGAACCGTGAACCCTTACGTTGTTGACTTTTGACTTCTGACCTTTTGACCGTCCACTCGTATTTTGCCACGTGGTACTCCGAAGGTGCAAATTTTTGGCCCGAACACTATGTTACTTTAACTCATACAATGTGTTACTTTAATTCATGAACTGTGTTACTTTAACTCATAAAACTATGTTACTTTAACTCATAAAATCTGTTACGTTGTATATTAGTCTCTTGCAAAAACTGTTACTTTAACTCATATAATGTGTTACTCTAATTCATGAACTGTGTTACTTAAACTCATAAAATCTGTTACGTTGCATAATAGTCTTTTGCAAAAACATGACTTCCAATCAACCAAAAGAATAATGTATGTTTCTATTAAGGATACTCCAAAACAAAAATTATAAAACTCCATTATAATTCCAATGTTTCACACATGTTACTCTAAAAACTGGATATTGGAAATCAAATTACACTCATAAACTATGTTACTGTAACTCATTAAGTATGTTAGTCTAACGCATAATGTGTGTTATTCTAACTCATTGTACTCCAATAAAGGATGTTACTCTAAGGACTAGATATTGGAAAATCAATCAAACTCATAAACTGTATTACTGTAACTTATTTAGTATGTTACTCTAATGAATAATGTATGTTACTCTAACAATATATTGTCCTACTCAGAATTGTGCTTCTTCTTCTTCTTCTTCTTCTTCTCCTTCTTCATCGTCAAACGATGACTTACATGACGTTTCCTAATGATTATTTCTTCTTCTTCTTATCATCTACATCTTTGAAGATCTGCTCTATGTATGGAGTGAAACTCTCACCCACATCCTTGCACCATTCCTCTGCTTTTACGTCTACTACAAAAACAAGAACAATGTCAATAAACGTGGCGACAAACAAACAATCAGAACTTGAAATATGGCGGTATTCTAACCAAAACATTAATAACTAAATCCGATGACATGTTACTCTAATGCTTCAAACGTGTTACTGTAATACATTAGGTATGAATGACAGTATAAACATGTATACTGCTATGAATAAGAGTATGAATTAGAACGTTATACTTTGATATTGTTTCCTATTTTGATGACAATCACGTTCCATCATTATAGAAAGCAGTATTGTTTTAATATGGCAGTATTTTAAATCTTTGTTACTCCAATACATTACAGTAACAGATGACAAGAATTAAAGTAACAGATGACAAGAATTAAAGTAACAGATGAAGTGCATTAAAGTAACACGAGATTCAATTAACAGAAGATGTCTATACACAGGATTAGACATTAAAATAACAGATGGTCTATATTAAAGTAACACATTATGTGCATTACAATAACTCTATATATATATGTTTTTGCGAAAAAATCATATAATGATCAGATCTTTAAAAAATCATACTATGAACGTAAAATCTAATAATATGGAGCATTTTAATGACTTCCATGGCAATGAAAGCATAACAATTGATGAAGATTATGAAAAACCTAAATAATAATCAGTGAAGATTATGAAAAAAACCTAAATAATAAACCTAACAATCTGCAATCTATACTAACACAAGAGTAATGAATCGTTTATATGAATATATGATGAATGAAATGAATAAAATTGACGCAAAACATGAAAGTAATATCGAAACTCACCATTGTTGTACTCCACGAATTGCTTATCAACAGTTGATGAAGATCTCGCGATCATTGAATCCATAGTAACGTGATGTCGAGCACAGATTTTGAATGAATGGATGAACGTGATGATGTTGGAAGCATTTTTTTTTAGGTTTGATGAATGTGGTAACGTGAATGAATGAATGGGTGAATGAATGTGATATTATTATTTCCTAAAATTATGGGAGTTATTTTAGGAAACAGTATCTCTTTTTTTTTTTCTTTTTTTTCTTTTTTTTAATGCAAATTGTAGAATGAATTATGTCCATCCATCCTCATCTCATCCAATGGATGGGATGAGGACTTATGGACTCATATATAGAGAAGAACTCATAAGAGTCTTACTATATATATATAGGCGGGTTCCGGTGAGGCGGGGTAACTCCTTACAGCCATTGAGGCATAATCTAGACCATTAGATTAAGATCTGATCTAATTCTAGAAATCAGTGATTCGAGGTTAAATTCGCTACTAATACTGCAATAAACACAGCTCAATTTAGCAATTAACAACGCAGTAAATTGAAATTATTCAATTAAACAACATAATACGATTTACACAATCAGCGATTCAATCTCAAATTCGCCATTACTACAACAAACACGTCTTAGTTTAACAATTAACAAAGCAAATAAATTAACATTAATCTATACTAATCTATAATACAGAAACCGCACAATGATTTTTTGGCGCCAAAACGCATTTTCCTGATACATCACACTTTCCATAATAATCTATATCTATATAATGAGTATACATATCATAATAACTATTAATCTAATATAATATTAATCCTAATTTTCATATTAATGAAAGAAATATTTTTGTATATACCTTCTTAAAACGTCAAAAGCATAAGTTTAAAATAATTTGATGGTAATGTAATTTATTTAAACATGTCAAAATATCTGAAAATAAAGTAAGTATAACCCTGCTGACAAAGTAACTTATTATGCTAATTGCGATTGATATTATTTCTATGCTAATAATCGAAGATAAATTAAGTGTATTATTATTCATAAGTGTATCACCTACAACAATGAATACAAAAATTATTACAGAACATTAACCTCAATATGTCACCCAAGTGTACAGCCAAAGCGACCCGAGTAAACATGCCATAGCAATTAATCCCGTAATTATAGCAAGCATACTATAGAAATCTCGCAAAAAACAAATTTCACATCAATTATGCATATCAAAATATTTTAATCCCTAACTAAAATTCCCTCCCATTCGTTGGATTCTTACCATTTATTGAATAAAATATTTTAATAAAATGGTAGGATTCCAATGAGTGGGAGCTAGTAACAATTAATGCCTAATATAGTATAGATCATTATAATTATTATATGAAATATAAATCCCGTAAACATGTCTATAATCAAATGGAATGGAGGGAGTAGCAATTAATTTCATAATTATAGCAGCCATACTATAGAAATCCCGTAAAAATATAATGCCTAAATAATAGCAAAAATCATTACCATATATTCATATATAAACATATAAACTAATCTATACTATAAATCAATATCATAATCGTTTAACCAAAAATAATACCATAATCACATGCCTAATATAGTACTCCCTTTGTTCAAGTCGAACCTTTCCTTATTTCTTTTTTGGACATTTAATTCCAAGCTTCTCATTTCCATTTTAGGTATCTTTTTAATATTAAACATATACTTTAAACCTTATATATTTACATAAATGTCACTGTCTACCATACATTTAATATTAAACAAATACTTAATTTTACATATTTGTACCTTTAATATTGTACCACAATTAATCTCATAATATATTTCGCAATCAAACGCTTCATATTAGATGACGGTGAAAAACATCTTACTTATTTTATTTTTGGCGCGAAAGAGGGACAAAGCTCCGAGAATTTACTACTATCAGCTATTACACAGGAATAATCACCCCAAATATGTCCTTTATAAGGAGAGGACGAAAAACCATCGTACGAGTACTTATTATCGTATAGATTGATTCAACACAATAAACATTATCTTAATAATATAACACTTTGATTATGTCGTACTGTCAAGAATTTCTTTTATCATCACAAAATTTTAAGTAAACAACCATGTATTTAAGTAAACAACCGTGTATGTGCACGGGTTTACCCAATAATTCTAAACTTTTACAAGAATGAATAGTGAGTGTTGTAATAGTTATCTATTATACGGAGTATATTGTTAAAACATCTGTTCCGGTCACGAAAACAATTAACCCGGCTCTGGATCCGGGCTGTATAATTGGATTATTAGTGAACAATTGATCGTCTGATCTCCTTAAACCTCTCCTTTGTCTCACTCCCTTGATCGGACCTTCCCGACGGAGTTGGCCTGCTCCCTGCACAATGAACGCACAGGGCCTCGGAGGTTGTCCGAGGAAACCCTCTCCGATGCCTAAGTTAGTCCGTGAAATGCCTTGATGAACCTAGCTCGTGAGGAACTAGGTGGCGTTTTTTAGGAGTAAGAGTCTAGAGAGAGAAAATCCAACCCCTCTCATGTGGGAAATGGGAAAGTATTTATACCTTCCCACAAGAGAGAGGAAAAGAAAAAAAAGAAGAGAGGGAAATGGGTGGATGCTTGTGCGACACGTGGAACCACCTTGTCCACTCACTTCCCTTTACCTTAGGCAAAATGACGGATGGGTCCCCGGTTCTCCTTTGGTCCTGCTTGGGTAGGGCGCCTTGGAAGCAAGCAGGTGGCTTGGTTGCCCTGTTCGGCAGGCGGCAAGGCCATGCCAGGCAGCTAAATGGTTAAGGCCATCCACTTGGAGGTTTCAATGATATTGCTGGGAGGTCTGCCGGGCAGGCTTTCTCTCATTCTTAGATTGGGAACCCTGGGGCCTGACTGGCAGGCGACCCGAGGCTGGCTACCGACCCCCATCAATTGGCCCTCGCCGGCTGAGGGGGAGCGGGGCTCCTGCTCGGCAGGCGACATCCTGTTTCGGGACGGCGGGAGGTTGGCTCCTTGAACACTCTTGCATTAAATGCGTCGCGTGTTCCCGAGGAAACAAGCTTTAATTTCTCTGGGTATGCAGAGAGTTTAAACGTCTTCCTTCATGATTACTCCTCTTTGCAAAGTGGATTTTCGAGCAGTGTGTCAGTTTGATGATTGGCTCTCCTCTTTGCAGAAGTGGTTGGAGCACCATTAATGCCCTGCTTCTGCTCTTTGTATAAATTGTATCTTCCTTCACCATATTCACGACCCATTTTCAACTTTCCTTTCTTTGTCTTAGTCATGGTTTGGATCAAGAAAACCGTGACTCGCCGTGGAGTTTGCTATGTTACTTTCATTTTTAGAGGATTTTGGAGGCTTCGGTACGCCCGAGCTGCCTATCGAGCTGTCCGTCGTAGCCGCCGTTCACGGCTTCATTCCCGTCGGAAGGGCAAGAAAATTCCTACTAGGTTGAGCAAGCGTCTCAAGAGGTCCTCACCCCCCGCTGCTCCTAGATTCAGGCGTTGCCCCTAGGGAGGGGGTTGCTTTGACAGGGGATGCCACGAATGCTTTCCGTGGCTGCACCCTGAGCAGTTTGGCCCTAACTTCTCTGATACTGACTCCTCCTTGGCGTCAGGCCCCTCTTTGCCTGTAAAAAGGACAGGTTGTCGCACCTGCGACGAATCCCAGGCCGTTCCCTTTGGCAGGGACTAGGAGGATAGCAGCCGAGACTCCGACGACAGTGAGGGTCTTGGTTGTTTGAGTGACAGGGATGAGGATGGGATCTGAAGTGAAGTGAAGAGGGGACGTCACAGGGTGATCAACCCCTTGACACCTTTTGGTCCTTTCGAGGTTATTCTTGGGAAACTACACAGGGCTGACTTCTGAGGAAGTGACGCGTGGGCAGTAGTCTCTGGGTGGACTCCTGAGATTTTGGCGACTCTTTGTATGCCCTTCTCCCTATAAAAGTAATCAGTCACCCACTCTTCCTCTTTTTCCTTCTTCAATCTTTCTTCTCTCTTGAAATCTTCCTATTCTCTCTTTCTGTAAAACCCTTGGGTGTTGACGACTCGTACCCCACTTTGTACCCCTATTTCTCTGGGAGATTCTTTCTTCGGGCTTTCACCGCACCGGCAGGCGATCTTAGGTTAGACTTTTGTCTTCCATTTCTTGCTTTTTCTTTTCAATTTCTTGTTTTCCGCTTCCATAAGAGTTTAAATGTCTAGAACTCGTGAGCGGATTCTACCTTTTATTGACCCATCAAAGAGGGGGGAAGGGATGAATTTTGCCTCTTCCTCTAGGGAGGTTGGTTTTGAGGAAGAAAATTCGGCGGACAGCGGAGGTGGTAACTCTCCTGACCCCCCTTCGTTTGACGCCATTGACTCGGATGACGAGGCGCTGGAGGTTGATCCTTCTAGAACCTCTGGCCCCCTTATTCGTCGGGAAATGGGTATGGTTTACTACTTAGATAAAGTCAAATACCGCATTCCCTTGAGTACTTTCCCTGACCCGAAAAATCGGGAATTGATTCTTGCCAAAAACGCCGCCGGTGTGATTGAGCGGTTTTACAACTTCGGGGAGGGGTACACAATCGTTGTCCCCGGTGAAAAGAATACCGTATGCAACCCTCCCGACGGGTGCATAGCGGTTTACCATAAGTGCCTGGAGTTTGGCCTTCGCTTTCCTCTCCATCCTTCCCTGGAAGAGATCTTCAGGCGTATGAACGTCGCCATCGCCCAGCTGACAGCCACGGCTGTCAGGTCGTTGATTGCGTATGTGTGGACTTGTCTGTTCCACCGCACCGAGCCTTCCATTGACGCCCTGCGGTTTATGGTGGGCTTACAAATGGTTTCTTCTGGGAGTGTGGGCTTCCCTGGTTATTGGTCCCTTTTGAGGCAGAAGGGACATTCTTTGGTGTGGCCTGCCATGGATAGTTTGAGAGACTGGAAGAACAACTTCCTTTATGTGCACAGCATCCATGGGTGGAGGATTCCCCGTCGTTTCAGGAATCATGTCCACACCAGGCTAGAGACCCCTGAGGAGTATCACCCTGGCGTGGGTGGAAAAGCCTTGGAGGTGAAGCTGAGCGAGAAAGACAAGGAGTTGACGGGCTATTTTGCTGCCCACACTGATAAGTATGGGGTGTATGGCCCCACATTATGGCTCCCCCATGCGGAGCTTATTGCGACTGATAAATACCTGACCCGGTTGGGCATGAATCCGGGTCTAGATGAAGGTAGTTCAGGAGTGTTGATGATTCTTTCTTACTCTTTTTTCTTTTAAAGTGTCCTGACAGTTTGTCTGTCTGCCTTGCAGCTCTTGCTACCTTCATTTGGAGGAAAGGGGAGGTAAGGCGCCTGGGTCTGACCGAAACCCTTACTGTCGTCCAAAGTCGCCCTTCTCTTCCCCCTGATTTTAAGAAAGGTGAGAAGAACTTGATGAAGCACTTGAAGGGTCTGTCGTTCAGTAGACCAAGGCTCCCTCCCCCACCCAGAGGAACGCCTGCAAAAACGGCGGTTTCTGAGGCCACCCCCTCTCCAGTTGCGAAGGTGATTGCCTGTGAGGCTACCCCCTCACCTGTTGGCAGGCAGGGGGGCCTTTCCACAGGGGTTCAGATTCCCTCGGGGCCGCGGGCTGCGGGCTCCGAAGAGACTGGGGAGAGCACTCCCAGGGGGTTGATTAGAAAGAGGAGCAGGGAGGCTCCAAATGCTGACCAAGTGGTGGACCTGGAGACTGTCACGCCTGAACCCAAACGTTTTGCTCAGGGGGTTCCTGCTACCCTCTTTTCCGAGGAGAACACTGAATTCCATTACACCGCCGGCGATAGCCAAGATGTCTCCGCCTTACTCTCCGACTCTGGGGCAGTTCTAGCGGACCATCTTCTCAAGACTGTCCATTCTGCCACCAACCAAGTGACCCAGTACGTCCAGCGCACTGCCAAAATCATCCAAGCTTCTGCAGAGCTGGCGGCCCTTAACCGCCTGAGTGATGAGGAACTGTCTAACTCTGACCGCCTTTCTGCAGTCGAGAGGGACGTTGCTCTCATTGCCAGTTTGAAGGATCAGTTGGCGAAAAGGGAGACCGAGCTGGAAGAGGCTAAGGGTCAGGCGATCCACTGGAAGTCTGAGAATGAGAAGGCTGTCAGGGAGGTGTCCCGCCTGGGGGAGGAGTCAAAGAGAGCTCAGCAGGCCTTCGCGGAGTTGGAGCAGGCCAGGAAAGCTTTGGCTGAGCTGGATCACACCAAGAAGAGCGTCGTCGACCTAGGGGAGCGCCTTTCCAAGGCAAATTCAGATCTGCAGGCGGCTCTTGGCGATCTAGCGGCGAAGACCAAAGAATGGGAGAAGGAGAGGGACGAAATACTCCAGGAGGTGGAAACGGCTGTATCTGCGGGCTTTGTGAATGGCGCTAACTCTTGTTTGGGGGTAGTTGTGGAAGCTGTCAGGGAGATGTTCCCTGGCTTTGATGAAGATGCTTTTCGGGCCCTCTATACCGCCAAGGACGAGGCTCAAATGCGCAGACTGTCTGAAGGTGCTGCTACTTCTGGCCCAGATGCTCCCCCTGCTTAACATGGAGGGCAGTCTTCCTCAGAGGGCTCTTGTTCGTCTCCCGCTGCGCCTGTGCCGATGCTTTAACTTCCTTATTTCTTTGCGCACCGAGCCCTTTGGTGGCCGGCTGCCGTGTTTAATTGTAATCACTTGTTTTAAAAAACTCTTTATCCTGTGTACCTTTGACACTATTCCTTTTTATGTAGATTTTTCTGTTTGCTTTGCATGTTTTTGTTCGGTTTTTCATGAGTTTGATGCACAGCTTGTCCCTGCCTTCCCAGAGGTAAGCAGGGGGGTTCCTTAACGTTTTTTATACAAGGTTGGGGGGCCTGCCCCCAGTCATTGTTGATCCGGCCTGTCCCTGGCTTTTATTCAAAGTCCAGGAGGCCTGCCCCCTGCCTGCCCAGAGGTAAGCAGGGTGGCTCTTGTGTTTTTTATACAAGGTTGGGGGGCCTGCCCCCAGTCCTTGTTGGTTCGGCCTGTCCCTGGCTTTTGTTCAAAGTCCAGGGGGCCTGTCTCCTGCCTGCCCAGAGGTAAGCAGGGTGGCTCTTGCGTTTTTTATACAAGGTTGGGGAGCCTGCCCCCAGTCCTTGTTGGTTCGGCCTGTCCCTGGCTTTTGTTCAAAGTCCAGGGGGCCTGTCTCCTGCCTGCCCAGAGGTAAGCAGGGTGGCTTTTGCGTTTTTTATACAAGGTTGGGGGGCCTGCCCCCAGTCCTTGTTGATTCGGTCTGTCCCTGGCTTTTGTTCAAAGTCTAGGGGGCCTGCCCCCTGCCTGCCCAGAGGTAAGCAGGGGGGCTTTGATTTTTTGTTGGGGAGTTCATTTCTCCCAGTTTTGGCAACAGGGGGGCCTCCCCCTATTGCCCCCTGCTCGTTTGTGTGTGAGGGCGCAAGTTTGAACAGGCAACGAGTATAAATCTGATGCTTTTCTCATTTCTTTCACGAAATTTTGGACATTAAGGTGGTCGGAGCCGTCGACATTCTTTGACCGTCCTCCGCCATTGTTTTTAGTAAAAATAAAAACTACCCTTAGACCTGGTTCAGACATAGTATTTCTTCAGGGTGTCCGCATTCCAGTGAGCATGCAATTCTTGTCCTTCAAGGTTAGCGATTTTATATGTGCCTGGTCCCAGGATTTGAGTCACTTGGTACGGACCTTCCCAATTGGCACTTAGCTTTCCATGTTCCCTTGATTTTCCAACCGCCTGCGTTTTTCTCAGAACCAGCTCACCCATCTGGAAGTTCCTCTGGCGGACTCTGCTGTTGAAGGCTTTCCTCATTCGTTGCTGGTAGGCAACGATGTTGGTGCTGGCCTCCTCCCTTAACTCATTGACCAGGTCCAAGGCCTCGACCATTGCAGCTTCGTTTTCAGTCCGATCGTATTGCAGGCAGCGTAGAGACGGGATCCTTGCCTCAATTGGTAGCAAAGCCTCCACTCCGTATACCAGACCAAACGGGGTCTGGCCTGTAGATTCTTTTCTGGTGGTCCGGATTGACCAGAGTAAACTGGGAAGCTCGTCAGCCCACCTACCCTTGAGGTCATCCACCATTTTCTTCAGGCCATTTAAGATTTGCTTGTTGGCTGCTTCTGCCTGTCCGTTGGTTTGAGGGTGACAGACGGTCGAGTAGGCGACTGCGACGTTGTGGCTTTCCAGCCAGATTCTTAGAGGATCATTGTCAAATTGTCTGCCATGGTCAAATACCAACATTTTCGGCAGGCCGAACCTGGTGATAATATTTCGCCATACCACTTTTCTGACTGCCGGCTCAGTAATGTTGGGCACTGCTTCGGCTTCTACCCATTTGGTGAAGTAGTCTATGGCGACAATCAAGAATTTCCTGCCCCCTGTGGCCACCGTGAAGGGTCCTAGTATGTCCATCCCCCATTGAGCGAAAGGGATGGGGGATAGGATTGGCCTGAGCTCCTGGGCCGGGGCATGGATTGATGGGGCGAAGAGTTGGCACTTTCTGCATTTCTGGGTCAGGCTCTTGGCATCCGCTAGCATAGTAGGCCAGTAGTAGCCTACCCTTAGGGCCTTGTGGGCCAGTGATCTCCCTCCGATGTGATGTCCACAAATCCCTGAGTGGATATCTTCCAACACTTCAGCAGCTTGGTCTGCCCGTAGGCATTTGAGCAGAGGATAAGTAAAAGATTTCTTATAGAGTTCTTCACCAATGAGTATGAACCAGGCTGCTTTAGCCTGTACCTTTCTCTTTTGTACTGCGTCTGATGGTAGGATACCATGTTTCTTGAACTGGATGAAGGGAGTCATCCAACTTTTCGGCCCTTCTTCCACGGTGCTAATCGCCTGACAGGGGCTGGTAGACTTCTCATGTAAGACGTCAACCCATACTGACCTCCGTATGTCCTGTAGACTGGAACTTGCCAGTTTTGACAGGGCATCTGCTCGACTGTTCTGGGAACGGGGGATCTGTTTGATCTCATATGATTTCAGGCCTGATAACTCTCCTCTCACCATCTCTAGGTACGTGGCCATTGCCTGGTCCCTGGCTTCATACTCACCATTGATTTGGTTGGCGATGAGCTGGGAGTCTGTTGCCAGGACAATCCGTTCTGCCCCTGCGGCCTTGGCTAGCCTGACGCCTGCGAGTACTGCTTCGTACTCTGCTTCGTTGTTCGATGCAGGGAAGACAAACCTGAGTGCATGCTCAAAGTCAGTCCCCTCTGGGTTGGTTAGTACGACGCCTGCGCCTGCGCCATTGGCTGTCGAGGATCCATCAGTATGCACGACCCACTCCTCGGCAGGGGTCTCTTCTTCCCCTGAATGGGAGCACTCAGCCAGAAAATCGGCTAAGGCTTGGGCTTTGATGGCTGTTCTTGGTTGGTAAGATATCCCTAGCCCACTCAGCTCGATCGCCCATTTCAGCAATCTCCCTGATTTCTCAAACTTTTCCAACACTTTCTCCAGCGGTTGGTCGGCGAGGACCACGACCGGATGCGCGTCAAAGTAAGGTCTGAGTTTTTTGGCAGCAATAATGACTGCATAGGCGGCTTTTTCGACCATCGGGTAATTTTTCTCGGCTGCCCCCAGCGCATGACTTACAAAGTATATAGGTTGCTGGGTGCCTGCCTCTTCCCGTAAAATGACCGCGCTGACAGTTATATTAGTTACAGCGATGTAGAGGAAAAGTTTTTCCCCTGCTACTGGTCTTGCCAGGGTGGGGAGCTTCTTAAGATGGTCCTTCAATTGCTCGAAGGCTTCTTTCTGCTCGTTTTCCCACTTGAATTGTTTGTTTCCTTTCAGTATTTTGAAGAAAGGAGTGGACTTGTCTGCTGATCGGGCGATGAATCGTGCCAGGGCGGCCATGCGACCCGTCAGGCGTTGGATGTCTCTAATGGTCTTAGGTTCAGGAAGGTCCAGAACCGCCTGAACTTTCTCAGGGTTGGCGTCTATCCCACGAGAGCTGACCAAGAATCCCAGGAATTTACCGGAACGGATCCCAAACGTACACTTTTTTGGATTGAGCTTCATTTTGTAGGCGCGCAGGGAACAGAAGGTCTCCTGCAGGTCTATCAGGTGCTCCCTGTCTTTTTTGCTTTTCACGATGGCATCATCGATGTAGGCTTCAATGTTTCTGCCTTTTTGACCCTCAAACACCTTATCCACTAAACGTTGGTATGTGGCCCCTGCATTTTTAAGCCCGAATGGCATCATCTTGTACATGTAGGTGCCTGAACTGGTGATGAACGCACACTTCACTCTGTCAGGCTGCCATAAGTATACTTGATGATACCCTGAAAAGGCGTCTAGGAAGCTCAGCATGGTGTATCCACTGGTGGCGTCTACCAGTTGGTCGATTCTGGGGAGCGGATAGCAGTCTTTCGGGCAGGCCTTGTTGAGGTTTGTAAAGTCCAGGCACATTCTCCATGCGCCCGACGACTTTTTGACCATGACTACATTCGCCAGCCATTCTGGGTAGTCACAGACCTCAATAAAATCTGCTTTCAAAAGCTTGTCAATCTCTTCCTTGATCGCCGCGTCCTTCTCTGCGGACATATTTCGCTTTTTCTGCTTCACAGGGCGAGCGTCCGTGCTTACGTTCAGCCTGTGAACGATACACGATGGATCGACCCCGGGCATCTCGTCTGCCGAGTAGGCGAATACGTCCATGTTTTCTTTCAGCAGCTTGATCAGTTAAGCCTGGTAGGACTCCTCCAGGTCAGCCCCTATTAGGACCTGCCTCCCCGGCTCTAAGTCTACCAGCATGCTCTCGCCCCCTGGCTCCAGGTGGTTGGACACCTGATTCTTGGCTGGAATTTCGCCCTCCCTGCTAGGGGAACTGTCAGCCTTTCTCTTTCCTTTTCTTTCTTTTTCGTGCGTTTGCAGGGCTACGGAGTAGCATTGTCTGGCTGACTCTTGTTCCCCGCGCACTTTTCCTTCTAGCCCGAAATCGGTGATATATGCTATAGTGAGGGCCCTGATGGAGATGGCCGCCTCGATTTCGTCCAGGGTGGCTCTGCCAATTAGGGCGTTGTAGGCGGATCTTGCATCCACTACAACAAATGTTTCCCTGACGTTTCTGGCAGTAGAGCCTTCCCCAAAGGTTACGGGTAGGTCTATGACTCCCATGGGCAGCACGCCTGCTCCACTGAACCCGTATAACGATCCGGGGGCAGGTCGTAGGTGCTTTTTTTCCAGGCCCATTTTCTCGAAGGCGTCCTTGTACAGCAGGTTCGTGTATGCGCCAGTGTCTACCATGCACCTCCGCACAATGTGGTTGCTGATCTCCAGGGACAGCACCAAGGGATCACTGTGCGGGTACACCACACGCCCTGCATCCTCAGGGGTGATGCTCAATGTCACTCCTCTCGGACTTCCTGCTTTTTCAGCATAACAGATCTGGTTCCTTAGCTCACGCATTTGTCTTTTCTGGCCTCTTCGACTGAGCTGGCCCTCAGTACCCCCTGATATTACATGGATCACCATGCGATTCTGCCCTGAGCCTTCGGGTTTTTCAGATACCTCTTTTTGATACTTATTCTTGGCTGCGTAGTTGGCCAACCAGCCATTCCTGATTAACTTCTCGATTTCGTCTTTCAGGTGGCGACATTCCTCGGTGGTGTGGCCTACGCAGTCGTGGAAGGTGCAGAACTTCTTGGGGTCTCCCTTTGGGCTGCGAGGTTTGCTCGGGCGATTCCACTTAGCGGTTTCCTTCTCTAGTTCGAAGATCTCCGCCCTGGATTTGTTGAGGGCAGTGTAACTGTCAAACCTGGGCTGGTAGACAGTGCGCTCCTTCTTGGGAGTGTCTCCCTCTTCTCTCTGTTTGCCTGGCTCATTTCTGCCACGCCCACCCTGCGGTCCCCCTTGTGGCCTTGTTTGGCCTGCAGGGGTATCCGTCAGGCCGTGGAACTCCTCCTACAGAATAAACCCTTCAGCAATTTTCCTGGCCATGGCCAAGGTTTCTGGCTGGGCCCTGATCATCTGATTTTTCATTTCTCCTGGAAGCAGGGAGATTGTCAGGGCGTAGGCAGCAGTGGAATCATCGATCTCCCTGACCTGCTGGTAGGATAGGTCAAACCTTCTCAGGTACTCCCTTACACTTTCACCTTTTTTCTGTTTTAGGGTCATAAGATCGAAGCGAGTGAGGCGTCTCCTTTTGTTCCCAGCATATTGTTCGAGGAAAATCTCGGCCAACTCTATGAAGAACTTGATTGATCCCTGGCGGAGATCCCTGAACCATCCTTGTGCGAGCCCTACCAGGGTGGTTGGGAAAATTTTGCACCAGACGGCGTCATCCACGTCGTACATGCCCATGTGGCTCTCAAATGCCGCCAGGTGATCTTCTGGGTCTGTTGTCCCATCAAACTTAATGGTGGGCATTTTAATCTTTGGAATGGGGTACTCTTGTACCTCAGGATGAAGTGGGGTTTTTGTGGGCCTGCCTACCAATCGTGACCTGCTTTCCCCAGACTGGTTACCATGAGTATCCCATTGTCTATGGGCCGGTTTCCTCATGCTGGGGGAGCGGTGCCTTGGAGGCGGCCTGCTCGCTGCTTCATCTTCCGTCTCGGGGGAGATTTGCCTGGGTCTCTTTCTCTGAGAGTGGCAGAGGTTCTCACCCTGGTGGTATCTAGATTCAAGCGGTTGCCCCCGGTTGAGCCTAGACTGCAGGCTTTGGGATAAACCCAGGGCTGACTGCTCCTTGAATGCCGGAGTTAACCTGGAGAAAACCCCGCCTTGCTTTTCTCCCAGGCGCTTTGACATGGGCTCCCTGAGCTTCATTCGTTCCTGCAATTCCCGGGACAAGCCTCTCTGTTCTCCAGACGCGGATTCTGTTGTGTGAATGGAGAACGCCTACTGGACAGGTGGTTCTGGGCTGCCTGTTGTAATGCGCCTTTGCACATGCGCGTATGCTTGTGCCGTCCTTCTTGCTTTCCTCTGAGCATTTCTGGCGGCGGTCCGCCTCGTGCCCCCAGCTCCATCCCTGCTTATTGAGGGTGGCTGCCTGGGGGCCGATGCGACCCTGCCTACCAGGTCCTCAGGAGTGAACTCCTGGTTTAGCATCGCAGAGAAGAAAGCGGCCGTCTGCGCCATCTGAGCTGTGGTCAGATTTAGAGCGTGTCCAGGGTGTGTCCCCAACTCAGGTGTTACAGCAGCGTTTGGTCCGCCGAGGAGGCTAGTTCCCCCCATCCCCAGGATTGTGGCAGGAGGAACCCTCTCCGACTGCGGCATACCATACAGGGGGGTCACCGGTGGGACCGTCGGACCCGTCCCTGCACTGGCATCAACGATTTCTGGCATGATTGTTTTAGTTTTTTGTGATTATGAGTGGTTGATTTTAGTGGGTAACTCGTGAGCACAACCGTAAGTTCCCCACAGACGGCGCCAAATTGTTCCGGTCACGGAAACAATTAACCCGGCTCTGGATCCGGGCTGTATAATTGGATTATTAGTGAACAATTGATCGTCTGATCTCCTTAAACCTCTCCTTTGTCTCACTCCCTTGATCGGACCTTCCCGACGGAGTTGGCCTGCTCCCTGCACAATGAACACACAGGGCCTCGGAGGTTGTCCGAGGAAACCCTCTCCGATGCCTAAGTTAGTCCGTGAAATGCCTTGATGAACCTAGGTCGTGAGGAACTAGGTGGCGTTTTTTAGGAGTAAGAGTCTAGAGAGAGAAAATCCAACCCCTCTCATGTGGGAAATGGGAAAGTATTTATACCTTCCCACAAGAGAGAGGAAAAGAAAAAAAAGAAGAGAGGGAAATGGGTGGATGCTTGTGCGACACGTGGAACCACCTTGTCCACTCACTTCCCTTTACCTTAGGCAAAATGACGGATGGGTCCCCGGTTCTCCTTTGGTCCTGCTTGGGTAGGGCGCCTTGGAAGCAAGCAGGTGGCTTGGTTGCCCTGTTCGGCAGGCGGCAAGGCCATGCCAGGCAGCTAAATGGTTAAGGCCATCCACTTGGAGGTTTCAATGATATTGCTGGGAGGTCTGCCGGGCAGGCTTTCTCTCATTCTTGGATTGGGAACCCTGGGGCCTGACTGGCAGGCGACCCGAGGCTGGCTACCGACCCCCATCAATTGGCCCTCGCCGGCTGAGGGGGAGCGGGGCTCCTGCTCGGCAGGCGACATCTTGTTTCGGGACGGCGGGAGGTTGGCTCCTTGAACACTCTTGCATTAAATGCGTCGCGTGTTCCCGAGGAAACAAGCTTTAATTTCTCTGGGTATGCAGAGAGTTTAAACGTCTTCCTTCATGATTACTCCTCTTTGCAAAGTGGATTTTCGAGCAGTGTGTCAGTTTGATGATTGGCTCTCCTCTTTGCAGAAGTGGTTGGAGCACCATTAATGCCCTGCTTCTGCTCTTTGTATAAATTGTATCTTCCTTCACCATATTCACGACCCATTTTCAACTTTCCTTTCTTTGTCTTAGTCATGGTTTGGATCAAGAAAACCGTGACTCGTCGTGGAGTTTGCTATGTTACTTTCATTTTTAGAGGATTTTGGAGGCTTCGGTACGCCCGAGCTGCCTATCGAGCTGTCCGTCGTAGCCGCCGTTCACGGCTTCATTCCCGTCGGAAGGGCAAGAAAATTCCTACTAGGTTGAGCAAGCGTCTCAAGAGGTCCTCACCCCCCGCTGCTCCTAGATTCAGGCGTTGCCCCTAGGGAGGGGGTTGCTTTGACAGGGGATGCCACGAATGCTTTCTGTGGCTGCACCCTGAGCAGTTTGGCCCTAACTTCTCTGATACTGACTCCTCCTTGGCGTCAGGCCCCTCTTTGCCTGTAAAAAGGACAGGTTGTCGCACCTGCGACGAATCCCAGGCCGTTCCCTTTGGCAGGGACTAGGAGGATAGCAGCCGAGACTCCGACGACAGTGAGGGTCTTGGTTGTTTGAGTGACAGGGATGAGGATGGGATCCCTGATGATCCTTTCAAAGACTCCCCAGACTGGGACTGGGGTTCGGATTTTGGGGGCCCAGGCGGCCCTGGGGACCCTTCCCCTAACTTGGATGATGATTAGTCCTGCGTAGCAGGGCGTTTGCTTGTTGGGCCGGAATTTCTGGGCCCTTGTATATTTTCTTTCCTTGTTGAGCACTGAATGTAATTTTCCCTTTTAAGATTTAATGAAATGAAATTCAGGCAATGTGTTTGTGTGTTGTATTTTTAATATTTGTTTATTACTTTTTATTTGAAGTGAAGAGGGGACGTCACAGGGTGATCAACCCCTTGACACCTTTTGGTCCTTTCGAGGTTATTCTTGGGAAACTACACAGGGCTGACTTCTGAGGAAGTGACGCGTGGGCAGTAGTCTCTGGGTGGACTCCTGAGATTTTGGCGACTCTTTGTATGCCCTTCTCCCTATAAAAGTAATCAGTCACCCACTCTTCCTCTTTTTCCTTCTTCAATCTTTCTTCTCTCTTGAAATCTTCCTATTCTCTCTTTCTGCAAAACCCTTGGGTGTTGACGACTCGTACCCCACTTTGTACCCCCATTTCTCTGGGAGATTCTTTCTTCGGGCTTTCACCGCACCGGCAGGCGATCTTAGGTTAGACTTTTGTCTTCCATTTCTTGCTTTTTCTTTTCAATTTCTTGTTTTCCGCTTCCATAAGAGTTTAAATGTCTAGAACTCGTGAGCGGATTCTACCTTTTATTGACCCATCAAAGAGGGGGGAAGGGATGAATTTTGCCTCTTCCTCTAGGGAGGTTGGTTTTGAGGAAGAAAATTCGGCGGACAGCGGAGGTGGTAACTCTCCTGACCCCCCTTCGTTTGACACCATTGACTCGGATGACGAGGCGCTGGAGGTTGATCTTTCTAGAACCTCTGGCCCCCTTATTCGTCGGGAAAGGGGTATGGTTTACTACTTAGAGAAAGTCAAATACCGCATTCCCTTGAGTACTTTCCCTGACCCGAAAAATCGGGAATTGATTCTTGCCAAAAATGCCGCCGGTGTGATTGAGCGGTTTTACAACTTCGGGGAGGCGTACACAATTGTTGTCCCCGGTGAAAAGGATACCGTATGCAACCCTCCCGACGGGTGCATAGTGGTTTACCATAAGTGCCTGGAGTTTGGCCTTCGCTTTCCTCTCCATCCTTCCCTGGAAGAGATCTTCAGGCGTATGAACGTCGCCATCGCCCAGCTGACAGCCACGGCTGTCAGGTCGTTGATTGCGTATGTGTGGACTTGTCTGTTCCACCGCACCGAGCCTTCCATTGACGCCCTGCGGTTTATGGTGGGCTTACAAATGGTTTCTTCTGGGAGTGTGGGCTCCCCTGGTTATTGGTCCCTTTTGAGGCAGAAGGGACATTCTTTGGTGTGGCCTGCCATGGATAGTTTGAGAGACTGGAAGAACAACTTCCTTTATGTGCACAGCATCCATGGGTGGAGGATTCCCCGTCGTTTCAGGAATCATGTCCACACCAGGCTAGAGACCCCTGAGGAGTATCACCCTGGCGTGGGTGGAAAAGCCTTGGAGGTGAAGCTGAGCGAGAAAGACAAGGAGTTGACGGGCTATTTTGCTGCCCACACTGATAAGTATGGGGTGTATGGCCCCACATTATGGCTCCCCCATGCGGAGCTTATTGCGACTGATAAATACCTGACCCGGTTGGGCATGAATCCGGGTCTAGATGAAGGTAGTTCAGGAGTGTTGATGATTCTTTCTTACTCTTTTTTCTTTTAAAGTGTCCTGACAGTTTGTCTGTCTGCCTTGCAGCTCTTGCTACCTTCATTTGGAGGAAAGGGGAGGTAAGGCGCCTGGGTCTGACCGAAACCCTTACTGTCGTCCAAAGTCGCCCTTCTCTTCCCCCTGATTTTAAGAAAGGTGAGAAGAACTTGATGAAGCACTTGAAGGGTCTGTCGTTCAGTAGACCAAGGCTCCCTCCCCCACCCAGAGGAACGCCTGCAAAAACGGCGGTTTCTGAGGCCACCCCCTCTCCAGTTGCGAAGGTGATTGCCTGTGAGGCTACCCCCTCACCTGTTGGCAGGCAGGGGGGCCTTTCCACAGGGGTTCAGATTCCCTCGGGGCCGCGGGCTGCGGGCTCCGAAGAGACTGGGGAGAGCACTCCCAGGGGGTTGATTAGAAAGAGGAGCAGGGAGGCTCCAAATGCTGACCAAGTGGTGGACCTGGAGACTGCCACGCCTGAACCCAAACGTTTTGCTCAGGGGGTTCCTGCTACCCTCTTTTCCGAGGAGAACACTGAATTCCATTACACCGCCGGCGATAGCCAAGATGTCTCCGCCTTACTCTCCGACTCTGGGGCAGTTCTAGCGGACCATCTTCTCAAGACTGTCCATTCTGCCACCAACCAAGTGACCCAGTACGTCCAGCGCACTGCCAAAATCATCCAAGCTTCTGCAGAGCTGGCGGCCCTTAACCGCCTGAGTGATGAGGAACTGTCTAACTCTGACCGCCTTTCTGCAGTCGAGAGGGACGTTGCTCTCATTGCCAGTTTGAAGGATCAGTTGGCGAAAAGGGAGACCGAGCTGGAAGAGGCTAAGGGTCAGGCGATCCACTGGAAGTCTGAGAATGAGAAGGCTGTCAGGGAGGTGTCCCGCCTGGGGGAGGAGTCAAAGAGAGCTCAGCAGGCCTTCGCGGAGTTGGAGCAGGCCAGGAAAGCTTTGGCTGAGCTGGATCACACCAAGAAGAGCGTCGTCGACCTAGGGGAGCGCCTTTCCAAGGCAAATTCAGATCTGCAGGCGGCTCTTGGCGATCTAGCGGCGAAGACCAAAGAATGGGAGAAGGAGAGGGACGAAATACTCCAGGAAGTGGAAACGGCTGTATCTGCGGGCTTTGTGAATGGCGCTAACTCTTGTTTGGGGGTAGTTGTGGAAGCTGTCAGGGAGATGTTCCCTGGCTTTGATGAAGATGCTTTTCGGGCCCTCTATACCGCCAAGGACGAGGCTCAAATGCGTAGACTGTCTGAAGGTGCTGCTACTTCTGGCCCAGATGCTCCCCCTGCTTAACATGGAGGGCAGTCTTCCTCAGAGGGCTCTTGTTCGTCTCCCGCTGCGCCTGTGCCGATGCTTTAACTTCCTTATTTCTTTGCGCGTCGAGCCCTTTGGTGGCCGGCTGCCGTGTTTAATTGTAATCACTTGTTTTAAAAAACTCTTTATCCTGTGTACCTTTGACACTATTCCTTTTTATGTAGATTTTTCTGTTTGCTTTGCCTGTTTTTGTTCGGGTTTTCATGAGTTTGATGCACAGCTTGTCCCTGCCTGCCCAGAGGTAAGCAGGGGGGGTTCCTTAACGTTTTTTATACAAGGTTGGGGGGCCTGCCCCCAGTCCTTGTTGATCCGGCCTGTCCCTGGCTTTTATTCAAAGTCCAGGAGGCCTGCCCCCTGCCTGCCCAGAGGTAAGCAGGGTGGCTCTTGCGTTTTTTACACAAGGTTGGGGGGCCTGCCCCCAGTCCTTGTTGATTCGGCCTGTCCCTGGCTTTTGTTCAAAGTCCAGGGGGCCTGCCCCCTGCCTGCCCAGAGGTAAGCAGGGTGGCTCTTGCGTTTTTTATACAAGGTTGGGGAGCCTGCCCCCAGTCCTTGTTGGTTCGGCCTGTCCCTGGCTTTTGTTCAAAGTCCAGGGGGCCTGTCTCCTGCCTGCCCAGAGGTAAGCAGGGTGGCTTTTGCGTTTTTTATACAAGGTTGGGGGCCTGCCCCCAGTCCTTGTTGATTCGGCCTGTCCCTGGCTTTTGTTCAAATTCCAGGGGGCCTGCCCCCTGCCTGCCCAGAGGTAAGCAGGGGGGCTTTGATTTTTTGTTGGGGAGTTCATTTCTCCCAGTTTTGGCAACAGGGGGGCCTCCCCCTATTGCCCCCTGCTCGTTTGTGTGGGAGGGCGCAAGTTTGAACAGGCAACGAGTATAAATCTGATGTTTTTCTCATTTCTTTCACGAAATTTTGGACATTAAGGTGGTCGGAGCCGTCGACATTCTTTGACCGTCCTCCGCCATTGTTTTTAGTAAAAATAAAAACTACCCTTAGACCTGGTTCAGACATAGTATTTCTTCAGGGTGTCCGCATTCCAGTGAGCATGCAATTCTTGTCCTTCAAGGTTAGCGATTTTATATGTGCCTGGTCCCAGGATTTGAGTCACTTGGTACGGACCTTCCCAGTTGGCACTTAGCTTTCCATGTTTCCTTGATTTTCCAACCGCCTGCGTTTTTCTCAGAACCAGCTCACCCATCTGGAAGTTCCTCTGGCGGACTCTGCTGTTGAAGGCTTTCCTCATTCGTTGCTGGGAGGCAACGATGTTGGTGCTGGCCTCCTCCCTTAACTCATTGACCAGGTCCAAGGCCTCGACGGAGTTGGCTTGCTCCCTGCACAATGAACGCACAGGGCCTCGGAGGTTGTCCGAGGGAACCCTCTCCGATGCCTAAGTTAGTCCGTGAAATGCCTTGATGAACCTAGCTCGTGAGGAACTAGGTGGCGTTTTTTAGGAGTAAGAGTCTAGAGAGAGAAAATCCAACCCCTCTCATGTGGGAAATGGGAAAGTATTTATACCTTCCCACAAGAGAGAGGAAAAGAAAAAAAAGAAGAGAGGGAAATGGGTAGATGCTTGTGCGACACGTGGAACCACCTTGTCCACTCACTTCCATTTACCTTAGGCAAAATGACGGATGGGTCCCCGGTTCTCCTTTGGTCCTGCTTGGGTAGGGCGCCTTGGAAGCAAGCAGGTGGCTTGGTTGCCCTGTTCGGCAGGCGGCAAGGCCATGCCAGGCAGCTAAATGGTTAAGGCCATCCACTTGGAGGTTTCAATGATATTGCTGGGAGGTCTGCTGGGCAGGCTTTCTCTCATTCTTGGATTGGGAACCCTGGGGCCTGACTGGCAGGCGACCCGAGGCTGGCTACCGACCCCCATCAACATCGATTGATAAACATATAAATAATTAATGTGACTTAAGTATACCCGTGCATTTGCACGGGTTCTAAACTAGTAAATCCATAAACATGAAACAATTCTACAATCAGCGATTCAACAAACATAACCTAATATAATTAAACACATGATTGATAAGCTAGTCGTGTACCTATCAAAAATAATCAACTACGGTGCAACTAAAAATATAGCTAGGGAAGTCGGGATCGATTTCACAGAGAGACAAATAAATCCTACTCGCAATTAAAGTCTATCTTAGTAACCAAATCGGGGGTTGTAATTTGTGTTTAACTAATCTAAAAGTAGCGAAGGAAGAGAAAATTAAAAGATAAGAAATAAGTAAAATAAATAGGATGAATTAAGACAAATTAATATGGAGAGAAAACTAGGATTGTCGGTTCACTACGAATCTCATATAGTCACGGTATAAGTCACAGGTCTGTCGCAGATATTGGTCTGAGGGGTAGTGAAAAGGTCCTTCCGGTCCGCTATTCACCCTAGCATGCGTCTAAAGACTTCTGATCTTATTAGGACAAACTAATGTGTTGTAGCAGGTCTAACTTTTACCAAGCTTCCGATCTTAGGTTCAAGTTTACCAAATTCAATTAATCAATCATGCGAATTAACTGACTAATCGCGATTATATGCTACAATTAACAACTCAGATACAATATCATTGATAGATCTATAAATTATTTAGCGACCACATTCAATTCGCAGATCCCCTAAATCCTAGCGAAGGAAATTAGCTACTCATAATTAAATCAAGAACAACAATATTAATAAAAGATTTTACTAGATTAAACATGACGAATAATAATAAAATTACGACAAGCATAAAACAAAGATTTAGAATAAGTCAATATGAAGAAGAACAATCAAGAACGAGGAAGAAGGAAGAAGGAAGAAAGATTAGATAAAATTACCAAAAGGAATAAAGGCGATTAGAATGTTGCAATCTTACAATAACGACCGAGTTTTAAAATAAGAAATTAGACTAGAAGTAATTCTAAGAGAATGAGGAGAAGAAATCTAAAGAAGAGTCTAAGGAGAAGTAAAAGAGAATAAGGGAGAAGTTAAAGTAAAAAGTATGGAGAAGTTTACGACAACAATAATAAAGATGATAAGTAGATTAAGCCTAACAAATAGATCTAAAAGAGAAATAAGCATAAACGAATTGATAAGATTAAGAAAGAAAGAATTAGGAATAAAGGAAGAACAAAGAGAGAATTAGATTACCGAGTTTAAAGGAAGAGTAGAAAAGAATTCATAAATCTAGATCTAAAAGTTTGAGTGTAGAGAGAAATCTAAAGAGTAATCTAAAGAGAACTAAAAGCATAAGGAAGAAGTAGTATATAAAATCTAGTCTAATAGTTTCTTAAATACTAAGTTAAAACAAAAGCCCAAAAGTCTATTAACACTAAACATCAAATTAGGAAAGTCTCGGGCTTCGTCCAGTCTCGAGAATAGTCGGTCGACTATTTTGAATAGTCGGTCGACTATCATTGACCTATTTCTGTTCTCAGCACTGCGCGCTCAACTTCAAATGCTTGTCATTTCTTTGTTACTTCTTCAAATCGGGCTTGTAATATACCATTGGAAAGATAAGAGAAAGAGCTTTCCAACACAACTGGAATCAGATCAATTGAAGTTGTAGCACTCAAGATATTCACGTTTTAAATTTACTCGTTTGGAAACGATCATTCTCTTTTCTCATTTCGCATAAGATTTCATCTTTAAGCACGATTTTTGGCTTGTTTATGCATCCACGGGTCCATTCCCTACATAAGATGCAACAAGACCACAAAGTATCAAATTCGGGGGAAAATAGTAGACATTGCTACTCAATATGAATGGAAATACGTGCGTAAAAGACGAAATAATCATATATAAATCGCACGTATGTATCAAACTTCCCCAAACCAAACCCCTGCTTGTCCTCAAGCAAGCACAAGACAAAGAAAACCTAATGGAACCGTATGCAACTCAAAGCTAATCATGCTTCTGACGCAACTAAACCAATTTAATGCATATCAATTAAAGTTAATGCACACAACCACACACAACCAGCCAAACCAGTGATAACAATACTGAACCGTCAACCTTGCAAGACTAATCTATGTCGGACACTCACGGGTCGCTCGTCACTCAAATGTGGGTGATGTAACACCCGCTAATTTTCTAAGCGTTGTTATCTATTCTGTTATGACTCTGTGATTTTTTTCTGCCTTCAGTATCTTTCATTTTCAAACTTCATAATATTTTCGAGTCAAATATTATTTATTTTCATTAAAATATTTTAAATATTTTATTTTCCTATAATAAATCTATTTATTAAATTTTCGTCGCAAACTATTTATTTTAATTCACAAATAATCTCATTTTTATACGAACTATCATTTTAAGCTTGGATTTGGGTTATTTATTTTTCTAAAAGGGCCCAAATACGTTTATATAGTATTTCTAACTAAGAAAATATTTTTATTTATGAAAATCTATCATTTAATGATTTTATTACGAAGTTTCGTAATTAATTGATTTCTTACGCGAGATTTACTCAAATGGCTTTGAAATGCCTTTAATAATTTTACGATCCTTATTTTTATCAATCTACAACTAATTTGGACTCATATTTTCCTTGTGTGGACCGTGACTCCCATGTCACACACTACATTACATTTTTACTACATTTTATTTTATAACATGGATTAAGCTTTTAGATATTTTCTTTCTTCTCATTTATTTTGGGTGAGTTGTGAATAAACTTTTCATACTCCATACACACTTCATTTGGCTGGTTTTATCAAGTTAGTGTAGCCTTGTTTTCATCAATTTTAAAGTCTCATTTATGGATAAAGCTTTCATACTCTTTTATTCATTCATTCACCAATTTATTCTAGGCAAATACTCTTCATTTCCTCTCCTTTGGACATGGTTTTCAGCAGTAATTCCAGCCAATATTTGTCTTAAAATCGAGTCTTGATCGTCTCATTATCATCTCCAAATTAATCGTCTTTCCGTCTCCTTCATTAAGGTATTAATCGATTTCTTTTCCAATCGTTTTCACCTTGATTTTTCAGCGATCTTATGGTATTTTCATACCATGGAATTCATGTTTTTTTAGGCTTCCGAAGCGATCCCGAAGAAGACGAATATATCGTAGATTCGGATTTGGATTAGAGGTAACGTCGATGTTACTCGGTATTACTTGATTTTATTTGTGTATTTGCATGTATAATTTTTATATTTCATTTTTGACAATATATGTATGTCATATAATCTGGAAAAATTTTAAAAGTTGAAAATTTGCATGTTTCGATATTTTTATCGCTTTTACGAGATTAACGATTAAATCGTCATATTAATTTGTAAAATCGTAATATTCGGCCTAAACATGTAATATATATTTATATTCTGTAAAAATGATATTTTTGATGATTTTTAATAATTTAGTATTTTTCTGATATTTTAGTTATCGATTATTGAATTATTTCCGTTTTCGTACAAAAATGATTAAAAGCCGATTTTTAGTTCTAGTACTTAAACATTTTATTTTAATTTGATTTTTGACGTGGTGAAACTTTCTGGTGAAATAGAATTTTCTGAAATTTTTCATAATTGTTCGGAATTTTTAAGTGGATGAATTAATTAATCACTTTAAATCATCGTTTATCGTTAAAACCGTGTTTGTTGTTTAAATTCTCGATTTCTGGTCTTTGGTTTAAGTCTGGAAAAAATTATGATTCTGATGATTTCATATTAAAATTTAATTTTATGATTTTTAGTGCCTTAATAAAATGTTAGGAACGATAAGTTTTATTAATGGAATCTTTAATTGTGAAAACGGGTTTTAAAGACGGTTTTGACGGGATTTATTAAATCTGGAATTTTTGGAAATCTGGAAAAATGGTAGATTCTGGAAAATCATGATTTTTAAGTTTAATAATAATTTTTGGATATTAATACTTAAATCGTTTTGTAATTACTATTTCTATTAATCCTTATTGTCGAGATTAGACGATTAACGAGAAAACGCTTTAAAAACCGAGTTTTAGAATTCTGGAAAATTTTCTTTTCTGGACAGAATGTCCAAAAATATATTTTAACTATTTTACGTAGTTTTTGTACTATTTATTAAAGTCTTTAATTAATAAGTATTGATTTTTGGACAAATTACGATTTATCGTTAAAATGTTTCGTCTTACCGAAAAGATTTATTTTTCCAGCTATTTTGAAAATATTTAAATCTGAAACTTTAAGAGTTAAATCATCCGTTAACATATTCTAAATATATTCAATGGTTTAATTAAATAAAAGACGTTAAGGACAAGTCGCCGTCATAAGTTGAACTGGGTGACAGGTAATCCCAGGAGGGGTGTGCATTACCTTAAACTAGGGCCACGCATTTATAAGTCGCCGCTCTATTATGATTGAGTAGCCTAGTTAGAGACCGAAGTTTAATTTGTTTGAACTAAGTTCTCGAAGATAGTTTTTAGTATTCTCCTAGTGAAAGTCTAGCTGTCTACACTACTCCTATCCATAACGTCATTTTGAATATTTTTATTATTATCGATATAATTTGGTTGCAGGTTAGCAAATGCTTTATGTTTTCTTCGGAAAACTCATTTTTATTATATTGTTTTGATACGTGAAGTTTTTCACTGAAAGTTTATTTTTATTATAATGTGTTTTACTGTTTTCCATTTTTACTATTTTTCTATAATAGTAATTACAGTTTTAAAATCCTGTTATAAGGCTGGGAGAACGTTGACGTTGCTCCCCACTGATTGTGGCTGTTATGTTTTTAACATGGCAGGTTTATGTGTTTTCCTTCGGGTGGGCTAGCGAGCAGTTATGGATCCTGCTTGTTTTAATCAGATCACTGTATTATGGATTGTTAAAACCCTTTTTATGGATTTTATTTATTTATTTATTTATTTTGTAGCCATTTTTTTTATGGCTTATGTATTGACTTACCATTTTTATTTAATCAAGACATAGCTACAGTGTGTTATAATCCCACTTCTACAGTGTTTCCGCCATTGTATTGCGTTAGAATTTTTAGGGGATTACAGTTGGTATCAGAGCATCACTGCTCCCAACGCTTACACCTGAAATTAGGGAAAATACTAGTAAATCATTTAAACAGTAAATAAAAATATTATTAGAGATGGGTAGAAACAAATAAGGACTTAACTGTTAAGATTATCTGTTCCTGAACTCAATGATTAGCATTGAATATTTGTTGCTTTTGTGGGAAGAAGACGAATGAACAAGATATTGATAGAATGCTGCTCCAGATCGGGACAAGACCTGCTTAGAACTCTCAACGCCTGCTGACTCGAGTTGACAACTTGGTGCTCCAAGAAAGATGCCGATGGTGACTTTTAGCTCCGGTTCAGTTTACTTAAGCTACAGGCCAGATGATCAAGAGTAGATTCCTGTTCCATGATGTCGCAGTAGATCGAGATGGAGCGACCCAAGACTTGCGTGCTCGTTTCTCTACAAGAAGATGAAGTAAGCCATTTGGATCCCGCGTGAACTCTGGAGGCCCGAAGATTAGGGATGTCAATTTCACCCGAACCCGTTCAAAATTCATCCACCCGAATAAAGTTAATGGACGAAAACCCGAACTAAATGGATTTTAAGCGGATGACGGATGAATCGGGTGATGGATCGGGTCGGATTCGGGTGGAGATTTTTCACCCGTCACCCGATCCGTTCACCCGTTTATAGATTTTTAAAAAAAAATTATATGAATATATAAAAAAATAATTAATTTCACTCTATTTTTATACTCATTATCCTTTTTTTTTTCTTAAAACCCTAAGAAAATATTTTCCGTAATCACTTTGGCGGCCACCATTTTAGATTTTCTTTCCCCGTCTTAATTTCCGACCACCAAAAAATCCCAAAAAACTTTACGCATCTTATAATTTGTATATTTGTTATTGTATTTAAAAAAATATTTTCCATCCGCTAAGCACCCGATCCACCCGAATCACCCGCGGATGACGGATGGATTGGATCCGGGTGGTGGGTTAATCGGGTGACGGATGGATCGGGTGGAGTATGCGGATTCGGGTGATGGATTCGGGTGAGGCTCCACCCGACCCGAAACCGACCCGTTGACATCCCTACCGAAGATTCTCCTCTGGTTCAAGAACTTAGTAATATAGTATCATCGACTCTTTTCTTCCTTCCTCTACTTCTTCTAATTCTTCTCTTTTATATTCTCTTCTTCAACCGCTTGGTGAATCCTTGTTATATTCTTCTACTCTACCATCATTCTCTTGAGATTCTTTGGCTAGACCAATTTCCGTCTTAGTGAACCCCGTGAAAGGATATAGATGTTTAAGGTTTAGTAAACCCTTGTTACCTATGGCTTGAGGATTGTGAGTTATACCATGTTATCTATCTTAGTAAGCTTTTGAGGATCGATTTGAATAATAAATTGTCAATTAATGGAATTAGGTTGGTACTTTAGACACTGAACTTTGGGTTATAGGTTACTTGATTATTTGGAGGACTTAGAGTTGAATACATTTTGGGGTTGTAAGAGTATATCGTATTTGATGGATACCTAGTACCTAATTTAACCTAGAACCGAACCAAGTGTAGCTAATAATAGTATTTTGGGATTCCTACCTAATGCTTATTTGATGGATGCGTCGTGAATATTCGGGATCATAGAGTGTTGGTTAAAGTGTTAACATGTGTGTTGTGGTACCATCAAAGGTTTTCATTACTATGGTTAGAAAATTTGGTTAACATAGATTACCCGTGTTTCTTAAGGATTAGATCGTTGATCGTTGTTTAAGGTTGTAACATATGAACTTTGGAGTTGAGTGATCTAAATTGGATAAATTGTTGTTAACCTTGAAAAGGAGAAACATATTGCCATTAGAGGTTAGATTTATCGCGTTGTTTTGAGGAATACTTTGATGTCAATCATCTTAATGGATTTACAGTTCAGAACCTTAGACCAACGAGATTGTGGCTTCGTTGAGTTATTAAATATTTTGTGGTTGCACCATTACGATTAGAAATTTGATGGACTTCTCAGAAACATTAATCGAATGACCTGTTTGAAGATGTAAGTGTTTGCGCCATTACCTATAGGTTTGAGCGTGTTTGAGGATTTATTGTACTTCCCCAACTTCTGCACTTGTGGTATTATAAACATGTTGGTAATCTGAGGATTCTGTGCCCGAACATTGTTAATTGGTGGATTTTATTTAGTGTTCCTTACTCGAGAAAATTGAAGTATACCTCGAGTTCAGACCTTATGAGCTTTGAATTACGAGCCTTAGTGATTACAAGTTTGGGTATGTTTTGATGACCGTTGGAATCTTAATTAATGGATTAGTCTAAATCATTTGTGGATTCTTACCATACTAATTGAAAGATTATATAAGTATGTAAGACTTAATTTTGGAGGTTGTATATTGAGTAGGACCACCCTGTACCGATATTGGACTTAGCGTTAGTTGATGGCCATGATGGGTCAATTAGGAACCCGTGTTTATGAGAGTCGTGCTAGGAATCTCTAGATGGTTAATTTCTTCTATAATCCTTGAGAGCTCTTTCTGACTCTCAACTCCGTCTTCTTTTTTGCTTCTATTGAATTTTGTTTCCGCATCTGCTGCTAATCCCTTTGACCTTTATTGATTTTGAAAACTCTTATTTTAATTTATTGTTTATCCTTGACTCTATTCATCCGTTCATCATTTCCCTGAACTTATGAAAAGTTTGACTAATTTAAATTTTTTTGATTTTTGTGAAATTTTAACATTTTGAAGCATAATTTCAAATTCTAAAACTCCCATTTTGTAAAATTTTTGAGCAATTAAACTTTTCGGATATCGTGAAATTTAACATTTTTGAATTATAATTTAAGAACTTTATACTTCACTTTTGTTTTATCTTTGGTCGATATTTATACTTAGTCCTATTTCAAAATGCCTTAATAATTTATTTTGAAAATATTTCAATTTTTTTTTTCAAACGATATGAATTTTATGAAGACTTTCATATTTCCAAATACTTCAACTTCTATAAGATTATTTTGTAAAGCGTTTTAACATTGTCGAAATTAATTTGAATGTTCAAGTTTGATAACATTTTTTTTACTTTCATAATTACTTTGATAACAATTTCGAAATTTTAACGTTTTGAAATTAGTTTCTCTTTATTGTTGGTGGACTTTTGAATCTATTATTGAAAATGCTTGACAACTGGATCGATTTTTACTGACTACAAATTTGATTTCTCAAAACTAAATTTTGTTTCATGAGGAAAAGAAATATTATTAAATTTCTTAATCAAATTGTTTTACTTTTGTTTTGAAAATGTTTTAATTACCCTATTTCCTTCAAGCTCGTTACAAATGCTATTTAGCGTCGTTATGTTATCAAATAACTTTACTTTACGATTTCACTAATTAAAGGATTTCAAATTCCGGGTAGCTTAGCCCAATTTCTCTTGGAATAAATAATTGCATTTGATTTCATATCACTTTAAAAGTTGTAAAATTTTCTTTTACAGCAAAATTTTTATGCGAAATTTATATCCTTATCTTTTCGAGTGGGGTAATCTTGACTCCTTTCTGCCTATTCTTAGTTTCGAGGACGAAACTTTCTTTTAGTGGGGATGATTGTAACACCCGCTAATTTTCTAGGCGTTGTTATCTATTCTGTTATGACTCCGTCATGACTCTGTGATTTTTTTTCTGCCTTCAGTATCTTTCATTTTCAAACTCCATAATATTTTCGAGTCAAATATTATTTATTTTCATTAAAATATTTTAAATATTTTATTTTCCTATAATAAATCTATTTATTAAATTTTCGTCGCAAACTATTTATTTAATTCACAAAGAATCTCATTTTTATACGAACTATCATTTTAAGCTTGGATTTGGGTTATTTATTTTTCTAAAAGGGCCCAAATACGTTTATATAGTATTTCTAACTAAGAAAATATTTTTATTTATGAAAATCTATCATTTAATGATTTTATTACGAAGTTTCGTAATTAATTGATTTCTTACGCGAGATTTACTCAAATGGCTTTGAAATGCCTTTAATAATTTTAAAATAAAATCCATAAAAAAACCCTAACACTAGAGAGGGAAGGGCGATCCTGCTCCTGCTTCCGGTGTCGGTCTTGACTCCGACAGTCCGTTCTCCAGCATCCTCCATCTCCAATGAGAAAGAAGAATCGTCCTACGGGGAAGGGCCCCAAGTCCACGATCCGTAACGTTGCGAAGAATGTATTGAAAACTAATACTAGTGTAGTAGAGGAAGATCAAGCTATCAATAAGCAAATCAGTAAGATTCCTGGACTGAACTATTATTCTGATGTTGATGAGAATGAAGTTTTGGTGCATAATTCTGAAATTGTGCCTGACTCTAATCCCGATTGTATTGGGTGGAAACAAATGGATGGGAAAAAAGTCATTGACATTGAGGAGGAAGAAGAAATGATGAAATTTACAAAGGATGATGTTGAAGAAGAAATTGATTATTGGAATAATGTCGTCTATTGCTTTATCATGGGTGCGAATCCCCCATGGGAAGTAATTGAAGGATATGTGAAGAGAATTTGGAAGGAACATGGGATTGATAAAATTTCTTTTCTTCCTAATGGAATTTTTGTAGTTCGGTTCAAGGAAAAGGCTGCCAAGGTAAATGTTCTCAATCATGGATTCTTTATGTTTGATAACAAACCGTTAATTGTGAAAGAATGGACCCCCGATGCTAAAATGGACAAGGATGATGTTCAAGAAGTTCCTATTTGGATACAATTGCACGCTTTACCTTTAAAATTTTGGGGCCAATGTCTAAACTGTATAGCATCGTTGGTGGGACCGTATGTTAAGTCTGATTTAGCTACGGAAGAGCGCACTAGATTGGGTTATGCCCGGGTCATGGTGTTGGTCAAAGTTGGGCAAAAATTCAAGAGCTCATTAAAATTCATGGATGAACTTGAGAATATTGTTGAGGTTATGATTAAGTATGAGTGGAAACCCATTTGGTGTAACAAATGTAGAGGGTATGGCCATGATGCTATTGAATGCAAGAAGGAGGAGTTGAAAAAGGCGAGATTGGATGCTAAGAATAAGCATAACGGGGGAGTAGCAGTGGCTCGACCTGTTGGTGTCGGTGGGCAGCCTGCTGCTGCTGCAGTTCAGAGGGCTACTGCTGAGCTGGTTCCTGCTGCTGCTGCGCTGGTTCCTGCTGCTGCTGGACTGCGGAATGCTGCTGTCTTGCGGCCTGTTTCTGCTGCTGCCCACGCTGCTGGTCTGCCTGCTGTTACATTGATGCAGGGGCAGCCTGTTTCTGCTGCTGGTACGCAGTTGCTGTCTGCTGCTAGTCAGCCTGTTTCTGCTGCTGGCACGCAGTTGCTGTCTGCTGCTAGGCAAACTTCTGATGCTCCAAAATTTGCTGGTTCGGCAGCTGGTACGCCCTCTGTTGGGCTGATGTATTCTGATGTAATCAAGAGACTTTCATCCAGGAAGGAAGGGTGTGGAGAAAAGCATGGGTTCGGGTTAGAAATGATCGTCCATGGAGACACATAACATTGGGTTTTGGAACGTACGGGGCATGTGTAACATAAAAAAACAACGAGCAATTTGTGAGTTCATTAGAAAACAGCAAGTAGACATCTTTGGCCTGCTTGAAACAAAAATTAAAAATAAATCGTATGCTAAAGTTCAGCAGAATATTTTCTCTGAATGGAGTATTACGACAAATAATCACTGTCATAAGGGAGGTCGAATTTGGCTTTTGTGGAAACATGAAAGGGTTAATTTGACGATTGTGGAGTATAGTAATCAAAGTATTCATATCAAAGTTACTACTTTATCGGGGAAGGATTATTGGCTCACTCTTGTGTATGCCTTTAATTCGGCTTCGGAGAGAATGGAGCTTTGGAGAAGACTTGAAGATTATGCTCATAAAGGGCCCTAGGCCTGGATGATTATGGGGGACTTCAACTGTGTTGTGGAAGCTCGTGAACGTCTAGGGGGGGAACTCTTCGGAGGAAGCTATGAATCAATTTCGAGACTGTTTGGCGAACTGTGAGGTAAGCGATTGCAAGGCTAGTGGGTCTTGGTTCACTTGGAATAATAAACATAGAGTGGCTGAAACAAGGGTATATAGTCGTATTGATAGGTGCTTGATTAATGACGAGATGATGGGTCTGTTTCCGAATGGGTTCGCGAATTTTTTACCTGAAGGAACTTTTGACCATTGTCCTTGTATTGTTCAACTTGAGCAACCCCCGATAAGGAAGAATCGGAGTTTCAAGTACATGAATATGTGGAGCAAAGCGCCGAATTTTTATTCCTGTGTTGATGATGCGTGGAAGGAGACGATCTTTGGGACGCCTATGTTTCGGATAGTGAAGAAATTGGGTAGTCTCAAAAGACCGTTGAAGAGGCTGAATGCTGATTGTTTTTCGGATATTGAAAGTCGGTGTAATCAGGCTGATTTTATTTAGTGTTCCTTACTCGAGAAAATTGAAGTATACCTCGAGTTCAGACCTTATGAGCTTTGAATTACGAGCCTAGTGATTACAAGTTTGGATATGTTTTGATGACCGTTGGAATCTTAATTAATGGATTAGTCTAAATCATTTGTGGATTCTTACCATACTAATTGAAAGATTATATAAGTATGTAAGACTTAATTTTGGAGGTTGTATATTGAGTAGGACCACCCTGTACCGATATTGGACTTAGCGTTAGTTGATGGCCATGATGGGTCAATTAGGAACCCGTGTTTATGAGAGTCGTGCTAGGAATCTCTAGATGGTTAATTTCTTCTATAATCCTTGAGAGCTCTTTCTGACTCTCAACTCCGTCTTCTTTTTTGCTTCTATTGAATTTTATTTCCGCATCTGCTGCTAATCCCTTTGACCTTTATCGATTTTGAAAACTCTTATTTTAATTTATTGTTTATCCTTGACTCTATTCATCCGTTCATCATTTCCCTGAACTTATGAAAAGTTTGACTAATTTAATTTTTTTTGATTTTTGTGAAATTTTAACATTTTGAAGCATAATTTCAAATTCTAAAACTCCCCATTTTGTAAAATTTTTGAGCAATTAAACTTTTCGGATATCGTGAAATTTAACATTTTTGAATTATAATTTAAGAACTTTATACTTCACTTTTGTTTTATCTTTGGTCGATATTTATACTTAGTCCTATTTCAAAATGCCTTAATAATTTATTTTGAAAATATTTCAATTTTTTTTTTCAAACGATATGAATTTTATGAAGACTTTCATATTTCCAAATACTTCAACTTCTATAAGATTATTTTGTAAAGCGTTTTAACATTGTCGAAATTAATTTGAATGTTCAAGTTTGATAACATTTTTTTTACTTTCATAATTACTTTGATAACATTTTCGAAATTTTAACGTTTTGAAATTAGTTTCTCTTTATTGTTGGTGGACTTTTGAATCTATTATTGAAAATGCTTGACAACTGGATCGATTTTTACTGACTACAAATTTGATTTCTCAAAACTAAATTTTGTTTCATGAGGAAAAGAAATATTATTAAATTTCTTAATCAAATTGTTTTACTTTTGTTTTGAAAATGTTTTAATTACCCTATTTCCTTCAAGCTCGTTACAAATGCTATTTAGCGTCGTTATGTTATCAAATAACTTTACTTTACGATTTCACTAATTAAAGGATTTCAAATTCCGGGTAGCTTAGCCCAATTTCTCTTGGAATAAATAATTGCATTTGATTTCATATCACTTTAAAAGTTGTAAAATTTTCTTTTACAGCAAAATTTTTATGCGAAATTTATATCCTTATCTTTTCGAGTGGGGTAATCTTGACTCCTTTCTGCCTATTCTTAGTTTCGAGGACGAAACTTTCTTTTAGTGGGGAGGATTGTAACACCCGCTAATTTTCTAGGCGTTGTTATCTATTCTGTTATGACTCCGTCATGACTCTGTGATTTTTTTTTCTGCCTTCAGTATCTTTCATTTTCAAACTTCATAATATTTTCGAGTCAAATATTATTTATTTTCATTAAAATATTTTAAATATTTTATTTTCCTATAATAAATCTATTTATTAAATTTTCGTCGCAAACTATTTATTTAATTCACAAAGAATCTCATTTTTATACGAACTATCATTTTAAGCTTGGATTTGGGTTATTTATTTTTCTAAAAGGGCCCAAATACGTTTATATAGTATTTCTAACTAAGAAAATATTTTTATTTATGAAAATCTATCATTTAATGATTTTATTACGAAGTTTCTTAATTAATTGATTTCTTACGCGAGATTTACTCAAATGGCTTTGAAATGCCTTTAATAATTTTACGATGCTTATTTTTATCAATCTACAACTAATTTGGACTCATATTTTCCTTGTGTGGACCGTGACTCCCATGTCACACACTACATTACATTTTTACTACATTTTATTTTATAACATGGATTAAGCTTTTAGATATTTTCTTTCTTCTCATTTATTTTGGGTGAGTTGTGAATAAACTTTTCATACTCCATACACACTTCATTTGGCTGGTTTTATCAAGTTAGTGTAGCCTTGTTTTCATCAATTTTAAAGTCTCATTTATGCATAAAGCTTTCATACTCTTTTATTCATTCATTCACCAATTTATTCTAGGCAAATACTCTTCATTTCCTCTCCTTTGGACATGGTTTTCAGCAGTAATTCTAGCCAATATTTGTCTTAAAATCGAGTCTTGATCGTCTCATTATCATCTCCAAATTAATCGTCTTTCCGTCTCCTTCGTTAAGGTATTAATCGATTTCTTTTCCAATCGTTTTCACCTTGATTTTTCAGCGATCTTATGGTATTTTCATACCATGGAATTCATGTTTTTTTAGGCTTTCGAAGCGATCCCGAAGAAGACGAATATATCGTAGATTCGGATTTGGATTAGAGGTAACGTCGACGTTACTCGGTATTACTTGATTTTATTTGTGTATTTGCATGTATAATTTTTATATTTCATTTTTGACAATATATGTATGTCATATAATCTGGAAAAATTTTAAAAGTTGAAAATTTGCATGTTTCGATATTTTTATCGCTTTTACGAGATTAACGATTAAATCGTCATATTAATTTGTAAAATCGTAATATTCGGCCTAAACATGTAATATATATTTATATTCTGTAAAAATTATTTTTTTGATGATTTTTAATAATTTATTATTTTTCTGATATTTTAGTTATCGATTATTGAATTATTTTCGTTTTCGTACAAAAACGATTAAAAGCCAATTTTTAGTTCTAGTACTTAAACATTTTATTTTAATCTGATTTTTGACGTGGTGAAACTTTCTGGTGAAATAGAATTTTCTGAAATTTTTCATAATTGTTCGGAATTGTTAAGTGGATGAATTAATTAATCACTTTAAATCATCGTTTATCGTTAAAACCGTGTTTGTTGTTTAAATTCTCGATTTCTGGTCTTTGGTTTAAATCTGGAAAAAATTATGATTCTGATGATTTCATATTAAAATGTAATTTTATGATTTTTAGTGCCTTAATAAAATGTTAGGAACGATAAGTTTTATGAATGGAATCTTTAATTGTGAAAACGGGTTTTAAAGACGGTTTTGACGGGATTTATTAAATCTGGAATTTTTGGAAATCTAGAAAAATGGTAGATTCTGGAAAATCATGATTTTTAAGTTTAATAATAATTTTTGGATATTAATACTTAAATCGTTTTGTAATTACTATTTCTATTAATCCTTATTGTCGAGATTAGACGATTAACGAGAAAACGCTTTAAAAACCGAGTTTTAGGATTCTGGAAAATTTTCTTTTCTGGACAGAATGTCCATAAATATATTTTAACTATTTTACGTAGTTTTTGTACTATTTATTAAAGTCTTTAATTAATAAGTATTGATTTTTGGACAAATTACGATTTATCGTTAAAATGCTTCGTCTTACCGAAAAGATTTATTTTTCCAGCTATTTTGAAAATATTTAAATCTGAAACTTTAAGAGTTAAATCATCCGTTAACATATTCTAAATATATTCAATCGTTTAATTAAATAAAAGACGTTAAAAGATTTAATTTGACATTTGCCGTAAAATCCTATTTGTAATCGTATTGTCGTAACTAATAATAATTAGGGAATTTTAGCTTTGTAAATTTTGAAAACACCCTGATTAGTATTATTAAAATGTTTAAGACATTTTTAATCATTTTATACACTTGTACGATATTTCAATAATTTCATAAACTCAAATGTTCTTACTTTAATAATTAATATCGTTAAGCCCGAAAGTATTAGTTTTATAAATCTATATCATTTACTAAAAATGTGGTATTAGTATGAACTAATATTTTCACTATTTTGATATAAAGCTATTTTTAGTAAAGTTTCTAAAAATAGAAGTTTCCTAAAATAGAAAGTTTCTTCTTTTAGAATATAAATGTTTACTTCTTTTATCCTCATATTATTTATATTGATTATATCTTTTGAATATCGATAATGGCTTTGTTTTGGAGTTATGGAATAAGAACAAGTGTGAGGTTAGAGTAATATATTCTAGGGTTTACGTTTTTGCCATCAACTATAAGGCTAGTGTATCAGGAATTGGTACATTGGTTGTTGAACCGGGTGACAGGTATCCCGGGAGTTTTGTACATTTTGACCTTAAGCTTAGGCCTCGCAGTAAGTCGCCGTCATAAGTTGAACTAGGTGACAGGTAATCCCAGGAGGGGTGTGCATTATCTTAAACTAGGGACACGCATTTATAAGTCGCCGCTCTATTATGATTGAGTAGCCTAGTTAGAGACCGAAGTTTAATTTGTTTGAATTAAGTTCTCGAAGCTAGTTTTTACTATTCTCCTAGTGAAAGTCTAGCCGTCTACAACTCTACACTACTCTTATCCATAACGTCATTTTGAATATTTTTATTATTATCGATATAATTTGGTTGCAGGTTAGCAAATGTTTTATGTTTTCTTCGGAAAACTCATTTTTATTATATTGTTTTGATACGTGAAGTTTTTCACTGAAAGTTTATTTTTATTATAATGTGTTTTATTGTTTTCCATTTTTACTATTTTTCTATAATAGTAATTACAGTTTTAAAATCCTGTTATACAGCTGGGAGAACGTTGACGTTGCTCCCCACTGATTGTGGCTGTTATGTTTTTAACATGGCAGGTTTATGTGTTTTCCTTCGGGTGGGCTAGCGAGCAGATATGGATCCTGCTTGTTTTAATCAGATCACTGTATTATGGATTGTTAAAACCCTTTTTATGGATTTTATTTATTTATTTATTTTGTAGCCATTTTTTTATGGGTTTTTCTATGGGGTACCCCTCAACTATTGACTTTTCCAAGTTGTGCCCCTGCCTTTTTCGAATTACAAGGTATACCCTTAAACTTTACTTATCACTCCATATCATAACCAAAGTGATAGGTGTATTACAATTTTTTTTGTAAATGGATAATTAACATATTAATAAATCCAATTTGATGCTTCGAACCAACCTCTCTTTCTTTACCATTCACCAAGATACCAAATGTCCACCACAACGCACCTCTGTTGTTGGTCGACGTCAACTTCTCTACCCCACTCTTTTAAATCCTTTAACCTCAATTCCTTCAGCACCCCTATGTCGTAGTGTGGTGGAATGGAGTTTTTCGAGTAAAGGATGCAAATTGAAGAAATATATCATGGTTGATGAAAGTCAATTAGGGAATAATCACTATTTACATCATCAATTGGGAAATTTTCGTTGGAAAATTATAACTTTGGTTACAATATAGAATAATGTACAAAGTTTAGGGGTACACCATGTAATTCGAAAAGGGCAGGGGTACCACTTGAAAAAGCCGATAGTTGAGGGGTATCCCATAGAAAAACTCTTTTTTTATTTTATGGCTTATGTATTGACTTACCATTTTTATTTAATCAAGACATAGCTACAGTGTGTTATAATCCCACTTCTACAGTGTTTCCGCCATTGTATTGCGTTAGAATTTTTAGGGGATTACAGGTGATTTTGTGAATATATGTAGAATCGAAAAGATAAAGCACTCACCTAACTGCGACCTATAAGAACATGCATGCAATCTAACATGATACCAATCTCTACCAACTGTACATACGCATTCAATCGGATCAAAACACATGTCGAGGACTTACATATGGTATAAAGTGAGGCTAATCGGGTAAGAAGGGGCAAAACGATATAGATATGTGGAGGTAAAAGTCAAGCTAGTACGACTACAACCATACATTAGAATCATTCCATCCTTAACAAACTTCAATCAAAGGAATAAAACATGGTACTAAGCGTCTTACTTTGGACACTTATCAAAATCAGCTTTGCACCAATAACTACGAAAATAGGGAGATCAATTCTTTTCTCATAGCAAAAATAATATACTCCTCTTCTTGTCTCACTTCATTTTTTTTCTTTTCTATTTTTTTCTTCTTTTTCTTCATTGATTTTTTCTTTTCAATTCATTTTTTTTTCAATTCCCTTCTTCAATCGACCTAGTACCAAATCTCACCCGAAAAAAAATAAATTCCGTCTAATTAACCAACTAGCTTGACTAGGATAGACAATTTATGGCATGTAGTTGATAAACGGGTCAAAACGGGCCAATTTGACTATGTGAAGTTCATGGGGAATAGATAAAGAAAGGGGATTGCTTCTTCCACATGTGTCAAAACCACGAACCGAATGCATACAGGTATTAAGAGACGAATGTCATGCTTATGCAGTTTGATGTTACATGTCTCATAAGGAGTACTACTCTCAACCTAAATGAAACTGATCATGAATGTCATCAGTTTAAGGAGGCTATAAATCCTTACAATTCTGAGTAGTTTGCCAACAATGAGTCAAGTTTATTCGTTCAGTAAAGTCAATCAATGACAAGAGAATGGTGAATCTAATTATATACAAAAAACGCTAACGATGCAAGACATAAGCAAGCTAATGAAGACATAGAAGCAATATCATCATCGTTATATAACCATTCTGACTCGACTATATGCAAAAACATATTTTTGTGATTTTTTTTATGCAAACGAAAATGCAAGAAATATGCAGATGGATGAAAACAACAGATGCATACCCTCCCCAAACCAAATCACACAATGCCCTCATTGTGTACAACAAATAATAAGAGGCATAAAAAAATTAGGGAAAAGATATGAAAGACGATGAAAGTGTAAAAGGAAAAAAAATGAGACTACTTACAAGATACATATAAAGGAGACATCCCCAAACCGCATCGAAGCATCCTCTTCATAATCAGAATTGTTGATGTCTCCGTCACAAAAATGGTAACTACACAAAAAAAACAACAAAACAAAAAAACACAAGAGAAGCAAAGAAAATATATAGAACACATCTTAGTAACCTATGTAAATCGCCTAAAAAATAGGTCAAGGATCGCATTAGCTTGTCAAACAAGCTAGACCAATCAGCAGCAAAGTGATCATAAGGAATCAACATCAACAAGCATGACCAATAATAAGCATGAAAAGTAAGAAGACTATTGAGCAGTTTATGAGAAAAGACATACCTACCAAATATCTCAAAATTATCCCAAGTCTTATCATTTGACTCAAATTGCACAAGAGGAGAGTCAAATAACTCAAAACTACTCAAAGCATCAAAATTATACTCTTCAACTCCCTTGAAGAAGTTATTATTATCACCATCTTCAATGCTCTCAAGAAGACAACCATCAAACGAGAAACCAAGAGCCAAAACAACCTCTTCTAAAAGAGTCTCACAATCCTCATCGATAATCATAGGCTCAAGTAAAGGTGTAAAGGAATCGAGATCAAGATAATCAATGGGTGAAGGAGATTCCTCTTCAAAACAATGGGAAAAGTCAAATTTCTCTAAAATAGGTTTCTCAAAGAAATCAGATTCGCAATCCCAAGTGTCCTCAATAATGAAACTCTCTTGACTCAAAGTATCATTCAAAAGTGCACTCTCTTCCCATTTCTCGTCCGTTTTATCTTTCCTCTCACGCTCACGGGCTTCTTCTTTGTTCAACTCTCTTTCCATAATCTCAAAATTGACATCAAATGACACACTCTCAAATTCACATGAATCAAAATACTCAATGTTATCCTCAGGAAGAACATTAGTCAAAGCATCCAGACACGCATTTTCCTCAAATATAAAATTTTCCATCTCACAATCATTGTTTGCCACAACAACATTCACAAAATGAGAAGAATATTTGACTAAAGGGTGTGAAAGTTGCTCCTAAGAAGAATAAGATGATTCACAAGTATCCAAGGAATGCAAGTCATCATCCTGCATTAAGTTAGAAATCATAGGGGTTTGAGGAACGAGGTGAGACTGAACACTATACACATCATCATCATCATCAATAATGTTCACAAAGTGTAGGGAAGATAGAATATTATGAATAACATTCACACTGTCAAGGGGAGAAGAAACATGACATACATGTGCATCAGATACATCACAAAGCGAGTAAGAATCAACCCCTTCACTCAAAAAAGAAGAAACATGTGACTTATCTCTAGGTTGTGGTCCTCTCCCAAATTCCCGATGGTCATGCCCACTAGCTATTATTTCAATCAAAACATGAGCTTCTTCCGCTTCCAAATCATAAAATTTCCAGTTACATGCAACAAGTATCAAATCTCTATGATAAGGAAGCAAGTTGTCAAAGAAGGTTAATGTAGTAAGCCAAAGTGGAATGCCATGATGGGTACATGCTCTTAATAAGCTCTTAAACTTACTCCAAGAATCACTCAAACTCTCAGACTCGCCCTGTTTGAAGTTAAGAATGTCTTGTCTAAACTTGGCGGTTTTAGCAGGAGGGAAGTAATTTCTAAGAAAGGCTAGAGCTAGGGGTTCCCAAGAGGAGAAGGTGTTAGGAGGGTGTAAGTGTAACCATTTCCGAGCTTTGTCTTTAAGAAAAAAGGGAAATAACATGAGAAATATCGTCTCGATGGGTAAATCACCCCTCCTCACCAACAACAATAGTCCACAAAATTCTTAAGAATTTCATACACATCCTCACTCTCAAACCCATGAAACGCATTCTGCTCCACTAAATCAATAAATCCTGGGTCAAGATAGAAGTCTAGACCCTCTAAAAATTCCCGAGCTTAATAGGTGAAGCAAACAACTCTGATTTTGGTGTATTATGGTCGGTTAGAGTAGGCATGGTGAGAAAATCAAAGATATAAAAAAACAGTGAAGACGGGGGGAAGAAGAAAGAAAAAAAAATTTAAAAAAAATTAGAAAAATAAAATCTAAAAAAAAAAGTAAAGTAAAGTAAAATTTAAAAATAAATAATAAATAATACAAATACAAATAAAAATAAAATAGTAGTAAAAATAAAATAGTAGTAAAAATTTAAAAGTAAAAAAAATTAAGGAAAAAAAAATTATGAGAACCGTCTCAACTCTCAAGGAATTGGAGTTCCTTGAGAGAAAAGACAAATCAAAATAAACAAGTAGAAAAACGCCGTCTCCCCGGCAATGGCGCCAAAATTTGATAAGCTAGTCGTGTACCTATCAAAAATAATCAACTACGGTCCAACTAAAAATATAGCTAGGGAAGTCGGGATCGATTTCACAGGGAGACAAATAAATCCTACTCGCAAGTAAAGTCTATCTTAGTAACCAAATCGGGGGTTGTAATTTGTGTTTAACTAATCTAAAAGTAGTGAAGGAAGAGAAAATAAAAAGAGAAGAAATAAGTAAAATAAATAGGATGAATTAAGACGAATTAATATGGAGAGAAAACTAGGATTGTCGGTTCACTACGAATCTCATATGGTCACGGTATAAGTCACAGGTCTGTCGCAGATATTGGTCTGAGGGGTAGTGAAAAGGTCCTTCCGGTCCGCTATTTACCCTAGCATGCGTCTAAAGACTTCCGATCTTATTAGGGCAAACTAATGTGTTGTAGCAGGTCTAACTTTTACCAAGCTTCCGATCTTAGGTTCAAGTTTACCGAATTCAATTAATCAATCATGCGAATTAACTGACTAATCGCGATTATATGCTACAATTAACAACTCAGATACAATATCATTGGCAGATCTATAAAATATTTAGCGACCACATTCAATTCGCAGATCCCCTAAATCCTAGCGAATAAGGAAATTAGCTACTCATAATTAAATCAAGAACAACAATATTAATAAAAGATTTTACTAGATTAAACATGACGAATAATAATAAAATTACGACAAGCATAAAACAAAGATTAAGAATAAGTAAATATGAAGAAGAACAATCAAGAACGAGGAAGAAGGAAGAAAGATTAGATAAAATTACCAAAAGGAATGAAGGCGATTAGAATGTTGCAATCTTACAATAACCGAGTTTTAAAATAAGAAATTAGACTAGAAGTAATTCTAAGAGAATAAGGAGAAGAAATCTAAAGAAGAGTCTAAGGAGAAGTAAAAGAGAATAAGGGAGAAGTTAAAGTAAAAAGTATGGAGAAGTTTACGACAACAATAATAAAGATGATAAGTAGATTAAGCATAACAAATAGATCTAAAAGAGAAATAAGCATAAACGAATTGATAAGATTAAGAAAGAAAGAATTAGGAATAAAGGAAGAACAAAGAGAGAATTAGATTACCGAGTTTAAAGGAAGAGTAAAAAAGAATTCATAAATCTATATCTAAAAGTTTGAGTGTAGAGAGAAATCTAAAGAGTAATCTAAAGAGAACTAAAAGCATAAGGAAGAAGTAGTATATAAAATCTAGTCTAATAGTTTCTTAAATACTAAGTTAAAACAAAAGCCCAAAAGTCTATTAACACTAAACATCAAATTAGGAAAGACTCGGGCTTCGTCCAGTCTCGAGAATAGTCGGTCGACTATCATTGACTTATTTCCGTTCTCAGCACTGCGCGCTCAACTTTAAATGCTTGTCATTTCTTTGTCACTTATTCAAATAGGGCCTGTAATATACTGTTGGAAAGCTAAGAGAAAGAGCTTTTCAACGCAACTAATGTCAGCTCAATTGAAGTTGTAGAACTCAAGATATTTACGTTTTAAATTGACTCGTTTGGAAATGATCATTCTCTTTTCTCATTTCGCATAAGATTTCATCTTTAAGCACGATTTTTGGCTTGTTTATGCATACACGGGTCCATTCCCTACATAAGATGCAACAAGACCACAAAGTATCAAATTCGGGGGAAAATAGTAGACAATGCTACTCAATATGCATGAAAATGCGTGCGTAAAAGACGAAATAATCATATATAAATCGCACGTATCAATGATTAAAGTGAATAAAATCACCTCGACGAAACAAGCGGCAAATGCACTGCTGAAAAAAGTTCCGGCGAAGGAGATCTCGGTATGTGGACCTAGATCCGCCATTGAAATACCGATTTTAAGAAAATGCGATTAATTGTTTTTAGCGAAATTGAGCAATTAGTTAGTGGAGTAATAACTAATACAGTAAGTGAGTACTTTAGTTAGTTGAAATTTATACGTGGTAAAAGTAGGGTCTGTTTTGATGTAGATAAGTTAAAATTTATTGTATATAACTCATACAACAAATATACATTAAAACACTGCCTGTTTTGATGTAGATAAGTGACTTTGTGTTGTACATGTTGAAAATTGTTCATAGTTAAAACAGTGTCTGTTTCGATGTAGAGAAGTTACAACGTGTTGTACATAAATCTTAGTTACTATGTGTTGCACATGATGAAATTATTATGTACAACTGATAAGTAAATATATACATTACGTAGTGACCTATGTACGACAAAACACGAAGTAGTACTTTAGATGAGTTATGTACGACTAATATAGAAATATGTACAATGATTTATTTTTCGGAAAAAAAAATTGTCGGAAAAAAAAAATTTGGGAATTCTTTTTTTTATATGTATGATTTGTTGTTTTGATCAAGTCTGGTCTGTTGATCTCAATCAGATCTAACGGTCCAGATTGTGCCTCAATGGTTGCAGGGAGTTTGGCTGCCTCAATGGATCCCGAATACACACACTAATATACATGATACGTACAATATGTTTTTGATTTTTATTTATGTCAAACTGAGTCTCTTATTATGATATGTAACTATTATTATCATGATACGTATGTGGATAGTATTTCATTACTATTAGACATACTCTTACCTTCGACGATTTGGTGTTATTATCATTGTCACTAAAAATCGGCTCGTGCATCGCACGGACTTTCCAACTAGTAGACTTGGTGTCATTTTGTGAAACTTGTATTTGCACATTTAAAAACTTTTATTATCATTGTCACTAAAAATCGGCTCGTGCATCGCACGGACTTTCCAACTAGTAGACTTGGTGTCATTTTGTGAAACTTGTATTTGCACATTTAAAAACTTTTTATTGGTGCTTTAAAAACAAAGAAACTATTTTTTTTTTTTGACGAATAGCGCACTTAGTCGCATTACAATATAGGGGAGGGGGATTCGAACCTGAGACCTATTGTCCCAGAGCACCTAGCCTTAACAACTAGGCTAAGACATCTTCGGTAAAAACAAAGAAACTGTAGACACCTGCATTTGTCATGTCATGCTCGTTTCTATAGTTATTTTCCGTCAAACACCCAACGATAGGAGGATAACACGGTTCAAACGCTCGATATGGACTCGCAATCTATGGTATCCGACTAAAACACACTACAGAGTACAAAACTGACCTCAACATCAAAATCCTTGAGCGGTTCCTTTACGTAGTTGCTAAATCATACCCAGGTTGTACTAACTCATACTCAATTTTTCATTATTTTTCCCTTCGTTATGCTTTTCTCATATCTCAAAACCTAACACTTATGCTTCTTTTCTCAACCCCTCAAAAACTAACTAAATTCTTCGTTAACTTTACGATTATGGATCATAATTTACACATGAGACAAGTAATTTTCCTAGGAGGCGTTTTCAGGTCGGCAACCATGACAAGGAAGAAGAAGAGCAAGCCCATTGTTACGAAGAAGAAAGGTCATCAACAACAGATACTAGAAGAAGACAACAGTTCTGATGACGACACTATTGTTGAGAACACTCTCATGCACGTACTACGTGATACTCCGATTCTGAACATAGCTGCAAATTCCATTGACGTAGATTTGCATGTTGCGGATGACCCGACTTTTGGTCATGAAGAAGGTAAAATTCCTGCGAATGACCATGAGACTAGTCCTCGGCAAATTAAAACGGGGCCAAGGAAGTCGGATATTGTGGAGGAAGAGGAAGACCTAATCCAAATTATAAAGGAAGAAATTGTTGATGAATTAGAATACTGGAAGACTTCGATCTACTGTTTCGTCATGGGTGCTAACCGTCCTTGGACAGTGATTGAAGGCTTCATCAAGCGGATTTGGAAGAACTTTGACGTAGACAAATATTCCTTTCTCCTTAATGGTATTTTCATAGTTCGGTTCAAGACGTTGGCCATGAAAGAGCAGGTTCTTAACCTTGGGCATACAATGTTTGACAACAAGCCGCTCATTGTTAAGGATTGGAACCCTGCTGAAAAAATAACCAAGGAAGGGGTTGAGGCGGTTCCGGTGTGGGTCCAGTTGGTTGACTTACCATTGAAATTTTGGGGTAAGGCATTACCTAGACTAGCGGGTTTAGTGGGATGTTTCATCAAACCTGATGGCACCTCAGCCACTAAAACAAGGTTAGGCTATGTCAGGGCAATGGTGCAAGTTCAATTGGGTCAAAAACTCAAAGAAAAAATACGATTTAAGGATGAGGAAGGCAAAGTGATAGACATTCAAATTGTGTATGAATGGAAGCCTGTGAAGTGCACTAAGTGCCTTGGATATGGGCATGAACACGCTCAATGCAAGAAAGAGGAACAACGTGTGAAACATAATCAGAAATCTCAAGATAATGGTAAGGTGGTCAGAAAGAAAACGTGAGATAAAAACTACAAGATATTGGTTAAAACAAAGCCTAATATTCTTGTTCTGAAACCAAAAGAGCCTTCTCGCCATCCTATTCTTCATGACACGGAGGTAAGGTTGTGTAAGGATACTATGTTTCTACAAATGCTTACTGGCGAGAGACTGGATAAACAGAAGAATGTTGACAAAGTCAGTTCGAGTTCTCATCGTTCTAATGATTAACTCCCATAAAATAGGTTCTTGGAATGTACGGGGCATGAACGACATAAATAAGCAACATACTATTTATGAGTTTTTAAGGAGGCAAGAAGTTGATGTTTTTGGGTTATTAGAAACAAAAATAAAAGCTACTAGTTTGAATAAAGTCATTCCTAGTTTTTCGGAGCAGTGGTCCATCAGTACTAATACTTCTAGTGCTACAGGGGGCCGGATTTGGGTCCATCAGAAAGTAGGTGTGCAGGTGGTCCAGGTGACTGCACAAGCAATGCACATGTTAGTGGTAGCTGGAAACAAGCGGTATTCACTTACCCTAGTGTATGCGTATAATGCAATTGAGGAGATGGAAACACTTCGGGATATGCTGTGGGACCTGGCTTTGAGAGTCCGTGGTGCCTGGGTTGTGGCTGGGGATTTCAACACGGTCATCAGTGTATCGGAGAGGATGAGAGGTAACAGTACAGAGGCAGAGATGGAACCGTTTAGAGAGTGTTTAACTGCTTGTCAGTTGGAAGATAGTCCTGCTGCAGGAGCATGGTTCACCTGGAATAACAAACAGAGGAAAGAAGACAGAGTATATAGCCGTCTTGATAGGTATTTGGTTAATAAACAATGGATTGAAGAATTCTCGGAAGGCTTTGCCCATTTTTTGCTGAAAGGAACCTTTGACCATTGCCCTTATATCATTCACTCTGATAAGATGGTGGAGTTAAGAAAAGATTGTTCAAGTATCAGAATATGTGGGGTTTGAATGCTAACTTCTTAGCTTTGGTGAAAAGGAGTTGGGAGGAGAAGCCTAGTGGATCAAGTATGTTTCAATTAGTGACTAGGTTGAAACGACTTAAAAGGATTCTCAAGCAACTTAATTTTGAGGAGTGTGGTGATATTGAAAATAGGTGCCAGCAGGCGCAGATGAAGCTGGTTGCAGCTCAAATTGCAGTTCAGCAAAATCCCAGCTCTGAGGATGCTGTTCAGCATGAATGGGAATGTAATCAAATAGCAACTCAATTGCAGAAGGACTGTCGGGTGTTCCTTATGTAGAAAGCTGAGGTCGCCTGGGTGATAGAAGGGGATCAAAACATGGCTTTGTTTCATTCTTTTATCAGGCAGCGAAGAGCTATGAATAGAGTGATGGTCATCAATGACTCTCAAGGGGTTGAATGGAATAATCCACGGGACGTCTAGCAGGCTTTTTAGACTTCTATACTTCGTTGCTGGGGGAGAGTCAGTCTACTATTCCTGTTCAAAAGGATATGGTTCGACAAGGGAGAATTTGTACTCAGGATCACTGGCAATTTTTGCTCTCGCCTGTGACTGCTAATGAGATTAAAGAGGCCGTGTTTAGCATCCCAAAGGATAAAGCGCCAGGCCCGGACGGGTATTCAAGTCAATTCTTCAAAGAATCGTGGAGAGTGGTGGGAGAGGACGTAGTGGCTGCTGTTCTAAAATTTTTCGCCTCTGGAAAGCTTCTGAAACAGGTTAATGTTACCTCTATCACTCTTATACCTAAGGTTGCAAAGCCTCAGACTGTGTTACAGTTCCGTCTAATAGCGTGTTGTAATGTAGTGTACAAATGCATCTCTAAGGTGTTGTGCTAGAGGTTGGGATCGGTATTGCCTGATATAATCAGCCCACAGTAAGGAGGTTTCATTGAAGGGGGAAACATTATTGAGAATGTGCTTATTTGTCAAGATCTAGTAAGGTTATATAATAAGAAATTTGTCTCTCCCCATTGCCTGATGAAAATCGACATTCAAAAGGCGTATGACAGTGTGAAATGGGTTTTCGTAGAGCAAATGCTGGACGCGTGTTGTGTGTCAAATTTGGACCGTTTTTCCTCCTATTTAGAGCCGTTTTTCCTCCGTTTTGCGGGATTAGAGTGCGATTATCGCCGTATTTTGAGTAATTCTCGCATTAGGGTCTCTCTTTTGCATTTTACGTGTTTTTGGTAGTTTTCTGTCTATTTTGATAGGATTTTCGACCAAAAGCGTGTCCGAGCTTCTATGAGCATGAAAGAGAAGGATACCGTCCGAAAAGCAAAGCACACAACTTAAAATCCAAAGTCCAAACCCAAGAGGTGAAACCTTGAGCGAAAAGGAAAAACTATTGTACATTGGGCATCTTCACCGGAGAGGTCGAACTTCAAATCAACATATCTAGAGTTCTAGACCTCGGATCGAAGCGATTCTGGTTGGAGGTGAAATCTTATCTTCTTAGCTTTCAAACGACATATCACATGCCCCAAACGAAGTTCAAACAAGAGAGTTATGGCCCTCTGAAGTCACAGGGCGAAATTTCACCCGATGAGAATTTGACCAGGCAAAATTTCGCCCGACGGTGTTGCTCCCCAGATTGCCATTTTGGACAAAAAGTTCATAGGGTGAAATTTCACCCTATGAGTTGACCGGGCGAAATTTCGCCCACCGGGTGAAATTTCGCCCGATGGAGAAAAGCGCTAAAAACCGCAAAATGAGAAGAAAATCTCACCGGGTGAAATTTCACCCGGTGGGATTAATTCGTCAAGTCGCAGGGCGAAGTTTCACCCCATGAAGACTCATTGGGCAAAGTTTCATCTCAAAGGACAAAGTCTCACTAATGGGCAAAGATTAGATTTGGGCTTTAGGTTAAGAAGACACATTAAGGCATTACTATATATATATATATATATATAGAGGCAGGATCCCCTACATTTCCCAAATCTCATACAATTTACCTTTCATTTGTGGCCTTTGATTTTGATGAGATGAATGGCTGAGATTGGATGCTTTCTATATTAAAGGAAAAAAAGATCCACCTTCACTAACAGTTACACATAACTTGATACACAAATATTTCTCAAATCCTGTATACGCTTATCTCCCCAAAATCACAAAAAAAAAATATTATCCAACCCAACTTTCACAGTACGTGAAATTCCATCCACGTATCGTCAATTTGAGCCAATTGCGACAGTGTCGTCAATCTCTGGTCTTTGAAGTACGTAAGGTATTTCGTTTTTTTCATTCTATTTCGTTTTTTTTTTTTCGAGTTGACGTTATATAAATATATGTAGTGCGGATGCAATTATCGTTGTTTCAATTCCGTCAAACTTAAGAAGAATTGAACAAAATATTGTTGTTATTGTAGAATTTCCTTTACTGTTTTAATTGAACGATTGGTTCAATTTCTTTATTGTATTTTTGTTCAATTTCGTTATTATTTAGTTTAGTTCAGAATAGTTGTTAATATACTATAGAATAATTGTTATTGTGCAATAGAGTAATTATTGTTGAACTATAGAATAATTGTCATAGTAGTTGGATGAAGTTTCAATTTTAGTTTCAACGCTAGAAATAATTCCACATTCAATTCGATTTTTTTTAAACTTTCAGTTCAATTTGAAATTATTCCAATTGGAATTTGATTTACTCCGAAATATCAGTTCAATCAGAAATTATTCCGATTCGAAATAGGATAGTTTAAAATAATTGTTATTGTACTATAGAATATGTTTTATTGCACTATAGAGTAATTGATGTTGTACTATAGAATATTTGTCAGAATAGCTGGATGAAATTTCAACTTAAGTTTCAACTCTCGAAATTGAAATTCCAATTTCAATCTAAAAGCTTATTTGTTTCTATTTCAAGGCTGGAAATTATTTGACTTTCAATTAGATTTTTTTATCCAAAATTTCAGTTCAATTAGAAATCGATTTTTACGAAAGTTTCTGTTCACTTAGAAATTATTACGATTTGAAATAGATTTTTTCCAAAATTTCAGTGCGATTCGGAGTTATTCTCGTTTCAATTTGTGTTTTTCCAAAATTAAATTATGCTAAAACTGTTATTTCGTTCACATCGTTTCAATTTTTGTACAATGCTCGCATTTTCAAATTTTCAGTTGGACGCTCGAAATTATAGTTAATTCAACGCTCGAAATTGGAATTTATACAACGCTCGAAATTGGAATTTATACAACGCCCGAAATTATAGTTAATTCAACGCTCGAAATTATACAATTTGGTTTATTGTCGTTATTGTATAGTTTAATCAATTGCATTGTTGTACTATATTCTTGTTCAACTACGTTATTGTACATAACTTCAATTTCGTTTAATGTATAGTTTAGCTTAGAATAATTGTTAGTGTACTTTAGAATAATTGTTACTGTACAGTGTAGTAATTGTCATTGTAATATAGAATAATTGTTAGAGTAACTAATAGTTGGGCGAAATTTAATTGTCATAATTTAAAATTCAATTTCAGTCGTTTAAATTTTACTATTTAAAAACCAATTTCAATCCAAAAATTAAAACCCAATTTCAAACAAAATTTAAAATCACTATTTCATTAATTTATTATTTAAAATCCGATTTCAATTAATCCAATTTCAATTCGATTGTTTGCCGCAATTTGTCGAACCAACTTTCATCAAAATAGTGAATTAACGAAATAGTGAATTCTGAAACATTCTAATGGGATAAGTACTGTTTCGATGGTGTAGATAATGATAACGTATCAATAACAGTAGTTTTACTTGTCCCTACTGTTTTGACAGATAAATTCTTAAACCTGTATCAACTGCACTGCATTATTGTTAGAATAATTGTCACTGTACTTTAGAATAATTGTTATTTTACAGTAGAATAATTGCGTAACTATAGAATAACCATGAAATATACTTGTACACAAACTGCGTAACTATAATCAATGTTACAATTTAGAATAATTGTTGTCATACCATAGAATAACTACTCGACTACTATAATATGAAACAATAACTTGTTAGTTAACATAATTATTTCCGAAATACTAGTTTACTGTATTTGTATTATATAACTTTTGCAGTTATAGTTACTACTAGGTTACTATGTAATAACGAAAATTTATGTTATCTAGACAAATAGACTTATTTTTATGTTGTCGATTTTTGAATGACAGACAAATATATAATGTCATCTGCACAAGAGCACATTAACTACAGTGGAACGCTTTCATTGAGTTACACTACAGATGGCAATGAGGAATGGGTTAGAGAAGTTCCAGCTGAATTCAAGCCTAGAATTGGGCAAGTATTTGGAAGTTTACCCCATGCCTTCGAGTTTTACGATGTTTACGCGAAAGCTTGTGGTTTTACTCCTAGGAAACACAACCAGGATACGTTCCATGATGGGGTCATACAAAACAAATATGTTGTTTGCAACAAACAAGGATTCAAGGCTAAAAGTAACAAGTTGATAATGATTGACAATGACGATGATAGTGAAAAAAAGAAGAAAAAAGGGCAACAAAAAATAGAAGGGAAGAAGACGAAGTTAACCAGGACAGGCTGCCAAGCAAGCATAAAGTTTTCTTATGTGCTAGGAGGGTATAAGGTGGATCAATTCAACGAAGTCCATAATCACCCACTTTGTGCTATCCAGAATCAAGAGTTTGAGAAGGTTTATAGACACCTTACCCTTTATCACAAGCAGACCATTGTGAATAATTGTAGGCTGAATATTGGTGCTACAAAGACATTTAGGATACTGAAAGAGCAGTCCAATGGTTATGCTAATATTGGTGCCACCCTCACAGATTTGAAGAATTTCAAAAGAGATATTAAGTGTTTTATAGGTCTCCAAGACGCTCAGTTATTCATAAATTACCTTAAAAATCTTTCGGAGACACAAGATGGGTTTTACTTTGCATATCAACTTGATCGTCAGAATTGCTTGTGTAGAGTATTTTGGGCAGATGCACAAGCGAGGAACAACTATTCCATATTCGGGGACACCATCTCCTTTGACCCGACTTACGGTACTAACAAGTACTTTATGGTTTTCACTCCCTTTACCGGCGTGGACAACCATAAAAAGTCTGTTACTTTTGGTGCTGCTTTGTTGTCTCATGAGGATGACCTCGCGTTCGATTGGGTATTCGAGAAATTCTTGGATTGTATGGGGGGGAAAGAACCTCAGTGCATTATTACTGACCAAGATGCTGCCATTAAAAATTCTGTGGAGAATTGTAGACACCCGCATTTCGACTGCCAGGTGTCTATGGCAGTTTCCAAAAAACACCCGATGATGATCGGACGCTAACGTGCTTCTATGCGCTCGGATACGGGCTCAAATCCATTAATCGCTGGCTAACACACTTACAGAGTACAAATCCCACAAAATCAACCTCGAATCCAGGCCCAGCGGACCGTTCCGAGCCAAACAAGACTAATTTGGGCCAAAACCGACACCGGAATTAAAACCGACTTTTTGCGATTGGGTCAACCCTGGTCAAGGTCGTTTCCGAGACATACAAAACAACCATTCACAACATCAAAAGTCCAACTCAAGAAGCAAAACCAACAGTCCATCTTCAGACGGGCCATCAGGTCAAGTCCGTCAAGGCAAAACCCTAGACACCAAAGTGCATGACCATGCCTATATAAACACCCCCATGCAACACACTTTCAGACATTGAAAAAAACACCCTAGAGCAACTCTACACACACATACAACATCTATTACAAACCCTAATCCAACCTTAGCAATTCTACACTAGCAAAAAACCCTAAACCTAGTTTTAGGAATCAATTCCGAGCCACCATAACTTAACCTCCATAAAACCTCGAAGACTCTTGTGTTAAAGCCACGGTTACGAGTTCGATCCGAGACAAGAACATGTAGGTTGAGGGTGTCAAAACCCCGTTCTCTCCTTCTCTTCCTCTCGTCATCTTCTTCGCTTTTTCTTAATTTTTTTTATTTTTATTTTTTATTGCATCATAATATCGATAATACTAATACAAAACATTAAAATACTTATCGATTTGTGTCGAGTAAGAGGGGTATCGGAATAAGGAAACACGAATATACAAGTGTACTGCACACAGCGTTGACGGTCGCTTGTTCCAATACCCCGATTACTTGATTATTGAGATAAGTTAACTTAAACAATTTTTTTTATTTCGTTTGCATCATTATCATTAGTCGTATATTTACATTATTTTCCAAAAACAAGCATTATAAGGGTCGAAACCCGTTGATGCGGATCCGACATCAAACAATTCGCAAGAATTAATTATGATGTCGGGATGCGGAGGGAATCAAGTCGAGTTTTTTTTAATTAAAGTATCGATCTATTAGATTCGATACCAATTCCATAATTGGATGTCGAATTTAATAATTTAGTCAAATTAATTAACACGATTTTCGTTGATGCCAATATAGATGTCCTCTAATTCAATTGAATTAATTACGACATTAATAAACGCGGAGAAAATTTATATCGTGCTAGTTAATTTAAAACGACTTATATTATTTTCTTTATTTTTTTCACTCTAGTATTCCATATCGATTCCATAATCGGATATGGGATATGACGAGCATTAAAATTAAAATCGAGTATAAATTATTCCAAGTATTTAATATCGATTTCATAATCGAATATTGAATACGACGAATATCGAAAATATTAAGTCGAGTGCAAATTACGCAATATTTGTACGCGATTTAATAAAATCATCAATTTCCCGAAGAAAGCAATTTCGCTCTTTTTATTATTATTCTTCGAACATCATTTTTTTAGACAAAACAATTTTTTTAGATCTCGATATATTTTTTTTTCTTGACCTCGGTCAACACGTGTTAATCCATCACGTGACAAAATCATGCATTCATCACATCTATATCTTTATTCAATTTATTACTCGTTACATCGTTACTAACGGTTTAATTGTTTCCTTTGTCGATTTTTGTCGTTTATTTTATTTTACTAAAATGAACCCATATGCTAAAATTCCACTTTGACGTAGAATTAATTGCATTAAATCGACTTAGAAACCCTTTTCAATTCCATTCACATGTTTAGGGAAAATAATCTTTGCATATCATTTTCCCGTTTAACTAAGCGCGCGTATTGTAAGTCACTCGAATTCTTAGTAGAGGCCGCTAATGTGCGGGCGGGGTTGGGTGTCCTTTGTGGGCTTCCCAACACGTACCCTCACCCCTTACTCAGAACCTCGGTTTCCGGATGCCCGAAACCGTTGGCGCACGAGAGTCATTCAATACACAATATCCGATAATGTCGGTATTGGTATCAAATGCAAAGGGACGAGCCCAATAAACTCTGACATCGGAAATGGGCCGTATTTTGTATACGGACCACTACGACATAGAGTGGGCTCGAATGGTTCCGAATAACCACAAAATTCGGTGGCGACTCCACTTCGACCTAAATTTCAATTCGATCCGTTTCATATGGAGATTCATTCGCCTACCCAAACCCGCGCGTGGCCGCGTCGGGGTGGACCTATGTCATGTCCACAATTTGGCGACTCCGCTGGGGACTAACTGATGCGTGACTTACCATCGGCATCCTCAGGGTGAGACTCGAATAGAAATAGTTTGACAAATACAATGCGCGTGTTAGTTTTACGGTTCATGCATAACCCATATTTTCCCGGGCCGGTACTGGTGACCGACGTCCCACTATACCATTGATGTACTCCAACATGGATATGTCAAAAGGTGTCCATAGTCGATTCGAGTGGGTTTCGCGGCATGTTCTAAGCTCAACTCGACTTAGAGAGTCCGTCCCGATCAACGTCTAGACTATGTACACTGGTATAGACCCTTTCAGACCGACCGAGACTTAGTGTAGAGCATACATGGCGTCGTTATAATGCTTGTGTGACTACGTGCTACTTGGTTTCCGAGTCATTTTCAAAAATATCAACTTTTCAAAAATTACATCCTCCTTTTCAAGATATTCGATTTTCAAAATCCGGGACATACCGAATTTAGGACTTATGATTTTACTCAAAATAGCCTATTTTCTAGCCGGTATGCTGCCCAAATCAAAACTCGAACTTTCAAAACTCGTGGCCCAATGACTTTTCGTCCACTTTTTCGAAAATTTGGGCCATTCACCGAGTCCACTCGGTCCTTCTTCAAAAATCAATCAATTTTCAAAAAACTTCCCTCCTTCTAGAACTTCCCGTATTTAGCAGTGTCGGGTCGAGTCTTAAGTTGTCAAGGTCTTTAGCGTCGAAACTCCGTCGATCTTACATCACGAGTTTCTTCCCTATCCCAGTTCGCCTTATTAGACTAAGGCAAGTCCCACCTGCGTAGGACATACTCCTACAAAGGAAGGTCCGTCTACACACTCGAGTCTAAAAGTCTGTGGATGTCTCACGTGGACCTTCCTTCGAACAGGACTCGGCCCACATAGCCGAATCCTAAGGAAGGCCCACCTTTCACGAGTCACCCGTCTAGGTGTCTTTTCCGAGTCAACCTTTTACAAGGCATAGCCCTATAACAAAAGGTTCACGGTCCTTACGTCTAAGGGTCACTCGTCCCACACTCGAGTCTTAACAAATCTTCAATCCCACTTGGGGATTACCCCTTAGCAGGGCGATCAATCACGGTTGCTCTAAGGGCCATGTCTTACACGTGTCTCACATAACCCACTTTCAAGTCACTTAGATGCCACACCATCTGAGTCCCTAGCCTCACTTGGGGGCTATTCTCCGACGGAGTGATTAATCACAGTCAGTCCGAGAATCGTACCCTACACATTTGTCTTAGGGGAGTCTAACCCGAGTCAAACTGAGGTCGTCCCTCCTCTTACGCTATTTCCTATGCCTTGGTGAGTTTGAGCTCCGAAGCAACCTCTCTGATTACGTGGTGCTCTTACAGACAGGCCACCCGCAACCCGACATCAACGCAAGATGGAAGAATTGAAAGATGTCCTAACCAAAATCGAGACTCAACTGACCTCCATCCTTGCTAACCAAGCAACTTTGGACACTCGCCTGAGCACTGTAGAGAAAACGGTCCTAGTTGAAGGAGTTGAGTCCACTGGGCCCATAGCCGAATTGGTCAGTGTTGTTCGCAGGCTCGAGGAGCAAGTTCACTTATCAACAAGCAACTCAATCCACTCCGAAAATGCTCGCATTTATTCACCTTTGAGTAACGAGCTACCGGCCAACCTCAACTTGACGGGAATTCCTATGTTTGAGGGTACCGAAGACCCGGTCCATCATATCCGGGCCTTCAAAGACTTCATGGCAGTCAAAGGGGTAAAGTCCACCATGTTTAAGCACTTATTCCCTTCCTCCCTCCAGAAGCACCCTAAAGCCTGGTACTACAGGCTCGATTCCAAGAAATACCCGACTTGGGATGATGTGGCAACAGAATTCGCTCGGAACTATGCCGATAACACTGAAATCCAGACTACAATGCGTACTCTGGAAGTGATGGCCCAAGAGCCCAAAGAAGGGTTCACTAAATATCTTCAAAGGTGGAGGGCCGAGAGTGTAAAGTTGGTAGACAAGCCCAACGAGAAGACACTAGTGGAGACGTTCATCAACAACCTCCTACCTTCTTACCGCGTCCATCTTAGGTATGCCGGCATTTCAAACTTTGTCGTACTTACCAAAATGGGCATTAGGATTGAAGACGATCTTCGACATAATGAAGATCTGGGTGAAGTTGATACTAAAGGCTATACTGGACATCAACTCGAGTCCTTAGAAGCCGACGACTAATGACAACATTATCCGAGAGTCCGGATCCGATTTGAGTCCGAGTCTGAGTCCGAGTCTAGGATGTACTATTCCCTTCAAAGTCGAAGTCAAAGTCAAAATCAGAGTCAAAGTCAGGGTCAATTGTATTCTGTCCTCTTTTCAAAATTCAATAAAATCAAGCTTTCAACATTCTATTTCTCATATCTACTTTCCTTATGTGTTTCCGAGAACATGATGAACACCATCATACACTGTGAGCACACGCACGTGACTATTATGGGCACATCTGTAATGACTGCAGGAAACCGAGCCCCTGTTTTCTTTTTACCTATTCCGTGTCTGGTATAGAAAAACCACATAACTACCCGTAGCAGGAGCGGTACCGAATCCTATGACAAATCTAGGTAATCTCCTAGTTTGGGTTCAAGACGGGAGGCAAGCCCATTTCCCACCATAAAATACCCCTCCAATAAGACTGACCAATCCCTACCTTAGGTGTTAGTCTGACCGGCAAAAAAAAAACACTGGGCAAAAAAAATCAAAAGTAAAAAAAAACAAAAGAAGGCCATCAAAAAAAAGAAAGGGCCAAAACAAAAAGAAGACCATCAAAAAAAAGAAAACTGGACACAAAAAAAAAAATCGAAAGTCCATGAGGAAAAAAGCAAAAGGCCAAAAAAAAAAAGCAGGTCATCATCAAAAAAAATTCAGAATACCCATGACCGTGGTCAACGGTCAATTCAAGGGAAAGCCCCACGACCAAGGTACGGTCAAAACTATCAAAACCCATGACCGCGGCTAAGAGGTCAATCAAAAATCAAATACCCATGACCGTGGTCAACGGTCAACTCAAGTGAAAATCCTTTGACCGCGGTACGGTCAAATTCAAAATTATCCATGCCATCCAATAGGGGAGTAACAATCAAGCTGGTCAGCTAACACCACACTCAGCCTTCCCACATTACAACCCTCAAGACCTTCCCGAGACCCAGGCCAGAGACAGCCCGGAATTTTGAGGATTCAAGCTCCATAGGATACCCCTAACAATCAGGGCCAGACATGGAAACCAGATCCCACATTATCAAACCAGCCTTCGAAGCCTTAGCTCCACAGAACCGAGCTCCAGATTTCGAGTCATCAAAACCAGATCCCACATTATCAAACCGGCCCTCGAAGCCTTAGCTCCACAGAACCGAGCTCCAGATTTCGAGTCATCAAAGCCATTTACTTCCTAGCACCACATTTCCAAAAACATCAAATTCCCCGAGAGCAGAACTCGTTAAAAATCCCGAGAACAAAACTCGTTAAAATTCCCCGAGAGCAGAACTCGTTAAAAATCCCGAGAACAAAACTCGTTAAAATTCCATCCAAACCAGTTACCAACTCCAAACACGGGAACTCAACTTGCAGTTGGCATAGAACATGCCCAAATAGTTCACACCACCTCTGGGGGCTACCCCGGAGAACGCTCACAGTCACAGGATTAACATCCTAACAATTCTAGCCCTTTGATCAAGACATCATTGGGAATGCACCTAGCCTACACCATCGCTCTGGCTAGTTACACACAAAGCCCTAATAAACTAGGCGCCAAAATTCATCTTCCAGTCCACTGAACTACGGCATGGTTTGATTTCACCACACGTGAATACGTAGGCAGCCTTTCAACAGAGGCACAACCACTCACATTGACACACATTCAAAAAGTGCCATCACTCCGGTCACGACACTGTCATGTTCTCAGTAGCTAGCTTTGTCGTCCTGGGGGCTTCTATTAGACAGAAGTTCTCCTTCCACTCACATAATCCAAATACTTCCAAAATCTAGCCTCCTTTCTATAGTGTGTCCTAGTACTCGACTCAGTCGAAGACAAGAATCTGTCAGGACTCGAGGCAGTACCCACTTTGGAAATGTACCCAAAAATCAGAAATCCAGAGGGGCACCAGACTAAAACAGTCTCATTACAGGCTACTGCAATCCCCCCCATAGCATATCTATCCCGTTTCGATGTGCACCCGTGTTGCCACTCGCCTAGGCTATGGGATAGCGCAACTTAAGAGTCTTGTTAGGCGGCCCACACCCCTACCGAGTCACGGTCCAACCCCTCGAGAGTCCAGTCGTGTCAGTCAACTCGTCCGGTCACGTCCAGAGTCGAGTCTGTTGGTAGGCCTCTCTCTTCAAATTCCACTTTGAAATTTGCAAATCTAGCCATTCGAAAAAAGATCCTTTTCGACAAGGTCAAATTTCGGTCTATTTAAACTGCAAATTACTTTCCTAATCTTTGTTAGGAGTAAAAAATCTCAAAGTTTCCAAAATTCAAAAAATCTCAAATTTTCAAGATTTCAAAATTCAAAATTTCAAAAAATCATTTTCCCCCAGCGCGAGTCATTTTGCTACCTACGTGTTGCATGCATTTTATGTGACTTATACAGGTACGACTCAAACAGGGACGTGCAACCCACTATACCTCCCCAGCGGAAGCCAACGGTGGTATCTAACGGGATGGGCCTACACACAGGCGCACCCAGGACTTACGCGACAAGTCCAAATTCCCCACGGAGGTACTGTCATCAAGCGCAGGTATGATTTCTGTCTTGTGGCTGGCGAGCCCTTCACGCAAGTCTAATGGACTATAAACGACCCGGCCGGAAGTCCGCCAGGTTTCAATCCTCGATTGGCCTGGTGGATACTCTGACTTTCGCCCTGTCCAAGCCTCAGTCAGAGTGGGGGCTCTGTAGACACCCGCATTTCGACTGCCAGATGTCTATGGCAGTTTCCAAAAAACACCCGATGATGATCGGACGCTAACGTGCTTCTATGCGCTCGGATACGGGCTCAAATCCATTAATCGCTGGCTAACACACTTACAGAGTACAAATCCCACAAAATCAACCTCGAATCCAGGCCCAGCGGACCGTTCCGAGCCAAACAAGACTAATTTGGGCCAAAACCGACACCGGAATTAAAACCGACTTTTTGCGATTGGGTCAACCCTGGTCAAGGTCGTTTCCGAGACATACAAAACAACCATTCACAACATCAAAAGTCCAACTCAAGAAGCAAAACCAACAGTCCATCTTCAGACGGGCCATCAGGTCAAGTCCGTCAAGGCAAAACCCTAGACACCAAAGTGCATGACCATGCCTATATAAACACCCCCATGCAACACACTTTCAGACATTGAAAAAAACACCCTAGAGCAACTCTACACACACATACAACATCTATTACAAACCCTAATCCAACCTTAGCAATTCTACACTAGCAAAAAACCCTAAACCTAGTTTTAGGAATCAATTCCGAGCCACCATAACTTAACCTCCATAAAACCTCGAAGACTCTTGTGTTAAAGCCACGGTTACGAGTTCGATCCGAGACAAGAACATGTAGGTTGAGGGTGTCAAAACCCCGTTCTCTCCTTCTCTTCCTCTCGTCATCTTCTTCGCTTTTTCTTAATTTTTTTTATTTTTATTTTTTATTGCATCATAATATCGATAATACTAATACAAAACATTAAAATACTTATCGATTTGTGTCGAGTAAGAGGGGTATCGGAATAAGGAAACACGAATATACAAGTGTACTGCACACAGCGTTGACGGTCGCTTGTTCCAATACCCCGATTACTTGATTATTGAGATAAGTTAACTTAAACAATTTTTTTTATTTCGTTTGCATCATTATCATTAGTCGTATATTTACATTATTTTCCAAAAACAAGCATTATAAGGGTCGAAACCCGTTGATGCGGATCCGACATCAAACAATTCGCAAGAATTAATTATGATGTCGGGATGCGGAGGGAATCAAGTCGAGTTTTTTTTAATTAAAGTATCGATCTATTAGATTCGATACCAATTCCATAATTGGATGTCGAATTTAATAATTTAGTCAAATTAATTAACACGATTTTCGTTGATGCCAATATAGATGTCCTCTAATTCAATTGAATTAATTACGACATTAATAAACGCGGAGAAAATTTATATCGTGCTAGTTAATTTAAAACGACTTATATTATTTTCTTTATTTTTTTCACTCTAGTATTCCATATCGATTCCATAATCGGATATGGGATATGACGAGCATTAAAATTAAAATCGAGTATAAATTATTCCAAGTATTTAATATCGATTTCATAATCGAATATTGAATACGACGAATATCGAAAATATTAAGTCGAGTGCAAATTACGCAATATTTGTACGCGATTTAATAAAATCATCAATTTCCCGAAGAAAGCAATTTCGCTCTTTTTATTATTATTCTTCGAACATCATTTTTTTAGACAAAACAATTTTTTTTGATCTCGATATATTTTTTTTTTCTTGACCTCGGTCAACACATGTTAATCCATCACGTGACAAAATCATGCATTCATCACATCTATATCTTTATTCAATTTATTACTCGTTACATCGTTACTAACGGTTTGATTGTTTCCTTTGTCGATTTTTGTCGTTTATTTTATTTTACTAAAATGAACCCATATGCTAAAATTCCACTTTGACGTAGAATTAATTGCATTAAATCGACTTAGAAACCCTTTTCAATTCCATTCACATGTTTAGGGAAAATAATCTTTGCATATCATTTTCCCGTTTAACTAAGCGCGCGTATTGTAAGTCACTCGAATTCTTAGTAGAGGCCGCTAATGTGCGGGCGGGGTTGGGTGTCCTTTGTGGGCTTCCCAACACGTACCCTCACCCCTTACTCAGAACCTCGGTTTCCGGATGCCCGAAACCGTTGGCGCACGAGAGTCATTCAATACACAATATCCGATAATGTCGGTATTGGTATCAAATGCAAAGGGACGAGCCCAATAAACTCTGACATCGGAAATGGGCCGTATTTTGTATACGGACCACTACGACATAGAGTGGGCTCGAATGGTTCCGAATAACCACAAAATTCGGTGGCGACTCCACTTCGACCTAAATTTCAATTCGATCCGTTTCATATGGAGATTCATTCGCCTACCCAAACCCGCGCGTGGCCGCGTCGGGGTGGACCTATGTCATGTCCACAAGAATAAATTCAAGGAAGCAACACATCGGAATTGTATGTGGCATATCATGCTTAAGCTAACTGATAAGGTCGGTTCCACAACTTGTAGGGATACGGACTTCGTTGATCGCCTTGCAAATATTGTATAGGATATTGACTTAGAGCCGTCAGATTTTGAAGAGAAATGGTGTCGAGTGATTGAGGACTTCGAATTAGAGAGCAACACCTGGTTAACAGACATCTATAGGATTAGGAAGAAATGGATACCTGCCTACTCGAGGGATCTGAAATTGGGTTGTATTTTAAGGACGACACAACGGTCCGAGAGCGAGAACAGTTTTTTTAAGCGGTTCGAGAGTGTGAATGGTACGCTAGTTGAGTTTTGGATGCGTTTTCAATCTGCAATGGACCAGCAACGTCACAATCAGAAATCACTTGATAACGCAAGTGACAACTCATTACCGCAAACCGTCACACCAATAGGGCTTGAAAAACACGCTTCTAAGATCTACACACATGCCCTATTTTACGAGTTCCAAGAGGAGGCTAAAGAGTCTATTTGTTCATGTTGTGTGGGTGGTTTCAGGTTAGCCGAGAGTATAGAGTATGTCGAGGTCAAAGATTCAATGAAACAGACGACATTCCAGGTGAACTATATATGGTGTCCTGGCAGTTATTTTATAGCGTAACCTTGATTATTTCAACGCTTTTTAATGGTTATTATTTGATTTCATTTCCAAATACGACTAAATTGGTCCTTATACATGTAGAGAATATTTGAATGAACTGCTATTCAATACAGGTTACCCATAATGCCGACACATATGAGACGACATGTACCTCCAAGCTCTTTGAGATGAAAGGAATTCTTTGCAAGCACATTATTTGGCATCTATCAGGTAAGCGGGTGCAACAAATTCCTGAACCGTACATCCTAGAGCGGTGGACAAAGAAATCATATCGAAGACCAAGACATCATTTGGATGGGTCACTTGTGCAGGATTTCGATGTTACTGATGTTAGGAAGTTGGGTTTGTCGAAGTTATGGTCTGAATTCTATGCAACACTTAGTGTCCTCACAACGATGCCCGAAATTCATACCTATGAGCTCACAGACATACTGCAACAGTACAGGAAAAAAATTGCACCAAAAGAAGTTGTATTATCCAAGGAGAAGGAGATAGTGATGTTATTGGGCTGTTCTACATCAACAGAGATTGAGGTTCGTCCACCTAATCCTTCAAGAAACAAAGGCAGTGGAAAAAGACTTATATCCAAGAAGAACCAATCAATTGAGAAGGCTAAGAAACCAAAGAGACTTTGCAACAATTGCAAACAAATGGCAAATCACGACAAGAGAAACTGCCCCAACCCGTATGTCGATGACTCTTTAGTTGATGAAAATGAGAAAGACGTTTTGGAGGATGTGTAAGATTGTTTTTGAGATGCGAATAAAATTTAGTAGGTCATTTTTTCATTGATTGCATTCATGTTTTGACGTGCATTAAGTTGATTAATGACAATATTGTTTTTGTCTGTTAGAGGTAATCAATGAAAAAATGGCTGGCGCTTACGTACGGAGTTAAATATAATAATCAGTGTACGGGGTTAGAATAACCGTTTTTCTACTATAAAATAACTACCGTCGTATAATACAGTAACTACTGATGTAGAATATAATAACTACAATTGTATAACACAATAATTGGTCGTACTTTCAAAAGTATTTTCCATGGAAACTACACAATAGCTGTATTGCATAATTAAATCCAAATCTTACGAAAAATGCAACGATACGACTGTATTCGGGATGGACACATTGCTACATGTAATGTATAATTCCAATTGTTGCTTGCATCATTCATAAGTATATTTAGTAACTTGTTGTTTTTGTATATATTTGAGACGAAACAATAAAAAGATAATTGGTGCTTGACGTAAATGAGTAAAATATAATAATCAATGTACGAGTTTAGAATAACTATTTTCCTAATATAAAATAACTGCAATATTGCACTACAATAATTGTGCAGTGAACATGGAATAAACATAATTAGTTAACACACGGTAAATCATGGAACAAGATATAATAACTGCTAATGTAGTATATAATAACTACTATCAAATAATAAAATAGTTGATCATCGCACTTAAACAAATATTTAGCAAAAGACGGATATGTAAGGCAGAATGACGAAATCTAAATCTTCTTGAAGGTTCAGTCGGTAAGAAAATATCCTCCCCCGTCACTTTCGAATCACTTTAGCCGTTTTTCCTTTATCTTCGGGTGCTTAACCTTCATTCCTTTGTCCTGTGGTGCCTTCTCCTGACCTCTTGCGAATTTCCTCTTGCGATTTTTCAAGACCGCTTCTTTTATAGCACCTATATTATCTGTGAACAAGTTGACAGATTGCACAAGTGAAGTCCTCGACTCGTTTACATCTGACATAAGCATGATACTCGCCATCTCAATCCATAGAGCAATCCGGTTAACTTTCTTGTCAATAAGAGAAGGGAAATTCTTTCCCTCGTACATCAACATGTGATACATCACGAAAAAACCAGATTCTGGGTTGTTGAGCTCGGGTTTTCTCCAACTAAATTCAACTTGCTTTATCGGGAATGCAGAAAAAGTACATGCAATCTCCTCCAACTTCCTTGAATCGAAGAAATCAACCAAAAAGCTCACCTACAACAAACATATCCACTTATTATTACTATATGCATGGTTGGAATTCTTAAACTTGAGGCTTACAATTTTAATTATATAATAATTAAACAGATTAGAATACAATAATCTAATTTAAGTGTTAGAATAACCAACCGACTACTACAGAATAACTAAATTTGAAAATATAAAACAGGGGATAAGTACATAAGAAATTGTAGAGAACTTAGCATACAAAATTGTTAAAGGCAACAATACTACTTTAATAAGTTGTTTAGAATAACCAACAGATTACTATCAAGTAATTAAATAAATACTATAAAATAAATTGGTAGATAACTTCATTTTGTCATACAATAACTACATTTGTTAATTGCAATAACTGCGTAGACGCTTCAAAATAACTGACAATTAACTAGTATCATTATTACTTTTAAGTATTTGAGATGATTAAACAGGTTTGAATACAATAACCTAATTTAAGCGTTAGAATAACCAACCGGCTACTACATTATAACTAAATTATAAATATGAAGAAGAGGATAAGTATATAAGCTTACAATTTTAGTAACGGGAATTGGAAAGACTTACCGCACTTTCCACCAGTTTGTAGCACTTTGTGACTGTCCAGTCCTTCTTGTAGATCTTATTATCCAACACCTCGATTGCTTTACTTAAGGTGTTTACGCATATACAGAAGTAGTGCGATTCTATGCATAATGGCACGAAGATCAACTCCACATCCAGTTCACTGTTGGTGAGATTTGATAGGTACAAGTCCCAACCCCGGATTAACTTGGTCGTCTCTCGAGTCTGGGAACCCCCATCGTCATTCTCCAACATATCTTCAAGAATAGCCTATTATAAAAGGATGCGCAGTAAAACATCATTCTGACAATTCAAGAGCTTATATGATTATGATAACCATAATTAAAACTACCATGTGAGACGTCCCAAAGAACACCATTGATGGTGTTTCACCGTCCACCTCTTCAACCAAGACCATGTGATTCAGTACCATCGTCCAACATTCGATAACATTAACACTAGTGGGCACTTCTGGTCTCATCGAAAGGACATCATTCTTATCCATGAATGTTGTTCCAACACGGAACACCGTCTCACTGAAAAACAATTACATGGAAATAAATTCGGGAGATAATTACATAAAAATGGACTTTATGGAAAATGATTACATCAGAATAACTGAATGTACACAATGGATTAACTGGAAGTGGTGACTAATTTGAATGATAAGAGTGACATTATAAATAAGAGTGTAAGAAATATAATAACAAAAAAAGTGCATTAAAATAAATGAAGATTCAGAATGCAATAACTGTGAGTACTTAGAAAGAAGTTAAATGATACTAAGAAATGCAATAACCATAAGATTGCGTTAGAATAACCATGTATACACTATGCAATAACTGCGATGATGATTAATATATAACAAAAGAAGGATGAACGTACGAATTGTCAAAGTTGTAGTCGTCTAAGAGGCAATAATCAAGAACCTGTTTCTTCAACCTGGGCATATGGGTAGTAAACCTTTTATTTGCCATCATAATCTTTGATGCTACAACTAAAGATGGGTCAGGCTCCCTACAATCAAGTGAGCATCCTAAACCATCCGATCCTGTGCGTTTAATCCCTCGTGAAGAACTAATAATTCCACCACTACAATCCCCGCCAGAACGGTCCACCAGTTTTTTTGATGATCTTGGACTGTACTTGGCATCCAACAATGACTGCCTACGTTTTTCAACCTAAACAGGCAACAACGATGCTTTTGTTTTAGTCCATTCTCCCACGTTTGTAAGCAGTTGTTCCCTAAGTTTGTTGATGTCTGCTAGGAGTAGAATGGCGACTATTTCAGCTCGGTACAATATCCTCTTCAGTGGATCGCCAAGTTCGCAAGAAAATACATCACCCACATAAAACATCATGTGGAGCATCACAAAAACACCACAGTCCATATTCTGCGGGGCATCGGACTTCCACGGAAAAGAGACATTGACAAAACGAAATTGAGTAACATCCCGTCCTTTCTCAAATCCATTCTTTACTAGATACTTGCCAAAAAGGTCAACCTACAATAAATTACTAAGACATCTATATCAAAGACATCAACATCATGCAAAATCGATAAAGAGACTTATAACACGATAAAAGATAAAGGTAATAAGGAGAAATACGTACAACGACTTCTGCACACAACCTAAACGCACTGGTGTCAAAATCATCGTATATACGATTGTCGAGATAGTCGACCGTTTTCTTCAAGAAGTTGATAACGACGCAGAAAAAATGATCCCCGAGATGCAGAGGGAAAAAAACCTGACATTAAAAAAATGTCGGTGTAAAGTAACAAAGTAGTCATAGGAATGCCACATATAATAGTAATAACAAAGAATAATTACCATATCAGCATTCAGGTTAACTGAATGGGGTGTGCATTTTATAAAGTTATCCCATGCACACGAAATAGGCTCGGTAAAGGACGCTTGCTGAACACGTGGTGCATTAATTAGATTCTTCAAAGGGTCCTGTAAAACAAAAATGGGAACAAATTAAGCGATCGAAAAATCCACCACTTTATTCTATACAATTATACATATTAAAAAAAGGTAGGTACATTAATTAAGGACTAAAAGGCTTGTACCGAATGAGTAGTCCACAAAAAGAGTCTTGAAGTGGTAAAATCTTTGCCAGCCCTATACACCATGTTGTTTAATAAGCAGGCCCAACAGTCAATAACTGAAGTGACAATCATTGTCATAGGAGACAGTGAAATTATGCAATTCCGAGTGAGCATGTTAAAATCTGAGTAGGCACACAGATCCTCCCTACCACAAGATAATGAGTAAGGAAACACAATAATGGTCAGTACGTGTTGCCATAATCAAATATGGTGTTCAACAAATTTGCATATTTAATTCTTACCCGTCTCGGAGCTCTTCAGTGTCATTAACAAAGCAATAATCAAGGACATCCTTTCTAAGCTTTACAATTGGGGATAACAAGTCCTTGTAGTCATAGAAGAACTTAGACACACCAAGCTGAAAAACATCAACTGGCCCGCAGTCTATACTACACCCTAGATCATCGCGAATGATACCCTCATACTTAGGTATAATGGTCGAATGCAAAAGATACAAATCTAGCCTACACTTGCTACGAATTGATTCACCCGAGAATGCATTCGTCAAGGTGCGAGATATGACATCGTTTAATGTAACGAAGTTTCCACTATTCTCCACCATCTGTAGTACAGAAGCACCAGCATTGTCACTTCCCCCCTCCCCACGCACATCCTCCCTAACCTCCCGCATCTCCATCTCCTTATGAAATGTATCAAATGATGGGAGACTGTCTCCAGCCTGTCTGAGTTCTTCTGCTTTCTCGCTAACATAATCAAAATAGCGGAGGAAAGCAGAATTCTTCTCGTCCATGAACTCGGGGGTCTGGGATAGTATAGAAGACAATTGAGAAGCATCATTGCTACCATCTTGCCCTATCTCAGCTATCATTGCATCCTTCCGTTGTTTGTATCTATGATAAAAAAGATCAATGTCGCTCTTCATGATCAAGCAATGTGCTTGAAAAGACTGCAAAACGGCGAAAATAAATAACATATAGTTAGAGATAAGAATATTCTAACCACATTTTGGCATTAGTATAACTGTGGGAAGAAAGACCTTAGTTGGTGTTAGAATAACCAACTGATTACTTTAAAATATCCAAATCAATCCTATAAAATAACTTAAGAAACCTCACAGTTATAATTATATTTTTTAAGTACTTGGGTTAATTAAACAGGTGTGAATACAATAACCTAATTTAAGCATTAGAATAACCAATCGACTACTATAGAATAACAAACAGATTACTATCAAATAATTAAATTAAATAAATACAATAAAATAATTTGGTTAGTGTAATTATAATTTGGTTACTGTAACTACATTTATTAATTACAATAACTGCGTAGACACTTCACAATAACTAATAATTAATTGATTAGTGTAATTATATTTTTAAAGTACTTGGGATAATTAAACAAGTGTGAATAGAGTAACCAAATTTAAGCGTTAGGATAACCAAATGACTACTACAAAATAACTACATTAAAAATATAAAACAGATGACAAGTATATAAAAAAATGGTAGAGAAACTAGCATATATACAATATTGTTAGAGAAAATAATACTACTTTAATAAGTGGATTAGAATAACCAACAGATTACTATCAAATAATTAAATCAGTACTATAAGATAACTTGGTAGAGAACTTCGTTTGGCTATACAATAACCACATTGTTAATTACAATAGCTGTGTAGTCACTTCACAATAACTGGCAATTAATTAGTATAATTATGCAGGTTGAAATACACTAAAATAGTTTCAGGCGTTAGGATAACCAAATGACACCTACAAAATAACTAGATGAAGACTATAAAATAACTGAAGGTGACAAGTGGGTAAGATGGTCATAAACAAAGTAATAACAAATTCTAGGCCAGTGACCAGCTTACAGTAGCTTAAGACATCCAGTAGAATGATAACTATGCAAATAGAAATACAATAAAAGAGTATAACATATTAAAGAGACTAGAAATCATTACATCAACTGCCCTGGCTCGTATTGCATCATCGGTTTCAAATTCATCCGGGAGTTCCATGTAATTTTTTTGGCCTTTCTTAGTACTTACTCCTGGCTCTGGAGATCCCTCACCGTGTCGGAAACCTAACAAATTACACGGTATCAATCTGAATCCTTAGTTGACTATATAATTACATATTCACAAAAGAAAAGTATACGTTAGGGTAGAACATACTCTGTATTCCTTTCGATGGTTGATTCTGGCAGACAGGGTATACATCCGCAATGTATTTCCCATTCCCCAACGAACCGGCCCTCATCTCCCCATTCGCCCTCTCCCGTATCAAAATGTCAGTCCAATGCTTTATGAGAGGGACATCGGACGGAGACGATTTCCCTTGGAAAGACATTCTATGGAAGTATGCCATGATTAACACAATAATACAGCCACGAAGTGTACGGTTGCCTTTCCTGCACGCATCTACGGCTGACGTTAGTCGAGAAAAAACATACTCGCACCAGTCATGTTGTCGGATAGTTGACGTGTTTTGTACAGCTTTTAGGAGTGCAAAGTCAACTGTATGGTTTGATGTTGGCGCAAGAAATACCGACATCGCATAGAGCACAAACAGCCGCTTGAACGATTCTATCTTGTCGTCATCCATGCCAACTAATTCACTGTTTAACCGATGCACCGACACTGATTGGTTCCCTTCCACCCCAAACTCTTTTCGGAAATCACCTTTCATCGTATCCTGGGAGGACAAAGTATTATGTCCAGTTGGTACAATTTCAACCCTGCGATCCCCCATTGGCAATCCAAATATATCATGGACATCTTGCTTCGACAACACAAACTTCACCTCCTGTGCCTTGAACATGTGGGCGGCCGCATTAAAGTGCCTGATAAATAAAGGGATGATGTCCAATGGTAGTTTTGTCAATCTCAACTCGAGCAAACCACCAAAACCAATATCAATTACTGCCTTTCTCTTATTCGGCCCAAGTTCTGATATCAGTCCAACCAAGCTCTTCGGTCGACATCACACATCTATGTCATCGGCCCTACGAATCGAACAATGCACAAGTGAAGATAAAAAATATACGATGAGGATAAAATATACGATGAAGATAAAATATACGATGAGGATAAGAAAAGCAGCAAAAATAGTAACATACAATGTTATGGATTGAACTTGGTTAGCCTTCTTTGGCTCAATCTTTATATTATCTATCTTAGAGCGTTTTTGTTTTGTTGCACCATCTTCACCTGACTTACGTTTCCGGGCGTTTTCTGCTTTATTTTTTGCCATGTCTGTAGAAAAGATTATGTGTTAGAATAATTGAAAAAAAATGCAATTGATTTAGTTAGTTTTAATTTGCCGAATTAAAGTCATGTGCATGCATATTGAAATACAATAACTTGATTTTAAGCATTACAATAACTGAATTTTATAGTGTACAAAGAGAACTAAGCAATGGAAATTTGGTTTAACTTCAGACATGCATATTGAAATACAATACCATGATTAGAGCCTTAGAATAAGTGATTGAATACTATAAAATAACTAAATAAGCAAAGAAAAGAAAAGAAGTTTACTAAAGAACTTACAATAACTGAATATGCACCTTACAGTAATTGAAATTGGGGATTAGAATAACTGGATGAACGCAATAGAGTAATTTCAATTTTGTTCAATTTTGTTATTATTTAGTTTAGTTTAGAATAATTGTTAATATACTATAGAGTAATTGATATAGTGCAATAGAGTAATGTTGAACTATGAAACATCTGCATATCATTGAGAGTAGCAAAAGACACTTCACTGAAAGGCAAAAATAAAGAGGAGGATAGTTACAGTACAAAAAAGTTGAAATACAATAATCACATGTGTGCTATAGAATAATTATAAAAACACTATAAAATAACACTGGTTATAAAACATAGTAACTAATATAATGAAATAACTTCAAAAATAATATAGAATAACCGCAATAATATTATTAAATAACTGGAATAACATAATAAAATAATTGGGTATTTTGTAGTAATAATAACGTCCCAAAACCAGAAATTCATGTTATGAAATAATACGTAGTTATTTCAATGTGCATATTCAAGTATTTCATTGTTCATATTCAAATATTGCAATATTTATAATATTAATTTTTAATCTTGTAATAAAAAATCATGAAATTGATCGAAATCCAGTTCACTGTTGGTGAGATTTTTCTACAATTATTTAGTACAAAAAACGTACTAAATAATTGTACGAGATGTGAATTCCAACAAAACCTATCATCAAACATTGTATTGAAATTGATAAAAAAAATCCAAATCACTCAATCCCTAAATTCACCTCATTCGACGACGAAGTCGAAGAACTGAAACAAGAATTATACGGTTTTTTGACATTATCGGCTTATCGCCATTGTTTTGTCACTCATGATCAGGAATATGAGCAATTTCCGAAACGAACTTTTGATCGAAATTGGTAAAAAATTGAAAAACAAGAATATGATAAACCAAAATTGAGCGAGATGACCGATTGTACAGTACTGAGAAACAATAATCTAATCAAAATTGATAAACCAGATGCGAGATGATACAGTAATAAATGATACAGTACAATAAACAGATGCGAGATGATACAGTAAAAAGATGATACAGTACAGTAATCGAATTGAAACAGTAATACAGTAATAAATCGATTACGAATTGATACGAGATGATGTAAATTGAAACCAGATGCGAATCTTTTGATGCGAATCGATTTAACACAGTAATCGAATTGCGAGATGCGTGGCAAAACAAACTGAAACAGTAATCGAATTGAATCGATTTAATACAGTAATTTGAAAGAACGAATTGAACCCAGATGCGAGATGCAAATTGAAATAGTAATCGAATGGAAAAAACAAATTGAAACAGTAATCGAAATCATACCTGATGCGAGATGATGTAATTTGAAAGAACAAATTGAAACCAGCTTTAGGTAATCGAAATCGTACCTGATGTGATTGACGCAGATTCGAGAGGATTTGGTGATCGTTCAGTTGGTGATCGTTCAGTTGGTGATCGTTCAATGTTTTGTTTTCTGATTCAGCTTTAGGGTTTAACAAGGATTGTGTTTCAGTCTAGTGTTTCTGTCTAAGAAATAATATTCAATCTTGGCCCTTGATAATTAAGCTATATCCAGTGGCTGTAATTTGAAGGTAAATTGTACACAAAGCTAAGGTGGGTAAAAGATCCAACTTCTATATATATATATATATATATATATATATATATATATATATATATATATATATAGAGAGAGAGAGAGAGAGAGAGAGAGAGAGAGAGAGAGAGGTGAGTTCTAATAAGGTCTTGGGTAAAATTAAGTTCCTAAGTCCTAATCCTCACCATTGGATTAAATTAGATGGGTGGCTAAGATTATGTCTAGATTAGTTGGAGGCAATTAATAGTAGGTCTCTTCCCAACTCCAATGTTGAGACTCCAATGCTGCTAATAAATATTAGGTCTCTTCCCAACCTCCAAATTTTTCATTCAATTATTCATTCTTATTATTTTCTTCTACTTGTCACTATTCACTTGTTAATTCTAATTTATTCAAATATTTTTCCGTAAATGCTATTTCAAATATTGAATACGAAATTTTAATCGTTCTTTAAATAAAAGCGTCTTCATCAATAGTTCCGTAAAACTTAATTATGAATGATAGCGTCTTCTTCAAATATTGAATACAAAGTTTTTTCTGACAAATAATTCATCTATACGCTTGAAACTTCAATTCAATCACTACACAACTTCAACTCTCACTTTCTGAAATTTTAGAACTCGTCTCCCACATACTTTCATCTTCAGTTCATAACGTCGAATACTACAATATTTATAATTTCAACAAACTCACTTTATAACTTCAACTCATTCACTTTCGAACTTCAAAGCACAACAATTCCAACTTTATATATAACTGCTGGAAAGTTGAACATTATTTCTCTGTAAAAACATACAACGACACGCTTGGAACTTTAATTCAAATTCTTTACAACTCCAACTCTCAATTTATGAAACTTCAACTCTAAGTTTCTGAGACTTCAAAACACGTATACTTACATCTTCAGTGCATGACTTTCAATATTTAAATATCAGTTTGTTTGGAACTTTAATTCAGCTGCAATGCAACTTCAGTACATTACATTTACAACGACATAGTTAACTGGTGTACATTCAAAACAATCTACCACACGCTTGCAACTTCAGTTCAAAAACATTACAACTTCAACTCTCAGTTTCCGAAACTTCGAAATCTTGCCTTTTTTATTTGTAGAACATAACTTTGAAACTTTAAGCCCTTCTCTTTACAACTTCAGTGCACAACGTCTACAACTTCATAATTAAATGGTGGAATGTTCATTTTTCTTCTGCTCATATATATTCAACTGGATACTTGAGACTTCAATTCCAAGACCGTAGAACTTTAACTCTCATCTTCTGAAACTTCATAATACGTGTCCCATATATTCTCCTCAATTTCAACTATAACACTATCAACAACACAAAATACAATTCTTAGACTCATACGAAGTTAGTTCCTACGGAGTATCTAATAACCAATCAAGATAACAAATTAACCCAGTATAACCAATCAGAACAAAAACATGAGTTGAAGAAAATATATGGAACAAACCCAGTAGTCAAGTCAGACACATTATTACGCAAAAAAAATACACAAAAGAATTTTCACTATGAAGATGTAGAATAAAATTCCAGTAAAACCAATCTTAAGTCAAAACTGATACATAATTCAACCAAAGAAGCCATTCACTATCTTAACCAAAATGATTTCAAAATAGGTATATTGGACTCAAACTCAAAGGATAAGCATTTAAACAAGGAAGAAGCAGTTGACATTGAACCGTATTTCAACTTATGATTCCCCTTGATAAACCAAGTAAAATTCTTCTAACCATTCAACAAAAATGCAATGATTAGGTTTTCTTAATTCAACCAAAGCATGACAAAATAAGGGAAGAAAAAGAACATGAAAATAATCAGTATAAAAAATTAGGGATTACTGAAATATCAAATTAATTATCAGTATGAATGTCATGGAAAATTCGTTACACTAAACCCTAATTTATTGCACAAATTTGAAGAAAAACGATTTCCATTGTTACCTGAGTTGGAGAGGGGTTGACGATGGAGATTTCGAACACAATGAATTGAATCATGAAGAGGGGAAATCAATGGAGGTGTTGATAATTTTGGAGCAATTTCGCTAGTAATCGTGAAGAGGGGAAATCAATGGACGTGTTGACAATTTTGGACCAATTTCAACAGTAAACGTAACAATGGAGCTTTTAGGGTTTTGGGTTGTGTCGAAATATCCATAATCGGAGCTTGCAAGTAAATGGAATGTGATGGAGGTGGAATGTGATGGAGGTGGAATGTTTTGGAGTAATTGAATTGAGGATTGGAATGTGATGGAGTAATGTGATGGAGCAATGAATGTGATGGGAAAAAGAGACTTGGGAAAAAGAGGAGGTGCATGGAAAATGTAAACATCATTTTTCTTTTTTTAAAAATAAATATATATCTTCACATCTCAGCCATCCATCTATGCTTGATCTGACGGCTGATAAAAGGACTTACAAACTTATATACATAAGAGGCCCTTATATGATCTCTCCTCTATATATATATATATATATATATATATATATATATATATAGAGAGAGAGAGAGAGAGAGAGAGAGAGAGAGAGAGTAAGGCTCTTATGAGTCCTTCTCTATACATGAGTCCATAAGTCCTCATCCCATCCATTGGATGAGATGAGGATGGATGGACAGGATTCATTCTACAATTTGCATTAAAAAAAAGAAAAAAAAAGGGGAGATACTGCTTCCTAAAATAACTCCCATAATTTTAGGAAACAATAATATCACATTCATTCACCCATTCATTCACCCATTCAATCACCCATTCATTCATTCATTCACGTTACCATATTCATCAAACTTAAAAAAAATGCTTCCAACATCATCACGTTCATCCATCCATTCATTCAAAATCTGTGCTCGACATCACGTTACTATGGATTCAATGATCGCGAGATCATCGTCAACTGTTGATAAGCAATTCGTGGAGTACAACAATGGTGAGTTTCGATATTACTTTCATGTTTTGCGTCAATTTTATTCATTTCATTCATCATATATTCATATAAACGATTCATTGCTCTTGTGTTAGTATAGATTGCAGATTGTTAGGTTTATTATTTAGGTTTTTTTCATAATCTTCACTGATTATTATTTAGGTTTTTCATAATGTTCATCAATTGTTATGCTTTCATTTCCATGGAAGTCATTAAGATGCTCCATATTATTAGATTTTACGTTCATAGTATGATTTTTTAAAGATCTGATCATTATATGATTTTTTCGCACAAACATATATATGGAGTTATTGTAATGCACATAATGTGTTACTTTAATATTGACCATCTGTTATTTTAATGTCTAACCCTGTGTATAGACATCTTCTGTTAATTGAATCTCGTGTTACTTTAATGCACTTCATCTGTTACTTTAATTTTTGTCATCTGTTACTGTAATGCATTGTAGTAACAAAGGATTTAAAATACTGCCATATTAAAAAAATACTGCTTCCTATAATGATGGAACGTGATTGTCATCAAAATAGGAAACAATATCAAAGTATAACGTTCTCATTCATACTCTTATTCATAGCAGTATACATGTTTATACTGTCATTCATACTCTCATTCATACCTAATGTATTACAGTAACACGTTTGAAGCATTAGAGTAACATGTCATCGGATTTAGTTATTAATGTTTTGGTTAGAATACCGCCATATTTCAAGTTCTGATTGTTTGTTTGTCGCCACGTTTATTGACATTGTTCTTGTTTTTTTAGTAGACATAAAAGCAGAGGAATGTTGCAAGGATGTGGGTGAGAGTTTCACTCCATACATAGAGCAGATCTTCAAAGATGTAGATGATAAGAAGAAGAAGAAGAAGAAGAAGAAGAAGAAAGAATCATTAGGAAACCTCATGTAAGTCATCGTTTGACGATGAAGAAGAAGAAGAAGAAGAAGAAGAATTCTGAGTAGGACAATATATTGTTAGAGTAACATACATTATTCATTAGAGTAACATACTAAATAAGTTACAGTAATACAGTTTATGAGTTTGATTGATTTTCCAATATCTAGTCCTTAGAGTAACATCCTTTATTGGAGTAAAATGAGTTAGAATAACACACATTATGCGTTATAGTAACATACTTAATGAGTTACAGTAACATAGTTTATGAGTGTAATTTGATTTCCAATATCCAGTTCTTAGAGTAACATGTGTGAAACATTGGAATTATAATGGAGTTTTATAATTTTTGTTTTGGAGTATCCTTAATAGAAACATACATTATTCTTTTGGTTGATTGGAAGTCATGTTTTTGCAAAAGACTATTACGCAACGTAACAGATTTTATGAGTTAAAGTAACATAGTTCATGAATTAGAGTAACACATTATATGAGTTAAAGTAACAGTTTTTACAAGAGACTATTATACAACGTAACAGATTTTATGAGTTAAAGTAACATAGTTTTATGAGTTAAAGTAACACAGTTCATGAATTAAAGTAACACATTGTATGAGTTAAAGTAACATAGTTTATGGATTATGGCAGTAACATAGTAACATACGTACAATGACAGTAGAAAAGTGATGATTTTTTGGTGAAGATGGAAAAAAACTTAATTTTGAAGAAACTTGTTGTGTGAGAGAAAGAGACAATTAAAAGATTGATATGAGAGAGAAGATTTGCATTGACATAATTAAGGAAGGGAGAGAAATGATATATTTACCAAGATTTGTTAGTTATTTCCTTATTTCACCTCAAGCAATCACAACCATCCATCTTCCACTTGATCAATGGTCCAAGATTGGACTCATGGACTCAATATATATAGGAGGACTCACTTGATCCTTCCTCTATATATATATATATATATATATACCCTAGTTTGTTGCCCAAGGCATCCACTATTACACCACTCCATCCACCGTTAGTGTAGTTACAGCATCCATTACTAGAGTAATTTAGTAGTATTCTTAGTAATTCTCTATAATTCTAGTAGTAATTTAGTAGTAGATCTACATAGTTTTTATCAACAATTCTCTAGATTCCAAGTTTGTAGAAGATTATTACATCAAGATTTATTTGAAGATTTGTGGGGTTTATTGAAGAATTAGTGTAGACACCCGCATTTTGACTGCCACGTGTCTATGGTAGTCTCCAAAAAACACCCGATGATGATTGGACGTCAACGTGACTAGTATACTCGGACTCGGACACGAAATTCATAATATCCGACATGGACTTTTAGCGGAGTAAAAATCTCACAAAACTAACCTCAAATTCAGGCCCAGCGGACCGTTCCGAGTCAAATAAGACTAATTTGGGCCAAAACCGACACCAAGAATATTTCCCGTCTTTTGGCGACCGGGTCAAAACACGGTCAAAGACGAAACCGTCTCATAAATCAGCCAAGTTCATTTGGCGCACAAATCAGAATTCAAAAAAGCAATCAAAACCAACAAAATCAAATCTTTCCTTATTTCTCTCGATTTGCTTGACCCACTCGATCGAGTGGATTGACCCACTCGGTCGAGTGGAGCGTCTTGAACTGGGCTTGGCCCGTTTTCAAAGGCACTCGATCGAGTGCACTAGGGCCACTCGATCGAGTGTCCCTAGGTCGTGGCAAAATGCCTATAAATACCGACTCATTCCCATGCATTGAAAAGGACTTTTTCAACACTTCTTTGCCCTACATTTTCAGTCATATACCAACCCTACATCCCACCTTACAAACCTTAGAAACCCTAAGTCAAACACATCAAAAAACCGAGTTCTAGTCCCTCGATAAACCGACATATACACATACATATTCATACACACCGTAACTCGCGTGCATCCTCGATACTCCCAAGCTTTGTCGCTGTTCACGAGTCCGTTTCCGAGGTCCATATTAGCATGTACGTTGAGGGTGTTCCAAACTCCTTTTTTAATCTCTTTTAAATATCGCTTCTATGCGCATTTTCATATCGTTGTATCGTAGTAACACGTACACATACACTAACTTTTTCATCTTTTCGCATTTCTAATTTTGCATCTTTTTTATATCGTTACTAACTCTAATAATACCGCGTATATAATATTAACATCGACAGTCGGTTTTGAAATGTTGAACTACGATAATCACATTCGATCCGTCTAATCCCTTTACGAGCAACGACGGAGGTGGAGCCCTTTCGAGGAGCCCCGCCCCAATGTACTCAAGGGCGTGACGTGATCGTGATTCGTCATAGTTGAACATATTTAACTCCATTTCCATAATTGGTTCGAGACCCGTTGACACGAATATCGACATCACATAACCCGAAGGGGTTAGTTTCGATGTCGTGACGTAGAGGGATGCATCTCGTTACCAATTCAAAGTTTCGTAATCTAACACAAACGTTTTCATAAAACCTCCGATGACGGTATTATAATCATTCATATACGATTATAGTACCGGAGGCCGAGTCGAATACAAATCAAGCGATATTTGTATTTGACTCGTGCTGATCATCGATTTCAAGTCATAAAATCGAGCAAATCACTACTCGTACAGGGGGCACTCGACCGAGTGCCATAGGCCACTCGATCGAGTTGCACCCCAAAAACAGGGCAGTAACCCCATTAATGATGCACTCGACCGAGTGCCATAAGGCACTCGATCGAGTAACCCCCCAAAATATGGGCAGTAGCCACGTTAATGACGCACTCGGTCGAGTCAATCAATGACTCGGTCGAGTGGGTCTGGCAACTCAGAAACCCGAAGGTTTGGACACATATTCCGAGCCCCGTCCTTATCGACTTTAGACCATTGACCGACCCTTCACCCTATTTTCAAAACGCTACACACGTCACGACACGTAGAACGACTTTGACCACTTTTACGTGATAAGTCGGGACAAGACTACGGGACGTGAGATTAGGCTAGCAATATGCCGCAGTCTCATGTTCCCGTCCTTCGTTTAATATGCGACATAATGCGTATTTAATCGAGGTTAGTCCGCCTACATATTTCCGCGGTCTAGTTTACATATGGGTCCGTCCCTTCAATTATATCGCATTATTTTTATTTCATTTCTTTACGTAATGTTGTATTGTGAATTCCGGGTTGTATTTCCGCCCGTGTAACTTGTACGTTATTTATCTACTTTCGAGCTTTGTTTATTTACTTGCTTTTACGCTTTATAAACGAACCTCGCATGTTAAATTATTTTGACCACATTCAAGATGCATTAAATGACGTAGTTAGCCAATAACTCATATGCTTAGCCCGAAAACGCTGTTTGCATATCATTTAATTATTTTACTAGCGCGCGTATCACGAACACGAACGATGTCTTAGTAGAGGCCGCCATGTGCGGGCGGGGTTGGGTGTCCTTAGTGGGCTTCCCAACACGTACCCTCACCCCTTACTCAGAACCTTTGGTTTCCGGATGTCCGAAACCCTTGGCGAACGAGAGTCATTCTTTACACGATACCGGTGTAGATGGTATCGGTATCGCAATGCAAAGGGACGAGCCCAATGAACTCTGAAATCGAAGTGGGCTTACTTTGTGCGTAGCCCATGACGACATAGAGTGGGCTCGTATGGTTCCGAATAACCACAAAATTCGGTGGCGACTCCATTTTGACTTAAATTTCGAACCCGAGAACAATCTTACCACGAGATTCATTCGCCTACCCAAACCCGCGCTTCGCCGCGTCGGGGTGGACCTACGTCATGTCCACAATTTGGCGACTCCGCTAGGGATACCTGATGTACCACATGTCATCGGGGTTCCTAGGGTGAGACTCGAAGAGAAATCGTCCGTCGATTAGTGTGCGCGCATTAGTTTAATGATTCATGCATAACCCAAATTTTGCCCGGGCCGGTTACTTGTGACCGACGTCCCACTATACCACGGTGCATTTCTACATGGGTGCGCTAAAGACATCGATGGTGGAACTCGTCTCGGTTTTGCGGCATGTCCTAAGACCAACTCGGCTTAGGGAGTCCGTCCATCACATGAGAAAGCCATCGTTGTTGGTATAGACCCTATTTTGACCGACCGAGACTTAGCGTAAAGCATACATAAGCGTCGTTATAATGCTTGTTTGACTACGTGCTACTTGGTTTCCGTGTCATTTTTCAAAAACCGCCATTTCAAATTTGCATCTTTCCAAAAATACCCACCTTTCGAAAAACCCGAAATACTGTCCATTTCGGGACCCGTCATTCTAAAACACCCAATTTTGAAAAACCCGAAATGCTGCCCATTTCGGGACTCACCTTTTCAAAATACCCAATTTTCAAAACTCGGAATGCCGCCGAAATTTAGGATCAACGATTTGACTCAAAATATCCTTTTCTGTAGTCGGCATGCTGTCCGTTTTAATTCTCGAATTTCACCCCCATCACCTTGATTTTCGGAATTTTCCTTTTCAAAATTCTAATCTCGGTTTTCGAAATTCCGTTTTCAGTTTTCAAAACTTTCGGAAATTCGTTCATTTTGCATTCAAACTTCAACTTCCAACTTTCCTAAAATAAACCTTCCTTATTATAGGACCTACCGTCTATCCGTGTGTCGGGTCTTTGCATAGTACGTAGAGGGTTTATAGCGTCGAAACTCCGTCGATCTTATATCACGAGTTTCCCCCCTTTTCCCAAGTCCGCCTTATCTGTCAAGGCACGACCAACCCGCGTAGGGCATACCCCTACAAAGGAAGGTCCGTCCATACACTCGAGTCAAAAGTCTGGGGAGTAATCTCACGTGGACCTTCCTTCGAACGGGACTAGGCGCACAAAGCCGAAATCCTAAGGAAGTCATACCACCCGCGAGTCATCCGTCTAGATGTCTTTCTCGAGTCTTTTCCACTCAGTCCTTTCTTTTTGGGTCGCTCGGGATGTGCTGTTTCCTTTGATTCCAAGACTGGGTTCGGTTTCTGATTACGCGGTGTTCTTACAGACAGGCCACCGGCAACCAGACACGCTCGAAGAATGGCTACTTTGAACAGTCTACAAACCGCTTTGGACGCCATGGTCGCGAAACAGACCGACATCGAGGCCCAACTGACCGAAATGAGGGCTGGCCAATTGGCCATTGTTGCTCGCCTAGCTACGGTGGAGCAAGGGACCCCTAATGTCGGGACTACTGGGCCCATAACTGAACTGGTCAGCGCAGTGCGCCGGCTAGAAGAACAAGTCCATTTGACTGGGAATAACAATATCCACCGGGAGAACAGCCGAGAGTACTCCACGGTGAGTGACAAGCTGCCCGCAAACCTGAACCTCACCGGTTTGCCCATGTTTGAGGGAACCGAAGACCCGTTACTACATGTACGGGCCTTCAAGGAATTCATGGCCATCAAGGGAGTGGATTCGTCGATGTTCAAGAACCTCTTTGCTGCATCTCTCGAGAAACACCCACGGGCCTGGTACTACAGGCTAGACCCGAAGAAGTTCCCTACCTGGGATGATGTGGCCACCGAGTTCGCTCGGAACTATGCTGACAACACCGAGATCCAAACCACAATGCGATCTCTGGAGGTTATGGCCCAAGAGCCGAAAGAAGGTTTTACTAAATACCTTCAACGCTGGAGGGCCGAGAGCGTGAAACTGGTTGACAAGCCCAATGAGAAGACTTTAGTGGAGGCCTTTGTTAAGAACCTCCTCCCATCCTACCGGGTTCACCTCCGATATGCTGTCATACCCAACTTCACCACCCTCACTGAAATGGGTATGAGGATCGAAGATGACTTGAGACTGGAAGGCCTCACCAAGGCCGCTGCTAAGGGATACCAAGGGGCTTCTTCCTCCACAACCAAGCCTCAAGCTGCAACCCGCAGCATTTTCGACGCGGTTAATCTATTAGATGCCCCGTCCAAGAAGAACACCCCACCTCGGGTCTTCACTGATATAGGTACTACCTATACTTACGCCTTACAAAGGCTATCCTCAAAAGGCCTAATCCAACCGATAGGCCCAACTCCTGAAGTTCCGGTCGAGCAACGCTCCAAGAACTACAACGCTCAGGCCTATTGCCAATACCACCGAGGCAATGGGCACGATACCGAGAAGTGTTGGAAGCTGAAACACTTGATCCAGGACTTAATTGAAAGCGGAAAAATCCCGCTACCCGGAGATAAGCCCAGCAACAAGGAGAACCCTTTCAGCTCCCATGCCATCTTTGCCGGGGAGGTGATCGACTGCTCTCACCTTATCTCCCCCTACATCCCGCAAGTGAACGGGATCTGGTTCGATGACGAGGATGACATCTACCTCGCTAAAGGGGAAGCCGTTCCCATCACCCCTGAACAGATTCGAGAGACCAAAACTCGAGTCTTAGCCAGCAACAACCTTGGTCGTCCCTACTTAGCCACAAGCACTAGGGACACCCCCATCCCGACAACCATCACCGATCCACTCGGGATGGAAGTCGCCCCTGAAGAGCTGACCGCTGAAACAGCCGTCGTGAAGCAATTGAAGAGAACCCGAGTTGACCTCACTATATGGCAACTCCTTGTTAGCTCACAAGAACATCGGGAGGCACTTACAAAGGCTCTCGATCAAGTCAAGATCGACTCTCTGGCTACCCCCGCTGAAATGGTAGCCACGGTCCTACCCCACCTAAAGGGTAAGGCCAAAGTAGGAGGCCCAATGATCACATTTTCCGAAGCCGATCTACCGCCATTCGGGACCTCCCACAACCTGGCCCTTTACATCACGGTGATTTGCCGGGGGAAATACCTCCCGATGACCCTAGTTGATGACGGGTCGGCCGTGAATGTCCTTCCTCTAAGGACCGCCAAAGCCCTCGGCATCACCGAGGCTGACTATATCCCGACTGCTCAAACCATCCAAGCCTTTGACGGGAGCCCAAAGTCGGTAGCTGGAGCCATGAAACTGACCATCATCACGGGCCCGATAGAAAAGGAGCTTGAATTCCAGGTGATTGATGTCACCTCCTCGTTCAACTTGCTCCTAGGAAGGCCGTGGATTCACGCAGTAAAAGCTGTGTCCTCCACCCTCCACCGCAAGATCAAGATGCCTCTACTCGACGGTATTATTACTCTAGAGGCGACCCCAATGACCGTGGCTAGCTGTAACGCCACGGGCCGCACGGACCTCCGGGGGTTCGATTTTGTGGGGATGATCGAGGAAGAGTACCTTTTCCGACCTTACTTCACCACGAGCATTGACACAATGCTCCAAAACCTAGGGTACCTTCCGGGGGCTACCTCTCGACCCGACCTTCCAGCTGGGAAGATCATCGAGGTCCTTAAGGACGAAGACTCTCACTTCGGCCTTGGCTATGCCCTCACCCCGGACAACGTTGTCCGAGCAGGAATCGAAAAAGCCTGCAACATCATGAAGGGTATCTACTTGAGCCCTTACAGCCCACGGTTGTCTGACTACTTTGTCACACCCGTATTCGGGGCTGTCCAGGTTGGACTATACCAACCCAATGCTACGCACCTCGGGACCCACTTGGCCCGGGATTGCAACTACATCCCGGATGATGTGTTCGCCCTCATCCAGTCTGATGAAGCCAATGACGCTGAGCCCGCGCTGGGGCTGCTCTTCGGGGAAGACACCATAGCCCCGACCCCAAAAGAGGACCTGGTCAACCTGATTCTCCGCAGCAACAGGTTTGACCCGACCAAGCTGATCTCGGATGTTGGTTCCGAGACGGGTAAAAGGGCCTGGAGGAAGACTGTCAAGTGGACTGACAGTCAGGGGAAGATCTACAAGCTGGTCACCGGAGAGGGAGAAATGCCTGAGTCTGAATCCGAGTCTGAGTCGGAGTCTGAGTCAGAGTCTGAGGTCGAGTCTAGGGAAGTCGGTGCTAGAGTCACTCCTGTAACCCCTCTCCCTTCTATCATTCCTGCTGCTGGCACTTCGGGGTCTGTCCCGAGTGCCTTACCAATTCCGCCACTGACCAACGATCAGATGGCTGCTCTCTTTGAGCTGTTTTCCAAATTCTCAATCAATAATAACAACCGTTCTGCTTACGACTTGTCTCTTTCAAATTCTGCTTTTAAAAATGCCTTATGCTATGACATTGAGAAATCCGGCGAACAGGTACCCTTACCTCCGCATTTGATCGAGCAACTAGAGCAAAGGGAGTCCCGGAATCCGGTAATCGAAGAGACCGAGTCCATAAACGTGGGAACAACCTTAGAGCCTCAGATACTTAAGATAGGGTTATCCTTAGATCCCGAGGAGAAACAACAGTTTATAAACCTCCTCCAAGAGTTCAAAGATGTCTTCGCGTGGTCCTACAAGGACATGCCGGGGATAGACCGGGAAATAGCCGAGCACCACATACCTATCAAAGACGGGTGCAAACCGGTCAAACAAAAGCTTCGTCGGATGAGGCCCGAGTGGTCTCTCAAGGTAAAAGAAGAAGTCGATAAACAGTTCAAAGCCGGCTTCATACAAGTGTCCGAGTACCCGGAATGGGTGGCAAACATCGTGCCGGGTCCTAAAAAGGACGGTAAGGTGCGGGTATGTGTAGATTTTCGGGATCTTAACAAGGCGAGCCCGAAAGATGATTTTCCGTTACCACACATCGATATACTGGTGGATAACACGGCCGATCATGCCCTTCTATCATTCATGGATGGGTATGCTGGATATAATCAGATCAAGATGGCGGAAGAAGATATGAGTAAGACCACCTTCACCACACCTTGGGGTACTTACTGCTACACCGTCATGCCATTCGGTCTCATTAACGCCGGGGCCACATACCAAAGGACCGCTACCACTTTATTACACGACATGATGCATAAAGAGGTAGAAGTTTATGTGGACGACATGATCGTTAAATCCAAAGAACGGGACGGTCACATCACCGCCCTAAGAAAATTCTTCACCCGATTGCGCAAATACAACATGAGGTTAAACCCTCAAAAGTGCAGTTTCGGGGTAACATCAGGCAAATTACTGGGTCATATCGTTAGCCAACGAGGTATCGAAGTCGACCCAGCTAAAATCAAAGCCATTACCGAGATGCAACCTCCTAAAACCGAAAAAGAAATAAGGGGATTCCTCGGGAAAGTCCAGTACATCAGTCGGTTCATTTCCAAGTTAACCATGGTGTGTGAGCCAATTTTCAAGAAGCTGAAAGTAGGAGAACGGGTGCTATGGGATGACAAGTGCCAAACCGCTTTCGACAAAATCAAAGAAATTCTGTCTGCACCGCCAGTCTTAATGCCACCTCAACCCGGTTTGCCTCTGTCGTTATACCTAACGACGACCGAGACAGCCATGGGGGCTATGCTGGCTCAGACAGTTGACTCCGAAGAAAGAGCCATTTACTACATCAGCAAAAAGTTTTTAGAGTATGAGTGCAAATATACCATGCTCGAAAAGACGTGTTTGGCTTTAGTCTGGGCCACCAAGAAGCTCCGGCACTATATGCTTAGCTACGAGGTCCATGTCCTATCCAAGATGGACCCCATCAAATATCTCTTCGAAAAACCGATCCTCAATGGCCGAATTTCTAGATGGACTCTAATGTTGGCAGAGTTCGACCTAAAATTCGTGCCATTAAAGGCCATTAAAGGTCAAGTAGTAGCTGAATTTCTCGCCGATAGCCCGATAACCGAAGAAGGACACACCGACACTTGGTCCTTCCCAGACGAAGATATTTTCCATACTGATACTGAAACTTGGGATTTATACTTCGATGGTGCATCTAATTTTCGAGGGTTCGGAGTCGGGATCCTCCTAATTTCACCAAAAGGGGAACATACTCCCGTCTCCATCAAACTGGACTTTGATGTTACTAATAATGCAGCAGAGTACGAAGCATGCATTTACGGGCTACAAGCCGCCGCCAATCTGGGGATCACAAATCTCCGGGTACATGGTGATTCATCCTTGGTCATTAACCAAGCACTTCAAAAATGGAAAACTCGAAATGCTAATCTCGTGGCCTATCAGGCACGAGTACGGGATCTCGAGAAGCAATTCCAAAAGGTAGAGTACATATACCTACCCCGGGAAGAGAATCAGTTTGCGGATGCACTTTCGAAATTGGCATCCCTGTTAAATATTCCCGACCACGTGACCAGTATGCCGATTTGCGTCGAAAGACGGTCCGAGCCAGCATACATCTGCGACATCGAAGACATTGAGTTAACCGATCCCGACCCGTGGTACCAAGCCGTGTTAACGTACCTAACGAACGGAGAATATCCTCCCGGGACGGAAGGTCGAGCCAAGAAAGCCTTACGGAGGCTAGCCACCCAGTTCATCCGCACCGACGACGGACAACTGTATAAAAAGACGACGCAGGGGGCTCTTCTCCTTTGTGTTGACAAATACAAGGCTGAAAAGGTTATGGCCGAAGTACATGACGGTGAAAACGGCCCACATATGAATGCCCACATGCTGGTCCGGAAAATCATGAGGCTCGGTTATTACTGGAATACCATGGAAGCCGATTGCCGGTCGTATGTCAAACATTGTCATAACTGTCAAATCTTTGGCAATGTGCAACATATGCCGTCATCGCTTCTCTATACCATGACGTCACCCTGGCCATTCTCAACGTGGGGTATCGACATAATCGGGAAAATAAATCCCTCGGGTACCGGTGGGCATTGCTTCATTTTGGTAGCTATCGACTACTTCACCAAATGGGTCGAAGCTGAATCATATCGCATTCTCACTGCCAAGCATGTCGCTAAATTTATCCAAAACAAGATAATATGTCGATATGGGATTCCCGCTGAATTTATCAGTGATCACGGGACTCATTTTCAAGCCGAGACTGCGGCCCTGCTGACCAAATATAAAATCCAAAGGCATACTTCCTCGCCTTACCGTCCCCAAACAAATGGAGCAGTGGAGGCAGCCAATAAAACAATTGTCACCATACTCAAAAAGATGGCTGATAATTACCGGGATTGGCCCGACAAAATACCTTTTGCCCTATGGGGGTACCGGACGTCAATTCGCACCGCAACCGGGGCAACGCCATATTACCTAACCTATGGGATGGAAGCTGTCCAGCCCGTCGAGTTGGAGGTACCGTCCCTCAGAATTCTGCTAGAAAGCCAAGTACCCGAAGCTGACTGGGTACGAGCACGATATGACTCACTGGTTTTACTAGACGAGCGACGGTCTCGTGCCCTCAATAATATCCAAATCTACCAGAAGAGGATCCAACGGGCCTTCAACAAGAGAGTAAGACCCAGACACATCAGGGAGGGCGATCTAGTACTTAAGTCTATTCGGGCTCTACTACCGGTTGACCCGAGGGGAAAGTTCAAACCCAATTGGGCTGGGCCATATCTGGTAAAGAAGATCCTATCGGGGGGAGCAGTGATGCTGACGGACCTGGACGGGAACGAGTTTGTCAACCCAACCAACCTGGACCAGCTGAAGCGTTACTACCCTTAGCCATTTCTCAATGTCATTAGCAAATTTTATCAAAATCATTTCTTTACAAAAGCAAGTCAGTGAGCTAGAATTACTTATTCTACTGTCATAAACATCTTGAACCAATAGTCTTGGTGTAATTCGAAGATTGCAAATTTTCTAAGCCTGAACTACGTTTGGTTTGATTCTGCTAATCGCGGATACGTAGGCAACCCCTCAAAAGGGTACAACCAATGCAATCAAGAAAAGACAGGAGCGGTTTAATAATAAACTTCTTTTATTAATTCAAAAATATATCCCGATAAACTCGGGAAATTACAAAGTGCAGGAATTCAAAAAATACAAAAAAAAGGGGCACACAATAAAAATAATAATAATACTTAAATAATAATAAATCTAAGGACTCGGCATTTAGGGCATCTTGCCCTTCCCCTTGTCCTTAGCATCCTTAGTCGTCCACTGGCGACGACGTGGAGGGGAGCGTTCTCGAATTACTACGGGAACCTCTCTAGCTCGGGCCCGAGTGTTTGAGCCCGACTCCCCTGTCATATCAATGGGCCCAAGTCGAGCCCTGACCGGCTCAGGGAGCCGGTCACGCGGACCAAGTCGGTCCCGGACTGCCAGCCTTGGCCCAAGTCGTCGCTCTAAGTCGGTCTGCCCCCGAGTACTGCTAGAACCGACTTCTCTAGATCGAGTCTTAGTATGTGACTTATGACCCGATTCTTCCCGGACTTTAGCTCCAGGAGTGTCTTCCCCGGCGAAGAGCTCTCTGTTATCCTTCGCCGACTCGCGCTGCACCAATTCGATGGCCTCGTCAACTTTTAAGGCCTTTCGAGCTTCCTCGGACTCTTCAGTGGTCCACTTCTGATAAGCCCTCGATACCCAAGCGGATTGGCAAGGGCTAGGTATCGTCCATGTGGGACGAGTGAACCATCGTTGCAACCAAGTGTCGCACATAGCGTCCGTCAATTGGAGCGGGACGCTAATAATGGCTTCCTTCTCAGGGATGCGCTGAGATGAACCGAACTGCCTTAGGAGGCGGTCCGGATAAATATGAACCGTCCAGTCTAGGGACAAGATCGTCAGATATCGGGTTTGGTCCCTCTTGGCCAATCCAGTTAGCTTCGAAAGAAACCACCAAGCAACGGTCCACCTGATCAAAGGACCCCCGTGGAATGCCAGTTCTTCATCCCAGTAAGCTCGGTTTATCTGGTGACTCGAGCTTATCTTCCGCCTCCTAGAGCTGATCTGACTACTTCGATAATTGGAAATGCTCGGAGGAGTCTCTATGATTGACAGTCGTTCCGACAACCATATCTGAAAAGCATATACAAACTTCATAAGCAACGGAGCAATTCGCTACAGCCCACTCGATCGAGTACAAAATCTGACTCGATCGAGTAAGCTTGTCAAAAACAAGCCGTAGTCGGGATCGAGTGCCACTCGATCGAGTGCAACACCTGACTCGACCGAGTAAGCCTGTAAAAAACAGGCAGTAGCACGACATAAGTGTCACTCGATCGAGTGACAGGTCCACTCGATCGAGTGACTTACGAAGATCAGAAAATTCGCGAAAAAAAAAAAAAAAATCAAGGTACACACTTGAAGAATACGGGTGCTTCCCGTCAGCCGCCGAGTTGGGTCAAGCCGTCGAGCATCCAGCCCCATAATGATTTCCCCCGTGGCTAGCCAAGCAGGGCTATGACCAGTCTCCATCTGGTCAACCACTCCGATCAGCCTGATTTGACCCATGCATGAGTCAAGATCCATCAACCCTTCGAATACGTAACAATGCAGCATGCAAAAGGCAAAAGCCCTACGCCTATGAGCAGGGGTAGCCCTTACATCTCGAGGGTTCATGAACTTATCGGCTAGGTCGAATAGGGAGACATTATCCCCCTGCACCATTCGGTTTGCCTCAGCATGAGACAAACCCAAAAATTCCCTCAACCGCCTCCTTGGATCCGGGTAGAACGGAGGGATAGCTGGCTGGGCAGTAAAGCTCCAACCACCAATAGCAGTAATCTCCTCGGGCAAGGGGCACATCTCGCCCCTCGGGAATGCAAACACGTGATGGGTGGTGTCCCAAAACGACAGACAGGCGTCCAGAAAGTGCGAATCCACTATTAGACGTTGGAAGGGGAACAGATTGACTATCCCCATTTGAGTTAGCCTAACCTTCTCCTCGTCCCGGAAGTATTGGGACCAGGCGAGAAGCATGGCAGTCAAGTGATCGATGCCCATAATAGGAATTTTTAGCTTTCTTAGAAGTCTACAAGATTTTGAGAAAGGAGAAGGAGAATTTGAGTTGTGATGCAGAAACTGAAGTAGGAATCTCCTATATTTATAATGGAGAAACCTAACAGAAACCTAACTGCTACTGCCTCCTCATCCAGCTGGGCCCCATGCGCACGCAGGCCTGATTTCCAACTTGAACCCAGAATAGGAATCAAGCTGTCCCGAGCTTTCCTAATATTTTTTAAAATTTTCTTCGCGTCAAAATTTTTGTCTTTCCAAAATTTTCAATCTTTTTCTCCCCAGCGAGAGTCAACATTTTACCTACATGTTACATGCAAATTGTTATGTGTCAGCATACAGGTACACCCCAGACTTCAAGAGGCAAGTCCCCGCAAAACTATTTGATTTCCCCAACGGAGTTAGCTTTTCCCGGTATGCTACATCCGAAGTACGATGTGTCGGCATACGGGTACACCTACTCCCCAAAAGAGGCAAGCTTTACTCCCCACGGAGCATCATCATCAGCCCGAGTACGACTCAAAGCTTCAAAAGCAAGCTCGTACAGCTCACACACTTCCCCAGCGGAATGCCCGAGGCGGCATTTTTTTTCGAAATCGTATGAGATGGGCCCACGTACAGTCACGCCCAGGACTTATGCTACAAGTCCGACTCCCCGCACAGCTATCATCATCAGGACAGGTATGACCCTTTACTTATGGCTGGCGAGCCCTTCACGCGAGTCTACCGGACTATAAACGACCCGACCGGAAGTCTACCAGGTCTTAACGGGCTTGGTAGCTACTCTGACTTTCGCCTTGTCCAAGCCTCAGTCAGAGTGGGGGCTCTGTAGACACCCGCATTTTGACTGCCACGTGTCTATGGTAGTCTCCAAAAAACACCCGATGATGATTGGACGTCAACGTGACTAGTATACTCGGACTCGGACACGAAATTCATAATATCCGACATGGACTTTTAGCGGAGTAAAAATCTCACAAAACTAACCTCAAATTCAGGCCCAGCGGACCGTTCCGAGTCAAATAAGACTAATTTGGGCCAAAACCGACACCAAGAATATTTCCCGTCTTTTGGCGACCGGGTCAAAACCCGGTCAAAGATGAAACCGTCTCATAAATCAGCCAAGTTCATTTGGCGCACAAATCAGAATTCAAAAAAGCAATCAAAACCAACAAAATCAAATCTTTCCTTATTTCTCTCGATTTGCTTGACCCACTCGATCGAGTGGATTGACCCACTCGGTCGAGTGGAGCGTCTTGAACTAGGCTTGGCCCGTTTTCAAAGGCACTCGATCGAGTGCACTAGGGCCACTCGATCGAGTGTCCCTAGGTCGTGGCAAAATGCCTATAAATACCGACTCATTCCCATGCATTGAAAAGGACTTTTTCAGCACTTCTTTGCCCTACATTTTCAGTCATATACCAACCCTACATCCCACCTTACAAACCTTAGAAACCCTAAGTCAAACACATCAAAGAACCGAGTTCTAGTCCCTCGATAAACCGACATATACACATACATATTCATACACACCGTAACTCGCGTGCATCCTCGATACTCCCAAGCTTTGTCGCTGTTCACGAGTCCGTTTCCGAGGTCCATATTAGCATGTACGTTGAGGGTGTTCCAAACTCCTTTTTTAATCTCTTTTAAATATCGCTTCTATGCGCATTTTCATATCGTTGTATCGTAGTAACACGTACACATACACTAACTTTTTCATCTTTTCGCATTTCTAATTTTGCATCTTTTTTATATCGTTACTAACTCTAATAATACCGCGTATATAATATTAACATCGACAGTCGGTTTTGAAATGTTGAACTACGATAATCACATTCGATCCGTCTAATCCCTTTACGAGCAACGACGGAGGTGGAGCCCTTTCGAGGAGCCCCGCCCCAATGTACTCAAGGGCGTGACGTGATCGTGATTCGTCATAGTTGAACATATTTAACTCCATTTCCATAATTGGTTCGAGACCCGTTGACACGAATATCGACATCACATAACCCGAAGGGGTTAGTTTCGATGTCGTGACGTAGAGGGATGCATCTCGTTACCAATTCAAAGTTTCGTAATCTAACACAAACGTTTTCATAAAACCTCCGATGACGGTATTATAATCATTCATATACGATTATAGTACCGGAGGCCGAGTCGAATACAAATCAAGCGATATTTGTATTTGACTCGTGCCGATCATCGATTTCAAGTCATAAAATCGAGCAAATCACTACTCGTACAGGGGGCACTCGACCGAGTGCCATAGGCCACTCGATCGAGTTGCACCCCAAAAACAGGGCAGTAACCCCATTAATGATGCACTCGACCGAGTGCCATAAGGCACTCGATCGAGTAACCCCCCAAAATATGGGCAGTAGCCACGTTAATGACGCACTCGGTCGAGTCAATCAATGACTCGGTCGAGTGGGTCTGGCAACTCAGAAACCCGAAGGTTTGGACACATATTCCGAGCCCCGTCCTTATCGACTTTAGACCATTGACCGACCCTTCACCCTATTTTCAAAACGCTACACACGTCACGACACGTAGAACGACTTTGACCACTTTTACGTGATAAGTCGGGACAAGACTACGGGACGTGAGATTAGGCTAGCAATATGCCGCAGTCTCATGTTCCCGTCCTTCGTTTAATATGCGACATAATGCGTATTTAATCGAGGTTAGTCCGCCTACATATTTCCGCGGTCTAGTTTACATATGGGTCCGTCCCTTCAATTATATCGCATTATTTTTATTTCATTTCTTTACGTAATGTTGTATTGTGAATTCCGGGTTGTATTTCCGCCCGTGTAACTTGTACGTTATTTATCTACTTTCGAGCTTTGTTTATTTACTTGCTTTTACGCTTTATAAACGAACCTCGCATGTTAAATTATTTTGACCACATTCAAGATGCATTAAATGACGTAGTTAACCAATAACTCATATGCTTAGCCCGAAAACGCTGTTTGCATATCATTTAATTATTTTACTAGCGCGCGTATCACGAACACGAACGATGTCTTAGTAGAGGCCGCCATGTGCGGGCGGGGTTGGGTGTCCTTAGTGGGCTTCCCAACACGTACCCTCACCCCTTACTCAGAACCTTTGGTTTCCAGATGTCCGAAACCCTTGGCGAACGAGAGTCATTCTTTACACGATACCGGTGTAGATGGTATCGGTATCGCAATGCAAAGGGACGAGCCCAATGAACTCTGAAATCGAAGTGGGCTTACTTTGTGCGTAGCCCATGACGACATAGAGTGGGCTCGTATGGTTCCGAATAACCAATAAATTCGGTGGCGACTCCATTTTGACTTAAATTTCGAACCCGAGAACAATCTTACCACGAGATTCATTCGCCTACCCAAACCCGCGCTTCGCCGCGTCGGGGTGGACCTACGTCATGTCCACAATTAGTGACAAGTTCTTCATTCTCTTCATCAAAGATTCAATCTTTATTCATGCAATCTTCTTATTTCTTGTAGATCTTCATAGTTGGTATATTTCTCTTCCACTCTCTAATCTCTAGTTTAGATTTAATGTTATTTTCTCATTATTGACTTATTTAGATCATCTTAGTGTTGTTAGTTTCTCTAGATTTTATTTATGTTGTTCTAGATTATTCTCTAGTTTATTTTGTTAGATCTTATCTCTTCCATAGTTTAGTGAGTAATTGTTAGATCATAGTTCTTTTATTGTTTTGTTGTTAGTTTCTTTATATTTAGTCATTATGCATGTTGTAGTTACTTTCTCCTTAATTAATGTTTTGTTGTTTACCATGATTAGTGAGTAGATTCTTTGTTAAGGGTAAGGGGAGGATGGATTTGGGTAACATGGATTAAGGAATTTTGTGATTTAATGCACTTGGGTTGATTTGTCTATTTCGGAATTGTTGTATGCTTGTTGACTTTACTTGATCAATTTAGTTGACTTGTATTCACCTTCGTCAATATGGGGAAACTCGGGCCTTGGGTAATTCCGACTTAGTGACCTAGCTTCTTCGTCGCGAAAGCGAGTCTTAGTGAGGTCGGGTGTAGAGACCGAAAGGTGACCCATCCCTTATCGATCGTGTGTCATTCGCTTGATTCTTTGTTTTATGTATCTCGTTTTCGATTCCCCGAATTCCCCTAACACTTTTCCTATATTGATTTTCGTGTTAGCTATTAGACCGACCATCTTAGTTTAGTTCTAATCCTACTCAAACCCCCCTTAGATCCCAAACACTTATCGACTAGACTTGACCGACTTTACGTAGACCGTCCCTTGGATCGATTCCGACCTACCACTACTCCATTAGTTAGGTTAGTCGGTGTTTATAAATATTTTTTGATCGTGCGGGTCGCGACGCTCGCGCATCAACGCGCTGAATTTTCCTCCCCAGTTTATTGGTTTGATTATGGAGTGTATTTGTACTGTTAGCTTCTCTCTGAACCTTAACAGAGATAGTTTTGGGTTCTTTAACAGGGTGACCCAATCTCCCCATTGTTGTTTACAATCTGTATGGAGTATCTATCAAGAACTCTTTCGTATGCTACTACCCATTACAGGTTCAAATTTCATCCTAAGTGCGCCTCTATGAGATTGACTCACCACATGTTTGCGGACGATTTTCTTCTATTCTGTAAAGGTGATCAGGAATCCATTAGCATTATGATGTGGGCCTTTGCTACATTTACTAAGGCTTCTGGACTAACTATGAGCATTGGGAAATCGCAATTGTTCTGTGCTGGTATGACGGCTGGACAGCGGGACCAGGCCTTGGCATCTACTTGTTGTAATCTAACTAGGTTGCCTTTTCGGTATCTTAGGGTGCCTGTTCAAACCACCAAGTTGTCAAGAATAGACTGTGCTAAACTGGTTGATAAGATTAATTCTAGAGTGCATAACTTGGGAGCTAAGAAGTTGTCCTATGGGGGTCGATTGACATTAGTTCAATCAGTGTCATATCAAGTTCATGTTTACTGGGCGATGATATTTATAATACCTAAATGTGTGTTTGCAAGAATTGATGCTATTTGTCGCTCTTTTCTGTGGGATGGCAATGATACTTATCAGAGGGCACCTCTTCTTGCTTGGGATAGAGTGTGCTTCCCTAGGAAAGAGGGGGGATTGGGATTAAGACAACTAGAGAATTGGAATATTGCTGCCATAGGGAAGCTTGTATACTGGGTTTATGAACAGCAAGAGAGGTTGTGGGTGCAATGGGTTAATCAATTCTACCTGAAAGGAAGGGCGTGGCATGATTACCAACCAGGTGGCTTTGTGTCTTGGGGGCGGAAAAAGATATGTAGTATCAAAGACCGTATGAAGGTGTATTTTCAGGGGGGACAATTGGAAGGGTTCTAGAAAGGATTATACAATTTCAGAGGGGTATGAGGTTCTTCGTGCCTAGAGCACTACAGTGTGCTGGGCGGAGATGTCATGGTGCAGGTATTCACAACCCAAGCATCAATTTATGGTTTGGTTGGCTTGTAGGGAGGCTATGAACACAAGAGTGAAACTGTTCAGGCTTGGCGTTACTAAGTCTACCAGTTGCTATTTGTGCGAAGATGGGGATGAAAGGTATGATCATCTTTTCTTCCAACGCTGTTACAGCAAGAAGGTAGTGCAGTTCGTTCAGGGATGGCTTGGCATGTTCATTCCTGCAACTCTCCTCGAATGTGTTCAGGTGCAGGTTGCTGGATTGAAGCGAGAAATATGTTGGGCTGGTTGTGCTGCTACTGTCTATGGGCTTTGGGAACAAAGGAATCAGGCGAGGCTGGAAGAACGAATTGCAAGACCTCATGCTTTGTTTAGGTGTATTAAATCGTCTATGAGTATTAGAATAAAAGGCTTGGTAGATGATCAAGCAAACAGTAGAGACAAGAGTTGGCTTACGAGTCTTCTTTGAGACAACTCTTTATCGTTGATTGTACATATTGAGTTTTAAAAGATAATACCAATGCTTACATTTTACCAAAAAAAAATTGTTGTTTTTATTAATAATTTCACTTTGTATTCAATTAAGCCTAATTTTGTTTTTATTACTCGTAATAAACTTTGTTTTTATTAATTAACTAGATTAAAGCCCGTGCGCTGCACGGGTTAGTTGGCTTAATTACATTGACGATGTAATATAAAAAGAACACATGATTGCTCTTATTTATAATATAAAATTTCATCACCTTATTATAAATTTTTGATGTGAAAATAATTTTACGTTTTTAGTCTTATTAAGAGATTTTTTAAGAATCAAAAGTTTTTTATTGATATCTAAGAACGAATGAATTTTTTAATTGATATCTAAGAATGAAAGATTATGTATAATATAAGATTCTATCGCCTCATCATAATTTTTCGATGTAGGATAATTTACTCAAGGTTTATAGTCTTAATTAAGATCTGCTTTTAAGACCCAAAAAATGCGCGATTACTCTTATTTATAATATAGAAGCATCGCCTTATTTTAATATTTTTGATGTGGGATAATTTTAGGTTTGTAGTCTTTTTAATATTTTCTGATTGGGGTGGGCCGCCTGTCAATCAGCCGCCTGCTAGGCAGGCCCCGAGACGGTTCCCGCCAAGGAGTCGAAAGACTAGCCCCCAGCAAGAACCTAGAACAAAGCATAAAACGCTAAAGGTTGGCCGTCAGCTGCTGAGAGCACGGGCCAACCCAGCCTGTCGGAGCTGGGCAGCCCCCTGCCTGAAGACTGTCTGCCCTGGGAAAATCCCTGGCCGGCAGGGTCAGGACCCCCAGGGGCCCTCTCGTCATTTTGCCTAAGGTAAGTGGGAATGGATGGATGAGAAGCCGCCACTTGTCACTTCTCTATCCAACCATTCCTCTTTCTCTTCTCTCTCTTGTGGGAAGGTAAAAATACCTCCCCATTTCCCACATGAGAGGGGTTGGATTTTCTCTCTCTAGACTCTTACTCCTAAAACGCCGCCTAGTTCCTCACGAGCTAGGTTCGTAAAGGCATTTCACGGACTGACTTAGGCATCGGAGAGGGTTTCCTCGGACAACCTCCGAGGCCCTGTGCGTTCACTGTGCAGGGAGCAGGCCGTTTCCGCCGGGAAGGTCCGATTCAAGGAGTGAGAGGAAGGGGAGACCAAGGGAATCAAACGATCGCTTGTTCGTCGTTAATTCAATTATACTACCCGGATCCTAGGCCGGGTGAATTGTTTCCGTGACCGGAACAATTTGGCGCCGTCTGTGGGGAACTTACGGTTGTGCTCACGAGTTACCCACTAAAATCAACCACTCATAATCACAAAATTAAACACAATCATGCCAGAAATCGGTGACGCCAGTGCAGGAGCGGGTCCGACGGTCCCGCCGGTGACCCCCCTGTACGGTATGCCGCAGTCGGAGAGGGTCCCTCCTGCCACGATCCTAGCGGCAGGGGGAACCAATCCCCTCGATGGATCAAACACTGCTGCGACACCTGAGTTGGGGACACACCCAGGACGTGCTCTCAATCTGACCCCAGCTCAGATGGCACAGGCGGCCGCGTTCTTCTCTGCGATGCTGAATCAGGAATTCACACCTGAGGACTTGGTGGGCAGGGTCGCGTCGGCTCCCAGGCAACCGTCCCCAGTCAGCAGGGACGAGGTCGGGGGCACGAGGCGGACCGCCGCCAGAAATGCTCAGAGAAAAGCGAGAAGAACAGCTCAAGTTTATACGCATGCGCAGAGGCGCATTACTACTGGCAATCCAGAGCCACCTGTCCAGCAGGCGTTCTCCATTCACACAACAGAATCGGCGTCTGGAGGACAGGGGGGCTTATCTCAAGGACTACAGGAGCGCATGAGGCCCAGGGAGCCTGTGTCAAAACGCTTGGGAGAAAGGCCAGGCGGAGTTTTCTCCAGGCTGACACCTGCAGCCAAGGAACAGTCGGCCCCCGGCTTATCCCAAAGCCTGCAATCCCGGCTCAACCGGGGACAGCCACTCGAGTCCAGACACCATCAGGGTGAAAACCTCTGCCACTCTCAGAGGAAGAGGCCCAGGCAGATCTCCCCGGAAACAGAGGATGAAGCGGTAAGCAGGCCACCACCGAGGCACCGCTCCCCCAGTGCGAGAAAACCGACCCATAAACAGTGGGATTCTCACGGTAACCAGTCTGGGGAGAGCAGGTCACGACTGGTGGGCAGGCCCACAAAAACTCCGCTACACCCAGAGGTACAAGAGTACCCCATTCCAAAAATCAAAATGCCAACCATCAAATTCGACGGGACGACAGACCCTGAAGACCACCTGGCAGCCTTTGAGAGCCACATGGGCATGTATGACGTAGGTGATGCCATATGGTGCAAAGTTTTCCCTACCACCCTGGTGGGGCTCGCGCAGGGATGGTTCAGAGACCTCCGCCAGGGGTCAATCAGGTTCTTCATAGAGCTGGCTGAAATTTTCCTCGAACAGTATGCCGGAAACAAGAGAAGACGCCTTACCCGTTTCGATCTCATGACCCTGAAACAGAAAAAGGGTGAGAGTGTGAGAGAGTACATGAGAAGATTTGATCTATCCTACCAACAGGTCAGGGAGATCGATGATTCCACTGCCGCCTACGCCCTGACAATCTCCCTACTTCCAGGGGAAATGAAAAACCAGATGATCAGGGCCCAGCCAGAAACCTTGGCCATGGCCAGAAAGATTGCTGAGGGGTTCATTCTGCAGGAAGAGTTCCACGGCCTGACGGATACCCCTGCAGGCCAAACAAAGCCTCAAGGGGGACCGCAGGGTGGAAGGGGCAGAGGTGAGCCAGGTAAGCAAAGGGAAGAGGGAGACACTCCCAAGAAGGAGCGCCCAGTCTACCAACCCAGATTCGACAGTTACACCGCTCTGAACAAATCCAGGGCGGAAATCTTCGAACTGGAAAAAGAAACTGCCAAATGGAACCGCCCAAACAAACCTCGCAGCCCAAAAGGCGACCCCAAGAAATTCTGCACTTTCCACGACTGTATAGGCCACACCACCGAAGAATGCCGTCACCTGAAGGACGAAATTGAGAAATTAATCAGGAACGGATGGTTGGCCAGCTACGCAGCCAAGAATAAGTCTCAGAAGGAAGTGTCTGAGAAACCCGAGGGGTCAGTACAGAACCGGATGGTAATCCATGTAATTTCAGGGGGCACTGAGGGCCAGCTCAGTCGAAGAGGCCAAAAAAGGCAAATGCGCGAGCTGAGGAACCAGATCTGCTATGCTGAGAAAGAAGGGAGTCCAAGGGGAGTGACATTAAGTATCACCCCTGATGACGCAGGACGGGTGATATACCCGCACAGTGATCCTCTGGTGCTATCCCTAGAGATCAGCAACCATATTGTGCGAAGATGTATGGTGGACACGGGCGCATACACAAATCTATTGTACAAAGATGCTTTCGAAAAAATGGGCCTGGAAAAAAGGCACCTACGGCCTGCTCCCGGATCCCTGTATGGATTCAGTGGGGCAGGCGTGCTGCCCATGGGGGTCATCGACTTGCCTGTAACCTTCGGGGAAGGTTCCACAGCCAGGAATGTCAGGGCAACCTTTGTTGTTGTGGACGCAAGGTCTGCCTATAACGCCCTGATTGGCAGGGCCACGCTGGATGAAATCGAGGCGGCAATCTCCATCAGGGCTCTCACCATCGCGTATGTCACTGACTTCGGGCTGGAAGGAAAGATACGTGGGGACCAGGAGTCAGCCAGACAATGCTACTCCGTGGCCCTGCAAGAGCACGAGAGAGACAGAAAAGGAAAAAGAAAGGCCGACAATTCCCCCTGCAGAGAAGGTGAAGTCCCAGTCGAGCACCCGGTGTCTGACCGCCTGGAACCAGGGGGTGAGAGTATGTTGGTAGACTTGGAGCCAGGAAGACAGGTCCTGGTAGGAGCAGGCCTGGAAGAATCCTACCAGGCCGAACTGGTCAAGCTACTGAAGGAGAACAAAGACGTATTTGCCTATTCTGCAGACGAGATGCCTGGCGTTGATCCATTATGCATCGTTCACAAGCTGAACGTAAGCATGGAAGCTCGCCCTGTAAAGCAGAAGAAACGAAACATGTCTGCAGAAAAAGACGCAGCAATCAAGGAAGAAATTGACAAACTCTTGAAAGCAGACTTCATTGAAGTCTGCGACTACCCAGAATGGCTGGCAAATGTTGTCATGGTCAAGAAATCGTCTGGCGCATGGAGAATGTGCGTCGACTTTACGAACCTGAACAAAGCCTGCCCGAAAGATTGCTATCCGCTCCCTCGGATCGATCAATTGGTAGATGCCACCAGTGGCTACACCATGCTAAGCTTCTTAGACGCCTTTTCAGGGTATCACCAAGTGTACTTGTGGCAGCCGGACAGGGTGAAGTGTGCGTTCATCACTAGTTCGGGCACTTACATGTATAAGATGATGCCCTTCGGGCTCAAAAATGCAGGGGCTACGTACCAGCGGTTGGTTGATAAGGTGTTTGAGAAACAAAAAGGCAGAAACATCGAGGCTTACGTCGATGATGCCATCGTAAAAAGCAGGGAAGACAGGGAACACCTGACAGACTTGCAGGAAACCTTCAGTTCTCTGCGCGCTTACAAAATGAAACTAAATCCGAAAAAGTGCACGTTTGGAGTCCGCTCCGGAAAATTCCTGGGGTTCTTGGTCAGCTCTCGGGCTATAGATGCCAACCCTGAAAAAATTCAGGCAGTTCTAGACCTCCCTGAGCCCAAGACCATCAGAGACATCCAGCGCCTGACGGGTCGAATGGCCGCCTTGGCACGGTTCATTGCCCGGTCAGCAGACAGAGCCACTCCTTTTTTCAAAATACTGAAAGGAAACAAACAGTTCAAATGGGAAAACGAGCAGAAAGAGGCCTTCGAGCAACTGAAGGACCATCTTAAGAGGCTCCCTACCCTGGCAAGACCAGTAGCAGGAGAAAAGCTTTTTCTCTACATTGCAGTAACCAATATAACTGTCAGCGCGGTCATCCCGCGAGAAGAGGCAGGCGCCCAACAGCCTATATACTTTGTAAGTCATGCGCTGGGGGCAGCTGAGAAGAATTATCCGATGGTCGAAAAAGCCGCCTACGCGGTCATAATTGCGGCCAGGAAGCTCAGGCCTTACTTTGACGCGCATCCAGTCGTAGTCCTCACCGACCAACCCCTGGAAAAGGTGTTGGAAAAATTTGAAAAATCAGGGAGATTGTTGAAATGGGCAATTGAGCTGAGTGGGCTAGGTATATCTTATCAGTCGCGAACAGCCATCAAGGCCCAAGCTTTGGCAGACTTCTTGGCTGAGTGCTCCCATTCAGGGGAAGAGGAAGCCCCTGCCCAGGAATGGACCGTATATACTGACGGGTCCTCAACAGCTAATGGCGCGGGTGCAGGTGTCGTGCTAACCAGCCCAGAAGGGACCGACTTTGAGCATGCTCTCAGATTCGTTTTCCCAGCATCAAACAATGAAGCAGAGTACGAAGCAGTACTCGCAGACATCAGGCTAGCTAAAGCCGCAGGGGCAGAACGAATTGTCTTGGCGACAGACTCCCAACTCATCGCCAACCAGATTAATGGAGAATACGAAGCAAGAGACCAAGCAATGGCCACGTACCTGGAGATGGTAAAGGGAGAATTGTCCGACCTAAAATCATATGAGGTCAAACAAATCCCCCGATCCCAGAACAACAGAGCAGATGCCCTGTCAAAACTGGCAAGTTCCAGTCTGCAGGACATCCGAAGATCAGTATGGGTCGACGTTTTACACGAGAAGTCTACTAATCCCTGTCAAACGATTAATGCCATGGAAGAAGAGCCGGAAAGCTGGATGACTCCCTTCATCCAGTACAAGAAGCATGGTATCTTACCATCAGACCCGTTACAAAAAAGGAAGACACAGGCTAAAGCAGCCTGGTTCATACTCATCAATGAAGAGCTTTACAAAAAGTCTTTCACTCATCCATTGCTCAGATGTCTGCGGGCAGATCAGGCCGCTGAGGTATTAGAAGATATCCACTCTGGGATATGTGGACATCACATTGGTGGAAAAGCACTGGCCCACAAAGCCCTCCGGGCAGGCTACTACTGGCCTACCATGCTGGCGGACGCCAAGAGCCTGACCCAGAAATGCAGGAAATGCCAACTATTTGCCCCATCAATCCATGCCCCAGCCCAAGAGCTCAGACCAATCCTATCCCCCACCCCCTTCGCTCAATGGGGGATGGACATTCTGGGACCCTTCGCGGTGGCAACAGGGGGGAGAAAATTCTTAATTGTCGCCATAGATTACTTCACCAAATGGGTGGAAGCCGAAGCAGTGCCCAATATCACTGAACCGGCGGTCAGGAAAGTAATCTGGCGAAACATCATCACCAGATTCGGTCTACCAAAGATATTGGTATTTGACCATGGCAGGCAATTCGATAACGATCCGCTGAGAATCTGGCTGGAAAGCCACAACATTTCAGTCGCCTACTCAGCTGTCTGTCATCCTCAAACAAACGGGCAAGCAGAAGCAGCCAACAAACAAATCCTAAACGGCCTGAAGAAAATGGTGGATAATTGCAAGGGCAGGTGGGCCGACGAACTCCCCAGTATACTCTGGTCGATCCGAACCACCAAGAAAGAGTCTACAGGCCAAACCCCATTTGGTCTGGCATATGGCGCAGAGGCACTATTGCCAATCGAAGCAAGGATTCCCTCTCTGCGCTCCCTACAGTACGACCAGGCTGGGAATGAAGCTGCAATGGTTGAAGCCCTGGACCTGGTGAATGAGCTAAGGGAGGAAGCCAGTACCAACATCGCGGCCTACCAGCAGCGAATGAGGAAAGCTTTCAACAGCAAAGTCCGACAGAGGTGCTTTCAGATGGGCGAGTTGGTTCTGAGAAAGACACAGGCGATTGGGAAGTCAAGAGAGCATGGGAAGCTAAGTGCCAATTGGGAGGGCCCATACCAAATAACTCAGGTTTTGGGGCCAGGCACATACAGGATAGCCAATCTGGAGGGACAAGAGCTAAGCGCTCATTGGAATGCAGATACACTAAAGAAATACTACGTCTGAACAAGAACGTAGGCAGTTTTCACTTTTACTAAAGTAAAAAGGCGGAGGACGATCAAAAATGTCGACGGCTCCGACCACCCCAATGTCAAAAAGGATTTTAAGAGAAATGAGAAGATACAGATTTATACTCGTTGCTTGTTCACACTCGCGTCTTTCACACACAAACGAGCAGGGGGCAATAGGGGGAGGCCCCCCTGTTGCCAAAATTGGGTAAAACGAACCCCCCAACGCAAATCAAAAGCCACCCTGCTTACCTCTGGGCAGGCAGGGGGCAGGCCCTCTGGACTTTGAACGAAAAGCCAGGGACAGGCCAGGCTAACAAGGACTGGGGGCAGGCCCCCCAACCTTGTATAAAAAACGCACAAGCCACCCCGCTTACCTCTGGGCAGGCAGGGGGCAGGCCCTCTGGACTTTGAACGAAAAGCCAGGGACAGGCCAGGCTAACAAGGACTGGGGGCAAGCCCCCCAACCTTGTATAAAAAACGCACAAGCTACCCCTGCTTGCCTCTGGGCAGGCAGGGGGCAGGCCCTCTGGACTTTGAACGAAAAGCCAGGGACAGGCCAGGCTAACAAGGACTGGGGGCAGGCCCCCCAACCTTGTATAAAAAACGCACAAGCTACCCCTGCTTGCCTCTGGGCAGGCAGGGGGCAGGCCCTCTGGACTTTGGACGAAAAGCCAGGGACAGGCCAGGCTAACAAGAGCTGGGGGCAGGCCCCCCAACCTTGTATAAAAAACGCAAAAGCCACCCTGCTTACCTCTAGGCAGGCAGGGGACAGGCCCCCTGGACTTTGAACGAAAGAGCCAGGGATAGGCCAGGCTAACAAGGACTGGGGGCAAGCCCCCCAACCTTGTATAAAAACACAAAAACCGCCCCGCTTACCCCTGGGCAGGCAGGGCGCGGTCCTCTAGACTTTTTGATCAAAAACCAGAGGCATGCTATGGTAGACGATTAAACAAATGAGGAAAGAACCCCTGAGTTTTAAAATAGTTTGCCATAAAAAGAAAGGAATATCCCACAGAACAAAACCCATGAAGGGTGGAAAGATCTTTGCAAAGTCAGAGAAAAATACAAGTAGCAAAATATTACAGAAATAACCACAAACACTGGCTCAGGGCGAGAAAATAAAAGCTTTTAAGAAAGAAAAGAAGGGGCGGCATGCAGCATCCTGGTGAGCGTTGGCGTCTGCCTCAGGCTGCCTGGTCACCCGGGCTTCGTCCTTGGCAGAATAGAGACTCCGGAAGGCGTCCTCGTCAAAATTAGGGAACATCTCCCCTATCACCTCCATTACCAGCTCTAGAGAAGAGTTAGCACCACTAGCAAAGCTGGCATCTACTGCAGCCTCAGCCTCCTCAGCCAAAGTCTTTTTCTCTTTCGCCCATTCCCCCTTGGCCTGTTCAAAAGCCGACTTGGCCTGTGACAGCTGCTCCTCCAGGACAGTCACTCTCCCCTTCAAGTGCCCCATCTCGGCCAAAGATAGGTTGGCTCGGTCCAACGACTGCCGGCTCTCCTTCAGATCGGCCTCTAACTTGGAAACCTCCTTCACCGCCATTTCCCCCTGCAACCTCCATCGATCAGCCTGTTTCTTGGCCTCCTCCAACTCCCCCTCTTGCCTTGTCATTTTCTCTTTCAAAGAGCTCATCAAGGAGACGTCTCTCTCTATCATGGCCAGGCGGTCGGGAGGAGGAGCCCCAGGGGTAACTGTTAGCTCTTCATCACTCAGGCGGCTGAGGGCCGCCAGTTCCGCAGATGCCAACATGACCTTGGAGGTACGCTGAATATATTGAAGCACTTGATGAGAAGTAGAAGTCACCATCTTTGTAAGGCGGTCGGCCAAGACAGCTCCAGAGTCAGAAAGTAGGCCCGAAACGTCCACGCTATCCCCAGCCGTGTAGTGGAACTCCACATTTTCCTCTGGGAAGGGAATGCTAGAGGGCTCACGAGCAGGGCGTTTCGCATCAGGGGTAGAGACATCCGCCTCCAAATCCACCACGTCAGCACTAGGAGGCTCCCTCTCCCTTTTCCTCCTTGTTTCCAAGGGAACACTCTCCCCAGTCCCCTCGGAATCTCCAGGCTGCGTTCCCTGCGAGATCCGAGGGCCAGCCGGAGAAGCACCCTGCTTTTGACCAGGGGAAGGAGTAGCTCCTGAAGTGACCTCCGCTTCCCCCTGCTCATGAACGCTGGGAGTAGGAGTCGCCGGCTTCGACGAAGGCAGCCGGGGGGGGGTAATCTTCGACCAGCGGCAAAATCCTTCACAAGCTTCATGAGGGCCTTGCTTCCTTTTCTAAAATTTGGTGGAAGAGGACGCTTTGAAAGAACGTGCAATTCCTCGCTCAAGCCTAACCTTCTGACTTGCTTCTTGGTCCAGGTCCAAGAGTAGGAATCTGCAGGAAAGGAAAGGCGGTCATTTAAAAAGCAGGGAGAAATAAAATCCCTGGAAAATCGTGACAACAAGAAAACCCTAGAACTACCTTCAAGGCCACGAATCAGGCCCATGGGAAGCAGGTACTCGTCTGTCGTGATGAGCTCCGCGTGAGGGAGCCAGAAAACAGGGCAGAAGTTCCCATGTTTATCCGTCACGATCTCAAACTTTTTTATCAAAATCTTCTCCTTATCGCTCAGCCTGACTTCCAGAGCCTTCCCCCCAACACGAGGATGATACTCCTCACGCGTCTCCATGCGGGTATGGACATGATTCCTAAAATGTCTAGGAATTTTCCACCCCGACGCACTATGGACATATATGAAATTATTTTTCCAGTCTTTGAGACTGCTCATGGCCGGCCAGACCAAGGCGTACTTTTTCTGTCTCAGCAGAGACCAATAACCAGGGGAGCCATCCCCCCCAGATGAAGACACCATTTGGAGGCCAACCATAAAGCGAAGGGCGTCAATGTAAGGCCCCTCGCCATGGAACAGGCAGGTCCAAGTGTAGGCCACTAATGCCCTAATGGCCGTTGCAGTTAACTGAGCGATGGCGACGTTCATCCTCCTGAAAGTTTCTTCCAGGAAGGGATGCAACGGGAATCGCAGGCCGAATTCTAGGGCCTTATGGAAGACGGCTACACACCCATCTGGGGGACAGCATACTGTGTCTTTTTCCCCAGGGATCACCACTGTGTACCCCTCCCCAAAATTATAAAACTGCTCGATGGCCTCAGCCGCGTTACATTCCAAGATCAGGTCCCTATTTTTAGCCTCGGGATAGGTCTGTAAGGGAACCACGTATTTTTCTTTGTCCAGAAAATAGGTCCTCCCTCTCTCCCTACGGATAAGAGGACCGGCCACCCTGGCAGGGTCCACCTCCAGGGCTTCATCATCAGAATCAATCACATCGAAGGGAGCTGGGTCGGGTGACTCAGCACCCTCTCCCCTGTGATCGTCTTCCTCCCTGGGGCCAACCCCGGAGGAAGAGGCAACGTCATGGCGACTACCGTCACCGCCGCCAGTTCTTCCAAGCAAAGAATCAAAGGAAAGGGGGCGGACTCGAGACATTCAGGCTATAGAAGGGAAGAAAAGAAGCGAGAGATTCGAAAGTTCTAACCTAAAAAACGCCGGTAAAGTTGCCGGAGACGACGACAAGAAGTGATCCTAGCTCCTCAAAAAGAAAACGCTCGGTCAATGAAGGAGATTCAAGAAGTGTTATGGGGAGTAAGGTAGCAAGAAGAGTAAAAGAAGAGAATGAAGGGGGAGAAGGGTTTATATAAAGCCCAAAGAAGTTAAAAAGGCAAATTCCCTGACAAACCTTCGAGGATCGTCCACGTGTCGCATACTGAACACCAACTGCTCACCTTTTTCAAGAAGAGCCTCGGTAAACAGAAACGTCAGAGAGAAAGGTCAATCAACGACCTCATTCAAAAAAAAAAAAAAAAAAAATAAACTCATATTAAAAATTCAAATACACAAAATATTCATTTCATTGAAAACCCCGCAAGGGAAAGATACATCATGGGACGGGCATGAAAGAAAATTACATAAAGCCTAAAAAGTTCCAGCCTGACAGAAATCAAAAGCCCTGCCGCGCAGGCCTAGTCATCCCCCAAATCCGGGGAATAATCCCCAGGGATGCCTGGGCTCCCGAGAGCCGAACCCCAGTCCCAACTTGGGGAATCCTGAAAGGGGTCATTTGAAGCCCCGTCTTCGTCCCTGTCGCTCAGGCAGCCAAGACCTTCGCTGTCGTCAGAGTCGTGGCTGCTGTCTTCCCAGTCCCTTCCAAAAGGGACAGCTCGGGACTCGTCGCAAGTGCGACAGCCTGTCTTCTTCACAGGCGAAGAGGGACCCGACTCCAGGGAGGAATCGGTGTCAGAGTTGGGGCCGAATTGTTCAGGGTGCAGCCATGGAAAACACTCATGGCACCCCCTATCATAACAGTCCCCCCCTGGGGGCAGCGCCTAAACCTAGGCGCAGCAGGAGGCGAGGACCTCCTAGGGCGTTTGCCCATCCTAATGGAGGCCTTCTGACCCCTCCGGCGGAGGCAAAGTCGGGAACGGTGACTCCGGCGAACAGCTAAATAAGCGGCCCGTGCATATCGGAGCCTCCAAAACCCTCTGAAGATGAAGGAAACATGTTTGACCCCACGGCGAATTACGCTTTTCTTGATCCAAGTCATGTTTAAAATGAAGAAAAGGGAAAGATTGAAGGTGGGATGAAACACAAATGATAAAGGAAGCTAAGGATTTTATACCAAGGAAAACACCGCATTAATGAACGCTCCAACCACCCTGGGAGGAGAGCCACCAATCAGGAACTCTTCACGGTTCCCCAAAATCCGCCCAGAAGAGAAGGGCAATCATTACAAAAGTGCTCTCACCTCTTTGCATTCCTGACAGGAACAGTACAAAGTTCCATTGGGAAGGTGCGAAGCATTAAATGCTGCAACAGACATGGAAGTCAACCCCCCTCCAAGCAAGAGTCGCCAGCAGAGGAGAAGTCTCACTTCCCCCCCTACTGACGAAGGCCAATTGATTGGGGTGGGCCGCCTGTCAATCAGCCGCCTGCTAGGCAGGCCCCGAGACGGTTCCCGCCAAGGAATCGAAAGACTAGCCCCCAGCAAGAACCTAGAACAAAGCATAAAACGCTAAAGGTTGGCCGTCAGCTGCTGAGAGCACGGGCCAACCCAGCCTGTCGGAGCTGGGCAGCCCCCTGCCTGAAGACTGTCTGCCCTGGGAAAATCCCTGGCCGGCAGGGTCAGGACCCCCAGGGGCCCTCTCGTCATTTTGCCTAAGGTAAGTGGGAATGGATGGATGAGAAGCCGCCACTTGTCACTTCTCTATCCAACCATTCCTCTTTCTCTTCTCTCTCTTGTGGGAAGGTATAAATACCTCCCCATTTCCCACATGAGAGGGGTTGGATTTTCTCTCTCTAGACTCTTACTCCTAAAACGCCGCCTAGTTCCTCACGAGCTAGGTTCGTAAAGGCATTTCACGGACTGACTTAGGCATCGGAGAGGGTTTCCTCGGACAACCTCCGAGGCCCTGTGCGTTCACTGTGCAGGGAGCAGGCCGTTTCCGCCGGGAAGGTCCGATTCAAGGAGTGAGAGGAAGGGGAGACCAAGGGAATCAAACGATCGCTTGTTCGTCGTTAATTCAATTATACTACCCGTATCCTAGGCCGGGTGAATTGTTTCCGTGACCGGAACATTTTCGATGTGGGATAATTTTAGGGTTGTAGTCTTTTTAAAAGTTTTTTAAGACTCAAAATATTGTCGGTTGATATTTAAAACCGAAAAATGACTCATTTATGATATAGAATTTCACCACCTCATCATAATTTTTCGATGCAGTATAATTCACTTAATTAAAGTTTATAGTTTTAAAACCTATTTTTAAGACTTAAAAGAGTTTGTTTTTATATCTAAGTTAAAAGGACAAACGATTGCTCTTTATTTATATAATAGAATTTGATCATCTTATTATATATTTTGGATGAATAATTACTGTTATTTATATAATAAAAACAATTCATCTTATTATAATTTTTCAATGTGAGATAATTTTACTTAAACTTATTTAAGTTTAGATATAGTCTAATTAAGAACTTTTATTTATAGACGAATGATTACACTTATTTATAATATATATAATTTCATCAACCCATCTTAATTTTTCGATGTGGGATAAATATACTTTAAATATATAGTCTTAGTCTTAGGAACTTCTTTTTAGTCTCAAAAGATTGTTGGTTAATATCTAAGAACAAAAGATTTTTCGATATGTGATAATCTAATTTAACTTTATTTGTAGTCTTATTAAGAACTTTTTTTTAAGACTAAAAAGTTTTTTTGTTGATATCTAAGGACGAATGATTAGTCTTATTTATAATATAGATTTACATCACCTCATCATAATTTGGAGAAATAATTACTTTTATTTATATAATAGAATTCCATCAAGAGTGTTTTTAAGACTCAAAAGAGAAGGAGCATAATTTTTCGATGTGGGATAATTACTTAAGTTTATAGTTTTAAGAATTTTTTTAAGAATCAAAAAATTTTGATTGATATCTATGAATAAATAATATTTATAATATAGAATTCCATCACCTTATTATAATTTGTCGATGTGGAATAATTTAACTAAAATTTGTAGTCTTATTTATAATATAAAATCATCACTGTAACTTATTTGAATTGTTTCGATGTGAGATAATTTTAAGTTTTTAGTCTTATTAAGACCTTTTTTTAAATCAAAAGTTTTTTTAAAAAAGACTACAAATTCATGACCTCATCATAATTTAAAAAAATGATATAGAATTCCATCATAGTTTAAAAAAAAATGTTTTTTGTTGGTTGATATTTAAAAAAAATCGCTGTTAGCGGATTATTATTTTAAAAAATGGCTATTAGCTAAAAAAAATGAGTCTGTATAAGGGGATGATTGTTTAGTAGAGTCGAGAATCAGAAGCTCACTATGGAGCTGTTAGCGGGCTAACTCAGCTTAGCTTACCATGCTATCCCAGTTTGTAACCTTTTCTGGAATACTCATGAATACGAATGACTGAATTTTCCAAAAGAAATATTTAAAAAATGATTACTTTTATTTAGTAGAAATTCATAACTTCATCATAATTTTTCGATGTGGGAAAATTGCTTAAGTTGGTTGATGTCTAAGGAATTTTTTTTATTAGTTTTATTTATAATATAGAATTCCATCACCTTATTGTAATTTTTTTATTTAATTGTATAGTCTTAACAACTTTTTTTACGACTCGAAATATTTATGTTTGATGAAACTTTATAATTTTTCGAAGTACTCCATTATTTATAATATAGAAATCTATCATCTTATTAAAATTTGTCGATGTGGGATAATTTAACTAAAATGTGTATCCTTATTTATAATATACAATCATCACCGTATCTTATTTTAATTGTTTCGATGTGGGATAATTTTAAGTTCATAATCTTATTAAGACCTTTTTTGAAACTCAAAATATTGTTGGTTTTAAAAACTCAAAAGACAGAGAGTATAATTTTTTGATATGAGATAATTTACTTAATAAACTTAAAAAAAAAATTAAGACTCTAAAGATTTTGATTGTTATCAAACAACAAATAATTAGCATAGTCTTATTTATAATATAGAAATTCATCGTTTTATTATAACTTGTCGATGTGAGATAATTTAACTAAAATTTGTTTTCTTATTTATAATAATATAGAATCATCACCGTACCTTATTTTAATTGTTTCGATGCGGGATAATTTTAAGTTTGTAATCTTATTAAGACCTTTTTTAAACTCAAAATATTATTGATTGATATTTAAAAACATTCATGATCTCATCATAATTTTTCGATGTGATCGAATTACTTAAGTTGGTTGATGTTTAAGGGAGAATTATTATGTCTTATTTATAATACAGAATTTTTTCACCTTATTATAATTTTTTTATACTTAAGTGTATAGTCTTAAGAACGTTTTTAAGACTCAAAAGATTTTTGTTTGATGAAATTTTATAATTTTTCGAATGTGGGATAGTTTTATAAGCTTATAGTCTTTATATATTTTTAAGACTCAAAAGATTTTTGGTTAATATCTAAGAGCACATAATTACTCTTATTTATAATATAAATTTTCATCACCTTATTATTATTTTTACTTAAGTTTGTAGTTTTATTAAAAGACTTTTAAAGACTTAAAAGTTTTTTTGATTGATATTTAAGAACGAATGATTAGTCTTATTAATAATATAGAATTCATCAACTTATCATAATTTTTCGATGTGGGATATAGTCTTTCATCACCTCATCATAATTTTTCGATGGGAGATAATTTACTTAATATTATAGTCTTAAAAACTCTTTTTAAAATTAAAAGAAAATACATCCTTACTTTTGATTATAATATAGAATTTCATCACTCCATCATAATTTTTTAATGTGAAATGGTTTTAAGTTTGTAGTCTTACATATTAAAAGTTTTTTATGAGTTAAAAGTTTTTTTTTCGATATTTAAAATTGAATGAATACTATTATTTATAATATAGAATTACATCACCCCATCATAAATTTTCGATGTGGGATAATTTAAATGTTTTTCTTGGTCGATATTTATTTAAAACCGAATGATTACTCTTCTTTCTAATATAAAATTTTATCGCCTCATCATAATAATTTTTCGATATAGGATAATTACTTAAGGTTTATAGTCTTGGTTTATAGTCTTAGGAAATCTTTTTGAGATTCAAAGGACTTTCGGTAGATATCGAAGAACGAATTATTACTCTTTATTTATAATATAGAATTTCAACATCATATTATAACTTGTCGATGTGGGATAATTTTAAAACTGTTATATGTAATAAATTCATTACATAATGTGAAACAAATAATATGAAATTTATATTCTAATGAAAGCATTTTTTAACACGAATATAATTATTTCATTTTTATAATTTATTTTATGATAATGTTTTTAAAAAATGAACTCTAAAGGTTTTTAACTAAGAATGGTAAAATATCTCATTAATATGATAAATTAAATATATATTATAATAATTAAAAGATTCTCTGGTTGATTTTTTTTATTATTTATGATACTTTCCTAATTTGAGGTTTGATGAAACGGACCAATGAGATCGATCGAAAAAAGCCTAAACTATATATATATATATATATATATATATATATATATATATATATATATATATATATTGATTTTGTATTCGATTTCTTTTTAACCGTAATTTCTTATTCAATTTCTAGTTAAGCCCTAACAAATCATAATTTGTATTTGAGACAATTAAGTGTGTTGTTTTATTAATAATTTATTTGTTAATGTAGTCATTGGATTGAATGTTATATTATTGATTTTTTTCTGCTTAATTAAACCCTAATTAGGGTGGTGGTGGTGGTTGGAGGCAAGGTGGTGTAAATGGTGGTTAAAATTACGATCGACGACGATAAGTGGTTAATTAATTGAGGAAAGCAGAAAAGGAGGGAAAAGAGATATTGTGGTGGTGAATTAATCAAGAAAAATAAAGATCGTGGTGGTGAATTGATGGGGAAAAGAAAGAAAGAGGGAAAAAAGAAAGTTGTGATGAATTGATTGGGAAAAATGAGAAGGATAGTTTTGGAAACGTGGGTATATAATAGTAAAAAAAGTTGGGTGTGATTTAGCATGTCCCTAAAATAAAGATATCTTAAATCAAAACTGATCCCCGGGGCACAACCATCTTTTTGTTGTAAAAGTCAAACCCGGTCGAAACCAAAATATCCAAAATGCAATACAATACCCAAATACAAAATTTTAGAGATCACATCGCAGGGGAATACAACAAGAAAAAGCGCTTGTTTGGACTCAAAAGCGCGCCGCGAGAACTATTCCGCCCTTGCATACAGGGGCGGATTTAGGGCAAGGCCTTATGGGCTATAGCCCAAGTAACTTTCAAGATTTAAAAAAATTAAGTTACAAGTTTAATAGTTAAGATACAGTTGCTCAGTGGAACATAGTTTCTACACAAATGACCAGGGTTCAAGCCTTTTACTTAGCATTTTCACAATTCCAAGACAACTACCCTTTATATCTTCTTCCTTTTCACAATTCCAAGATTACAAATTCTACATACATTAATAAATTATCTCAAGATTATTTGATTATATGTAACTGATGATTCATATTTTAAATAAATAACAATATATATTTACAAGAACGACAACAATGTGTCTTTCTGTTTAAAAATAAAGTAACAAAAAATTCATCTTAAGCGATTGGGTGGTAATGCAATATGATACTCGATATGCATTGTATTTGTCTACTTATGTATTCTTATGGCGGTGCGCTTAGAAAAAATTTCATACGATGAATTAATAAACATTGTTTGAAAAAATGTCTCGCCATGATTTGGAAACTATACTTCAAACAAATTTATTATTCAAAAATAATGCTATTTGATTAATTTTAACTCCAAACCGATATTTAGAGATTAATTAACATCATCTTATGCATTTTTGAATCTTAAAAAAAATTACATCATACGTAAAATTTAGCCCAAGATAGAACTAATTCCTAGATCCGCCCCTGCTTGCATAAGCAGGTGTGACGCCACCGAAGACCTATACATCCCCACCGTCGCCACCTAGAACCGTAACCAGAATGAGCAACTGAAAGAAGATGTGAGGAAGCTTCAAGATCATCGACGGGAGGTCGACGAGAGACTAAATGGAGGATCAACGACGGTTAATGGAAGAACTGTGATGGACGATCGAGATGATGAAGGAGATGATGAGGATGGCGGATCTGTCTTGCAGGCCCGGGCCACTTGCTACACAGTCACAATGACTGCGCAGACGGAGGGCATGGGTTCGAGGATGAGTGATTTTTTGTAGTGGGTATTGGTTATGTATGATAAGGTCACGTTTTACTTGGGATAAGAGGTCATGAAATAGGTAGGTCTATTATGAGAAGTACACCGTGTTAATAAGAAGGTTTATTACGGGATTAAATGTGGTTTGAATTAATTTGAGAAAGTTCACATAGTTGAGAATTGAGATTATTCAGAGATTATTATGTATAGTAATCTTTTTTCAAATTATTTTAATCCACATTACAAAGTAGAAGATAAATCAAATATTAGCTTCCTTATCGTACTGCGTGGTAAAAGAAACGTACTATTTTAACAAATTTAAAAAATGAAGTCAAAGATTTAAAAAATATGTACTACATCCAATTTAAAAAAACACGAAATCTAGGGAGAAACGATCTCTCCGTAAGTTATTGAAACACCACTCTTCTGTACCACTTGGGGGACATTTTGTTCGAAGCATTGGAATTGATTGGAACGAAGTGTGATTTCTTTAAAGATTGGAATTAGATATCCATACTTGTTTACGGTTGTTTGGTTCGAGGGTGAATGTATTATAATTGTATTAAGGTGGAATGGAATTGGAAACTTGAGATTGGGGTAGGGGTTGTGATTTCAAGGGTTTGAAATGGATTTACAACTCCTTGGGTTTCAACTCCATTCTTAAATACTTCAACCAAACACCGGAATGGATTGAATCCTCTCTAATCCATGCCTAAACCTCCAACCAAACACACCCTTAATATGTTATTTGTACCTGTTTTATTATTAGATGTATCTTCAAATGACACTACAAGAAAACTAGATCCGGGCGTCCACCGGAAACTTATGATGTCTCTCTGAGACAAAACTTTCAGTTGAAAGCAGCTCTGTTGTGGACTATAAACGACTTTCCCGCGTACGGTATGCTCTCGGGGTGGTCTATTACGGGTCAAAAATCATGTCCGTGTTGTATGGATGAGAGGAAAGCTTTTTATCTTCCAAATTCTAGTAAAATAAGTTGGTTTGACTGTCATAGGCAGTTCCTACCAGAAGGTCACCCATATAGAAAGAATAAGAAGGCATTCAAGAAGGGTGAGGTTGTGCTTAATGACGCACCTGATCGACTCCCAGGAGATGAAATATGGGAGTTGGTTTCCGATTATCCGTCCACTGTTGACGGAACCGAGCAGGAGTTCAAAGACCTCAAAAAGTTGAAAAATGGTTGGTTTAAACGTAGCATATTTTTTGACCTACCATATTGGAGGACTTTGTTACTTCGTCACAATTTAGATGTGATGCACATAGAGAAGAACTTCTTCGAGCAGTTGATTCACACTGTCATGGATGTGGAGGGGAAGAGTTGTGACACTACAGGCTCCCACCGAGATCTAAAGCATTTTTGTGACCGTCCTCAACTGCACATAAAACGGGATGGGTCCAAACCGAGAGCCTTGTTCACCCTTGACAAAGCTCAGAGGAAGGCGTTGTTGGAGTGAGTAGAGAAGTTGAAGTTCCCTGACGGGTACGCCTCCGACTTTAAACGCTTGTAGACACCCACATTTTGACCGCCAGGTGTCTATAGCAGTTTCCGACAAACACCCGATGATGATCGGACGCTAACGTGCTTTAACGTACTCGGAAATGGGCTCGAAATGATGGATATTTGGCTTAGGCATTTTAAGGAGTACAAATCTCACAAAACCAACCTCAAATTCAGGCCCAGTGGGTCGTTTCGAGTCAAATAACACTAATTTGGGTCGAAATCGTCACCAGGGGTAAAACCGTCTTTTAGCGACCGAGTCAAAACCCGGTCAAAGATATTTCCCGAAACTTGTGACTCAACCGTGACACCTCACACGGCATACTCACGGTCCAACTCTACAAAATCAGCCATACACAAAGCAATAAACAATTCCGTTTAAGGTAGAATTCGATCCCGAGTAGGATTCCTATCCGAGAACCGACTCAAACACTCAACCGAGTTGAAACACTCGGCCAAGTACCCAAACCAGCCGGTTTTTCCCTCTTTTCTTCCCTCACAAGAAAACGGAATTCTCGTTCTCCTCAGCTTCTTACTCAAGCGGTAATTCTAGCTCAAACAGGAGTCCTATTCAAAAACCGATTCGAGCATCCGACCGAGTGTAAAACACTCGGCCGAAACAGCCTAAAACCAGCCGTGTCCCCTTTCTTCCTCCACAAGAAAGCGGAATCCTTATTTCCCTCAAATTCCCTCGTTTCCTATCCTAAGCGGTAGTCAAACTCTCCCAAGCCAAGGTCGGGAATTTCCTATAAATAGCCCCTTGCATCCAACACAAAACACAACGTTTTAGACATCAATTTTCACCGAAAAAATAGAATTCATACACACACACACGATTTTTCAGCATCAACTCTCTACCATCCCGACACATATAAATCCTTAGCATCGAGAAACCGATATTACGTTACAAACCCGAAGGAAACCGGCTCCCATACCCGAACCTTCACCCGTCCGAACCAAGCCTCTAGCCGAACCAAAACTCGACGCTCCCGTGCCTAGCCACATTCCGACGAGCCCCGATCCGAGTCGACAAGAGCATGTAGGTTGAGGGTGCAATAAAACCCGATTTCTTCCTTTCTCTCCCTTTCTCCTCTTCGTCCGTTTCTTATGGGTCAAGAGTCGTTCTTTTATTATTTTTCTAATATCGTTATTAACGAAAAACTATTTTCATAACGAATATTCTTAAACATACGATATCGATTTTTCTATAATCGAATATCGTATCAAAAAGAATTATATTAAGATTTCGACGATATCAGAAATCGTTACATCTTTTTTTGTCAAAATTCTTTTCTTTTACTTTTCGTTCAAAATAACAATTTTCGAACAAAAAACAAAACTCGGACAGACCCGTACGCGAGTCGCGCCACGCCCGAGCGACTCGCGCACGAGCCTGAAACCCGGACTGTTTTCTAAACTTTTTCGTTCGTTTTTTATTATTTATTCTTCGATCGATTTCTAAAATTAACATTTTTTCTAAAACTATTCCAAGTATTTGGTATTGATTTCGTAGTCAACTATCGAATATAAAGAATATCGAAAATATTAAGTCGAGTACGAATCATGCAATATTCGTACGCGATTTAATACGAACTTCGAGTTTTCGAAAACCGGACCCGAAACAGGCCACCACGCGACCCGCCGGCATCCCGGGCGAGTCGCGCGGCCGGCTGTTATGCCGCAGCCCTTTTCCGTCCTTTTTGTTATTTTTTCGAACTTCGTTTTTCTATACAAAGCAACGTTCTTTTCAACAATATTTTTCAGATTTCGATTAATATTTATTTTCTCGATTTCGATATTTATTTTTGCTATTATTATTTACAAATCGATACTAACTCGTTTGTTTGTTTTGTAGCAAACTCATCTTTTCATTTCATTTGTTTTATTATACTAAAACGAACCTCACATGCTAAATATAACTTTGACGTTAATCAATTTTGCATGCATTAAATTGACTTAGCAACCCATTCAATTTTTCACATGCTTAGAAAACAATGTTTGCATAATCATTCATCGTATTACTAACGCGCGCATTAAAACGTCATTCGATATCCTAGTAGAGGCCGCTAATGTGCGGGCGGGGTTGGGTGTTCTTAGTGAGCTTCCAAACACGTACCCTCACCCCTTACTCAGAACCGTGGTTTCTGGATGTCCGAAACCATTGGCAACGAGAGTCATTCAATATACGATTAACCGCTCCAGTCGGCATCTATATCGATATGCAAAAGGGACGAGCCCAATAAACTCTGACATCGGAAATGGGCCGTATTTTGTACACGGCCCACTACGACATAGAGTGGGCTCGAACGGTTCCGAATAACCATAAAATTCGGTGGCGACTCCGACTTCGATTTAAATTTCCATTTGACCATCTCATGGAGATTCATTCACCTCCCCAAAACCCGCGCGTGGCCGCGTCGGGGTGGACCTATGTCATGTCCACAATTTGGCGACTCCACTGGGGATTTTCTGATGAGTTAATAACCTTCAGTGTCCTCAGGGTGAGACTCGAATAGAAATCGTTTGACTAGTACAATGCGCGTTTTAGTTTTACGGTTCATGCATAAACCCCATTTTCCCGGGCCGGTACTCGCGACCGACGTCCCACTATACCGTTGATATAGTCCAAACTGGTTATGTCAAAGGTGTCCATTAGCCGATTCATATGGGTTTTACGGCATGTTCTAATCTCAACTCGAGTTAGGGAGTCCGCCCCGATTCTTGATAGGCTGTGTAAACTGGTATAGACCCTTACAGACTGACCGAGACTTAGATTAAGAGCATACATGGCGTCATTATACTGTTTCCATGACTACGTGCTACTTGATCCACATCATCTTTTCAAAACCGTCATCTTTTCAAAATTTGCATCCTTTTTCAAATATCCAATTTCAAAACCCGGGTCATATACCGAACTTAGGACTTATGATTTTTCTCAAAATAGCCTTTTTCTAGCCGGTATTATGCCCAATTCAAAACTCGAAAATATTTTCGAAACTTTCAAAACCCGACGTCTGGCCCACTCCTTTTTCTCTTTTTCGAAAAAGGGCCGGATTTCTCCACCCGATTCATTTCGGGCTTTTCAAAAAATTCATATTTCAAAACCTTCTCTTCTTAGACTTCCCGTATTTAGCAGTGTCGGGTCGTGTCGTAAGTCGTTGAAGTCTCTAGCGTCGAAACTCCGTCGATTCTACATCACGGGTTTCCCCCCATCCTAGTCCGCCTTACCTAACTAAGGCAAGGCCCACCTACGTAGGACATACTCCTACAAAGGTCGGCCCATTTACACAATCGAGTCTAAAAGTCTGGGAATGTCTCACGTGAACCTTCCTCCGAGCAGGGCCCAACCCACAGCGTTGGATCCTGAGGAAGGCCCACCTCTTCACAAGTCACCCGTCTAGGTGTCTTTTCCGAGTCATTTACCGTCTTTTTTTAGTCTCCTTCTTTTTTTCCCTTGCTCGGGATGTACTTTCCTTAGGATTCGGGTTAAGTTGCTAATTACGCGGTGCTCTTACAGACAGGCCACCCTTCACTCGAACCATGACGCAAAAAGCCATAGATGAATTGAACACCACGTTGGCCCAAATCCAGACCCAATTGAGGCAAATGAGGGAAGACCAGATCGCTATCGTCACCCGGGTTAGTGCCGTAGAACAGGGAACTCCTAACGCCTCGATCGACGACGATGGGCCCTTGGCCGCGCTAGCCGGCGCAGTCCAAAAGCTGCAGGAACAGGTCCACTCGACCACCAGAAACACCATTCTCACGGAAAATGCCCGTACCTATTCGACCCTAACTGATGAATTGCCCGCTAACCTTAACTTAACGGGCTTACCAATGTTCGATGGGACCGAAGATCCGGTACTTCATATTCGGGCTTTCAAAGACTTCATGGCTGTCAAGGGGGTCAAATCGACCATGTTCAAGCACTTTTTTGCTTCCTCTCTCGAGAAGCACCCAAAAGCTTGGTACTACAGGCTCGACCCTAAGAAATTCAAAACTTGGGACGATGTTGCAATGGAATTCGCGCGGAACTACGCGGATAATGCTGAAATCCAGACTACCATGCGTACTCTGGAAGTTATGGCCCAAGAGCCTAAGGAGGGTTTCACCAAATACCTCCAAAGGTGGCGGACCGAAAGTGTTAAGCTGGTCGACAAGCCCGGCGAAAAAGTTCTAGTGGAGGCCTTTGTCAAAAACCTCCTCCCTGCTTACCGAGTCCATCTCAGGTACGCTATCATACCCGACTTCGCCACTTTAACCGAAATGGGTACCAGAATCGAAGACGATTTAAGGCAAGAGAACCTTACTAAGGCCTCTACCAAGGGGTATCAAGGATCCAGTTCATCCTCCAATAAGCCCGCCAACACAACGGCGGCCCGAAGCATCTTCGACAAGGTAAACTCACTTGACACCTCAACCAAAAAGAATACTCCGAATCGGGTATTCACCGACATAGGAACAACTTATGCTAATGCCTTACAAAGGCTGTCTTCGAAAGGCCTAATCCAACCGATAGGCCCAACTCCAGAAGTTCCCGTGGAAAAGCGATCCAAGAGCTACAACATTCAAGCCTACTGCCACTATCACCAAGGCAATGGGCATGACACGGAGAAATGCTGGAAATTGAAACATCTTATCCAAGATCTGATCGAAAATGGGAAGATACCGCTACCTAGTGACAAGCCCAGCAACAAAAGCAATCCTCTCGCTACTCATGCCATTTTTACTGGAGAAGTAGTTGACTGCACTCATCTCATTTCCCCTTTCATTTCCCAAATCAACGGGATATGGAACGACGACGAAGACGATGTTTACCTGGCTAAAGGAGAGGTTGTCCCCGTCACTATCGAGGAAGTCCGGAGGGCTAAAGCCAAAGCTCTGGCCGGTACACACACCATCACGGCCGCCCCGGAAACCGTCACTGAACCTTCCAGGATGGAACTCGCTCCTGAAGAGCCGAACACCGACACGGCCCTGGTCAGACAATTGAAGAGGGTCCGAACCGATATTACCATATGGCAGCTTTTGGTTAGTTCACAGGAGCATCGAGCGGCACTTACTAAGGCCCTTGATGAAATCAAGGTCGACTCATCGGTTACCCCCGCTGAAATGGTAGCCACGGTCTTGCCATATCTCAAGGATAAGTCCAAAGGAGAAGGCCCACTTATCACCTTCTCCGAGTCCGACCTTCCACCATTCGGGACCACTCATAACTTGGCCCTATATATTACGGTGATTTGTCGAAACAAATATCTCCCGATGACCCTAATTGATGACGGGTCCGCAGTTAACGTCCTTCCTTTAAGGACCGCCAAGGCCCTCGGCATTACCGAGGCTGACTACCTTCCGACTGCAAAGACTATCCAGGCTTTTGATGGGAGCCCAAAATCAGTTGCTGGGGCCGTTAAACTAACCATCATAACGGGCCCGATCGAGAAAGAATTAGAATTCCAAGTGATCGATGTTACTTCATCTTTCAATCTGCTACTTGGAAGACCATGGATTCACGCAGTCAAAGCAGTGTCCTCCACTCTTCATAGGAAGGTCAAACTACCTTTACAGGACGGGATCATCACCCTCGAAGCTACTCCCATAACCGTGTCCAGCTGCAACACGACGGGCTCAGCCGACCCACGAGGGTTCAACTTTGTGGGAATGCTCGAAGAAGAGTACCTTTTTCAGCCATACTTCACCGTTAGCATCTATACAATGCTACAGAACCTAGGTTGCCTACCGGGAGTCACGTCAAGGCCATATCTTCCACCGGGAAAGATCATTGAAACCCTGAACAACGGGCAATCCCACCTCGGTCTAGGCTATACTATGGCGCACGGCTACACGAACCGAACCAAGACGGTCACGTTCGTCACCCCGGTATTCGAAACCGTGCAAACAGGCCTCTATCGGCCCACCATCTCATATCCCGGGACCAAACTGGCTCAGGAATGGAATTTCATTCCAGACGACATATTCGCCCTTATCCAGGCCGAATCAAAGGAGGGCCCAAGCAACACTGAGCCCATTCTAGGACTACTCTTTGGGGAAGACAAGATCATCCCTACCCCTAAGCAAGAGCTAGTCAGCTTGATCCTTCGCAGCAACAACTTTGATCCAACCAAGCTGATCTCGGAAGTTGGTGCCGACACCGGGAAGAGAGCCTGGAGGAAGACAATCAAGTGGACCGATAGTCAGGGTCGAGTCTACAAGCTAACTACTGGCGAAGGAGATATGCATGCTATCGAGTCTGAATCTGAGTCCGAGTCCGAGTCAGAGTCAGAGTCGGAGTCTGAGTCAAAGTCTAGAGGGTCCAGTACTAGGATCGAGTCTGTAACCCCTCTCCCTTCTTTAGCCTCACCATCGAGAGCCCCGGAGTCTGTCCCGAGAGCTCTCCCTATCCCGCCTCTGACCAACGATCAGATGGCAGCTCTCTTCGAGCTCTTTTCAAAATTTACTATCAATAATAACGATAACCGTTCCGCTTATGACTTGGCTTATTTTCAAAATGTTTTCAAAAATCTTACTTGCAATGACATTGAGAAACCCGACGAACAGGTATCATTGCCTCCGCATCTAATTGAGCAACTCGAACAAAGGGAGTCCCGAAACCCGGTAATCGAAGAAACCGATTCCATCAACGTAGGAACCCCTTTAAAGCCTCAGATACTTAGGTTGGGCCTATCTTTAGATCCCGAGGAGAAGCAACAATTCACGAACCTCCTCCAGGAATTCAAAGACGTTTTCGCATGGTCCTACAAGGACATGCCGGGAATAGATCGGGAGATAGCTGAACACCGAATACCCATCAAAGACGGGTATAAGCCGGTAAAACAGAAACTCCGAAGAATGAGGCCCGAATGGTCTCTCAAAGTCAAAGAAGAAGTTGATAAACAATTCAAAGCGGGCTTTATCCAGGTGTCTGAATATCCAGACTGGGTCGCAAACATAGTACCAGTACCCAAAAAGGATGGCAAAGTCCGAGTATGTGTAGATTTCCGAGACCTTAATAAGACCAGCCCAAAAGACGATTTTCCGTTACCACACATCGACATACTGGTAGATAACACGGCCGACCATGCCCTTCTATCATTCATGGACGGGTATGCCGGGTACAATCAGATCAAAATGGCGGAAGAAGACATGAGTAAGACCACCTTCATCACACCTTGGGGGACTTACTGCTATACAGTGATGCCATTTGGGCTTATCAACGCTGGTGCCACTTATCAACGGACCGCTACTACTTTATTGCATGACATGATGCATAAGGAAGTAGAGGTCTACGTCGACGATATGATTGTCCAATCCAAGGACCGAAACGGGCACATTGCAGCCCTAAGGAAGTTCTTTACCCGACTACGCAAGTACAACATGAGGTTAAACCCTCAAAAATGCGGTTTCGGGGTAACATCGGGCAAGCTACTGGGCCACATTGTCAGCCAACGGGGCATCGAAGTTGACCCAGCAAAGATCAAGGCCGCCATTACCGAGATGCAACCGCCTAAAACCGAAAAAGAGATAAGGGGGTTTCTCGGGAAGGTCCAGTATATAAGCCGATTCATTTCAAAGCTAACCATGGTATGCGAACCCATTTTCAAGAAACTGAAGATAGGAGAACGAACACTATGGGACGACAAATGTCAAATGGCTTTCGATAAAATCAAGGAAATTCTATCCTCTCCACCGGTGTTAATGCCACCTCAGCATGGTTTGTCTCTATCACTATACTTGACAACGACCGAGACAGCCATGGGCGCTATGCTAGCCCAGACGGTCGATTCTGAAGAACGGGCTATTTACTACATCAGTAAAAAGTTCTTAGAATACGAATGCAAATACACCATGCTTGAGAAGACGTGTCTAGCATTAGTATGGGCCACTAAAAAGCTCCGACACTACATGCTTAGTCACGAGGTACATGTGCTATCCAAGATGGATCCAATCAAATATCTATTCGAGAAGCCCATCCTTAACGGTCGTATATCCAGGTGGACTTTGATGCTAGCTGAGTTCGACCTCAAGTTCGTACCTTTAAAAGCCATCAAGGGCCGGGTAGTAGCAGAATTCCTCGCCGATAGCCCGATATCCGAGGAAGGCCATACCGATACTTGGGCTTTTCCAAATGAAGACATATTCCATACCGACACCGACACATGGGATTTGTACTTTGACGGAGCATCCAACTTTCGAGGATTTGGTGTCGGGATTTTGCTAATCTCACCCCAAGGTGAACATACCCCGCTATCCATCAAGCTAGATTTTGACGAGACTAATAACGCAGCCGAATACGAAGCATGCATTCACGGGTTGCAAGCCGCCGCCGATTTAGGAGTAACAAACCTCCGGGTCCACGGTGACTCATCATTAGTCATAAACCAAACCCTACAAAAATGGAAGACTCGGAACGCAAATCTCGTGGCTTACCAAGCACGAGTAAGGGTTCTCGAAAAACAATTTCAAAAGGTGGAATACATTTATCTGCCTCGGGAAGAAAACCAGTTTGCAGATGCTCTATCAAAATTAGCATCTTTACTGAATATCCCAGCGCACCTAACTAGCATGCCCATTTGTGTCGAAAGACGATCTGAACCAGCATATATCAACGTTATCCAAGACATCGAAATAACTGATTCAGAACCTTGGTACCAGGCTATTCTAACCTACTTGACGTCAGGGGAATATCCTCCGGGAGCTGAAAACCGGGCCAAGAAGGCTCTACGAAGATGGGCAACCCAGTTCATCCGCACAGACGATGGACAGCTGTACAAAAAGACAGCACAGGGGGCTTTACTTCTATGCATTGACAAAACTCGAGCCGAAAGAGTTATGGCCGAGGTGCACGACGGCGAAAACGGACCACACATGAATGCTCATATGTTGGCCCGAAAAATCGCAAGACTCGGTTACTATTGGAATAGCATGGAAACTGACTGTCAGTTGTATGTCAAACACTGTCACAACTGTCAGATTTTCGCCAATGTTCAGCATATGCCTTCATCCCTACTATATACAATGACATCACCATGGCCGTTCTCGACGTGGGGAATTGATATAATCGGGAAAGTGAACCCTTCTGGGACAGGAGGTCACTGTTTTATCCTAGTGGCTATCGACTATTTCACCAAATGGGTCGAAGCCGAATCATACCGGATCTTGAATGCCAAACATGTGGCTAAGTTCATCCAAAACAAAATTATATGTCGATATGGGATTCCACACGAATTCATCAGCGATCACGGGACCCATTTCCAAGCTGAAACCGCCACTCTACTGGAAAAGTACAAGATCCAAAGGCATACATCGTCACCTTACCGTCCTCAAACAAATGGAGCGGTAGAAGCGGCCAATAAGACAATTGTCACCATTCTTAAAAAGATGGCTGAGAATTACCGGGATTGGCCCGACAAGATACCCTTTGCCTTATGGGGATATCGGACATCAATTCGAACTGCAACCGGAGCAACCCCATACTATCTGACATATGGAATGGAAGCAGTCCAGCCGGTCGAGCTAGAAGTACCCTCTCTTAGGATTCTACTCGAAAGTCAGGTACCTGAGGCAGACTGGGTCCAAGCCCGATATGACTCGCTAATCCTCTTAGACGCACGGCGATCCCGGGCTCTGAATAATATTCAGATATATCAGAAAAGGATCCAACGGGCTTTTAACAAAAGGGTTAGGCCCAGGAACATCAAAGAGGGCGATCTAGTCCTAAAATCTGTTCGAGCTTTACTACCAGTTGACCCAAGGGGAAAATTCAAACCCAATTGGGCTGGGCCATATTTAGTGAAGAAAATTCTTTCAGGAGGAGCAGTAATGCTAACAGACTTGGACGGAAACGAGTTCGTTAATCCAACAAACTTGGACCAACTGAAGCGTTACTACCCATAAACCGTATTTCAATGTCATTTGTAAAGTTTATAAAAAAATGTCTTTTTATGGATTTTCAAAATTTTAAGCAAGTCAATAAGTTAGGATCATTTATCCTACCGTTGCACATCTCGAATTAATAATCTTGATGTATTTCGAAAAATTGCACAAATACTTCTGAACTACGGAAGGTTTGATTCCATTAATTTTGGATACGTAGGCAACCCCTCAAAAGGGTACAACCATTGCAATAACGAAAAGACGGGAACGGTATTCACTAATATGTCTTTTTATTATTTCAAAAATACATCACAAAAAAAAAGCAACAAAATCACACCACAAAAAATAGTAGTATTACTTAAATAATAAATTTAGGAGACTACTCGTACATTTTACCCTTTCCCTTATCTTTCGGGTCACGCGGAGCCCGAGGCCGACGGGGTGGGGGCGAACGTTCCCTAATCACAAGGGGAACTTCCTTTGCTCGAACCCGTTTCTTCGATTTTGGGTTTTCCACCCTTTGCACCGGTTCAAGCCGAGCCCTAACCGGCTCGGGGAGTCTTTCTCGAGGACCAAGTCGGTCCTTAGCAGCCAGTCTTGGCCCTAGTCTCCTTTCTAAATCCGTCTGGGGGCTCACTCTCCCCCGTGCACCCTTATTACTGGACCCTTCAGTCTGAGTCTTAGATTTTCTTTTCTGACCTGTCGAAGTATCTCCCTCAGTAAAGAAGCTCCTATTATCCTTAGCATGCTCTCGACGTAACAGGTCATAAGCCTCGTCAATTTTCAGGGCAGCCCGAGTCTTAGCTGAGTCAGTTCGGGTCCATCTTACATAAGAATCGGTTACCCAGATCGAATGAGAATTTTTAAGAACAGACCAAGTAGCTCGTGTATACCACCTTTGCATCCAGGTGTCACACATCACGTCTGTTAGCTGAGTAGACTCACTCACAACGGCCTCGATTTCTTGGATTCTTTGCGCCCGATCATATTGCCTAAGTATGCGATCGGGAAAGAGGTGAATTGTTTGCCTAAAAGATAGGATTACTTGATATCTAGCTCTATCCCGAGATTCTAGACCAGTCCAAAGGTAAATAGGCCACCATGGTACGGCCCAACGGATTAACAGGCCCCCATGAAAAGATAGCACCTCATCCCAGTACTTTTGGGTATTGAAGCGGGAAAAGGCAATAGCTCGTCTCCTTGACATAACTTGCCTAGGTTGATATCGGCTCACATTTAAGGGGGGATCCAAGATCGATAACCTCTCGAATAGCCACAGCTGAAAAATCCAAAAAAAATCAAAGTTGCAAAAATCGTCAAAATCACGTGAAAAAAAAAAAAAAAAAAAAAAACGTGAACAGACGTGAAAACCGAGAAGACCGCAGAAGCCGAAAATCGGGAAAAAGCCGCGCAAAACCGGAAAAATGTGAAAAGCCAGAAATTCAAAAAATTCAAAAAATCAGCATACCTGTAGAAGCCGAGTACTCCCAGTCAGCCGAACTGACGGATCCCTTTTACGATTATCCAAACCCTGGATAATCTCCCCTGTAATCAGCCAAGCCGGACTGTGCTCCGTCTCCATCAGGTCAGCCACAGTGAAAAGTCTGACATGACCCATACAAGATAACAAGTCCATATGCCCTTCGAAGGCATAAACATGAAGCATACAAAAAGTGAAGGCCCTACGGCTATGAACCGGCCTGACCCGGACATCCTCTAGGTTCATGAATTTTTCAGTCAGGTCGATCAGGGAAACGGTATCTCCTTCTAGCATACGGGATACCTCCATATGGGAAAGCCCTAAAAATTCCCTTAACTTCCTCCTTGTGTCAGAAACTGAAAAAGGGATAGCAGGGCGAAGTATAGGATTCCATCCTCCTGCAGCAGCAATTTCCTCAGGAATAGGGCAAATCTCTCCTCGAGGAAAACTAAATACATGATATGTGTCATCCCAATAGGATAGGCAAGCATCCAAGAAGTGGCAGTCTACTTGCATCTGACGGATCACGGACAATTGGGTAACGCCATTCTGATTTAGGATAGCCCTATCGGCATCCCTAAAGTACTTGGACCACTCGTGCAACATTCCGACTAGTCGGTCGATTCCCATATTTGATTTGCTGAAAGAAAAGAATAAATTTTTCAGGGCTTACTCTTTTCTCTAAGTAATTAAGGAATTGGGAGAATTATGAAATTTATGAAGCAAGAAGGGGTATTTATAGCATAAAAATAAGTTCTCCTCCTCACCTTAGGATTCCCAATCCTAGAGCATTTAGCATACAAGCCATTGTCCTAAGGCTTAGCTAAGTCATCCCGAGCATTCCTATTCCTTTTCAAAGTCAAAACAAAAATTCCCTAATTTTTTCAAAGACTTTTGCAAACTCAAAATTCAAACCTTTTCTCAAAAATTTTATTCCCCAGCACGAGTCATTTTTCCTACAAATATTACATGCAAAATTTTGCAGCTTTGCATAAATATATACAGGACGACTCAAGCAGGACCATGCAATTTGCATAACTCCCCAACGGCATTTAACAAAGTGAGCCCACATACAGGCCCATTTTAAGTCTCATACGACGAATTCCCCCACGGAGTTATCACCAGCTCAGGTACATTTCTAGCCCATGGCCGGCGGGCCCTTCACGCAGGTCTAATGGACCTTAAACGACCCGACCGGAAGCTGCCAGGTTTTAATCCTTGATTGACCTGGTAGCTACTCTGACTTTCGCCCTGTCCAAGCCTCAGTCAGAGTGGGGGCTCTGTAGACACCCACATTTTGACCGCCAGGTGTCTATAGCAGTTTCCGACAAACACCCGATGATGATCGGACGCTAACGTGCTTTAACGTACTCGAAAATGGGCTCGAAATGATGGATATTTGGCTTAGGCATTTTAAGGAGTACAAATCTCACAAAACCAACCTCAAATTCAGGCCCAGTGGGTCGTTTCGAGTCAAATAACACTAATTTGGGTCGAAACCGTCACCAGGGGTAAAACCGTCTTTTAGCGACCGAGTCAAAACCCGGTCAAAGATATTTCCCGAAACTTGTGACTCAACCGTGACACCTCACACGGCATACTCACGGTCCAACTCTACAAAATCAGCCATACACAAAGCAATAAACAATTCTGTTTAAGGTAGAATTCGATCCCGAGTAGGAATCCTATCCGAGAACCGACTCAAACACTCAACCGAGTTGAAACACTCGGCCAAGTACCCAAACCAGCCGGTTTTTCCCTCTTTTCTTCCCTCACAAGAAAACGGAATTCTCGTTCTCCTCAGCTTCTTACTCAAGCGGTAATTCTAGCTCAAACAGGAGTCCTATTCAAAAACCGATTCGAGCATCCGACCGAGTGTAAAACACTCGGCCGAAACAGCCTAAAACCAGCCGTGTCCCCTTTCTTCCTCCACAAGAAAGCGGAATCCTTATTTCCCTCAAATTCCCTCGTTTCCTATCCTAAGCGGTAGTCAAACTCTCCCAAGCCAAGGTCGGGAATTTCCTATAAATAGCCCCTTGCATCCAACACAAAACACAACGTTTTAGACATCAATTTTCACCGAAAAAATAGAATTCATACACACACACACGATTTTTCAGCATCAACTCTCTACCATCCCGACACATATAAATCCTTAGCATCGAGAAACCGATATTACGTTACAAACCCGAAGGAAACCGGCTCCCATACCCGAACCTTCACCCGTCCGAACCAAGCCTCTAGCCGAACCAAAACTCGACGCTCCCGTGCCTAGCCACATTCCGACGAGCCCCGATCCGAGTCGACAAGAGCATGTAGGTTGAGGGTGCAATAAAACCCGATTTCTTCCTTTCTCTCCCTTTCTCCTCTTCGTCCGTTTCTTATGGGTCAAGAGTCGTTCTTTTATTATTTTTCTAATATCGTTATTAACGAAAAACTATTTTCATAACGAATATTCTTAAACATACGATATCGATTTTTCTATAATCGAATATCGTATCAAAAAGAATTATATTAAGATTTCGACGATATCAGAAATCGTTACATCTTTTTTTGTCAAAATTCTTTTCTTTTACTTTTCGTTCAAAATAACAATTTTCGAACAAAAAACAAAACCCGGACAGACCCGTACGCGAGTCGCGCCACGCACGAGCGACTCGCGCACGAGCCTGAAACCCGGACTGTTTTCTAAACTTTTTCGTTCGTTTTTTATTATTTATTCTTCGATCGATTTCTAAAATTAACATTTTTTCTAAAACTATTCCAAGTATTTGGTATTGATTTCGTAGTCAACTATCGAATATAAAGAATATCGAAAATATTAAGTCGAGTACGAATCATGCAATATTCGTACGCGATTTAATACGAACTTCGAGTTTTCGAAAACCGGACCCGAAACAGGCCACCACGCGACCCGCCGGCATCCCGGGCGAGTCGCGCGGCCGGCTGTTATGCCGCAGCCCTTTTCCGTCCTTTTTGTTATTTTTTCGAACTTCGTTTTTCTATACAAAGCAACGTTCTTTTCAACAATATTTTTCAGATTTCGATTAATATTTATTTTCTCGATTTCGATATTTATTTTTGCTATTATTATTTACAAATCGATACTAACTCGTTTGTTTGTTTTGTAGCAAACTCATCTTTTCATTTCATTTGTTTTATTATACTAAAACGAACCTCACATGCTAAATATAACTTTGACGTTAATCAATTTTGCATGCATTAAATTGACTTAGCAACCCATTCAATTTTTCACATGCTTAGAAAACAATGTTTGCATAATCATTCATCGTATTACTAACGCGCGCATTAAAACGTCATTCGATATCCTAGTAGAGGCCGCTAATGTGCGGGCGGGGTTGGGTGTTCTTAGTGAGCTTCCCAACACGTACCCTCACCCCTTACTCAGAACCGTGGTTTCCGGATGTCCGAAACCATTGGCAACGAGAGTCATTCAATATACGATTAACCGCTCCAGTCGGCATCTATATCGATATGCAAAAGGGACGAGCCCAATAAACTCTGACATCGGAAATGGGCCGTATTTTGTACACGGCCCACTACGACATAGAGTGGGCTCGAACGGTTCCGAATAACCATAAAATTCGGTGGCGACTCCGACTTCGAATTAAATTTCCATTTGACCATCTCATGGAGATTCATTCGCCTCCCCAAAACCCGCGCGTGGCCGCGTCGGGGTGGACCTATGTCATGTCCACAACGCTGTGTTGATCTTAAGAATCTCAAGCTGCAAGGGTTAAAGAGTCATGACTGCCATGTCTTCATGGAGAGGTTACTTTCGGTAGCACTAAAGCAACTTTTGCCACCGACGGTGTGGAATTCTATAACTGAGATATCTCAGTTTTTCCGAGATTTGTGTTCTTCTACAGTATCAATTGAGGACATGACTCGGCTGGAGGATCAAATTCCACAGATACTATCCAAACTTGAGATGATCTTCCCACTGTCGTTCTTTAATTCCATGGAGCATTTACCTGTCCACTTGCCCTACGAGGCTAAGGTTGGAGGACCTGTCCAGTATAGATGGATGTACCCATTTGAAAGATACATAAATTTTAGTAACTTCATTTATAAATTTAATTTACACATATCTAATTTTTATTAATTGAAATACGTAAATTGTGTATTTAGGTTCCTCAATTATTTGAAGAAGAAAATTGGTAACAAGGCTAGGGTAGAGGGTTCCATTTGTAATGCATATTTGACAGAAGAGATTGCAAACTTCTGCTCCCTCTACTTTGAGAAAGATGTTCAAACAAAAACCAAGAACCTGAACCTGGAACATTCGGTGCCCATTGATCCTACTATACCCGAGTTTTTTCAAAAGAAGGATGATGAAGGAACTTCATCCGTTGAGGGTTCTAGGACGCTAGATGAGAAAGAGTACAACCGAGCGCACCTTTACCTACTCTCTAATTGTGAGATCTTAGAGCCTTATGAAAAGTAATTTGTAACTGAATATGTCGCTGCAAACCCTGACGTGAACCCTGATGACGTTTGGAGTAAGCATGACGAACATTTTCCTAAGTGGCTCAAGGATCACGTAGTTGCCTTAGACATACATGATGATTTACTTAGAAGTTTGGCATACGGTCCAGTGAGAGCGGTTAAATGTTGGAACCGGTACTCGGCGAATGGGTTCAATTTTCACACATTCAATTACGGGAAGAACAAGGTTAGATGCAACTTTGGTGTGAGTGTGTCATCTCTTGATGGTGATGAGTATTATGGTATTTTGGAGGATATTTTCGAGTTGTACTATGCTGGCAGAGAACGGGGGTATAGAGCTGTGATATTCAAATGTGAGTGGAAAGACAGCTCCGTGAACGGAACCCGAGTGCATGAACGTTACAAGATTGTGGAAGTTAATATCCTACGTACGATCTGTTCATACTCGCACATCAGGCAAAGCAAGTCTAATTTGCTCCTTCTCCTTACACGAAAAATGACAGAAATCAAAGCCAATGGTGGGCAGTCTTTAAGACTAAGCCACGGGGCAAATAGACAGTTCTCTGTTCCAAGAAGATGCGGCTTCAAGTAGTACACGCTTATCTCCTAGTGAAGAGACCATATTCTCCGAAGAAGATCAGAATGAAGGGGCAGGGGAAGAGTTAGAGGATGATGATGATGATGATGGACAACGAGATTACATGGTTAGGGATGTTCGGGAGATCCTTGAGGAGAACGACGGACACGATGAAGAGAATTTGGAGGACGATCAAGTGGAGGGCGAGGAGACGGAGGAGGAGGATCAGACTGAGGAGGACGAGGCTGACGACAATAAAGACAGCGAAGATGACTACTAGAGTTGTTGTAGTAGGTTATACTGATCATTGTGTTACTTATTTGGTACATTATTTAAGTCAAGTTAGATATTAATTGTTAATTGTTGTTGACATTGTTTCATTTGTTGCAAGGTTAAGATGGCAGGCGGTAGATCAATTAGGAGACGTGGTGGGGGAAGTAGCTCTGCTCATACATCCACCACTCAGCAGGAGGAGGACGAACGGGTCCCTGAAACGGATCTGGAGCAGTAGGAAGGGCAGCAGCAGGGGCAGGAGGAGGAGCTGGAGAAGGATGAGAACGGTCGGGTGATCGACCCTGGTCGCGTATGGTAATATTTTTTGACATGTCGATTCTTTTGTAACATATGAATTTTTGGACTACATCTTCTAAGATTTCGTACATATATGTGATTCTTGACTCGGTGCAGATTTCTCCATGGCCAGGTCACGGCAGGCTGTACTGCCAGTTACATGGCCGACAAAGGGCTAGGGTATGCCTGCTGGACTCAAGTGCCGTTGGACGTACGGCAGTGGTGGTTTAACAACTTCCGGGTACGTGGATTGTTTTTGTTACCGAATTTTTAATTTATAATGTACACTTTGTAAATATTTTCGCTACTAATTAATAATCCGCCTTGATTGTGTAGTTGAATTTTGTTTGGAAGCCGGAGTTAGAAAAAAGGGTGTGGGATCGGTATAACGAGACCTGCACACGACGTTTCGCTGACGTAATGAACAAACGCCGCACGCGGAGGACTCCGCTCAAAGACCTTAAAGGTGTAGTTTTTTATAGTAATCAATTGTAACAAACAATCTAACTTCAATCTTTTACTGTAGTAACTAATATATTAGTGTCGTCATATTTCAGGGGAAGCGTTGGAGAGGTGGGTTACGTACCACGACAGCGCAGAGTTCAAGGTCAGATCCGAGAGGGGACAGAGAAACAAAATGAAGAACTGTGAACTTGAGGGGAAGGCAGACCCGACACATCATTGGGGTTCTCAGTCTTCGTTTCTTCGTGTCAAGAGGGTATGATTTCTACTAATATCGTACTCTTACTTGAATAATCATAAACTATGTTCACATAATATATATTCGCCTAACATTCGTACTCATTTAATAGCTAGCAGCTGAACTCGGGAGGACGCCAACCGCGCCGGAGATATTCCTGCACATGCACGGCAAGAGCGGTGGTAAAGGGCATGCTCTTAGGATGAGGAAAGACAAGGCAATCTGGGTGAGTACTAACTATTTCAAATAAATCAACTTTGTCTATACTTTAGGTGGTAGATAACTACCTTTAATGATTTCATCTAATAATAACTTGAATTGAAATCGTTGTTGTGTACGCAGGATGCCTACCAAGAAGAGCTAGCGAACCTCGAGACTACTCCTGATGCTACCGAAGTCGACCCGAATCAGACTTTTTTTCAAGGTCATTTCGGGGTACAAGAAGGAACGACGATATAAATCAAGCATATCACCCATCGCGTCTCGGCACCTCTACACGGATGGAGTACACGTCGGCCGGTTCTCAGCAGCCCGACCCGGAAAAGAAGGCCATGAAGGAACAACTGACACAGCAGCAGCAGCAACTGAAGGAACAGCAGGAGCACATAAAGAAGATGCAGGAGCAGATGGCCATGTTTCAGGCCATGTTTGAGCGATGCAACCAAGGTCGTCCCCCACCCCCTCCAGACGACAGAGACCCTTTTAATGGGGATGGCGGTAACTCTGGTGCTTCAGCTAGCTTCTTAGTTAGCTGATTGTTTTTTGTTGTTGTTGTTGTAACTGGATTTATGGATTATGTATCTTCGAACTAGTTTAGATTTATGTACTTTTAAATCGTATGTTAAAACCTTTTTATATGAATGTTTTTTTAGCATAAATGTGGCGAGAGATGAAGTGTTTTGGTTGATTGAGAGTGAATGAGGTTGAGGTATTGTGGATGGTCGACAGTTGTGGTTGGTTGAGAGTTGTGGATGTGGTTTATTTTGCAGGTTTTGGCTAGACATCGAACGCATGTTTACGGCCATGCTGCAGCATACATGGCGTCCAATAACAGACGTCATGCCAAAAGCCGGAGGAAGCTAAAAGCGATCAAAATTGACCAGGCGATATGGCGTCTGACAGTGGACGCCAGTTATCCCTGGATGGCGTCCACAGTCGGACGCCAACATGAAGCAGATGGTGTCCGACTGTGGACGCCATCCAGGGATAACTGACGTCCACAGTCAGACGCCGCCAGTGATGGCGTCCGCCGTCGGACGCCCATTTTCTTGGCGTCCCATAGTGGACGCCCGTTTTAAAAATGGGCGACCGGTCGTGCCTTCCACTTTCTGGCGTCTGTTTGCGGACGCCCGTCCCCGTATAGCGTCCACTGACGGATGCCACTGGATGCACGCCTTGGACACCTTTTCTTGTAGTGTGACTATATGATTTTGTACTTGTTTTAGTAGCAATCGTACCCATTTAAAATTTGTATACTCTTTTACGTTAAACGTACCTATTTTTATTACTTTTGGTACCACTGTTATCTCTACTTATAATTGGTCCCTCAATAATTTTAGTGAAAGATCGTCTCTCAGTAGACCTACTCGTATAATATTACTCCTATTATTGTTTCTCATGATATTTATTTTTATGGGAATATTTTAGCCACTGACCTCAGTTATATGAAAAACCTAATCTTTAAATTTGGAGGTAATTGATCTCAGGTTGTACTTTTGTAAGTTGATATCGTCTAAATTAGTTGCTAAAGTTACTTTTTTTTTGCCAGCCAAGAAAGAAAGGATAGCCTAGCTACGGAAGGTCATGGCAGTTAGGCCATGAGCCTCCCTATTGAGGCCCCTAGGAATATATGAAACCCTAACACATTGAAAGGAATTAAAAACATCGAACAAATTGTCAATGATCCCTTAATGTAAGGCGAGGTTGCGTCCACATCTCCCAAATGTTGTATCAGATTGAGACAATCCGTAGAAATGTGGACGTGAAGAAATCCATGTAATCTAGCCCATTGAACCGCTGCAGTAAAGGCCAAAGCTTCCGCTTGAAGAGGAGAGGCCGCATGAAATTTCCTGTAATCCTTCGCCAAACACTTGTCATCGAAGTCAGTGACAACCCATCCTCCCGAGGCCTGAGCATGCCCTTTCCATGCTGCATCTGTCTTTATGTTGATACACGAACAGGAAGTGGCTGAGCCAATGATTTCAAGAGGCAGACCATTTTTTACCTCATCCAGCTAGGAAGGTTCAGTCATAGTGACCATCGAAACCGCATTATTATTGCAGATACAACGTAAGAAATCAGCATGAAAGACCTGGAGGAGATTCATAGTCCCTTCAGCGCTGATCCTAGACCCTTGAAATTTTATTTTATTCCTAACAACCCAAATTGTCCACAGAGTTGCGACAAAGAGAGTTATACGGGAGTAGTTAGAGTCCGACTTTAAAAGGTAAGTGATCCAATTGGCGAGCCATAGTCAGAGATTGATCTGTGGGCTCATTGCGGTCCTTAATCCAAGAGTAGACCCCCTCCAGATACGAGATGAAAAGGAGCAATCCCGGAAAAGGTGATCGAGTGTTTCGATATTAAACTCAGAGCTACAGAGGGTACAAAAAGGGTCAACTTTTATACCTCGTCTTTGAAATTCAACTCCAATAGGGAGCGCATTGTTGATGATTTTCCATAGGAAAGTATTCAGTTTTGCTGGCCCTTTAATCTTCCAGAGATACTTGTAAAAAAAATCCCTCAGTGTCTTATCCAATGGGTTAGTGAACGAGCAGGGGCAGACCTAGAGGGGGGCCCGGGTGGGCAAAGGCCTCCCAGTCCATTTAGAAATAAGTAGGTTTGAGTAATATCAATTATCAATATAATAGTGTTGGCCTAGTGGTTTAGGCATTTGTTCTTCTCAAAAATGGTAGGGGTTCGAGAAAGGGATTCAAACCCAAGACCATTGAACACAAGGCCAATCATGTAATCAATCTTACCATCTCATACTTAATGTCATAGTTCAATGAAAATTTCTATATATTATCCTTAAATTATTTCTCAAAGCTTTCAATCTTTTAACTCATAGATTATTCACGACACGTTGCAAATATTTGTCTTAATTTTTTTCTATATAATGTAATTATTTTTATTTAATTTGGTAATGATGTTAATAACCATGTGATAAAAATATGATTTAAAACATATATAAGCATTTTTTGATAGGTCTCATGCTTCATTATTATATAGAAAAATATATTGTAAAAATAGTTTTAAAATGCAAAAAATGTCGGGAAAAAATAGTGCCCCTAGCCGAAAAATCCTAGGTCCGACACTGTGAACGAGTGACACTGAAGGTAGTTGTTGAAAGCTAGGCGATATGCACTTTTTGCATTAAAGCTCCATTTGGTGTTTTGCTCTAGTAGAACTCGTCCTTAACACCTGAGAGAGGGAGTTGACAAGAGATATCTTATCAGTCCAATTTCGTATCAACCACATTATCCAAGTATGAGTCTCATACTCAAAAAATTTGAACCTCATACTCTTACTCAGACTCATGTTGAGACCCCTTTAAACTTAGCATTAGGCGGACACTTGTACACAATATTCCTTTTGAAATTCTACCGACTACTCGTTCTCGAGACGTGTTCATTATGAACTGAGATTTGATTTTTGAAGAAAGCTTCAATAAGAAAGGTAATCTTCTGTAAAGAAAATATTATGGCCAGACTTAGCTGTTAAATTAAGACGATCTGTTCTGTAAAGGTAATCTTCTGTTAAATTAAGACGACCTGTTCTGTAGGAGGATAACTGTATAATATTACTACGCTCTACTGTATAATATTAAGACGACCTGTTCTGTATATTTTTTTGGATAAATACTTCGCTTTATATTTGAGGACAGATCAGGCATGATAAAGTAACACTGCTTAAAAGTGATTTGCTGGTGCAGAAAGTCAAATAGCTAAAATGCCGTCATTTGATCGAACAAACTCAGGCGTAAGTTATACTACCTCTGTTTTATTTCTACTATTGTCTGTATTTGCTAGAAGTATTTTGTCTATTTGCCGGGAGTATTTTATTGAAACATAACAACAAATAAAAACATTGAAAGAAGTAGATCAGCAATTCAGGCATTCTTCTTCTTCTCTTTCAACTACTAATAACTTTATACTCTTTATATCTATACCCCTCTATCCCAATTTTAAACCCCAAATTTGTTGTCCCATTTTCGCTTATGGATATCCCCCGTTTGAATCCAGACGTGGCCGTGGGTGATCCTCGATTGGGCCTGCCTCTAATCGTCATCCCTCACGACTAGGGCATATGCTTTGATTTTCTGGTGTTGATTGGGGTATGATTACTGTTTAAGCAATTTCCACTGAAAGGGTTATTGGGTTTGCCGTTTGAAGTTATTGATTTTCAATAATTAAGTTTTAATGGTTTAACAACGTAGATCGAAGGCAGGGGGTCTTAAAAATTTTGGGGTCCAGTTTGAGTTTCTAGTCCGAGGCACTTTTATATATTTTTTTTTCTCTACCAAAAAAACGGAATATAATATTTTTTAATTGTTACCAATTTTTTCGATAATTCTATTTCTCTGCTTATTATTATTATTATTATTATTTGCTAGACAATGAGAAATAACTGTGTATGAGACTATAATCGATAGAAATTGCAAAAGTATAATCCCTCCGTCCCAAAATGTTTGTCCCATTTACTTTTGCACAATAACTAAGAAAATAGTGTGATAATTGAGTATATAGGCAATGATGACTCCATAGATAGTGTGAGTCATAATATTGGGTGAGGTGGTGTGAGTTAATGGAATGGCAAAATGGTAAATACTTTAACTTAGTAGGGACAAAGTTGTAAAAAGAGATAGACTAAAAAGGAAAGTTGAGAAATGGGACAATCTTTAAGAACCTACCCAAAAAAAAATACGGGACAATCTTAGTGGAACGGAGGGAGTACTATATTGTATCATAAAAAATACTAGGTTATATTTGGAGGCCGAATTTCGCCGCTCACCGTAAACCCCCTCTTAGCCGCCCCTGATTGGAGGTTAATTAATTTGTTTCAGATTTTTTATTTTTTTGAATTGGTTAATTTTGTTTTTTACGAGTAGTATTTTTTCTATAAAATAAATTTAAGATCATTGTTAATAAAAAAAAGTACGGAGTAAATTTGGAAGAACGATTGACAATTGGATTTTTGAAGTGAATTGCTATCATTTTTTGTTATTAGTTCGAAGATGTTGTTGAGTATTAATTTGTAACGATTATTTAGTGGTAAAATATCTAAGTTCAGGAAAAAAATGATAAAAAGGTATTTTGGGTAGTTCACCAAAATTGCAGCTGACGTGTAGTTAAAAAGTCGACGATGTGAAACAAAAGTGATTTATATTATACTAGTATAGACCACATGCATACGCACGGTATATATGCAAATTTATTTTATAGATATTCTAAAATTTACATATTCACTTTTACATTACACAACTTTGTAATTTACATTTAAGAAAATAATTAGAAATTGTTAAGCAATCAAGATAAATTTATATTTTTTAATAAAGATATTATATATATTTTTTATTAATGTTATTCTCATACTTTCAAAGTCTCAATTTTCTACTTAAAACATAATATATGAATTAATATTAAGAATTGACTGCTTATTTGAGTAATATAATCTTAAATTGTTTAATAGTACATTTTTTTTAAAAAAATTACACTAATTTTATGTTTTTTAAAAAAATGAAGAGACATTAACCTCAAAAAGCAAAAATTAATTTTTAGAAAAATGAAGTATTTATATTTGTTTTTAATTTGCTGATTTTCTTATATAAGTTTGTTCAAATTATTTTGACTTTTTTGTCTGAAATTTAATTGATTTGTTCTATTTATTACATGAAGTATCAATATTTATTTCTATATTAGGCCTGATGCATTTTGGAGGGAACTTTTTTATAAGTTGTTATTCTCTTAGTTAATAAATAAAATAAAGGGATAAATTTAATGTATGCAGAGATTTATTCAGATTTTAGTCTATCTTGGATTTTAATGCATAATTATTACTCATTAATATTATTACTGTTTGTAAAATTATATGGAAAATTGCATGTAAATTGATATATAGCATAATTATATGGATCACGATTGACATAATTATTAAGATTGATTAGATTAGATTGATATAAAACCTTAATAGAATTCGGAATTTATGACATAATTGTTATATGGCATAAATAATGTAGATTGATATATTCATATATGGCATAATTATATGACATATTAGTATTGCAACTATACTAAATGGATCACGTTAGATTGATAGTGTAGATTGATATATGGATCAGCCCAACCGCCTTAGCTACTAAATGATCCAATCAAGCTCAACCAATGGCTCATACAAAATAGGCGGGAAAAACTTGAGTTGTGTTATTCTGTTAGTGGAAAGGGGGATTATACTCGAATGGGAAATTATATATACATAGTAACACGCTACTTAATCTTATCCTCCCCTCTATCAAATAACTGAGAGAGAAAGTATATTCGGACATTCTACCTTGTACGTTTTTTCATTTTCTATAGCGTATCCCTCTTTTTAGTCAAATAACTTTGACTTGCGATAATTTATGAGTACAGGTTCCAAAAATGATGATATTTTCCCTGAACTCATAGTCTTTACAATATCTTCAATTTGAGTTTTTTTTACAATTTTGAAACTTGTACTACTTGTTATGATCGGTCAAACGTTTTTAACCGAATAAACTTTGAACGACCATAACTCTTTGTCCCATGTTTCGAAAGTGGTGATCAAAGATATTTTGATCAAAATGAGGGTACAACATAGAATACGAAAAAAACAGAAGTACCGGATAGAATATTTTAAGAATGTTTTATTCAAAAGCTTTTTATAAGGATAAAATATCATAATTAATACTTTATAAATTGCGAGATACGAGTACAAACATGGTATCGAATATATGTCAACCATAATACTTCGTATATTGATTTTCATGTATATTCTTCATGTTGATTTTTAAGCTTACACTTTTTGTAATATTGTAGATTGTTCGGGTTAGAGTTTGAACATTCAAATAAGATTGATTATTTATCTATCATCTGTAACTTTAATATAAACTTACTTACATATGGTGAAATATATAGGAATATGGTGAGGTGTCAAGCTCTTGTGAAAAGTTTTAACCTCAATATGGAAACAAATGAATTATTAACTTTATATAATAAGAATAATTAACGAGAATAATCCAAACTATGGGTGGTATTCCTATGATGAGTCGAACTTCATTTAATCTAGGAATAATTCAAACTATTGACATCCTCTTCTCATACTGCACTCAGTTGACCTAGTACCTGGTATTTTTTTTAAATTTAATGATGCAATTAATAATACTCCGTAATTAACAAATAATACAGTAGAATTTTTTTTTTTAAAAAAAAAACAGCGCATGAAACTTAATAAAAATTGCACTAATTCCAGCAATTAATTTATCCTTCTCTCACCTAGCCAGTAGCCAGTAGCCGACCACCATATTCCCAGCCACTATCTCAATCGCCTCTTCACTCATGAAAGATGAATCCGCTAATCAATTAAATCTTCTACCAATATTTTTTCGTAATTACTTTTTCCTAACGAAGCTTTACTCAATCCTAACGAATTTTCTCAAAATTTTCCGCTTATACCCTTTATACAACTTCTCCAATTAATCCTTCAAATTATCTTTAATTTCTAAAAAAAAATCCGATCAATCAATCGAACTCTTGTAAATTCAACTATGGATAACAGTTCTCCGATTAATGATGAATCAATATTGCATTAAGTTTTAAATTTAGCTTTTTTAAACAATTTATTGTAAAGTTGATTAATTAGGGTTTCTCTCGATGATTGATTTTTCGGGATTAATCATTCTACTTAGCTCTACCAAAATCAATCAATAAGCAATCAATCAAACTCCTTTGAATTCAATTATCGATCTTAGTACTCTAATTAATGATGAATTAATATTTTTTAAGTTTTAATTTTAGTTTTTTAATCAATTTATTGGAAAATTTATCAATTAGAATTTCTCTCCATGAATGATTTTTAGGGATTCTTTTAGAATTTATGAATCTAATTTTTTGTTAGAAGTCTGATTGATTGATCGATCGATCGATCGATTATAAAAGTGTTCTAAAGCTTGTATTTGATTGTGCCAATGAATGTCAATGGTTGAAGGTAACTTTAGAAATAAAGAAAATGTCAGTGTTCAATTTTTCTAGAGAGAATCAAACCATCACTTTTTTAGAATGGGGTAGGAAATGAGAAGGACAATTTGGTAAAATGCCGTTAAGATTGAGTAACTCGTTAGGAAAAAGCACGATCCTAATTTTTTTCTCCCACTCAATTCACTAGCCAGTAGCCACAAATAATCCCACAATTTTTCCCCACCAACAACGAGTCAACCACCACCGATAAGCCCTAATTGACCGACGCCCTAATTAACTAAGTGGCGGTGGACAAATTTGGAGTTGTTAGGGGGTAGAGGCTGCGAGTAAGGCTGTTTTAGTGACAGTTGTGGATGTTATGTGGCGGTAATCAGTAGGGGAGGCGGAGCAGTGGCAGTGGCAGTGGGGGTCGAGCAAATGGTGGTAAGCCAATGAGTTTGAGTTGAGGGAAGAAGACGATAAAAACGACGACGTTTTGCTTTTAGATAAGTATGTTCTTAAAGTGTGTTTTTTATTTCTTTCATATTTTAAGTAAAAATAATAAGTTAATTACTCCTCCGTCTACTATTTATCGCCCCACTTCATGAATATATGTGAGAAATATTTTAATGGAGTGCGATAAATAGTGAACAGAGGGAGTAACTTTTTTCTTAAAAAAAATAATAAAATATGTTAAAATCACTTTTTACCTGGAACAACCGGTGACAAAATGAACAAGTCTATTATGGGAAGTAGATATCAATACTAAGGCTTATTACTAGATTAAATGAAGTTCGAATTATTTTGAGAAGACCACCGATAGTTGAGATTATTCATATGAAATAATCCTATCCTATATAATAAAGGGCAATAGCAATGGTGCTAAATAAGAAGTTTCATATTGCTTAAGAAACTCTTTACCCATTGTTTCACAAAATAAGGAGCTTCTTATAAGAACTTGGTTTCTAAAACAAAGAACCAATTTCTTAAGTTAATATTTGTGCATATTTGAATAAAATAATGAGTAAAATAACTATGAGTCTCACTAAAAAATTGTGATGGAACTTGAACCATTGACGAGAAAATAAGGAGTTTCATATGTAACAGAATAAGTTGACGTGGTCATAAATAAATACGGTATGAAACTTCTACCATCGCTATTGCCCTAATAAAATCTAAATTGAAATCAATCTAAATGATTATGGAGAAATTGGACCAAAAATCTTCTATATTACTCTCTCCACACATATTCATTTTATGGATTTTTTTTCCAGTTAGCCTCCTTTCCTCCTAAGAAAATATTTTCGTTTGTATTTCTCTCTAAACACTTGCATCAGGAAGATGGTAGAGATACACTTAGTGTATAGGAGACCTCATACACCACCACCCTTGTTGTGCCACATGTCTAATTAAATTAATCTCACTTTTGAAAGATTCATTCATTTAATATCTCCCCATCTAATTCTCACCTAACCTTCTTGGTATTTGTATAATATTTACTCCATTTTTTTTCAAATACAATTTACTAGTAATACATATATTAACACATAATATATATATATATATATTTTTATGTATCCCCTTTATATGTGTATAATATATGGGGTCGTGCTTTTTCCTAACGAGCGTTTACTCAATCCTAACGACATTTTACCTATTTGTCCCCGTCATTTCCCAACGTTCAAAAGTGAGTTCATTTTCTCTCTAAAAAAAATCCCAAATTTGACCTAGTCGAATCCGACCACCCAACCCACCGCCCATTACCACCACCGCCACCACTTCACCAATTACAATTAAACCATAATTAGAAAAAAAAAATGTAACTAAACCCTAATTTAATTCTTCAATTTCAATTAAATTTTGATTAGACAAAATAATTAATGTAACCATACAATTGATTTAGGGAAAACTACAATTAGTTTATCATTAATTGAATTAGGGCTAATGATCGATCCTTTAATTTATTCCATCAATTTCAATTAAACAATAATTAGAAGAAAAAAGTAACAAAACCCTAATTTAATCTTTCAATTTCAATTAAACCGTAATTAGAAAAAGTAATTACCGTAACCAATCAAGTAATTTAGGAAAAACGGTGATTACTTCATCACTAATTGAATTAGTACTCATAATAAAATTTTCTTGGTTGGGAGGACTGTGAATTATGAGAAGGGTAAATTTGGAAATCTTAAGAAAAATACGTTAGGATTGAGTAAAGTTGCGTTAGGAAAAAGTAATTTTGTATATGTACAGTATATCTATTTACACGGTACTTACTCATCTATACGTATAAGTATATATGGAATATTTTGTACGTATATGTATGTACGATTTAATATACTCCGTATTTGTTTAATTCCATTTTTTTAAGTGGACCTATAAAACGTTAAGTTTTATTTTAATTAAAAAAATTCTACGGAGTCGCTTCTTACTGAAATTTTGTAAGTCATTTTAAAAATAAAAGTTTTTTTCAAATAATTTTCGATGTACTTATATTTTTTGTCTTAATTCCCCAAAAAAAATCGTTTCATTTTTTCTCATATGAAGTTGAGTATTTGTTTATACTGCCTTTTAAAAATATTGTTGAATTTCATTAACATTTAGTTTGGTAAAGTGTTTTTTTGGGAAAAAATATAAGAGCGGAAAAAACATGATTTTAGCGTACGATATTAATGACTTTTCTACATGTTTTTATTTCAAAACTAATTTCATATGCAAAAATAACATAAAATGGAATAAAAATACGATACAATGTTCAAACACATAGGAAGATCAATCAACCGACCACGTTAACATCGTTATTAGTTCAGTCGAATGACCTTTGGTTACGATCCAGTGACTAAATATACTTCGTTAGCTCATCCGTCAATTAACTATTCTATCTTAGCCGAATGGTTCAAACAAGATTAAAAAACCTTTCTTAATTCAACTTTATAAAGAATTGTAATACTTGATTATCTTTTTATTAAATTGCATCTTCCCAACAACATTAATTGTTTTCCTTCATGTTTCCCTTTATAAATATTTTGTTATGCCAAAAAAAATAAGTTGGAGAAAATAACAACAAAAGTACATCTTCAATATTATAAGACAATAAAAAAAAGGCAGTACAATGTTGAAATGTGTATGAAGGTCAGTCGATAATTAACCGACCAATTTATGAGTACCATCGACTGACCTTACTTTGGTTCTGATCGAACGACTAAATATACTCCTTAAGCTCATTTGTCAATGAACTGACCTAACTTTAACAAATCGTACAAAATAAATTTAAATCACAATATTAGTTCAACTTTATAGAGAATTACAAGGGATGAACCTCTTTTTAATAAATTGTTTATTCCCAACAAAAATATTGTTTTATCTCATACTAATATTTTTTTATTAAAATTATTTTGGTACGTATGCAAAATAAAATAAGATGAAATATAATAGTGACAAAAATACATCTTTAATACTATCAAACAAAAGCCGATACACACAATATTGACGAACGACCAACTAAATAATCAGTTCAGTCGACTGTTTACAACAAATCTTTAACCGAATGACGAAAACGCATAATTAACTAACATATACACAATTCATGTCAATCGACTAAAGGCGTTGTTCGATCGGATGACAAATTATTTCATCGATCGACTAATGACATCGAACTATCGACTATCTGTTAAATGTCGATTGACTAAATATGATTATACCGACAAACAAGATTATTAATACCGTAGAACAAATAATAAATAAAAGTCAATAATCATATTACTACAAATTAATATGAAAATTACAAATCATGCGGTATGTCGGTATGCCATATCGACTAAGCTTAAGCATACATATACGAATGAAGTAAAGTACTCAACTCTTTGTGTCAATAAAACGGTAGGGTAGTAATAAGAGTATCATATAAGCTCAATTACAAATATAACAATTATAAATTACTCGCATATCAAAAATAAGAAACATATGTATATGCATAAATAATACTAAAATTATTGTTTTACATATTAAATATTAATATATATCACAAAACAAAATTATAATAAGTTAGTAATATCGTACATACATGTAACAATTAATCATAGTTATCATGATAAAAAATGCATAAACATGGACGTAACTCGAATAAATTTGCACAATTAATGAAGTATTATATTGCACAATTAAAACGATTTTATTTAGACGTACGATACAACGATTAATCTTAGTAAATAATAATCACACAACATTAATAAGACATCATTTAGGTTAAAGTACAAATAAACAAATTTAAGAAAAGTAACCGAACGATGTAAAACTGTATAAGTAATAACGTATCTTAATAACAAAAGTACAAACAAACAAATTTAAGAAAAGTAACCTAACCATGTAAAACTGTATAAGTAATAATGTATCTTAATAACAAATGTGCATTTCGTACCAAAATAAATAAATGTGCGTTAAAATACTTAACTTTAAATTATATTTAAAAACGTTTAAGTAAATACATTGTATAAAAAATAATCGTAAAAAAATTACATGAAACACAAACCAAATAGCGAAAATATAGGTACATGTGCCAAAAATACGAAATTGCGTACAATTATACTCGACGTACGTAACTGTTGGCCGTACAAATATGGACCAAATACATAAACCCGTATCTGTATAAATACTTAAAATATAAACTCTATTAATTATTAAAGTAATATTAGTATTAATGAAAGATCATTTATTAAGGCTTAATTAATGATGGAATCTAAGTAATTAAATAAAAAAATAAGATTCTTCCCATAAACCAAATGGAAGATTATAATTGGTGGTGTATGAGACCCCTCATACACCAAGTGTATCTCTAATATTTTTGACTTGCATCATATCAACACTATCCTCTTGTGTTTTTTTCACTTTTTCTTAAACTTTGTGTCCGGGACCAACGCAGATGACATGGCATAGCTAATTTCACACAATTACCTTAAACAAGCTTGATTAGGGCCTTTAGTAATATATCCTTCTTTGGGGCAAATTGGTTCAAATTGGTTGTTCACACTGCTCATTTAATGCGTCTGACTTACCGAGATAATTGCATTTACTTTGTTTTTTGATAACATGAATTTGTTCAATCAATCTTAATTTCGGTCCATATATACAAGCAATGCACCATAGATCATCAATTGATTAACTTAATACGGAGTACATTACACTTTTCCAAATCCCTATTTTATTTAAGTAAGGTTTTTTTAAGCCTCCACGTTCACTCTCAACCAATTTTTTTTACGTGTCAAGCTCTCAAATTTTTGGGAAATATTTTATTTTCAAACTTAACCACCACCAATTAACCACACTACTTAACTCAACTTTCCAAAACTTAACCACCATCAATTAACTACAATTAATTCAATTTAAAATTAAAATTAAACCAATTTTAACTACAGTTATGCGCTTAAACTTAAATTAATTTATTACTTCATTTTTCATTGACTTATGTGAAATATGAACTTCATGTCATTTAATTTAATAAAAGGCACTTATCATAACTCGATGAAAATCTAAGAAAAACTTACAAATTACAACCATATGTTTAACATATTTTGTGATTTACCATCATGTATTTTGATTTTTATACTAAATAATCGCAGCTACTTTTTACCGTCGGCGCTTTACTTCTTACCGTCGGCGTTAATTACGTAAAATGACGACTTTGCCCTTGATATTTATTCTCGAAATAATATTACTTTAACATTTTATAGATTATCGATTTATTAAAACTCGATAATAAAACCGTCTTTTTCGATTATCGTAATAAACCAAAACCGACTTCCTATATAATTAATATATGGAATTACGCAAAATGACAAGTTCTTCTTTGCAATTAATTCTCGAAATATTATCACATTTACATTTTATAAAGTATCGGTTTATTAGAACTCGATAATAAAACCGTTTTTTCGATTATTGTTACGCCTGTGATTTTAAAAAGTTAATTAGATTAATTAACGACTTAATACAATTTAATAAACGTAATTAACAAATACGAGTAATACGCAAATTAAATCCTAATTAATCTACGACAATCAAGATTTATTATACAAATCGATGCAAATTAAAAGAAAAAAACCTGAAATGGGTCGGGTTGAGTGGGTTTTTCGACCACTCAAGGGTTGTATTATTTTCTCTATAATACTTGAAAGTTTGATATGAAACATAAAGTATAAGGTGGTGAAGTTGGTCACAGGGACAACTTTCATACAAGTGACCCGGGTTCGAATCCCCTTGTTTACACTTTGAATTTATCTTTAGAAAATTTAAAAAATAAATCAACAAACAAAATGCTATTAAAGAGGAACGAACCCCTGACCAACCAACTAAGAACCAAATGACCAAACCACTGAACCGAAAAAATTCGTAGTTTTCAACCATTTGAAACATCAGTAAGTTGATGGTGGTTCAGTGGTTTGGTCATTTGACTCCCAGTTGATAGGTCAGGGGTTCAATCCTCCTCAATAGCAATTTATTTGTTGATTTTTTTTCCAAAAGATAAATTCAAAGTGTAAACAAGAGGATTCGAACCCGGGTCTCTTGTATGAAAGTTGTCACTGTGACCAACTTCACCACCTCATACTTTATGTTTTGTATCAAACTTTCAAGTATTATACAAAAAATAATACGACCTTTGAGTGGGTCGAAAAACCCACTCGACCCGACCCATTTCTAGAATTTTTTTCTTTTAATTTGCATCGATTTGTAAAATAAATCTTGATTGTCGTAGATTAATTAGGATTTAATTTAATTTGCGTATTACTCGTATTTGTTAATTACGTTTATTAAATTGTATTAAGTCGTTAATTAATCTAATTAACTTTTTAAAATCACAGGCGTAATAATAATCGAAAAAACGGTTTTATTATCGAGTTCTAATAAACCGATACTTTATAAAATGTAAATGTGATAATATTTCGAAAATTAATTGCAAAGGAGAACTTGTCATTTTGCGTAATTCCATATATTAATTATATAGGAAGTCGGTTTTGGTTTATTACGATAATCGAAAAAGACGGTTTTATTATCGAGTTTTAATAAATCGATAATCTATAAAATGTTAAAGTAATATTATTTCGAGAATAAATATCAAGGGCAAAGTCGTCATTTTACGTAATTAATGCCGACGGTAAGAAGTAAAGCGCCGACGGTAAAAAGTAGTCCCCTAAATAATACTCCGTACTAAATACCCTCCAAAATAACAAATTACTTACCCTCCAAAATAAAAAATTACACTTTCCAAAATAACAAATTACACATTATCATAGATTCCCCAACTCACACCGTATTTCTATCCCAATATTCTTTCAACTTAAATCGAACTATTTAAAGTAATTTAATTAATAGATGACCCAATTTATACATTATTAAACTAAATAAATAAGTTCATAGTTAAAATAATGTAGCACAATTTTTAATACATTAAAAATTTCAAAGACAAATTTAAATATGACAATAAATATTAAAATCAAAATGTACAATGTACCTCCGATTTTAAATTATTGCCCCGTTTCATTATAATACTCCTCACATATATTGTCTAAATGGGGCAATCATTTAAAATCGGACGGACTATAAATTAATTCTCTCGAATTTGTAAAGAAATTGATCAACACCGGGAGTTTACAATTGCTAAACTATAACTCAACAACAATTACGGCTGCCACGTTTTCGACCTTAATAGGGTGGCAAGACGTAAGCTATCGGATGTTTGAAATTAACATTTTTTTTCCGATTACGATCTTTCCAATTTTATTAGGGTGACATAAAGGTAACACATTTATAGACGATTATACTAAATACTGTCAAACCAATAACGTCTGAGTGACAAAACGTAACCACAAAGTGATTTTTTGTCAAACTGTATAAATGGATATCCATCATCCTTAATCCCAATCTGCATGAACAAACCCCCTTTTTTTTTGCAAAGAAGATATCAAGGAGGTTGTTATTATTATTATTACGGTTTTTCTAATGTTTGTTGTGTTGTATTGAGTTGAATTGAATTGAACCTTTGTCAAAACAAGATACATAAAAAAAAATATTGTTAAATCTTAGATAATATTGTTAAGATTTATATACTCAACTTTTATTAACCTAAAGATGAGATTGTGATATTAAATAGATTATCAGTTCTTATAATTGACAATATACATGTTGTTTTCACAGTTTCATGATGAGAGGTTTTAGTTCTTTTGCACGATTTGGTATACTAGCTGTTATTAATCTAACACTAAATAAAAATAACATAAAAATAATATCATTATTTTCCCATTATGAAACCACTACTAAGTTGGATTAAAAAAAACTACCCATGATCCCCCACTAAACTTAACTTCTCAATTTTAACCAACCAAAAAAACACCTTTCCCAAATTTAACCAACAAAAAAATCCACATTTCTCAAAGGTTAAATACTCACATTTAACGGAAGAAATTTTCATTCAAAACATTATTCATATCAGAAAAATTACTATCAAAATGTTAGAAACGCCAAAAAAAAAACAAATTAACTAAATAGAGGAGTATTTGACTATTTGTTGTCCATTTGAAAGAAAGAATTGTTCGAAAATGGACTAAGAAGAACTTAAGCCACAAGGGACTAGAAGCCTATGTATCTCTAGAGATATTGTTGGTTGATGAAGTGATAATTACATGAATTAACAACAACAAACTTTTTTAAGTACAAGTTATTCATTTTACTATATATCATAATCATAGATTAATGTAATTACTTATCTTAAATAATTACCTTAAAACGTTCTTATTTGCGGAGATGAAAGAGGTGCATCGAACATGACAATAAACGTAGTGTACAAGGAAAATTTGAAAAATTCTGATATATTAGATTTTTTCGGACTTAAACATGTACTCCCTCCGTCCACTATTTATCGCCCCACTCCATGAATATATGTGAGGAGTATTTTAATGGAGTGGGGCGATAAATAGTGGACGGAGGGAGTATGTTAGTATGCATGCTATTTCTTTTAAAATTCTTTCGACGATAATCAATGCGTCATTTTTTATGTACGAGTATTTATTGACAATACATGCACAACTACGATGACATTTAAAACATAAATCGCAAAACATTTTTTAACGATCGCCCGTGCATGCTATGCACGGAGTTAATACTAGTTGATTACAAAGTATCATCAATTCACTTTTAATGAATCAAAAAGCATAAAGCAATTGAAATAATCCAATATTTCAAAATCCATTCAATGGCAAACTTTGTCATTGTATCTGTCCGACTCTCTCTCTTCTTAATTCAATTATTCTTGATGAATCTTCATTATAAATAGGAGAATGCTTGTTTTTTTCTCTTCACCAAATCATCTAAGAAAATTAGAAATCTTTACAATTTGGTTGGCAGAGTTAGTAATTAAAATATACTACGGAGTATTTTTTTATCGTAATACAAATAGATAGACGTAATGTATAATAGAAGTATTTTTTTATCGTAGTAATATAAATAAATACATTGTCGTACTTAGCCATATTGTTAGGAAATAAGTGTCTAGCAATTGTCCTTTCGGATCTCGAATTGGTTTCTGACCTGAATCTGTTTAATTAGGAAGGTTTTCTCATTAATATCTGATTGATTAGAGTTTCCTCATCAATATCTGAGTATCTGACCTAGGTTTTCTATTATATAAGTTTCCTAATCTGGTTAGGGTTTCTTGTTTAGGTTGAGAGTATTATATAAACTCTCGTATCCTTACCCTAAGAATTGTTAGGAAATAAGTGTCTAGCAAATGTCTTTTCGGATCTTGAGTTGATGACTTATGATCTGAATCTGATTAATTAGAAAAGTTTTCTAATTATATTTGAGTATCTGACCTAGGATTTTTCTAGGGTATACAGTTTTCTAATCTGTTTAGGTTGAAAGTATTATATAAACTCTCATACCTCTACCCTAATAATTATGATATCAGTTTGAAATTTGTAATCTCTTCTCAAATTAATAAAACTATCTCATCCTTCTGTCCGTGGATGTAGCCAACATGTTGTTAGTGAACCATGTAAATCTGTCTGTCTCTCGATTTTACGTTCTTAATTTGTTTGTCTTTCTCTTCCGTTATAACACATACTAGGTTAAAATCCGTGCAAATTGCACGGTGGCATTAGACAAGACGTGACAAAATAACGAATAGTTTACCTGGATCCAAAAACGCAATTGTTGGGTTCACAATAAGAAATTTAGAAAATCGTCTGAGCTTCTAAACTGAAAATGACATGTACTTGAAAATGAAAAAATATAGAAAGAAAATGAAATGGAGGGAGTATTCGCAATGTATCATTATTAAATGTTATTACAAATTTCGAAAATTTATTTACTTACTACGGAGTATGATATTGGGGCTGGAAGGGTATCAAATGAAGATTAAAGCTCATAGACCAGGAACTGGCATGGTCAATTGGTTGATCCAGTACGATCACTATTTGGGATTCTAAATGAGTTCACTAATCAATTTCAATTCTTAAGATTGGAGCTGATATAACCGACAGCTATGATGAAACTCATGCTCGTCAAGGATCTTCATTGTGATGATAACTGCTGGAATGAATTAAACTATTTTTGAGCATGGGAATGATGACGTGGGTGAATGTGGAAGCAAGAACTCAACTCACCTGTAGAAATTCTCTCAAGATATCCTCATTATATGCACATTCTGCAATCTATATTGTCTCAGTACGATGTTTTCTTCAACCAAAAAAGTATGAAGCATATGAGATCGTCATTTTATTCTATATCTTTTTACAACTCTATCCCTACCAAGTTAAAGGATTTACCATTTTTGTCATTTCATTAACTCAAACAACCTCACCAAACATGACTCCCTCTATAAAGGGAGTCAGCTTTGCCTATACTCTTTTTTTAGCGAAAAGATCATTTCATTAATAAAAAGTCATACGACATCTACAACTTATATCGAAATTGAACGGATACAATACTATAGAATTTGAGTAAAATAAATTCTCGTTAAAACAAAGATCTCTCACTAAGATTTTGATCTCCGCTTTTGCACATCCTCTTTCAACACATCGTTGTTTAATGATACAACTTTTCACAAAAGGGTCTTCGGATCTTCAAAGGTTTTGACGAGAATCAATTTCATCTAACCTAATAGATTCTAACCGCCAATCTAACATAAATTGAGATACCACATGATGAACGATTATGGTACTGATGATCTTCCGCGTCCTCTCCACTATAATAGATTTAACATCTCTACTTAAAGAGAGAGAGCGAAACCCATCAATTGATAGGGGCGAAACTCTCCAAAAGAAGAGGACTTATTATAACCAAAATACTAATAATATTAATATTAAAACGATATGATTAATTAAAATTGGGGGCTTACCACCAATGGTGGTAGCCCCAAGGTTTTTTTTGGAGGCTAGATTTTTTTTGGAGAAGGTAGAAACGCTAGGGTTTTTTACAATAGTCTACGTATGTATTACAATAATTATGAAATCTCTCGTAAAAATCAGATTACTTTAGCTTTGCCTATACTCTAATTACCACACAAATTATATTCCTTAATTTTTGTGCTAAGTTGAATGGGGTAATCTACATTAAGTCATACTCTCTCCGTTCCAATCAATTCCATACATTTTCCATTTACATCCGTTCCAATCATTTCCATACATTTCCTTATTTGATCATTAATTTGGTTAGTAAATGACAATCTTACCCTTATTTACTTTCAACAATTACACTCACCAATCCCCCGCCCAAGGGTAAATTAATAACTTCACCAAATAAATATCCCTTTTCCAATACCACCTAAATTCTTGTGCTAAAAGCAAATGCATGAAAATCATTGGAACGGAGGGAGTAATATATTGCTATACGGATTGTTGTTCTTACCTGTTTCACATTCATGGCTCATGCTTAAGTAGCATGCTCACATTGAAAATTTTACCTCCAAAAGGCTCAATTTTCAATTATGGTAACAAGTGCATAATTAATTGTACAAATCATCAATTAACTTATACGACTATTTATAAATTCTAATTATTCTAATTAAATTTTATGATAATCGTAAAAATTGAAAAATACAAAAAACTTTGCTAGTATTTATTTAAATATTACTCCGTATTTGACTTTATTTTAATTAAAAGAGCAATTTAAGCAACTCTATTAACCGAATAAAAGAGTAAGTTTTCTCCTTTATTATCAATCTCTTTATTTACACTTTTGCTTCTCGTCGTCGGCGATTTACTTAAAATCGTCGACGATTTTACATAATTTACCTATTTTACCCTTTACTCCATTTTCCTTCCTTAACTAGACAAAACAAAAACGATCAACCAAACAAACGAAACAAAAACAAAACGAAAACATCAAAATTCCATATTCTAAAACAATATATAATTAGTTAGAACTAACAAAATTCCTAAGCAAAATATAAATAACACGATAAAGCATTCATAATTAGCAAGTGTAAAAAACAACACGATATCGATTATTATTAGCAACGAAGATCAGCGGCAATAAGGGCATAGCCGTAAAAATTTAAAGACTACGCCTGGACATAGACATTAAAATTCGAAGTCTATGCCTGGGCATAGACGTAAAAGTTGAAAGACTACGCCTAGGCATAGACGTTGAAACACGAAGACTACGCCTGGGCATAGACTTTAAAACTCGAAGACTACGCCTGGGCATAGACTTTAAAACTCGAAGACTACGCCTGGGCATAGACTTTAAAACTCGAAGTCTACGCCTGGGCATAGACGTTAAAACTCGAAGTCTACGCCTGGGCATAGACTTTAAAACTCGAAATTTACGCCTGGGCATAGACTTTAAAATTCAACGCCTACACGTAAATGCAACGCCTATAGCTAGGCTATTCCCGGACTATCTTTCACACCTTTACCGAAAAGTTTATCACGACTGTCTTTTCTTGTTCCGTGATAACCAATGAAATTACACCGCGTACATAACAAGAGAAATTAAAACTAACCTCGTCAACGACGTCGTCTTCCGAATTGTTTTCGGTATACGACAAATTCAAATCAAAAGGGAAATTGTTAACCGTGTTCGACATTCCGAACAATTGTCAACATTATTGGAAAAATCAAAATATAAGCGTTTCGATGTTATTCCGATGATGATTCGGTTAAATTTAAATATAATAGTGCTACTTTCGGACTTTGTAATTTCCTTAGGTTAAATAGTGGTAGGTTAAATAATAGTAATTACGTTAATTTAGTTAGTAAATCGTGATAATATAATAGTAGTTAGGTTAAATATAATTTAGTTAGGTTAGTTTAGGTTTTGTTTAGTTAGTAATTAAACAGATGACAATTCGGTCATTTACTATCATATTTACCGACGATTTTAAGTAAATCGCCGACGACGATGAGTAATCCCCTTTATTTAATACTAATATTTATAATATTATCACGTTCAACACAAAATTATAATAAATTATTAATATTTTTTTATAGTAATATTACCATTATTTAAAACCATGCAGTTGCATGAGATCTACACTAGTTATAATATTAAAATAATACACGTTCTACGTTACTAACTTTTTGTTTTGTCCTACTTAATGTTTTTGGTTTAATTGTGTATCATTTCTTCGTTAACGTCCCTATCATACTATTCTCGTGATTTATCACGGGTTTTATACTATATACTGTCAAATGGTAATTATGTTATCAAATGATACATGCAATCCGAGTAAAAATATGTACCGTCAAATAATACCGAGTAATAATCCTGTTGATTCATGCAATTGTAATTATATTATCGAGAGGGAAACATCGACATTCTTAAGTTATTGGAGTATGTATTATTATTTTTTTCATTAAATCTTAAATAATGTTGTACTCCGTAATTATTTTGAGTCACGTTTTATAGATGTAACTATTTTTGAAGATATACATATATGTGATAGAGGAAATAACGGGCTATATTATATAAATATAAAACCCCGTGCGTCATTTTTATGACATATAAATAGGGTATAAACTTACAAACTGCTATGGCCAAAATTACTCTGTTTATGACGGGAATATGAAATGTTAATTTTTAATGTGACGTATCAAGCAATAATATTGTTACCATTCGGATTATTTGCTGTTAAATATTTCACATTCATGACTCATTCCACTACATCGTATCACATATCCCTTTATGTGTACACTACTATTGTACGTAGTAATATTAAAATAATATTGTGTATCACATTTTTTTCGTTAACGTCTCTACCATACAACTCTCGTGATTTATCACAGATTTCACACTAGTACTTTAATAAAGAAAACAACTAAGTAAGAGGCTTTTAAAAAAAATAGATATTTCTGATACATAATTTTTCTTCTGTAACAAAATATAAGTGTCACAAATTATAAAGTGAAGTTCGTACACGTACACTTATTCACAATGGGAAAGGACCCAAAAAGTATAGACTTACTCCAACTTTTTACGATCTTCTCATTGTATATTCATTTGAGAGAGATTAAACGGGAAGATCTTAGAAAGTTAGATGAAGTAAAATATTTATGAAATTTTGATTTAAAATTATATAGAATTTTTTTAATGTAAGTAAAATATTTTTCAAACTACGGAGTAAAATATTATGGAGTTATGTACTCCGTATTTGCGAGTATTGGTTTTGTGATATAAAAAACTTTTTTATTTAACTATCATGGAAAAATTTAGAAAAATATTATCTGTAACAAAAATTATTCAATTATCTTGATTAAAAATCTAGAAAGTTAATAAGTTATCAATTAGATACTCGTAGTACGGAGTAGTTAAACAATGCACTAAAACTAAAATTTTACAATCGTGCTCGAGATCTATATTAATTTTATTTATTTGTTTACCAAACAAATGAACGAGGATGGAAGTATTAATGTATTATGCTCGTGCCTCTCTCATTTAGGTGACATTCCGTTATCAAGACCCGGAGTTCTGGAAGGCGTCGTTCAATCATTTTGGAATGAGAGTTAAAGATTCTATGGCGACGTTTGCGTCGATATCTGTATACGGAAATAAGCCGCCGGTCAGTTTTACATATTCTCTCTACTTCCCAAGGGATACACTTATCCATGCCAGTATGCCACTAGCTATTTTTACCCATGTTTAAGTACCGCACCTGAGTACACCTTTTCTTTCTTTCTTTTTCCACCTTTGTCATTCACTATTTTATTTTAGTAATTTTCAAAAAAAATAATGGTTCATTTTAAAAATCATGTTCGTATGATATAATAGCGAATTGTAGTTCATATAGCTAGGGACGAATCTAGAACTTAAATTTTGGAGTAATGAGTTCATTATATTTGGTTACTATATATGAAAATGTATTATTTTTACAAATTTTTGGTAGCGAAAGTCAATAATTTTAATAACTTTTTGCAAGTTTGGGGTAGCGAGTGCTACCCCTTACTACTAGCTAGACCCCCCTGCATATAGCTACTATTGAACTTAGCAATATATATATATATGAGATCAAAATTGTAATGAACCACACACTAACTTCTATCATCATAAAAAATTCGACTATTGTGGACGAGTTTTTTTAACGATTTATTTAATTATCAATCATCTTTCTAATACTCTAACGATCAAAATAATATTAATTTATTCAAAATTTAATAATCATTTCAATGAGCAACAACATTATTATTGGTATTATGATGACAGATTTTGAAAATTTGAAATCTGGGGAATTTAAAATTTTAATTTGAAATATATAAAATTTCAAAAATTGAAAAGTTTGAAAGTAGAAATTTGGATGTGCACTGTGCAACCTTCGAAAGTTTAAATAAACAAAATCGTAAATTAGAAATGTGAAAAAAAATGGAAACTTACAAAAGTGAATTCATAACCCTGGCCTCAAATACAAAATTTCAAAACTGAAAATTTCAAAATTTTAGAATAATACCACAGAATTAAAATTGAAAGGTTTTAAATAAAGGAAAAAATAAGAAAGATAACTTTTAAAAAAAAATCTTAAAAATAGTGTGTATCTTATTAAAAAAAGAAACAACGATATTTAGCGTTCGTTTGGTTCACCAGGGGAAGATGAAGTTACCGGGGACATAAATTCACGTGAATTTGTATTTCATGGAAATTACAAAAATATTGTTTGATTGCCAGATGGAAATGACTTCATGCAGCAAGTTCTACACACTAAGGGGACTTGGTGGGTAACTTCCCCATTATAAAGAGAGTAACAATTCCTGGGATGGGGCAATTCCCATGAAATGGACAACCAAACAACTCTCTGAAAATTCAATTAATGAGTTCTTGCACTTCCCGGTAATTAAATGAGTAACCAAACGAACCCTTAGTCTGTTTTACACTAAATACACCTTAGATATTTAGTTTGTTATACATTTGGGTGTTTCGTGTAAAACAAAATAAATACATAGGTGTATTTAGTCGGTTTTTCTAACGTGGATCTAATGGGCACACGTTAATATTTTAATTAAGGAATGAATCGCCATTATGTTCTCTAAGTATGGTAATTAAGAGTTAGTATTTCAATTTATCGTGATAATAATATAACTAGTATAGTCTCGTGCAATACTGCACGGGATACTTATTACTCCCTCCAACCCACTATGATTTACCCACTTATTATTTTAATCTCACTCATTTTGAATAAAAGTGGGTAAATCATTGTGGGGCGGAGAGAGTAGTAGATATTAGTATTACTTTAAATAGAAACTGAAAATACATTTTTTTCCCTAAATAATAATGTATCATAATGTTTCAATTTAAATTAAACCGTAAAACTAATCAAAAGATTAACCAATCAGTGAATTTTTACCACGAAGTGAATGCATACATTTAATATTTTTAATATACACACACACATATATATATATATAATAATTGAAAGTTATTTTTTTCATGAAGCTCCTAAATCATTATCGTTAGAAAATTTAGAAATATATATAGCTTATGTATTTATTCAAATGTAGTTTATTTAAAATAAAAAATTGACATATTGGATTTTATTTTTCACAACTCTTCATCTAAAACTCTAAGAATTAATATTTTTACAAATTATAACGATTTGCATTTTATTTGTAGAAATTAAGAATTGATATATAATATATACAGAAATTACAATCAAAAGTTTCCTTATTTAATGTAACATTTTGGAGGAAAAATATATTAGGTGAGTATATATAGAAGATTATCTACAATTATTACCATATATTGCTTGTGGTTTTGAGCGGGAAAATTTTTCTTCTGGAGTTGACAGATCATCGCATTCCTAAAATCTCCTATTCTATTACTCTCTTCGTTCCAATGAATTGTTTGCTTTTGATTTTGACATCAAGGTTAAGGGATCCAATGAGAAAGTGACATGTGGAGCAAAACTCATGAGAAAGGTCAAATTACCTATAAAAAGCATTCTTAAAATAGAAAGGCAAACAATTCATTGAGACGTCCCAATATAGAATAGGCAAACAATTCATTGAAACGGAGGGAGTAGTATATAGGGGATGGTGATTCATTCCTTAATTAGCGTATTAACTTGTTCCCACTTGACACACCTTAGAAAATCCGTTAGTTTAAAAGGTGTTTTAAAACTAAATACACATGAGTATTTTGTACTCCATCCATTCCAATCAATTCCATGCATTTGATTTTTTTGAACTATTTATAAGTGTAAAGAATTTTCGATATAACTTCTAATATATAAGATAAAATATAGTCATGTGAGATCTTGTTTAAATTGTCTAAATGAATACATTATGGGCTCGTTTGGTTCACCATGGGAAGATGAAGTTACAGGGAACTTTAAATTCACGTGAATTTGTATTTCATGGGAATTAAAAAATATTGTTTGGTTGCCATGTGAGAAATGACTTCATGCGGGAAGTTATACACATCAAGGGGGACTTGGTGAGTAAATTCCCCCATTGTGGAGGAAGTGACAATTCCCGGGAAGTGGGCAACCAAACAACTCCCTGAAAATGCACTTCCTGGTAACTTGCATTTCCCGGTAATTGGATGAGTAACTAAACGACCCCTATGAATATCAATTTTTTATAATTTTTAGAAATATGTAACTAAAGATATGGACAGAAAAAAACGTGCATTGATGTACGTGATAAAGCAAATGTATGGAATTCATTGGAACGAAGGTAATATAAAACAGACTAAATACTCAAATTTCATTTTTTTTCCCCGGGTACGCAAATCCCTTATACCCATGTAACCTAACAAACAGGTCAATCGGATCGGGTTCGAGTGAATCAACTTTGGGTTGGGCCACTTTTGGGTGTAAGAAATCGGGCTTAATTCGGGTCATGCAGGTCATTTCGGGTTTGTTATTTTCAATTGTTTTAGGGGTATCAGCTCGTTTTTTATAAAAACATTCGGGCCAATTCCAAGTTAGGTCAAGTCAGGTCAATTCAGATTATGGTCAAACTAGAGTCTTCAGTTTGGGTGTTGGGTCGGTTCATGTGGAGTTATTCGGATCGGATCAATTTTGTTAAGTTTACACCCCGTTACCCAGGTGTGGTTTATTTTAGGTATGTTTGAGTTTTAGGTAGAGTAGTATTTATTTAAGATAATTCTCTATTCGTCTTATTCATTTGTTTGCTTTTATATTCATTAAGAAAATTATTTTAATTAAAGTAAATCAAATGAATAAAACGGAGGGAGTAATATTTATTGAATAAGGGCGATTTTAATAACAAAATGCTAGAAACGTTATTTCACAAAGACCTCACGATTTTAAACATCATTTTCTAACTAAAAGCAAAAGGTATTACTCCTTACTACTCGTACTTAAATAAAGGAAGGGAAAAATTGGAAAAGAAAACAAAAAACTAAATAAAAAGGAGCAGTATATACTCACTCCGTTCCAACGAATTGTATACGTTTGGTTTTTTGACACTATTCATGAGTGGGAAGAATATTCAATATAACTTTGAATATATATGATACTATATAGTCATGAGAGATCTTATTTAAATCGTCTAATCGAATACACTATGAATATCAATTTTTTATAATTTTTGGTAATACGTAATTAAAGATATAGACAAAAGAACACTAGCATCGACGTACGTGCATAAAGTAAACGTATACAATTCGTTGGAACGGAGGGAGTATTAAAATAGGTGCGGTACATAGAAAAAATGGTTTGGTTTTACCATGTAAAGTGTAGAGTATTGTAGTCCCTCCGTTCCAATCAATTTCATACATTTTCCATTTACATCCGTTCCAATCATTTCCATACATTTCCTTATTTGATCACTAATTTGGTTAGTAAATGACAATCTTACCCTTATTTACTTTCAACAATTACACTCACCAATCCCCCACCCAATGATAAATTAATAACTTCACCAAATAAATACCTCTTTTTCAATACCACCTAAATTTTTGTACTAAAAGCAAATGCATGGAAATCATTGAAACGGAGGGAGTATGGATATAAAGTCTTTTTTAGATCAATTCTACTGACTACCTGCAAGGCTGCAACTGAGGGACCAGTTGGAATAGAATAGAATAAATCATTTACCTATATAAAAAGAGATAGGAGGAGTTCTATGAATTGCTTAATTTGTGTGTTGGACAAAATTGTCCTTCATTTCTACTTCTACTACCTATATAAAAAGGGGAAGAAGCAAGTGCGCATGAAATTTGAGTAATTTTTCATGGACCAAATTGCCCTTCCACTTTGAAAATTTTACAATTGTCATTAACTCTATTTTACTGCTTATCATTATGGAGTATGATTATATTATTTCATTTTATCATTACTTCACTATATCTTACTATTATTGCTACTAGCCTATTATTAAGAAGAGAGAGTAAAGATTTACTTTAAATTTTTATGCCACTTTAACCCTCCTAAGTTTCTGAAAATTATTCTTTTGTTTTTGTTTCTTTTTAAATCTTTTTTATTTTTATATTTATTATCTTAATAACTCGACTTCTTAAACGGATTTGTAAGGTCTGACCTCGTGCTGAGTTAGAATACGGGTTTGATCAAATACGAATATGGTATTTACAAGTTAGGTTATACTTATACGGGTCACGAATCGGAGTAGGGTTGTTAAAAATCAATATTAATATCGTACCTATTACTCCGTATATTCTTTAACTATCATACTTATACTTCAAATAATTATAAAATGAAGTTTCTCTGATTATAAAAGTAGTATATATAATTCAATGGAACGAACGAATTGTGTCAAATTTCGACCCGGAATTAACGTATTAACAAATTATACATTATGATCATATACGAGTAATGTTGTAAACTACTTTCTCCGTTTTATTGATTTGTTTGTCTTTTATATTCATTGTGTGAAATATTTTAATCAAAGACAAATAAATGAACGAGAGAGAAAGTATTTAAGATATGAGCTACCATAACATATAGGTTCATAAAATTGTAACCGTAACAATTTGTGTCTCTTAAAAATAACACATCTTTTAAAAAGATCTATGTTAATGCAAACCGGAATGACAATGTCCGAGCAACGCCGGGCATCCAAACTAGTTCTAATAAAAGAAAGTGATGGAATTAGAATCTCATACTTAGGGTTTGCTTGGGATGGGTAATAAAGTTAAAATGAATTAGAAAATGACGGAGAGTAATGATTATGCTAAGCGAAAGTGGAGAAAATGAGGGTAATATAGCCTATCTTAGAGGCTCGTTTGGGATGGGGTGATGATTACAAGGGTAATAAAACTAAAATGAACTATAATTGGAGAAGAATGAGGTTTGGTTGTGACATTTTATGGTGTAAAAGTGATAGGAGAGAGAAACAATTATCCCCTTGGGGAGTAATGCATTACTTGGGGGAAGAGGAGAGTAATTTTTCCCCCTGCAAATAGACTAGATCATCCTCATTTTCTCCGTTTCTGTTTAGCAGCATCACTACTCTCCACCATTTTTTAGTTCATGTTCTATTATCTCCAGAATCATTACCCTCATCCTAATCAAGCCCTGAGAAAAACATTACTCCCCCAAGTAGTGCATTACACCCCAATGAGAATAATTGATCTCCCTCTAGTATCTCTTTGCACCATAAAATGGCACAGGCAAGCACTAGCTACACTACTCTCCTCCATTTCTAGTTCAATTTAGCTTTACCAGATACATTATTTTCCTAAAATGACTCTGTATTATTTGATACCGAAATTACTTTTTCCTAACGAGACTTTACTCAATCCTAACGAATTTTCCTAAAATTTTCCTGTTTTGCCCCTTTCATAAATCTTTAACTTTTACCCATGATTCAATAAACTCTCTCTTTTCCAACTTAATCAATAACGCTCCCGAACTCGATGATGTTTATAATTCAATATCAATGACATCGATTATGATTATAATTCAATTATGAATGACATCGATGAAATCACAAGATATGAGTAAAAAAACAATAACAAATTAATGGGAAAAAAAATAAAAAGCAAAAAAAATAAAACCTACCTACCCCCTCCATCTTTCCCATCCCTGCCGGTGTTAGCATTATTATTAACATGACATAAATAAAACATAATTCCCATAAATCTTTGAACAACATGAAGGTCACAAAAGATTAATTAAGACGAGATTAAGACATACCTCATTACGGAATAAGTCGAAATCTAATACGAACGATATTAGATCTCTATAAGACATCTTCATAAACAATAAGACGACTTCGAATAATAATAAGATGACTTCAAATAATAATAATACATTTTCTTATGATCTTCAAATAATGATAATAATAATAATAGGTCGGTTCATAATTAATAGGTATGGTTTCTCTGTCTTGTCCTATAACGTAATATGTGTTGTTTTACCTTAATAATACGCATAGAGTTTCTGATGGGGAAGACTCCATTATATAGGCAGAGAGAGGACCGGTTTCCTATTAGGGTTTTAGATTACGGTAATCTCGACCTTCCATCAAGGTTGAGTAAATATGGAAAAACTCCTTATTTAGTATGATATTATTGTGATAGCAGATCTCTATAAGATCCAATTTCCAATAAGACCATAATTATGAGAAAGAAATATTAGCATAATAATAGGGAAGATATATTGCATATCCCGTAATATTATTATAGCATAAAATATTCTTACAGTCTCCCACTTGGTCGATTGGAACATCTGTAATGTTCTTTAAAGAATATATAAGTTGCGCATACTATGCTAAGACACTTCATTTATATCGACGTTCATAAGTGCCTTGATTAAGCGCACATGTCAATCTGCAACATGATTACTTCCATGTACCACTACATCAACGAATTGAACAGTTAGGCCATAAGTGGAGTTCTACGTAATGGTCCACATAATGTCTTAAAAAGACTATATTTTCGTTATCATTCATCCAATAATAAATGTATACACATTGGCAAACAGAAATAATATTATTATTGCAAATGTAGAATCATTAAAGAGATCTCATTAATTATGTGATCTAACATCTTGCTTCGGTAAAAATATTTAAGGTTCATGTGTTTTGATCCCTTAGATATCATATCATTCATGGAGCTAGAAAAAGATTGCAATTTCATTATTATTATCACGGTAATTATGCAATCATGCTCCTATTAAAGCCTCATAATAAGTCACATATTCATCTTCCATGGTGGAGGTATAAAGCAACTGTGAGTACAATGCCTTGTGTCATAACATCCCCAAAATCTGAATCAGAATAACCAGTCACCTGTGGGTGATCTAATTTTCTATATGTGAGCATAAGTAATAATGTCAGGTTTACCTGAGTATACATTAAGTTCCCAACCAGAGATGCATTAAGTATATTCTTTATTTAGCCATTTCAATACATAAGTCTTGGTTCTATGTAATAAACCAAGATCGTTTCTGGTTAATAAAATATCATCATATAGAATCAAATATATGAACTTACTCCCACTGATCTTGAGATTTATACAAGGATCACGATAAGTTCTTTAAAAATCAGTAATGATTTTATCGAACTTTAGGATCATTGTCTCAATGTTTGTTTCAGTCCATACAATGAATTCTTAAGTCTTAGTGTTGGTTACAATTATCCAACATAAGAATAAAATTTATAATCTGTCAGATCTCTTCCAAGATTCATGGAGAAATATTTGCGCAGTACTTTCAGAAGTTAAGTCAGTTGGCTTGTCTTTGCGAAGACAAGTTTCCGGTTTGATCAACTTCAAGATGAACTTAAATTACTCTTTTCATTCAGAGTAGTTTGTTCCATTAATTAAGCTCAACAACAAAGTTATCATAAGATTGCACTTGATTAGGTAAATTTTAGTTGTGATAAAATAAGACAACATAAATAATAAGGCTTCAATATGTGAACAACACATCTTTAATAATAGTGCTCCTGTGGGTAGTCACTAAAATATTTAAATAAATAGAATGTTACACATGGTAATATAATCTACCTGCGGGTAAATATATATTTTTATATGTGAACGATATAATGAATAGAATGTTACACATGTCAATATAATCTACCTGTGGGTACATATATATTTTTATATGTGTGAATGATATAATGACAATATTATGTCAAAATTGAACTTTAGTTGTAAATTCACTGCGGTGAAATTTAACCATAAGAATTTCATATTATCATCATCTAAAACCAGATATGAAATTATATTATATCATAAATCATTATTTGTCAAACGAATAATTATATCGAATGAGCATAAACAATACGGTGAAACCATGTTTCGGTAAATCATTATCATACGGAATACTCCCTCCGGTCATAAATTTTCGCCCCATTTCATGAATATTTGTGAGGTATATTTTAATGAAATGGGGCAATAAATTGTGACCGGAGGGAGTATATCATAATTCATTATCAAATTATCATGAAATTACTTCTCAAATAATAGAATTTTAATTCACTTCATATTAAAACTTTAATCTATATACTAATCAATATGCATATAGTAAACCATATAATCATGACAAAATCAGTTTAACAGAATAATCAAGACAATAATGATATCAATTTCAGGTTAAACTATCATTAATTCCATATAAATAATAAGAACTTTGTTATGGTAAAAAAAATTCAGGAGACAACGAGATACAACTCATTACCAATTCAAACATTATATGATTGAATAATTGAAAATCATGGATTATGGCAATATATGCAACATTACATAGGACATATTAATTCAGTACAACATTGTGAAACATTATCTACAAAACATGCACTTAATTCATTCATTATATGTATGTATGTTGCTTGTGAGATAGATGACCGAGTAGCTTTAGACCATAATTTGAAGATTGGCAATTGTGGACACGTCGTTGTAGACTTCTATCATACATAATCACATACACCATATTACCATACTCCAAAACGTAATACGAGTACATAATAATAAGAATCATATATAATTGATAGACAAACTCGTTTATAATACGGAGTAATATGATGTATAATAATAAATAATCTTAATTAATGGACAATCATGAGTTCAATAACCTAAGCTCTGATACCACATGTTAGCATTATTATTAACATGACATAAATAAAACATAATTCCCATAAATCTTTAAACAACATGAAGGTCACAAAAGATTAATTAAGACGAGATTAAGACATACCTCATTACGGAATAAGTCAAAATCTAATACGAACGATATTAGATCTCTATAAGACATCTTCATAAACAATAAGATGACTTCAAATAATAATAATAATACATCTTCTTATGATCTTCAAATAATGATAATAATAATAATAGGTTGGTCCATAATTAATAGGTATGGTTTCTCTGTCTTGTCCTATAACGTAATATGTGTTGTTTTACCTTAATAATACGCATAGAGTTTCTGATGGGGAAGACTCCATTATATAGGCAGAGAGAGGACCGGTTTCCTATTAGGGTTTTAGATTACGGTAATCTCGACCTTCCATCAAGGTTGAGTAAATATGGAAAAACTCCTTATTTAGTCTGATATTATTGTGATAGCAGATCTCTATAAGATCCAATTTCCAATAAGACCATAATTATGAGGAAGAAATATTATCATAATAATAGGGAAGATATATTGCATATCCCGTAATATTATTATAGCATAAAATATTCTTACAGCCGGCCCTCACCTACCCCCATGACCCCACCAGGCACCACCACATCCACCCCAACCACCCACCCACTACCCAGACCCGGCCCGACATCCACCGTGCAGACCGACCCCAGCCACCTCGACCACCCTCACCCGCCGACCCAACACCCAGATCGACCCTAGCCACTCCGACCACCTTCACCCACCGACCCAACACCAGATCGGGCCGGGCCCGAAGCACCCACCGACCCCAACCACGTAATCACCACCCCAACCCCACTCATCCCTCCACCTTTGATCCCGGACATTTTCAATGTTCGTGTGGTGGTTCATGGGAGGTTGGATTTTGAAAAAATTGTTTAGAGAGAAAAACAAGAAAAGTAACTTTGAAATGTGATAAAATGAGAAGGGTAAAACGGTGGTGGAGTAAGAATATGGACGTGGATGTATGATACATTGATACTACCTGAATAGTGATTTATAAATAATCCCTACACAGGACGACCTATTATGAACGGTGGCGGACGCAGGATTTTTGACTGAGGGGGACACTATTTTTTTTCCGAATTCCGCAAGTTGTTATATATTTATATAGTTATATTCCACCGTCGCTAAAAGATTGTCTCATTTCACTACTAGATTAAAGCTTGTGCGCTGCACGGGTTAGTTGACTTAATTACATGGAAAAAAAAAGTTATATAGAAATAAAAGATCTCATATGAATCTTATAAAAATAAGGGTAAATTGATAGACTCATTGTAAATTTTACACAGTGACATTATTCTTGGACAAACCATGCAGAAAAATACGATTATTCTTTCAATGTAGGACAATAAAAACTCTTTATTTTTTTTGTTGAGATCTAAGGACGAATGATTACTTTTAATTATATAATGAAATTTCATCGCCCTATTATATAATTTTTCTATGTGGATAATTTTATGGACGAATGATTACTCTTATTTATAATATAGAACTTAAATGTCCTAATATATAATTTTTCTATGTGGATAATTTTGTGGACAAATAATTACTCTTATTTTGAATATAGAACTTAAACGCCCTATTATATAATTTTTCTATGTGGATAATTTTATGGACGAATGATTACTCTTATTTATAATATAGTTATTAATCGCCCTATTATATAATTTTTCTATGTGGATAATTTTATGGACGAATGATTGATTTTATTTATAATATAGAACTTAATCAAGTCATCATAATGTTTCGATGTGGGATAATTTTAATCAAGTTTATAGTGTTAAAAAAAAATTTAAGACTCAAAAGAATTTTGGTTGATATCTAATGATGAATGAGTACTTTTATTTATAATATAGAATTTTTTTTAATAATTTTTCAATGTGGAATAATTTAATGTCTTAAGAGCTCTTTTAAATACTCAAAAGAACACATGATCAATTTTATGTTTGTTGTCTTATTAAGAGAAATTTTAAGACTGAAAAGTGTTTTGGTCGATATTTAAAAACATCCAAAACCTTATCATAATGTTTCGATGGGATAATTTTACTTAAGTCTATAGTCTTAAAAATTTTTTAAGACTTAAAAGAGACTTTTGGTGGATATATATATAATGATGAATGATTACTCTTATTTATAATATAAAATTTTTTGTTTATAATTTTCCCACTTAATTATAATATAGAATTATCATCTTATTTTTTCGATGTGGGATAATTTTATCCAAGTTTATAGTCTTAAAAACACATCGAAAAACTTTTTTTAAGACTCAAAAGAGTTTTGGTGGATATCAAATGATGAATGACTCTTATTTATAATATAGATTTTTTTTTTTGGAATTTTTCGAAGTGGGATAATTTACTGTCCCAAGAGCTTTTTAAAGACTCAAAATAACACATGATTACTTTTATTCTTATTTTAATTTTTTCGATGTGGATAATTTTATGTTTGTGGTCTTATTAAAAGAATTTTTAAGACTGAAATATTTTTTGACAAATAATTAGTCTTATTTACAATATAGAAATCCATCACCTTATCGATATTATTTATATTATAAAATCATCACCGTAACTTATTTTAATTGTTTCGATGTGGAATAATTTTAAGTTTGTAGTCTTATTAAAAAAATTTTAAACTCAAAAGTTTTTTAAAAACAAATCAAAAAATAAGACTACAAATTCATGACCTCATCATAATTTAAGAAAACAATGATATATAATTTCATCATAGTTTTAAAAAAAAAAACAAAAGTTTTTTTGTTGGTTGATATTTAAAAACAATGATTACTCTTATTTAGTAGAAATTTATATTCTCATCATAATTTTCGTTGTGAGAGAATTACTTAAGTTGGTTGATGTCTAAGAATTTTTTCTTCTAAGTTTTAGGGTCGTGCTTTTTCCTAACGAGCCTTTACTCAATCCTAACGAATTTTTCTAAAAAATTCTCATTATGCCCTTATATAAACTAACTACAATTCTTTCGGTTTACTCCATCAATTTAGATAATCAATCGATTCAATCATGATTTCTAATTCAATTAATGATGATGTAAAATCGATTACTCCGTATTTATTTACGATTTTTTTTTAATTGCATTATTATTGTTTGATTAATTGTTTAGGTTAACTATTTAGGGTTTTTTAATAAGTTGGTGGTTGGCATAGTGGTCGTGGGGACGGGCTCGCTGGAAGGGGTGACTGGCCGTGGTGGTTCGCCGGAAGGAAGTAACAAAGAAAAAAAAGGAAAAATAACAAAAAAAAAATAACAAAAAGAAAGTAAAACAACAAACAAAACACCAACAATGTAAAACAGCAAATAAAAAAAAAGATTAACTAAAAAAAAGAAATACTCGTATAGTACAGCAACAACGTCCACCAATAACGGCAACAACCTCCACCATCCTCAACCACCCGACCCCACCGCCGACCACCATCACTAACCTGACCCGACCCTAACCGTCGACCACCCTCACCTACCCGACCCGAACCCACCGCAGACAACCCTCACCGATCCGATCCGACCCTCACCGTCGACCACCCTCACCAACCCGGACCACCACATCCCCGCCTAATACCACCCAACCCAAGCCATGACCCACCAACCCCGCCCCATGACCCACCCACCCCGCCCACCACCACCCTCACCCACCTAGCCCGACCCCATCCGACCACCGCGCACTACCCAGCCCACCTGTCATCCACACCACAACCCGTCCCCAGCTCCGATCCGACCGCACTCACTCAGCCCCGCCGACCCGATCCCAACCACCGACTCCAGCCACGACCCCGGACGGTCCCAATATATGTGGTGGTTCATGGTGAGTCTATGGTGTTTGAGATTTAATTAGAGAGAAAACCAAATAATTAACATTTTGATGGTGTGAAATGAGAGGGGTAAAGTAGTAAAATGTCGTTAGGATTGAGCAAAGGCTCGTTAGGAAAAAGTAATTTCGTAGTTTTATTTATAATATAAAATTCTATCACCTTATTATAATTTTTTAATTTAAGGGCATAGTCTTAGCAACTTTTTTAAGACTCAAAAGATTTATGTTTGATGACCTTTATAATTTTTCAAATATGGGATAGTTTTACTTAAGTTTATAGTCTTAATATATTTTAAGACTCAAAACATTTTTGGTTAATATCTAAGAGCACATGATTACTACGGAGTATTATTTATAATATAAAGTTTCATCACCTTATTACTGAGATTATTTTTACTTGATTGATATTTAAGAACGAATGAATAGTCTTATTTATAATATAGAATTCATCAACTTATCATAATTTTTCGATGTGGATAATTTATTTAAGTTTATAGTTTTCCATCAGTTCTTTTTAAGATTAAAAAAATATATCATTACTCTCGTTTATAATATAGAATTTCATCATCTCACTATGATTTTCAATGTGGGATGATTGTAAATTTGTAGTCTTATATATTAAAAGTTTTTTTAAGACTTAAAAGTTTATTGGTCGATATTTAACCGAATGATTACTAATATTTATAATATAAAATTCCATCACCCCATCGAATAGTCTTATATATTAAAAGAATGATTACTAATATTTATAATATAGAATTCTATCATCCCATCATAATTTTTCGATGTGGGATACTTTAAAAGTTTTCCTTGGTCGATATCTGAAACCGAATGATTACTCTTATTTATACTAAAAAATTTCATCCCCATCATAATTTTTTGATGTGGGATACTTTAAAAGTTTTTCTTGATCGATATCTGAAACCGAATGATTACTCTTATTTATAAAAAAAATCCATCACCTCATCATAATTTTTTGATATAATATAAAATTTCATCACATCATCTTAATTTTTTAATATAAGATAATTAATTGACGTTTATAGTCTTAAGAACTATTTTTGAGATTCAAAAGACTTTTTGGTAGATATCGAAGAACGAAATATTACTCTTATTTATAATATAGAATTTCATCATCATATTATAATTTGTCGATGTGGGATAATCTTACAACTGTTATATGTAATAAATTCATCACATATGTGAAACAAATAATATGAAGTTTATACTCTAATGAAAACATTTTTTTACCACGAATCTAATTATTTCATTTTTATAATTTATTTTACGATGATGTTTTTAAAAAACGAATTCTAAAGGTTTTTACCTCGGAATGGTAGAACATCATATTAATATAATAAATTAAATATATATTATAATAATTAAAAGATTCTCTAATTGATTTTTTTATTATTATTTATGAATTATGATACTTTCCTAATTTGAGGTTTGATGGAACGGACCAATGAGATTGCTCGAAATAAGCCTAATATATATATATATATATTGACTGATTGATATATTGATCATTGATTGATTACTCGTATATCTGATGAGTATTTTAATGAAACGTGTCAATGTTAGTGGGACAGAGGTAATATTATTTTATGTTATCATTTTTTTCTAACTCTAATATCCTTGAAAACTAATGACGGGTTTATTAAAGTAATTAGATTAGTAATCCACCAAAATATTACGGAGTAAAATAAAAAATTACGAAATTCCTAATGCATAAATTACCTATAGAACAAAATTACAATTCAAAACGGCGACTTATAGAATGGGTTAAATACATTTAAGTCTCAACCTTATCAAAACTCGGGTGGAGTGAGTGAAAGGCGCAATTCTTCCCACTAATCCAACAACAATCAATTGATATAACTCTACTTTCTTTCATACTTTCTTTCATACTTAATACAAATTTCAGACTGGATGTGGGGGGCACGTGCCCCCCGATACGAGGTCCCCCTCTGTCCCCCACTGATTATTAACGTCATACATATCTTCTATATCAATCAATATATATATATATATATATATATATATATATATATATATATATATATATATAGAAATTGCATCCGGTGAGTTGGTCTTTTTAAAATGAGTCCGTCCCGCAAATCACAACCACATGATCAAATCAGATGAATGGCTGAGATTCAATCACAGCGTCATGAGATTAACAATAGCACTGTTACAGTAACAGAACACTATTACAGTAACACAAAAATCTTACTGTGACAGTGTCACAGTAATAAGAAATTACAATAATAATGTCACAGTAATATGAAATTAAAGAATTATAAATATCTTACTGTGACACTGTCACAGTAATAAGGAATTACAGTAATAATGTCAAATTCATTTATCAATTGACACTACAAAGTAACATCAACATGAGATTAAAAGTAGCACTGTTACAGTAACAGAGCACTATTACAGTAACACAAATTAAAATCACAAGATGAAGATATCAAATTAAAGAGCGTAATGATTTGAAAATTTGTCATGAGATTGATACAAATCAGATAATAATTAATTACGTGAAAAACACAATACTCGGCTATTCGATTACGTTATATGTCTCCTCGTTTCACATATTTAATTAGCTAGAGAGTACTGAATCGAGGAGACAATTTGATATCTTCATCTTGTGAGCAATTCTAAGATGGATAAATTTCAATGATAATTCTTTATTCACTTTAATGAAGATCTTCTTAAGTGCATCTTACTCTATGCGAAACATTTTTTATTTAATTGAGGATGGATGGATGATACTTCATTAAAGTTTAAGCAAAATTAAATAAGTTCATGGCTGAAAAATATTAAAGTAAAGGAAAGAAACAGCGGTGGGAGAGAGGGATATGGAGACAATCAATATCAATATCAATCAATATATATCAATATATATTTTAGGCTTTTTTCGAGCGATCTCATTGGTCCGTTCAATCAAATCTCAAATTAGGAAAATATCATAAATAAATAAAAAAATCAATTAGAGAATCTTTTGATTATTACAATATATATATATATATATTTAATTTATTATATTAATGTGATATTTTACAATTCTGACGTGAAAACCTTTAGAGTTCATTTTTTTTAAAGCATTATCGTAAAATAAATTATAAAAATGAAATAATTAGATTCGTGTTAAAAAATGCTTTCATTAGAGTATAAATTTCATATAATTTGTTTCACATTATGTGATAAATTTATAACACATAACAGTTTTAAAATTATCCCACATCGACAAATTACAATATGATAATAAAATTCTATATTATAAATAAAGAGTAATAATTCGTTTTTCGATATCTACCAAAAGTCTTTTGAATCTCAAAAAGAATTTCTAAGACTATAAACTTAAGTAATTATCCTACATTGAGATGATGAAATTTTATATTATAAATAAGAGTAATCATTCGTTTTAAATATCGACCAAGAAAAACTTTTAAATTATCCCACATCGAAAAATTCTGATGGGGTGATGAAATTGTATATTATAAATATGAGTAATCATTCGATTTTAAATATCTACTAAAAAAACTTTTGATATATAAGATTGCAAATTTAAAATCATCCCATATTTACAAAATTATAGTGAGTTGATGAAATTCTATATTATCAATAAGACGATGAAATTTTATTATATAAATAAAAGTAGTCATTTCTCCAAATTATGATGAGATGATTAAATTCTATATTATAAATAAGATTAATCATTCGTCCTAACCAACCATCTTAGATATTAACCAACCATCTTTTGAGACAAAAAAAAGTTTTAGGACTAAGACTATATAGTTAAAGTATAATTATCTCGCATCGAAAAATGAAGATGGATTGATGGAATTCTATATATTATAAATAATTGTAATCATTTGTCTATAAATAAAAGTTTTTAATTAGACTATATCTAAACTTAGATAAATTTAAGTAAAATTATCCCACATCGAAAAATTATAATAAGGTGAATTTTTATTATTATATAAATAAGAGTAATCATTCATCCAAAATATATAATAAGATAATCCATATGTTTATACTAAAAGTGGAATATTTTAAATGCTTAAATACAACCCTATGGGTTAAATACCGACAAAAAAACTTTTGAATTTTAAAAAAGCTTTTAATATACAAGACTACAAACTTAAAATCATCCCACATTGAAAATTGTGATGAAATTCGATACTTCGTATTATAATCAAGAGTTAAAAAGAGCTTAAACTATAAGCTTAAGTAAATTATCTCACATCGAAAAAAATTGACGAGCTGATGGAAGACTATAAACTTAAATAAATCATCCCACATCGAAAAGTTAGGATAAGTTGATGAATTCTATATTATAAATAAGACAAATCATTCGTTCTTAAATATCAATAAAAAAACATTTAAGTCTCTTAATAAGACTACAAAGTTAAATAAAAATAATCGCACATAAGGTGATGAAACTTTATAGTATAAATATGACTAATCATTCGTTCTTAAATATCAATAAAAAAATTATATGTCTTAATCTCTTAATAAGACTACAAACTTAACTAAAATAATCTCACATCGAAAAATTATAATAAGGTGAAACTTAAAGTCCCACATCCGAAAAATTAAAAAGTTTTATCAAACAAAAATCTTTTGAGTCTTAAAAGGTTCTTAAGACTATACATAAAAGACTAATTATAATTTTTTCCTTAGGCATCAACCAACTTTAAGTAATTCTCCCACATTGAAAAATAATGATGAGGTTATGAATTTCTACTAAATAAGAGTAATCATTGTTTTTAAATATAAACCAATAATATTTTGAGTTTAGAAAAGTCTTAATAAGACTACAAAATAAAAATTATCCCACATTGAAACAATTAAAATAAGGTACGGTGATGATTCTATATTATAAATAAGACTACAAATTTTACTTAAATTATCCCACATCGATAAATTATAATATGGTTATGGTTCTTTATTATAAATAAGACTAATTATTTGTTCATATCAATCAAAATCTTTTGAGTCTTCAAAAAACTCTTAAGACCATAATAAGACGATGAAATTCTATGGTGATGAAATTTTATATTATAAACAGGACTAATCATTCATCCTTATATGTCAATAAAAAAACTTTTAGTCTAAAAAAAAGCTATTAATAAAACTACAAATAAAGTTAAATTAAAATTATCACATATCGAAAAACTTTTAGTCTTAAAAAAAACTATTAATAAAACTACAAATAAAGTTAAATTAAAATTATCACATATCGAAAAATTATAATGAGGTGATATAATTCTACGTAATCTTTCGTTCTTAGATACTCCGTATTAACCAACAATCTTTTGAACTTAAAAAAAATGTATAATTAAAGTATATAGTTAATGTATAATTATCCTGCATCGAAATTACGATGGTGTGATGAAATTCTATGTATTATAAATAAGAGTAATCATGCATCCGTCTATAAATAAAAGTTCTTAATTAGACTATATTATCTAAACTTAATTAAAGTTATCCCACATCGAAAAATTATAATAAAAGATGATCAAATTCGATTTATATAAATAAAGAGTAATCGTCTATCATCTAACATAGATATAAAAACAAACTCTTTTAAGTCTTCAAAATAGCTCTTAATTATAAACTTAATTAAGTAATTAAATTATACCACATTGAAAAAGTATGATGAGGTGATGAAATTCTATATCATAAGTGAGTCTTATGGTTTTAAATATCAAACAATAAATTTAAGGACCAGAAACCTAAAATTATCCCACATCGAAAAATTAAAATGAGGTGATGATTCTATATTATAAATAAGAGTAATTGTGCGTTTTTCTGGGTCTTTAAAGCATATCTTAAAGCTATAAACCTTGAGTAATCCTATATCGAAAAATTATAATGAGGCGATAGAATCTTATATTATCAATCAAAAAAATTATTCGCATGTATTCTTTTGAGTTTTAGAATAATCTCTTAAACTATAAACTTAGTTGAAATTAAGTTTGATTACTAATATCATGCGATCATCTTATTTATTATAATGATATAAATTGATCAGGTTTCTTATTTAACGAATATACATCATCAATGTAATTAAGTCAATTAACCCGAAGCCAACTAACCCGTGCAACGCACGGGCTTTAATCTAGTATGTATAATCAAGAAATTAGGGATCCGCGTGTCTTGATTTTCCAATCAATCAGCACCGTAGATCTTGCCAAATCTAATGGTCCAAAATCACGGGACGGACTCACGCTCACCGGATCCTCACTATATATATATATATATATATATATATATATATATATATATAGGCTTTTTTCGAGCGATCTCATTGGTCCGTTTAATCAAACCTCAAATTGGGGAAATATCATAAATAAATAAAAAAAATCAATTAGAGAATCTTTTGATTATTACAATATATATTTAATCTATTATATTAATGTGATATTTTACAATTCTGACGTAAAAACCTTTAGAGTTCATTTTTTTAAAACATTATCGTAAAATAAATTATAAAAATCAAATAATTAGATTCGTGGTAAAAAATGCTTTCATTAGAGTATAAATTTCATATCATTTGTTTCACATTATACGATGATTTTATAACATATAACAGTTTTAAAATTATCCCACATCGACAAATTATAATATGATGATGAAATTTTATATTATAAATAAAGAGTAATAATTCGTTCTTCGATATCTACCAAAAGTCTTTTGAATCTCAAAATGAGTTTCTAAGATTATAAACTTAAGTAATTATTCTACATCGAGATGATAAAATTTTATATTATAAATAAGAGTAATAATTCTATATTATAAATATTAGTAATCATTCGGTTTTAAATATCGACCAAAAAACTTTTGATATATGAGATTGCAAATTTAAAATCATCCCACATTTACAAAATTACAGTGAGTTGATGAAATTCTATATTATCAACAAGAGTAATGATGTATTTTTTTAATCTTACAAAGAGCTGATGGAAGACTATAATTATCTCACATCGAAAAATATGATAAGTTGATGAATTCTATATTATAAATAAGACTAATCCTTCGTCATTAAATATCAATCAAAAAAAACTTTTAAGTCTTGAAAAGTCTCTTAATAAGACTACAAACTAAGTAAAAATAATACAACATGGTGATAAAACTTTATATTATAAATAATACTCCGTAGTAATAATGTGCTCTTAGATATTAACCCAAAATATTTTGAGTCTTAAAATATATATTAAGACTATAAACTTAACTAAAAAGATTATAACAAGGTGATGAAATTCTATATTATAAATAAAATTTAAAAAACTTCTTTAGACATCAACGAAGTTAAGTAATTCTCCCACATCGAAAAATTATGATGAGGTTATGAATTTGTACTAAAGAAGAGTAATCATTGTTTTTAAATATCAACCAACAAAAAAACATTTGTTTTTAAAAAAAAACTATGATGAAATTCTATATCATTGTTTTTAAAATTATGATGAGGTCATGAATTTGTAGTCTTGAGTTAAAAAAATCTCTTAATAAGACTACAAACTTAAAATTATCCCACATCGAAACAATTAAAATAAGTTACGGTAATGATTCTATATTATAAATAAGACTACAAATTTTAGTTTAATTTATCCCACATTGAGAAATTATAATAAGGTGATGAATTTTTATATTTATAATAAATAAGACTAATTATTTGTTCTTAGATTCTTAGATATTAATCAAAATCTTTTGAGTCTTAAAGAAACTCTTAAGAATATAAACTTAAGTAAATTATCCCACATCAAAAATTATACCCCTCTCTTTTGAGTCTTAAAACACTCTTAAGGTTATAAACTTAAGTAAATTATATATCCCACATCAAAAAATTATACTCCCTCTGGTCACTATTGGACAAATATTAAGGTAATGGAGAAAAAGATATAGCGAACGAAGAGAGTATAATAAGACGATGAAATTCTATTATATAAATAAAAAGTAGTCATTTCTCAAATTATGATGAGTGATTAAATTTTATATTATAAATAAGAATAATTATTTGTCCTTAAAAAAAGTTCTTAATAAGACTACAAATAAAGTTAAATTAGATTATCACATGTCGAAAAATTATACTATATTATAAATAAGTGTAATCATTCGTCTATAAATAAAAGTTTTTAATAAGACTATATATCTAAACTTAAGTAAAATTATTCCACATCGAAAAATTATAATAAGTGATTCTATATTATAAATAAGACTACAAATTTTAGTTAAATTATCCCACTTCGACAAATTATAATATGGTTATGGTTCTATATTATAAATAAGACTAATTATTTGTTCTTAGATATGATATCAATCAAAATCTTTTGAGTCTTCAAAAAACTCTTAAGACCATAATAAGACGATAAAATTCTATTGTAAATAAAAATAACCATTTCTCCAAATTATGAAAAGGTGATCGAAATTCTTTATTATAAATAAGACTAATTATTCATCATTAGATGTCAACAAAAAAAAACTTTTAGTCTTAAAAAAAGCTATTAATAAGACTACAAATAAAGTTAAATTAAAAGTATCGAAAAATTATAATGAGGTGATATAATTCTACGTAATCTTTCGTTCTTAGATATTAACCAACAATCTTTTGAACTTAAAAAAAGGTACAATTAAAGTATATAGTTAATGTATAATTATCCCGCATTGAAAAATTAAGATGGTGTGATGGAATTCTATATATTATAAATGAGAGTAATCATGCATCTGTCTATAAATAAAAGTTTTTAATTAGACTATATCTAAACTTAAATAAACTTAAGTAAAATTATCGCACGTCGAAAAATTATAATAAGGTGGATTTTTTTTATTATATAAATGAGAGTAATCATTTATCAAAAGTATATACTCCAGTAAGATGATCAAATTCGATTATATAAATAAAGAGTAATCTCGTCTATCATTTAACTTAGATATAAAAACAAACTCTTTTAAGTCTTCAAAATAGCTCTTAAAACTATAAACTTAATTAAGTAATTAAATTATACTACATCGAAAAATTATGATGAGGTGATGGACTTTATACCATAAATGAGTAATCTTTCGCTTTTAAATATCAACCAACAATCTTTTGAGTCTTAAAAAACTTTTTAAAAAGACTATAAAACCTAAAATTATTCCATATTGAAAAAATTAAAATAAGGTGATAGATTCTATATTATAAATAAGAGTAATCGTGCGTTTTTCTGGATCTTAAAAGCATATCTTAAAATTATAAACCTTGAGTAAATTATCCTATATCGAAAAATTATGATGAGGCGATAGAATCTTATATTATATGTCAATCAAAAAATTTATTCGCATGTATTCTTTTGAGTTTTAAAAAAAGCTCTTAAGATTATAAACTTAGTTGATATTAAGTTTGATTACATGTGATCATCTTATTTATTATAATGATATAGATTGATCAAGTTTCTTATTTAACGAATATACATTATCCATATAATTAAGCCAATTAACCCGAAGCCAATTAACCCGTGCAGCGCACGGGCTTTAATCTAGTATTTATATATTTGAAGCTTTTTTCGAGCGATCTCATTGGTTTGTTTCATTCATAGTCAAATTAGGAAATTATCATAAATAATATAAAAGAAATCAATTAGAAAATCTTTTAATTATTATGATATGTATTTAATCAATTATATTTATGTGATTTAAAGTTCTTTTTTTTTAAAAAAAAATTATCGAAAAAAAAATTTAAAAAATGAAATAATTAGATTCGTGGTAGAAAATGTTTTCATTTGAGTATAAATTTCATATTATTTGTTTCATATTATTTGCTCGAAAAAGTGATGAATTTATTACATATAAAAATAGTAAAGTTATTCCTCATCGACAAATTGTAATAAGATGATTAAATTCTATATTATGAATAAGAGTAATCATTATTCGTCCTAATATATCCATCAAAAAAATTTTGAGTCTTAAAGAGCTCTTAAGATTATAAACTAGTTATTTTACATCGAAAAATTACGATGAAGTTATGAAATTCTATAGTATAAACAAGAGTGATCATTGTTTTTAAATATCGACCAAAAAACTTTCGAGTCTTAAAAAAGCTATTAATAAGACTACAAACTTAAAATTGTCTCACATCGAAAAAATTAAAATAAGACATAATTCTTTGTTATAAATAAGAGTAATCATTTGTTCATCACTGTAATTAGCAGTAGCGAAAGCGTACCTGATAATACTGATAAAACATGACTTATGTATGGCGGTCTTCTGGATTAGGTCCTCTAGTAGACACACAAATCATATGGATCTCTCTACTGATGGAGGGCGGGGAGATTAGGTTATTGTGTGCTACCAAGGACCATAACCCTGGTGGCTATATATAACCTTTAATTAAGTCTAATGCGTCCATCGAATATTAGAAAACCTAATGGTATCTACACTTGTAGAAAATAGTATGGTTCATACTTTTTAAGACGTATATATAAGTTCGTAAATAATACACCGTAGTAGATTACATTATATTTGGGCTTAACTTTAGTAGATAGCGTATAAATACATTATTACCCGAATAAATAGTTTGTCCACGTATATTGTATTTAGGCTCATAATTCTTACAATTATCTCATACCGAGAAAATTATGATAATGGAATTCTATATTATAAATAAGACAAATCGTTCGTTCTTAGATATCAATAAAAAAACTTTTGAATCTCAAAAAGTCTCTTAATAAGACTACAAACTTAACCAAAATAATCTAACGTCGAAAAATTGTAACAAGGTGATGAAACTCTATATTATAAATAAGAAATAAGAGTAATCAATTATATAAATTATTATACAAATAAAAGTAATCATTCCTTCAACTTAGATGATGTGATAGAATTCTATATTATAAATAAAAGTAATCATTAATTATTAAATATTAACCAAACAAATTTTGTCTTAAAAAACTTTTAATAAAACTACAAAGTTAGAAAAATTATGATGATTATGAAATTCTATATTATAAATAAGATTAATCATTGTTCTTAAATATCAACCAACAATCTTAACTTTTGAGTCTTAAAAGTTCTTAATAAGACTACAAACTTAAAATTATTTTACATCAAAAAAAATTAAAATATTTTGAGTCTTAAAAAGGTTCTTAATAAGATCACAAACTTATTAAAATTATACCATATCGAAAAAATTAAAATAAAGTGATGATTCTATATTATAAATAAGATCAATCATGTGTTCTTTTCAGTCTTAAAAAGCACTCTTAAGAATATAAACTTAGTAAATTATCCAACGTCATATAATGAGGTGAAGAAATTCTATATTATAAATATGATTGTAAGATATCTACCAAAATTGTATTGAGTCTTAAAAAAACTTCTTAAGATTATAAACTCAACTAAATTTATCTCAAAATTTCAACAAAAATTATCTCACATCGAAAAAGTCTCTTAAGACTATAGACTTAAATAAAATTATCCCACATCAAAAATTATATAATAGGGCGATGAAATTTTATTTTATAATTAAAAGTAATCATTCGTCCTTAAATATAAACAAACTAGTTGGAAAGCCCGTGCGATGCACGGGCCGATTTTAGTGACAATGATAATGACATCAAGTAGAGGATTGCATAAATTTGTGAGACTACGCAACAGTACAAAGTAAGTCGAAGATAAGGGTATGTCTAATAGTAAAAGAATACTATCCACATACATGTTTTTTGGGAGGTCATACATGCGATACTCGTAATATCTCTCTTTAAAACAATACTCAATAAATATTTAGGTTGATAGTTGATATCGATCTAAGAACCAATAATGACTTGATCTTTCAATGTGGTACAATTATACTACCCAGTACTTCCACTTTCTTCTATCTTCTTCCCTATTCTATTTTCATTTGTCTTTTTATATTCTTCCCATCGCAAATATTTTTTATTTGGTTCAACCTTTTTACTATATTAACCTCACTTTTTACTTGTAACTATAATTATAGAAGGGTGAAATATTTAATTTATACGCTAGTCTTTCAATGACATTATTCTATCAATGTGCGATAATTTTACTTAATTTTATAGTCTTAAAAGCTCTTTAATTTTTGACAATATTTACGGACGAATTATATATTGAAAATTCATCGCCTTATTATATAATTTTTCGATTTGAGATAAAGTTTTTCTAAGACTCAAAAGATGTTAGGGTAATATCTATGGACGAATGGTTACTCTTATTTATTATATAGAAATTAATCAGGTCATCGTAAATTTTCGATGTTGGATAATTTTACTTAATTTTATAGTCTAAGATTAAGGATCAAAAGATTTTTTTTGTTGATATCTAAGAACGAATGATTATTCTTATTTATATTATAGAAATTTATCACATTAATATAATTTTTCGATGTGAAATGATTTTACTATTTCTATATGTACGTAATATATTCATTACTTTTTCGAACAAATAATATGAAATTCATAACTTTATAATAATATTTCGATGTGGAAAAATTTCATACACGTTTATAGTCTTGAGAGCTTTTTTAAGATTCAAAAGAGAATTTTTCCCAAAGTTTATTATAGTCCTAAGAGCTTTTCTAAAACTGAAAAGATGTTTGATTTATATTAGTAAATTCATGGCTTTGTAATAATTTTTCGATGTGAGAAATTTTACTCAGTTTATAGTCTTAAGAGTTTTTTTAAGACTCGAAAGTGTAAGATAATTTTAGTTAATTAAGCTTATGGCCTTAAGAATTTTTTTAAGACCCGAAAGAGTTTGTTTTTTCATCTAAGTTATTAAGGACGAATAATTATTCTTATTTATATATTAGAATTCGATCACCTTATTACGAAGTATACTTTTGGACAAATGATTATCTAAAATGAATGATTTCTCTTATTTATGATATCTCATCATAATTTTTCGATGTGTGATAATTCTACTTAAATTTATAAATTTAAGAACTCTTTTTAGGACTCAAAAAATTTCTAATTGATATTTAAAGACGATGATTACTTTTATTTATATAATATAATTTCATCACTTTTTTTTTGTAATTTCTCGATGTGGGATAATTTTTACTTCAATTTATAGCCTTAAGAAGAGTATTATACCCCCTTCGTTCCATTTGGTTGTTTGCGTTTGCTTTTTGGGCACCATTCATAAGTGAATGAAATCGTCAATTTAACTTGTAACATATAAGATAAAATATAGTCATGTGAGATTTTGTTTAAATTGTCTAATCGAATACGTTATAAATATTAAACTTTTATAATCTTTTGAAATACGTAACTAAAGATATAGACAAAAGAAAACGTGCATTGGCAAGTGTGAAAAAGTAAACGCAAACAACCAAATGGAACGGAGGGAGTAAGATTCAAAAGATTTTTGATTAATATCTAAAACGAATAATTTCTCTTATTGATGATGTAGATTTTTATCACCTCATCATAATTTTTCGATGTTGGATAATTTTACTTAGTTTATAGTCTTAAAAGGTTCTTTTAGAACTCAAAAGATTTCTCGTTGATATCTAAAAACAAATGATTGCTTTTACTCCGTATTTATATAGTAGAATTTCTATCACCTTATTATAATTTCTCGATGTGGACTTAAATTTATAACTTTAAGAGCTTTTATAAGACAATTTTTTTTGCTTATCTAAAAACGAATGATGTCTCTTATTTGTGATATAGAATTTCATCACCTCATCATAATTTTTCGATATGTGATGATTCTACTTAGGTTTATAGTCTTAATAACTCTTTTTAGAACTCAGGTTTTTGTTAATTTCTAAATACGAATGATTTCTCTTTTTAGCTTACGGTCCTAAGAGTATTTTTAAGACTCAAATTTCTTTAGCTGATATCCAAGGACAAATGATTATTATTTATAATATAGAATTCAATCAAATCATCATAATTTTTCAATGTGAGACAATGTTAGGATAATTATAATAATAAAAGAGTTTGTTTTTATATCTAACTTAAGAATGAGCGATTACTCTTATTTATATAATAAAATTTGATCATCTTATTATAATTTTTTTTGATGTGGGATAATTTTACTAAGTTTGTAGTCTCAAGTACTATTGTAAGACTCAAAAACTTTTTTTTTAATATCTAAGAACGAATGATTTATCTTATTTATAATATCAAATTCCATTACCTCATAATTTTTCGATATAGAATATTTTTTACTTAAGTTTAGATATATAGTCTTAAGAACTCTTGTAATAATTTTACTTGAGTTTATAGTCATAAAGAAGTTTTTAAGACTCAATTGAGTTTTGGAAGACATTTAATAACGAATGATTAGTCATAATTTGGAGGAATAATTACTTATATTTGTATAATAGAATTTCATCGTCTTATTGTAGAATTAATTACTCTTATTTCTTATTTATAATATATTTCATCACCTTGTTATAATTTTTCGATGTGAGATTATGTCTCTTATTTCTTATTTATAATATATTTCATCACCTTGTTATGATTTTTTGATGTGAGATTATGTCACTTAAGTTTGTAGTCTTATAAAGATACTTTCTAAGACTCAAAAGTTTTTTTTTATTGATTTTGAGAATAATGATTAGTCTTATTTATAATATAGAATTCCATTATCATAATTCTTTTGATGTGTGATAATTTACCGTCTTAAGAACTCTTTTTAAGGGACAATTTTAATTTTGTAGTCTTATTGAGACTCAAAAGTTTTTAGTCGATATTCAAAAACAATTATTACTCTTATTTATATTATAGAATTCCATAACCTCATCATAATTTTTCTCTTATTTATATTATAGAATTTCATAACCTCATCATAATTTTTCGATGTGGAATAATTACTTAAGGTTATAATCTTAAGAGTTCTTTATGACTCAAAAGATTTTTGGTGGATATATAAGAATGGATGATAACAATTATTTATAATATAGAATTTCATCACCTTATTATAATTTGTCGATGTGGGAGAACTTTACTATCTTTATATGTAATAAATTCATCACTTTTCGATCAAATAATATGAAACAAATTATATGAAATTTATACTCAAATGAAATCATTTTCTACCAAGAATCTAATTATTTCATTTTTATAAAAAAAATTTACGATAAATTTTTGTTAAATGAAATTTAAAGGTTTTAAGATGAAAATTATAAAAACATCACATTAATATGATAGATTAAGTATATTGATTGTAATAATTAAAAGATTCTCTATTTGATTTTTTATTATTATTAAAGATACTTTCCTAAATTGAGCTTTGATGCAACAGACCAATCACATCGCTCGAAAACTTCTTCCTTTATATATATATATTGATTGATTGATTAAGAATAATGTCATTGAAAGATATTGTGTTTTTTAGTAGGTCGTTTGTTTCACATTGAAAGAATTATGTTGATGTGTGAAATTTAATAGGTATAAATTAACGAAATTACTTTTTTCTAACGAGCGTTTATTCAATCCTAACGAATTTTTCTAAAAAATTCCTATCATACCCCTGATAAGCTTGGACACTTTTACACTTAAATTTCAATTAAGCTTTTCTTAGTTTTATCAATATTTCTAATCAATAATGCTTCTGAATTCAATTATAAATTCTAATTCAATTACCGATGAGTCAATACCATAATATCGATTACTTACTTATTTTATTATTTTGTTTATTGTATTGTACGGAATATTATTGTTTGATAATTATTTTTGATTTGTTTGTAATTAATTATTTAGGGTTTATAAGATAACTCATAAGAGAAATTTTAATTTTTAACGTAATAAAAGAAAAAATATATAAAACCAAGTAAAAAAATAAAATTTACGTAAAAAGGGAAAAATAAAAAAATACTCTACTGTATGAAATAACAAAAAAGGAAAAAGGAAATTTAGATTTTTTTTTTTTAAAAAAAACAACTTGCAGGCATTACCGCCTTCCTCCCCAACCATCACCCAGCTTATGACCCCACCCACCACCAACCCTTACCCCCACCGCCACAACCACCAACCCTTTTCCCCACCGTCCCAACCATCAACCCTCGCCCCCGCCGCCCCAGACCAACCCGACCAAACATTCACCCACCCCACCACCACCACCAACCACCCAGATTGACCCGACACTCACACACGTACCCACCAACCGTCCCCAATTATCCAGCCGCCCAACCACCACCCTCAACCCCAGCAAATCCCGGCCACCGACACCGGACGATTCCGATGTTTATGGAGTTACGGTGGTCGAATATATGAATGGTTGAATTCTGAGATTTTTTTAGAGAGAGAAACAAAAAAAATTAATTTGTGATGGATGAAATGGCAATGTAGTGATATTTAAATTAGTAAGATGTTATAGTGTAGTTGGAGAGGAGAAGTGTGACATACATGAGGTTAAGGGTTCGATTTGCATCTAGCTCATTTGGTTTTTTTTTTATTTTTGTTGTGGATAATTTTAGGCGGGAAAATATATGAGTTGAGTTATTTGGTTAGTGGAAAGGGGGATTGAAGCCATTATTTATTATAAAATTATTAATTTACCCTTATTTTTATAATTTTTATATGAGATCTTTCATTTCAATGAAAACAAATGATTAGTCATAAATAAAATATAACATTTCCTCTATATAACTTTTTTTTCAATATAATTAAGTCAACTAACACGTGTAACGCACGAGCTTTCAACCTAATACATAGTACTCCCTTCGTTCAAATCCAAAGGATACGCTTACATTATTCACAAATCAAGATAATCGTTAATATTCCCGATAATCTATAAGAGTAAATATAATCATGTGAAATCTTGTTTGATTCGTCTTTATCGGTAGATTAAGAATATCGAATTTTTATAATTTTTGTTAATGTAAAACGAAAGATATTGACAGTGTAAAACGTGTCTCATCAAGTGTAAAAAGCCAAACGTACCACTTGGATTCGAACGGAAGAATACTAATTTAGTCGAGATATTTCAGGTCTCTGTGTACACTATGTACGGTGGCAGCATGACAGTGAAGGGAGGCGAAGACCACACGAAATGGTTTTTACAAAGAGGGTAAGCTACTCTATATTAACTCCTCTCCTTGAATTGGAGACGCAAGTCACGCAACAACTAACAAGGGTACTTTCTTATTTTCTGCATAATATATGATCAGTTTACAAATTCTTACTCCCTATGTCAGTATCTCTCTGGATGAATTACCACTTTTTTGATCGTCTCTCTAAAAAGTCTTTGTCTAATATAGTGGTTAATATTAACCGTGAACCACGTATTTCCTCAACTTTAATTTTCCACCACACATTTCCACCAACCTAGTCGCAGATCTTGAGAAGACCGAATTTTTTTTCTGTAAATTACCACACCATACATTTTTATTGTTCTTTTAAATTTCTAACTTTTGGTATTAAATCACTCTATTTTAATATCTCAAAAACGGATAACATTGAAAATTTATAAAAAAATCAATTAAACTCATATGGAACACTAATTTTTATTGAGAAATACTCCATACTAATTACTCCGTATGACATTTGAGAATAAACGATGATTAATCAAAGTGCCTAATAAAAATATTTCATATGGGTACAAAATAATGAAATAGGCTCATAGTAGGATTTGAACCTGTACTAATTATGACATTTGAGAATAAACCGTTATTAATTAGATACATTAATTAAAGTGTCTAATAAAAATATTGCATATAGGTACAAAATATACTCGTAGTATGAACCTGACCATTATGTCAGTACCAAAGTTCTCAACTAAATGTGACACTCTAAACAAGTGATATAAGATCGAAGTAACTTATTTTTATTTTAAAGGACTGTTTAGACCGAATCTAATACTTCGTAGAAGCTTCGTAATTTGGTTGGGAGACCTCTCTGCAAGACCCAACCAAGATCCGCCTCTGCACCCACCTTAATTTCTACCAAAGGGAAGGGGTGACCCTTCTAGAAAGACGGAGGAACTGTCTCACAATTAGTCTCATGAGAGACTGTCTCAAACAAATTAAAATAAATAAAAAATGAAAGTAAATTACCCCTGAGGTCTGAGGAGTTACTTGTGAAAATCCTTGGTCTGTTGGGAGTGTTAGGAGTTAGGAGTTAGGACCGATACACAATACACCATCCAATCAAATGTATGTCCATGTTACACTTGGGATATATTGGAAGCTCGCGCTTACTTTTTTTGTCTCGCTCTAGTCTCATCCAAAATTTTTACAACCAAAATTTTGAGGAGATGATAATGAACAATCAATATTTTGAAATTCTAATATGCCTCTAATTATCGGAATACTTATTGAGTTGGAAGAGTGGTTATTTCACTTCAAATCATCAAGAATGATCAATGATGCATGCTACGTTCACATGCAGGAGAGATGATATGAAGTATCTGAAGTGCAAGGGGGTGATCGACGTTGATGTTAATGGGCATATACCAGTACAAATTTTGCAACCTCTTACAACATACGAAGGTCAGTTCAATGTGACGCTTGATTCTGTAGATTCACCTATATGGAATGGAGATTCTGTCACAGTTGGGATTAAGGATCCATGTGGTCAACAGTTGGCAAGTAACTCTCGTCCCATGAACGCTGGAAACCATAAGCTATCCACAGGCCGATTTACAACGCCGAACAAATTAACTGGAAATCTTAGCTTTACATTTCAACAAAATTCTGATAAATCTAAGAGCGGGCTAACTATAAAGTCCTTCACCCTGAAGAAATTATACTCGTAAGGATTAGATAGGAAGGTATTGACCTTTCTGTTGATCCGATCGAGTGGCTTGATATATTTCCCTGTATTGTTCTTTTCAATTCACATGCATGTGAGCGTGCCCTTGGAGTGCGGATCCCTTACTCCGGTATTTACCTTTAATGAGACAACGTCATCCACGATGACATGAACTGTGTTAGGTACTACCTTTTCACATGTGAAGGGTGACCAGTACTTGAATCCAGTAGTCATCTAACCAAGTATCCAATTTCCTGTAATTGTATGTAACTTGCACTGCATTTTTATTTTTTTTGAATTCATAACTTGCACAGTATTTTAATATGACGCTAATTTCATTTTGTTCATTGTTGACGGGGTCGGTAATCCGTTGACCGCTATCCACCGACCCCAGGCCCGGATCAACCCCACTTGGGGGGAAACCTCAAAGCCTTCAAGGCCGACGCCGGGGCATCAAGCCGGACCCTTTCGGCCGACCCCCAAGAGTGCGTCAACGAAGAACTTCATGACCCTCAACTCGACCTCGAGGCCTGACCTATGGTCGGACCAGCAGAGCCCTAGCCAAGGGCGTTCCAAGACCCTCGGTCATCTCGACCCCGAGGGTACGCCCCGAGGTAGGCCCTCAGACCCTCGCCTAAGGTAAGGGGTACGTTCTAGACTTCTAGCCACGTGCTTTCTCTCTCTCGGGAAACCTATAAATACACTTTAATATCCATTCATTAAGAGTAATAAATTTTCTCTCACCAAGTTCTTTCTCTAGAAAACGTCACCTTATTCCTCATGAATAAGCTCCATTAAATGCTTCAAAGGACTGACTTAGGTATCGGAGAGAGTCCCCTCGGACAACCCCGAGGCCTTGTTTGCGTCCTGTGCTGGCAAGGTCGATCCGCTCCTCAATGGAAGTCCATAAACTAGAGAAGAGAAGAAGTGAACGCTTGGACAAGGCCAAGGTCCAAGTCAAACTCATCAAAGATCTAGACCCGATTTAGATCTGATTGTTTCCTACCGAAACAATTTGGCGTCGATAATCTCCTAGAAGAACAAAAGTAATAAGAAGAATGCCTGACATCGAAGAAATAGTCACGGCAGCATATCCGACGAGGCAAACCATCATCCCCCGTTATAAAATGTCAATACCTTCACCGCGAGTCGTTGTGCCAGCTGCTGCCTCCCCGGGGTGGCGGGCAGGCCACGACTCACGGTACCCCTAGTAAGAAGGCAAGAGCCTCAAAGGTACAAGAGGAGGTGGATCGAGGGCTTAACCTCGAGCTCACACCCGCTCAAGCTGTACAGGCTGCCAGCTTCTTCACGGCCATGTTGAACAAAGATGTCACCCCAGAAGATCTGGTCGGCGGTATCGCGCGCGACGACCCCGAGACGCCTCGAGTTCCCAAGCTTAGTGACCGCGGGAGGGACGAAGCGGACTGCCGCCGGAAGGATCTAGAGAAAGACAAAGATGGCCGCCCTGGGGTACGTTCAGGCTAAGAAACGGCTACAAATCGCTCTGCCGGAGCCAGAACCCCCTAAGGAGGCCGGTTCGGTACACACCGCAGAATCTACTAGCTCTGCCGAAAAGGGATCTCTGTCGCAGGGCATGAAGGACCGTCTCAAGCCCCGGAAACATGTCTCAACACGTTGATAGTCGGGATTTATCGTCAATCTTACTACCAAATAAACCAACTAACCTAAACTAGAATAGCAAGGGCAAGTCGGGTCGAATCCACAGAGAGATCGGGAATGAGTACTAGTTCGGTCTCAGATTACAAATTAGCTACGCGAATCAATTATCAAAGGTGGAATTAGACTAATTAAGCTAACTAAGAAATGCAAAAGTAAACTAAAAATCAAACAAATAACAAGAATGATGATCTAATAATAATTAAAGACCTAGGGTCCGACTTAACCACTGACATATCATAATCATGAGTAAGGAATACCGATAATGGGTTGCTAGGGATATTAGGATGAGTGGAACGCCTCTAAGGGTCGACTACCTCCCTCCCGGGTTCGTAATTCGACTAAGTAAAACCCGATCACCTCCCTACCGGGCTCGTGAATCGGATTCCTAGGTCAATCGAATGAGCCTACTCCCGTGGTACCCAACCCAAGATCCTAGGTCACTAAGTACGCGTCTAAATCGCGTTCCTTTCTCTCCGCTCTCCCAAGGTGAAGAGTCTAGACCGATAGTTAGGGTACCCTACTTAACTTTCACTCCCGTGCTCAATTAGGCGGGGCAAGGCAAGTCAAGGGGCGAGTTTTACTACCTAGACCTAACCGACTCCGGTCGGTGGACAAGGGTCAAGGGTTCGAACTCAACCCAAAAACAAGTTGATTCCCAAATCCCAAACTACCCTCTTCCGTATATCCCGAACAATTCAAATACGGGACTTAAACACACAATATACACATTTCGGGGTCAAATCGGCCCCTAGAAAGGACACTACTACTCACTAATCATAATTAACACAACACAAAACACACTAACGACTAAACTAAACATAACATCTAACATAATGAAATGATAAAGAAGAAAACTTTAATTAATACCAACATAAACTATATATAAACAAACAATACAATTATGAAATAACATTACAAAACATAATTAACGATAAAGATTATAACTTTAAACTAATAACTAACTAAATATAATCTAAACATAAAACTAAAGATAATAAAACAATAAAGGAGAAGAGATAAAAGAATTATACCAAAAAGGAATTACTAGAAATAAGATGTCTTGAATGTTGAAAAAGGAAGAATTACATTAATTAATTAAAACTAATAAATTAAAGAAGGAAAATGGAAGGGGGCTACTGCTGTTCGAACTACTCCTAAGCCCTCCACTATTCTCTACTAACTACTGCTCTTCTCTATCTCCTCAATTGAGGGTTTTAACTCCTAAAACAAATGAATTGACTAAAACACCCTTAACTTAAAACTAATTGGATGAGTGAAACAAAGGGCAGGAAAGTCATTTGATTTTCTGAATAAGACAAACAGGTCAATTGCAAAATAGGAGACAAAGCACGGTGAACTAGGCCAAATGACCACATTGGTAAAAAAAAAAAGTGTTCAATGACAGATTGGTAAAAAAAAAAGACCCTTACGACAAATTGGTAAAAAAAAATCCTACATTTAACCATTTAGGCCAAAAAAGAAAAGAAAAGGTTCTTACCATTAAAAAACAAACCAACACCCACTATATTAATCAGATTTGGGTCGAGTCAAGTCAAGTCGGTTCACATCGTCTTTGGGTTGTAACGGATCAGCATCTCTTTCGAGACGGGTTCGATTCGGGTTGAGTCGATATTGGGTCGAGTCACTTCTGGTCATTGGTCTGGCGGGTCAGATTGGGATTGGATTCGGTATTTTCGATCACTAATATCTGGTTATATCAAGTCTCGGGTCACAAGCGGGTCGGGTCAGGCCGGTACTATGGTGACTAAATTTTCGAATTCTAACGGTTGGGTTTCGAGCAGGTCGGGTCCAATTTTTTTGGCTCTAACCTAAATATTACTCTTCTGTCATTAATTAGAGCACAATAACAAAAACAATTAGAGCACAATATTATCACCCAACTAGAAGATTATCAACCAACTAATATTATGATATCCAAACAAAAGTAATTTGTCGGTTCAGATACCATTACATAATCCATGCTTACAAAAAGGCGACTTTTCAAAATGTTGTGAATAGATCAATTTTGAGATTTCTATTGATCTAGCGACAACAACAAAAGTTATAAGGTTGCAACGCCGTGCATGGAGATGATGAACATGACATCTACGAGCCATTAATGACAACATTAGGCTTGATATAACCTAGTTATTAGTGATCGAAAATACCGAATCCAAACTCAATCTGACCCGCCAGACCAATGACCAGAAGTGACTCGACCCGAATCGAACCCGTCTCGAAAGAGATGCTGACCCGTTACAATCCGAAGACGATGTGAACCGACTTGACTTGACACGACCCAAATCTGATTAATATAGTGGGTTTTGGTTTGTCTTTTTAATGGTAAGAACCTTTTCTTTTCTTTTTTGGCCTAAATGGTTAAATGTAGGATTTTTTTTTACCAATTTGTCATAAGGCTATTTTTTTTTACCAATTTGTCATTGAACACTCTTTTTTTTTTTTTTTTTACCAATGTGGTCATTTGGCCCGGTGAACTACGATACACACGGTGGTCTCAGCACGGTAGTCGCCTTCCTGTAACGGTTACGCACGTTGGACCGCGTTTATTTGAGCATGTCGACGCCGGCGAACGGAGGTGTCGGCGTTGGAATCTGGGCAGAGACGAAGTGGTGTCGTGAGAGGCGGAGCTCCATGGGACGCGCGACAGTTCGGTGGTGGAGGCCCGACGAGCGAGGTGATGCTCATTGCTGCGCCGGAATGGTTGATCAAGGTGGTCAATTAATGGAGTTGAGGGTTTGATTTGTTGATAATGGAGGGAGTATGGTGAGGAATTCAATTGATGGTGTTGATTGAAGGTATGAAGAAATGGAGTTGGCTGAAGTGGAGGGGAATATGAAGAGGATTGATTGATGATGATGGTGAATTGAAGATTTGAATTGGATTGATGATGGTGGAGGGAGTGTCAGATGATGATTGAATTAAATTGGGGATAAAGATGGATAATGAGGGAGAAGTGAAGGTCTTGGTCAAAGTCGGGTTTGATCCGTCTTGATTTGTCCCGGTTCTTGATCGACTTGCACTATCTTCACCCGTATTTGTACCTACAAGATCAAATGAACGACGCAGTACCCAAATTCCGACAAATATACTAAAACGACACTAATTAAGCTAGACTCGATTAATTAACTAATTAAAGAAAAAATGACTCAATAATAGGCAATCGAGATATAAATTCAACAAAATACGAACATAAATGTGGGGAAAAAACCGGTAAAATCACGACTTATCACACGTCTGGACCCAAAGCGAGCCAGAGTGTTTGACGGGATAACCCATGCGGAGAAGCAACCAAAAACGAAGGATCTGTCAAAAAGCATGCAAGTCAGACTCACTCACGGTCGGCAGCTCAAGCAGAGACACCATCAGCCAGGGGGCACGAGGGAAGGTCTTAAAATAAGGCTCGAGCCGCCACCCCAGGGCAAGCGCTGGGGACCCCGACACCAATCTCCCGAGGTGGAACTCGAGGCCATAAACCGACATAGCCAACCGCATCAATACTACCCGCCAAGTAGTAGAATCCCAAGCCGATGGGAGGATCAAGAAGCATACGACTATCAATCTGAGGGTGGTCGGTTGATGGTCTTAGGCAGACCAACCAAGACTCCGCTACACCCGAATATCCAGAGCGGCCCTATCCCCAAAATCAAGATGCCAACGGTCTGATTCAACGGGATTGCAGACCCTGAAGACCACTTGGCGGCTTATGAGAGTCACATGAGGATCTACGACACGGAAGATGCGGCCTGGTGCAAAATATTCCCGACGATCCTTGTAGGCCTCGCCCGGGGATCTATATACACTTTTTAGGAGTTAACCAATGTATTCCTCGACCAGTATGCAGGAAACAAGAGGCGTTGACTTACTCGTTTTGAACTCATGACGCTGAAGCAAAGAGAAGGCGAATATATCCGGGAGTACTTGAAGAGGTTCGATCTAGAGTTCCAACAAGTAAAGGAGATTGACGACCCTACCGCTGCCTACGCTTTGACCAATTCGCTAGTTCCTGGCGAGCTGAAGAATCAGCTCATCCGAGCCAAAAAAACAATAACAATGGAGATAATACCAAAAACATGCATAATGATGAAAACTAAAGAAATTAATACTAAAAATACGAAGGAAACTACGATCAACAAATGAAACTACAAAGTGATCTAAAAATAACGCAAGAAAAATCATTGAAAACGATGCAATAACGAGAGAGCAAGAGTAAAAACTAATCTAGAGAAAAGAGAGAAGAAAAGAGTTGTACCAACAATAGAGGAAAATAACAATAAGGAAGATGAAGATACAAGAAAATAACAATAAGGAAGATTCAAGATTAAAACTAGAATTCCTTACAAAAGCTTGAATCTAAAGCTAGATGAAAAGATGAAGATTGATGAAAACTATGTAGCTTCTATCTAATGGCTTTCTATCTACTCTAATAATGGAAAATGATCTAAAATCTAGTGGAGAGTTGTTGTAGTCTAATGTGGTATCGTGTGCATCACATTAGGTTAACTATATATATAGTATTATCTTAATGGATCACTAAACCAAAGTCTAATTCTAATCTTTGCCCTTTGAATCTTCATTGGGTGAAGTTTTGCCCTGCGGATTCTCTCCAATATAGCCGAAATACCGTCGGACAAAGTTTCGCCCTGTGGGGTGAAGTTTCGCCCGGTGACCTTTTTTGTCCGAAATGACAATCTGGGGAGGAAACACCGTCTGGCGAAGTTTCGCCCGGTCAAAATCTCATCGGGTGAAGTTTCGCTCGATGAAAAATCTGACCAAAAACTCAAAAATCTCGTAGGGTGAAATTACGCCCGGTCAGATCTCATCGGGTGAAACTTCGTTCTGTGACTTCAGAGGGCCATAACTCTCTCGTTTGATCTCTGATTGGGGCATGTGATATGTCGTTGGAAAGCTAAGACGATAAGCTTTCACCTTCAACTGAAATCACTTCGATCCAAGGTATAGAACTCTAGATATATCCATTTGAAGTTCAACCTCTCTGTAGACACCCACATTTTGACCGCCAGGTGTCTATAATAGTTCCCGCCAAACACCCGATGATGATCGGACGCAAACGTGCTTTGATGGACTCGAATATGGGCTTGTAATCATGGACATTTGGTTTAGGCTTATTACGGAGTACAAATATTATAAAACCAACCTCAAATCCAGGCCCAGTAGGTCGTTTCGAGTCAAATAAGACTAATTTGGGTCGAATCCGGCACCAGGGGCAAAACCGTCTTTTAGCGACCGAGTCAAACCCGGTCAAAGATATTTTTTTTCCGAGACACACGGACCAGCCGTGACACCACACGTCCGGTTTGGACTCAAATACTACAAAATATCAGCCTCAAAAATATTAAATAATCCGTTCAAGGATAGAATTCGATCTAAAGTAGGAATTCTATCCGAAAGCCAAATCAATTTACCGACCGAGCTCAAACACTTGGCCAAAACAGTCCCAAAACAGCCGAGATACTCGGCTTCCTCACCAAGAAACGGGACTCTCGCTCCCTTTCAAACTCTTACGTTTCCTATCTAAACCGATATTTCTTGTTGTCTAAGCAAGATACTTCTCCTAAACCTCCTCACCTATAAATAGGACCCTCCGGTCACACATCAAGGAGGAATCAATTATCGATCAATTACACACATCTACAATCCATAATCATAACACCTCCATTACACAACTAATCCCATAACATCCATCATCAACATCTAGCAAAATAGCATCGAAATACCGATAAAACAACCCGACGAGACCGACCCCAAAACCGACCAAAAATCGTCATCTTACACGTCCCAAACCGACACCCTAACTCACCCACATCGTCTCGACGCTCCCGTGCCTAAGCCACTTTCCGACGAGCTCTTTTCCGAGAAAACAAAGCATGTAGGTTGAGGGTGTAAAATCAAACCCGATTCTTCCTCTTTCTTTTCCTTTTTCACGTTTTTTTCGTTTTGTGTCGTTGTGTCGGTCCGTTTTTTTAATATGGGTCGTTGTCACTTTTTTTCTATTTTTCTAATAAACGATATTACAAAAATATTTTCATAAAACAAACGTTCTTAAAATACGATATCGATTCTCTAATCGAATATCGTATCTAACAAGAACTAAATTAAATCTCGTTGATGCTAACAAAATCGTTACATTTTTTTTAAACAAAATTCGACGATTTTTATGCGGAGAAAATTAACATTTTTTTCCTCTTTTCGTTCAAACTCTTTTTAAAACAAACTTTACAAAAACTATTTTCATATATAAACGTTATTAAAATATGATATCGATTCTCTAGTCGAATATCATATAAAAAAAAGAACTAAATTAAACCTGTTGATGCTAGGAAATCGTTATACGGTCTTAAAAACATAATACAACGATTTTCAACGCGGAGGGAGTCAAACATCGTTTTTTTTTACTTTACAAAGCGATTTTCAAATTTTTAAACCTTTTCTAAAAATCATTCTAACTATTTGATATCGATTTCATAATCGAATATCGAATACGACGAATATCGAAAATATAAATAGAGTATAAGTTAATCCATATTTGTACGCGATTTATAAAAATTAACGATTTTCGAAAAATAAGAAAAGCGGGATAGACACCCGCGCGAGTCGCGCGCCTGCTAGGCGACTCACGCGAGGGCCTGGAAAACCGTACCCTTTTTTCTTCGCTTTCTCGTATTTTATTCTTTTCGTTCCTTACATAAAATAGCGACTTTCGCGACATATTTTCAGATTTCGATAAATATTTTTTCGACCTCGGTCAACACGTGTTAATCCATCACGTGTCATAAACCTTTTTCAAAATCATGACATATTATCGTATTTGCATCTTTATTCGATTTATTCAATCGTTACTTACTTGTTTTCTTGTGTTTGTAGCAGTTTATTTTATTTCTATTGTTTTATTAGACTAAAACGAACTTCATATGCTAAATATAACTTTGACGTTATTAGTTTAAGATGCATTAAACGACTTAGCAACCAATTTAATTTTCCTCACATGCTTAGGGAAAATAATGTTTGCATATCATTCCACTATCGAACTAACGCGTGTACACCAAAAATGAACGAATATCTTAGTAAAGGCCGCTAAGTGCGTGCGGGGTTGGGTGTTCTCAGTGAACTTCCCAACACGTACCCTCACCCCTTACTCAGAACCATGGTTTCCGGATGTCCGAATCCATTGACAACGAGAGTCATTCAATACACGATATCCGATAATGTCGATATCGGTATCAAATGCTAAGGGACGAACTCGATAAACTCTGACATCAGAAATGGACCGTATTTTGTACACGGCCCACTACGACATAGAGTGGGTTCGAACGGGCCCGAAATCCCACAAAGTTCGGTGGCGACTCCTACTTCGATTTAAATTTCAATTTGACCATCTCATATGGAGATTCATTCGCCTCCCCAAACCCGCGCGTGGCCGCGTCGGAGTGGACCTATGTCATGTCCACAATTTGGCGACTCCGCTGAGGATTAACTGATGAGTCACTTACCATCGGCATCCTCAGGGTGAGACTCGAAAAGAAATCGTTCAATTAGTAATGTACACGTTTTAGTTCAATGGTTCATGCATAACCCAAATTTTTCCCGGGCCGGTTACTTGTGACCGATGTCCCACTATACCACGGTGCATTCCTAAATGGGTGCACTAAAGACTTCGATGGCGGAACTCGCATGAGTTTTACGGAAGGTTCTAAGACCTACTCGGCTTAGGAAGACCGTCCTGATTTGCGAGAAAGCTATCGTCGTTGGTATAGACCATATTCTACCGACCGAGACTTAGATTAGGAGCATACATGGTGTCATTATACTGTTGCCTTGACTACGTGCTACTTGATTTACTCGCTTTCTTTTTCAAAAAACCGTCATTTTCAATAGCTTGCATCTTTTCAAACCTATCCATTTTTCAAAAGCCCGGAAAGCTACCGAATTTAGGACTTATGATTTTGACTCAAAATAGCCTATTTTTAGCCGGTATGCTGTCCAAACCTTTTCAAAACTCCGAAATCTCGGCCCGATAACTTTTTCGATTTTCAAAAAAAAAAATCGGACCATCCTATCCGACTTTGCTCGTTTTTCAAATCCAAATTCCCTTTTCAAAGCCCTCTTCTTCTTAGGACTTCCCGTATTTAGCAGTGTCGGGTCTTGTCATAGGTTGTAAGAGTCTATAGCGTCGAAACTCCGTCGATCATACATCAAGGATTTCCTCCCTATCCCAGTCCGCCCTATTTGTCAAGGCACGGCCCACCTTCGTAGGACAAACTCCTGCAAAGGGAAGCCCGTTTACACATTCGAGTCCAAAGTCTGGGGAATTCTCACGTGGACCTTCCTTCGAACGGGACTAGGCCCACTTTGCCAAATCCTAAGGAAGGCCCACCGTCCACGGGTCATCCGTCTAGAAGTCGGTTTTCGGTCTTTTTTCTCGTCTAGTCTTTTCCTTGCTCGGGATGTACTCTTTGATTTTAAGATCTGGGTCAGTTACTGATTACGCGGTGCCCTTACAGACAGGCCACCCCACACCCGAGCCATGACAAAAGAAGCCATTGATGAGTTGACAACCTCGTTGACCAAAATCCAAGACCAATTGAGACAAATGAGGGAAGACCAGATTGCCATCGTCACTCGGGTAAGTGCCGTGGAACAAGGAACCCCCAATGCTTCGATCGAGGATGACGGACCTTTGGCAGCATTGGCCGGCGCGGTCCAAAAACTGCAAGAACAGGTCCACTCGACCACCAGGAACACCATCCTCACGGAAAATGCCCGTTCCTATTCGCCCTTGACCGATGAACTGCCCGCTAACCTCAACTTAACGGGCTTGCCAATGTTTGACGGGACTAAAGACCTGGTACTCCATATCCGGGCCTTCAAGGATTTTATGGCTGTTAAGAGGGTCAAATCGACCATGTTCAAGCACCTTTTTGCCTCCTCTCTAGAAAAGCACCCGAAGGCATGGTACTACAGGCTTGATCCCAAGAAATACAAAACCTGCGACGATGTTGCAATGGAATTCGCATGAAACTATGCAGATAATGCTGAGATCCAGACCACTATGCGCACCCTGGAAATAATGGCCCAGGAACCTAAGGAAGGATTCACGAAATACCTTCAATGCTGGAGGGCTGAAAGCGTCAAACTGGTCGATAAGCCCAGTGAAAAAATGCTGGTTGAAGCCTTCGTCAAGAACCTTCTTCCCGCTTACCGGATCCATCTCCGGTACGCCATCATACCTAGTTTCGCGGTCCTGACTGGGATGGGGACGAGAATCGAAGATGATCTAAGGCCTCCGCCAAAGGATACCAAGGGACCAGCTCATCAACAAGCAAGCCCACATCTACTGCTGCCACTCGTAGCATTTTTGACGAGGTCAATCTACTTGATACCCCGTCCAAGAAGAATACCACACCCCGGGTATTCACAGACATAGGCACCACCTATGAAAATGCCCTGCAGAGGCTATCGTCAAAAGGCCTGATCACCCCGATAGGCCCAACACCTGAGCTCCCGGTCGAGCGACGCTCCAAGGCCTACGATATCCAGGCCTACTGTCAATACCATCGTGGTAAGGGACACGATACCGAAAAATGTTGGAAGCTAAAACACCTTATCCAGGATCTCATCGAAAGTGGGAAGATCCCTTTACCTGGAGGCAAGCCCAATAACAAGGATAATCCTTTAGCCGCCCACGCCATTTTCTCTGGAGAAATTATCGACTGTTCACACCTCATTTCTCCATTTGTCCCGCAAATAAACGGGATTTGGTGCGACGACGAAGACGACGTCTATCTCACCAAAGGGGAAGCTGTCCCCATCACGCCCGAGGAGATCCAGAAGGTTAAGTCAAAGGCCTTAGCCAATAATCAAGCCCTCATCATCGCCGAGCCGCTTAGAGTGGAGGTCGCCCCGGAAGAGCCAACTACTGAAAAGGCTCTTGTAAAGCAGCTAAGCAAGACTCGAGTTGACCTCTCTATATGGCAACTCCTAGTTAGCTCACAGGAACATCGAGAGGCACTCACTAAGGCCCTCGATCAGGTCAAAATCGACTCTATGACTACTCCAGCTGAAATGGTAGCCACGGTTCTGCCCCACCTAAAGGGGAAAGCTAAAGAAGAAGGCCCACTTATTACCTTCTCCAATGCTGATCTACCACCATTTGGGCCAGCCCACAACATGGCCCTCTAGATCACGGTCATCTGCCGTGGAAAGTACCTGTCCATGACCCTAATCGACGACGGGTCCGCAGTCAATGTCCTCCTCTTCAGGACCGCCAGAGCCCTCGGCATTACCGAGGCCGACTACATTCCCACAGCTCAAACCATTCAGGCTTTCGACGGAAGTCCAAAGTCAGTAGCCGGAGCCACAAAACTTACTATCATAACAGGTCCGATAGAGAAGGAGCTGGAATTTCAAGTGATCGACGTGACTTCTTCCTTTAACCTTCTTTTAGGAAGACCTTGGATCCACGCGACCAGGGCTGTATCCTCCACCCTGCATTGGAAAATCAAGCTACCTTTGCACGACACCGTCATCACTCTAGAAGCCACGCCCATGACTGTGGCTAACTGCAACACCTCGGGCCGCACCGATCTCTGGGGGTTCGACTTCGTAGGGACCATTGAAGAAGAGTATCTTTTTCGACCCTACTTCACGGTTAGCATTGACCGGATGTTGCAGAATCTGGGCTATCTGCCGGGGGCTACATCAAGGCCCGATCTCCCCGCGGGGAAAATCCTCGAAGTCGTAGATAACGGGAGGACTCAAACTGGTCTGGGTTACACCATAACCCCAGAGAATATAGGCCAAACAAGGACTAACACTGTCACTTTTGTTATTCCAGTATTTGGGCCAGTCCAAACAGGCCTATACCGGCCCAGCACCACGCGTCCTGGGACCCACTTGGCCCAGGATTGCAACTACATACCAGATGACATCTTCGCTCTTATCCAGTCCGAAGATGCTAAGAATGTTGAGCCCGCACTAGGGCTGCTTTTTGGAGAGGAACTCACGGCCCCAACACCGAAGGAAGAGCTGGTCAGTCTCATTCTCCGCAGCCGCACCTTCGATCCATCTAGGCTGATCTCGGATGTCGGATCCGGGACAGGAAATAGAGCCTGGAGGAAGACTGTCAAATGGACTGACAGTCAAGGGAGGACTTACAAGCTAATCACAAGGGAAGGAGAAATGCCAGGATCTGAGTCTGAGTCCGAGTCCGAGTCCGAGTCAGAGTCTGAGATTGAGTCTAGTGAGTCCGGTGCTAGGGTCAGTCCTGTAACTCCCCCTCTCCCTTTAGCTACTCCTGGTGCCTCGGGGTCTGTCTCGGGCATCCTACCTATCCCGCCACTGACTAGTGATCAGATGGCAGCTCTTTTCGAGCTATTTTCTCAATTCATGATCAATAATAACAACCGTTCTGCTTACGACTTGTCTCATTTTCAAAATATTCTTAATTCCAAAAATATTCTGTGCAATGACATTGAGTAACCCGACGAACAGGTATCCTTGCCTCCACATCTAATCGAACAGCTAGAACAAAGGGAATCCCGCAATCCGGTAATCGAAGAAACCGAATCCATTAACGTGGGAACAACCTTAGAACCTCAGATGCTTAAGATAGGGTTATCCTTAGATCCCGAGGAGAAACAACAATTCATAAATCTCCTTTAAGAATTCAAAGACGTCTTCGCATGGTCCTACAAGGACATGCCGGAGATTGATCGCGAAATAGCCGAGCACCATATACCGATCAAGGAAGGGTTCAAGCCGGTTAAACAAAAACTCCGACGCATGAGGCCCGAATGGTCCCTCAAAGTCAAGGAGGAAGTCGACAAACAATTCAAGGCTGGGTTCATACGAGTCTCCGAGTATCCAGATTGGGTTGCTAACATCGTGTTGGTCCCTAAAAAAGACGGTAAGGTACGTGTCTGTGTAGACTTTCGGGATCTTAACAAGGCAAGCCCGAAAGACGATTTCCCGTTACCACACATTGATATACTGGTGGATAACACAGCTGATCATGCCCTTCTATCATTTATGGACGGGTATGCCGGGTACAATCAGATAAAAATGGCAGAAGAAGATATGGATAAGACCACCTTCATTACACCTTGGGGTACTTATTGCTATACTGTTATGCCATTTGGTCTCATCAATGCCGGGGCCACCTATCAACGAACCACCACAACTTTATTACATGACATGATGCATAAAGAAGTGGAAGTTTACGTGGACGACATGATTATCAAATCTAAAGACAGGGACGGTCACATCACCGCCCTGAGAAAAATTTTCACCCGATTACGCAAATACAACATGAGGTTAAACCATCAGAAATGCAGTTTCAGGGTAACATCTGGCAAATTATTGGGTCATATCGTTAGCCAACGTGGTATCGAAGTCGATCCAGCCAAAATCAAGGCCATCACCGAGATGCAACCCCCTAAAACCGAAAAGGAGATAAGAGGGTTTCTCGGAAAGGTCCAGTACATCAGCAGGTTCATTTCAAAGCTAACCATGGTGTGTGAACCGATCTTCAAAAAACTGAAAATAGGGGAACGGTTACTATGGGACAACAAGTGTCAAGCAGCCTTTGATAGAATCAAAGAGATTTTGTCTTCACCGCCAGTCCTGATGCCACCTCAGCACGGTTTGCCTTTGTCGCTATACCTAACTACGACAGAGACAGCCATGGGGGCTATGCTAGCTCAAACGGTCAACTCCGAAGAACGGGCTATATACTACATCAGCAAGAAATTTTTAGAGTACGAGTGTAAGTATACCATGCTCGAAAAAACGTGCTTAGCTTTGGTCTGGGCCACCAAGAAGCTCCGACATTACATGCTCAGTTACGAGGTGCAAGTACTATCCAGAATGGATCCGATCAAGTACCTTTTCGAAAAGCCCATTCTCAACGGTAGGATATCGAGATGGACCCTAATGTTGGCAGAGTTCGATCTGAGGTTCGTACCATTGAAAGCCATCAAAGGACGAATAGTAGCTGAATTTCTCGCTGACAGTCCCATAACCGAAGAAGGACACACTGACACTTGGTCCTTCCCAGATGAAGACATTTTCCATACCGACGCCGAAACATAGGACTTATACTTTGACGGGGCATCCAATTTCCGAGGATTTGGAGTCGGGATTCTCCTAATCTCGCCAAGAGGGGAACATACTCCCGTGTCCATCAAATTAGACTTTGACGTCACTAATAATGCTGCTGAGTATGAAGCATGTATTCACGGGCTACAAGCCGCCGCTGACTTAGGGGTCACAAACCTCCGAGTACACGGTGATTCATCTCTGGTCATTAATCAAGCACTCCAAAAATGGAAGACTCGAAATGCTAATCTCGTGGCCTACCAGGCACGAGTAAGGGATCTCGATAAGCAATTCCAGAAGGTAGAATATATATACCTACCTCGGGAAGAAAATCAGTTCGCAGATGCACTTTCAAAACTGGCATCCTTACTAAATATTCCCGATCATGTGACCAGTATGGCAATCTGTGTCGAAAGACGATCCGAGCCGGCATATATCCACGACATCGAAGATATCGAGATACCCGATCCCGAGCCATGGTATCAAGCTGTGTTGACATACCTAACAACCGGAGAGTATCCACTCGGGGCCGACAATCGAGCCAAAAAGGCCTTATGTAGGCTAGCAGCCCAGTTCGTCCGTACCGACGACGGACAAATTTACAAAAAGACACCGCAGGGGGCTCTCCTTTTATGTGTTGATAAAGGCAACGCTGAAAAAGTTATGGTTGAGGTACATGATGGCGAATGCGGCCCACACATGAATGCCCAGATGTTAGTCCGGAAAATCATGAGGCTTGGGTATTACTGGAACAGCATGGAGACCGATTGCCAGTTATACGTCAAACATTGCCATAACTGTCAAATCTTTGCTAATATACAGCATATGCCGCTATCCTTGTTGTATACCATGACATCGCCCTGGCCATTCTCAACATGGGGAATCGATATAATCGGAAAGATAAACCCCTCGGGAACCGGAGGACACTGCTTCATTTTGGTAGCAATCGACTATTTCACCAAATGGGTCGAAGCTGAATCCTACCGTATTCTCAATGTCAAGCATGTCGCCAAGTTTATTCAAAATAAGATAATATGCCGGTATGGGATCCCGCATGAAGTCATCAGTGACCACGGGACCCATTTTCAAGCCGAAACAGCAGCCTTGCTGACTAAATACAAAATTCAAAGGCATACATCTTCACCCTACCGACCCCAAACCAATGGGGCGGTAGAAGCGGCTAATAAAACAATTGTCACCATACTCAAAAAGATGGCTGATAATTACCGGGATTGGCCCGACAAAATACCATTTGCACTTTGGGGATATCGGACCTCGATTCGTACTGCGACCGGGGCAACACCGTATTACCTTACATACGGCATGTAAGCGGTCCAACCTGTTGAGTTAGAGGTACTGTCACTCAGAATCCTACTCGAGAGTCAAGTACCCGAAGCTGATTGGGTTCGAGCACGATATGACTCGCTAGTCCTTTTAGACGAACGACGATCTCGTGCCCTCAATAATATACAAATCTATCAGAAGAGGATCCAACGAGCTTTCAACAAAAGGGTGAGGCCCAGAAACATCAAAGAAGGAGATTTGGTTCTCAAATCTGTTCGAGCTTTATTACCAGTAGACCCAAGGGGAAAGTTCAAACCTAACTGGACTAGGCCATATCTGGTAAAGAAGATTCTATCAGGTGGAGCAGTGATGTTAACAGATTTGGACGGGAATGAGTTTGTCAACCCAACTAACCTGGACCAGCTGAAGCGTTACTACCCCTAACCCATCTCTCTCAATGTCATTTGCAAAAGTTTATTAAAAGCATCTTTTCTACATAAACGTTTAAAGACAAGTCAAAAGCTAGAATTACTTATTCTACTGTTACAAGCATCTTGAACCAATAGTCTTAATGTATTTCGAAATTGCAAATTAAGTCTGAACTACGTTTGGTTTGATTCCGCTAATTGTGGATATGTAGGCAGCCCCACAAAAGGGCACAACCACTGCAATCGAAAACAGGAACGGTTTTTTTTTTTTAATAAACTCCTTTATTTATTTATTTCAAAAAAAAATTCGATAAATTCGGAAAATTACAAAAAAAAAATTCAAAAAAAGCACACAATAAATAATACTAATACTTAAATAATAAAAACTAGGGCATTTTTCCCTTTCCTTTTCCGTCCACCGACGTCGACGTGGAGGTGAACGCTCCCGAATCACCAAGGGAACCTCCTTGACCCGGGCACGTTTCTTCAAACTCGATTCCCCGGTCACCTCAGTCGGTCCTAGGCGGGCCCTCACCCTCTCGGGTAACCGGTCACGCGGACCTAGTCTATCTCGGACCGCTAGTTTTGGCCCGAGCCTCCTCTCCAAGTCACTAGCACCGGTCTCATTAGCTCGAGTCTTAGTTTTTGACTTAGAACCCGACTCCGGCTGGACGAAGGTAGTTGGAATTTCCTCTTTATCAAAGAACCACCTATTGTCCTTTACTGATTCTCGACGGGCCAAGTCAAAAGCCTCGTCAGTCTTCAAAGCTTTACGGGTCTCTTGGGATTCTTCAGAAGTCCATTTTCGGTATGACTCAGAAACCCAAACGGTTTGGCAAGGGCGAGGTATAGTCCATATGACACGGGTAAACCAGCGTTGTAGCCACCTGTCACACATAGCGTCCGTCAATTGGAGCGAAACGCTAATGATTGCTTCAGTCTCGGGGATCTGCTGAAACGAACCGAACTGTCTCAGAATACGATCCGGGTAAATATGGATGGTCCAGTCCAAAGACAAGATCACCAAATAACGGGCTTTGTCCCTCAGCTAATCCCGTCAGTCTTGAAAGGAACCACCAGATGACATTCCATCTAATCAAAGGCCCGCCATGGAATTTCAGCTCTTCATCCCAATATTTCCGATTTATGTGATGACTCGAGCTTATTCGTCGGGACCTTGAGCCAATCTGACAACTGCGATATCTGGATATGTTCACCGGGGGCTCTATGATTGACAGGTGCTCGGACAACCAGATCTGCAAAAATTTTCGAAAAAAAAAAATTCAAAGAATTTTTCGGAAAAATTTTAAAAAAACATTTCGAAAAAAAATCTAAAAAAATTTTCCGGAAAATTTTTTTTCAAAAAAGAAGGAAAAAGAAATTCGGAAAAAATTCGAAAGAAGGAAAATTTCGAAAAAATCAAAAATTTTGAAATTCGGGCAATTTTTCGGAAAAAAGAGAAAAAAAACGGTTAAATACCTGCAAAAGGCGAATGCTTCCTGTCAATTGTCTATCCGAGTCAAGTCTTCTAGCATCAAGCCCCATAATAATCTCCCCGGTTATCAGCCAAGCCGGGCTGTGACCCGTCTCCATCTGGTCAACTATGCTAATCAGTCTGATTTCGCCTAAACACGAGTCAGCATCCATCCGACCTTCAAAGGCACATCGATGCAGCATACAAAAGGCAAAAGCCCTACGCCTATGGGTAGAAGTAATTCTTGCGCCAGTTGGATTCATGAATTTGTCAGCTAGGTCAAATAGGGAAACTGAATCTCCCTTTACCATACGGGCCGTCTCAGCATGCGACAAGCCTAGAAAATCCCTTAATCTCTTCCTTGGGTCAGGATAAAACGGGGGAATAGCAGGACGAGCATTAGGGCACCAACCGCCTATAACTGCAATTTCTTCGGGAAGGGGACATATTTCTCCTCGAGGAAATGCGAAAACATGGTTAGTAGTATCCCAAAAAGGATAAGCAGGCATCGAGAGAGTGCGAATCTACCCTAAGTCGCTGAAGTGGGAATAAAGCAACGATTCCCATTTGAGTTAGCTGAACTTTATCTTCGTCTCGAAAGTCTTGAGCCCATGCCTGAAGCATCGCGGTCAGATGATCAATACCCATTGCAAGAATAGTTTTTTGTCTTAAAAGTCTGAGGGATTTTAAGATAGAAGGAAAAGATTTGGGTTGGAATATGAAAAATAAAGAGCAAGAACCCTCTATTTATAATAAAGAAAATCTCTTTCCTAGTCATCACGGGAATAGGAGTTTGATAGTCGGGATTTGTCGTCAATCCTACCATCAAACAAACCAACTAACCTAAACTAAAATAGTAAGGGCAAGTCGGGTCGAATCCTCAGAGAGATCGTGAATGAGTACTAGTTCGGTCTCGGATTACAATTAGCTACGCGAATCGATTGATAAGAGTGATTAAACTAGATAGACTAACTAATAAATACATAAAGAAACTAAAAATCTAAAACAAGATAAAGAACTAGAAAACTAAAGAAACAAAGAGATATGAAATGATGTAATCAAATAAGAAAAAGTACTAAGGGACGATGTCACCCGCCACTTATTCAAATCACGCTAACGAATGCCAAGTATCGAGGAAGTCGGGTTCTCGGACAAGGACAATGCGCATTCTAGGTCGGTCACCTCCCTCCCGGGTTCGTGAAACGACTAATTACCCCGCTTACCTCCCTTCCGAGTTCGTAAGACGGAATCCTAAGGTCTAGACTGGAGACTCACTCCCGTGATGTTCCCCAAACTAACCCAAGTTAATGAAAAACACGCTAATCGAAACTAGTGTTAGAGATACTCCGCTCAATTCCCACTCCCGTGTTCAACTAAGTAAAGTAGGGCAAGATAAAGGGGAAGAATCGACAATTAATCCTAATCGACTCCCATCGATGACCAAGGGACTAAATTCGACCCAAACCCCATAAACCAAGGTAATCCATAAATCCCCAACACATCCTCATCCAATCACCCAACTAAACCGATACAAGACATAAAATCGCGTAATTCAAATAAGTCGGGGCTCCATTGACCCCTAGTGAGAAAACTACTCACTACCCATAATTGTATTAATCAAAACACAAATAATTACCCTAAACATAATAATAAGCATAAAGAAATAATAAAGACAAAATCTTTGACTAATAAAATAAAATAAAACTAATCTAACATAAAACAAACTAATTAGTCAAAACATAATAACTACTCACAATTCACAAACCCACGAGATAGAACCATAAAACTAAACACAATTAATCGATAAAGATAATAACTTTGAAGTAATTAATTATTAATCTAATATAGACTCAAAACATAAAGATATATAATAAATAAAAAGAGAGAGATGAGAATTATACCATAAGAAAAGGAATTAAAGAACTCGGAAATTGAAGAATGTGATGATTAGATTAATTAAAACTAATAAAAAAAACATTAAGAAAAATGGAAAACAGAGGAAGGTAGCTATTGCTGCTGCGTTCAAACTACTGCTCCTAAAACCCTCCTCTCTAATTTCTACACTAACAGTCTGCTTGAGAAACAAAAATGAGGGTTTTGTCTCATTTAAACATATCACAAAACAAAAGAAATGACTTAAATGCCCCTCACTTAAATGAAGTAGAAAGAGTAATAATAAGGGCTGTTTCGTCATTTCTCTTCAAAACCGAATCCAACTCAACGGGAAACAAAGAGCACGGTGGAAGAGTTAATCACGTCGGCTTCGCACGGTCAAACGCGCCCTGTCTCGGTTGCGCACGGCGGACCGACGGTGGTGGTGTGTCGCCGGAGAGTGGTTGAGAACGTCGACGAAGCTTGCTGATTGGTGGTGCGTCGCCGGAGCATCGAAGGAGTCGACCCATGGTGGCTCGTCTGTGATGGTCGGACGGCGTTTGCTGGTGGCTGCCGGTGGTCGATAGGGCGGCGGTGGTTCACGGGTCGGAGCTCGAAATCCGGGCAGAAGGTGTTTTATTGAAATGAAGATTTGATCGGTGAGTGATGTTGAATTGGAGGTGATTGATTGTGGAGTTGTCGAGTTGATTGAAGTGGAGGTGAATTGAATTGGAAATGATAGAGTAATGTGAAGATGATGACTTGATGAGGTGAGAATGAAAAGCAGGAGGTTGGGTGATGACTTGACTTGGTCAAAGTCGGGTTTGACCCGTCTTGATCGTCTCGATTCTTTCCGGGTCGGTACCTACAAAATCAAATAATCGAAGCAGTACCAAAAATCCCAACAAATAATACGATTTAGAGCTAATTAAACTAAACTCGGGTAATAAGCTAATTAAACATAAAATGTCTAAATATTAACAATTCGACTTATAAAATCGACTAAATAAGAGAACAAATGTGGGATAAATATCGGTAAAATCACGAGTTATCAGAGTTTTTATCATACTCCCTACTTCATCTAGGCATACAGGCCTAAACCAGAGGATTTTAGAAATCCGTGTCAGAATCTGATCAGGAGTCAAGTCATCCCAAGCATTCTTATTTCCAAAAAATTTCAAAAAATTTCGTCAGCATTTTCTTTCCAAAAATCAATCAAAAATCATTTCTTCCCCAGCGTGAGCCGGTGTTTCGCCTAGATATTGCATGCAAATTATTATCAACAGACAGGTACACCCAAGACTCCCGAGGAAATCTCAAAATTCCCCAGTGGAGAAACTCAAGCAACTTCTTTCAGGATGTATCTGTAAACAGATACACCCATAGCTTCCAAGGCAAGCTCCTGCTTAATTCCAAGACGGGATGTATCTGTAAACAAATACACTCATAGCTTCCAAGGCAAGCTCCCGCGTAATTCCAAGATGGGATGTGTCTGTAACAGGCACACCCATAGCTTCCAAGGCAGGCTCCCGCGCAACTCCAAGATGGGATGTGTCTGTAAACAGACACACCCAAGACTTTTCAGGCAAAGTCCCCGCGACATTATTGGCATCTATCCAGGTATGATTTCTATCCTATGGCTGGTGAGCCCTTCACGCAGGTCTAATGGACTATAAACGACCCGATCGAAAGTCTGCCAGGTTTTAATCCTTGATTGACCTGGTAGCTACTCTGACTTTTGCCTTGTCCAAGCCTCAGTAAGAGTGGGGGCTCTGTAGACACCCACATTTTGACCGCCCGGTGTCTATAATAGTTCCCGCCAAACACCCGATGATGATCGGACGCAAACGTGCTTTGATGGACTCGAATATGGGCTCGTAATCATGGACATTTGGTTTAGGCTTATTACGAAGTACAAATCTTATAAAACCAACCTCAAATCCAGGCCCAGTAGGTCGTTTCGAGTCAAATAAGACTAATTTGGGTCGAATCCGGCACCAGGGGCAAAACCGTCTTTTAGCGACCGAGTCAAACCCGGTCAAAGATATTTTTTCCCGAGACACACGGACCAGCCGTGACACCACACGTCCGGTTTGGACTCAAATACTACAAAATATCAGCCTCGAAAATATTAAATAATCCGTTCAAGGATAGAATTCGATCTCAAGTAGGAATTCTATCCGAAAGACAAATCAATTTACCGACCGAGCTCAAACACTCGGCCAAAACAGTCCCAAAACAGCCAAGATACTCGGCTTCCTCACCAAGAAACGGGACTCTCGCTCCCTTTCAAACTCTTACGTTTCCTATCTAAACCGGTATTTCTTGTTGTCTAAGCAAGATACTTCTCCTAAACCTCCTCACCTATAAATAGGACCCTCCGGTCACACATCAAGGAGGAATCAATTATCGATCAATTACACACATCTACAATCCATAATCATAACACCTCCGTTACACAACTAATCCCATAACATCCATACATCATCAACATCTAGCAAAATAGCATCGAAATACCGATAAAACAACCCGACGAGACCGACCCCAAAACCGGCCAAAATTCGTCATCTTACACGTCCCAAACCGACACCCTAACTCACCCACATCGTCTCGACGCTCCCGTGCCTAAGCCACTTTCCGACGAGCTCTTTTCCGAGAAAACAAAGCATGTAGGTTGAGGGTGTAAAATCAAACCCGATTCTTCCTCTTTCTTTTCCTTTTTCACGTTTTTTTCGTTTTGTGTCGTTGTGTCGGTCCGTTTTTTTAATATGGGTCGTTGTCACTTTTTTTCTATTTTTCTAATAAACGATATTACAAAAATATTTTCATAAAACAAACGTTCTTAAAATACGATATCGATTCTCTAATCGAATATCGTATCTAACAAGAACTAAATTAAATCTCGTTGATGCTAACAAAATCGTTACATTTTTTTTAAACAAAATTCGACGATTTTTACGCGGAGAGAATTAACATTTTTTTCCTCTTTTCGTTCAAACTCTTTTCAAAACAAACTTTACAAAAACTATTTTCATATATAAATGTTCTTAAAATATGATATCGATTCTCTAGTCAAATATCATATCAAAAAAAGAACTAAATTAAACTTGTTGATGCTAGGAAATCGTTATACGGTCTTAAAAACATAATACAACGATTTTCAACGCGGAGGGAGTCAAACATCGTTTTTTTTACTTTACAAAGCGATTTTCAAATTTTTAAACCTTTTCTAAAAATCATTCTAACTATTTGATATCGATTTCATAATCGAATATCGAATACGACGAATATCGAAAATATAAATCGAGTATAAGTTAATCCATATTTGTACGCGATTTATAAAAATTAACGATTTTCAAAAAATAAGAAAAGCGGGACAGACACTCGTGCGAGTCGCGCGCCTGCCAGGCGACTCGCGCGAGGGCCTGGAAAACCATACCCTTTTTTCTTCGCTTTCTCGTATTTTATTCTTTTCGTTCCTTACATAAAACAGCGACTTTCGCGACATATTTTCAGATTTCGATAAATACTTTTTCGACCTCGGTCAACACGTGTTAATCCATCACGTGTCATAAACCTTTTTCAAAATCATGACATATTATCGTATTTGCATCTTTATTCGATTTATTCAATCGTTACTTACTCGTTTTCTTGTGTTTGTAGCAGTTTATTTTATTTCTATTGTTTTATTAGACTAAAACGAACTTCATATGCTAAATATAACTTTGACGTTATTAGTTTAAGATGCATTAAACGACTTAGCAACCCATTTAATTTTCCTCACATGCTTAGGGAAAATAATGTTTGCATATCATTCCACTATCGAACTAACGCGTATACACCAAAAACGAACGATATCTTAGTAAAGGCCGCTAAGTGCGGGCGTGGTTGGGTGTTCTCAGTGAACTTCCCAACACGTACCCTCACCCCTTACTCAGAACCACGGTTTCCGGATGTCCGAATCCATTAGCAACGAGAGTCATTCAATACACGATATCCGATAATGTCGGTATCGGTATCAAATACTAAGGGATGAACCCAATAAACTCTGACATCAGAAATGGGCCGTATTGTGTACACGGCCCACTACGACATAGAGTGGGTTCGAACGGGCCCGAACTCCCACAAAGTTCGGTGGCGACTCCTACTTCGATTTAAATTTCAATTTGACCATCTCATATGGAGATTCATTCGCCTCCCCAAACCCGTGCGTGGCCGCGTCGAGGTGGACCTATGTCATGTCCACACTCTCCAGTGAAGATTTCCAATGGACTATAATTTTTCCCTTTTGCTCAAGGTTTCACCCTTTGATGCTCGGACTTTTGCTTTATGCCATGCTTTGGACGATATCTCGCTCCCTTGAGTCCATGTAAGCTTGAACATGCTCTCGGATAATGGATTCCTATCAAAATAATAGGAAAACTACCCAAAACATGTAAAATGCACGAGAGAGGTCACTAGAGTGAGAAAGACTCAAAAAGGGCGATAATCGCACACAAATCTCACAAAAAGCGATAGGAAACGAGCTTAAATGGGTGAAAAACGGTCCAAATTTGACACACATCAATTCTATTTTAATTATATATTTATATTTAATATCGATTACTTAAATTTAATCTTAATAAAAGAAAAAATAATATAATAAAAACATAGGAGTAATATTAAAGCAAAAGAAATTTTGTATAAAGAAGATATATGAAAAAATAATTTAGATCATACAAAAAAAAGTAAGACGAAAGAAAATTTTAAAAACAGAATAATAATAACTAGATTAAAGCCCGTGCGTTGCACGGGTTAGTTGGCTTCGGGTTAATTGACTTAATTACATTGATGATGTATATTCGTTAAATAAGAAACTTGATGAATCTATATCATTATAATAAATAAGATGATCGCATGATATTTAATCAAACTTAATTTCAACTAAGTTTATAGTCTTAAGAGCTTATTCTAAAACTCAAAAGAATACATGCGAATAATTTTTTTGATTGATAATATAAGATTCTATCGCTTCATCATAATTTTTCGATATAGGATTACTCAAGGTTTATGGTTTTAAGATATGCTTTAAAGACCCAGAAAAATGCACGATTACTCTTATTTATAATATAAAATCATCACCTTATTTTAATTTTTTGATGTGGGATAATTTTAGGTTTCTAGTCCTTTTAAAAACTCAAAATTTGTTGGTTGATATTTATAAACAATTATTACTCTTATTTAGTAGAAATTCATAACCTGAGAATTACTTAAGTTGGTTGATGTCTACGGAAAATATTATAATTAGTCTTTTGTGTATAGTCTTAAGAACCTTTTTAAGACTCAAAAGATTTTTGTTTGATAAGACTTTATAATTTTTCGGATGTGGGATAGTTTTGCTTAAGTAGTCTTATTAAGAGATTTTTTAAGACTTAGAATTTTTTATTGATATTTAAGAAAGAATGATTAGTCTTATTTATACTATAAAGTTTCATCACCTCATGTGAGATTATTTTTATTTAACTTTGTAGTCTTATTAAGAGACTTGAATGTTTTTTTATTGATATTTAAGAACGAATGATTTGTCTTCTTTATAATATAGAATTCATCAACTTATAATAACTTTTCGATGTGGGATGATTTATTTAAGTTTATAGTCTTTCATCAGCTCGTCAATTTTTTTTTCGTTGTGAGATAATTTACTTAAGCTTATAGTCTTAGAAGTTCTTTTTAACTCTTGATTATAATACGAATTATAGAATTTCATCGCAATTTTCAATGTGGGATATTTTAAGTTTGTAGTCTTGTATATTAAAAGCTTTTTTAAGATTCAAAAGTTTTTTTGTCGGTATTTAATCCATAGGGTTGTATTTAAGCATTTAAAATATTCCACGCACTTTTAGTATAAACATATGGATTATCTTATTATATATTTTGGATGAATGATTACTCTTATTTATATAATAATAAAAATTCATCTTATTATAATTTTTCGATGTTTAAGGACTTTTATTCATAGACGAATGATTACACTTATTTATAATATATAGAATTTCATCAATCCATCCTCATTTTTCGATGCGAGAACTTTTTTTTAAGATTGTTGGTTAATATCTAAGAACGAAAGATTACATAGAATTCTATCACCTCGTTAAGAACTTTTTTTAGGATGAATGATTAATCTTATTTATAATATAGAATTTAATCACCTCGTCATAATGAGATTGGTGAGGGACCTTAATATTTGTGAGGGGTACTTACCGAAGGGATATAATTTTTTGATGTGGGATATAATTTACTTAAGTTTATAGGGTATAATTTTTTGACGTAGGATAATTTACTTAAGTTTATCGTCTTAATAGTTTCTTTAAAAACTCAAAAGATTTTGATGGATATCTGAGAATCTAAGAGCAAATAATTAGTCTTATTTATAATATAAAAATCTATCACCTTATTATAATTTGTCGATGTGGAATAAATTTAACCAAAATTTGTAGTCTTATTTATAATATAGAATCATTACCGTAACTTATTTTAATTGTTTCGATGTGGGATAATTTTAAGTTTGTAGTCTTATTAAGACCCTTTATAAACTCAAGACTACAAATTCATGAATTCATCATAATTTAAAAAACAATGACATAGAATTCCATCATAGTTTTAAAAAAAATAAAAATTGTTGGTTGATATTTAAAAACGATGATTACTCTTCTTTAGTACAAATTCATAAGCTCATCATAATTTTTCGATGTGGGAGAATTACTTAACTTCGTTGAGGTCTAAAGAATTTTTTTTAGTTTTATTTATAATATAGAATTTCATCACCTTATTATAATCTTGACAACTTTTAAGACTCAGAAGATTTAAGTGTATAGTCTTTGACAACTTTTTTAAGACTCAAAAGATTTATGTTTGATGAAACTTTATAATTTTTCAAATGTGAGATAGTCTTAATATATATTTTAAGACTCAAAATATTTTTGGTTAATATCTAAGAGCACAGGGTTACTACGGAGTATTATTTATAATATTTATAATATAAAGTTTCATCACCTTATTATAATTTTTTGATGTGAGATTATTTTTACTTAAATTTGTAGTCTTATTAAGAGACTTTTTAATAACGAATGATTAGTCTTATTTATAATATAGAATTCATCAACTTATCATATTGTAGTCTTATATATCAAAAGTTTTTTAGTCGATATTTAAAACCAAATGATTATTAATATTTATAATATAGAATTTCATCACCCCATCATAATTTTTCGATGTGGGATAATTTAAAAGTTTTTATTGATCGATATTTAAAACGAATGATTACTCTTATTTATAATATAAAATTTCATCATCTTGATGTGGATAATTACTTAAGTTTATAGTCTTAGAAACTCTTTTTTGAGATTCAAAAGACTTTTGGTAGATATCGAAGAACGAATTATTACTCTTTATTTATAATATAGAATTTCATTATCATATTGTAATTTGTCGATGTGGGATAATTTTAAAACTGTTATATGTTATAAATTCATCACATAATGTGAAACAATCTATATGAAATTTATACTCTAATGAAAGCATTTTTTAACACGAATCTAATTATTTCATTTTTATAATTTATTTTATGATAATGTTTTAAAAAAATGAACTCTAAAGGTTTTCACGTCAGAATTGTAAAATATCACATTAATATAATAAATTAAATATATATTGTAATAATCAAAAGATTCTCTAATTGATTTTTTTTATTAGTTATGATACTTTCCTAATTTGAGGTCTGATTGAACGGACCAATGAGATCCCTCGAAAAAAGCCTAAAATATATATATATATTGATTATAATAGGAAATATATACTGTATATTAGAAAAGAAAAAAAAATCCCTGATCCCCCACCAACGGCAACCCCCTCTCCCACTACCAGCCAACCACCCTCACCCACCTACCCTCTTAGACCCGAACACCTATCCAGGTTGACCCAACCACCCTCGTCCACCCATACCCCGACCACCCTCTTCCACCACCATCGACCTACCCTCAGTCCCTCACCCACCACCCGGACCAACTGCTCCGTACCACCCTCGATCCAGACTCACTCACCACCACCGATACCAACTACCCCAATTCTTGTGTTTTGGGTGGTGGACGGTGGTCGGTGGTTGTTTATGGGGGTGTATAGCATTGGATTTGGGGTTCTTTCAGCAAGAAAATCAAAGAAATGGTGAGAATGATTGAAATGACAAGGATAAATCGGTAAAATATCGTGAGTATTGAGTAAAAGCTCGTCAGGAAAAAGTACGCCAAAACAAAAACTACGAGTAGATATTTAGAGGAAACAATAATAATGGCAGTATATACGGAGTATTTGTTACCTTATTCTTAGCCTTGTAACTAGGAAAGTATACCATATGAATAATCTTGTTTACAATCCTATGATACAAGGACAAAATGATTTGCCTATTCGATTAATCTCTCGGCTTTGATCAAGGGATTACTTATAATTTGCAGGGTATCCACCTAGCTAGGTTACGACTTACCACCTCATCCCGTCGCCATTCAACCCGTGTACATACATCGATCAGTTGCTTAGCCTCACGCTTCCATGGCCGGTGAAGACGACTCGGCTCTCCCACCCCAAAACTTATTACATCCCGTCTACACAGTCACCAATATACAAGACAAGGTCCGTGTATTAGACGGACAAAAGGTGAGATACGCAACCTGGAAGCGTCTCTTCCACCTTCATGCTAAGGCATATCAAGTCCTCCATCATATCGATGCCACTCCCAAACCCACCTCCCCCAACGAACTTGCCCTTTGGGATGAGATCGATACCCACGTCTTGCTTTGGATCTATGGCACTCTAACCGACGATCTCCTGGCTCGTGTCCTTGTAGACGAAGACGAAGACGAATCCACTGCCTACGAGGCTTGGAACCGCGTCAAGAATATCTTTGACAATACCAATCTGGTGAGTAGGAAGAAAACGAGATGGAGTAGGTGTATTCCACATGAGATTATGATGGATATCTATTCATGGCTTCCTGTCAAGACGGTCGCACGCCTCAAGTGTGTTTCCAAAACATCCCTCAATCTGATTCTCAGTCCGGAGTTCGTCCAACTCCATCATGGTCGAGGATCCCGTATCCAAAACTCTAATAACCTAACACTCATCCGTTTGAGTGACACCTGCTTTTATTCGTTCGATTTCAACCAACCTCAACGTCCTGCTGTACTATTTCGTATGCATCCCGAAGTCGTTGATCTACTCCAACTTGAGCAGGATCCGTGGTATGGTAATAACTGTATCAGGAACGGAACTGATCGTCCCAAGATTCTAGGTTTAATCAATGGAGTGCTCTGCTTTAGAAACTCATCAGGGGAGCTTTTTCTATATAACCCTGTCACCCGCGCCTATAAACACGTGCAAAGAGATCGGTACACATGGCGCACAGCAGACTATGACGAGTTTGCCTATGACTGTGTTTCTGACGATTTTAAGATTATTATTTATTTGGGTGACTGTGTCCCGGATGCGTACCCTAAACATCGGTCTGCTTACAAAATTTATCTGTATAGTTTGAAAGAGAATTCATGGTCAAAGATTCGCAAGCTAGGTACGGGTACAGGGTTTAATAATGATGAATCCTGTCATGATATTGCTACCCATTCTATGTATTGGATAACATCAACCGTTTGTAGCAGGGATCGCCCAGTGCAGTCAAGGGTGATTACTCGATTTGATGTATCGAGTTACGAATTTGAAGAGATAGCCTTCCCTTCCCAAGTCGACCTCAATAAGATGTACGTTAGATTGGAGGTTTTAAACAAACAACTACATGCATTGGCGCATGATCAAAACAATTGCAGTATATCTATCTTGATGATGGAGGCCGAGGCCGGTTGCTGGACTCAACTTTTTCATTGCTCTGATCCTGAATATCAGATCAAGCGGTTCCGGTTTCCTGCTGCTTATAGGTTGGGTAGATGTTACGCCACGCCTTACGCTTATTCAAAAGACGGGCACAAAATCTTTGTAGGAGTCGGGGAAAGGCTAAAACATTTCATATGCTGTGATCTCGAGTCTCAAAGCAGCAGCGTGTTTGAGGTACCTGGTTTGCCCGAAGGTCTTTCTTCCTTTACTACACCAGTGGCATGGACGCCATCCCTTGTTCCGCTTGCATAGTACTACGTAATCCCTAGCTAATAACTCGATTAATTCCTCCATTTATCACACTTGTTTTTGTTTTAATCTTAATAATACACCTTCTTAGGCAATAGGCATAGTTAGTTGAATCACTCCTTTAGAGTACTATATAAGATGGACGACAATGTTGGCATATTGTTCTCTATGAATCTTTATTATTGTTCTGTTTTCGTTTCCTTAATCAATGAAAACACAACTAGGCCTTAATCCCAAGTTTGACAGCCGCGGTTCAGCTCTGATTGTTCGTTAGCCTAATGAATCTGTGAATTAAGTTCATTCTGAGAGCAATTTACCAAGAAGAGTTGGAGTCGAGGAATTAAGCTTGAAGGATCGGGAGAACTGCATGCGGGCAACGTACGTACAAGTTATTCCACTAACTCTAAGCTTGTACTCTGTACTACTTATGCAACAAACAACTTCATTCTGATCGGTTAATAACACAATGCTTTCTGATCGAAGAGTTTCAAATGAACCTCATGGAAAACATATGCATCACTCGTTCACCAGGTGATAAAGTCCTTCAATATAAGTAATACATACGGCGTTGATTTATGATCAAGATGAGATAATGTACCCGTTGTAGAAGTGTAATCCTTAGCTTGCTTGTTCCCGGTCTCTCCCTTTGCGACCAGAATGAACTTCGATGGCCACTGAACAAACGAATTCAGGGCCGGCATCCTTACGAATTACCGCAACCGGTAACCATTGACTCATTGAGAAGCTTAAAGTGTGCATTTTCTTAATTAGTTACGGATAATTGTGTCAAGAGTAGTCATAAAGCTAGGCCCAAACGAAACAATACTTCGTCTTTTTCTCCGGAGGGTCCTAACGAACCCGGTTTTTTTTCTCTGACGACGTGTCTGGGTTCGCTACACAAGGTGTATATGTCCGATTTCACACTTTGCCAATTTTCTGTGAAAGTTAGTTTTTCACACATCAGACCGTCGTATATTCTTCATTGATGCTCAGGTTTTGTGTGACCATTTTTTATTACTCCGTACCTTACTAGATCCTCTTGCAATTTTGTCTTTTTTTCAGACCTCCGAATTTCAGAAACACAAAAATGTGTATTATATACCTCAAACTTGGCTATCAATTACGAGTACAATAAAAATTCACCCAGCACGGTATAGACTATAAAAAATTAATTTTGAGTTAATTATTTATACTAAGTAAATTTTGATTTTACGGTATAAATTCAAGGAGTATTGAAATTTCAAGTTTAATCAAATCAAGTTTCAAGTTTAGGTTTAAAAGAAACTTTAGAAATAAATGGAGGGTTGAAATTTTTAAATGGACCGTGAGTTTTAGTGGATCAAGTTATGGATCGAAACAATTCGACAAAAATATTTGGCTTAATTTGGTCCGAATACTAAATAATTATTTTGCTCTATATTTGATCAGAGTCTCAGATCCATCGAATATAAATCAAACTTTTTCGAATCGAACTTTTGAGAACAGATCAAATAGTTTGACTAATTTACATGCCCACTGGCACGCTGACACATCCCCAACTCTCTAAGGATACTAGGGCAAATAAGCAATGGGGTGATTCACGAGTAAAGTTCCTCTCCATTACTTTCTTCTCTCCATTACCTTCCATTACTTTTAAATGGTTTAGATTCGTTTCAAAATGATCCAACAGTGATCGGTTTTGATGAGGTAGAGTATGAGTAATGATATTATATTGTTGTATTAGAGGTAATGGAAGATAATGGAGAGAAAAGGTAATGGAGATGATCCATTTCCGATTTAGGAAAGAGTCTTAATTTGGAATAAAAGTTCTTTATTGAGTAGATACCCCGTATTTAATTAGACGAACCAATAATGGTAGTATATATACTTGTTACCTTATTCTGAGCATATGAGTAATCTTGTTTAGAATCCTATGATAGTATATACTCCGTAATATGCCTAATCGATTAATCTCCCGGCATTATATTGTTGAGGGGGTTACTTATTTTACAGGGTATCGTCCTACCTAGGTTACGAGCGACCTCATCCTCTCGCCGTTCAACCTCTGTACTACTACATCGTTTGCCTAGCCTCACGCTTCAATGGCTGGTGATGACGACTCCACTGCCTACGAGGCTTGGAACCGTGTCAAGAATATAATTGACAACAATAATCTGGTGAGTAGAAAGAAAACGAGATGGAGTAGGTGTATTCCACATGAGATTATGATGGATATCTTGTCATGGCTGCCTGTCAAGACGGTCGCACGCCTTAAGTGTGTTTCCAAAACGTTCCTGAATATGATTCTCAGTCCGGAGTTCGTCCAACTCCATCTGCGTCGAGGATCCCGTATCCAAAACTCTAATAACCTAACACTCATCCGTTTGGGTGACGCCTTCATGTTTTCGTTCGATTTCAACCACCCTCAACGTCCTGTTGTTCTACTTCGTATGCATCCTGAAGTCGTCGACCTCCTTGAGCAGTTTGATCATCGGTATAATCCCTCTAATGACGAGGTTCATCGTCCCAAGATCATAGGTTTAGTCAATGGGGTGATCTGCTTTAGAAAAGCAGAGGAGTTTGTTCTGTATAACCCTGTCACCCGCTCCTATAAACAAGTGCCAAGACGACGGAGCATGTGGGGTGGAACAAACCCTGAAGACTTTGCCTATGACTGTGTCTCTGACGATTTTAAGATTTTTAATTTTCCGCGTAGCTATGACCCGAGTGCGAACCCTAATCATACGTATGCTTGCGCATTTCATGTGTATAGTTTGAAAGAGAATTCATGGTCGAAGAATTGGAAGCCACCTCCGCGTTCACGGTGTAGAAATGATGAATCATGTCATGATATTTCTAGCCATTCTTTGTATTGGATGACCTCTATTCCCCATAATCACCCAGGGCCGTCAAAGGTGATTACTCGATTTGATGTATCTAGTTACGAATATGAAGAGATAGCCTTCCCTTCCCAAGTCGAACCCCTTACTGTGTGCGTAAGATTGGAGGTTTTAAACAAACATCTACATGTACTGGCGTATGATCGACTCAATAGCAATATATCTATCCTGATGATGATGGACGACGGTTGCTGGACTCGACTTTTTCGTTGCTCTAATCCGGAATATCAGACTAGGCATGTCCTGTCGTCTCCTTGTGTTTTTAGTGCGAGTAGATGTTGGCCTTACGCTTACTCAAAAGACGGGCGCAAAATCTTTGTAGGACTCAGGCGAAGGCTTAAACATTTCATATGCTGTGACATCGAGTCTCAAACCAGCAGCGTGGTTCAAGTACTTGGTTTGCCCGAAGGTCTTGCTACCTTTACTACACCAATGCCATGGACGCCATCCCTTCTTCCGCTTGGATAGTACATACATACTCGATCGATCGCACTTCTTTTTGTTTTAGTCTTAATACCACTTTCTTAGGCATAGTAAGTTGAATCACTCCCTTTCCCTTTAGAGTACTATGATATGATGGACAATAATGCTGTCATTTTCTCTATTAATCTTCTAATTTTCAAATTCTTCTGTTTTCGTTTCGCGCATCAATGAATACACAACTAAGCCTTGCTCCCAACTGTGATGGCGTTGATTTATGATCAAGATGAGATGTAGGCGTTGGTGAGGGAAAATTAGGAATTGTTCCCGACCTCGCCCTTTAATTTGCGAGTTGCGACCAGAACGGCCACTGAACAAACGAATTCAGGGGATCGGATCCTTGAGAATTACCGGCTCTGATCTTCCCCTACCACAACAAGTAACCAATGAAAACTTATGAAATAGAGTAGTTGATAATTGTGGTCCAGCTTGCACCAATCAAGAGTAAGAATGAAGGTACCTTATCCGATTTCAGGCACAAACGAAACAATACGTCGTCTGACCATTTTATATGCGATTTTTGGTCACTTTTGATTCGGACCCCTAATCTCAAAAAAACGCGTATTATAAATTTAGCCATTCGGAGAGACCTGACTGACCAAGTTTCATTATTCCGTCCTGATTTTTTTTGCGGCGTGTTTGGGGTCGCTACACAAGGTACCATGTCCGATTTCAGATCCAACGTTTTTGTTTTTTCACACATCGGCCGGACCCTCATATGCTCTCCGTTAATGCTCAACTTTTGTGAGGTCATTTTATAATTTACCTTATTACGGAGTACCTTATTAGCACATCGTGCAATTTTTGGTCTTTTTTTTTCGGACCCCCAAATCTCGAAAAAAAACGTATATTTATACACTTCAAATTTAGCCTTTCGAAGGGTTCTAACGAACCAGGTTTTTTTCTCCGGATCTTTTTTTGGCGACATGTCAGGGGTCGCTACACAAGGTACCATGTCCGATTCCAGGCCCAAACGAAAAAATACATCACTTTTTCATGATTTATCGATTTTCTGGGGAAGTTAGTTTTCACTCATCGGGACCCTTATATGTTCTTCGTTGATACTCAAAATTTGTGTGGCAATTTTTTATTACCTTATTAGATCCTCGTGTGATTTTTTGTTAAAAAAGAAGAAAAAAAAAGGTAATTTAATCCTATGATATATAATAGAGAAGTCTTCTGAAAGACGGTCTCTCATTAACTTTACTGAGAGACCAAGTACAAATAGAAGTAACAATGTTACCAAACCTAATAGAAGTAGATATCATTAACATAAAAGATTATACAAATATAAAGATGATACGCTTGTTATAAAAACAGGTACAAAACAAAGTTATCATTTAAGGGTACGAATAGTACATAGAGTGGTACTGAAGAATGGTCTCTCAATAAGTTATTGGTAGACCGTCTCTCCCAAGATTTTGTGTATATAATATGCCTAATCGATTAATCTCCCGGCATTATATTGTTGAGGGGATTACTTATTTTACAGGGTATCGTCTTACCTAGGTTTCGACCTCATCCTCCCGTCGTTCAACCTCAGTAGAACTACATCGTTTGCCTAGCCTCACGCTTCAATGCCTGGTGATGACGACTCCGATCCCCCACCCCAAAACTTATTACATCCCGTCTACACGGTCACCAATATACAAGACAAGGTGCTTGTATTGGACGGACAAAAGGTGACATACACAACCTGGATGCGTCTCTTCCACCTTCATGCTAAGGCGTATCGAGTCCTCCATCATATCGACGGCACTCCCAAACCCACCTCCCCCAACGAACTTGCCCTTTGGGATGAGATCGATGCCCACGTCTTGCTATGGATCTATGGCACTCTAACCCAAGATCTCTTGGCTCGTCTCCTTCAAGATGGAGACGTATTATCCACTGCCTACGAGGCTTGGAACCGTGTCAAGAATATCTTTGACAATACCAATCTGGTGAGTACGAAGAAAACAAGATGGAGTATGTCTATTCCACTTGAGATTATGATGGAGATCTTGTCATGGCTGCCTGTGAGGACGGTCGCACGCCTTAAGTGTGTTTCCAAAACATTCCTCGATATGATTCTTAGTCCCGAGTTCGTCCAACTCCATCTTCGTCGAGGATCCCGTATCCAAAACTCTAATAACCTAACACTCATCCGTTTGGGTGACGCCTTCATGTATTCGTTCAATTTCAACCAACCTCAACGTCCTGCTGTTCTACTTCGTATGCATCCCAAAGTGGTCGACCTACTCCACCTTGAGCAGGATCCGTATTATAGTGATGGCCTTACCAAGAACGAAATTCATCGTCCCAAGATACTAGGTTTAATCAATGGACTGCTCTGCTTTAGAAACTCATCAAAGGAGTTTGTTCTGTATAACCCTGTCACCCGTGCCTATAAACAAGTGCCAAGACGACTGCACACGTGGAGCGGAACAAACCCTGACGAGTTTGTCTATGACTGTGTTTCTGACGATTTCAAGATATTTTGTTTTTTGGTTAGCTATCTCCCCTGGATGAACCCTGATGGTCCGACTGCTTACGCATTTCATGTGTATAGTTTGAAAGAGAATTCATGGTCGACGACGATTGGGAAGTCACGTCTGGGTAGTCCACGCGGGCTTAATGAGGAATCATGTCATGATATTGCTACCCATTCTGTGTATTGGATGACCGGTTTTCCCCAGAATCACCCAGGGCCGTCAAAGGTGATTACTCGATTTGATGTATCGAGTTATGAATATGAAGAGATAGCCTTCCCTTCCCAAGTCAACCCCAAAAATAGGCACGTAAGATTGGAGGTTTTGAACAAACAACTACATCTATTGGCGCATGTTCAACACAATAGCAGTATATCTATCCTGGTGATGGAGAACGGTTGCTGGACTCAACTTTTTCAGTGCTCTGATCCCGAAAATCAGACTTTGCATTTCCGGTCTCCTGCTGCTTATAATAATTCGAGTAGATGTTACGCCAAGCCTTACGCTTATTCAAAAGACGGGAGCAAAATCTTTGTAGGACTCGAGCAAAGGCTTAAAAATTTCATATGCTGTGATCTCGAGTCTCAAAGCAGCAGCATGGTTCAAGTAGATGGTTTGCCGGAAGGTCTTGCTACCTTTACTACACCAATGCCATGGACGCCATCCCTCGTTCCTCTTGCATAGCTTAGTACATACTACTCCCTAACTCAATAACACTTAGGTTTTTTAAAATCTTTCTAAGTTTCTAACTCTCTTTAGAACGAATGCTATGGTGGAGAATTGTTAATGTTGGCATTTTCTCTATTAATCTATTGTATTGTTCACATTGTTCTGTGATGAATGAAAACAAAAGTAAGCCTTAATCCCAAGTTTGACAGCTGCAGTTCGATTCTGATTGTCTGTTAGCCGCCTAATAATGAAGTTGTGCATTACTAAGGTCAGTGATCAGACCAACACCACTGCTTAATTGATACTCTACTAGTATAATATAAGTAGTCATTGCGAGAGCAATTTACAAAGAAGCTCAGAGTCGAGGAATTAAGCTTCAAGGATCATGGGGAGAATTGAGAGAGTCGAGGACGACTAAAAGTGTTACTCCACTCGGACCCTGTACTACTTAGGCAGCACTCTGATTCACAAACAATGGCCAGGCCAACAAACGACTTCTGAATGTTTAATAACACAATGTTTTCTAATCTTGCATTGGCTTCTATTTGGTTGAGTTGAACTAAGTGACTTGAATTGGTTAAGACAAAACCAACATTATGATGCTAAATAAATAGGAGTGAATGAGTGATAATAAAAGTAAACCGACCCAATCCCCTGTAAAAAAACTCTTTGGATCTGTCGTTCTAATTATTGATCAAAGTAATCCAAAAAGATCATAAGTGGCCTTCTAATTGACCTTACTAGGGAGTGATCTCAGTATCCGGTCATTTTCATACATAGCCAAACGAGCGGACCTAAGAGTCTAAGACGCATGAGGAATAAGAACAAGAAGAGTAAAAATACAAGCACTAGTAAAAAGAGAGGGCTGGCTTCAAGTTGACTGCTCCCTCTAACTTTGAAGCTGAAGCAACCAACCAACAAACCTCCCCCTTTTAAACTTTTAAACCCACGATGCATACATAACATAGCTGTCCGCTTTAGACTGGAAGCAGCCTAAGCAAGCAATCTACGTACTACGACATCTATGTAAGTTTGGTATTTCCATGACGCTATCTCAACGTACTAGCTTTCTCCCATCCTCTTCACTCCATTGACCGTAACTACATAAGAAATTAAACATTTTTTATACGTTTGTAGAATCATCTCAATCAAAATTTTAAGGCTCATATATTTATTCATATTACACCTCCGTATTTTCACTTGTGACTTTATGAGATATTGAAGGCCGCTCTAGTCTTTACAGTACTCCGTATCCATAAGTTCCGCGTCATTCATTTTATTTGTCAATGTTCTAATGTAGCTCAAACTTACGAAATACTAACTTTGAGCTTTAAAAAAGCGTCTCATTTATAATGTAAGTTATGAGTCAAAAGATTAATCTTATCTAATACTCCCTTCGTTTCGTTTAATTGTTTGTCTTTTATATTTAGTATTTCAATCAAAGGCAAACAATTGAATGGAACGGAGGAATAACCACTTTTAACAACCCCAAATATCTTTTATATGACTCAATAATTTTTTATAAGTTGAAATAATCCACCATCACCAAATCTAAATCTTAATTCTGCGAGAGATTTTTAGTTCAAGCTCTGTAAATAGAACAATAGTAAAGCACCTTAAATTATACCCACCTCAAATTCGGATAATATCAATTTCAAGAGAGACAGTTCGATAAGTTATTTTAGACCAACATGTTTGTTTGTTTTGTCGTTGGCTTATCGTTCCCTCTTTCTATCTCCATTGTTCAATTGATTGTGACGCGATAACAAGATTCTTCCAAATCGGGGGATCTGATCTAAAACCCCCCCAATAATTAGCAATACCCATGTCCTTTCTTTTGTCACTTTCATCCATTTTTTCTCACAATATCCCTTTCGGATTCGACAAATATGCGAATCAATACTCTTTTTCTGGCGGGAATATCATAAATCATTTATCACCCTATCAATTAGGGTTAAAAATCCCTCTTACTTTTCGAAATTATATGTTAAATTCTCACCTGGGTTTCAAAATTAAGGTATGATTTGATGTGGGTTTGTTAGAAATTGACAAAAAGTTGAAAACTTTGGAAGATATTGAGTAAATTTTGAGGAGTGAATTGGGGGATTGGGTATAAAGATTGTATTTTGATCATCGATTTGTTAATTGCTATAAAAGTCAGGTGATTTTCTGCAAAAGAATTGATAAAGGTATGCCCAATTTTTCCCTGTTTTCAGTCTACAAGCTGTTTATTCAATTTTGTATTTTTCATAGTATGCTGTATGTTATATGTATGTCTTACGATGTCTGTTTTTGTGTCAAAAGCAAAGGTAAAGTTTATCGCAGAGGGGTTAGGAAATTCTTTGAATGTTCCATTATTTTTGTAAGGATCATGACTTTTCACTTTTCGATTTCATTATATGTTGCTCATAATTAGTACTCTACTAATCAAGTACAGGTTAAAGTAAAAAAAATATTGATTTTTATGTTAAATTATGGTATTCTGTGAAGACTTTTCTAAGGTCAACAGTGTTTGGGAGTCAGAAGTTTCAAACTTCAAAGCTCAATGATTGTAGATTAATACTCCGTCGGTCATTTTCATTTGTTATCTATTCATTTATGTGACGAGGATTTTAAACATAGATAACTATTGGAAAAGACGGAAGGAGTATCTCAATTTGTCGAATTCGTGTTGTTTTGAAATCTGTGGCCTTGAATTGTTGTTTAGTTTGGAAAACATGTTGATGAAACTGGTTTAATTTGAATGGAATGCTTTGACATGTAGTGAATAATGGCTTCGCCAGTTGAGCCTCCGAATGGAGTGGGATCACCAGGGAAGCATTACTTTTCGATGTGGCAAACCCTTTTTGAAATCGACACAAAATATGTGCCTATTAAGCCTATTGGTCGAGGCGCTTATGGAGTTGTTTGCTCCTCCATGAACAAGGAGACCAATGAGAAAGTTGCTATAAAAAAGATCAATAAGGTCTTTGAAAATCGTGTTGATGCACTAAGAACATTGCGCGAATTGAAGCTACTTCGACACCTCAAGCATGATAATGTGATTGGGTTGAAGGATGTTATGTTGCCTTCTGATTCCAAGAACTTCAAGGATGTTTATTTGGTTTATGAACTTATGGACACCGATCTTCATCAAATTATCAAGTCCTCTCAGACACTTTCCAATGATCATTGCCAATATTTCTTGTTTCAGGTATATAACTTTCTACGCCGCATCTCCATGTTATTGATGTTTGATTTTAGTTTTGCTTGCCATACTTGAGTTTTTTTGTTTTCGGGAAAGAATTAGTAATTTGCTTGATGGCATATTCATATTTTACGTATTTCACATCTTTAGACATGTTTGCGAAAAGGTTGAGTTTACTGATAGCATCTTTGTGCAACTGTGGAGTAGTAATATATTTGCATTTGGATGACGTTTACTTTGTACAGACTAGTTATAGACTCTGCTCTCAACATCCTATTAAGATCACTTCTCTTAAATGATTTTTCCTTGTGATCACTGCTGTCGCAGTTGTACAGTTTCTTAGCTTATTTTGAATGCTACCTGATTTTAACCTTTAAAGGGCAGGAAACATGGCAATTTTGCGACATATTTAATATTTCGTCCCTGTTATTTGCTGTCATGTATACATAATACAAATTTATCACTGCTTACATGATGATGTTGGATTTTCTCTTGATAACTTCATCAGAGTGCACGATGCTAACTCTTACAAGTAAAGATGTACACGTTCGTGTGAAAAGAGCTTAACTCTTTATTCTTTCTTACTTTGCTTGTATGTTATGCTTTTCTACCTCTTTCCTTGTTAGCAAAGTAAGTAACAAACAAATCTTGCGTAACACTAATTCATGTGCTGACAGTGTGTTTCTAAGAAGACACTCAAAAGCTGACTGTTTTTTCCGGAGCTAAATTTTAATTTTCCCTGCTTTTTTGATGCAGTTGCTCAGAGGACTGAAATATCTCCACTCGGCAAATATCCTTCATCGAGACTTAAAACCTGGAAACCTTCTTATAAACGCCAACTGCGAACTTAAAATCTGTGATTTCGGATTGGCTCGGACAAGCAGCGGCAAAGGGCAGTTTATGACTGAATATGTAGTCACACGATGGTACCGAGCCCCTGAGCTTCTGTTATGCTGTGACAAATATGGAACTTCTATTGATGTGTGGTCTGTTGGATGCATATTTGCCGAGCTTCTTGGTCGAAAGCCCTTATTTCCGGGGACAGAGTGCCTGAATCAGTTGAAGTTAATAATTAACATTCTTGGTTGCCAAAGAGACAGCGATCTTGAATTCATCGACAACCCAAAGGCAAAAAAGTTCATCCGATCACTCCCTTATTCTCGAGGCACGCCTCTATCTCACCTATACCCAGCTGCTAATCCCGTGGCCCTCGACCTCCTGCAAAAAATGCTAGTTTTTGACCCAACGAAAAGAATAAGTGTTTCAGAGGCACTTCAACATCCATATATGTCTCGTCTGTACGATCCTAAAGCTAATCCTCCCGCTCAATTTCCACTCGATCTTGAAATTGACGAAGATTTGGATGAAGAAATGATTCGTGAAATGATGTGGAACGAGATTATGCATTACCATGCTGAAGCTACTCCTGTGAATATGCAAGTATGTTCCTAATTACCACATGTTTGTACTTTAATATAACATGGTGGTTGCCAAGTGCAAGGAATGTATACAAACTTCGGGTGAACTCCATCCGAATCACCATCTTAAGCTTATACTAGTACGAGTATTTCCTTTCTTCTGCTTTGAATGTTCTTGGAGCATGCGCCGATAGATTGTGATATATATATAATGGGACTGTTCGAGAGCTATGTTATAGAGGTGTTATGCTAGTGTTCAACGCCTGGCAATAAATGTACATATGTAACTGTAATAGTATTGTATTTTTGTTGTAATTTAATACGCTGTCTTCTGTTCTGGGCTACCACTGTAAATTACAGTATGATGCAAGTCTTAGTTTGTTGAGATCAAGTGTATGCTTATGTTTTACTGATTTTGTGTCTCGTACGAGCTTAACAGGACTTAACATAATCCTTTGTTTGTTGGAGGCCTAGAGGCATCCTTTACTTGAGGATTTGACTGTCGACGATAGTTAAAGAGTTGTTCATGGACTGTTCACCCTTGATTGTCCCGCCCTGAACTTGCTGTATGTTGACGCATGAACAAAGCTATGCTGTTAGCAACTTTGAAACGAAGGGGTTAGTTGTTAAATGTTCCGGAGTAATAGTGCATTGGATTTGATGCTACTTATGATGATCGGTCATGTTTATTGGCCTCTTATGTAGCCTAATTAGGTAAGTTAGGAGAGGTAGAACCCAAATTTGGCCAGTTTCCAAACATTCATATAGGATACCAAACTGGGTCTAAAGTGCCGTAAAAGTTAGACTAGTACCCCTCCTTTTGGTCTGATAAGTGATAACAGTCACCAAGCCCCATTTCCGAAAGTGATATTTCTTTCTCTAACAAAATATCTCGTAAAGCTAATCAATTTAGAAGAAAACAAATTGTGGTTTGCATAACTGGCCACAAGTGAATTGTACTCATCACTTGCCAACGAGAATTTAAAATCGATTAAGCAAGTCATCTACTCCTTTCATCTCACTATATAAGACTTTTTCACTTTTATTTCAATGTTTGAAACAATCACGTCTCTTTGGGATTAAGGACGGGAGTATATTTACTTTGTTATTTTAGACTTTCTTTTGGGATTGAGGCTCAGGCTCCAAGTGAAAGAGCAAGAAGGATTGGAGTTTGGAGGGTGAAAAATTAGCCGACAAGCAAGGCCTACTGTATGTATAACCACAGTAACAAACAATTTTATCGTTGTCAGTACTCAGTAGTCAGTAGTGTTGACTGTTGAGCACATGAAAGTAAGCTGGAATTAATTTGGAATGAAAAATGTGTAAAAGGGACGATAAACTTAACTTCGGATGAGATACAGCAGTAAAACGTAAGTGTTGCTTGTGACGGGTGCGATGAGTAAAATACTATCCATATGGTAGATAAGACAAAATATACGTAAACATTTTGCTTTTGTCTTATCTACCCACATGGGTAGTATTTGATCTATCACGATAGATATGACCGTTACAAGTAAAAATATAGAGATCGAGTAGATGGAAGCAGCAGCCCAAATAAAATTGAAAGTAGATCCGTCAAATCTACTGTCATTTACTCCATTAATTATTCAGCTTTTATATATACGGAGTATTGTCTTCTTCGATCTACCTTTACAACCTGTGACTGTCATCTCAGTACGATAAGTACCTGCTGCCTAAGTTTTCTAGGAATACCTACTGTTGTTCGTGTGTTACTCGTGGCCTCCTCTGAGTTTAAAATACCACTCATAAATATCAAGAGGTTTTGGTTTTTTTAATGTTACTTCTCTCCGTTTCGTTCATTTGTATACATTTCATTTTTTTTTTACATCTATTTGTGAAAGGGAGAATCTTAAGTACTCCGTATAACTTTTACGGAGTAATATATAGTACGGAGTAGAAGATAAAACATAGTCACGAGAGATCTTGGAATACGAAGTATTCGAATTCATGCATATTATTAATATACAAAGTATATTATTAATCCTTCCTCCAACTTTCGATGATCTTCTCATCGAATATTCATTTGAGAGAGTATTAAATAATCAAGTAAGAAGATCTTAGAAAGTTAGAGGAGGTATCAAATTTTTACGGAGTATATGAGTAAGTTTTAGCACTACTTCGTAATACGTAACTAAAGATATAAACAAAAGAACACAAACATCAACATACGTGCATAAAGTAAACGTATAGAAATGGATGGAACAGAGTATTAGACTTTTATTTGTTTTTGTTTTTTTTAAGAATCGATCTTTCAACCTTCTGATCAACTGTTTATTACTGTACTTAAGTTGATCCTTCATGGCTCATAAGTGTATTGTTTAAGTATGTCGTTGAATATAAATTAATATTTTAATTTCTAATGATAATAACGTGTAATGGATAATCATTCATTACATAAATCCTTTAACGTACTTAAACGAGTAAGCATTAGAAAAATCATTAAAGTAAGAGAGAGTAATATTAATCAAACGTGTTTCATCTTAATAGAAAAGAATGAAGCAGCAGCTACTCCGTATATAATGAATGTTCTCCTCTCTTTCTTTTTACCATTAATCTAGACATCTATGTTGACTGGCCTTTAGATTAACTTGTACGTTTGTCAATTTATTTTTTAATTTAATTAATTCAAGCTAAAGTGGCAAGCAAGAAGATCAAACTGCAACATGATTCTCGCTTATTTATCTGCCTGGCCTGCCAACATTTAGCTCAAGTGGGAATTAAATTATAATAATATTACTCCGTCCGAATTTAACCTACGATACTTTTGTTAATGAATTGTTGAAATGAAAGTACGTAGGGTCAGAATCTATCTATATGAATACCTTAAAGATTAAGTTACTAGGAGTCATTCAAAGCACATGAAATGTTGCATGTGTATATATGTAGCTAGAGTAAGTCTTGGCTGACAATGATATACCACGTAAACTCCCTACTACATTTCGTCGTCGACATTTTAGCCACGTCGTCGGCGCTTTATACGTGAATTTACTCTTTTACTCTTCCTCTAATTGTGATTATTGATATTAATTAAGTTTGTTAATTAATGTAATTAATATTTCCGAATAAATTAAAATTACGGTTTTTGTACTCTTGAACGGTTTTTGAGGCACGTGTCTCAACGTAACTCTTTTACCCTTATGTAATATATTCTAATGAATTTAATTAAGTTTCTTAACTAACGTAACAAATATATTCCCGACTAATTTGAAATGTCGGTTTTTGGACTATTGAACGGTTTCCGAGACACGTGTCTCAATGTATCCCGGGAATATATTTAGGAAATTTATATTTCGCAGAAATCGATCCCACCATCAGCCAAATCGATACCAAAATCGAATATAGAAAACAATAACTACTCAATTAGGGTATATATCACACACAAATTAGCTATGGGGAACCTAAACTATCAATCTAATAGTATTAATTATAATCGAAATGGGACTCGATTTTTCGCGAACTGGGTCTGGAAACAGACCTCGACGCCGGAAAACCGCGTCTGGGGGGTCCCCTAGACGCATGAATTTCGCGTCTAAGAGGCCCCTCAGACGCGAAATTCATGGGTCTGAGGGGCCTCCTAGACGCGAAATTCATGCGTCTGAGGGCCCCCCAAACGCATGAATTTCGCGTCTAGGAGGCCGCTCGAACCCACAACCTCTTGAAGACAAATGAGTCTCTTCACCACTAAACCAACTTAACATTGTTGATAAACCTTACTAAATTATTATCTATATTTGATTCTAAAACCTCCTAAAATCGCCTATTAATACAATTTTAATATTATTAATAATATTAGTGTTGTTGTGGATGGGGGAGGATATATAATATAACATAATCCGTAACATAATAAAATGACGGTTTTCAAAAAAAAAAACGTTTTATTATCGAGTTTCATTAACATGATTAAACTTTTTAATTTCATTAACAAAGTTAGTGAATGTAATTAGGGAAGGACGTTGTTGTCTTTTCACATTAAAAATCGCCGACAACCTAATTTCTAGAAAAGTCGGGTTTCTCTAAAGAAAAGACGCTTTTTTTAAGTGAGAGAAAATTAAATTAAATATGGTGAGTGGAGTTTGAGTGGATATATAATAAGGACAAGATAATAACGGAACGGTTTGAAAAATTAAAAAACCGCTTCATTAACGAGTTTCAATAACTAATCTAACTTCTAAAATTACATAACATTAGTTAACTAATCTAATTAAGGCAAGGGCAAGGCAAGGGCAAGATCGTCTTTTACTTTAAAAAGCGCCGACGACGTGGCTGAAATGTCGACGATGAAAAACAGCACTCCGTAAACTTATACCGAATATATTTGATGTCTTAGCCTAGTGGTTAAAAATGGAGATATCTTGGACGATACGTTTCAAGTGTTACGGAGTGTTATAATACGATTAAATGTACTATTCGTTTGACAAAAATATATATTCATACACGAAGTAGGAGTATGTTTTTGACCATGCCTTGTGCAAATGTTCAATGTTTTTAGATTAATGTAATTCTTTTATGGTTTACTACTTTACTAATTCTAATGTATTTCACATTTTGTATCTTGATTCCAAGGAATAATATATTCTTTATCTTCCATATGTAGTCAAATTAATTAATCGTTGACTTTATTGTTTGGGCTGCATAATTAAATAGGAACTCACTTGAATTATTATTTTTTAGTCTTTTTGTCATAAATACAAAAAATCACTCAATTACATACGATGACTTTGGTGAGCATGCTTACTCAAAGGATGAACTCTTTTATTTAGAGAATAGGAGCTATACGGATTACGAGTAATTACTAATAGTAAGACGATGAAAAAAGGAGATATAATGAGTATCGTGAATTACTATGTCTCATGTAGGAGGAATTTGATTAAGGTGATGTTTACGCATAAGTCGATGAAAGTAGTTAGGATACAGAATTTAAGAGTTAAATATGCGTTACAAATATCGTAAATGTTAAAGAGATTTTATGTAAAACTAAAGCAATTAAGGTGGGTAAAAGCTAAGTTGATTGAAAATTGTGGATTTGAATGGAGGTCACAATTCGATCGGGTAGCTAACCCATTGCTTCACGTACAACTGCATGTCCAGTAGAGGTGACGTACGTAGATTCGGGGAAAATATCTACCTGAGTTACTTAATTAACTGGAGAATGTATGTTTTAGTCAAAAAAATACAAAACTAAAGGATGGGGTATATATGCCTTTAGCTGATGGAATTGATAGTATTGCAGCTGTTGCTGTTGCTGTTGCTGTTGTGTTTGTGAGATGATGATCGTGATTCATGATTCATCAAAGGTGCATCCATGATGCATGAGCCTGTGTACGTTACTATAAAGTTGATGATATTGCCTGGCCTGCCCCCAGGCCATGTGTGCTGTTTCTTCACACAAAGATTTGGAGTATTTGATTTTCCGTACTCATGGCCCATGGGCCATATGAAGTACTCGTATAATGAACTACCGAGTATAAACCAACTGAGGTTTGTGATCCAATCAAACATTCGAAGAAACTTCATCTCGTATAAGATCGTCCTATACAACAATTTATAAAGTCTATTCCGTATATTCGATGTTATTTAGGAAAAAATTATTCCTATTTTACGATGAAATCAAAATCATACTGTACTTATTTGTGATCCTGATCATTTCTATTTGGGTGAAATTAATCACTTCAAATAATTTTAAGGGGTCGTTTGGTTACTCATCCAATTACCGGGAAGTGAAAGTTCCCAGGAAGTGCATTTTCAGGGAGTTGTTTGGTTGCCCACTTCCCGGGAATTGCCACTTCCCGGGAATTGCCACTTCCTCCACAACGGGGGAAGTTACTCACCAAGTCCCCCCTTGGTGTGTGTAGAACTTCCCGCATGAAGTCATTTCCCACATGGCAACCAAACAATATTTTCTAATTCCCATGAAATAAAAATTCACATGAATTTAAAGTTCCCAATAACTTCATCTTCCCATGGTGAACCAAACGAGCCCTAAAAATAAATTAATTAATTACGATATACTCCACTCTTGATACTCTGTCTGGCTAGTTTTTCACTAATTTTTTATTCTTCAAATTAGGAGTCTAAGGCAGAGTCTGTGTCTCAAACGTGTAGAGTCTAAGTTTATGACCAGGTTAAGATCGGGTTAAAGTAATTGATGGCGGATGCTACCAAATGTCCGGAATGAGTATTTGATTTTCATGAGTCATGTCAAGACTTGTGAATAATAAAAATTATACTCCGTAGTACGTACGGAATAACTCTCTTCTTTTCGGTCAATAGTTTACGTTTACTTTATTAAATTTATTTTGTTTTGTGAGAAAACAAATTATGTTTATTATTGAATGACACATAAAAATTACACTATCAAATTCGATAAGACTCTATAGAATTATACATTATCTCTAAGACTCGCCGCAGACTTTACTTTTACCCAAAAGAGATGAACATTTGAAAAAAAACAGTCTCCGACTATACGTGGTCGTCTTCAAGCCTCCAGCCGCCCCTCCCACCAGATCAACCAGTCCCCCCAGCAAAACTGAAGAGAGTGACAGATAAGAGTCATTGAAGCCAGGACCAGGGCTAAGCTGTCAAAGGCGCCATCCCTTGTAACATGACCACATTTAATTTCGAGTGTTATTTGTAATGAATATATTCGTTGTAATATTAAAACGGTCTAATATATCTCAATTATAAAGGAAATGTCAAATTTTTTGCTACAACAATAATCTAGACAAGCACATGATTTTATTTTACCCTAACAGTTTAACTCATTGTAAATTTAAGATGAATATATCCGTTTTAAATAAAAATTTGCCTTAATTTTGTGGGGATATGTTATTACAGATTTTATTAAAAGATACTTTTGGTAATTAACTTTGTTGCTCCATTGGATATTTTTGCTTTTGTTTTTTATAGTGCCTGTTACAGTACAAGGTCCACATGGTAAAAATCAGTTCAACTCCCACGAATGAAGACGTAGCAGTTAAAGTTAACCATCAATTCCCCGTTGCTCCCTTCCATGTTTCAACAATTATTGATGCAATTCCAGAATTCAAATCTTTATATTCGGATACTAATTTGACCTTTCACCATTCTTAAAAGACTAATAATTCTTCACACTACTAATCATTTTAAATTGTCTCTTTATTTTTGGTCAAAAGAACAAAACAGCTATATTAAGGTCAAGAGATAACACTATAAAATTTACTCTTTTGTTAAGATATCGGAAGATGACATATTACAATAACAATATACAGAAACATAATAATGGTCTAAAGGAGAGGAGACCACGATGTCCAATGATCAAAGCCCGTTGAGGGAATCCAGTAGAGTGTCCAATGGTTACGAACATTAGCAATCACCACATCATCTTTGAGACTGAGAGCTCTAGATGATCGCTAATAGAATGATTAACACGAACAAAATGCACTTACGTCATAAAGACGTAGAAAGGAAGGGTGAAAGACAGGTCTAAAAGACCTATCAACAATGGAGATTAAACTTCTGCATTTTGGTGATCGAACACGCCTAGAATAAGGCCAGCAAACCGTGAACAACTCCAATTGACGAGATGAAGAAAGTAAAGCCCCTCAACCAATCCACCGATCACCACCACCATAACAAAGTACTCCGTACTATTGAATTGAACCAACTCGCCTAAGGCATCCAAACAACGTAATAAACCCGTAAGGACCATTAAGAAAGAAATCATTTAAACTGCGACAATGTTGCATGCCTAGCTATGTGATCCATACCCATTACCAACTATGGAGTACGGAGTAATAATCAAGTATACTACTCGTATCCTTCAATAATTTATAAGTATATCGTACAATAGTTTGTTTTCATTTTTGATATATTTATATTCCCAATTTTATCATTTAATAATATTAAAAATAAGGGATTTTCTATGGGGTGCCCCCCAACTATTCACTTTTCCAGCTTGTACCCTCGCGTTTTCCATATTATGACTGTTAGCCCTTAACTTTGCTATTAACCAATCGGCGTGCCCATTAGCTGTTAAGCCGTCAGTTTAGGCGTTAATGGGTGACGTGGCAATGCTTAGGTGGACTTTCTTTAATGACTACATCTCCTACTTGGCTGAATTTGTTTCCCTCCATTTTCACATATTTTCCCTCCATTTTGCACATATTTTCCCTCCAACTTCCCTCTTTATATTATTCATCTCCCATTTTTATTTCTTATCTTCCTCATTAAATCCTTTACTTTTCATTAATTCATTCTCCCTCCATATTTTCTTCCTTCAATCTTCAAATTCCGAACCGTACTTATGTCGACATCCTCATTCTACAGGAACAACCCAGTAGCGGGTCTTGAATTTCGGACTCAAGCGTGCACAAAGTGTGGTCGAAATGCAGTCATCAAGATTTCTGGATCTACGAGGAACCCACGAAAAGCCTATTTCAAGTGCCTTGAATGTGAGTACTTTGTTATGTGGGTGGGTGAAGAACATGTAATTGTAAAAAGACCTATGAAATTGGAAAATGCATTTGAAGATGATGAAGTATCAACAAAGGACATTCTTAATGGTGAAATAAATGGGCTGTTGAGGAAGATTTCCGGAGACGTTGCAAACTTGAAATTCTGGATGAAGTTTAATGCTTTTATGTTACTAGTTACTGCAGTAGTTGTTATCTTTAAATTGTAGAATCTAATCCTTTAGTTGTCAATGTAATGAGAAAAATTTAAGAATGGAATCATTGACGTTTCACAAATGTCGTCTTTCTGCGGTTCTATTACAGTTCAAAAATACGAGTTACACAATGCATCAGAAAATGTACTGCATCAGGTCTGACAAAGCAATAGCGGAAAATAGGAGTTCTTGGAAATAAAAACGCAAACACTACTGAAAATACGAGGTCTGACATCAGTTTCAGTTGTTCGCAAAATACTAATGCTGTTACAGAAACACAACATCATCAGTTTCAGTAGTTACAGCAGATGTGTTTATAATCCATCAGTTTTTAAAGCAAACAAAATGCATCAGGCTGTAGTAGTTACAAAAGGCAAAATATGTCATTGGAAAGAACTTGATCAGTTTGTCTTTCTCTTCTTCCCATTGCTAGACTGAACTTGGCTTGAACTCTCTCCGACCTCCATAACCGACCTTTCCAAATCTTCAAGAGTTTCAAACTGTGGAACATCAGATGGTAATGTCAGACCTTACCTTCTAGTCTTTGCAACCTTTCCTTCCACTGCGTTCTTCTCCTTCATTGTGTACCCTCCCTTGCATGTTTTCGAGTTGTGTCCATAACATCTACATTTCTTACACCTTACAGCCACTGTTCTCTTGCCCTTTCTTTTCTCTCCTGCCTCTCTTTTTCTGTTCTTAGCGGGTCTTCCAATTGATCTTTTCAGATCAGGGGGTTCTAGGGTAGGAACGTCAAATTCAGGCCACTGTTGGGGGTCAGGAATTGGGTTGATTGGTAACCCATAAGCTTCCTTGTATATCGCCACAGAGAAGCATTCACTGACATAGGACACCGGATCCTGATTAGCTTCCAGAATTGCTCTAATAGCGTGCTTGCAAGGGATTCCACTTATTTGCCAGAGACCGCAAGCACATGTGTGCTCATCCAACGAAACTCGTAGATGTGATCTACCATCTTTTACCTCATACAGTCCCCTGCGTGAAAGATATGCTTGGCACGTTCTTGAATCCTGTCTTAGCACCCTCAACTTATTCATTATGTTAGGACATATACCGTCATCAGGCCAGGACTCAACAATATGCCCTCTTGTGGCATGTCTGACCATAGCTATCCTCCTAACACCTGTGCACATAGACATCCTGGTTTAGGGAAGTTCCCAAACTATGAGTTGGTGAAATGAGAATGGAGTCTGACTACTAACCTTCGAGAAGAGATAGAATTGGTAGGCACCTCTGAGCTCCTAGCGTGGCATTGAAGCTCTCTACGAAGTTCGATGTGTTCTCGTCACAAGAAAGACTTGTGTCAAATTTATACTTTGCCCAAAGTTCTTTATCACCAAGATCTAGTAACCACCTTGCGCATCCCCTTCCACCATGGTGAATAACTGTCTCCATTGCCTTCTTGAAGCTGAACTCTGAAGTGGCATTCACGACCTGCCAAAACAGCTTGTACAGGAGTATACCCGGGTACTCTTTCTTGAAATTCGCGCAAAGATGTCTAGCACAAAATCTCCTGGACGCCTCAGGCCATACATTCTGCATAGCTGGCTCTACACCCTGCATACACATTGAACAAAGCATCATTAAGTAGTTACTATTAGCATATCATCACTATTGTACAAAATTAACACTTAGTTTGACCATACCTTCTGCGTGTCACAAATAATTGTCCAGTTTGGCCTATCAAACTCCTGTACGGAATGCTTTAGGTGCCAGAAGAAGTTGGACCAGCTCTCCTTAGTCTCAGACTCAACAACTGAAACAGCAACTGGAAATAATTCGTTATTTCCATCTAGGGCCACTGCGGACAGTAACACACCGCCATGATTTCCCTTTAGATGAGTTCCGTCAACTCCAATCAAGCTTCTACATCCTTGTAGTAGTCCCTGAAACTGAGCATGGAATGATATGAAAATGCTTTTGAATTGAAGAGGTTTTTCAGGAGTACCCGTTTCTTGCCAAGCACAGTTTGCAATGCTGCCAGGATTGGTTTGTTTTATCATTTCACAGTACGCTGGAAGTCTTTTGTAAGACTCATCATGTCCTCCATTAATTTCCTTCATTGTTGTTTCCTTTGTTACATATAGCGTTGAAGTCTTCATTTGAATACCATATCTCTCCTGTAACAATGCCTGAATTGCCTTTCCTGGTATTTCTGGGTTGGCTCTTATATCCTCTAAAAGCTTTCTAGCCGCCCACACGGAGTTAGCCATTGGGTTGTGACTTTTAACACCTAAACACCCATGTGTTGGATTGACAATGGATTTAATAGCCCATGTTGTGCTATCGGGAAGCACGCTAGCATGGATCCTCCAAGCACAACCAGCAGTGGCACACTCAGCGGTGTACCTCCTGTTATCAGCCTTCACTACAATGAGATAAAACCCTTCTTGAATGCAGAAATCTCTCAAGACCTCTTTGAAGTGGTCTTTGTCCATAAATAACATCCACGGCCTTAATTTAATTGATCTAAATTCTTTGTCATCATAAACTTCTCCATTCCTTAACAACTGAGAAGAAATACCATCTTCTTCATCAAACCACACATTCTCATCAAAAGGGACATACCCATCATCAATAAAGTCGAGGTTAGCTAACATCAAGGTATCCTCGTCCTCCAAATCACTCATTTGGGTAATATCGACGTCATTAGCCTCCTCTTCCTCAGATGGTATGTAGTCCCCTTCACTGTCAGAGCCACTACCATCGTTGTCTTCATACTCAACTCTCAACCCTCTCCTATGTCTTACACTACTGTCGCTCACATCTCTTGCTCCTCTTGGTTTTGCAATAAACAGATTTCTTTTCTTAGCAGTTGTTTTGGGCATCTTAAATCTGCTCTCAGTGGCAACCCTCTCCTCTGAAGGCTGCGTATTAATGTCAGTGGCTTCTGTACACTGTGTATCAGTGTCAGGAGGGAAGTTCAGCCTTGCACTTCTTCTAGTTCTTATGTTCATTGCAGATTTTGAAGTGTTGCGAGTGAAGAAGTTCACTCTAGTACTCTTAGATGTCTCTTTTGTATGAGGGTTTGTGTCCTCTACAGCCACTGAGGGAGTGTCAAGTGGGTGTGGTTCTGGTTCATGCGCATTACCCTCAGTCGTTTGAGATGAAGCAAGGCGACTACTTCTCCTAGGTGTGATTTTGGCAGGAGAGTTTGTGACAGGCAGTGTCTTTGTAGGAGTATTAAGTGAAGTCTGTGATTTTTGCAGCAGCTCCTTGGGGTTTTCTTCCAAAAACAGTGGTTCATCGTCCTCAATAGTTCGGGATGAACCAAGTCGGGCACTCTTCCTCACTGGTTTTTTAGCAATTTTGGTAGATTCATCCACTGCCATTGGTGTCACCACACTAGCCTGGGTGGATTTATTCTCGGATAATGCTCTAGTTAGCCTTAAGTTCCTGGCCAACGTAAGGGGATGCGACGGGTATAGTCCTTCACCAATTGAAATATCAAACAACCTTCTTTCCTTCCACCTAGTGAACATTTCCATAAGCCCCCTATCATCTTTTATCTCATATGATTTCCTCAAATAAGTGTATGCTAAAGTAGGATTAGTAGGTAATGGGTGGTTATGCTTTTCAGCTTCATCGAGCAAGTCATTTATGACGTCAATTAGCAACACCTTATCAGTATCGTCTATTTTAACCTCAGTGACTACCCCCTTGTAACTCATGTTTAACACAACATTCTCCATCCTGCAAATGAAGTGAATAACCACAACTTCAACACAACTTCAATGTTCAACACATCATAACGATTTGATTAGAACCCTAATTATCATCAATGTTCAGTAACATTATCATCAAATACATCATCAATCAGAAAATCGTGGATTAAAACCCTAATTATCAATAGATTTGATTAGAACCCTAATTTTTATACTTTCGTTATCATCATACTAAACATCAAAAAAACCCAGAAATTACAAACGACAAACAAAATAAGTGAAGTAGAGACTCAAACATTTGATAAATTTGAAGCAAAAATTCAGTTTATATATGCATACCTTACTTGAATGTGCAGTAATGTGCAGAAAATAAACAATATCACCGCGCAAAGGAAGTGCGAAAATGGAAGATGATGGTGAAGGCATGCAACATGGAAGAAGAGGCAGAGAGGGATGAATGTAAAGGGAGATGAACGTTCAGGGAATGGAAAAGATTTTGAATGAAAGAGTGTTGGAGAAGGGAAACAAATTCAGCCAAGTAGGAGATGTAGTCATTAAAGAAAGTCCACCTAAGCATTGCCACGTCACCCATTAACGCCTAAACTGACGGCTTAACAGCTAATGGGCACGCCGATTGGTTAATAGCAAAGTTAAGGGCTAACAGTCATAATATGGAAAACGCGAGGGTACAAGCTGGAAAAGTGAATAGTTGGGGGGCACCCCATAGAAAATCCCTAAAAATAATCTATTTTTTCCTTTATCTTTGTGTATGAAGTATCTTAACTTCATTTTGGTACGGAGGAGTATGGTTAGTGGTTATGACTTAAAAATCTCACTATTTAACACTTAGGATTAAAGTTTAATTTAAACGTCAAATCAATCTATACCCATTATACCACACAAATTTTTGTCAAACATATAACGGGTCAAATAGATATCAGGTAGAAAGGATAAGACAAAAGTAAAGTTTGAGGGCCTAGGTAAACAATTGTCTTATCTACTTAAGTGGATACTTACTTGACCCGTTTTAATCTTACGATGGATATATCCGTCTTAAGAGAGACTAGCTAATTATACCATGAGCAAGTGATCAAGACTTAATACTTACACTCTTTAATATATTCTCTGTACGTACTAATGATCGAAAGTTTAAACATCAATGCTTCATCTACCCTTAAACTCCTCACCTAATCAAGTTTGGATCTTCTCCGTTTCTTTTTGTTCATTTTTAACATGCATTCATTGGACACATGTTGATAGATTGACTAATTAAAAGAAGTTTTGAAAGATAATATCATGAAAAATTGAAACACAAACTAAAATTTGTACTTCTTCTATTCAAATCCAAACTACACATTTGTCTTTTACACATTTATCGATGCGAGTTTTGCACTATGAATATCTTTCATATTATGTTATTAAAAATTATAAAAATTTGATATTTTTAATCTATTCATAAAGATGAATCAAACAAGATCCCACATGAATATATTTTAACTTAGTCGAGAATATCAAAGATTTTCTTTAATTGTGAATAGTGCACAAAAAAGAAATGCACTTTGAATTTGAACGAGGGAGCATCTATAACCATTAGAGTGTTTCAAGATAGCAAGTGTGTACTGTGATGGTATATTCGCCACAATCTCGTCATAGATTAAATAATATTTTGTACGGATTATCATATAGATAAGACAAAATCAAAATGTCTAAAGAGTAACAAATAACTTATTTTTACCTACCATATGTAATATTATTTGATCTGTCATAAATTTATTACTCTCAACAAATTTACGCTCTGTATGAGTAATTTAAACTAGGGAAAAGAAAAATGCTGGAGGTAACGGAAATGACACAAAAAGCAGTCACCAAACCCGTAAATTGTACTGTAAACGTTTTATTCTGTTACATTTGGAAACCAGCTGTAAAATTGTAAAATGAGGAATGCCTGCAGAAACTTCGTGTACAAAGAAGGCTCACAAGTCACAAGCCACCATTTTACAACCAGCAGCCCCACAACCCAGAAACCCCTCCCCCTCGCTAGCGCGTAATTCTTTCTTGTAACGGATATACTCCGTATAATATATTTGTCAAAAGCTCAATGGATAAAATATAACTATATATTGTATTGAAAAAGATAACTCATATGATATCTCACAATCATGTGTATTTTATTCTTTATTTGATCTGTCACAAGTTTATCATGGATCTGACCGAAAAAAAAATGGTACCCTCCCAACAACTCACATCTCCCATTAATTTAACCTCTTTTTCTTTTTCTTTTTTCTTGTAATCATTTCCCTTTTATTCTCAAATCCCACCTTTTTCTTCTATAAATTTCTGTGCTCAACTTCATATCAAACCTCTTCCACCTTCCTTCTCTTCTCATCTCCTTATATTCATCCCTCTCTTTCTCTTTATTTTTCTTAGCCACCATACCAAACCTCTGCTCATATCCCTCCTCCCTCTAATTACATCCCCTTTTCCCAGTTTTCAAAATTTTGAGATCTGAAACTCCTGTTTGTTCAATTTCTTAATTGCCCAGAAAAAAATATTAATGCAAGGATTATTATTATTAATGTTTAAGATCAATTAATGACTCCTGTTCTTAGTGAAATTCTTCGTTCTGGGTTTATGATAAATTCCTCTCTCAGGCGCAGGACCCATTTAGTTCAATCTTTCTCTGTTTGTTTCCTTTACTGGTTCTATGTTTTTTCATGAATTAAATCAACCAAATCACACGCTTATTAATTAACCTAATCAAATCTTAATTTTCTTAATTAATCTTTAGCTTCTTTTTAGTATTTATTATTAATTAGTTTTCTTCATTTGGGTCCTGCGTCCTGCAAGTTTCGTTAACCCGTACGTAGCGTGGTGTGGTGTGAGACCGTCTTATTCTATATCCGATGGCAACATCGAGTGGAAACACGACATCAAGCTCGACATTCGAGGGAGAAAATCAAAATCAACCGGCAATGATGGTGGGATTAGACGAGAGAAAAAGGAAGAGAATGACATCAAACAGAGAATCAGCAAGAAGATCGCGGATGAAGAAACAACAACATGTGGATGATCTAACTTCTCAGATTTATCAGCTGAAAAGGGAGAATTCACAGATTGGTCAAACCATTGACCTCACAACTCAACAGTTCTTGAATGTTGAGTCTCAGAATTCTGTGTTGAGGGCTCAGATGAATGAGCTGAGCCAAAGGCTTGAGTCACTGAACGGAATCATAAATGACATGAATACCCTCAATGGGGTCGGGGTTGGATCTGTGGAGGCGTTTGCAGATGATTGTTTGGGAATATTTGGTAATGGTAATGATTTGGGTGAGTTTGGAATGATGAATGAAGGGTATTTTGGGAATTTTCATCATAATAATAATGTTAGTGCTTGGGATATGGGTTATTTGAACCAACCCATCCAATATTGACTTATTAGTACGGGTACGGGTACGGGTATTAATTAATTTAGTCGGTGTTCAATCATCAATGTATTAGGTGCGTTAAAAGTATCGTATTGGAATCAACTATTTGATTCTTGATTGTGTAAGCATTATGAATTAAATGCGTTATTATATTGTTGGAAAATGATGGTAGTATTGTTTTATTTGATTTTTAAGCATTGTTTGATTTACATTTTACACCCTTTGTTCAAGTCGATTTTTCCTTTATTCTTTTTTAGAACTTTCAAATTCAACCTATCCATTTTCATTTTAATCATTATTTTAATATTAAACAAATATTTTTAAGCCTTATATATTTACATAAATGTTTCTATCTATCCTACATTTTATATCAAACAAATACTTAACTTTTACTCACTTGTATCTTTAACGAATACGGAGTACTTAACTTTTACTCATTTGTACATTTAATAATAATAAACCATCGATGTCTAAGAACTTGCGCAAAAAGCAAAAGAGAAAGTTCGACTTAAACAAAGGAAACATGTTATTGGAAAATTGGTGATTTACGTTTTATTGGATGACAAGTGAAATATGATGTATTTGGTGATAAAATTGTCCAACTAAAACAGTTTGAAATAAAGGAATGAGATGTCCTATAATCTTCTTTATATAAAAAAAGACACCACACTTAGCTACGTGGCACAACGTGGGAGCTACGACCTCAAAAATTGTCCAAAAACATCGACAACAAGAATCAAACCCACGACCTTCAAGGACAATCCCACAAACACATACCACTGATCCAAGACATCAATTAATGTTCAATTTGTAGAAAATAGATATAGTAGGCTATTCACATACCGAGAATGAGTGTAGATTAGCCTCGAAAATTGTAGTGTTTCTTCCACTCAACCTCGAAAATTGTCCTACGTTGGAGAACTAAATGAAGTTAATTACTGCAACGAAAAACGTAGTAGCTTCCTTCCTTGAAAAAACCCACTAATTAACTTAACTTTAACCCTAAACTCTTGCAGATTCATATAACAAAAAAAAAACAGTTTCGATTCACCACCAATCTCTCAAATTTGAAAAATCAATATCCTCTTCTTCATATACTGCTCTTTTTTTTCCATTCATATTCTATTTTTTTGAAGATTCGTTCTCATATTCCTCCATATTCATATTGTCAATTTTAAGATTCTTGCCAAGGTAAATTAATATAATTTTTATGCTTAATTTATTTAATTTTTGATTTGTTTTGATTTCAGAAGTGTGATCTAATTTTGTTGTTTTATGCAATATTTCTACTGTGAACGTTGCAAATTGTCATTCCAATTTACTTTTTGTAAATCTTGGTATTTTGGTAGAAATTTTTACCTTTTTTTTTCAATTATGTGCTCATTTTGATTTGTATATTACGGGTAGTAATGTAATTCCTTTATCATTTTAATATAAGGTTTATATATTGACAGGAAACAGATGAAAATTATAATCATGGTGAACAAATTGAAGCAGGTGCAAATTTACGGCAAATTATAATCTTGGTGACAGGAAACTATTCTAATGACAAGTAAATTTTTTATGTTTGTATCATGATGGGTAGTTGAGGGAATAGGGTTCATGAAACTGGAATTAAAGCATACTCTATTTTAACTGAGGGATTTGAAGCATATATACATAATTTTAATTTTGGGATTTGAAGCATACCCAATTTTAATTTATTGTAGCTGTGTTTTTTGGTATGTATTGTGCAGAAAATTGATGGTGATAATTGTTCGCTCGACATTGAAGATATGTGCTATGAATATAATGTTCGAGTTTGTAAAATGATTTTTGAGTATTTTCAGACTTTATTTGTCTTGCAATGTTGCAAGACAAATAAATCTTAGTATTTTGGTAGAAATTGTCATTCCAATTTACTTTTGGTAAATCTTTGTATTTTGATAGAAATTTTTACCTTTTTTTTTTTCAATTATGTGTTCATTCCGATTTATATATTACGGGTAGTAATGTAATTCTTTTATCATTCTAATATAAGGTTTATACATTGACAGAAAACAAATGAAAATTATAATCATGGTGTACAAATTGAAGCAAGTGCAAATTTACGGGAAATTATAATCTTGGTGACAGGAAACTATTCTAATGACAAGTAAATCTTTCCATTTAGGTATGTGAAAACTAATTGATATGTTGACTTACAATGACAGAAGTTAAACACTGCTCAGTTGAAAAGCGAGTTCCTTTGGAAATACCCGACCTGATTTCACCATGTGAGTATACACCTCCCTTCACTTTAATTTTGTCTATTGCCATATCTTGAAAACGGGAGTATATTAGTAGTAAGGAGCAAAATTACCACCATCAAAACCTTAATTATTCTTCAAACTTTCCCCAATTTCCCAATCGACAAAGATGAAGTCCACCAATTCACTCTTCTCAACAAAGGGTTCTTCTTCTCCAATCAATTTCTCAATTCCTTGAAAAAATGGATTCTCTAAAACCCTTAAGAACTTCCTCAAAGAAGCTCAAGTTCAGGTTTGATTTCCCCCCAATTTTTTAGCTTCTTTTTTACTTTATTTTGCCGAAGTTTCAATGTTTTATGTTTGTATTCTGATGGGTAGTTGAGGGTTTAGAGTTCACGAACTTGGAATTAAAGCATTCCCTATTTTAACTGAGGGATTCGAGGCATACATAATTTCAATTTTGGGATTTAAAGCATACCCAATTTTATTTTATTGTAGTTGTGTTTTTTGTATGTATTGTGCAGACAATTGATGGTGATAATTGTTCGCTCGACATTGAAGATATGTGCTATGGGTATCTAAAACGCTGTATGTTCGAGTTTGTAAATTGATTTTTGTGTAAAATCACGAAAATCTTTTTTTTTTAAAAATTTGTTTTCAAATATGTAAATATTACTCAATTACTAAAATATACATATCATGTGTATTTCGGCTGTTCTTCGGCTTTCGGGTTCGGGTAAAGTATGGGTTGGGTGTATTTCGGGTTATCTGGTAAAATATGAGTTTTATATGGGTTGTCCACTTGGGTTCCGGGTCAAATACAAGTTATTAACGCACTTTGAAAACATTAATTTTCTTGGACACAGTTTTTTACCATCGACTCTGCATACTATCTAAAGCAAGGAATAACACTACCTATATACGATACACTGCATACTATGTAAAAACACTTCCGTTCTTATGCACTTAATCGTCGTAGAAGTCTCGATAGATTTCGTTTAAAGCGTTCATAATGTGTTCGTAGTGAACATACTCCTCGGACTCCCCCAAGTATATATTGCTCAGTCATTTTAACATAGTTTAGAAACCGGCAAGAGATTTTAATGTTCTAAGCGGCCTAAAGCTTTTAATGTGTCACGACGATTAATTTACGTTACTCTATGTCCCCGCACGTATTTCATATTTAATTTCTCTCTGTGAGTTGTAAACGACCACGGCACTACCAGATGTAGTTCATGTGTATTAATTCACCCCCGAAATTAGTGATTTGAATCTTTTCTTACATTGTGCTCGAAATTTACCCAAACAAAATGGATAGCAAGTGAATTTTTTTTCACATGCATAACACTATTACTAATCTAACATTCCTCTTCGATTAACGTAATCAATACTCCAGGATTATCAAAATAATAGTGGGCAGCCCGTGAAAGTTTTTCACGGGTATTATCAAAAATAAGGACCTAAGCATTTGTAACGCGTTTGACAAAAGTTAATAAACCGTTAAAAAATGTCAGGCTTCGGGTTAAAAACCGTTAAAAAATGACGGGCTTCGGGTTAAAAAAGATGTCAAAAATGTCGGGCTTTGGGTTAAAAGTGTTAAAAAATGACAGGCTTTGGGTTAAAAATTGTTTAAAATGTCGAGCTTTGGGTTAAAAAACCGTGAATAACACGTTTGAAAAATGTTAACTGTCTTTACTTTTTTATTAAATGTAAATACATTTTCATTCTTAGTTTGAATTCTTAATCATTTATTTCCTTTTTATTTAATATTGCATTTATATTAGAATACCGATATACAAAGTATATATTTTTTTTACACATAACAAAATTTGACTCGATTCATTGAATTTTTTATCATTATAATAATCATGTAATAAAAGTATGATTTAAAACATACTACACCGTATTTTTTTTTATAATAATATTATTACCACAGAAATGTTGAAAAGAAATAATAAATACTACCTCCCCTTCTTTTATATGATCACATTAGTTTTTGGGAGAAAATTAATAAAGGTGGACTGGAATAATAGGGATGAAAATGGAAGTGAAAAAAGAAGGTGGAGTCACAAATAATAAGAACCACAAAAGACGTACTAAAAAAGAAAGTGAAAAAATAATAGAAAATTACCAAAATAGAAAATGTGTAAGATTATAGAGAAGGGGATGGAGTATTTTTTATTCCGTACTATTTTGTGAAATTTTAGTCTAATTTTTTTTTTAATTACTAATTTCGGTTCGGGTGGGTTCCGTCTCAAAAATATTTGTGTTTTAGAGACCATAACGTATAATATAGGCCTTTTTTTGTATGAATTGTGTCAAACACATACTATACACGTACTCATTTTGAAGTCATATATATGTCGTTATACTTAAGACATCTACATTTATCATACACTCTCCGAAATTGTTATTTACCTACATACCCACGTGGTTCTTTGACTTCGATATTGAACATACTATAATAATCATATGTGTCAATATTCATTTCATTTACGTTATTTTAAGCTAATATCGTCTTTCCGTTCACCCTCACATGGGTTGTGATTTCACTTTTTTATGCAAAAAAACACTTCAATCCCGTGAACACGGGTATTGCACTTTATTTCTTACTTTTTATTATTTTCAAAAAAATGTTCACAAACCCGTGAGTAGAATAAATAAACAAATAACCAATGATTGCGGTGAAGGAGGTATTTAATTAACAATAATTTAAAATTTCTTCAAGATAATCTCATTTTCATATAGGGGTTCGTTATTAATGTGAGACCGTCTCACGTTAATATTTATCATTGAAATAAATTCATTTGTTTTCCATCCTTGTCTTGGATTCATAAAGACACCCAAAATATACGCTTACCTTTGGATTGCGTAGACAATAAGAGTATTTGGGAGATTTTAACCGAATTAGGTAATGGGTGATGAGTCTGATGACTGATGATAACTTATGTTGCATCCATTTGCTAGGTGAACTTGTAAAGTGTTCTAAGAGGAATAGAGGATACGGTAAGTGAACTTTGACGCCTAATTATTCTAACGAGTGGGTCTTTTATAAAATTGTTTCATCTAAAAAAATATATGGGGTATATAACGAAAATATACTAAAAAGTTACGGAGTACTTCCTCTGTCCTGATAATTTGTTTTCATTTTTCTATTTTGGGGGCGTCTTAGTCAATTAATTGTTATATTTTCTATTTTAAATTACATTTGATAAGCAATTTGATTTTTTACCATCTATTTGATCCACTTGTCGTCTAATAATTGACTCACTCCTCTTTCTTGATTTTTGTGTCAAAATCAAAGGACAACAATTGACCCAGATCGAAAGAGTAATAAAAAGGAGAAAAAAGAAAAGTCTTGAAAAAATAATCTGTATGTGTAATGTCTCAATAAACTTAGGAATGTGAGATTGTTAACTCAAAAAAGATAAACAAATTATTTCGATATTTGGAGATAATCTCAAGAATGATTAATTTTGAAAAATAAAACGATAACACTAGAATGAGGGAATATCACAAATTATTGTTGGTTTATATGAGTATAATAATAATATGCATAAAGATTGATTGTATCACGAGTTGGTAATCAATTTGTTTAATTAGTCGTTTTGCTTTGGCGCTTCATTGACAATCATTGTTGTTTAATTATGACTTCCATTTCGCCATTTTCTTTACCTAACAATTAGCATTGTTGTTTTCTTCACTTTGGAAGTCACCATCTTTGTTTAATTGCTTATAAACAAAACAGACTACGTAATTACAGTATTAATTAACCATACAAAATTAAAAATCAAAATCAAAATTTATATGTAGTAATAACTACTAATATAGACGATTTCAAGCATGAAATGGTTCAATTTTATAAATAAATAAATAAATCATTTATTGTGGATAAATATCTGATTTTTTGTATACGAAGTACGACTGTATGAGTATTATATTTCAAACCGTCGCCTTACTTGAGAATATGTGATAAAGAAATTTTGGTAATGACTTGATGAGAGTTTGTTGGTCTTATAAATTGAGAATCTTGAGATGGTGATTGGTGAACCATTTTACATAACACAAAAACTTTGGTATAAAACGGAAAAGGCTACACATACACGGCGTGTATGACAATTTCATACACGACCAATTATATCGCTCCATGTGTCAAGTTTGTGTTAACCTAGAGTGATTAGTTTAAGGTTAGTTTAGTCATTTTACACCTTTGGTTAATTTTTAACCTTAATCCAATTAAGTGAAATTTATAAACTTTTACATTTTTTATTTTTTTATTTTCTTTGAAATAATCATATAATATTGTTAAGTTTTTTATGATCCATTTAAAATGTAAAATTAATTAATATGATTACATTTTGTACTTTATTATTATTATTATTATTATTATTATTATTATTATTATTATTATTATTATTATTATTATTATTATAAAATGAATATATCAAAATAAATAATTAATAATTAAAATTTTCGATAAATAATATATTAACAAACATATTAAAATTATCGAAAAGATAAATAATATGATTACTAAAGTTAGTCGCATTAGGGGAGGAAGATTCGAATCTGAGACTTACTGTCCCAAAACACCTACCCTTAACCACTGGGCCAAGAATGTTAACAAACTAAAATAAGTAGAATGTGAACACATAAGGAATATTCTCAATTAATATTTCATTCCATTCTATATTTCTTATATATCTTCTATATATTTCCGTATAATCTCTTCACAATGTAAACGCATATATAAAATAAATATTTTTATACAATAATTTTTTTTATAATTATAAAATGCAAGAATATATTCTGGAAGCTTAATTATTATTATTTTTTGAAAATTATAAAGTAAATTCATGGATATTTACATTTTTTATTTTTTGATAATATATATAGTAAATATTTCAATTATTAATATACTAAATAAACATACGGAGTATTAAATTTAAATTATTTGTTATTTATTATTTATATTTTAAATTGAAAAATGTGATCTTAAACGCAATTTTGGTTTTAATCTTTTTAATCAATACTTTATTAAATTGGTTTTGGTTTAATAAGTATAGAATTTATGTTGAAAAAATAGGAAGAAGGTTCAAATTTTCTTCAAAACTACTAAAACATATTTCCTAATAACAAAAAAGATTTCCTAAATATTTGCAATCCAATATTATTCACTTTAAAATTTTCGGAAATATTAAATTGTTTTTAAATTATATTTACGTCTAAATTTATTTACTTTTAAAATAATTTTTATATTAATTTAAACGGTTCCTGAAAAAAAAAAATATTATACATATACAAGGTTATAGTAATATATTTTTTAATATATAAGCAAAATTATACTGTTGCAAAAAAAAATTGTTTCTAAAATATTACTCTTATTATTTTGTAATATATATACACATACATATATATGTTTACCATTTACGTATTTGTTTTTAAAATATTAGTCTTATTACTTTGTAAAAATTTCAAACCATTATACATTTTTTCTCGTTTTAAGTAATTTTTTGTTTTAAATTTAATTTATTAACAGAAAAAATAAGATATTACGGAGTATTAATTTATCAATTATCAAAATTTACTTTAAAATTTTCGAAAGTTATAATTTTTTTAATATATTATTTTCGAAAAATATAATATTTTTAAAATTGATTTTTTTTAATATAAAAAAATATATATATAACAATGATTTTAAAATAAATAAATTATAATTATATTAAATAATTTTTCTTTTTAAATAAATCTAAAATATATTAATAATATTATCTAATTAATTCATAAAACTGAATATGTAAAACAAAAACCAAAATATTTTTTTTTCAATTTGGTTTAACTAAACTAGGATTAAGAACTAACTGATCATGTAAAATTACTGATCTAACCCTACACTAACCACCCTAAATTAAACAAAATTAAATACGTGGCGCATTATGATTGGTCGTGTATGAGAAATCTCATACACACCGTGTAAGTGTATCAACTTCCGTATAAAACCGTACCACGAAACTTAATTACTACCAGGATTCCAATAGAGATTTTTTTCACGTGTTTCTCTGGTGAGCTTGGCCCAATTGGCCAATCCTATTGTGGCTTACTCAAATACTCAATGCTTGGATTAAACTTGGGTGATAAAAAAAATGTATGACTTCTAAAAGCTCTAACATACCCTACATTTTTCTTTCTCAGTATATTACGGATAAAAATCAAATCCTATATCACTAAACTACTAAAGTTAGGCTATAATTAACACTGAATATTTACTCTGCTTCGTATTCTCTATTTTTCTCATTCAAAATCAAAAGTGTAGTCATGTGAGATTATCTTTGACTTGTGTTTATGAGTGCATTAAAAATTATAAATTTTGAAATTTTTTACTAATACAAGATGAAAAATAATAATAAGGTAAAATATGTCTCGACAAATGTGTCAAAAATAAGTGTATTTTGGATTGGAATGAAGGAATATTAGTATGAAGTACTCCATAAGAGTTGTATAAAGAAGTTAAAGATGACGTAAAACAAATTAAAGTAGGAATGAATTAGTTGGATATATTTGGATAGCTGATCGTCAGTCGATCATGTTTGTTAAATTTAGAATATGTAGTGAGCATAACACTTTAGTAAAGGTAGGTATTTCATGCTTACACTTTTAATTAATCACCTCTCAAATTTTGAATGTGATTAATATTTAATACTACACACACCACACTCCATAAGCACCATGATTCAGTGTAGATTTATTCAAATGAAATGAAGAGTATGTTTAGATGTCGCTAAAACAACATAAGGAGGCGCTCTCCATCCCCTCCTATTGCTCAACAGCTGCTATCACTCCTCTACTCCTTTAATTTGTTACTCTCACCGAGTATTACTACACTACTACTAATCCCTCCCTCCGTTTTTTTATGTTTCTTCCTACTTTTTAAAAATTAAAATGGGAAGAAATATAAAAAATGAAAGGAGTAATATATTACGTTTCATGTTCCTAATACCATGTACGAAGTATTATTCTCTCTATATTATAATCTTAATATCATCTTTTAAGTTCCTAAATTGTAATGATAATAAAGAGCGAGCATATATGAATTTAACTTTTCTAGAAGCATTTTCATTCAAAAATTTATACTCCGTATTTTGCTAGCACGGTATGATAATCGTTAATACTTACTGTATTACCCAACTTTCTTCTTCGGTAAATAAAAGTATAAAACTTGTTATATGGTCATATGGATAATTATTTGGATTTTAGGGTTTGATAAAGATAAGAATATACTGAATGAATACCCAGTTAATTATACTACTGTATGTCAGTATCACATTATCACAAACAATATGTGTACACTTGCTTCATGTATTTAAAAATAATTTATTTATCTTTATTTTAAATATTACTCTATTTCTTAAAATGTATGACGATGGATTGGTGGGACAAACGGACAAACTAGTCTCGTATGAGAGTTTATAACAATAAAAAGTTCAAAGGGTCTATATCGAAGATAAATTATTTTGATGATTAAGAATTTAAAACAAAGGTACTACGAAATATAATATTAGGTTCCAAGTTCGAATCTCTCTCGTTCGTTTTGTTGAAGAATAAATATATATTCAAAACGTCCCATTAGAAAGTAAAAATATTGATATGTTTGTTGCTTTCCTGTTGATGGAAGTTTTCGCCTCAACTGGAAATTTTATATGGGATATTGGACACCCTTTATAGTTAGGCCAAAAATATCCACTTGTAAATGCGATATGATTCCTTATACTTGTCTCACAGTCGAAGGCCGTGAGCCTTGGACAATTACTAAAAAAATCGTTAGTTCTTATACTCCGTCATGAGCGTTGGAGTATAGTAATGTTCCAATCAATTCCATACATTTACTTTATACATATATATCAATGAGAGTTTTCTTTTGTATCTTTAGTTATACTCCCTCCGAATTTCTATTATTGTCCCACTTTTCTTTTTGGACTGAGTTTGATTTTTGTCCCATATTTTTCACCCAAAACCTTATGGGACAATAATAGGAACCCGGAGGGAGTATATTTCTAAAAATTATAAAATTTGATATTCATGATGCACTGATTAGACAATTTAAACAAAATTTCACATGACTGTATTTTATCGTATATATTAAAAGTTATATCGATATTTATTTTCACCTATAAATAGGGTACAATATTTAAATGTACGAAATTGATTGGAACGGATAGAACAAACTTAATTTAAAATAGGAGACATAAAATTTTTAATTGAAATGATTCGAGTTAGGAAATTGGTGTATAGATTACCATTATTTTGACAAACCTATTTATGGGATCTACAAAAAAAAGTTAGGTAAACAACTTCCCACGTTTGTTAAAAATTGAAGTTGTACGAGATCTACATCTACTTCCCATGAATTGAGAAACCAAACAAGATCAATTCTTATCAATTCACGTGAATTTAGTAGACAACCCAACAACCCAGTGTCATCAAACACTGAATAGAGAATGAAAGTTACATGTCTTAATAAGAGAATTAAACATCAAGTCTTTTATTTTAAAAATACTCCATAATTGATCGCCGTATAAAATGACAAGGCCAGGTTAAAATACAAGTTGGGAGATGCTAATTGAATCAACTTATTAGTCATAATGGTGATAAAACTTGGAATGAACTCACAATGTTACGAGTACAACAGAAGTGATTCCCGGCTAACGTATGAGTATGAATATGAATATATGTATGTGGAGATCACCATCAGGTGACGAATGCCATGACATAAACCCCCACATAATGCGCCTTTGCAAGATAATGAAACTGCGAAAGGCAAGTAAAATAGACTACATTTGTTACCCTCTTACCTCCTAAATGGCGTCATTATCAACTGCCTACTCCCAAATCACTCAATTATTAGCAACGAACCAGATTGTCTTATGAAAGACGGTCTTATGATAAATATTCTAAGACAAACATATAACCGTACCCCACATATGAGTCTGTTTCACAAGAATGCGAGATCGTCTCATAGAAGAATTTGTGTATAGCAAATTAAGTCTACAACTCCTGCATTTCCTACATCAAATTTGACTCGAGGAATCTTTGTTCGTAAACAAAAACGTATTCTGATAATAATGAAAACAGGAAACTAAATTACATCCTCATAAACTTGTAAGAAAACACAAGACTCTGTATAAGGTACATGGTATAGTATGACGAACAATAACAACTCTAATCAACTACTCAATCGGTAGGTTCTTCATCTCAGGTTCAGGTCAGAATGCATGAACGCCGCATCCTTAACAAAAGGAAAACCGGCATATCTTCCAAGGAGAGCACACCGTATGCACTCCAAGACTGTAACTATGAGGAAAAAAGTAGCAATTGACCAAAAATGAGGAGGGAAGGCCCAAGAAGGGAACCAATTACCTGAAACTCCAATCGTCTGCACTAAAGTCCCCAACAATATACCCTTCATCACATGGAACCTAAGAAAATGAGGGAATTGTTCCCGTCTAACTATCCAAAAATAGAGGATGATGGAGTAAGTGGCGAGCAGAAACTTTGGGAGAGAAAGGAAGGTGCTCACTAACGGGAATATGAAATTGTCAAAGTTTTCAAGGAACGGAGATGGGTTATTCGGGTGGGCTAAGGTCCACGACAACTGGTCAATGAAGGGTAAAAGATACGGTAGCCCTGCTAGAGATCGTAACCACCATTTGGGCTTCTCCGTCTTTGGGGGGTATTTTGATGCCTTTGGTACATGGGTCTGTCTTTTTTCAGGTTTGTGTTCCGGGCTGCTGTTTAACGGATTGAACTTTCGAGTCATGCTCATGAATGGAGTCATGTAGGCATGAGCTTGAAGGCTGCGTGCTGTGAATATGGTAAGAACATCCGTCAGTAGAATATAATTACCACAGTACAAAAACTTTTTGTTGGGGTAGTCTCATTCACAGAAGACGGCAGTGAGAAGATTCAGGTAGCTGAATGTGTACAAAAAGATATAAGGTTCAGAGAACAAGCATCAAGTTACCTGTATCATTCAGTTTTAAAGACGGAAATGTTGGATTTGCACGAAAAGGGAGATTTATGGAAACCTTTGAACAATCAATCACACGGCCACACGACCTCTGGGTAAGAGTTGGACAAATTGGCTTGCATATAAATGGTTTCGCTACCACCCCTGTGACAGAAAAAAAAATACACAAACAGGGAAATTTAGAAGATGCACATCAACTGTAGGCATATTTTGATATTTACTCCAGCACGTCACTCTTCCAACGAGTTGCAGGTTAATACGGCACAACAAGGGTGAACATCTTTGGCCTTAAGGCACCCGCCCAAAGTAAAGAAATGCATGGATAAGTGACTAAAGATCATGGCATATTTTCATAACTTTAGAAACGAATGCAGCGGAAAGTTAAACTAACCCTCTTTCATACAACTACTGCAAATCTGAACTAAAAACTCTTTTAGCATACGAACAATTTAATTAGAACAATGTGCCCGCAACTCTACATCCAAGACTAACCTGAATAATCAAAAGACAAACTAGTTCTTGAAAGAGGGGGCCTCGTGTAGGACAAAAAAAAAAGTTCCATCCTCGATCGAAAACTGAAGATGCTATTATACACTACCAAAGCACAGCTGAGATAATTTAAAAGGGGATAATTATATCTGCATAGTATGTAATTGAACGAGTATGTCGACAATCACACATTGAATCAAGGCATTCTTAGTGAATCATGTCACTGATATACAATAACCTTAAATATTTAACGATATAGAACTCTAGCAAAGGAATTTGCCAGTTTATGTTGGCGAGGTTGAAGTCCTCCTACTAATCCGATACAAGATTATTGACATCTGTATGGGGCTCAACATAACCAACCCAAAGTTAGACCATCTAAAAGCTACCAACTCAAATCGATTTGTTTAGGAGTTTTCTTTTTCTTGCTCCGATAGATTGATAGAGCGATTCCCATTTCAAATGCATACAATGCTTAAAGTTTGTTCTCACAACTTCCAAAATGGCAACCTCGCTCATTTTATCTTCTGTGCACAAAAATCATTAATGAGAAGAATGCAAATCTGGTGTACCCATAGCTAATAAAACTAGTCGTTGCTCCTAATATGCATATTTTAGCCATCTTTCAGCACGTTAGGGATGAATGCTCCGACTGGATACTATTACCTTTGTAGTCCTAAGAACTCAAGGTTGGATCGGAGTAGGAAAATTGGCCTTTGACTAGCAAATTTGTTCACTCTAGATAAATTATGATATGAATTAAGGGTATAACAATAGTTTCAATGCTCTATCTTACAAAGAACTCAATATGAATGTATGCCTGAACTGAATGACTCTCTCTCACACATACACATGATAAAGTAACATGTTCTAAAGAAAAACCGACAAGCGACAGCTAAATTACAGAATTGTGTGATTTACTGAAACCAGGAAGCCGAATTGCAGTTTTGTTTATAGAGTGATGCAACAAGGCGAGGAAGGAAGGTGACATAATAAGATAAATTTCTTTCTGGAAGGAGGTAAAAAAAACAAACTTTTCCGGTTTGCATAGCATGAACATTGAACAATTGTGTACAGTATAGAATAGGCAGTAGTCAGAACTCAGAACATCATTAGCTTCCATCTTATAATCCAAAAATTTATTCTCTATCGAAATTAGTACTAGTACCAACTGAAGAAACGGATCGGAAATGGAACATATAATCTACGAAAAAGTGAGTCCTTTATAAGAGATCACCTGAGAGAAGAGCTATCAATATATTCTCCAAATCTCAACCATCTTTCGACACCAACCCTCTTCCCAAATTATCTATCAATCCCAATCCCATATATAGGCCATAAACCTTTCTCTATAAGCAAGAATTTACAGAGAACACCAAATTCAATACTCCATATACAAACACTAAAACTTCAACCATTAACAGCTACCCAACATCACCCAAGGCCAGCTTATACTAAATCGATCAAAAACTTATACAATTCTATTCACTCTACTCAATTCAATACCCAAATCTTCTTTCTTCGAGAATGATAATACTCCCTCCGTCTCGTTCTCGTTCATTTGTTTGTCTTAACAATTAATATAAAAGCAAACAAATGAACGAGAGGAAATATTGAAGAATTGAATTGGACAAGTTGCTAGGGCATCTCAAAACTTCACCTACCAATCTCAATCTTCTTCCTCCTCTGAATCTAATATCATTCCAAACAATCCCAAGCACTAAATACACTGAAAAGCCCTAGAAAACAACACCAGATTATGTATACATAGTTCATGGTGTTCCTAGGGCAGAGCAAAAACCACATGTAAACAAAAACTATTTCAAATATAAATTCACTAGTATGTTATATCATCAATAACCAACAATATTACACGATTAAATCTCAAAAAACAAACAAACAAAGACACCAACAAATTTTAAAAAATTGTAGGATGGATGACAACTACATGGGAAATAACGAGCAGATGTAATATCAAAGGAGAAAGTATTATTAGCTATATACAGTACCTTGCATGTCTTTGTCTTTGTGTTTTTGAAGAAGTGGAGATTAAACAGTAATGGTGGTTGAAGAACAAGGGAATGTAAGAAGGAAGGATTCTAAGGTTGCAGAGGAAGTAAATTGGAGTAATTAGCTTTTTTTGTGTAGGGAATGAGGACTATGTTGGAGTATGTAGAATTCTCAGGAATTTTTCCACCAACCTTTTTATACCTTGTTTATTACGACTAGTATTTATCAAAGGTCTTATGGGCTTAGACGCTTAATTAATTAGTCCTATATTCCGTCTAGTTCGTTCGTTTATTTTTATTTTTCGTCTCGTTCTTCAAATAAAAGTACAAATACGGAGTAATTAACTCGATAATTTTTCTTTTATGATGGTAACTTCCACTTTTGATTTGGTGTAATTTTTATTGAACTCGTTCTATACTATATAGAGTCTCAGAGTCCTACAACGGAGTCAAAATGTTTTATGGTGAGACAAAGCCTGGTCTGAGGTAACTGTACTTGTATTTATAAAACCTTGTATGGAATAATATATTTAAGATTATTATGTCAAATATTACATACGGAGTATAATTTTTGTGGAGGAACTAAATAAAGTTTCCAAAATTTTGATTCAACACTTAAAATTTAGATTTTTTTTTGAAGAAAACCCCAAAAAACGGGATTAGATCATTGCATTAAAATCATTAAAAATAATAGCTTGCACGTTTGCCGGACCAAAGTCCTCCCAAATGTGCCTTCCAACAGAAAAAGGCATTGCACTTGCGAGCTCATGAGCAACACGGTTGCACTGACGAGGAACAAAAGACCTACAAATATGATCAAAATTACAACCAAACTCTAAAATTTCATCCAAAATAAGAAACAGGTCGCTTCGTCCTGTATTAGCATTCCGGAGATGGTCAATGACAATTTTGCAGTCACTTTCAATGATCACGTTCCTGCATTATATTCTCGACGCCACGCTTCCTTCATACCCTCAAGGATGGCCTCCGCCTCCGCACAGCTTGCCTCCGTGTCAACAAGTCTTCTAGCGCTCACACTCCATAGCATCCGTCCATCATCCCCTCGCCCCACACACCCCATACTCACCCCACCCCCCCGAACTCCCGCATCGCAATTAATTTTGATAAATCCCGTCCCCGGGGCCTGCCACCTCTGCTCACTTCCCCCACCACCGCCGTCTCTAGCACCAAGGCTACCTCCCCCCATACTCCTCCCCACCGCCACACCCTCCATCTCAGCCATAAGGTCATGAATTCTAGTCAAAGTATCCCTGCAACTTACCCGATTCCCCTCGAACACCCACTTATTGCGAACCTCCCACATAGCTTAACATCCCACCATAACCTTCCCTCGCTCCTCATCCTCCACCCACTCCCTCACACGCTCATACCCACTTTCCTTCTTAACATCAACCCCCAGCCCATCCCACATACCAAACCTCCACCCACACCCCTTAACGAGATGAAGACAAGTCTCCACCTCGCAGCAGCAAATCGGACAAGTACCGTCAAAATTAGAAATACGATGGACAATATTACCTTCGTAGGAAGTGCATTGGAACATAATTGCTAAAAGAAGATCTTAATACGGGGGAGCACACGTGCTTGCCAAATCCGTGTCCATAACCAGCGTTCACTGGTAAAATCAGAGGGTCTCTCATCATACTCCATGCTATCTGAGAGAAGTCGATAAGCCGACTTAGCGGTATAGACGTCATCCTTCTCCATATCCCAACACCAGACATCCTCAACCTGTCTAGTACACACACGCATATTCAAGATAATTTCTTGATCAAAAGGCAAAAAATTAGCCCGAATCTTGCTAGCATCCCACGTCCCATCCCCCTCTTCAGATCAGCCACCAGCCACTCCTCCCGCTTAGGAGGACAATGCGAGAGAACCCGCCTCGAACCCCCTCCCCGAAGCCATGGGTAATGCCAAATCCTCGTCCCTTACCCGTTCCCAATCCTCCGCCTAACCCCCTTCATCACCACATCCCGCGCCTCCCAGATCCCCTTCCAAGTATATCTTGGGTTATGTCCCAACTCCGATTGAAGAAACGACACATTCTTATAATACTTGGCCCACAACAATCGAGCAAGAAGATTTTTTGGTTAAGCATTGTCAAAAATCCAATCCATTGTACCCATTAGCTTTTTGAGGGTCAAACTTACTAATTTTTTACCGTAAATATCGTAAAAGTTATAAACCTTTTCGAGACGAAACTAATACTTTTAGATTTATAATGAAAAAAAATCTTTTGTAAAATATGGAGTAATGATTTTTGTAAAAAAAAGGTGCGTATAAATGGAGAAAAAGATGGTCAAAGATGTGTCTCGAACTCTCGAAGGCCCCTAAAAGTAAATGAGTACAATGAATTAGATATGAGGGAGTATTTAGACATGAAAATGTGAAAATAAACAATTTTAAGTGTTGATATCAATTTTTTTCCTAGAGAATAGGTTAAATATTAATGGACTAGTCCGTATAACTTAGCAAAATAAACTTCAAACATGTGATACTCCGTATAAAATTAAATTCACTTTAGGGGGTGTTTGGTTGGGTGTTTAGGAGTGGATTAGAATGAATTTAATTCATTCTAATGTTTGGTTGAGCCTTTTGGGGATGGAGTTGGAACTCCAAGGGGTTGAAGTGGATTTACAACCCCTTGGAATCACAATCCCTCTTCCAACCCCGTGATTCTAACTCCATACCCATATTCACATTACAACCTAAGTTAGTAGAAAGGGAAAGGAAAAAAAAAAATTAAAATTGTGAACCTCAAACTTCAGGGTAGGTAATTCACTTTTTACTTTTTTTTTAATGTTTTTGTTGATTGTAATATGATTATTTGAAATTTTTTAAAATTTCATTGTACTTTAGTTATTTGTAGGGTTGTTTAGATTATTTTTTGTTCATTATTCTACGTATGAGTGTTTAAATTATTTTTTTTCTAAATTTATATGTATTTTTTGTTTTTAGTACGTAATAATAACTGTTTTATTGATAATATCGTTCTTTTATTGGATTTTTTCATCTAAATAATTTTTGACATATCTTATTTTTTAATTAAATTTGTATACATTTTTATTGAATTTGCATCCATATGATGTTTATGATAGATGCACTCATAATATTATGTATACATTTTTTTTTCATGTTTTTTTTACCTAGAATGTTTTATTTTTGAAGTTTGTTATGAATTTTTTTTATGAATTTTTTATGAATCATTAAAGATAGTTGTTTTTGTTATTATCTTATAGTGATCAATTTTTAATTATAACTAATGGTTTTTAGTTTTTAACAAAATCAAATGATTTTCTATGTATTTAAACCAAACACCATGAATGACAATTACAATAATTCATTAAATGATCGAACCAAACAACCATTAATAAGCATGAAGTTCTAATTCCATCACTCCCCTCTATTAGAATTCATTCCATTTCATTTATTTGAACCAAACAACCCCTTATATTTTCTACTCCCTCTGTCTCTGTAGAGAGTCACCTCATCCTCTTCTTTTTGGGTCGTCTCTCTAAAAGATTACTTCATTCCATTCATTCAATTCTTTACACTTACTTTACATTCCCCTTTTGGTAAAAGACTCCATATAACCCTCATATTCTTACTCTATTTACACAAAATGTCACTACTTTTTCCATATTTAAGTTTGGTGGACCCATAAAACCATTTAATTTATCAATAATACCCTTACTTTTACCACTTTTCTTAAAAGTTGTGAAACCCTTCAGGTAAAGAATTGAATCACTTTTCTTAAAAGTTGTGAAACCTTCATGTAAAGAATTGAATGGATGAGAGGAAGTAACCTTTTGATTTTTGCTTTATTGCTTCTGTCTGATTTTTGTGGTTAAGATTAGTTCTGATTCCATCTATTTTCTCATATTTTATTTGTTACCATACATTTCTATCCGTCTTAATTTTCAATAAAGGAGAGGTTGATTATTTTAGTGAGACGCCTGAATACTTTTGGACTGTAAATCCGATTCACATAAAATGAGGTCAAACTATTTAATGACCCATAAAGATTCTTTTTAATCGTACCCAGAAACAAAAAAATCCAAAACATGTTTTTTTCCAATAAAGTCACGTCAAACGGAACCCCGATAAAGAGTGATACAAATTCCGAAGTGCGGGAGTTTTTTGGGGGAACTCCTCTCTCATTCCTTTTTCGTGTCCACTTCTCACTCCATATCTCCCTCTCCTTCTGTTCCTCCATCTCTTCCAATTTACATTTACTCTCTTTTTGGCTGATTATTTAGTGACTGAAATCACTGCGTTTTTTATTGATTGATTGTTGTTTGTTCCATTTTAGGCACGGTTTTATCATTCGCTCTTTTTTTTCCTTTGTTATTTTTTACAATGTGGAACCCAGTTGTGGTATGATTAGGAAGATACTCAGTGTATGAATTTGATTTTGGTGGTATGTGATTGTGTGAGATAATCCCTTCAAATTTGTCATATAGGTCGGATAAATTCTAGGTTGTTTACCCTAGTTTGTAATGTTGTTCCAATAATTTAGTCCTCTGATGACGGAGACTTGAATAATTGTTGGTTTTGCTGAGATACGGGGTGGTAGAATTCGTTCCATTCCAAACAATTGAACCAAACGACACCTTAGTCCTCGGTGGTAGAAATGTAGAATCCCAACTTTACCAATTAGGTAGTGTAAGTTTAACTTGTGTGGATATAGGAGTAGTGTCTGTTTGTACCAATTGAGTGGTGTACGTTGAACAAATTCCTTTGTTGTGGTTGTTTGGGAGATCGAACTTGGTGGAGAGATCAGGATGGTTTCTTAGATACTTAAGTGATGAGCATGAGCTCATGTGATTGTTACCAATTAGGTAGTGTACGTTGGAGAGGTTAACTTATGTGGTGATGGAACTTTGGTTGTCGAGGGTCTGATTAGTGGTGGCTGTTTTATCGATTGAGTGGTGTACGTTGAACAAATTCCTTTGTGTGGTTGTTTGGGAGATTAGACTTGGTGGAGAGATTAGGATGGTTTCTTAAGGTGATGACTCTGATGAGCCTTATGTGATGGTTACGGGTTTTGAATTCCCCACTCGGTTGGAAATTGGAATTGTGTATTGAGGATAGATTCTGTTGTGATGTGTTGCATATGGATTTGATGCAGCTTTCTTTTGGACGCCACAAAACTTGTATTTTTAACGTGTGTTGAGATCAACCCTACTATTGAGTGTCTGCCAATAGTAGGCATAACCTGTTTTGGAATAGAAGAGTGTTGTGTTACTAGATTGGAAATCGGCTTCAGTTGCATATCCAAATTGGTTTTGATTGATAATTTCCTTGTGGTCATGTGGAGTGATTTTTGTTCAATACTCTGGCTATTATAATAGTGTGATAGAACTTTGGTTGTTTGGAGACTGAACTTGGTGGAGAGGTAATGGATTTTTCTTTTTGGGGATACTTCAGGTAGGTAGGATGGTAACTTCTGATATGTTGTAGTGAGTTGTATGGAGATCTCCAACATATGGATTTGGTAACTTCTGATCTCTAACATTTTGGTGGAAAGTGCGAGATACAATTTGTCAGATAGGTAGGATAAATACCTAGATGCTAAGGCTGACTGGATAATTTAGTCCCCGTATGTCGGAGTTTCTGTTGGGGTTGTAGAGAAAGTTTATCTACTGGGTAGTAAAGCCTCAATGGCTGTTGCACCTAATGTCGAACCTTAGTCACTAGTTTATGTTGAACAACTTCCTTTACAAGCAATGGGGGTTGCACCTTGTGTCCCAACTCCTAGCTTTAACAATGAGGTAAGGCACGTTGCATATAATTTTATGTGGTGGTAGCACTTTGGTTTTTCCAGGCCGACAATTAATGGCTGTTGCACCAATTAAGTGTGTACGTTGAACAGATTCCATTCTGCGGTGATAGACCTTTGCTTGTTTGAGAGATTGAACTTGGTGGAGGGATTAGGACTGTTTCTCAAATAGTGAAGCCTGAGGTTAGTAACTAAGAGTCTTTTGTGATGGTTACCATTTTGAACTCTCCCATTGATTAGTGTATTGAGGGAAGCTTCCGATGTGTTTGGAAGTAGCATGGAGAATCTTACATATGGGTTTGATGCATCTTGCCTTTGTATGTTAGAGCCCTGTTATTTTAAAACTATATTGAGGTTGAGTTTTGGAGGTTTTTTTTGGAAAAGCGATGGAAGAGGTGGAATGGTCATTATCCTAATTAGTTTACAATAACGCAGAATTGATATCCTCTGATCAACCCCGCTATTGAACATTTCCAATTCTTCTAATTCTGATAGAGTGTGAGAAAGAGGGAGTTCAGTATCCCATAACCTGTTTTGGAACTGAAGAGTGCCACTTTACTAGTCTGGAAATCTGCTCCAACTGTATAACTGGATTTGTATAGATGGATATTTTCCCGGTGGAGTCAGTACTTTTAAAATCTGGCCAATTATGATAGTGTTGCAGCTCATGCTTCATAGTTGTTTGTCGTTGTGGTCAATTATAGCATTGTGTCTCGTTTGATGTTGTTGCTTTTTCTTTAATTTTTGGTGATTGATATTAATTCCCTCATGTGTCTACTATTCTATTGTTGAATTTTGATTCATTTGATAGGGAGTTGAACTCAATTGTGGCATTGACGTTGCATGATTAGGTATAAGTTGGGGGTTATTTAGTTGATTTTGGTGGTAAGTGTGTGTGAGATACTATTTTGTTAGTCAGGTAGGATGGTACTAGAAGCCTAGAACTATACTCGGGCAGATTAATTGTTCTCCAAGGGTGGAGATTCGGCTGAGGTTCCAGGAAGGTTTTCTATTTTCCGAAATATTTAGTTCGTGTTCTATTTAGATCAACAGTGCACATACTTGATAGTACCGACGTGTAATGGCAGTTGCACCTGGTGTAGAAGCCAACTTCACTTATTAAGTAGCGTGTGTTCTAAAGGTTGCTTCATGCGGTGATACAGCTTTGGTGATAGAACCCGACAAATAATGAGCGTTGCACCTTGTGTGGTACCTAATGTTAGCGATTATGCAGTGTACGTTGAACAGGCTTCGATATGTGGTGATAGAAATTTGGCTGTCTAGGACCGACAAGCGATGACTGTTGCATTTTCTTTGAAACCCAAATTATGGAATTATGTAGTTTACTATTGAACAAGTTCTTTCAAGCAGTGATAGAACTTGGCTGGTCTATGACTGACAAGTCATGACTTTTAGACTGAGTGCAGAACCCAACTTTATTAGTTACATAGTGTCTAGTGAACAGGTTCCTTTGTGTAGTGATAGAACTTTGGTTTTCCGGGACCGACAAGTACTGGCTGTTGCATCAAATAAGTGGTTTCCGTTGGACAGATTTGTTTGTATGTTCATAGGTGATGGAACTTTGGTTTTCTGGAGGCTGAACTTAGTGGAGAGATTATGGATTTATTTTTGGGATACTTCGGGTAGGATGGCTTCTTATATCGGTTAAGCCTCAATTAATGAGTGACTACGTTAGGTTACTAAGAAGCTTAGGGGATGGTTCCTTTTCAAGCCCCTAATAGTGTATTGAGGGTAGCTTTCTAGGCATTGCAGTAAATAGCATGAGAGCTCTTAACATATAGATTTGGTATCTCGTGCCTTTGGATACATGATGCTCGTAGTATTCTTTAAGCTAAATGTGCAAAAGATTCAAGGCCCGATCTTTGTGTTTTGGAGTGCTTTGTTGGAAGAGCTAGAGAAGGGGGCAGTGACCATTATCCTATATAGTTGATTTGTTCTAACGCACAGTTGACCTCCTCTGATCAACCACACACTTCTTAGCCCCGTAATGTTGATTGAATGTGGGAAGTCAATGAGCGATAACCTGTGTTGGCGTTGAGGAATATCACTTCAGTAGATGGAAACTTAATTATAATTGTAGAACCAAATTGGTTTTGAGTGACAGTTGCCAAGTAGAATGAGCGTCGAATAAAAATTCTGGCCAATTATAATAGTGTTGGTGCTTATACGATAAAGAGAAGCTCAAATGCAGTGTAAAAAAGGTCGTTTGACCGATAATGTGAGCTTTGCAGCTTGATGAGTGAACACAGTTTAACAGGAAACTATATATGGAGTATCTATTTGCAGCTTTTTCTGTTAAATTTTATTTTGTGAGGTGAGCATACAGCAGCGATATTAGATATGAGATGCTGCCGCGTACGTTTGGAGCTGTAACTTGTAAGTGGAGTGGAATAGCTGACTTGAAATATGCCGTAAGGTCTCTGATTCTGGGTGGATCTTTTGATGACCTGATTATTGACTCGTAAGTTCACCGTGAAAAGTCCTTTGTATAACTGAACTCTTTATTGGTGGTGCATCTAAGTATACGGCTCTTGTATATGTTTCTGTATGCTTCTTTAGTTGTTCCCTGGCTGCCCTCTATCTTTCCACTTTGCTCTCAGAAATTAAAGACAACACCCTTGAAACCGATTGCTTTGATGCTTTTTCTTTATTTTTAATAAAAAAATCTCTAGACATTTTGTGGTTTATTCTTAGTTTAGAAAAGCGTGCCCCGAATGAGGCACTAGCCAAAATGCCTCCGTCACAGTACGCACTTTCAAAATCTTTTTCAGTTATATCGTTAATGATGTCATTTCTTTTACCCGGTATTCCCAACTTTAACTCGCTATGTTGGCTAACTATATACGGAGTATTTCCTAAAACATGTATTGTTGCCCGATATTTTTTTAGGAAAACACAAATTTGTTAGTCCCTCCGTGGACTATCTTTTGCCCTATTTCATTAAAATACTCATTTAAAATGTTGATGAAATGGGACAAAAGATAATGAACAGAGGGAGTATTACGGAGTAAAATTTAGGCGCCTTGCATCCAAAAGGCGTGCGCCTTACAAATCAAGTGCCGGAATCTCCTTTTCCGCTTCCCTTGATCTCTAAATGTGTGGGAGCTGTTTGAAGGTTGAGGCTGAATTTTGGGTAGTTGCTGTTCTATTCTGTGGTGATGCTTACCATGCTGAATGCTTAGAAACCATGACTACATAAGCAGACACGTATGACCCGTTGTGCCCAATATGCATGGGCAGGAGCAACTTAGCAAGCGTCAAAATTTTGTAGAAAAGCTTTAAAAGCAGAGGCTGAATTGAAGGTGAAATTCCTGAAAATAGCTATAACTTGTGTTGTAGAAGCTATCTTAGTAGTGAAACAAATGAGGAGCTCTAGTTCTGAGAAAATACTTGCTAGACCTTTTTTGGACTGTCATTGTCCTCTTGGATCAAAGGTAGTAAATCTAGTTCTGAGAATCAGTTTGTGAAGAAAAAGGTTTTTGGGCCGGATTCAAAATGTTCATCCTACCGTTGTAAGCATACGCTTCCTTATCTTCTTGTGACTGCAATGACGAAGATTTACGTTAGTCTGTCTCATAGAATTGAAGATGGACTATCCCATAATTATCATGTCACGGTTTCTAATGCAGGAATATCTTGGATAACTGTCAGATCAGTACTCCTATTTGGTATGCTAAGCAAATGTTTTTCAGCAAATTTTTAAATTATGATTGGACGGTGCTGATAAGAAGTAAGAACAGGATGGTGTTGACGAGTTAATTGTCCAAGCATAGTTCATGCTCTAAGGCACCCTGATGTGATGGGTTGATTGGGGTTCAACCCGCGTGTTTATCAAATTTGATGTACACATGCATCCATTAATCAGGCCAGGGAGAGCTGGAATAATCACCCTGCGTAGGGCGTAGCAAAATGTTTGGTCAAGTGTACGTTAATGACATCGAGCTGCTGAATGAATGAGAGCTGTGACATGGTGAGGAAGGATGCGATGAGGAAATGAGATATATGGGTTGAGATGGTCACTGGTCTCTCACCCACCAATGCCCCTTTAGGTGTGTAGTACGGGGAAATTTATTACCCCTGCTTCTGAGTAGGGAATAATATCCTCTCAATTACCCCTCTCCATTGCTCATCAATGGATGCGATTTTATTTCGAAACGATCCAACGATTCTTATAACAATGTTATGAGATGATGAAAGAGGAAGAGAAATGATATTATATTTGATTGTGAGAGGTAAAGGAGAGAAAATAATGCACAGGATCCAAACTCTCAGAGTAGTTATTACTCGTAGTCAAGTGTTCACTTGCCTATGTTCATGAAAGTTTGGACAGTAAATGGTGCAAACACTAACCTAACCTACCCCTTTTTTATGACATTTCTGATAAACGTTTTCATGGTCGGAGTAGTATTTTAAGTTTCTCAGCATTTTAAGATATCACGAAATCTTAAAAAAGACAATCTCGTAACAATGATTATGAGAGAAACTTCCATGATGAGGGTCTCACACATTAGATAATCTTACTCAAGTCATGCTCTAAGCTCATACGTAGTATTTCGTAATTTGATGTACATTGTATCAATACTTGTCTCAACTATTGGGCTAAGATATTTTCGATAATATTTATAAAATGTGGCAAGTTACTAAATTAGTAACCTCTCCTCATGTGAGAGGTCTCACTTGCAAATTTTCATTATCACGGTATTTTTATTGTTATCCTATATCCTTTTGAAAAATTTCTACGCGTGAAACTTTATTTTCAATTATTTATTTGAGTAACCCAATTGTATTATTTTTCACTCCGAGCCTTTGAATATAAAATACTACTCCCTCCATTTATATATGTTCTTCCCATATGTTTTTTGCACAATTCTTAAGGAAAAACAATAAAGAATGAAAATGGGAGAGAAGTTGATGCAAGTGGGCCATAGTAGAAAATATTAAAAAATGAAGATGTGAGAAACTAATATGAAAAGAATAGAAATGAGTAGAACATTACAAAAATACCCAAAGTAGAAAATGGGAAGAACATACTCCCTCCGTTCCAACGAATTGTATACGTTTGCTTTATGCACGTATGTCGATACTGGTTTTCTTTTGTCTATATTTTTAGTTACGTGTTACTAAAAATTATAAAAAATTGATATTCATAATGTATTTTATTAGACGATTTAAACAAGATCACACACGACTATCTTTTATCTTATATATTAGAAGTTATATTGAAGATTCTCATCACTTATAAATAGATGGAGGGAGGAGTACATGGGTATCCGGTTTCTCAGACTAAAACATTAATAAATTCGTGTTGTTATCATAATATCTTCATTCTATATACTATGATCGTGTCATTCATTTGTTTATCTTTTATATTCATTATGAGACAATTTTACGGTATTTTTATTGTAAGACCTTTCATATCTAAGGTAGTTATATTAATTAAGTATTTTTTATTTTCTATTAGGGTGGTCTCACAATAAATTCACATGAGATGATCTTACAAGAAAATTGTTTCCATATATTCTTTTGAAAATTTCTAGGCGTGAAACTTTATTTTCAATTATTTTTTTGAGGAGCCCCAAATTTTTTATTTTTCAATTTTGAGCCTTTGAATATAATTATATAGGAGTAATATACTACGAGTAGTACATGGTTATCCCGTTTCTTAGATCAAAACATTAACAAATTTGTGTTGTTATCATCCTTCTATACAACGCCACAATCTCTGTTTATCTTTTGTATTTATCGCGAAAAATATTTTAATTAAAGACAAATAAATAAACGAGATAAGGGAGAAGATTTTACTTTTAACCATTATCGTTTCTTTACAAAAAAAAAAACATTATTAGTAAAGTTTATCATTTTGTTATTCATCCATGACATGATCTGTGAGTAAAATAGGTAAACCAATTTATAAACCGACTAAAGCAATTATGAATGTACCTGCCCTTCAATTCTTCAAACCCCACTCATTGAATACTACTACATTGAAGTGACAAGATATGCAACAAGAGGATGGTTATTCATGGATAAATTTTTTATTCATCCATGACATCCATTTCTTGTACCTCACGTTGTTTATCTTATTTTTTTTATTTATCAATTTTTTTATATTCATTGATACATTATTTATTCTCTTATGAATCCTACAATAACAAACTTTTTCCTCTATTTCTTTAATGAATGGACTTTACACTTCCAAAAAATAAATAGAGAAAAATGAAGGGGTCCACGTTATACATGCTCTCCTATGGATTCATCATTCATCTAGATAGAATTGGTTTATCCTGGCTAACCATGGTCTAATGGATCAGGTTCGAGTCACGTGAACCTTCATCCGTTCATTTGTTAATTGTTATCCTCAATTTATCATTTGTCATTCATCCATGATCCGTGGATGAATAAATGAATGAGTGGATAAATGAGTGATGAATAGGTGAACCTTCTCACACCATCATTTTTCGTCTCATTTTGGTATCCAAATAAGTATTCGAACACATCTTGAGTTGGATTTTCAACTTTTTTTTAATCGATGGAGCTAATTGTGAGTTGTCACAGATAAAATGTTGTTTCTTGTGTAGCATTATGCACCTATTATTAAACGGTTGGTCTTCTTTACGGATATCATCCCATAGTAAGATGAGACAAAATCAGAATGTAATGGAAATAACAAACGTTTTGTTATCTTTCGTCACAAATTTATGACGAATATGCTTGTGATTATCAAATATGACATGGATACCAAATATGAGACTGTTACCTGAGTTGTCCTATTTGTGATTTGTGATTGAAGACATGGAAGCACACACACCCACACTGCTCCTATGAGTCCTATATAAACTATTCTTCTCCTGTCCCTTTACAGATTACACTCTTTCTCTTCCTTCCTTGAATATCCTCCATCCATCTATCCACACACTTTTCACTGCCCAACTGTCCATTCTCCTCTCTCTTCTTCCTTGCTACTTCCACCTCCATAATTAATTAATGAAATGGAAGAACATATAATTAAGCTGATAATAATAGCTGTATTTTCATGGACAGCACTATTCTTATTCACCAGAAAACTGCTTCCAAATTACTCTTATGGGTTTTGCAACAGGCTTGTTTCAACTGCTCATGCTACATTGGCTGTCACTTTATCTTTTCTCTCTGTTCAAGATTGGAGTTGCCCTGTTTGCCCTTATGCCTCTCAATCCACTCTCAAACAGGTCCTCATTTCAATTCCGTCTTTATTTTCTTGTCTTGTCTTGTATGCATACAACGGTCTCATTCATTTGATAAGTTAGTCGAAACCTGAAAAGTAATGTAATGCCGCCGTGTGTGTGTGCGCGCAGAAGCAAACATTGGCGATCACAGTCGGATATCTGATATATGATTCAGTATGCTCTCAATTCGATAAAAGATCCACTAATCTTGACAACATTATCCATCATTTGGTTAGCATAATTGGCCTTGGCGCTGGACTTACTTATCAAAAGGTTAGCTACCTACCTACCTACCCACATTCGTTGTGTATTTAAGGCCGTCTTTTAAGAGACTAACTGAAATTGGCTCCCAGTGTGGAGCGGAAATGGCAGCAACAATATTCATAACGGAGATATCGAGCCCATTTCTACACTTAAGGGAGCTTCTCAAAGAGCTTGGCTATAAAGACACTGATCTTAACTTAGCTGCTGATGTAAGTTCTCAATCTTCCCAACTTACATTGTCTACTTGTATGTTCCAAAAAAAATACAGAATCGTCTGAGGCATGGGACGCTACCTAGTTTTTCATGACGGGATTACAAGTTCGATCTCTGTTTATGAGAATGTTGGTAATTAACACAAGAGATTAGAGGAGGATTAAGTGAAAATTAGGTGCACGTTTTCAGTATGTAATTGAATGAGTGATGAATTTGATGACCCAAACCATGAATTTCTGTTAACGGGTTTTAGTGGTATAAGTTGGTACACGTCAACGTACCGACACTTGACGTAAATATGATTAAATGGGTTGAATTACTTTTAGTTGCTTAACTTAACAAAATGGGTAGTGGCCTTGCTTTTAAGGGTCAATTTTTACACTCCCTCTCACTTTCATTTGAATAAAATAATGAAGTTGAAAGATCTTAGAAAATTAAAAGAAGTACATACATTATTATTGGAGAGCATGTCCAACAATCCTATTTCACTGTCGCCTATTTATGCTCCAAAATATAATGAAGTGAGTAGTCAAATTTAGATAAGGTAGTGAATTGATGGAGAAATTTCCGGTACCATCGATTGGATCACAATCATCGTAAGTTTTATCTTACGAGGATATCAGAATTGGATAGATTCTAAGTTTAATAAAAAGTCAAAACTTCTTATTGGTTAGAGTATACCATAATCTTGTACACTTGGTGTATATTAAGGTGTAGAATTTTTCGAATTGACAACAACAGACATGTCTTTACATTTTCAGTATTATAATTAGGCGTCGGCCGTCGGCTATAATCTTCAGATTTTGGTGAGTGTTGACTTTTATTGTGGACTTTGGTCAAATTTGATGGACCCAAAAAGCTTTTTAATTCTCCAATATACTAAGGGCCAAGGAGAGTCTACTTTTACCGAAACATAGTAGGCTCCTAAAAAAAATCGATTATATGCAACATTTTTGATTTAAAAGGAGTTTGTACACAAATTCTCACTGAATATGAGAAGTTTCACAGTAAATTTGTTGTGAGATATTTTTTTTATAGTGAGACAGTGAAACGATCTTGCAAGAGAATTGTTTGTATTGACAAAGTTATATCAACATTATATCAATTTATTCGAACCTTTTTTCAAGTAGTGAAAGAAGAGAGGAGAAACTCTACTAAAAACAACAATATATAGTTAGTTGCATTACTTGCATATAGCAGAGTATATAGTGAGCCATGAATTTCTCATGTTTTGGAGTTGCGTTTCAAGTTCCCCTTGGCACAACACTGAGGAAGAACATACGCAACCTGCCATCCAATGAATTTGAGAGACCGATTTAGAGAAAAAAGTATTTTATCGTAGCATATGGAGTTCTCGATCCTTGGCATTTAACTAGCAAATAAAAGAACAATAGTTAGTCGCATTACCGTGACAAGCCAAATGTGGTGAATCTTCATTGTTACATTAATTTTTTATGATCCAAAAAGTTTAGACCCGGTTATAAGAGTTTTTTGAACTTAATTGTTACTCTGTGTTGCCATAATACTCGCACTAAGTTTAGTATTATGACAGGTAATGTTTGCATTCATATTCTCGGTAGCACGGATGATTGGGGGTCCTTATCTAGCCTATGTCACTCTGAGTGCCGATAACCCGCTTCTAATCAAGGCAATGGCCTCGGGTTTACAACTTGTGAGCGTATTTTGGTTCTACAAAATCATGAGAATGGTGAAGCACAAACTCAGTAAGCGACCAACGACAGTGAAGAAGGTAGCATGATCATCATGTATTCATGTCTAGACTCGAAACTCGGATGGACTCAAAAAAGACGTCCAACGTGAAATTGTGTCTGTTATGGTTATAGACGAATTGGGAAAATTGTTGTGGGGAGACAAGAGTTAGAGTGAATATTAAAGCAGCTCCATAATGTTATGGTCCCAATTTTAGGTTTTAATTGGCCCGCCTCTATGTGGGCCAGTAAAGTATTTGTTGCCCATTTATGTGGATAATAATAGACTGACTTTGAAATCTCGTTGGTTTTAGGTGACTTGTAGTTGTCTTGTCGTTGTACTGGTATGAGTAACAAATACGAGTAATTTACAACAAAAATTCTCCAGGAAGAGATTGTTTTTTGATTTTGACGTAGTACTCGATCAGTTGTTAATAGTCTATTGTATGATCATGTACTCGTATTACTTTGTACGAGAAATCCGCAACGGTTCGGATAAACCTAGCATATGTGAATAATCGTAGGTGAAAACCACGTATGTTAGGCCAACTACGCTTTTAACCATGATAGGCCTGAGTTCTAAGTTCAAAATTTAGAAAACATAGCGTCAAACTATATACTCCCTCCATCCCACTAAAATGTTCCCACTTTTATTCTATTGTGAGAAATATAATAATCAAGTGGGAACATCTCTTTGGGATGAAGGGAGTAACTCTCAAAATTGAAAGGACCATGTAATATTTACAACTTAGTCGATCATATATTACAATGTACGACATTACATGCGAAAACATGACAACTTAGGAAGACTTTGCATAAACTACACCCACATGAGACATGAGACATGAGACATGAGTACATGATCAAGTGCATAAGGCTCTAGTAGCTTAGTATCATAATTATACTACGAAGTACGTACTATTTTACAAGCAGAAAAAAAGAAGATATAGTAGTAATTAGGAAGAGAGGAGGCATATTATAGTCCAGTACTCCGTAATTAGTTGGTAGAGATTCTAGTGCCGAAAGAGGCAACATGATGCTGTGACGCATACTTGTATCTTGGAACCTCTGAGTCTATGACTGGTGGCTCATTCAAGAATGCCCAGTTGCTTCTTCTCCACCTGCATCTCCGTCGTCCTCATTATATGTTAGTTTCGTTAAATACTCTTTCTGTCTCACTCAATACTTTGTTAAACCGACAAAGATTTATGGACACAAAAAAAAAGTACAGTACTCACCAGCCATTATTTTTCTTCATAAGATCCTCAATATTAGCATCAACATCAATATCAACAGTGGCTTCTTTGGTTAGTTTGAATTGACGACGCTTGGTGTCGATGATTGGCAACGAACTACTTCTTTTAAACTCTTTATTATTATTATTTCCCAACTCTTCATTTCTTATTGATGCCAACCTCTACGTATGCAATTATGCAAATACATAATCAGTTCCATTCATAAATAATTAAATATACGTCAGATCCATTTACTACAGCATGATGACCCAGTATTAGATAATTAAGGAAATTTACATCATCATTATCCTATACAAACGACACCTTATACAGGAGTATTAGTTTGAGTGTTTGACTCAAGAGTAGTTTGTGATCACTTTTATTGATTGTTGTCATTTTTGGACTGATTATGAAAACTCTTCTGAACGGCTTGTGTTGTGCATGATGGCATGGACATTAAATCAAATAATATACTCCCACTGACTTTTTTCTTTCTTTACGTTTACCTTTCGACACTATTGATGAGCGAAGATAATCTCTGAGTCTTGTGAGATCTTTTTTAATCATCTTAACGAGTATATTAAGATTATCAAACTTTTACGATTAATAATACGAGTAATATGTGAATTAAGATATAAACAAACCAAACGTGCATTGACAAGTGTGATAAAACGAACGTAAAGAATCGAATGAATCGGAGGGGTATATACCTGAGAGGTGGGAGGGGAAAGGGCTTGGAGATGTTCATCCTCTGTCTTTTTCCTTAGTTTCCAGTATTCGTCAATCCCTTCCTTGGTTAGTGACTTGTTTCTCATGAACACTGCATGCTCATCCAAAGTTAGCTTATTTTCTTCCCAATTGTAACAATAATAATAAGCATACAACTTCTCATATTACATTATCGTCAAATTATTATATCGACGGTTGATTATTTTGAGTAAAAACCAAAAATTGTTGTCCATGCATCTTAAATACAATTTGAATTGTTCTATTTACGAGAAGAAAATAAAGCAAATATATCGAATTCAATTGAATGTGAAAGTAGGACGTTAATGAAAGAGAGACATAGAGTAGTCCATAGTAGATACGTACCACGATGTTTGGAATTTGTGGGATGAGAATCCCAACCTGCCATAAGAGAGCCCATCTTCTAACAATTCACAATAATAGTAGTAGTAATTAAGTCGGATAATTTTGTTGAGTAATGATGGATGTTTTTTTTGGGTCTTAAAGATGATCAAAATGTTAGTGGTGGGGCCTCAATCATAATTATTACATTCTTATCTTGTTCATTACACTTAAAATACTAGGAAGTATTATTATTTAACTTATTATAAGCAGCAGCAGCAGTGCAGCCCCTTGTTTTGGAATCATATACTCCATGTTTGATTTCTAATGTTTATCTAATAGCAAGAGGGACACGTCCAGATGAGATGAGATGAGATGAGATGAGATGAGCGTGAGTATTATTGGAACGTAGTACTAACAGGCTAACAGCAGAGGAGCAGCAGTACGTGATAGTACGTTAATTTACACTGAAACCATGGGCTTTCTATTCGTCATGCTGGTAGGTGCACAGTGCACTTATACAGTCAACCTACACATCTAACCATATACGGAGTATATATATGAAACATCTAATTTTGTCGTCTTGGTAGATGCACTCAATCTAGGCTCCGGCCGACATAAAATTGAGATGCCATCACTTTGCTGATAACGTCATTTACTCGTAAATAAATTTAAAAATGATGAAAACTGGTGATTTTTGAGAATGGTCCTCAAACTCGATGTCACCCAAAGACGCATGCAGTACTCTCTCTTATTCTTACGACTCCCAACATATTCCTTATTTAGCATATTCAACCGGTATGCTACATTTCTATAGTTGGTATGTTTTTATTAGTGGGAAAAATTTTACTTTATTGGTGAGATCCACCATCCTCACTCACAGCCTTATTATTGATGCAAAAATCAAATATTATGAATAGTAAAAATAGAGATTTAGAGGAAGTACGGAGTATCATTTTTACTTTCTCTACAAGAGTTGATAACCGACACAAGCAAGGTAGACGACATCAGAATCCAGGCTTGAGCACAAATAATCGTCGGATGGGCTGTAATTTACGACTCTATTGTGGGGCTGGAGGTAGTGCATCATCATGGGCCTGGACATGACCCGTCTGCTAACAGCCTGGGCCACACAAACTCTTCCTCTAATGGATTTTTCCCAAGCCCGACATGAGGTTTTTATCATAAATGTAATAGAGCTGAACATGGATCGTATTATCTGATTGAATGATTGGTCCCTCCCAATCTGCCCAACTTTTTAGTGGACTTGGACAGTGGAAATGTTTTAAAACGGGTGATGGGCCGGACTAATTACTAAGTGCATGGACACAAATATTTTCAAAATGGGCTAGCCCACCCAACCCACTATAAATTATATTTTATAAATATAAGTGGATAAAAAAATAATTTTCTGGAACGTAGAAAATTATAAACGTCAAATACTTAGAAACATGGAATAGTAAAATAATATATTATTGTCTTTTGACACGTGACATGAAACTGTTAAGAGAACGAGACGTTGGTTGGTAAGTGTAAAACCCTCATTTACTCAGAAGTCTTGATAAGACCTTCTCGAGTAAACAAAGATGTTACCATCTCGGTTGTCCGAGGTAGTCGCGTCATCACAAACAAAACCAAAATAAAAAATAGCGTAAATAGTGACTAGTGAGTAAAAAGTGCTTACAACAATCTACAAAAATCAGAAAGGTTAAAGTAATAATCCGACATCATTAGGAGTATTCACCGGTCCAAATCCAAACCCTCTGACCGGACAGGTTAACAAAGAAATCCGGACTGGATTGGACCGAAGCTTCTTAAGACCAGGCCGGATCGGACTGTAAAAATACACTAAATTTGATTTTTTTTAAGGGTAGACCAAACCAGTTACCAAGTTTTTGGCGACCCAGAGACTGAACCGGTACCTGACCCGATCCAGACCGACCCGGACCATGCGTTTTACCAGTCCGGACCACTTTTTGAATACCCCTAAACAGACCCGTCGCAAGATTACGATGGATATGTCCATCACAAGTGAGAATTTGTGTAAAACCAACCGCGGAAGTCTATATCAATACTAGGGTACAAGTGGGCTCAAGGCATACACCATAGTTGCTCTCTCCCAAACCCGTACAATCAGCCTGGACAACAATCTATCAGTACAACCTGTAGATTAGACGGTTTCCTAAATGATGGAAAATATCAAATGAATTTTCATAGTGTCCGAAATTAGGTGTGTCAGTCAATAGATTACACTTTCCTACCTTAATCTTTTGTTACACAAATCAGAACTTTCTATTGAGAAAGAAAGTACTCGTATATAAAAATTGAGAAAGCCTTCAAATAATAATTGGAAGCGGGCCTTCAAATACCTTTGTCGGCCCCGCTTATACGGCTTTGCATACCAAACACCCGTTACAATCGTGCTGGACCATGGCAACTCGAGCAGCACCACGAAGTTTCACGTCATAGCTACGGCCCAAAGGAACAACCTAAGCTAATAGTAGTAGTGATTTAGTTGCTATCGACAAGGGAAAATCCATGGTATTAAGTAAAGGCAGTATCTATACGCCGCAGTTTCACTACCGCTGCTAAAACCAAACCTGAGTAGGAGTACAACAACATAGATGGGGCCCAGGTGTTGGGGTTTTATTGGACCACGTGTTGGGCTATTTGTTTTTCAACTTGATCATTGTCTTCATCCATCAGACAAACAATTTTACAATTTAGTATTATTATTATCATCGTCTCAACTCTGACGGTACAACACTATTCTCCAGTGTTCCGTAGATCGTCACTAAAGTTGTTGATCATGATATGTCATTTGTTGATTACATGTTCTGTCAATTTCCCCTTGTCTTCACTCTTCAATTCATACTCACTAGGGAGGAGTATTTGAGGGATCAAGCTAGCCCTAGGGCTTCTTTACTTAATAATTCCATTCATATTTGCGAGTTACATACCGACTTATTGCATATTTCTTCAAATAAAATAAATTTAAAAAATCATAATTGAGTACTCTACTAGTCCATATGTTTGATGCATTTGATGTTGTTATTGTTGTCACGAAATGAACACGAATATGTGAACACCTTATGCAAACTACAGAGTAATTATCTTCGATCAATCATTTACATACCTACTCCATTTTAAGAATCTCATTTTAATTAAGATATGGAGTATGACGTTATGTTATTTATATATTGTACTCACGATCATGTCCATAAGTTGATACGAGATTCTTCTAACTTAACTAGATATTTCGACTCATCTTAAGATTTTGAGCCTCCAAGTTATATAAAATCATTTAAGATCCCTTTAACTTAACTAGATTACTTATATACAAGTAAAATCATTCGTGAACCTCCAAGTTTCAATATCGCCCTAAGATTTTGGGAGAGATAATTAGTTTTGGTGGACCTTTTGCAAATGAATGCATAGGGTTTGATATTGTCCATTCATGGTGACTAAATTGTCAAATCTCTAAAGTTTAATTGAACATAAGTAGGTAGTAAAATATTTTTGCTTCTAATTACTCGTATTAGTAGTCTCTAATGAAAAGAATCTACATATATTCAATGAGGCAATGATGCTTGTATGTCAAAAATTTCATCATAGCACTACTCTGTCTTACCAAGTCATGCAATTTCAAGATGAATTCCCTTTTTTTGTTCATGCTTCCAGTCACATTTGCTGCCTCACAAGTCTCACATCCATCACAATCCAATTAAAGTTGGTGATCGAATATACTTGTACAAAAATAAGGTGATAAATGAAGGAATAAATAGTAGCAAAAGGGGGAAAATATATGGAGTATAAACAAATACTTCATCCCTTCAAATCCAAAGGATACATTTGTTTTTGCACAATTGTCGAGAGACATTTTACACCGTCAATATCTTTCGTTTTATATTAACAAATATTATAAAAAGTTGATATTCTTAATCTGCTTGTAAAGGCGAGTCAAACAAGATCTCACATGACTATATTTTCTCTTACAGATTGTCGAGAATATTAACGATTCTCTGAGTTGTGAATAGTGTCCAAAAGATAAGTGTATCCTTGAATTTGAACAAAAAGAGCAAGAGAGATGTTAGGTTAAAATATGTTAAAGTCTACTTTATAAAATATAAAAATAACGGTTTTTCTAACCTGTGTCCACTGGGCACGTGTTAATAGCTTAATTAAGATATAATTATCAATCATACTCCGTATTAATTATAAGCTAACATTTCAATTTCTCATGTTAAAATATGTTCTTTTCAACTTCTTTTCAGCCCACTATTTCAGTTCAGTTCAACCTAATTTAGTTCAGTTTAGTTTAGTTCAGTCCACTGTAGATCAATTCAGTCAATTCACTTTAGCTCAGTTCAGTTCATTCAACCTACTTCAGTCCAAAAGAACAAGGCTTAACATGGTGGGTACATGTTAGAAAAACCAAAATACAAATTGATCAATTAGGGCTTAGTTTGTTAGTGGGTTGAAGAAAATAAATAGATGGTAGAACCACCTTATAATAAAACATTAAAATAAGTGTATCATAATAATGTGAACGAATTAGAGTAACAAAACCTACCGATAAATGACCTGAAATGATACATATACCTCCTTTGTATCGATCATTTTTTTTTACCTATTCTATTTTAGAGTGTCACATCATACAATGATGGCTTTGTAAATTAGGATACAGAAGAAGATAAATTTTAGAAAAATGTTTAGTAAGAAAGACATCGTGCTTTCTTTTCATGCAACGTAACTACAGTTTACGCCCAATTAAGTACGAAGAAAGGTGTCGTATTAGTAAGATTCATTGGACAGACAATAAATGTTGTTCAATTCACATCCATCGTTGTTGTTATTGGAATATTAACATAGTAAAAGCACACTACTTACTGTATTTAATTTGCATGCTGGTAGGTAAAATCACACTTCCATCACTTTGTATATCAACTACTGTATGTCCTACAACATTCGCCAATAAGCACAGAAGAAATTAACAAAAACAACAGAGCCAAGGGGTAAATATGTCACAATCCCATTCATTATCAGATGGAATTCTTGTCGGAATTTCTTGATTTCATTCAGATCTGCTTTTTCATTCTTTCTTGCTCAATCTTGCTTCCTAGACGTCCGTACCTGATGCCCAACTCACGGACCCATCCATTTTTCCGACTAAATTTAGAAGATATTTATACAAATGAAAATTGAACAAAACATTAAAAAAATAATTGTGTGTTACGATGTCACGAGATGTTGTAGTGGTAGTTGTAGATCCGCGGGCGTTGGTTACTTGGTTCGTACGTCCATGCTGCATGCCACAGTAATTTGTGTATGATATTTCATTGAGATTTTTGTGGGGACTCTAGGTTTTATATGCTCCTCATCTTTTTTACTCAAAACTTAGCATTTTATCGCTAAATTAACATACTCCATATTTATCTTACCTTCATATAAACAATGACTTTAACAAGACTATTTATATACGGAGTATAAATCAAATGCACACGCTATAACACTCTTTTAATAATAATACTCCGTAGTAAGGAATATTATTTTGCATATAAAATAAAAATGATATCAATAGTTTCTACATTATATATACATGGTACTAGGCTACTTAGCTTGTACTTTTTTTTGCTAATAATGTGCTGGTATAAGTGAAATGACCTACCATAAACAACGAGTATTTGTATATGTTACTTTTCTACTAATTAATACGGAGTATATTTTTTTTATTGCTCATAGCAATGAAGTGTTTTATTTATTCAGCAAAAAAATAGATAAATCAAATTTTTCCGAATCAATTAAGTTTCAAGTTCTTGTTTTAGACTACTGCTAAGAGCCTAAGACAATAGTAACAATACAAACTTCAAATGTTTCACGGCATCTAGGGCTGTAACAAAGTCGGATTTTACCAAATAATAGCATTATTTAGTTTGACTTCAAATTTTTTGGAGACCGCTTTTGATTTGGTTTGATTCGGTCAAATATTGGAAATCATTATTTGATTCCTATTTGAACTGAGTATTGTAGGTCGATTATTTGTTTGATTTGATTACTTAAAGTAAAATCTCTACTCTCTACTTTACCTGGAAAACTGGTACTACAATACAAATTTACCGAAATAAATAAATAAATCAAATTTCCGAATCAACTCAAGTTTCAAGTTCTTCTTTGCTTTTGTTTTTTGGTTCTCGACGATGGTTGCTTCTGAAAATTTCTTGGCAGGCTGCGAGAAAGATATAGGAGTGCATTAGGTTTAGTTTAGGGCAACATTACATTATGTAATTTGGGTCAGGTATTGGGTATTTGGATGAGAGCAAATCAAGCCGAATATTTGGTTTGATTTTGGTCAAATATTAAAACAACGTTTGATTATCCTATATTTGAAACCTCGGGACAAGTACAAATCAAACTTTTTCGAATCAAGTTTTATGAATAGAGTCAAATAGTTTGATTCACTCAGAGCCCTAACGACATCTCTTATCATATACCCTTACAAGATTATTCTTAATTAAGATCCTTGGACAATACAAGTCAATTAGTCAACCAACAGCCCTAGTAGCCTTTCTTTATTATTCCGATAAATACTTAAGATATACGCATTAAGCAGATTATTCTCATGTCATCAAATCAAGCTAATTATTAGTTAATACTGGTACTATTATAATGACAGAATGACACTACTAAAAAGCTGACTAACTAAACAAACTTAGCTAATCTAATAACACCACTTGGTACGTACAATGAAGCTATCGAAGCTTCAGCCTAATTTGAGCCCTAGACTCGTGCAATTACCGTTCTTTGCGGCTCTACCACATGCTCATTACCGCGTTTCATTACTTTGTTAATTCCTTTCAATAATCTATCTCTTATCAATTCTTTTGGTGTTTTCTCCATACTTGATTCCTTCATACTCACATCTTTAGACGTGTATATACAATTCATTGGATTTCCTTATTGGTGGATTCGTGCTTTGAATCTGTTTGATTGTTACTTCAATCTGAAGTTCAATTCTATGTGCCCAACACATTATTAGTGAACTACGTAAATTTTGTGTGCCATTTTTTAGTAACTTTCTTACTTCTGTTATAACCCATGCATGATTCAAATGGATGTAGTCGAATGTTAAGTCAACTAGTCCAGGCTAAACCTCAAACCATTAGCCATATCCACATGCATGTATTGAACAGTGTATTGTTATTGTAACGTAAAGTTGTCAATAATTAGTTAATCTAAAATTGATATAGCATCATACTCCGTATCATTTTTGTTGAGCTTCTTTGTGACAATTCCGAGCTCTTCTATTATTAACTTTAAATTATTTCATCAATCGTAAGACCCTTTTTTTCCAAAATGGGTGAATTAAAATCTTGTACCCATATAACGAAAATCATCCCTCAATAATTTCACAAGATTAGTGAGCTAAAAGGCTTCCTTAATTAGTTAATTAGTACGATTGGGTTACGCAGAATCAAAGTACTACTCTATCTGTTAACACAAAAAGAGAAGAGAATAAGTAAATAAAGAAAGAAATTAGTGATGGGATCAAGAAGATGCTAAATATATATGCCAGTTGGAAAATAGAATTGATGGTGTTGGAAAACCAAAATTAGAGTAGCATAGATGTCAGTTGTGGTATATTTGTCGTGATTAAAACATGAATTATTTAATTAGTGGGTTAAAAACAAAAAGCATTCTGTAGAGAAGAGAGGCAATTGCAAGAATCAAAGAATGCATGAAGTTGAAGGTTGAACTCTAAAGGGAATGTCGCATCGATAATGTGAACATCGATTGTCAAATATAAAATGATTTACGTTACTACCTCTTCCTTCACGTACTTTTTTTACTCATGCAGATAGATGCAGATGCAGATGCACTCCATCTACAAAATCTTCTTTCCTATGTCTCAGATTTCGGGGGTCCTTGTCTATCTTATAGACTGTTTTTATAATAGCAACTATCATAATTATATTTTTAAATACAGTATGTTTTTTTTTTCACGATATATATTTGTGTTAATGAACCATCTCAACCAAAACTTTAGGGCGATGGCTCCCCCGAAGATATTAATTGGGGACTGTCAGGGTTCAAACTCGTGACCTCTGGCTCTGATACCATGTTAACAAACCATCTCAACCAAAACCTTAAAGCGATGGTTGAGGCTGATAACAATACACGTAATAGTTATAGTCAATTTTATCTGATTTAGTACATTTCAAAGTATTCGGTATGAGTACTAATTTATGTTAGGGGTGTTGGTATCGAGAAACAACAATAAAACCTGAAAGAACAACAGAGAGCAGAGGGTAAGGAAAAACCGAAAGTAGCAGATGCAGCAGTAGACCGAAAGACAGCAGCAGCAGCGACAGTAACCGAAGGCAACAATCCGACAGGCAACGAAACGGACGGTGCAGCGCCGTGGTAAGGAGACCACTGCCTTGAAAACTATATCGGCACGACAGAGGTGGTTATCGTCTACAAAGCCGGTAGTTTCCCAAGGTTAACACTGCAGTTCACAGAATTCGACCACTCGAGATTGTGAACTTGGAACGACAAAGAACAAACCCAGAATAAAGAGAGGAAAATAGAAGTGTGAGAGAAGAGCAGTAGATTTTTTGTGTGTTTTCTGGAGTGAGGAGCAGCAGGTATATATAGGTAAGAGGAGCCTGCAGATCGATTCAAAAAAGGCAGGCCATAAACGTAATCACCCTATTAATGGCCAAAATAATCCTCCCACCAAATACTGAACCTGGACACACACTGCTCCTCCCACCAAAACTGAACCTGGACATACTGAATGTAGACACATACACACACAAGAACCCAAGGCCCAAAAAGGTGTAAAAGTCGGGCACAGCCCGCACCGCAGGTGCTCCACCCAAACCCAAACCCGAGCCCGAGACCGAGCACACGCGCGCGTGCGTGTGTGTTGTACAAGCCCAACCCACAACACTCACCATAAAAGGCCCACTATCTCACAACTTGAAGACCAAAGGAAGAGAAAGCCTTATAAGGAGCAAACAAGTTCCTTCCCTCACCAATGTGGGATAACAAAAAGAAGAGAAAAGCAAACACTACTCCTTGCCATCAACCAACAATCCCCCACTGATGGCACAAGGGAGAGACAGAAAAAAAAAAGAAAAATTCTGGGTAAGGAAGGACTGGATACTTAAACGTTCAATGTCTAACGACTTGAATTGACGTTTTAGTGAGGTGAGGCAACAACTTACTTACAACTAGAGAATATCTTTCGATTTGAATTCCTAATTGAGCTTCGGTTGAGACCCCCACAACACATATCATACCTTCAAAAATTTGTCGTTCCGCAATTTCTAAGTGCAACGCTTTCAAGCCCATGCGTTTACCTTGGTTCTAGTGTGTGCTCTAGTGAATTTCTCATTCTCCACTAGATAATGGCGAAACCATTCCACACACGTAGGTGGCCTAGTGCTTCTCAGTAGCACATCTCATGTAAGCCATTAAGGACCTATATCCAACCTTTATTCATTCACACAATCCATCAAGTGCGTCTCAAAGCACCACCAATACTGGCTATGGATTATGTATCGCCATAGGAATATGAGTTTAAAAAGCCCATCAAGATTCATACTCTAATCTTGACTTAAGGACCTTAACCCCATTCCCCTCGACGATTCGAGAACTACTCTTCTCGGTAATCCTTTTGTGAAAGGATCTGCAAGATTGCGTTCAGACCTCACAAAGTCTATAGCAATCACTCCCTTTTTCAGGAATTGTTTTACCACAGCGTGCCTGATTCGAATGTGTCTTTTCTTACCATTATAGACATCATTCTTAGCAACGCCGATGGCTGCTTGACAGTCACAGTGTAAGGAGACTGGTGCAACCTGTCCCCCCCACACTGGTATGTCAGCTAGTAAGTTTCTCAACCAATCTGCTTCTTGACTTGCCAGCTCAAGAGCAATGAACTCGGACTCCATGGTGGAGGTTGCTATACAAGTCTGTTTCCCAGACTTCCACGATATAGCTCCTCCTCCCAAGGTGAACACAAAACCACTTGTGGAACTTGTTTCATCATTACCTGCAATCCAGTTCGCATCAGTATATCCTTCTAATACAGCGGGATATCTACCGAAATGCAGACATGAATTAACTGTTCCTTTCAAATATCTTAGTAAACGTCGGAGGGCATTCCAATGTTCACCATCAGGGTTGTGTGTGTACCGGCTTAGCCTACTAACAGCATAAGCAATGTCAGGTCGAGTACAGTTCATGAGAAACATCACACTTCCTATAATTTTAGCATACTCTTTTTGGGATACACTCTCACCCAGGTTTTTGCGCAGAGGTATACTAGCATCATAAGGAGTTCTAGCAGGTTCAACATCAAAACTATCAAATTTCTTCAACACTTTCTCAACAAAATGAGATTGACTTAAGGATATTCCAGATGAGTTTTTAACCAATTTGACTCCAAGAATAACATCAGCTTCTCCTAAGTCTTTCATCTCAAATTTTGACGACAGAAATTGTTTGGTTTTATTTACAACAAATAAATTACTACCAATAATTAACATGTCATCAACATATAGGCAGATAATCACACAGTCTGATCCAAACATCTTAGAGTACACACATGAATCAGAATTGTTAGTTATGTAGCCATCCTCAATCAAAGTGTTGTGAAATTTCTCATACCACTGTTTAGGTGCTTGTTTTAGACCATATAGCGATTTTCTCAATTTACACACCTTACTCTCTTGACCCTTTACCACAAACCCCTCGGGTTGAGTCATATAGATCTCTTCTTTTAGGTCACCATTCAAGAAGGCAGTTTTAACATCCATTTGATGAACAACAAGATCATGAATAGCAGCCAAAGCAATAAGAGTTCTAATGGTGGAAATCTTAGTCACAGGTGAGTAGGTATCGAAATAATCAATATCTTTCTTTTGTGTAAATCCTCTCACTACAAGTCTAGCTTTGAACCTTTCTATTGTACCATCAGGTCTCAATTTCCTTTTGAAAATCCATTTACTACTAATGGGTTTACTACCCTTAGGTAAATCTGTCAATTCCCAGGTCTGATTAAATGCAATAGAATCTAACTCATTTTTAATAGCTTCTTCCCAAAAAATAGCATCTATGGATCTCATCGCTTCATCATACGTTTTTGGGTCATCTTCTATTAAAAAGGCAGAAACAAATTCAAAGCAAGCACAATCATCACTAGCATTTTCAGTTAAGAACGTTGTGATAAAATCATCTCCGAAATTCTTTTCAATTCTAGGCCTTTTACTCCTTCTAGGTTCACTAGCATGATCATCAACAGAACTACTACTAGCATGCATAGAATTATCAACAGGATTAATAGGCATATCAGGCAATTCAAGAGGTGAATCAACAACTTTCTTTAAAGGGAAAACATGCTCAAAAAACTCGGCATCTCTTGCTTCAGAAATAGAACGATCATTCAATGACATGAATCTATAAGCAGCACTGTTTTGAGCATAACCAATGAAAATGCAATCATATGTTTTAGATCCTATAGTAGGCCTCTTAAAACTCGGTAAACCCACTTTAGCCAAACACCCCCACACTTTAAGGAAACTTAAGTTAGGGGCGAAACCTTTCCAAAATTCATAGGGTGTCTTGTCTAATTTCTTATGAGGTACCCTGTTAAGAATGTGACAAGCTGAAAGCACCGCTTCCCCCCACATATCATCAGAAAGGCCAGAACTTAAGAGCATAGCATTCATCATTTCTTTTAAAGTTCTGTTTTTACGTTCAGCTACTCCATTGGACTGAGGTTGGTAAGGTGGGCTAGTCTCATGAATTAATCCATTTTTCTCGCAAAAATCTGTTAAGTAATTTGAGCTATATTCACCACCTCTATCAGACCTGACCCTTTTAATCTTTCTGTCAAGTTGATTTTCTACCTCAGCTTTGTATTTAATAAACATCTCTTCAGCTTCACTTTTATTCTTAAGTAAATACACTTTAGTATATCTTGAGAAATCATCAATAAAAGTGACATAATAAAATTTACCTCCTCTACTCATAGTACTCTTGAAGTCAGCTAGGTCGGTGTGAATTAACTCGAGAAGACTCGTATGTCTAGTTTTAACAGGTTTACTAGGTTTCTTAGTAAACTTAGCTTCTACACAACTAGGACATTTAGTGAAGACTTCGGTGGTTAAAGAAGGAATAAGCGACATTGATTTCAACTTTTTAACCGATTCAACATTCACGTGACCTAATCTAGCATGCCAAACATCAATAGACTCAGCGATATAAGCAGAAGTAGATGAATTATTATTAAAAGCAGAAGAATCAATGTTCAGAATAAACAAGCCCCCACTGAGATAACCCTTGCCCACAAAATCCCCGTTGCGAGACATTACGACCTTGTCAGCCTCAAAAACAAGTTTCACACCAACTTTGTTTAACAAGGCTCCAGACACTAGGTTTCTACGCAAAGTAGGGACATACAAAACATTATGAAGAGCAAGAGTTTTCCCAGAGGTAAGTTTAAGAAAGACCTTGCCTTTTCCTGTGATCAGCGCAGAGGAAGAGTTACCCATGTAAACCTTTTCACCATCAGCCACATCTTCAAATTCCGCGAACAGATCTTTGTTGGCACAGAGATGTCTTGATGCTCCTGTGTCCAGAATCCAGTCACTCGCGTTCGCCACAAGATTGGCCTCTACCACCACTGCAGCAATAATATCATCATCTGATTCAGCAATGTTGGCTTGAGCGGGTTGACCAGCTTTCTTTTGAGGACACTGGAATGCTTTGTGACCCGTCTGCCCACACACATAGCACACCACGTTTGGATTCGGCTTGAAGATCTTGGGAACTGGTTTGGTAGAGTTTCCTTGATTCTTTCCCTTGGCACCCTGACCTTTCCCTTTTTGACCTTTGCCCTGACCCTGACTCTGACCCATCTTACCCTTACCCTTATAATTTCCATGAGATGGACCTCCAGCTTCAACAAGGTTGGCTTTGGTAGAGACAGACGACAACAGGACAGACCTATCCTTGAGGCGATTAGCTTCCTCGGTCCTCATATGACTTATGAGCTCTTGAAGTGACAGATCTTTTTTCTTGTGTTTTAGGTGGTTTCTATAATCACTCCACGACGCAGGGAATTTCTCTAACAACACATTAGCTAAAAAGACCTCGTCAAGTTTCATACCCTCATTTGTAACATCAGCACATAAGTTTTCATACACATGAACTTGTTCCATAATCGGTTTGTCATCTACAATATGAAACCCGAGCCACTGACCCACCACATATTTCTTTTTGCCCGCATCATCGGCCCCATACTTCTTATCTAAAGACTCCCAAATGGTTTTAGCAGATTTGTGGACCATGAACAAGTCGAAAAGGGTGTTGGTCATGTGATTAAGAAGATGATATTTAACTGTCTTATTATCCTTGTCATATTTTTTAACCTTTTCCTCATTGGATTTAATGGCGGCGGTGGAAGGTGGTGTGGCCGCGGTGGACGCAACAATCAAAACAGGTTCATCTTCAAAAAGAACATAATCAATATCTAATTGTTCGAAAAACATTAGAAGTTTTTGAGCCCACCTCTTATAATTCAATCCATCAAGAGGTTCTAGTTTCGATAAATCAGCAGCGAACTTGGCAGACACAACAGCCATATTATTTTATTGTTTTTCCCGACGAGACACAGAAATAATAATATAGTTTTCAAATTGTTGGTATCGAGAAACAACAATAAAACCTGAAAGAACAACAGAGAGCAGAGGGTAAGGAAAAACCGAAAGTAGCAGATGCAGCAGTAGACCGAAAGACAGCAGCAGCAGCGACAGTAACCGAAGGCAACAATCCGACAGGCAACGAAACGGACGGTGCAGCGCCGTGGTAAGGAGACCACTGCCTTGAAAACTATATCGGCACGACAGAGGTGGTTATCGTCTACAAAGCCGGTAGTTTCCCAAGGTTAACACTGCAGTTCACAGAATTCGACCACTCGAGATTGTGAACTTGGAACGACAAAGAACAAACCCAGAATAAAGAGAGGAAAATAGAAGTGTGAGAGAAGAGCAGTAGATTTTTTGTGTGTTTTCTGGAGTGAGGAGCAGCAGGTATATATAGGTAAGAGGAGCCTGCAGATCGATTCAAAAAAGGCAGGCCATAAACGTAATCACCCTATTAATGGCCAAAATAATCCTCCCACCAAATACTGAACCTGGACACACACTGCTCCTCCCACCAAAACTGAACCTGGACATACTGAATGTAGACACATACACACACAAGAACCCAAGGCCCAAAAAGGTGTAAAAGTCGGGCACAGCCCGCACCGCAGGTGCTCCACCCAAACCCAAACCCGAGCCCGAGACCGAGCACACGCGCGCGTGCGTGTGTGTTGTACAAGCCCAACCCACAACACTCACCATAAAAGGCCCACTATCTCACAACTTGAAGACCAAAGGAAGAGAAAGCCTTATAAGGAGCAAACAAGTTCCTTCCCTCACCAATGTGGGATAACAAAAAGAAGAGAAAAGCAAACACTACTCCTTGCCATCAACCAACAATCCCCCACTGATGGCACAAGGGAGAGACAGAAAAAAAAGAAAAATTCTGGGTAAGGAAGGACTGGATACTTAAACGTTCAATGTCTAACGACTTGAATTGACGTTTTAGTGAGGTGAGGCAACAACTTACTTACAACTAGAGAATATCTTTCGATTTGAATTCCTAATTGAGCTTCGGTTGAGACCCCCACAACACATATCATACCTTCAAAAATTTGTCGTTCCGCAATTTCTAAGTGCAACGCTTTCAAGCCCATGCGTTTACCTTGGTTCTAGTGTGTGCTCTAGTGAATTTCTCATTCTCCACTAGATAATGGCGAAACCATTCCACACACGTAGGTGGCCTAGTGCTTCTCAGTAGCACATCTCATGTAAGCCATTAAGGACCTATATCCAACCTTTATTCATTCACACAATCCATCAAGTGCGTCTCAAAGCACCACCAATACTGGCTATGGATTATGTATCGCCATAGGAATATGAGTTTAAAAAGCCCATCAAGATTCATACTCTAATCTTGACTTAAGGACCTTAACCCCATTCCCCTCGACGATTCGAGAACTACTCTTCTCGGTAATCCTTTTGTGAAAGGATCTGCAAGATTGCGTTCAGACCTCACAAAGTCTATAGCAATCACTCCCTTTTTCAGGAATTGTTTTACCACAGCGTGCCTGATTCGAATGTGTCTTTTCTTACCATTATAGACATCATTCTTAGCAACGCCGATGGCTGCTTGACAGTCACAGTGTAAGGAGACTGGTGCAACCTGTCCCCCCCACACTGGTATGTCAGCTAGTAAGTTTCTCAACCAATCTGCTTCTTGACTTGCCAGCTCAAGAGCAATGAACTCGGACTCCATGGTGGAGGTTGCTATACAAGTCTGTTTCCCAGACTTCCACGATATAGCTCCTCCTCCCAAGGTGAACACAAAACCACTTGTGGAACTTGTTTCATCATTACCTGCAATCCAGTTCGCATCAGTATATCCTTCTAATACAGCGGGATATCTACCGAAATGCAGACATGAATTAACTGTTCCTTTCAAATATCTTAGTAAACGTCGGAGGGCATTCCAATGTTCACCATCAGGGTTGTGTGTGTACCGGCTTAGCCTACTAACAGCATAAGCAATGTCAGGTCGAGTACAGTTCATGAGAAACATCACACTTCCTATAATTTTAGCATACTCTTTTTGGGATACACTCTCACCCAGGTTTTTGCGCAGAGGTATACTAGCATCATAAGGAGTTCTAGCAGGTTCAACATCAAAACTATCAAATTTCTTCAACACTTTCTCAACAAAATGAGATTGACTTAAGGATATTCCAGATGAGTTTTTAACCAATTTGACTCCAAGAATAACATCAGCTTCTCCTAAGTCTTTCATCTCAAATTTTGACGACAGAAATTGTTTGGTTTTATTTACAACAAATAAATTACTACCAATAATTAACATGTCATCAACATATAGGCAGATAATCACACAGTCTGATCCAAACATCTTAGAGTACACACATGAATCAGAATTGTTAGTTATGTAGCCATCCTCAATCAAAGTGTTGTGAAATTTCTCATACCACTGTTTAGGTGCTTGTTTTAGACCATATAGCGATTTTCTCAATTTACACACCTTACTCTCTTGACCCTTTACCACAAACCCCTCGGGTTGAGTCATATAGATCTCTTCTTTTAGGTCACCATTCAAGAAGGCAGTTTTAACATCCATTTGATGAACAACAAGATCATGAATAGCAGCCAAAGCAATAAGAGTTCTAATGGTGGAAATCTTAGTCACAGGTGAGTAGGTATCGAAATAATCAATATCTTTCTTTTGTGTAAATCCTCTCACTACAAGTCTAGCTTTGAACCTTTCTATTGTACCATCAGGTCTCAATTTCCTTTTGAAAATCCATTTACTACTAATGGGTTTACTACCCTTAGGTAAATCTGTCAATTCCCAGGTCTGATTAAATGCAATAGAATCTAACTCATTTTTAATAGCTTCTTCCCAAAAAATAGCATCTATGGATCTCATCGCTTCATCATACGTTTTTGGGTCATCTTCTATTAAAAAGGCAGAAACAAATTCAAAGCAAGCACAATCATCACTAGCATTTTCAGTTAAGAACGTTGTGATAAAATCATCTCCGAAATTCTTTTCAATTCTAGGCCTTTTACTCCTTCTAGGTTCACTAGCATGATCATCAACAGAACTACTACTAGCATGCATAGAATTATCAACAGGATTAATAGGCATATCAGGCAATTCAAGAGGTGAATCAACAACTTTCTTTAAAGGGAAAACATGCTCAAAAAACTCGGCATCTCTTGCTTCAGAAATAGAACGATCATTCAATGACATGAATCTATAAGCAGCACTGTTTTGAGCATAACCAATGAAAATGCAATCATATGTTTTAGATCCTATAGTAGGCCTCTTAAAACTCGGTAAACCCACTTTAGCCAAACACCCCCACACTTTAAGGAAACTTAAGTTAGGGGCGAAACCTTTCCAAAATTCATAGGGTGTCTTGTCTAATTTCTTATGAGGTACCCTGTTAAGAATGTGACAAGCTGAAAGCACCGCTTCCCCCCACATATCATCAGAAAGGCCAGAACTTAAGAGCATAGCATTCATCATTTCTTTTAAAGTTCTGTTTTTACGTTCAGCTACTCCATTGGACTGAGGTTGGTAAGGTGGGCTAGTCTCATGAATTAATCCATTTTTCTCGCAAAAATCTGTTAAGTAATTTGAGCTATATTCACCACCTCTATCAGACCTGACCCTTTTAATCTTTCTGTCAAGTTGATTTTCTACCTCAGCTTTGTATTTAATAAACATCTCTTCAGCTTCACTTTTATTCTTAAGTAAATACACTTTAGTATATCTTGAGAAATCATCAATAAAAGTGACATAATAAAATTTACCTCCTCTACTCATAGTACTCTTGAAGTCAGCTAGGTCGGTGTGAATTAACTCGAGAAGACTCGTATGTCTAGTTTTAACAGGTTTACTAGGTTTCTTAGTAAACTTAGCTTCTACACAACTAGGACATTTAGTGAAGACTTCGGTGGTTAAAGAAGGAATAAGCGACATTGATTTCAACTTTTTAACCGATTCAACATTCACGTGACCTAATCTAGCATGCCAAACATCAATAGACTCAGCGATATAAGCAGAAGTAGATGAATTATTATTAAAAGCAGAAGAATCAATGTTCAGAATAAACAAGCCCCCACTGAGATAACCCTTGCCCACAAAATCCCCGTTGCGAGACATTACGACCTTGTCAGCCTCAAAAACAAGTTTCACACCAACTTTGTTTAACAAGGCTCCAGATACTAGGTTTCTACGCAAAGTAGGGACATACAAAACATTATGAAGAGCAAGAGTTTTCCCAGAGGTAAGTTTAAGAAAGACCTTGCCTTTTCCTGTGATCAGCGCAGAGGAAGAGTTACCCATGTAAACCTTTTCACCATCAGCCACATCTTCAAATTCCGCGAACAGATCTTTGTTGGCACAGAGATGTCTTGATGCTCCTGTGTCCAGAATCCAGTCACTCGCGTTCGCCACAAGATTGGCCTCTACCACCACTGCAGCAATAATATCATCATCTGATTCAGCAATGTTGGCTTGAGCGGGTTGACCAGCTTTCTTTTGAGGACACTGGAATGCTTTGTGACCCGTCTGCCCACACACATAGCACACCACGTTTGGATTCGGCTTGAAGATCTTGGGAACTGGTTTGGTAGAGTTTCCTTGATTCTTTCCCTTGGCACCCTGACCTTTCCCTTTTTGACCTTTGCCCTGACCCTGACTCTGACCCATCTTACCCTTACCCTTATAATTTCCATGAGATGGACCTCCAGCTTCAACAAGGTTGGCTTTGGTAGAGACAGACGACAACAGGACAGACCTATCCTTGAGGCGATTAGCTTCCTCGGTCCTCATATGACTTATGAGCTCTTGAAGTGACAGATCTTTTTTCTTGTGTTTTAGGTGGTTTCTATAATCACTCCACGACGCAGGGAATTTCTCTAACAACACATTAGCTAAAAAGACCTCGTCAAGTTTCATACCCTCATTTGTAACATCAGCACATAAGTTTTCATACACATGAACTTGTTCCATAATCGGTTTGTCATCTACAATATGAAACCCGAGCCACTGACCCACCACATATTTCTTTTTGCCCGCATCATCGGCCCCATACTTCTTATCTAAAGACTCCCAAATGGTTTTAGCAGATTTGTGGACCATGAACAAGTCGAAAAGGGTGTTGGTCATGTGATTAAGAAGATGATATCTAACTGTCTTATTATCCTTGTCATATTTTTTAACCTTTTCCTCATTGGATTTAATGGCGGCGGTGGAAGGTGGTGTGGCCGCGGTGGACGCAACAATCAAAACAGGTTCATCTTCAAAAAGAACATAATCAATATCTAATTGTTCGAAAAACATTAGAAGTTTTTGAGCCCACCTCTTATAATTCAATCCATCAAGAGGTTCTAGTTTCGATAAATCAGCAGCGAACTTGGCAGACACAACAGCCATATTATTTTATTGTTTTTCCCGACGAGACACAGAAATAATAATATAGTTTTCAAATTGTTGGTATCGAGAAACAACAATAAAACCTGAAAGAACAACAGAGAGCAGAGGGTAAGGAAAAACCGAAAGTAGCAGATGCAGCAGTAGACCGAAAGACAGCAGCAGCAGCGACAGTAACCGAAGGCAACAATCCGACAGGCAACGAAACGGACGGTGCAGCGCCGTGGTAAGGAGACCACTGCCTTGAAAACTATATCGGCACGACAGAGGTGGTTATCGTCTACAAAGCCGGTAGTTTCCCAAGGTTAACACTGCAGTTCACAGAATTCGACCACTCGAGATTGTGAACTTGGAACGACAAAGAACAAACCCAGAATAAAGAGAGGAAAATAGAAGTGTGAGAGAAGAGCAGTAGATTTTTTGTGTGTTTTCTGGAGTGAGGAGCAGCAGGTATATATAGGTAAGAGGAGCCTGCAGATCGATTCAAAAAAGGCAGGCCATAAACGTAATCACCCTATTAATGGCCAAAATAATCCTCCCACCAAATACTGAACCTGGACACACACTGCTCCTCCCACCAAAACTGAACCTGGACATACTGAATGTAGACATACACACACACAAGAACCCAAGGCCCAAAAAGGTGTAAAAGTCGGGCACAGCCCGCACCGCAGGTGCTCCACCCAAACCCAAACCCGAGCCCGAGACCGAGCACACGCGCGCGTGCGTGTGTGTTGTACAAGCCCAACCCACAACACTCACCATAAAAGGCCCACTATCTCACAGAATTCGACCACTCGAGATTGTGAACTTGGAACGACAAAGAACAAACCCAGAATAAAGAGAGGAAAATAGAAGTGTGAGAGAAGAGCAGTAGATTTTTTGTGTGTTTTCTGGAGTGAGGAGCAGCAGGTATATATAGGTAAGAGGAGCCTGCAGATCGATTCAAAAAAGGCAGGCCATAAACGTAATCACCCTATTAATGGCCAAAATAATCCTCCCACCAAATACTGAACCTGGACACACACTGCTCCTCCCACCAAAACTGAACCTGGACATACTGAATGTAGACACACACACACACAAGAACCCAAGGCCCAAAAAGGTGTAAAAGTCGGGCACAGCCCGCACCGCAGGTGCTCCACCCAAACCCGAGCCCGAGACCGAGCACACGCGCGCGTGCGTGTGTGTTGTACAAGCCCAACCCACAACACTCACCATAAAAGGCCCACTATCTCACAACTTGAAGACCAAAGGAAGAGAAAGCCTTATAAGGAGCAAACAAGTTCCTTCCCTCACCAATGTGGGATAACAAAAAGAAGAGAAAAGCAAACACTACTCCTTGCCATCAACCAACAAGGGGTACATACATGCAATCATTTACCAAGTACTCCGTATAATCTCTTGTCTATCACATTTGTATACTCTTAATTTTGTTAGTCTAGTAGAGCATTATTCCATAGTTCCATATTTTGTTAGTCTAAGAGGGTGGGTTGTCTCGGAAAGAGAGGAGGTTACCTTATTAGCTTATAATCAGGTCATTTTTCATTCGGAATCAGCTCTAGCTACAAGCGAAAGCAACGGACTTTCTCAAAGCTATTAGATGGACTAGAAGAAAAGGGTTGTTTCATATACAGGTTATGACCGACTATTTACACCTTATTTGGTAGATTGCAGAAGCAGAGGAGATGGACCACCTAACGGATACTACTACTACTATTAAGGGTATTAGCAATAATGTCAAATAAGAATTGAAGTTTCATACCCTTTAAGGAGCTCCTTACCCATTGTTCATCGTAATAAGGAGCTCCTTATATGAAACTGGTTTCTAAAGTAAGAAATCGGTTACATGTCATTAAAAATAGAGAAAAAAAGGGACCACATTGAAAAATTGTGGGTCGATGCGTCATTGAAAAAGTTTCATAACATCATGCAAGAATAATGCAGGTTTTTTCTTTTTTATTTGTCTACTCCCTCAATTATCTTGAGTTAGCCTCATTGGGGTTTGACACAAAATTTAAGAAAATATGATAAAGTGATAGAAAAGTGATAGATATGATGTATGTGATGAGAGAGAAATAGAGATAAAAATATTTCTTTAAAAGAAAATGAGGCTAACCCAAAAAGGAATATGAGGTTAACTCAAGAGAATGGAGGGAGTATTAAATACATTCTGCGGTCCCTTAATATACGTGCATACTCCCTCTGTTCCAACCATTTGTATATGTTTGCTTTATGCACGTACGTCGATATTCCTTTTCTTTTGTCTATATCTTTAGTTACGTGTTACTAAAAATTATAAAAATTTAATATTCATAATATATTTTATTAAACGATTTAAATAAGATCCCAAATGACTATCTTTTATCTTATTTATTAGAAGCTATATTAAATATTCTCATCACTTATAAATAGTGTTAAAAACCAAATGTATACAAATGGTTGGAACGGAGGGAGCAAAAAATATTGAGGCCTAACAAAGGCGTTAAAATTACCCTAGCTATCTTCTAACAATGGATAATAATTGATTTTATGCAACTTATTTTATTCTATGGACAGATATTTATAAACTTCTGAAAATTTTGATTTATATACATTGACATTTTTTTACTTCTAATTCCAGTTCATCATTATATGCTAAATATACTCACACATGGCCACACTTAATTACCTATATGATTATATCAACTTATAAGAGGTGGTTCAAACTTAATAAGAACTCTTTAACCAAGCTCTGAAAACATAGCAGTGTTAAAATTATGCGGATGATTCTACAATTCTTACGATCCTATCCAACTCAACTCTAAACTACTACATACACCAAATAGTTTACACTAAAAACACTCCGTACAATGGAGTAGGGACTAGGGAGTATTCTGTAAACATGCATATTGGCCTACGTAGTCTATAATTTTCTTATACAAAAAGGTCTGTCAACAAAGAAAAGTGAATGAGTTGAACAAGTAGAAGATGCCCAAGTGTGGGTATGGTTAAGGGAAGAGACGAGGCACTCGCACAGACACAGTGTTGGTCACTAGCAGATGAATTACGTACAGAGTGTTGTCACATGGATTCCCCTGCCAATGTCCTCCAAACCATACTCATGTCTTCTCTTTTCCTCCCCCTCCTCACATTATTATTTTCACTATTGCCTCCTTTCCTTTCCTTTTTTTTTTTCATATCACTTCAATTTAATCTTATTAAATTTATTTTATCTCAATCAATTCAATTTATTTCAATTAAGTCAAATAAACTCGATCATTTTAGTTCAGTTTAGATCAATTTAATGAAAAAAAAAAACAATGTCTTAGGGCTCGCTTGGGATGGGGTTAATTATTTCGGAGGTAATAGAGCAAAAATGAACTAAAAAATGATGAAAAGTAGTGATGATATTAAGTAGAAATGGAGAAAATTAAGGAAGTATAACTTATTTAGGGAGAATTATTACTCCCCTCTCCCACCAAGTAATGCATTACCCCCAATGGGGGCAATTATTCCCCTCTCGTATATCTTTTACACTATAAAATGTTACAATCAAGCAACAAGTTCATCCATTTCTAGTTCATTTTTGCTCTATTACCCCGGAATAATTAACCCCATCCCAAGCGAGCCCTTATTCTTAATTATTAACCTAACATTTTCTACTTCATCTTATATCAACTTTCACTCATTTATCAACCATTTAGTTGCTCAATTAAAATTTTTCCTATTTGAATGATTATTCTTGAATTAGTAATTTTAGCTCTTTAATATCCACAATATCCACAATATAAATAGAGACTTCTTCCTTCTATATGTACTAATATCCACAATATAAATAGAGTTTCGCTCTTTAATTTTTATAATATCCACAAAATTAATGATTTAATTTTATAGTTTCTTAGTATACTAGTCATTTTTGTGTGTGTGTTTAATCCTCGTACAATTATTCAAATAAATTATTCTATTAAAAAATTGTGTTATAACTTATATTTTCTCCGTCTCAATGAATTGTTTGTCTATTCCATATTGGGCGTCTCAATGAATTGTTTGACTCTTAGCTCCACATATCACCTCTTTCCCTTAGTGGCAAAAACAAAGTCAAACAATTTATTGGAACGAAGGAGTACTGAGTAACCTATAAACCTATAACCCTATTGTTCCTATAGTACATTTGTTTCCTTATTTCAATACGGTTTTCATTATAATGCATTTTATTTTGGACATACATTTTATTTTTGGACATACCTTTAAATAATATAGCGGACTAATTTTAAATTTTGTATTTTCATTATTAGAATCATTGGTTTATCTTTGATTAGAGGCAAAAAATGATTGAAATTGAAAAAATATTTATTAAGCTTATAAAACCTTTTAATTCTAAGGCTTTGATGTTGTTGTTATTGACTTGTTAATAATGCATTCGCGAGTTGAGACTTGAGAGCACGTGTAAGATGTATCTAGAGTTGGTGTAGTGGGACTCGGTCATCTCAAGTTGGATTAGGGCCAAACCATCCAAGTTAATAATTTCTACCACTTCAGAGTTTCGAATCAACCTCATTGAATCGGGTTAGGTTATTCGATGAGATTGAATACAAATCGGACCTACAAATTGTGATATCGTCCTCTGTGTGACGTGTGAGTCCACAGGACAAAGCACTAAAACGGGGGTAGATCACTTTATTTCCATTAGGAATTGGGATGAATGGATGATTGATGAAAAAGTGTAAAACCTTTTATGGGGTTGAATTATTATAGAAGCGGAAAGACAAGAAGGGGCATTACCCAAATTTACCCTAAAAGGGACAATAACAGAGCTGACACACTCCCTTAAAAGTGTCCTCTGCCTATGAAATAGTGCCCCCTTTCCTTCACCTCGCCTCTGCCCAATGTCACCCAACTTACTTGACTCCATTATACATACGAGTATTTTCATTTGCCATGAAAATCAGGTCAAGCCTTACTTTTTGGTCCCGCTTCATTCACCACCTTCGTACCTAGCTACATTCAACACCATAATTATAACTCACGGAGGTCTTTGCGTGCCAGCCCTTATCATTCTTACATCAATGCTCGTATGCTTACCTTACAATTAAGGGGTTTATGGTATCATGGCTTATGATATGGGACTCTGATCGAAGGTAGACTGAACGTTTTTTTCTTTCTTTCTAGAAGTGATTATATCTAACAAGTAGTCGCAACCGTTAATCAGTGTGCAAACTTGTCTAGTGCCCAAGGTATAAGTATAAAACTAAAGGGTAGACAATGTCTTGTGATTGAACAAGAAATGGAGATTAACCCAAGTTAGCTACGAGTATTAGGAACCGAAAGCAAAAAAAAAACATAGAAATCAACTATCGCTGGAAAAAAATACTAGTCCATGACACATTGACAACCCTCTTGGCAGGCCCGTCAAATCAATTTACGGTGTCCTGTTCTATAAAACAAAATGTGGCCCCAACGATTTCAAATACTTGGTCGTACATATTTTTGGATTGTGTACTCTGTGTCCATGATAAACCTATATATATATATTGGACTCTTTATTATTTGGATTCCTATTCTTATAATGGTTTGAATATACTGGTAGACGGCCCTTTCTCTTGGCCTATATCATCGTGACCCAACTCAAACAGCTTAGTAGGAGTCTCCTCTTCCTCACAAATACACAATTGAACACTTTGGCTAACTCCTACACTTGTCATCCAATCCGCACAACGATTAACTTCTTCATGATTGATATGTCAACATCTTCTATAAACTAGAGAATAGACAAGGAAAATGCGGGATAGAGACTAGATTGCAAATTCAAATGGGAGATAAGAATAATTTATTCTGTATGGGATTTGTGTTGTTTTCTTTTATGATATTGATTAAATTGTAGCACCCAATGTTAATAAAAAAATTTAAATTATAAGCTTAAATAATAATGTTCAAAAAAGTGATCGAGAGTAATACTCATTTCAACATGTATTTTCTTTTCTGAAAGGTTAAGTCAAGAACTTTATAGTTAAATTGTTGAGGAGTAGTTCAAAGATGGATGAGTGAAGTAATTCAACGATAACTGACGTCGTGTGAAGATCTCTAGGATGAACATTAGCAAAGTCAAAATGAATTAGAAAATACTATGATTGTATTGGTTTACGAGTTAGTCAATTACAACATCTGCAAACTACCATTACTAACTACGCTACTTATTACGAAGTACAATCTAAGAGTAGTTGTTACATTCTTCTCGTTTTACAAGAACAGTGAATCATTATAATCACTAGCATGTTCGTTTGAATTGTAGTCAAAAGAAAGTATGGTAAGAAAACTAATGTGTATGTTTTATATAGTAATGTCGAGTGTTGTAGTTATAACATATATGTCACATACATGAACCAAAACGACATAATAATTGAAAATGGATCAATCATTCCTTTATCATACAATCCGATGTTATATATTCAAAAAACACAAAAGAAGCAACACTATAAACCATCAAGCCAAATCAAGTCTAATAAGGTATTTGGTTGGAACTTTTGGAAATGGATTAAATCCATTTTCTTAGATTAAAGCATTTCAAAATAAAGTTAGATATATATTCATATCCACCACCACTACTACTACACGTATGATTGCAAGTTCGAACCAATTAAAACAAGTACTAGCAAGTATGCGATTCTAACATCCTATCTTTAATTATACCCTAACTCTCCTTTCCAATCTAAACGCAGTAAACCAATAAAGCCTAAATTCAACACCTAAAACATACTCCGCTAAACTCGTAAAGTCATTCCAAAAATAACCCGTTTACAAGATTCGAATGGTCCTAACTCCTAAACCCCTACTAGCTAATTTACACATTATTATAGTTTATTCATTCATCCCGCGAATCTAATGTAGGACCTTAAACATATATACTCAAGTAGTAGCCTATATATCTTGTGAATGTAAAGGACCAACCCCCCAGTCCCCCACCCCACCCTTAGTCCCCCACCCCCTATTATAAATCTCCCTCCCTCCCTCCCTCTATTCCCATCCATCGATCACTTCCAATCCCCTCTCTCATTTCTACGTCTTTCATTCTGCCATTGCCTCACGTGCAAACCTTACTTACTTACTTACTCATTCCCACCTTCCAAGCTTCACTCTTTTTCACTAGTCTCATAGGTTTTTGTGTTATAATATCATATTCATTCACCTTTTTCCTCATGTTATTTTGTGCCTTCAATTAGCTTCCTTCCTTAGCTTTCTACCTACCTTTGATGCTCTTAATCTTGTACTAATACTCTTTAATTAGTCTTGTGTTAATCATCATTAATCAGGTATGGCTTTAGAAACCGTTGTTTTCTCACAAGATCCATTTTCAACTTATACTACTTATTTTAGTAATAAAGACTTTCATTTGTATAGTAATAATATAATTAGCAGTAGTAGTAATTATAACTGCAACTTTGGTATGAACAATAATAACTCTGATTTTGTTAATTATTCTTCTTTGTTATTATTGGAGGATAATAATGATCAAACACCATTTCCTACTACTACTACTAATAGTAATAATGTTGGGTTATTTGATGTCATTGATGATGATAATAATAATAATCCAAACCCTGAAATCCTCATTGATGATATAAATCAATGGGATCAACATATTCAACAACAACAACAGCAACAACAATATAGTAATTTGTTCAATAATGATTACTCATCGCCGGAGGATTATATCTCGGGCGAGGCCCCACCACCCGCAGTGACACCGACAGTGAGTCCTGCCGATGGCGGGGTGAAAAGGAAGAGAAGGCGGAGGAGTGGGAAGAACAAAGAGGAAGTTGAGCAGCAAAGGATGACTCACATTGCCGTGGAGCGAAATCGGCGAAAACAGATGAATGACTACCTTGCTTCTATCCGTTCATTGATGCCTCCTTCTTATGTTCAAAGGGTACGTATGTTTCAATAATTATATAAACATCTTATCAAATCTATAAACATAAATAAATATTGATGAATGATGATGTAGTAACTAGTACGTACAACTAACAGTCAATGAAATGTGAAACATGGAGGCTAACAACATTTATCGACAGTTGTTTGGCCACTTTTGACGGACACATTGGTCTTCAAGTCAAAAAGTTGTGACTAAATAAAGATATTTGGTTATTGTTGTGTTACACGGGTTAGTTGTCGGGTTTACAAATATGGTTTTGATGAGGCCGTCTTACTTTTATGGCGGCCTAGGTCCTATTTGGTTTCGTTAAATATTTGTTTTTCTGTTATTGTAGGGAGATCAAGCATCAATAGTGGCGGGAGCCATAAATTATGTGAAAGAGCTAGAGCAGCTATTACAATCAATGGAAGGACAAAACAAAGACAAGTTGCCTCATCACCCCCACCAAGAAGATAACCAAAAACCGTCGTCACCACCACAGTATGGTGACGGCGCAGATGACTGTAATACTAATGGGGTGGTGCCTAGCTCATCGAAGAGCACAAGTGCACCACCCGTATTTGCTGATTTTTTCTGTTTCCCTCAGTACTCAAGTCGGTCCAACCAAGCCTGCGCAACAGGAAGCAATTCAGTGAGTAGTAACTCGGGCATTGGTGAGATCGAGGTGACCATGGTAGAGAGCCATGCAAACGTTAAGATTTTAACCAAGAAACAACATAAGCAACTTCTTAAGTTGATTGCTGGTCTTCAAAGTCTTCGTCTCAATGTTCTTCATCTTAATGTCACTACTCTTGACTCCTTTGTCCTTTACTCCTTAAGCCTCAAGGTTAGTCGTTAATATCACTTTTATACTATATTTTTTTTATCAATCTTTTTATTTCTAATCATGATTATATATACTTATTATTTCGCGTAGCTGAGTGAGAGGTTGGGGTTCGATTCTCACCATGTAGTGCGCTTTTCTCTAGACCAAAAAAAATCGCGGAGAAAGAAATGTAATTTTGAGTATCAAACTTTCTTCTGTGGTATTTTTTTTTCTAACGAAACGCACTCTTAATCGCATTAATAAAGTGGAGGGTAATTGAATCCGAGACCTACCGTCTACAATATATATTTGTTTTAGTCACTCGATTAAGACATACGGAGTATTCGGTAGCAAAAATGGGTAACTTTAATTATTTTTGAGTATCAAACTTTTTCTTTAGATTTATATTCTTGCTAAAGCCTTATGTTATACTCGTATATACGGAGTACATGTTTAGGGATTAGGTATTTTTGGTAGCAAAAAATCGATCACTTTGATTATTTTGGGGATTTAGGCCTTTAGGGTAATGGCCTGGTGTTACCTCTTGCTACTATGTCCCCCGTAGCTCGAAAAGCTCATGAATAACTCGGGTTTGGCTTGGTCAAAGATCAAAAAGCTCAGCTCGAGCTCAGGTCAACAACTTAACGAGTCACGCTGATCAAAATAATGTGATTACTTAATATTTTACTCTTAGGGCTCGCTTGGGATGGGGTTAATTATTCCGGGGGTAATAGAGCAAAAATGAACTAGAAAATGATGGAAAGTAGTGATGATATTAAGCGGAAATAGAAAAAATTAAGGAAATATAGCTTATTTAGGGGGAATTATTACTCCCCTCTCCCCCCTCCCCCCAAGTAATGCATTACCCCCAATGGGGTTAATTATTTTCCCTCGTATCTTTTTTTACACTATAAAATATTACAATCAAACAACAAGTTCATCCATTTCTGGTTCATTTTTGCTCTATTACCCCTGGAATAATTAACCTCATTCCAAGCGAGCCCTTATTTTAAAAAATACTTCGTATTAAATATACGGAGTATAATTATTAGTATATACGGAGTAATTTTTTTTCACCTATGAAATGTTCTTACTGATTTGCCTAACACATTTTGTAAGTATTTTTGGATATCAAGTTATTAAAAAAATATCGATGAAAAAAACATAAATTTAATGGTTATATACTTATATATAGGTTGAAGTTAGGCCTGAACTTGAGAGCTCCATTTTTTAAAATTCGAGGTTCAAGTTTGAATTTTGCTTAACAATAGAAAACGAGTCAGGCCAAGCTTGTGTCGGCTCGACTTATTATGACTAGAAAACTAACATGTAAGAGACTACTAGTAATTAATTATTTGAACATGGAACATTGATTAGAAATACTAGGGACAGACATGTTGAAACAATTACCATAAAAAGTTTGGAAGATTGTAAGGAGAGAGTTAGCCAGAAATGGAGTAAAAGGAATGTAGTCCATATATTGGTGCAATAATTAGGTAGGTAGCCAGGTGACAAATAAGCCAAGGCAGCCTAATCCTCCTAATTACTAATTAGTCAATTAGGCGACGTCTAGTTATGTTATTCCTTGACTTTTATGGCTCCAATTTTTGCGTTTATTGCTTCACCTATGTATATGAAAATCATATTAATACCCAAAGTTAGTTTGTTATCACGTAATTAGTAAACAACTGCTCCTGTTGGTGGATATAGTTTATGTCAACCATGTCAAGACATAGTGATATCACAAATGTTGTCACTGTTTTTTTTTATAAGAAGAGTCGTAAGGACGATTATGATGTTGACGGGTTCGAACCACAAATCATGAGTATCAGCTTTCATAATCTTACCGACTAAGTTAGTTGACATTTGTAGCATATATGTTATCGTTAGTAAAAAGTGTAATTTCTCAGTCATAACTGAGTGAGCTATTAATAATGATATTGTCATTTGTCGAATTGAGCTATTGTTTGGTTGTGTTGTCGATTTTGGTCCCTAATTTTTCATATCTATAGCTTCCGTTCTTCGTGTCTTAGCTTTGTTCAGAATGACATATGAGGCGTGTCTATGTTGTCGGGAGAAAATTTGGAAAACGAGATATTGTGGCTTGATGTATTGAAACTTTGTACCAATATATATAAAATTTGATGTGATAATCATAATTTATAGTTTATGTTTTATAACTTGGGTTGAATAATGAGATGATTTGGTTGAAATTGGATTGAACTAGGTTGAGGATGGATGCCAGCTTAACTCGGTTGACGACATTGCAGCTGCAGCTAATCATATTCTTACTCAAATTCAAGAGGAAGCTGCTGCTGCTGCTTTACTTGAATAAACTAGGAGTCCTTATAGTATTAGTTTACAATTAATAAGTTCTTAGAATTGTATGCTCATGTGTGTTCATGTTCTTTGGGGTTAATACATTTAATAAAAAGTATTATCCCTATATTTCTTTCAAAACCACATCTACCTGAATCGAGGCATTAAATCATACTCCGTACACAATACGACCATATGAATACATGCATAGACGACGTTAATCTTTCACATAACTCTCAAACCTAGCTTGCTCAAATAGAATGATGAAATGCAGGCTCGAACAAGGACGACAGAACTTGACATAGCTAGCTAGCTAGCTATACTTCATTTGTAGTGTTGGTAAATGAATGTCTCATGACATTTCGTGGTTTTGGTTGAGATCCATTTATATTCTAGGAAAGTGATTCTTGATGAGTTGGGCTGAGGGAGCCGTACAAGTTTTACTACCCTACAACTTTTTAACTTTTGTTTTTACCTCCCACCATATATGATGGAGTATGTATATAGGCTTCCTAACGTACGCCAAAAGATATCATGCAGTCATGCACCATTCATTCATCATATCAAGCATGTGCTACACCTACACGGAATGTGAGGTTGAAATCTTGAAGTGACTTCTAATAATTGTATTATGTATTTCATCAAATCAAATAATAATAATAATAATATTATCACGCAGCGCACCACAGTCCTATCATCGCCAAGGTTAAATTAGCTAATTAAAAGCTTCTTTATTTCTTAAATTATTTAGTTATGAAGTAGAGGAGTAGTAGCTTTATTCGACAAATTGGGAGTTGATGCTACATTTGATTGAATGGGTGTGAACATATTACATATATATTGGCTTTCGATTTGTCAAGAAGAATACAAAAATATTGTGCTTATACATCACATTATTGCCTATTTTGGCTGGATTTGATATTGTTTATATATGGTGAAGATGGTCTTCATGTTACATTAAAGTGTAAACTAATACATTGTTCCATCTTCATTGTTTGTTTAACTTTTATATTATTTGCGAGTAATAATTAAAGGTAAACAAATGAATGAGAATTAGAGATTCAACTTCAAAGGAGGCTATCAGAACTGACTGCATCCAACTAGCTATTCAACTTTCGGTCCCCAATTAGCTAATCCTTCGATCTTTTCATTAAAATAAATAAAATAAAGTGTTACATTCTCATACATTAGTTTTTACTACTCCGTATATTATTTGGGATAAATATTTGGAGGAAAGTAAATAAATAATTGAGGGAGATGGGAGATCAAGTGCAAGTATGAGTGCATTGGCATACATAATTATCCATGCACTGGGCTTCCAGAAGTGAAGCGTAGTTCTGTGATTCACATACAAGTTGGCATTGAGTATGATCCACTGAGCAATTTATGAAATCAAAGCTCTCCTTGCATGTCGCTTCCCCATCTATTCCTGCAACCAACCAATTCAATTCCCATCCATATATATATATATATTCATCATCATCTTTCAATTTTAGACATCTATGTTCTCCAAATCACTATTGTTACTTATGGAGTAATGACTTCAATTTAACTAATCATTACTCCCTCGCTCCATCTATCCTTTATGTTAATTGAAACATAAAGGACGGGGAGTAGTTTAAAATTGACGTGCTTGTATCTAATACTCCATCCTTTAACTATTGATGGTATATATAAATGTACTCATAATAACACAAAAAAAATGGATTAGGATTTAATTCCAAGGGTAAAAATCAATATTAGTAGCGAATCATTTGAGAGTGTAAGATATAAGCATTATAAAATTATAATTTTGTACTTCTAATTATAACATTTTAATGGTGTGTACGTAGGTTGTAGCATTGATTTGTTAATTCAAATGTACCTGCGGGAAAGATAATCAGGATTATAAGGAATGCTGCCATGATCATCAACCTGTTTTTCCACATTTTTTTAATTATTATTATTATTGCACTATTTTGTTATAGAATGATTACTTACAGTGACGAAGCTATGGGTAGGCCAAACTGGGCCTGGGCCCGGGGTCAGTATATGAGATTAATTTAAGGAAAAGTGAACAAGGGGGTTGAGTAGTTGGGTTGGTTACTTCTTACATTAAATCTTCACCCTGTTATGGAGGTTGTGGGCTCAAATATGCATTCTGACACCTTTTTTTAATTGTTTTCCTTGTTTTACTATTATGCAATTTATTCATTCATTGATCTTTCTTTTAATTACTACTCCCTCCGTTCCAATGAATTGTTTGCCTTTCGTTTTGACACCAAGGGTAAGGGATCCAATGAGGGAGCGACATGTGGAGAAAAACTCATGAGAAGGGTCAAATTGCATATAAAAAACATTCCTAAAATAGAAAGACAAACAATTCACTGAGACGCCCCAATATGGAATAGGCAAACAATTCATTGGAACGGAGGGAGTATTCTTTAATTTTTAATCTTGGACTCATGATACTTATTAATCCATCAATTACAATGTCACACATAATAGTTTTGTTTAGATTTTTAATAAGGACAATAATTTTTATTTTAGTCGTATTTTCATAATGTATCCTACCTTTTTGTGGTTAGAATAGTCGTAAAATCACTTTGCACATTTTCAAATAATTACAATCACAAGACACAACATGATTCAACTTAAAGAGTATAACACTGTCTTGCATTCTCCTAGATCTTCAACTAATGTAGATCTCTGAATATGATAATTAGCGTCCTAAAAGATACGGAGTACAAAATAAAAATGTTTATAGGGAAAAAAAAAAATCGGCCCGTGGTACTTTTTTATTCTGGCTTCGGCTTCGTCCCTGATTACTTATAGTAGTAGCTACTAATCAAAGTTGTTTGGGTTACAAATTACTAGTAGTCTACACCTCTTTATTTATATTACTACTTGTATTTTACTCAATATATGTATGTAATTAATTATTAAGATTTTGAAATCCAAAAGATTTCGCAAAATAAGTTCACGTTCTTTTCAACTTCTTTTCGGTTCAATTCGATCAGTTCCAAGAGACTTATTTTGTCTCAATACTTCGACTCACTTCACTTCAGTTCAACTAAGTTCAGTCTACTTTTGTCCAAAGGAACCTAACCTAAATTCTTTGTAATTATAGATTAATTCTATTTTGAATTTCATAATTTTTCTATGGTTTATGATTTGATATGGATTCAAGACAAATATAAACGAAGAAATATTCAGTTTGTGAAAGATTTTTCTGTATGATCTCCATCAATTGGAGGAGTTTGGGATATGAATGAAATAAAATGATGAGTAAATGAGTCACAAGTACAACTCACGAGGATATTACAATTAGGGGTGAGCAAAAATATACGATACGGTTTTATTATACGTATACGATACGGTATACGCTTTCAATTATACGAATTTCCGTATATCCGATACGAATAACCGGATATACGATACGGTTTTCCTTAAAACCGTAGCGGATACGTATCGGGGAAAATAGAAACCGGATATCCGGTTTTCGATCCGGTTTTTTAAAAGCAATAAAAAATATGAAAAATATAATCCTAATATGAATTTTACAATAAAGAATTCAAAATCCACCAATTATTTTCAAAGGTAAAAAACAAAACTATTAGTAAATTTATGATATTATCTATTGAAACGTAATATTTTGTTAGAATAATTGTACCGTAAGACATATATACCATGTTTTGAGGTTTTTTTTATATATTTTATTATATCAATTTATATAAAACGTAACGTTGCTTAAAAATCAATTAATTACTCTTAATTAAAATGAAAAAATTGTTTAAAAAAAAAGAAAAATAGAAGGAAAAATATAAAACCGGATACCGGATATCCGAAAACCGGATATCCGAAAAAACCGGATATCCGGAAAAAACCGGATCGGATACGGATCGGGAATTTTTTTATTTTTAAAACCGGATATCCGATACGGTTTACAAAACCGGATCGGATATCCGGTTTTGCTCACCCCTAATTACAATAGTTGATCCCAATCAATAATGATGAGTATAAATGTTTTTGGTACAAAATAATGTAAATTATTAATCAATTAACTCCTAAATCCTAATTCCTTACCCAAATTGTCTATGATTAGCCATATTTAATTTTGTGACAAAAGTCACCTAAAATATTACAAATGCACTACAAATGCAATACTACATTTCGTCGTCGACATTTCAGCCACGTCGTCGGCGCTTTATACGTGAATTTACTCTTTTACCCTTCCCCTAATTATGATTAATGATATTAAATAAGTTTGTTAATTAATGTAATTAATATTTCCGAGTATATTAAAATTACGGTTTTTGTACTCTTGAACGGTTTTTGAGGCACGTGTCTCAACGTAACTCATTTATCCTTATGTAATATATTCTAATGAATTTAATTAAGTTTCTTAACTAACGTAACAAATATATTCCCGACTAATATGAAATGTCGGTTTTTGGACTATTGAACGGTCTCCGAGACACGTGTCTCAATGTATCCCGGGAATATGTTTAGGAAATTTATATATAAACCCCCTTCTCCTTACAATTCATTTTCACTTCTTTCTCTCCCTTAAACAATTTCTTAAAAAATCGTTTTTCAAATATAAAACCGCTTCCACTCCAACTCCAAATCCGTACTCAAGTAAGTAGATCTATCTATTTTGTATTACCTTTTAGCTTGTATTTGATTATTTTGGATCGATTAGTTCGAGTATAATTAATATTAGATTGATAGTTTAGGTTGCCCATAGCTAATTTGTGTGTGATATATACCTCAATTGAGTAGTTATTGTTTTCTATATTCGATTTTGGTATCGGTTTGACTGATGGTGGGTATCGATTTTTGCGAATTGGGCGTCGTTTTTTCCAGAATTCGGTCTGGAAACAGACCGCGACGCATGAATATCGCGTTTCAGAGGCCTCTCAAACGCATGAATCTGGCGTCGAAGAGGTCTCCAAGACGCGAGATTCATGCGTCTGAGAGGCCTCTGAGACGCGATATTCATGCGTCGCGGAGACCTCCAAGACGCGACCTTCATGCGTCGCAGAGACCTCCAAAACGCGACATTCATGCGTCTGAGAGGTCTCCAAGACGCGATATTCATGCGTCTGAGAGGCCTCCCAGACGCGGTTTTCCGGCGTCGAATAGGCCTCCCAGACGCGGTTTTCCGGCGTCTTGGCCTGTTTTCGTTTTTTTATTTTATTTCTTTTGTTTAGGGTTTAGGGTTACGATATCCGTAAAGTTCGTTTATTTTTTGTTAGATGTTCGTATCGTTGCTGATGTGTTGGTTGTTTGAATTATTATTAGGAAATTATACGAAATGTTTATATGTTTAGGAATATTATTAGAATTATTATAATGAAATTCAGGATTAATTGTTGATAAGTTTAGGTTTTGAAATATTTTTGAAAAATTGTAATCAAAAAAATATAAGGATCTCTAGGTTGAAAATATCAATTTATCGTGAAAAATAATAACTAAAAAGTTGAATTTAGGTGAAAAACCTGTATCTCTTCCTAAAATCGGACACCCAATTGAGATAACGATGAGTACTAATTTTAAGGTTAGTAGTGTTTACTTAAAAAATAGTCTTATATGAAAATAATTAATTTGAGAAGAATATACGTTATCAATAATTTGTTCTTTAAATTAAATTTTATATCAAGCGACAACGTCGAAAGTAATAAGAATAGTAATATCTTATTATATCAGTAGTAGATTTTTTTTGACTATTACATATCGAATTGATTTTTCAAGTAATAAGAATAGTACGAGAACGTTAAATTTATTTCTTAATATTATTAACAAGTGACATAGTTTTGTTTTAACAACGTGTGGAATTTGTAAAATTAGATGGCTGATAAGGGGAAGAGTAGCCGGGTAGACGGTAGGGTCGTAACTGCGTCCACTCGTGCTAGGGGTAGGTGATGGCCGGGATTTGTCGCCAATCCTAGCATCAAACAAACCAACTAACCTAAACTAGAATAGCAAGGGCAAGTCGGGTCGAATCCACAGAGAGATCGGGAATGAGTACTAGTTCGGTCTCGGATTACAAATTAGCTACGCGAATCGATTGATAAGAGTGATTGAACTAGATAGACTAACTAATAAATACATAAAGAAACTAAAAATCTAAAACTAGAAATCTAAAGAAACAAAGAGATATGAAATGACGTAATCAAATAAGAAAAGGTACTAAGGGACGATGTCACCCGCGACTTATTCAAATCACGCTAACAAATGCCAAGTATCGAGGAAGTCGGGTTCTCGGACAAGGGCAAGGCGCATTCTAGGTCGGTCACCTCCCTCCCAGGCTCGTGAAACGACTAATTACCCCGTTTACCTCCCTCCCGGGTTCGTAAGACGGAATCCTAAGGTATAGACCGGAGACTCACTCCCGTGATGTTCCCCAAACTAACCCAAGTCAATGAAAAGCACGCTAATCGAAACTAGTGTTAGGGATACCCCGCTCAATTCTCACTCCCGTGTTCAACTAAGTAGAGTAAGGCAAGATAAAAGGGTAAAGTCGACATTCTATCCTAATCGACTCCCGTCGATGACCAAGGGATTAGATTCGACTCAAACTCCAAATACCAAGGCTATCCATAAATCTCCAACACGGCCTCATCCAATCACCCAAATAAACCGATACAAGGCATACAATCGCGCAATTCAAACAAATCGGGGATTCATCGACCCCTAGTGGGAAATCTACTCACTACCCATAATTATATTAATCAAAACACAAATAATTACCCTAAACATAATAATAAGCCTAAAGAAATAATAAAGATAAGAACTTTGGCTAATGAAATAAATTAAACTAAGCTAACCTAAAACATACTAATTACTTAACATAAAGATGAACACAAGCTAAGAATCATATTTCTAAACATAATAAACTATAAATACATAAACTTTAAGTGATTAATAATCTAGACATGAAATAAGATAAAATCGAATCAAATAAAAGAGAGAGGAAATTATATTGAGAATAAGGAAATGTAGAATGATTAAGAAAAGATTAGATGATTAAACTAATTAAATTAAAGGAATTAATTAAAACTAAAAAGGGAAGAAGGGAAAAACAGAGGAAGGAAAGGCTGCGTGCTGCGTGCTGCCTGCTGCTCTACTCCTACGCCATTCTCCCTCTATTTCTCTGCTCTATTGCCCTTTTCTATCTACTCTTCTTATTCTTCAAAAATCAGCCCATTACAAAGAGGTTTTGGTCCGTCTTTTCTCGGTAATTCCCGCTTCAAGTCCTACAAAATCAAATTAACAAAAAGCAGTACCGATTTCTCGAGAAATAACATAAATATATATTAATCGAGCTAGACTCGACTAATAAGCCAAATAAACGTAAAACGGCTAATTACTAACAAATCGGGTTATAAAATTGATCGAATAAGAGTAGAAATATGGGACAAAAACGAGTAAAATCACGAGTTATCAAACTCCCCACACTTAACTCTTACTCGTCCTCGAGTAAGCTCAAAAGATAAACTACGACCCATAAATAAAATCACGGAAAACAAAAACACGAAATATATACAAAAACAAAAATAAGCAAATATAAACAAACGAGTCACAAGTTTCCCAAATCAAAAGTCACGATTCTAAAATTCAACTAAAATAAAGAATATGAATATTAAGATTACTAAATCGGTTGTAAAAATTATTATTACATATTTCTTGGCCTCGGTCCATGCTATGTCGGGATGTGAGGCGGAAATGGAAGGAGTTCTCTCATGGAGTTATTGACTGATGCATACAAGTCTCGACCCCTTGAATAAACAAAGGGCTAGGGTCGTCCTAATCACCCAAGCGACACGAAACGATCCAAAATGGAAGACATGGATAAACAAAAATACTCGGGGGAGGAATCGTCTTTCTTTCTTTTCCTTTTTTTTTTTTTTTTTTCTTTTTTTCTTTGTATTTTTCTATTTTTTTTTTTTTTTTTTTTTTTTCTCCCCCTTATTCTTTTCTTTTTGAGAATTTTTCTTTGTTCGCTCGTATTTGATTCTTGAGCTCTTTTGGATGGAAGATAATGCAAAACTCAATATCAACTTTTATTTTGTGGAGTATTTTTGTGGGATATAGGATCGAAAAAATGATAGATCGTCACTTGGGTTATAGTCACCTAGACAAATATACAAAGCCAAAATCACAACACGGGAGGTGGAAGGTGGAAACAAGTGAAGGACACATCCGAGCGACTTATAGTAGGAGGACATTCAATATATAATACTAATAAACAACCAATAAGTAATAGAATATCTATACTCTTTAAAGAAGTTGAAAATTAGAAAAATAACTTTATCAACGGAAACGAGTGAACCGAGAAAACGAAAATCTTTTTGAAATTTTTCATTATTTTCAATTTTTTTCGAAAGAAAAACACAAAGACAACACAAATCACAAAGATAAGAAACTAAAAACAACAAAACAATCGACACAAACTACAATACCAACAAACACATATTTACAACAAACTCCACCAAAGTATCCTCCAACAAAAGTAACAACCACAATATCCTCAAGCACAACACAAATCGTCAATCCAAAATATACCTCCTCACACTTGAAACGAACATTGTCCTCAATGTTCAAAACTAGGGAGGGAAAGAAGGGGAGGGTGAGAAAATACCTTTGGAGCATAATTCTTCCCCACACTTGAATGATTTCATGTCACTAAGCCATCTTGCTACATAGTGGTTTCTTTCTTGCTAGAGATACCTACACACAAAAACACAAACAAACAAAAACATAAATATGTACAACAAACTTGGGGTGCCTCCCAAGAAGCGCGGTTTTAAGGACCGCCAAACCTACAAATCAAGGTTATCTACTTAGTGCCCACCAAAGATCTCATTAACTTGTCAAACGAGGTAGACCAATCCTCATTAAAGTGGTCATAAGGCATCTTAGTAGACAAACATGACAAAAGACAAAAGTCATAAGAGGCACAAAGAAGAGGGGTGAAAAATGCAAAAGTCCCAAATTCACCCATATACTCGGCACTAGCCTTAAAAGTGTCAAGAGGTGGATCAAAACATTTAAAATCATCAATGGTGTAATTGTTGTCCAACCCATCCTTAAGACACTTCACTAAGCCAACCTCTAATGACAAGCATGGAACATCGGCCTCAAAGATAGGATTGTCAAAATCCTCATCAACATACATGGCCTCAAATAAAGGGGTAAGAGAAACAAAGTCTACATAAACGATGGATGAAAGACATTCATCCTCAATACAAGATAAAGACTCAAATTTCTCCAAAATGGGCTCCTCAAAGAAATCAATATCAACATCCCATTTATCCCCAACTACTCCAATGTTCTCAACATCCCCAACATTTTCATCAACAAAATCATCATCATCCATAAGCATATCATAACCATTCACATTCTCATGGGGAAGGGGAAGATGATGATAATCAACATGAGATCGAACATAAGGCACATCCACAAGAGAAGAAGATTCCACATTTTCACCAAAAGCCTCAAACATAGAATAGTCATTAAGTTCAACTCTAGCTTGTGGTCCTCTCTTAAATGCCCAAATAGAATTTCGATTCTCATCGGCACTAGCCATGACCTCAATTAAAGTTCTAGCCTCATCAACGCTCAACTCATAAAATGCTCCTCCGGATGATATATTCACAAGGTTTCTAAGAGAAGGAAGCAAATTATCAAAGAAAATAAGCATGATTTGGCAAGATGAAATACCATGGTGGGGACAAGCTCTCAACAAACCCTTAAATCTACCCCAAGTCTCACTCAAAGTCTCAAACTCGCCTTGTTGGAAATTATAAATTGCACGAATCCTTTTGGCGGTTTTAGAAGGAGGGTAGAATTTGTTCAAAAAGGCTTGAGCTAAGTCATCCCAAGTGCAAAAGGTAGAAGAAGGGTGAGAGTATAACCATTTTCTAGCTTCACCCTTAAGACTAAAGGGAAAAAGTACGAGTTTGGTCGCTTGGTCCGATACTCCCTCCATCCTAACAAGAGAACAATTCGCCTCAAATGTCTCTAAATGGTCAATTGGTTCATCACTCTCTAAACCACAAAAGACATCTTGTCGAATCAACTCAATAAGCCCTGCATTAAACTCATAAGGTGCTTCCACAACCCCAATATTAATAGGCCGGTTAACATGAGTAGGGTTGGGTCTAGTAAGGTCACGTATGCTAGGCATCGTCATGTGTGCACAAAAGAGTGACAATTAAGAAACAAGTCACAAGATAAGAGGCAATGCAACACACAAGCATGCAACAAAAGACAAGTAACAAGTAACAAATGCGTAGTCTAATAAATCAAAAACTAAACTAATATCAATCCGTTGATCTCCCCGGCAACGGCGCCATTTTGATGGTCGGGATTTGTCGTCAATCCTACCATCAAACAAACCAACTAACCTAAACTAGAATAGCAAGGGTAAGTCGGGTCGAATCCACAGAGAGATCGGGAATGAGTACTAGTTCGGTCTCGGATTACAAATTAGCTACGCGAATCGATTGATAAGAGTGATTGAACTAGATAGACTAACTAATAAATACATAAAGAAACTAAAAATCTAAAACTAGAAATCTAAAGAAACAAAGAGATATGAAATGACGTAATCAAATAAGAAAAGGTACTAAGGGACGATGTCACCCGCGACTTATTCAAATCACGCTAACAAATGCCAAGTATCGAGGAAGTCGGGTTCTCGGACAAGGGCAAGGCGCATTCTAGGTCGGTCACCTCCCTCCCAGGCTCGTGAAACGACTAATTACCCCGTTTACCTCCCTCCCGGGTTCGTAAGACGGAATCCTAAGGTATAGACCGGAGACTCACTCCCGTGATGTTCCCCAAACTAACCCAAGTCAATGAAAAGCACGCTAATCGAAACTAGTGTTAGGGATACCCCGCTCAATTCTCACTCCCGTGTTCAACTAAGTAGAGTAAGGCAAGATAAAAGGGTAAAGTCGACATTCTATCCTAATCGACTCCCGTCGATGACCAAGGGATTAGATTCGACTCAAACTCCAAATACCAAGGCTATCCATAAATCTCCAACACGGCCTCATCCAATCACCCAAATAAACCGATACAAGGCATACAATCGCGCAATTCAAACAAATCGGGGATTCATCGACCCCTAGTGGGAAATCTACTCACTACCCATAATTATATTAATCAAAACACAAATAATTACCCTAAACATAATAATAAGCCTAAAGAAATAATAAAGATAAGAACTTTGGCTAATGAAATAAATTAAACTAAGCTAACCTAAAACATACTAATTACTCAACATAAAGATGAACACAAGCTAAGAATCATATTTCTAAACATAATAAACTATAAATACATAAACTTTAAGTGATTAATAATCTAGACATGAAATAAGATAAAATCGAATCAAATAAAAGAGAGAGGAAATTATATTGAGAATAAGGAAATGTAGAATGATTAAGAAAAGATTAGATGATTAAACTAATTAAATTAAAGGAATTAATTAAAACTAAAAAGGGAAGAAGGGAAAAACAGAGGAAGGAAAGGCTGCGTGCTGCGTGCTGCCTGCTGCTCTACTCCTACGCCATTCTCCCTCTATTTCTCTGCTCTACTGCCCTTTTCTATCTACTCTTCTTATTCTTCAAAAATCAGCCCATTACAAAGAGGTTTTGGTCCGTCTTTTCTCGGTAATTCCCGCTTCAAGTCCTACAAAATCAAATTAACAAAAAGCAGTACCGATTTCTCGAGAAATAACATAAATATATATTAATCGAGCTAGACTCGACTAATAAGCCAAATAAACGTAAAACGGCTAATTACTAACAAATCGGGTTATAAAATTGATCGAATAAGAGTAGAAATATGGGACAAAAACGAGTAAAATCACGAGTTATCAGTAGGCCGAGGCCCCCACCTACCGGCCCACCAGAGCCATCGTCTTCCTCTCATGGGGGTACACTAGACATTCCTGTTCCACCTTCCCGCACCACGAGCGGTAGACACGACGGTTGTTCGGAGGGAACTGCGAGCGGCGAATTCCGCCAGGCGTCCAGGTCGTTGCAGTCTGCCGACCTGAACATGGAGTTCGATGAGGAGGAGAGGCGACACGCTTTTCCGGAGAACTTCTCGGAACAGCAGGCGGAGGAGCAGGAGGAGGAGACGGACGCGGGGACATCACAGCAGGGTAAGGTTGTTGTCTACAGGAAGGGGCCTGGAGGCACTTTCGTCGGGAGTGTGGGTACTTCGGCCTCGAGCGTCCCCCGGCGTACACGAACCGACACTACGTGGATTCTGCATGGACCTAGTCCCGGAGGTCCCATCGATCCGTCGGTGATCCCGAGCTTTGGGGGTCATATTGCGCGTCGGCTTTGGTCAGAGCCAGGTCACGAGCGGAGTCTGCTGACGACCTACAACCGTCCTCGGATTGTTAGGGAGTTGGAGTCGTTCGACCGCTTTCCTCAGGTAGTGGATGCTGTCCGACAGTCGGGGCTGATTCACCTACGGGCGTGCATTCTACGCAACTTGGACATACCGCTCCTTACAGCATTCGTCGAGAGGTGGCAGCCGGATACGAACACATTCCACATGTCGTTCGGCGAGATGACTATCATGTTGCACGACGTCGCCAGGATCTTAGGGCTGTCTATAGAGGGTGAGCCATGCGCTGTTCTTAACGAGACTGGGAGTCTGGCTGATGGGAAGACCGCTGTGGGGAACTTCTTCGGGATGAATGATTTGCAGTTGAGGGCACCCAGGGGGGATGCGGGCCCTCCCATTTTGAGGAGCGGGTCGGTACTAGCGAGGGCTGTGCGTGAGAAGATGAGCACTGGGACCCATGAGCAGACTGTGCAGGGTTACCTGATCACGTTGTTGGGAGAGTTCCTCTTTGTGGATAGGTCGAGCGATCGTATTCGTCCGTCAGTCTTCCCACTGACGAACAGCTTGGATTCGATTCCTGGTTTTGCGTGGGGTGCCGGTACGTTGGCGTGGCTGTACAGGAATTTAGGGATGACTTCGAGGGAGGGGTTCACCACTTTGGCCGGCTGTTTGACTTTGCTTCAGGTGTGGATTTATGAGTACTTCCCTGTTATGTCTTCTGTGTTTCGGATTTCATGCTTGCGTATTTGTACTTCTTTTATGTCGAGAACTCGTTCCCATTTTATTTGTAATTTCTATATGTCTTAACAGTTAAGACTATCATGTTTTATTTCGGATGATTTTCGGATGACTTGTAATATGTTCACGTTGGGTACTCGTTTTTTTTTTCAATTCAGATGTTTTTTATGTTCGTTTGTTTCTTAATAGTGTGATTTACCGATTTCTAAAATTTACAAATGAATACAACACTGGTCTGAAATATGAATATAATACAAATGCTGGTCTAATATTTACACTACACTAAAGATGGAAGGGGTTGTTCCGACCACCTGGGTCGTTCTGATCAATCTGATAACTCGGAAAGTACGAATTCCACTCCTCGACCCACCTATCCTGACGTGCTCGGTAAAACTCCGGATAATGCACTGTAGTACCATCATGCGCGCCTCGCCAAAGTATGTGTGTAGGAGGCATCGGGCAGTCATCAGACATTCGCAACCTCATCCAGTGACCTGCTCCCCCGCGTTCAACGTGCATTATCCACATAACGCCGAATGGGAGGTGGTTACCTGGCATCTCTCGCAACGGGTAGTAGGTACTGCAGGTGAGGTTCTCGGACACTCGACATATAACCCAGTTGTTAATTGTGGCAAAACCGAATAAATCGCAGTCGTCGAGATAATGCTCCGCCCCAACCGGGTACGGGACCGTCGTACCTACACGGGTCATGGCGCCTTCACGCCCGTCGGCGTCAAAGATGTACACCTTGTCGTACATGGGGGAATGGATGTGCTCCCACAACGCCATTCTCTGGCGAGTATAGCTGCTCTGGTCACCGTACACTGCATGAGCCATGACACGGAATCCGCAGTGACCGTCTCCAATAACATCTATCCAGTTCACGAGATACGGACACATGAAACCAACAAGTTTGTCTATGTCCGGGAAGGGCCCCCCCATGTAGTTCACCTCAAGGGGGGCGTTCGGTTGCCCCTGCCATGTGCCCGTGGTGGACTGGGAGGCGGTCGGTGTGGGTGGTTCGGTCGACTGACTACTCCCTGGCGTTGACGCGTGCGTAGTCCTGGCCGACTTACTCGGGGTCGCTCTCGTGTCGGTGGTCCCGTACCTCCTCCTGGCGTGTTCGACTCCGATAAGCAACCTCCCTGTCCCCTTAGATTTTCTGGGGTTTGGATTCGGGGTAGGATCAAGTAGCCCAGATTCCTCCTGACGCAATGCGGAATTCAGGACATCAATGTAATGTCGCCACATACTCGGATCGCTCTCACGTATTTCCTCAATCAACCCGTCAAGCTGAAATTTGTCGCTGACGGGCATCTCTTGCTCCCCGGCATAGTCAAGCGTCCTCCAAAACACATGAACGTCGGCCAACTGCACTACTGAATTCCGCATCATCATCCCGGCAAGTCGACATGCGCAAGGCAAACCCTTCGACGTCCTCAATACACACCCGCACTCGTGAAAAACCCGATCTCCCAACTCTTGCATCCTAGACAGTTCCCCGGTCAGCAAGTCCAACGCCTTACGACTTACCCGGAGTCTCAAGTTCTTCAAAATGGGTGGTAGAAAAGTTGATTGCTTCCTTCGGGATGTCTCCAGCTTCTTTCGCAGTTTAGACTGCTGACGACCGATTAACCTGTCAATTCTATCGAACAACCGATCCAAGGACGCTGTCGACGTGCCAAGAGCCTTCTTCAAAGCCGCATGCGTAGATTCGACGATGGACGTGGTGGTGTTGCCAAAGTAGATTAGGACATGCCGTAAAACCCATATGAATCGGCTAATGGACACCTTTGACATAACCAGTTTGGACTATATCAATGGTATAGTGGGACGTCGGTCACGAGTACCGGCCCGGGAAAATGGGGTTTATGCATGAACCGTAAAACTAAAACGCGCATTGTACTAGTCAAACGATTTCTATTCGAGTCTCACCCTGAGGACACTGAAGGTTATTAACTCATCAGAAAATCCCCAGCGGAGTCGCCAAATTGTGGACATGACATAGGTCCACCCCGACGCGGCCACGCGCGGGTTTTGGGGAGGCGAATGAATCTCCATGAGATGGTCAAATGGAAATTTAAATCGAAGTCGGAGTCGCCACCGAATGTTATGGTTATTCGGAACCGTTCGAGCCCACTATATGTCGTAGTGGGCCGTGTACAAAATACGGCCCATTTCCGATGTCAGAGTTTATTGGGCTCGTCCCTTTTGCATATCGATATAGATGCCGACTGGAGCGGTTAATCGTATATTGAATGACTCTCGTTGCCAATGGTTTCGGACATCCGGAAACCACGGTTCTGAGTAAGGGGTGAGGGTACGTGTTGGGAAGTTCACTAAGAACACCCAACCCCGCCCGCACATTAGCGACCTCTACTAGGATATCGAATGACGTTTTAATGCGCGCGTTAGTTGAACGATGAATGATATGCAAACATTGTTTTCCTAAACATGTGAGAAATTGAATGGGTTGCTAAGTGGTTTAATGCATGCAAAATTAATTAATGTCAAAGTCAAATTTAACATGTGAGATTCGTTTTAGTATAATAAAACAAATAAAAAAAAGGATGAATTTGCTACAAAATGAACAAACGAGTTAGTATCGATTTGTAAATAATAATATAGCAAATAAAATATACGAAATCGAGAAAATAAATATTAATCGAAATCTGAGAAATATTGTTTGAAAAGAACGTTGTTTTGTATAAAAAACGAAGTTCGAAAAATAATAAAAAAAGACGAAAAGGGCGCGGCATGACAGCCAACCGCGCGACTCGCCCGGGATGCCGGCGGGTCGCGTGGTGACCTGTTTCGGTGCCGGTTTTCGAAAAACTCGATGTTCGTATTAAATCACGTATGAATATTGCATGACTCATACTCGACTTAATATTTTCGATATCTTTTATATTCAACAGTTAACTACGAAATTAATATCGAATACTCAGAATAGTTTTGGAAAAGATGTAAATTTTAGAAATCGATCGAAGAATAAATAATAAAACGAACGAAAACGTAGAAAAAAGAAATCCCGGATTCCAGGCCTGCGCGCGAGTCGCCTGGGCATGGCGCGACTCGCGTGCGGGTCTGTCCGTCTTTATATTTTTGTTCGAAAATTGTTATTTTGAACGAAAAGTAAAAGAAAAGAATTTTGACAAAAAAGATGTAACGATTTTTGATATCGTCGAAATCTTAATATAATTCTTTTTGATACGATATTCGATTATAGAAAAATCGATATCGTATGTTTAAGAATATTCGTTATGAAAATAGTTTTTCGTTAATAACGATATTAGAAAAAAAAAAATAAGAAAACGACTCTTGACCCATAAGAAACGGACGAAGAGGAGAAAGGGAGAGAAGGGAAGAAATCGGGTTTGATTACACCCTCAACCTACATGCTCTTGTTGACTCGGATCGGGACTCGTCGGAATGTGGCTAGGCACGGGAGTGTCGAGGCAACGTCGGTTGGGTTAGGGTGGTATGGTTTTGACGGGTGAAGGGTGTCGGATATCGGGACCGGTTTCCTTCGGGTTTTGGATGTATTATCGGTTTCTCGATGCTAAAGGAATTATGTGTGTGTGTATGAATTGTGTAGGAAGAATTGTTGGTAAAATCGTATTGATTAATTCGTCTCTTCTGATGTTGGATGCAAGGGGCTATTTATAGGAAATTCCCGACCTTGGCTTGGGAGAGTTTGACTACCGCTTAGGATAGGAAACGAGGGAACTTGAGGGAAATAAGGATTCCGCTTTCTTGTGGAGGAAGAAAGGCAAACCGGTGGATTTGCTCTGTTTTGGGCTGTCTCGGCCGAGTGTTTTACACTCGGTCGGGTGCTCGAATCGGTTTTTGAATAGGATTCCTGTTTGAGCTAGAATTACCGCTTGAGTAAGAAGCTGAGGAGAACGAGAATTCCGTTTTCTTGTAAGGGAAGAAAAGAGGAAAAAACCGGCTGGTTGTGTACTTGGCCGAGTGTTTCAACTCGGTGGAGTGTTTGAGTCGGTTCTCGGATAGGATTCCTACTCGGGATCGAATTCTACCTTAAACGGATTTGTTTATTGCTTGATGTGGCTGATTTTTTGTGGAATTTGAATATGAATCGGACACGTGATATGTCACGGTCAGTCCGGAGGTCTCGGAAAAAATCCTTGACCGGGTTTTGACTCGGTCGCTAAAAGACGGTTTTACCCCTGGTGTCATATTCGACCCAAATTAGTGTTATTTGACTCGAAACGACCCACTGGGCCTGAATTTGAGGTTGGTTTTGTAAGATTTGTACTCCGTAAAATGCCTAGGCCAAATGTCCATCATTTTGAGCCCATTTCCGAGTACGTTAAAGCACGTTAGCGTCCGATCATCATCGAGTGTTTGTCGGAAATTGCTATAGACACCTGGCGGTCAAAATGTGGGTGTCTACAGAGCCCCCACTCTGACTGAGGCTTGGACAGGGCGAAAGTCAGAGTAGCTATCAGGCCAATCAAAGATTAAGACCTGGCAGCTTCCGGTCGGGTCGTTTAAGGTCTATTAGACCTGCGTGGAGGGCCCGCCGGCCATGGGCTAGAAATGTACCTGAGCTGATGATAACTCCGTGGGGAATTGAATTCGTCGCATAAGACTTAAAATGGGCCTGTATGTGGGCTCATCTCGTTAAATACCGTTGGGGAGATATGCAAATTGCGCTGTCGTGATTTGTACCTGTATAAGTTACATAAAATTTTGCATGCAACACGTAGGCGAAACAAATATGACTCGCGCTGGGGAGTAAAAATGATTTTTGCTGCATTTTGAAATCGAAGTCCTGAAAGCAACTCACGTGCTAGGAGATGGGTTTCCAAAATTGAAAGGGTTGAAAAGAAATTTGCAGTTTAAATAGATTGAAATTTGACCTTGTCGAAAAGGATTTTTTTTCAAATGGCTAAGTTTTTGCAAATGAGAATTTGAAAAGAGAGGCCTACCGGCTGACTCGACTCTGGATGCGACAGGACGAGTTGACAGACACGACTGGGACTCTCTAAGGGTTGGACCGTGACTTGGTAAGGAGGTGGGCCACCTAAGATGACAAGACTCTTAAGTTGCGTTATTCCGTAGCCTAGGCGAGTGACAACACGGTCGAATCCTCGGAATAGGAAGGATGTGCTATGGGGGGATTGCAATAGTCTGTAATGAGACCGTTTTGGCATGACAGGACTTTTAGCAGTAGCAATGCCGTAGTCTAGTGCTCTTCTGGATTTTTGGTGTTTTGGGTACATTTCCAAGGTGGGTATTGCCTCGAGTCCTGACAGATTCTTGTCTTCGACTGAGCCGAGTACTAGGACACACTATAGAAAGAAGGCTAGATTTTGAATGTATCTGGATTGTGTGAGTGGATGGAGAACTTCTGCCTAGGAGAAGCCCCCAGAATGACAAAGCTAACTGTCGAGAACATGACAGTGTCGTGACCGGAATGATGGTGCTTTTTGAACGTGTGTCAATGTGGGTGGTTGTGCCTCTGTTGAAAGGCTGCCTACGTATTCACATGTGGTGAAATCAAACCAAGCCGTAGTTCAGTGGATTATGGTGCCTAGTTTATTAGAGCTTTGTGTGTAACTAGCCATATTGACGGTGTAAGCTAGGTGCATTCCCAATGATGTCTTGATCAAAGGGCTAGAATGGTTAGGATATTGATCCTGTGACTGTGAGCGTTCTCCGGGATAGCCCCCAGAGGTGGTGTGCACTATTTGGGCATGTTCTATGCCGACTGCAAGTTGAGTTCCCGTGTTTGGGGTTGGTAACTGGTTTGAATGAGAAGAATTGGGATGGGATTTTAACGAGTTCTGCTCTCGGGGATTTTAACGAGTTCTGTTCTCAGGGATTTTAACGAGTTGTGCTCTCGGGGATTTTAACGAGTTTTGCTCTCGGGGATTTTAACGAGTTTTGCTCTCGGGGATTTGATTAGTTTTGCTCTCGGAGGATTTGACGAGTTTTGCTCTCGGGGGATTTGACGAGTTTTGCTCTCGAGGGATTTGACGAGTTTTGCTCTCGGGGGGATTTGACGAGTTTTGCTCTCGAGTCTTTGTATGGTGATTGTGAATTTTGTTATGTAAAGGGGAAGTCGAGTAAAATGGCTCGAACTTTGATCGGGATAAGTTTTGATAATGCGAGATCTGATTTCCATGTCTGACCCTAATGGTTAGGGGTATCCTATGGAGCTTGAATCCTCAAAATTCCGGGCTGTCTCTGGCCTGGGTCTCGGGAAGGTCTTGAGGGTTGTAATGTGGTGTTAGCTGACCAGCTTGATTGTTCTCCCTTATTGGATGGTATGAGTATTGATAATTTTGAATTGATCGTTTTCACTACGGTCATGGTTTTTTTGAATATTTTTGGTTGACCTCTTAGCCCCGGTCTCGGGATTCTTCATTTGGATTGACCGCGTCTGGTCGAGAGATGTTGATAATACTTTTTTGATCATGGCCAGCTTTTCTGTTTTGGCCTTTTGCTTTTTTTTTTCTTGGACTTTTGATTTTTTTGTCCAGTTTTTTTTTGTCGGTCAGACTAACACCTAAGGTAGGGACTGGCTAGTCTTATTGGATAGGTGTTTATTGTGGGAAGTGGGCTTGCCTCCCGTCTTGAACCCAAACTAGAAGGCTACCCAGATTTGTCATAGGATTCGATATGCTCCTGCTACGGGTAGTTATGTGACTTTCTATACCAGACATGGAATAGGTAAAAGGAAAACACGGGCTCGGTTTCCTGCAGTCATTATAGATGTGCCTATAATAGTCACGTGCGTGTGCTCACAGTGTATGATGGTGTTCATCATGTTCTCGGAAACACATAAGGAAAGTATGTATGAGAAATAGAAAAGCTGATTTTATTGAAATGTGAAAAGAGGACAGAATATCGCTGACTCTGACTTTGATTTGGAAATGAGGATGTAGGGTATCCTAGACTCGAACTCAGACTTAGACTTAAACCAAATCTAGACTCTCGGATGGTGTTGTCAATTCAGCTTCTAAGGACTCAAGTTGATGTCCAGTATAGCCTCTAATAGACGCTTCACCCAGATCTTCATTTTGTCGAAGATCATCTTCAATCCTAATGCCCATTTTGGTAAGCACTGCAAAGTTCGAAACGCCGGCATACCTAAGATGGACGCGATAGGAAGGGAGGAGGTTGTTGATGAACGCCTCCACTAGTGTCTTCTCGTTGGGCTTGTCTACCAACTTCACACTTTCGGCCCTCCACCTTTGAAGGTATTTGGTGAAACCTTCTTTGGGCTCTTGGGCCATAACCTCCAGAGTACGCATCGTAGTCTGGATCTCGGCGTTATCCGCGTAGTTTCGCGCGAATTCTGTTGCGACATCGTCCCAGGTTCTGTATTTCTTGGGATCAAGCCTGTAGTACCAGGCTTTCGGGTGCTTTTCCAGAGAGGAAGCGAAGAGATGCTTGAACATGGTCGATTTGACCCCCTTAACAGCCATAAAGTCTTTGAAAGCCCGAATATGGAGTACCGGGTCTTCCGTCCCGTCAAACATTGGTAAGCCCGTTAAGTTGAGGTTAGCGGGCAGTTCATCGGTCAAGGGCAAATAGGTACGGGCATTTTCCGTGAGAATGGTGTTTCTGGTGGTCGAGTGGACCTGTTCTTCAAGTTTGCGAACGACGCTGACCAGTTCAGCTATGGGCCCAGTAGTTTCATTCCTGACCTTAAGAGTCCTTTGCTCCACGGCACTCAAACGGGTGGAAATGGTCGTTTGTTCGGCCCTGATAACCGTCAATTGGGCTTCAAGCTCAGCTAGAGAGGTTGTCAATTGGTCCAAAGTTTCTTGCATTTTCTGGCGTCTGGTTACCGGTGGCTTGTCTGTAAGAATACCGCGTAATCAGAGAAGTTGCTTCGGAACTCAATTTCACCAAGGCATAGGAAATAGCGCGAGAGGAGAGACGGCTCCAGTTTGACTCGGGTTAGACTCTCTAAGACAAATGTGTAGGGTACGATTCTCAGAGTGACTGTGATTAATCGCTCCGTCGGAGAATAGCCCCCAAGTGAGACTAAGGACTTTGATAGGACCCAGATGGTGTGGCATCTAAGTGACTCGAAAGTGGGATACGTGAGACAACACGTGCAAGACATGACCCTTAGAGCAACCGTGATTGATCGCTCTGCTGAAGGGTAGCCCCCGACTGGGACTGAAGACTTTGTTAAGACTCGAGTGAGTGACCCTTAGACGTAAGGACCGTGAACCTTTTGTTATAGGGCTATGCCTTCTAAAAGGTTGACTCGGAAAAGACACTTAGACGGGTGACTTGTGAAAGGTGGATCTCCTTTAGGATCCGGCTATGTGGGCTGGGCCTTGTTCGAAAGGAGGTTTACGTGAGACATTCTCCAGACTTTGGACTCGATAATTGTGTAGACGGGCCAACCTTCGTAGGAGTATGTCCTACGTAGGTGGGCTTTGCCTTAGTCAAATAAGGCGGACTGGGATAGGGAGGAAACTCGTGATATAAGATCGACGGAGTTTCGACGCTAAAGACTTTGACGACTTATGACACGACCCGACACTGCTAAATACGGGAAGTCTAAGAAGAGGAAGTTTTAAAATATGAATTTTTGAAAAGCCCGAAATGAATCGGGTGGAGAAATTCGGCCCTTTTTCGAAAAAAGAAAAAGGAGTGGGCCGAATGACGGGTTTTGAAAGTTTCGAAAGTGATTTCGAGTTTTGAATTGGGCATAATATCGGCTAGAAAAAGGCTATTTTGAGTAAAATCATAAGTCCTAAGTTCGGTATATGACCCGGGTTTTGAAATTGGATAGTTTGAAAAAAGGATGCAAATTTTGAAAAATGACGGTTTATGAAAAGGATGTGGATCAAGTAGCACGTAGTCATGGAAACAGTATAATGACGCCATGTATGCTCTTAATCTAAGTCTCGGTCAGTCTATAAGGGTCTATACCAGTGTACATAGCCTATCAAGAATCGGGGCGGACTCCCTAACTCGAGTTGAGATTAGGACATGCCGTAAAACCCATATGAATCGGCTAATGGACACCTTTGACATAACCAGTTTGGACTATATCAATGGTATAGTGGGACGTCGGTCACGAGTACCGGCCCGGGAAAATGGGGTTTATGCATGAACCGTAAAACTAAAACGCGCATTGTACTAGTCAAACGATTTCTATTCGAGTCTCACCCTGAGGACACTGAAGGTTATTAACTCATCAGAAAATCCCCAGCGGAGTCGCCAAATTGTGGACATGACATAGGTCCACCCCGACGCGGCCACGCGCGGGTTTTGGGGAGGCGAATGAATCTCCATGAGATGGTCAAATGGAAATTTAAATCGAAGTCGGAGTCGCCACCGAATTTTATGGTTATTCGGAACCGTTCGAGCCCACTCTATGTCGTAGTGGGCCGTGTACAAAATACGGCCCATTTCCGATGTCAGAGTTTATTGGGCTCGTCCCTTTTGCATATCGATATAGATGCCGACTGGAGCGGTTAATCGTATATTGAATGACTCTCGTTGCCAATGGTTTCGGACATCCGGAAACCACGGTTCTGAGTAAGGGGTGAGGGTACGTGTTGGGAAGTTCACTAAGAACACCCAACCCCGCCCGCACATTAGCGGCCTCTACTAGGATATCGAATGACGTTTTAATGCGCGCGTTAGTTGAACGATGAATGATATGCAAACATTGTTTTCCTAAACATGTGAGAAATTGAATGGGTTGCTAAGTGGTTTAATGCATGCAAAATTAATTAATGTCAAAGTCAAATTTAACATGTGAGATTCGTTTTAGTATAATAAAACAAATAAAAAAAAAAGATGAATTTGCTACAAAATGAACAAACGAGTTAGTATCGATTTGTAAATAATAATATAGCAAATAAAATATACGAAATCGAGAAAATAAATATTAATCGAAATCTGAGAAATATTGTTTGAAAAGAACGTTGTTTTGTATAAAAAACGAAGTTCGAAAAATAATAAAAAAAGACGAAAAGGGCGCGGCATGACAGCCAACCGCGCGACTCGCCCGGGATGCCGGCGGGTCGCGTGGTGACCTGTTTCGGTGCCGGTTTTCGAAAAACTCGATGTTCGTATTAAATCACGTATGAATATTGCATGACTCATACTCGACTTAATATTTTCGATATCTTTTATATTCAACAGTTAACTACGAAATTAATATCGAATACTCAGAATAGTTTTGGAAAAGATGTAAATTTTAGAAATCGATCGAAGAATAAATAATAAAACGAACGAAAACGTAGAAAAAAGAAATCCCGGATTCCAGGCCTGCGCGCGAGTCGCCTGGGCATGGCGCGACTCGCGTGCGGGTCTGTCCGTCTTTATATTTTTGTTCGAAAATTGTTATTTTGAACGAAAAGTAAAAGAAAAGAATTTTGACAAAAAAGATGTAACGATTTTTGATATCGTCGAAATCTTAATATAATTCTTTTTGATACGATATTCGATTATAGAAAAATCGATATCGTATGTTTAAGAATATTCGTTATGAAAATAGTTTTTCGTTAATAACGATATTAGAAAAAAAAAATAAGAAAACGACTCTTGACCCATAAGAAACGGACGAAGAGGAGAAAGGGAGAGAAGGGAAGAAATCGGGTTTGATTACACCCTCAACCTACATGCTCTTGTTGACTCGGATCGGGACTCGTCGGAATGTGGCTAGGCACGGGAGTGTCGAGGCAACGTCGGTTGGGTTAGGGTGGTATGGTTTTGACGGGTGAAGGGTGTCGGATATCGGGACCGGTTTCCTTCGGGTTTTGGATGTATTATCGGTTTCTCGATGCTAAAGGAATTATGTGTGTGTGTATGAATTGTGTAGGAAGAATTGTTGGTAAAATCGTATTGATTAATTCGTCTCTTCTGATGTTGGATGCAAGGGGCTATTTATAGGAAATTCCCGACCTTGGCTTGGGAGAGTTTGACTACCGCTTAGGATAGGAAACGAGGGAACTTGAGGGAAATAAGGATTCCGCTTTCTTGTGGAGGAAGAAAGGCAAACCGGTGGATTTGCTCTGTTTTGGGCTGTCTCGGCCGAGTGTTTTACACTCGGTCGGGTACTCGAATCGGTTTTTGAATAGGATTCCTGTTTGAGCTAGAATTACCGCTTGAGTAAGAAGCTGAGGAGAACGAGAATTCCGTTTTCTTGTAAGGGAAGAAAAGAGGAAAAAACCGGCTGGTTGTGTACTTGGCCGAGTGTTTCAACTCGGTGGAGTGTTTGAGTCGGTTCTCGGATAGGATTCCTACTCGGGATCGAATTCTACCTTAAACGGATTTGTTTATTGCTTGATGTGGCTGATTTTTTGTGGAATTTGAATATGAATCGGACACGTGATATGTCACGGTCAGTCCGGAGGTCTCGGAAAAAATCCTTGACCGGGTTTTGACTCGGTCGCTAAAAGACGGTTTTACCCCTGGTGTCAGATTCGACCCAAATTAGTGTTATTTGACTCGAAACGACCCACTGGGCCTGAATTTGAGGTTGGTTTTGTGAGATTTGTATTTCGTAAAATGCCTAGGCCAAATGTCCATCATTTCGAGCCCATTTCCGAGTACGTTAAAGCACGTTAGCGTCCGATCATCATCGGGTGTTTGTCGGAAACTGCTATAGACACCTGGCGGTCAAAATGTGGGTGTCTACAGAAACGTGAATGTTTTTTTGAAGAAAACTTTTTCGATAGCAAAAAATGTTGAATAATTTTAATTAGAACCGTTTGATACCATATCAATGAAGTACATAACTTGTTTCGACTAATTCAGACACTACGTCTCAAAAGAAAATCTTATGGCTTCACGTCTCAAAAGACAAATTTATACGCTTAAAAGGATTCTATTGCGAACAAGATGACTCTCATAATAGACTGTGGCATTTTATTTGGTGTGGCATTTGTTCTGCACGAATATGAACCTATTTATATCGTGACCCAAAATGCCGATAAAATATGGATAATAACCTTCAAAATCACTTTCCTGATCACTTTTGTCGGTGTGGAATGGAGTTTTGTGGATCAAATGTTGAGGGCGTTAGATTTTCCTGATCACTTTTGTCGGTTGATTATGGAGTGCGTTGGGTCTGTATCTTATTCTCTATGCGCTAACGGTGATAATTTCGGATTCTTTCGCGGGAAAAGAGGTTTGAGGCAAGGGGACCCGATGTCTCCTCTGCTGTTCACGATTTGCATGGAGTATTTTTCTCGTATTCTGACTCATGGCAAGATGGATAGGAACTTTAAATATCATCCTAAATGCGGGCCGATGAAGCTTACACATTTGCTCTTTGCTGATGACCTCCTTCTCTTTTGCAAAGGGGAGTCGGAGTCGATGGAGTTCTTGTGGAGGGCTTTTGCTACCTTTAGTAAGGCCTCAGGATTGAGTATTAGTGTTGGTAAGTCTGATGCTTATTTTGCTGGAGTAGATGAAGACAGGAAAGCAGCTATTTTCCAGTTCTCCGGCTGTGTGGAAGGTACGATGCCTTTTCGTTATCTTGGATTTCCAATTCAAAGTACACGATTAGGTAAAAATGATTGTGAAAAATTGTTAGCCCGTATTATTTCGCGAATTTCGAGTATTGGTGCCCGTAAGCTGTCTTATGCGGGAAGGCTGACTCTGGTACAGTCTGTACTGTCTCAGTTGCATAATTATTGGGCCTTGGTTTTTGTCATTCCGAAATATGTTATGGGCCGTATAAATGCTCTGTGTCGAAATTTCCTGTGGGGTGGTGGTGTGAAAGGTACCAATCGAGCGTTAGTGAGTTGGGTGAAAATTTGCTGCCCGAAGGAAGGAGGAGGTTTGGGTATTAGGGACTTATATTCTTGGAATCAGGCTGCTGTGGCTAAATTAGCTTCGTGGGTGTTGGACCAGCCGGATCGTTTATGGGTCCGGTGGGTGAATAGCATTTACTTGAAGGGCCGTGACTGGGGTGACTATCAGCCTAATACTGACGTTACCTGGGCATGGCGGAAGATTTGTCAGGCAAAGGAGATTATTAAGAATAAATATGTTAATGGACTTTGGCATGGGTCGCGTACCAGGTATGCGATTTCGCAGGGCTACGAGGATATTCGGGTTCATAGGCCGAGGGTGCCTTGGGCTAGGCTTGTGTGGAGTGGTTGGAGTTTCCCTAAACATAGTTTCATTTCTTGGCTTGTGTTTAGGGGGGCTTTGAACACTAGGAAAAATTTATTGAGGTTTGGAATTGCTGATTCAGACCTTTGCTATCTGTGTGAAGAACAGACGGAGAGCCTGGAGCATCTATTTTTTGAATGCCCTTGGAGCTCTCGAGTGGTGGAGTTATTGGGAGAGTGGGTTAAGAAAAAAATTCCAAGTTCTAATGCGTTATCGTGGGCATGTAACATGAGGGGAACGAAATTGCAGTGCAACATCGTCCGCGCAATGTTTAATGTCATGGTGTACTATGTTTGGCGACAACGGAATTTATGCAGAATTGACGGTGTTGTGCAATTGCCGCATAATATTGTTAAATTGATTAAGTTGGATGTACGGAATAGAATAATGTGCAAGCTGAAATATCCTTTACGGGATAAAGATGCTAGATGGCTACAAAATTTGTTGTAGTCATTCCCTTGTAAATTGACCGCGTATTGATTTATACATAGTTACCCTTTATCAAAAAAAAAAAACCTTCAAAATCATGTGGTTAAAACATGTGGCCACAACCCCATGGGTCACAGGTTCAAGGCCCTGCAAGAGCGTTCTTGTGGGAGTTGTATGGCTTGAGACTATGCTATCTAGGCTTCGAGCCTGTCGTCCAAAGGGCGGCTTACATGGTGTGCGTGGTTTGCAGGCTATTGCGTACACCCGGGGGTTTACCCAGAGCGCACCAAAGGTAGCGGCTGCAGGTTCCCTCGTCACCAAAAAAAAACTTCAAAATCAGTCGTTTTCGAAAGGGTGAAATTTGTTTTGAGGCGGGACTGTGTTTTCACGAAAACTTGTCGATACAAATAGAATGTCAAATATTGATTATTAAAACCCTCAGACACGATATAAAATGGTGTACATGTATGGAACTTTTTCTACTTATCCCGACACATATCAAAAGACAAGCTTATGACTTTTAAATGATTCTATTTTTGACCAAATGACCCTCATAATACACCGGAACATTTTATTTGGTGTGGAGTTTGTTCTTCGCGAGTATGAACCTTTTTTTTATTTTGAGACCCAAAAGGTCGAAAAATGTGGATAATAATCTTCAAAATCGATCGTTAATTGATATTTTGTTCTTAAACACAAATGTTTTTTTTGATGAAAACTTTTCGATAGAAACAATATGTCGAATAATGTTTATTAGAACCGTTTGATACAATAGGAAAAAAATTGTTTAGTTGAAGATAAATCTCCTTACAATGCAAAACGCTGGAAGATGAATATGAGTCATGCCATAGGCTAGAGGTGGGAGTTTAGCGGGACTCGAAGTGCCTCATGTCCGGCATTCTATACAACGGTTGTCGGACTGTCGAGTCGTGCACGTGCTTGGCTCATGACACAACGATTGTCATACTTACACATCGTGCATTCGTGCCTAACTATATTTCTCTCTTCCGCCATATTTCTATCATGCCTAGCAAGGCCAGCTCCATCATGATCATGCCTCGTCTTGGGAGTAGTCTTGGGACAAGTTCAAACGCGAGTCTTTATCTATTCTTTTTTTTGCATTCTTGTCTACCGTGCCATATTATTCACTCGGCTCGATGGCCGTGCCACCGGACTAAACACCACTCGATATGCTCCCTCTATAGGAGGACACACGAAGGTGTTGTTATTGAGAGAAGTACATAAAATGATACTAAAAAGTGAATTTTTAACAAGTTATTGAGAGACCGTTTGTGATTTTGAGGACACAATAAGGTTTTGTAGCACAATAAAAGAAATTGGTAAAAAGGGCGGACAGTAGGCGCGGAAAATACGTTACACATCGCCTAAAGATGGATTACCGTTTCATCCCCATTACACCTTCTCTCTGTTCCTTGTTTCAAAAGCCCCATTCATTCAACTAACGGCTACATTCCACTTTTTCGAATTTAACACCTTCAAACCCTCTCAAAAACAACTACTCTAAAAACCACCTTCTTCATCTCCTCCTCCTCCACCTCTTCTTCTTCTTCTTCTTCTTCCTCTGATTCTGAACCCCAGTTTCCTCTGTGATTCTGAATTAGTATTTTAAAATTCGATAAGAAATGGAAATTGGGCAGGAACTGGAAGATTTCATCAAGAATTCAATAGATCATACGTTGGGTCTCACTTTACCCAAACAATCCCTTCAGTTGAAGCTTCAATCTTTGCAGGCCACAAATTATCGGCTTCGGGGGCAGTATCTTTGCTCTCAATCCAAGTTACAGGAGAAAGAAACCGCCCTTCAACTCGCTAGGGTTTGTTCTTTCTTTTTAATTTCTTCTTTGGTATTCCAAACCACCCCATTCTTCTGTAATTCTTCAAAGATTGGATTTTCTATATACGCGATATTTCTTTTGTTATGGTGAAAACCCTAATTTTGAATTCACCCCTTTGTCATTTTCAGCGTAATTCGGTAATTCCCCCTTTTGTAATTGCGTAGTGATTGGATATTATGTGGGTGATGTTTGTTTTGGTGTGGTGGAAACCGTAATTTTGATTAGGTTTTTTTCCCCATTTGTAAATGTTGGTGTTGATTTTGATTATTGTTGTCTTTGATGGGAATGTAGGCAGAGGCGAACATGAATGCGCAATCGATTAAGAAGTTTGTGGAGGAAAATCAGAAATTGGCGAGTGAGTGTAAGTATTTGATGGGTCAGTGTGAGAAATGGGAGCAGGAGTGTTCCCTTTATGATCACGACCGTGAGGCGTTGATGGAGTTCGGGAATGAGGCGGATGAGAGGGCAAAGGAAGCTGAAACTCGGGTTATGCAATTGGAGGAGTCTTTGCAGAGTGTCAATGATCAACTTGACTATTACAAGCTTCAATATGAGACTCTCTCTGTCAGTATTCTATTCATCTCATATTGTTTTGTACGAGTACTACTATGTGTTTGTGTGAGTACTCGGTCGTGACTCGAAAATGCCTGCCTAATTCAGAAACTGTATTGATATAGGTCTATAAGATGTACAGATTCCACTAACCTTTGCACTTGAAAAACATATAACCTGTAATCCATGTCTATGCTTTCAGAAACATTTATACTATCGGGAACTCTTGATCTTACAACTGTCCATGTTGGCCTAGATTTTCAGCTCATCTACCCTGCTGAGGCATTAATGAGACGGCCTCTCCCGGTTTTCTATGATTGAATATAGTTCTAGTATCTGTAAATGGAATTTTCCGAGTTTAGCATCTGTATAAATGAATCATTCTTGTAATGGTTGAGTTTGATGCTTGCTATATACTCCGTACTAACATTATTAGGTTGATTGTATTTGTGAAGGCTGGTTCATCTGCAGTTGTGAAGGGTGATTCATCTGTAGATAGCCCACCTTTGGAGCAAACATTACTCAATACGCTTGTCGCAAGTTTAGTGGATGAAAATGAAGTTGCAAAGACAGCATCAAGTTTTCTGCAGGCAAACACTGATGTTGAATCTTGTCGCGAATTGCTCGAGATGTGGAACAGGTGTTCACCTTTTGTCCTGAGATTGATCACCTTAGGCCTTAGCCTTCTTTTCTTGCTATTCTGAAAGCTGTATTCTGTTGTTATTACAGCTTGAGACCAGAAACTCAAAATGTACTTTCACTGGCAGCTCGTGTTAAAACATTACAGAAGGCCAAGGAACACTTGAGGGTTAATCTCAGTAGAGCTGAAGAAGAGGTGAGTTAACTGACAGCTCCAATGGTCTTTAGTCTGTAGACTATGTACTACTTGCAGCTTTTCGAAAAACTTGGCTGATCTTCTGTATGCTTTTGCAGGTGAATGTGCTAGCCGAAGAAAACAATGCACTGGTAGAAGAGAACAAGAGGATTGTGAAGCTTTGTCATTCAGAGAGGAAGCGTGCTGGTTCAGGGGAGAAGCGTGATAGCAGTGCTCGAAGCAAGGTATCTATCTATCAATATCAGTGTATTTATCGATATCGGCTTTGTTTCATTGTATGAGTATATTAACAGAGGTAATGCTTTGATGCTTTACAGAACAGCAAACGGAAAACCATCCCTGGCACAGGCAGTCCAGTAGACAGGAAGATTGATTTTAATGACGCAGATGCCTTGCGCTATCCTCTCTCGCCCCTTAAAGAGAACTCACCTGGCACCAAATCCTGGAAGTGACGGAAAATATAGGACTATGATCTACGACAGTGACATCGGAAATTATATTGTTCAATATATCGTGTGTTCATGTTAGTTCCTGCTAGCTAACTCTGTATTCAAAGCACTGCTAACTCTCACAGGGTAAACAACGATTGTAATTGAAGTTAACATCCTTAGAAATTTTGTATTACACCTGTTTAAGCTGCTGCCTTCATATACTTATGTTTTTGAGATTACAATTAGGATAAAAAAATCAAGATACACCACCACTTGCCACCCCGGCACCACTTCCTCCAGACCTGACCACTACCTGAGGCAGAGTTGGGAATGGAAATTGTGGAACATTCTTTCGGGTAGCAAAAACAACAATTGTAAATATTTTTTCGTGATTTAGGGTGACAAGAGTTCCCATTAAATTCACAATCTGACCACCACCACCACCACCACCACCACCACCACCACCATACAACACACCACCCTCCTTCGCAGCCGAGTTGGAAATGAAACTGGAATATAAAGATAGATAGATAGATATGCAGTACGAATTTGGGAATTTGAAGACCTCAATTATTACCCGCCTCTCTAACAACTGCCTGCCTGCCTGCCTTTCTCATATCAATTTGAATCCAGAAGAGAGGAGATCGCCCCTGGCCCTGATTGATTGATTGATTGATTGATTAGAATTTACTAAGTAATAAAGCATAAGAAAGAAGTATCAACACTTAGTAACTACAGTAACCAACCACTTGCTTGAAATTGCAAGTGAACCATGCATAACTAAAACCAAGACTCACCACTCACAACTTTCAACTCAATCTATTTGCTAAAATCATGTACGAGTATAAGTTGGTAGCCCCAGAAAGTAAAGCATAAGCTGAATTCACAGGCAATTCCAAAATCATAATCATAATACTATTAACTTAAATCAAGCAGCAGATCGTGTTCACGACTCAATCAACTTTAGGACCAAATAGCGGAGTATAGTCATATAGAAGAACTAATCATCACTACAAGTAGAGAATTCCAACAATGGGGTGGGGGGATACCTCTTCTTCTTCTTCTGGCCTCTGACTTGGTTCGTTTGCAACGCCCCATCACCCGCCTGCTGGTGGCTGATACCCTTCCCTTGTACACCACCAGCATCAAGGCACACGAGGCTTTCCACAAAAACCTCAGCGCCAAACACACAGCTGTGCCCACTGACAAGCTTAAAGAGGAAGGGCAGACCCCCTTCAATAATGACATCCCTCATCTCCCCACTCCCGCCCTGCACCCAAAAGCAGTCCTTCCCTTGCTGCATCAAAACCCGGTGGCCCATCATGTCCAATGCCAGTGACTTAACAGGCAACAGCTCTGGCCTCGCCTCCATATATGGGAAGCTCAACAACTTGGTCCACGACTCTTCCACTCCATACTCCCTCATAACCCAAATGTCAACGCAGCGCCCAAACCTGGGGCCGTGCTCAACCTGCAGGAACAAGGAATCCCCAGAAACACCCACACTCAAGCGGGGCACAAGCAAGGGAGAATAGGGGGGCAAAGGCAAGGGCGTAAACTTAAGGGAATGCAGATGAAAGGCAAGCAAGACATAATGATAGACAAAGTCATCGAGGCTGCCACGCCACAACAAGGAAGTGGTATCAAAGACAAGGGGAGGGGAGGTAGAAGCAACCCAATGGAGGGAGTTGGAGTGGCAGAGATACTTAGCATGGGACATAGGGTGCGACAGAAAATGAGGGAAATCTTCGGCGGCTCGAGTCCAGGAATTGTCCCGCAAGCTGAAAACGTGAACCTCCCTGGGGAGAGGCCCATGTTGATGAAACTGATCAACCCTGACAATCCGATAATCTGGATGAAGAGGATCAAAGCCAAAGCCGAAGCTAACCCAGTTAGAGGGGTGGGGGGAAGGGGAAGGGAGAAGAGGGATGGAGTGGGAGGAGGAGGTGGTGGGGTTGATAAGAAGCAGGAAATGGGGGAAGGAGGAGACGCAGAGAAGGCCGTTGCAAGACGCAACAAGGTGAAGAGGGGCGGAGGAGAGAGGGAGAGGGAGTTTAGAAATGGCGGTGGCAGTGGCGATGGAGGGGGAGTGCAGGGTATAGAGCACATTGTGGGAAATGGCGGCCAAGGAGAGAGTGGAGAGGGAGCGACTGTGGTGGAGGAGATGGAAAGAGGGGTCGCTAAGGAGGGTCAAGAATGAGTGGGAAACGAGTTTGAAGCGAGTTAGGGGTTTGGGAGGGACATAGCTTAAGATAATGGCGATAATGTCGTCGGGGAGGAAGGTTTCATCGTCTTCCATGCCAAAACCACTACCACTTCTTCTTCTGGTTTACGAGTATTATTTAATTTAACAGCCTGTTGAAGTCTTTCCACCATTTTCGTATTATCTCCAGTAAACCAAACCCTCTCTAGCTCCCTGTATTTGATTTTAGAAGCTAAAATGAAAGGTTTGGTGAGCTTCAAATTTGAATGATCACGCCTAGGGTACGGTGTAGCACGCAGATGAGATACAAAAGTGGATAGAGATTTAAAATGGTATGTTCAATTTTACAAAGAAATACGAGTAAGTATTATGAAGTACGGTATGTATTTGGGGTATGGAGGGTTTACATGGGATGTTGATGGATTTTGGTAAAGTTTAAAATTAAGAAGAAACAGAGAAACTCTCTTGTAATATGAATTTTTCTTCTTTTTTTCACAAGAAATAAGAAAGTAATAAAGAATTGATCAAATTAAAAAAATGGTACATAGTAGAAATATGGTAGAATTTGTGTGTAAAAGAAATACAAGTAATAAAAAATTGAAGAAAAATAAAGAATTGAATAAAAGTACAAACCAACAAAAAAAGATAAGCAAAGGAAGAAAACTCATAATAGGAGAGTATTCGTTTACTAATACAGCTAGAGACCATAAACTCAAAATGTACTTTCACTGGCGGCTCATGTTAAAACATTACAGAAGGCCAAGGAACACTGTTCATTTCCGCTTCCGCACTTCAATTCGCATCAAGTTAAGTGACAGCTCCAGTTGTGTAGACTGTACTACTAACAGCTTTTCGAAAAACTCGGCTGATTTTCTGTATGTTTTTGCAGGTGAATGTGCTAGCCGAGGAAAACAATGCACTGGTAGAAGAGAACAAGAGGATTGTGAAGCTTTCGTCATTCAGAGAGGAGGTGTGCTGGTTCGGGGGAGAAGCATGATAGCAGTGCTCAAAGCAAGGTATCAGTGTTTTTTTCGATATCAGCTTTGTTTCATTGTATGTCAGTAATATTACTAAGGTAATGCTTTGATTCTTTACAGAACAGCAAAAAGGAAAACAATCCCAGGCACAAGCAGTCCAGTAGACAGGAAGATTGATTTTAATGACGCAGATGCCTTGCGCTATCCTCTCTCGCCCCTTAAAGAGAACTCGCCTGGCACCAAATCCTGGAAGTGACCGAAAATATATGACTATGAGCTACAACAGTGACCAGAAATCATGTTAATTCCTGCTAGCTAACTCTGTATACAAAGCACTGCTACCTCTCACAGGGTAAACAACAACTGTAATTGAAGATATACTCATGTTTTTGAGTTTACAATTAGGATGAAGAATAGGATATATAAATTCCATCCTGGAAGTAATGTCACACCTTCACTTGCCACCCCGGCGCCATCCTCCTCTAGACCTGGCCACTACCTGAGGTGGAGTTGGAAATGCAAATTTGTGGAACATTCTTTCGGATAGCAAAAATCAACAGTTGTAACTATTTTTTCGTGATTTAAGGGTTTCACATTGGACCAGCACCACCACCAACCGCACTTTCATCTCGACCAAACCTACTCTAAGTTGCACCCTTAAATGTTATGGTTTGTTATGGAGATTTTAAGGTGAAGGAGCTTCCTCGCATTATTAAGCGCCCTTCTTCCTTTTAGTGCAGCGGGTGTCATCTCCATCAATCCAATACTAGCCTAGCTTAACCACAAATCTCAAGCTCAAGTTCTAGCACGCGAGAGGGTTTAAAGTAAGTTTCCAAGAACCCAAATTCAAGTTCAAGTTCTAAGAACCCAAATTCAAACTTCTTAGACTGCAAATTCTAGTTCTAGGAAAATTCCAGTTTTAAGAAGCCAAATTCAAGCGCAAATTTGAGTTCCAGGAAAGCAAATTCGAGTTTTCTAAGAAGACAAATTCGAACTGGGCAGGGTTAAATCGGATGGTTTAGTTAAAAAAAAAAACCTAAATCCTGAACATACACCGGCATGTACCTGCGTAACGGAAAGATTATACACAGTAGAAATTAGGGTTGAAAGCAGAGATGAAACAAGGAAGACGATTATATTATATTGATGGATTCATAGTGACGATAAAAGTCGAAAAGGCAGATACATGAAATTAGGGTTTGTACAGACATACTAGAACAATTAAGAAATAGTACTCCATTAATAGAGGTAGAGGTAGAGGTAGAGGGGATCAATTGTAGTAGAGCTCGAGTCCCATGCCATCATGAATCTCGTAATCGGCGAGGGTAATATGGTCTTTGTAGATGTTGTACCACTTCTGAATTCGGATCTTGTCGGCGCGAGTTCCGGTCTGGGCCGCCACCAGCTTCTTCAGGTCTCCGATGGTGTCGTCTTCGTTGCACTTCACCCTTACTTTCTTCCCCAGACGATCGTTCAACACCACCTCGATCATTTTCTCTTCTCCTTCTTGATCAAGATTGATATTTTTAGAAGACACGAAATTAACAACTCTGAAAAATTAGGTAGGGTGTGGTGGGGGTGAAGGTGAGGGTGGTGGCCTCTATTTATAGCGCAAATGGGTGGTCACACGGTTTAGTGAACCGTCTTAAACTAACTCAAATTAGGAAAACCTAATTAAAAGAGGACTCCGAGTACTCCGTATCAAATTAATCCTTTGGGCTTTTGGACAATGGGTTAGTTCTATGGTATTAGCTTATCGGCCCATCTTATCAAACAATTTGAGGACGAGTTTTATTCTCGTGTCATTCTTAGACCTGGCAAACAGATCGTGTCGTGTCGTGTTCGTGTTCGTGTCATTGATAAACGGGTCACGAACCCCTCAACCCAAACCCGACCCATTTAAGTTTCGTGTCGTGTTCGTGTTGACCCACTTACATAAATGGGTTATCAACCCTCAACCCAAACCCATTTATTTCGTGTCGGGTTCGTGTCGTGTTTTCGTGTCATGTCCAAATTTGGAAAGTATTAACATATTTATGTTAAAAATGATTAAAAATATTTACACTAATTTAATAATCAGGTTATTCGTGTCAGTTTCGTGTTTTGGGACCTCAACCCAAACCCGACCCAATTAAACCTCGTGTCGTGTTCGTATCGACCCACTTACATAAATGGGTCATCAACCCTCAACCCAAACCCGTTTATTTCGTGTCGGGTTCGTGTCGTGTTTTCGTGTCGTGTCAATTTTTGCCGGCTCTAGTCATTCTCTTATAGAATCGTCTTATACTCCCTCCCTTTTAAGATCAAACACATCATTTGTTTTTTCACATTTACCGAGACGTGTTTTACCCCGTCTATATCTTTTATTTTGCGTTAATACAAAACATAAAAATTTGATATTCTTAATGTACGTGTAGTAACGAATCAAACAAGATCCCCACATGGCTATATTTTCTATTGTAAATTATCGAGAATATTGAGGATTTTTTTCACTTGTGAATAGTGTCAAAATGACTCGTAGGATGTTTGAATATGAAGGGACTAAAGGGAGGGAGTATTATGCTTCATTTGTATCGATTAATAATTTACGCTTTCTTTTTTTTGTGTAAGTAATAGGGTAAAAACACCAACGAGGAGCACAAATGTTAACCACCTCTCTTTACTCTCAAGTTACTTGCTCAAAGAATCATGTGCTGCATGGCAAAAAGTGAGAAACTGCATCCACTTATGTAATCAACTAGATTCCATGGAGAGGGAGTCCCCAACTTTAGAATAAGTGCTCCTTATCTCACAAGTCACAAGAGTAACAAAAATAATCGGTAAGTCTCTCTTATGATGAATATATTTGTCATAAATTTGTGACGAATCAAATATCATACATAGATAAACAAGACAAAATTAGAATGGTATTATCTTTATTTACTTATGTGGTTGAGACTCGAGATATTTAAATTGTCAACTTATGACGAACACAGAATAAATTTGTGGAAACACAACACTAAGAAAAGGAGTTGTGGTTTGATCTTGGTTTGGGTAGCCATCCTACATGACTACAGTACTACTTGACCGAATTGTAGGTGAAGCCGTTCAAATGTGGAGTTGGGTTGAGTATGGGCCAGACTTTGAGGTAGACATATATTCTTTAGAACTGTAATGGGCGGGCCAAACTGGAATAAAGGATCATTAATCTTGACCCTTACCAACCTTGATGATAAAAGTTGTGCGGCCCGCGCATTAAAGTAGGCTCATAACTATACTTCGTACTCTATTTAAGATGAGAGTTTTTGGTGATCAAACTCATATTTTGATTTCAATGCATTTTGCCTGTCTTTAGCGACTGACCCATTTTAAAATCCACTTCTCCAAGCCCCATCCATTTACTACTAATAATTTGGATCGGATTTAGACGGACGACTCTAATGTACGGCATTACCCATTATGATCAGTTCAAATGGAACTTTTTTTTTTGGTGAAATGTAATTATATTGATAATCAAATACTTCATCCGTTCCAATGAATTGTTTGTCTATTTCATATTGCGGCGTCTCAATGAGTTGTTTATCTTTCTATTTTAAGAAGGCTTTTTATAGGTAATTTGAGCCTCTCATGAATTTTTGCTCCACATGTCACCTCCTCATTGGATCCCTTGACCTTGGTGCCAAAATCAAAGGCAAACAATTCATTGAAACGGAGGGAGTAAGCTTTTTACTTACACAACCATAACTCCGACTCTCCCCACATCTTTAATTTCTATGTAATCCTATCTGCTTTAACCAAGCACTATCAATTCTAGACTTAAGTTCAAATGGAACTTAATTATACTAAACTATGCTTAAAATCTCAAAAGAAACATGCCAACAAGCCAAGTGAATGCAAATTCTTAGTATTTTAGACCATTGATAAACATAATATTAAGATTTGTTATCCAAACAAGATCTGAAAGATGATTTGTTTGGAGGCTCATAAGTAATTTTATAATTTAACATCAAGTACTACTCATTTTGAAAGATAAAGTCAAAGTAAATGACCTAAGAAACTTAACAAAAATTATCTATAAAATTATATAATACTCTCTCCCATTCTTTGGATTCCTACCATAAGTTGATTATATGTGAGTAGTATTTTAATCAAATGGTAGGAATCCAAAGAATGGGAGGGAGTAATTAATAATCTATATACAATAATAATTTATCATTCTCTTTTGATTGATTAGTCTTTTACTAAATGTGAGCTAATAATAAAACCGTCTTACAAAGTACTCCGTATATTTATAAAACTTTTGTATGAACATGGACACTTGTATGAGCTGTATGAACCACGAGACATAATAGAACCGTTGAATGGGTATATATTTGTATGAGTTGTATTATTGTATGACCCATAGGCTATAACGTTGGACCGATGTATTGCCCAAAACGCCAAGAAGTTCCTATGATCCATATGTAGCTTAATTTGTGTAGGGGGAAGAGAATAATACGACGAGTAATAAAAGAAGAGAAGAGAAGAGGATCCCTCCAAAAGAAAAGCCAGCTAACGGCACTCTGTAGGAAACATATGCACATGCCTAACTCTTGTTTCCTTTATACTCCCAACAAACAGCTGTTTCTACTCACCTACCACCATACTACACCTCTCCCTTTTATTTTTACTTATTTACCCACTACTATTTCTATATTCTTTATCTTTACCTTTTTCCCCACATATCATACTCTAGTACTATCAATATTGCTTTTTTCCTTTTCCATTTCTTAAAACCTTTGGACTCCCTTTTTATAACAAAAGCATATACTCCGTATGAAGTAACCGAGTACTCTCTGTGGTTCACTAATACTCTTTCCGTTCCAATCATTTGTATACGTTTGCTTTATGCACGTACGTCGATACTCGTTTTCTTGTGTCTATATATTTAGTTACGTGTTACTAAAAATTAGAAAAATTTGATATTCATAATGTATTTTATTAGACGATTTAAACAAGATCCCACCTGACTATCTTTTATCTTATATATATTAGAAGTTACATTGAAAATTCTTATCACTTATAAATAGTGTTAAAAAAACCAAATGTATACAAATGGTTGGAACGGAGGGAGCATGAAATATGTAAATATTTTCTTAATAATTATTCCGTTGTCTCACTAAGAGAATCATCCCTAGATATGAGAAAAATATGTGGAATCATAACGAAGGGGAATCACATGAATTAGACACTAATATTTGACCCGGAGTACAATTAGCACCCAAGTTAATTGGAATCTACTTTCCCACAAAAATTATAGCTGAGTGTTGGTGATAATGTAAAAGTATTGTAGAATAGAGCACTTTTTATCCAAGATGCTAATTAAGAAAAGATTCGTAAAACTATGATAAGAAATTGAATGATTACGCCGTATATCACTCCGGCACTATGTGGCGATACCATATCTGAACTCGGAAGGCGTCCGCACTGCCCATTGTTTTAAAATGAGAGTTTCAGCCTTTGGTTTGTGGCATTAGCTGTGTTTTTTGTCGTGTCTACATCCTTGGTGTGGTACCACGTTCTACCATCATTAAACTGTTCTATTATCAGTACTCCACCCTTCCACACTTCCACTACCGAACAAACTTCATTAATGACACCCTTATTCTCACTAATAATCATATCAACACTAATCTCATTTTATACTCACATATTATGTACGAGTAACTTTTGTCTAACCATAATTTACCATCATCAGCTTGTCCGTCGTAGATTACCTAAACCCTAAATAAAATATGGAGTCCTCATATATGTTCATAAAATGGACTAACAAATAAAAACTGGAGGGGGGTAATTCTCACGGCCCAAAGCGACCTAATCTTTTTGGACAAATCGGTTTTTTTTTTTATTTAATGAAGCGTGATTAGACTTGGTGGCTAGTTATTGTAAAATATCTTTCAATATTTATTCTTTTAGTTAAAACTAATTGCTATGGGACACAGTAGGTCTCAGTTTCAAACCTCCCTAAGTGCACACTTCGTTGAAAAAAAATACTTAGTCTTTTATAAGTGGTCGTACTACTATTTGGAATAGACAATCTGGTGTGATGATGATAGAAACCTTAAACGACAAGAGAAAAGAAAGGAAAAATAATGAATGATGATAGTGATCATAATACATGAAATCGTAGGCGATAATCAAAAGTCCCTCTCCCTCTCCCTCTCCCTCTCCTCAGATAAAAACCACCACGGCCTACAAATCCAACCAATCTGCACCGCTATTAAATTAATACGAAAATTAAATAAACAAATGTACTCCAATCGAATTCAAATACTACTATTAAACTAAGTAAAATCAAAAGAAAAAGAGAGAATGTGGAGAGATGTAGATCTAGAACATCAAAGCAGAAACCAGAGCAACAGCGACGAAAGATCCACCGGCAACGGCGACTCTGTTCAACGACACGGCACCGTTTGATGGAGATCCGCTGGGAGACCCATTGGGAGAGAGGCTGTCAGCAGGGGCGGTGGGACCGGCGGAGCTAGGGGTAGGTGCGGCGGGAGCGGTGGGGGTAACAGCGGCGGGTGAAGGAGGGGTGGCGGTAGGGGCGGCGGCGATAGTGGGAGGAGCGGACGTTGCCATGGGAGGCATGGTGGCGACGACGGGGGGTTTTGCGACGGGGGTGGCGGTAGGGGCGGCGGTGGGGGCGGCGGAGGGGGATTGGGCGGTGGCGGTGATGGCCAGGATGGCGAAGAAAGCGGCGAAGATGATTCTGGCCATAGTGAAAAGAAGAGTGTTGGTTGGTAGGAGTAGTGGAAAGTTGAGTTGAGGATGTTGAAATGAGAGGAGAGAGGAGAGGAGAGGAGTAGGGAATGAAAGGGAGATTGGGGAGATGGGGGAGGGTATATATAGAAGTGGGGGAGGGGGAGGAGGAGGAGGAGGAGAGTTTATGTTGATGATGATTGATGATAATCTTTGAGAAATTGAGCGGCTAAACGGCTAATGTTTTACTCTAGATGACAACTCATCCCACGTTACCTTTTTCTTTTCGGTTGGTCTCCTTTACTACGGATATATCTGTCGTAAGATTATAACGGGTCAAGTATGTCTCATATGAGGAAAAGAAGGACAACGGTCTCACCAATTATACTTTTATCTTATCTAGCTATTTTGATTTTATTTGATCCGTTATACGTTTGTGACGGATATCTCGTCCATCACAAACAAGAATTTGTGTTTTCTTTTAGCCCCGCCCCAAATCCTAGCCGTTTCTCTCCTTTCCCTTCTAATCCTACCTCTAATTCTTGGTTCACTTATCAACCTTCTGACGGGTATATCCGTCATAAAATTATAACGGAATAAATATCAACTACATAAATAGCTAAGACAAAATCATAATATATAGAAAATGACAAATGTTTTGTTTTATGGATAATACTTGTTCCGTCAAGTTTGTGATGGTGTGACGGACATGCACATTACAAACAAAAAATTGTTTCTTCTTGGTTGGCATTTTTATTTTATACTACTCCGTACTTGATTATGATAGAGAATTTCAAGACGAGGGTATAATTATCACGTTTATTTAAAGATAATTATCTTCATCTTCGTACTTCATATTAAGAATGCGTACGATTTTTCATTAATTTTTTGTTTATACCATGAACGGAGTAATATACAGATCTTTTGAGTTGGATTTGCTTTGTATATACTCAGTTTGATTTTTTGAAATATATTTTGAGTCTAATTATACACACTAGTATAAATTTAGCGTTGAGATTGAGACTATCATCAAATTTTTGGAATAGAGTATTAGTCAACGTCTCCTTTTTCTTTTCCAATATTAGTTGCTACCTTGGTGCTTAGTTACAGTGTCGTTTTACAGTAAAATTTTCCGTTGTAAAAGAGGAGGAGTTTTGGAAACTAGGAAGAAAACAGAAGAGCATGAATCTCAGGCGTCCAGGTGTGTAGCTAGAGACGCAAAGGGCGGTGATCGTGTGGTGGAAAAGCGAGGGAGGTTTTGGACCGTTATCTAAGGATTTATTTATGCAAGTACAGATAGATTTAACAATTAGGTAAAGCTTCAAAATATAAATCGACCGTTGTGATTACTGATTAGCACGTTGTTGTTGGGTCAAGGTCTCTTGGGTTTTATACTTGTTTATTGCTCACTGCTTACAACGTCCTGCTGTCTTTGTTGTTTCATCATGGGGACGTACCTTATCTCTCTTACCTCATCTCAGTGAGCTAATCCCGCATGTTCTTATTTGTGATGACATAATCTATCGTAAATCTTAAAATAGGTCAAATATATATCAAATCACATTACAAGTGACACAGACACTCCATTTTTAAACTTATATAATCGTATTGGTAAGACCATCCCCATCCAACCTCATGACCTAGGTCAAGTTGGATGGGGGTCATGCTAATCAGAATATTATGGGTGACCTTGTGGTTGATTATCACGACCCTTTCCATTTGAGTGTCTAGGAAAAGGGGATGACTTCCTCTTTTTTTTCTACTTTTGGAGATCCCATTGCATGTTCACTAACCAAAAAGGCAGGAGAGAGATAGGTGGGCAGAGAAATATTGGGTTGAAAATTAGAAAATGATTGGGTTGATGACCAGGTCATGATTTTCTAAATGATAGTGTATAAGATGAGTGAGAGTCAACAAATTGATTAAAACAATAAAACATGGATGACCTCCATTAGGGTGATCCTTGGATAGAAATGGTCTAATAATCGATATCATAAGCGGGGACAAACTAAAGTTTAAGTGGTTAATCCGAATTCGAGTTAGTTAGAATCAGTAGAGCACTTTCATAAAGTTTAAACACTAATGTGTTACTCCGTATTACAGCTCAAACTTGGGAAGTGGTGGAGAGGTTAAATAAGAATTTATCATCATCAATCAATCTAAGTGTTCATGAATCATGAGTAATAACATACATTATTTACTATGACGTGATCCGCTCGTTTAAAAGAAAGAATTAATCAAGGAGAAGTATTAACAAGTAAGGAGAAGGTAGCCAAAAAAAAGAGTAGAAATGAAAAAGTAGGCGAGGATAAAGTATAGGGGTAATGTGTTGGGTGTAGATGGAAAGTTGAGTGAAGCGGCATGTGCAGATATGCTCTCTCTTTTGCAATGTTCGGCGATCTTGTACTCGTATGTGATGTAGGACTTGGACACCCAGTATTTGTTGCATTACAACATACTGAAATCTGAAGACAAATGTTATGGAGACAAATAATAAAGCACCTCACAATTAGCATATGGACCGACCTGCACCTGCTGCTTTCTTTCGCAGCTACTTTTTACCGTCGGCGCTTTACTTCTTACCGTCGGCGTTAATTACGTAAAATGACGACTTTGCCCTTGATATTTATTCTCGAAATAATATTACTTTAACATTTTATAGATTATCGATTCATTAAAACTCGATAATAAAATCGTCTTTTTCGATTATCGTAATAAACCAAAACCGACTTCCTATATAATTAATATATGGAATTACGCAAAATGACAAGTTCTCCTTTGCAATTAATTCTCGAAATATTATCACATTTACATTTTATAAAGTATCGGTTTATTAGAACTCGATAATAAAACCGTTTTTTCGATTATTGTTACGCCTGTGATTTTAAAAAGTTAATTAGATTAATTAACGACTTAATACAATTTAATAAACGTAATTAACAAATACGAGTAATATGCAAATTAAATTAAATCTCAATTAATCTACGACAATCAAGATTTATTATACAAATCGATGCAAATTAAAAGAAAAAAAATCCGGAAATGGGTCGGGTCGAGTGGGTTTTTCGACCCACTCAAGGGTCGTATTATTTTCTATTGAAGAGGATCGAACCCCTGACCAACCAACTGGGAACCAAAGGACCAAACCACTGAACCACCATCAACTTACTGATATTTCAAATGGTTGAAAACTACTTGTTTCGAAAAAAAAGAAAAAAAAAACCGGAAAAATGGACTAAGTCGAAAATATTCGTCGACTCTCGGATGGGGATGTCGACGAATTTTCTCGACAGGCCGATCCGAGAGTCGAGAAAATTCGTCGACATCTCCATCCGAGAGTCGACGAATTTTTTCGACTTAGTCCATTTTTCCGTTTTTTTTTTCTTTTTTTTCGAAACAAGTAGTTTTCAACCATTTGAAACATCAGTAAGTTGATGGTGGTTCAGTGGTTTGATCCTTTGATTCCTGGTTGAAAGGTCAGGGGTTCGATCCTTCTCAATAGCAATTTGTTTGTTGATTTTTTTTTAATTTTCAAAAGATAAATTCAAAGTGTAAACAGGAGGATTCGAACCCGGATCACTTGTATGAAAGTTGTCACTGTGACCAACTTCACCACCTCATACTTTATGTTTCAAATCAAACTTTCAAGTATTATAGAGAAAATAATACGACCCTTGAGTGGGTCGAAAAACCCACTCAACCCGACCCATTTCCGGATTTTTTTTCTTTTAATTTGCATCGATTTGTATAATAAATCTTGATTGTCGTAGATTAATTGAGATTTAATTTAATTTGCGTATTACTCGTATTTGTTAATTACGTTTATTAAATTGTATTAAGTCGTTAATTAATCTAATTAACTTTTTAAAATCACAGGCGTAACAATAATCGAAAAAACGGTTTTATTATCGAGTTCTAATAAACCGATACTTTATAAAATGTAAATGTGATAATATTTCGAGAATTAATTGCAAAGGAGAACTTGTCATTTTGCGTAATTCCATATATTAATTATATAGGAAGTCGGTTTTGGTTTATTACGATAATCGAAAAAGACGGTTTTATTATCGAGTTTTAATAAATCGATAATCTATAAAATGTTAAAGTAATATTATTTCGAGAATAAATATCAAGGGCAAAGTCGTCATTTTACGTAATTAACGCCGACGGTAAGAAGTAAAGCGCCGACGGTAAAAAGTAGTCCCCCTTTCTTTGCGCAAGCGAAATAAACCGACGTACAAATAAATACGGATATCACATAGTACGATGATACGAGTAGCAAAAAAAGAGACTTAATTCTCTGTTCCTCAAATCCTCTATATCAATTATACTCTCTCATTTTTCTTTCTTCCTCCTTTTTTTGAGTCACTTATTTCTCCTTTCTTATTTTTCACTCAAAAGTTTTTAGACAATAATAGAAAAACGGTGGGAATATTTACCAGACTTTTTCTATCTCTCATAAATCCTTGTACTAAGTTGTACCCTAGCTACTTGAATCGAACCTGTCTACTAAAGCATGTCCCACCATTTTATAAGAGTTTTGGTGTCTTTATGAGTATTGGTGTAGTACACCTTATCCAACCTAACTAGCTGACATCTACGTAAATAACGTCCATTTTTCATTCAGTTTCCCCAGGAAAATTAGTACTATTGACGAAAGTTGATACACTTACACGGCGTGTATGAGATTTCTCATACACGACCAATCATATTGCGCCACATATTTAACTTTGTTTAAGCTAAGGTGGTTAGTGTAGGGTTAGATTAGTAATTTTACCTGATTAGTTAGTTCTTAATCTTAGGTTAGTTAAGCCAAATTAGAAAATAAATAAATTATTTTGGTATTTTTTTACGTATTCCGTTTTATGAATTAATTAGATAATATTACTAATATATTTTAGATTTATTTAAAAAGAAAAATAATTTATATAATTATAATTTATATTTTTTTTAAATCATTGCTATATATATATATATATATATATATATTTATATTAAAAAAAATCAATTTAAAAAAAATTATATTTTTCGAAAATAATATATTAAAAAAATTATAACTTTCGAAAATTTTAAAGTAAATTTTGATAATTAATAAATTAATACTCCGTAATATCTTATTTTTTCTATTAATAAATTAAATTTAAAATGAAAAATTACTTAAAAGGAAAAAAAAATGTATAATGGTTTGAAATTTTTAAAAAGTAATAAGACTAATATTTTAAAAACAAATACGTAAATGGTAAACATTTATATATATATATATATATATATATATATATATATATATATATATATATATATATATATATATATATATATGTTTACCATTTACGTATTTGTTTTAAAAAAAATATATGAGTAATATTTTAAAAATAATTTTTTTTGCAACAGTATAATTTTGCTTATATATTAAAAAATATATTACTATAATCTTGTATATGTATAATTTTTTTTTTCAGGACCCGTTTAAATTAATATAAAAAAATATTTTTAAAGTAAATTATTGTAGACGTAAATATAATTTAAAATAAATTTAATATTTACGAAAATTTTAAAGTGAATAATATTGGATTGCAAATATTTAGGAAATCTTTTTTCTTACTAGAAAATATATTTTAGTAGTTGTGGAGAAGATTTGATAAAGTATTTTTCAAAATAAATTCTATAAATTCTATTTTTTCAACATAAATTTAACATAAATTCTATACTTATTAAACCAAAACCAATTTAATAAAGTATTTATTAAAAATATTAAAACCAAAATTTGGATTTAAGATCACATTTTTCAATTTAAAATATAAATAACAAATAATTTAAATTTAATACTTCGTACGTTTTTTTTAGTATATTAATAATTGATTTATTTCCTATATATATTATCAGAAATTAAAAAATGTAAATATTCATAAATTTACTTTATAATTTTCAAAAATAAAATAATAATTAAGCTTCCACAATATATTCTCGATTTTTATAATTATAAAAAAAATTATTGAATAAAATTATTTATTATATATATGTGTTCACATTGTAAAGAGATTATACGGAAAACAAAAATATTTAGAAGATATATAAGAAATATAGAATGGAATGAAATATTAATTGAGAATATTCCTTGTGTGTTCACATTCTACTTATTTTAGTTTATTATAATATATATATATAAAAGTATTTATTATGATATATTCACCTTATATATAATAATAGTAATAATAATAATAATAATAATAATAATAATAATAATAATAATAAAGTACAAAATGTAATCATATTAATTAGTTTTACATTTTAAATGGATCATAAAAACTTAACAATATTATATGATTATTTCAAAAAAATAAAAATAAAAATAAAAAATGTAAAAGTTTATAAATTTCACTTAACTATATTAAGGTTAAAAATTAAACAAAGGTGTAAAACGACTAAACTAACCCTAAACTAATTACTCTAGGTTAATTAAAACTTGACACATGGAGCGATATAATTGGTCATGTATGACATTGTCATACACGTCGGGTATGTGTAGCCTTTTCCACTATTGACTACTACGAGTAGTATTGAATTTTCAGTTGAGCGTTTGTTGCAGTTGGCTTGAAAAGTGGGTTTAGAAAACTGAAAATGGAAAACATGATGACTCATTAACAAATAATAATTGCACAAAAGTTAGTCCTAGACTATTAATTAGCGCGTCAGGAAGAATCATTCAAAATGTATCCCTTTTTTCAGCTAAGTTTGACATATTCAAACTCATGTAAGCTTGGAGTTGTTAAATTAATGTATGACAAACCATCCAAGGAATGACTTTTGAAAGTGGTACGTGCTCATCTTCAATATCCCAACGTCAAATCCTCCGTCTAACATATTGGTTAAGACGAGGTATCTTGTGATAATATGTTGTAGGTTCGAACCTCCTTATATTATAATGCGATGAAGTGCACGCTTCATTGAACAAAAAAAAAGTACAACCATGTTAGGCACTTAATTGAAATTTTAGTTATTTCACTTTTGACATTGTCTAAGAGAGACGTAGGTAAAAAAAAATAAAAATGAAATTATTAGAATCCATCATTGTACGTAAATTCTCTTATTAATGTTAATAAAAAATCGTTTCTAAATTTGTTTGAACATTCAATCGTAGTAGATATGACCTGGGTGCAGAAGAAAGATAGATTGGAGAGCAGGAGTGGCAGCTGTCGATAATGTTGCACTTGTAGTCAATCACGGCAGATAAACATAGATAACATGTTGCATTTAGTCATTTATGCGTGTTGAATATTCTTCGTAATATACTTCTCCAAATATGTATGCAGTGGGTTATCAAACTCTACCTTCGTTCAACATTTCTGTTCAATTCTCCTGAGTCAATAACTATCAATAACTGCTCTTTCGACAACATTGTACTTTTCTCATCTCGATCATTTGTTATCCTTTGAAAACTCTCACAAATAATAATATAAAAAAGATAACAAATGATGGAGAGAGTATCCCGAAATAATTAGGTATCTTCTAACTGTTGGAGTGACGAAAACCGGGACAACAATTAAAACACAAAAGCGAGGGACTAAACCGAGATGGCAACTGAAATCGGGCAAGAACCGAGGCAACAAGCGACTATGACAAAGGAGGCAACTGGCGACAGAGAGACAGAACCGAGGCAACACGGACGGACAGGAACGAAAGTGAAAACAGGCAGCAGTGTCGTGGTATGGAGGCCACTGACTTGAAAACTATATCGGCGCGACTCCGGTGGTAATCGCCTACAGTGCCGGCAGTTTCCCAAGGTGAACACTGCAGTTCAGAATCTCGACCACTCAAGGTTCGGAACTTTGGAACGAAAACAACTGTACCCAGGAATGAGAGGAGAAATAACAGTAGAGGAAAGAAAGGATGAATACTGTAAGCTGTGTATATTTTTGTGTGTTTTGGAAGCTAACAACAGCTCGGTATAAATAGGCAGCAGAGGAGCCTGGCAGGATCAAAAACCATCAACAGCAATTAAGGCCATTAAAACGTGATCAAGGCCTTAATCACACCATTAAGACCTGTAACAGCTCCTTTGACTAAACCAATTCACACACACAAATGAATCTGGACAAGGGCCAAAGAATGTAGACACTCAAAACAAAAGAAGGCCCAAAAGGGTAAAAGTCGGGCACAGCCCGCACCGCAGGTGCTCCACCCAAACCCGAACCCGAGCCCGAGACCGAGCCGGGCCGGGCCGCACGCGCGCGTGCGTGTTGTCCATACCAGCCCAACAACACCCACCACCCTAAAAGGCCCACTCCACTACACTCTTGTAAGCCCAAGGGAGGAGAGGCTTTATAAAGACCTCAAAAGCTCACTACTCTTCCTATGTGGGATGGAGGAAAAAGAAGTAACAACCAATACTCCTCTTGCCATCTACCAACAATCCCCCACAGATGGCAAAAGGGAAAAGAAAAACAAAGATTCCTGGGTAAGTAAGGGTTGGACACTTAGACGTTCAATGTCTTTCGACTTGAATTGACGTTTTAGTGAGGTGAGGCAACAACTTACTTACAATTAGTGAATATCTTTCGATTTGAATTCCTAACTGAGCTTCGGTTGAGACCCCCACAACACATGTCATACCTTCAAAAGTTGTCGTTCCGCAATTTCAAAGTGCAATGCTTTCATAACCATGCGTTTACCTTAGTTCTAGTGAGTGCTCTAGTGAAATTCACACTTTCCACTAGATGGTGGCGAAACCATCACACTCACATAGGTGGCTTAGTGCTTCTCAACAGCACATCTCATGTAGCCATTAAGGACATAGGTCCAACCTCAATTTACCCACACAATCCATCAAGTGCGTCTCAAAGCACCACCAAGCCTGGCTATGGATTATGTATCGCCATAGGAATGTAAGCTTTAAGTCCATCAAGATTCATCCTCTAATCTTGACTTAAGGACCTTAGCCCCATTCCCCTCGACGATTCGAGAACTACTCTTCTCGGTAATCCTTTAGTGAAAGGATCTGCAAGATTGCGTTCAGACCTCACAAAGTCTATTGCAATCACTCCATTTTTCAGGAATTGTTTCACCACAGCATGCCTGATCCGGATATGTCTTTTCTTACCATTGTAGACATCATTCTTGGCAATGCCAATGGCTGCTTGACAATCACAATGTAAGGAGACCGGTGCAACCTGTCCCCCCCACACTGGTATGTCAGCTAGTAAGTTTCTCAACCAGTCTGCTTCTTGACCTGCCAGCTCAAGAGCAATGAACTCGGACTCCATGGTGGAGGTCGCTATACAAGTCTGTTTCGCAGACTTCCACGATATAGCTCCTCCTCCCAAGGTGAACACATAACCACTTGTAGAACTTGTTTCATCATTACCTTTAATCCAGTTCGCATCAGTAAAACCCTCTAACACAGCAGGATATTTACCAAAATGTAGACATGAATTAACTGTCCCTTTCAAGTATCTTAGTAAACGATGAAGGGCATTCCAATGTTCATTATTAGGGTTATGTGTATACCGACTTAGCCTACTAACCGCATAAGCAATGTCAGGTCGAGTACAGTTCATGAGAAACATCACACTTCCTATAACTTTAGCATACTCTTTTTGGGATACACTCTCACCCAAATTCTTACACAGAGGTATACTAGCATCATAGGGAGTTCTAGCGGGTGTCACATCAAAGCTATCAAATTTCTTCAACACTTTTTCAACATAATGAGATTGACTTAAGGATATTCCAGATGAATTTCTGATCAATTTGACTCCAAGAATAACATCAGCTTCTCCTAAGTCTTTCATCTCAAACTGTGACGACAGAAATTGTTTGGTTTTATTTACAACAAATAAATTACTACCAATGATTAACATGTCATCAACGTATAGGCAAATAATCACACAGTCTGATCCAAACATCTTGGAATACACACATGAATCAGAATTGTTAGTTATGTAGCCATCCTCAATCAAAGTGTTGTGAAATTTCTCATACCACTGTTTAGGTGCTTGTTTTAGACCATATAGTGACTTTCTCAATTTACACACTTTACTCTCCTGACCTTTTACCACAAACCCCTCGGGTTGTAACATATAGATCTCTTCTTTTAGATCACCATTCAAGAAAGCAGTTTTAACATCCATTTGATGAACAACAAGATCATGAATAGCAGCCAACGCAATAAGAGTTCTAATGGTGGAAATCTTAGTCACAGGTGAGTAAGTATCAAAATAGTCAATATCTTTCTTTTGTGTAAATCCTCTCACCACAAGTCTAGCTTTGAACCTTTCTATTGTACCATCAGGTCTCAGTTTCCTTTTGAAAATCCATTTACTACTAATGGGTTTACTACCCTTGGGTAAATCTGTCAATTCCCAGGTCTGATTAAATGCAATAGAATCTAACTCATTTTTAATAGCTTCTTCCCAAAAAATAGCATCTATGGATCTCATAGCTTCATCATACGTTTTTGGGTCATCTTCTATTAAATAAGCAGAAACGAATTCAAAGCAAGCACAATCATCACTAGCATTTTCAGTTAAGAATGTTGTGATAAAATCATCTCCAAAATTCTTTTCAATTCTAGGCCTCTTACTCCTTCTAGGTTCACTAGCATGATCAACAGCAGTACTACTACTAGCATGCATAGAATTATCAACAGGATTAATAGGCATATCAGGCAAAACAGGAGGTGAATCAACAACTTTCTTTAAAGGAAAAACATGCTCAAAAAACTCGGCATCTCTTGCCTCAGAAATAGAACGGTCATTCAATGACATGAATCTATAAGCAGCACTGTTTTGAGCATAACCAATGAAAATGCAATCATACGTCTTAGATCCTATAGTAGGCCTCTTAAAACTTGGTAGACCAACTTTAGCCAAACACCCCCACACTTTAAGGAAGCTTAAGTTAGGGGCATAACCCTTCCAAAATTCATAGGGTGTCTTGTCTAATTTCTTATGAGGTACCCTATTAAGAATGTGACAAGCTGAAAGCACTGCTTCCCCCCACATATCGTCAGAAAGGCCAGAACTTAAGAGCATAGCATTCATCATTTCCTTTAAGGTTCTGTTTTTGCGTTCAGCTACTCCATTGGACTGAGGTTGGTAAGGTGGGCTAGTCTCATGAATTAATCCATTTTTCTCGCAAAGGTCTATTAAATAATTAGAGCTATATTCACCACCTCTATCAGACCTGACTCTTTTAATCTTTCTGTCAAGTTGATTTTCTACCTCAGTTTTGTATTTAATGAACATTTCTTCAGCTTCACTTTTATTCTTAAGTAAATACACTTTAGTGTACCTAGAGTAATCATCAATAAAAGTGACATAATAAAATTTACCTCCTCTACTCATAGTACTCTTGAAGTCAGCTAGGTCGGTGTGAATTAACTCGAGAAGACTCGTATGTCTAGTTTTAACAGGTTTACTAGGCTTCTTAGTAAACTTAGCTTCTACACAACTAGAACATTTAGTGAAGACTTCGGTGGTTAAAGAAGGAATAAGCCTCATTGTTTTCAATTTTTTAACCGATTCAAAATTCACGTGACCTAATCTAGCATGCCAAACATCAATAGACTCAGCGATATAAGTAGAAGCAGAAGTAATATTATTAATAGCAGAAGAGTCAATGTTCAAAATAAATAGTCCCCCACTGAGATAACCCTTGCCCACAAAATCCCCGTTGCGAGACATTACTACCTTGTCAGCCTCAAAAACAAGTTTCACACCAACTTTGTTTAACAAGGCACCAGACACTAGGTTTCTACGCAAAGTAGGGACATACAGAACATTATGAAGAGCAAGAGTTTTCCCAGAGGTAAGTTTAAGAAAGACCTTGCCTTTTCCTGTGATCAGCGCAGAGGAAGAATTGCCCATGTAGACCTTTTCACCATCAGCCACATCTTCAAATTCAGCGAACAGGTCCTTGTTGGCACAGAGATGTCTTGATGCTCCTGTGTCCAGAATCCAGTCACTCGCGTTCGCCACAAGATTGGCTTCTACCACCACTGCAGCAATAATATCATCATCTGATTCAGCAATGTTGGCTTGAGCGGTTTGACCAGCTTTCTTTTGAGGACACTGGAATGCTTTGTGACCCGTCTGCCCACACACATAGCATACCACGTTTGGATTTGGCTTGAAGATCTTGGGAACTGGTTTGGTGGAGTTTCCTTGATTCTTTCCCTTGGCACCTTGACCTTTCCCTTTTTGACCTTTGCCCTGACCCTGACTCTGACCCATCTTACTCTTACCCTTATTATTACCATGAGATGGACCCCCGGCTTCAATAAGGTTGGCTTTGGTAGAGACGGACGACAACAGGACAGACCTATCCTTGAGGCGATTAGCTTCCTCGGTCCTCATATGACTTATGAGCTCTTGAAGCGACAGATCCTTTTTCTTGTGTTTTAGGTGGTTCCTATAGTCACTCCATGACGCAGGAAATTTTTCTAACAACACATTAGCTAAAAAGACCTCGTCAAGTTTCATACCCTCATTTGTAACATCAGCACACAAATTTTCATACACATGAACTTGTTCCATAATTGGTTTGTCATCTACAATATGAAACCCGAGCCACTGACCCACCACATATTTCTTTTTGCCTGCATCATCGGCCCCATACTTCTTATCTAAAGACTCCCAAATGGTTTTAGCCGATTTGTGGACCATGAACAAGTCGAAAAGGGTGTTGGTCATGTGATTAAGAAGATGATATCTAACTGTCTTATTATCCTTGTCATATTTCTTAACCTTTTCCTCATTGGATTTAATCGTGGCGGCGGAAGGAGGTGTGGCCGCGGTGGACGCAACAATTAAAACAGGTTCATCTTCAAAAAGAACATAATCAATATCTAATCAATATCCCAGTCCCCACCACTTTGCCCAAGGAAAACCATACCCCCGACACGACATCGTTAGCATTAGTTCTTAAGCTAGCTCAACAAGAAAATGACTACGTTGATGTCTCGTGTCTGAGTCCGACAACATTACTCCACCAATGTAAGCTAGCTTGGCTTGTTAATGTTATGGTATAGCTATACTTTTACCCGTGTTTTGTCATATCATTCATCATTGTTGTTCAATAACTATTAGTCCGTTCAAACATAAAATTGAAAAAAAAGGGTGGATGTTAATACAAACAAGATCACATATCACAAAAGGGACAAAACGAAAACACTCAAAGCTGCATATCTAAGCTAGACGATATGGAATAATAAAAAACGATCACAGTTGACTAGCTTGGGTTGGGTTGCCATCTATCGTATGCAAAAAGGGATTCCAAAAGGCCGTGCCATATAACTCCGTATTATATATGAAGATTGGAATATATACCCTTATAGATAGGACTGAATTCTACCCTCATATTATCATTACGGCATTATGCATCTCTTATTATGACACTTCTTGAGAGCATGTTTTATGCTCTCTCATCCCTCATCAAAGGAATCGGAGACTACTACTACTGTATGAAAACCTTAACAAGTTGTTAAAAACTAGTTTTATGTAGTTTTGTGAAATAAAACGATGTAATAGTGATGCACCCCTTATCTTACTCGAGATGCTAACCTGCGAGTACTCAACTGATATCCTCCAGTATCATGGATCTCAGTTAACTTCGGGCTGATAGTCCTCAATATGTCGTTTTGTGGTGACTGGTGAGGAGATGGAGTGGTAATGTAAGAGCAGTCTTCTCCATGAAATATGATGATTAGCTCATTAGCTGAAGCATTTCCATCACTTGGCTTGAAGCAAAATTGATGAAAAGGGGGCTAAATTGTATGTGCTTCCAATGCCCGCTACTCCCTCAGATACAAAATCGTTGGGGGATTCTAGGTTTGTATCCACCTAATACATTCACCAAAAAAAATGCAACCTTTATTTTCATGAAGTTGATTCCAAGTTTCGAACTAAACCTACTTGCAGAAGGATTATGACAGTTCTAGATAGTTGAGCATGATCATATAAAAGGTGTAAGCTAGTAACAACGGTTGGTGTGAGCGATTGGAATAACAAGTGTCCAATGTGACTTCTCTTATAACAGTTCATTCATTCGGTGCATCATCAACACTTAAACGAAGATGGCGCCCATTACAATGTTCATATTTTAAAGAGAAATAAAAAACAGTATATAGAGTGTTCCTTGTGTTTTGGTTCACCCTTTCTATGTTCATTAGGTGCCTATATGTGACTTCTCTCACTCTCCCATGAGCTCAAACATTTAAGACACACTGTTAAGGCTTGATTGTGTCTCCGTATAAAATATGACAGAAACATAGGCTAGCAATGAAACGCCACTCATCTAATACTTTTATAGTAGTATGGAGTATAAACTAACAGACAGAAGACTAACCACTCGCAACCAATGCCTATTTTGTGGTGGTGAAGGAATTGCAGCTTCAACAAAGTAATCATGAGCATTAAACGCCAGATATATGTTCCCACTATCTTCACCATGAAGTCTGCACATGCATGTGTACACAGAAGAGTTGAATACAAAGCTCTATATCAGTAGCATACGACAATAAGAAACAAAGCCAAGTTGGATCCCGTCTTACGTGAATGCAATAAATTTACTCTCGTCGTTACTCCAGTTGTCCTCATGCCAAGTCACGTCCACCTGAAATTATTTATTAAAAAAAGGAAATCGGGTTCTAATCTGAATTCTGATATAGTGAAAGTGATATCCCAAAAATTGTATTCCGAAGATAACTTTGTTTAAGACAGGAGTAGAATAATATCTCAAAGATCACAGAGAATCACACCATGTCTCATAATCCACCACCTCCTCAAGGGACTACCTTTTTATGGGAATGAAACTTAAAAAGAGACCTTTACTATAAGCATTCTTAAAAACATTGTAAATTACTACAGGAAGCTACATGTGCTTACATTGCTTAGAAAGTTTTCACGCTTGAATATGTCGTGCCTTTTGCGAAACCTGATGACTTCAGCGAAAAACCTGAAAAGGTCTCCTTTCTTTGCCTCTAACTTCTCGTTTTAGTTGAAGGAAAACTTATCAGTAAGTAAATTGAACACACTTGACCGTAACTCCCCTAGAAAAAGATCATTATTGAAGCTGCAAAGGATTGGGGCTCCATACCTTAGTCCACTGGAAGTGATTAATGGCTGTGTCGTGTCCATAACTGTTGTTATTTCCAAACCGACTATGGCCATATTCATCACCCATTAGCATCATTGGTGTACCCTATGAAAAATAAGTCATCTATTAGCAAACACATGCCACAAAGTACCTCAAAAAGTCGAACCCTAGACTTCTGCAGGGATAACCTACAGCTGGTCAGCTGCAAGTTTACACTCCACAAAGCAGTGAAGAAGAAATTACGAAGAAAAAGGCAACGCCATATGCATATAAGCTGATACTGAACTTCTATCTCATTTATTATGCTGTCTCGACACAGGTAGGTGAGCTGATACTAACTTCTAGTCGGACATAGACAGTAGCCAAGGCTAATGTACGAGATACTAAAGATTACCAGCAAGATTTCATTATTCTAAAAAAAATTATAGAACAGAAGTAAATTTACCTGAGATATCATTAAAGCCAAATGGAAATTTTTCATTTGTCTTGATCGTAGACCAACAATATGGGGATTTGTCGTTTCTCCTGAGTAAGAGAATATATGATTTAAATAAACGATCATCGAATAATATTACACCATTAAGGGCATAAATTTACTTCGGTTAAATGACTTTCGAGTTTTGACTAAACAATGTCACAAGTAATAGAGTAGCAAGTAACATTCATTTTAAGGCAGTGTTTTACCTTCAAATCCACAGTTCCAGCTAAAGTTATCATTGCATCCATCATTGCCGTTTTCTCCATTTATCTCATTATGCTACAGAAAGTTCAACAAAATGTATAGAGAGAAACCAACCCGTCAAATACCAGAAATATTGACTAGATTACCTTAAAATTGTAGGACACAAGGTCATACAAAGTAAATCCATCATGAGCAATTATAAAGTTGATGCTGTGGTATGGCTTCCGTTTGTTCACCTGCATTAACATAAGCAGCAGTAGACTTCAGGGGTAACTCACAGCTGTATATACTACACAATCTTCGATCAAATAACGAATAGAATCAGACATTAAGACCAACTAGCTGAAGAGGCCCACTGCTTAGCAGATTCAGGTAATCATAGAAAACATTCGAATGGCCAAGCAATAACAAGAGATAAGTATGTTAAGGGTTGCTTAAAGCCACATTTATATATTTTCAGGATGTTTGTTTCCAATTTCAAACTAAATAACTCATACTTGGTATAAGTCGGCAGATCCTGCTATGCGAGTTGCAAAACTGCCTTTCATGCCGCAGTCACCCTGCATTATGCACACAAAGACTAAAGTCAAATGCTGAGTTCCTTGTACACAGCCTCTTCACACTTAATAAAACGACAATCGCTTCACTGAAAAAGAAAAGAGACAATTTTGGGTATGAGAGCAGTTGTTATTAGGGCAAAGATGATGTAACTAATTGTACTCAGCATAACCCTAGTCCCGTCACTATTGTACATAGCATCCTCCAGCATATGATAGCATAGCAAAGCATTAGACCTAAGTACCTAAGTCAACATCTTACAATCAAGAGCATTGTTGCATCATTCATTATTTTTGGTGCAAAACATCACTCACTGATTGTTCCCTAAAATGACAAAAAGCTCAATTTCAGTCTAAACGGAATCCCAATATGAGAAGTTTAGAGATAGATTTAGTTCAGTGCAAGTCCTTTGATGGAACATAAGAATCAAAGACTAATTCATTACAAAACTTGATACCTTCACAAATCTTCTCACATCATCACGATACATGCCATTCCATTCTGCCCATCTGTACAGAAGGTTCCCAAACAATTGTAAATTTGGTCCCAATACCCAAAAGCAGTCAGCATCTTATAAAAAATCAGTTAATAGTGAACAGCTTTAATAACTATGTTTGCTTCCCTTGGATTACATCAGGCAGTAGATGGTACAATTCTACATTTTATGTAGCAATTTAGGACTATCGGTAAAGCTATTTTTGTAATCCGTACTATTCTATAACTCACTTTCTTATTCTTCTTCGTATGGATTATAACACTTTCTTATTCTAGCAATTTATGTTGTTATTGTTGCACTTCTTCCAAGCAATAAATTATACGTAGTACTCAACAAAGAGTTATGTACTTGTGTTCAACTGATCACAATATTCTGTCTGTATATTCTGTACAAGATAATCTCAGAAGGGCCAGAGATGAAGAGAATGACTACCTGTCCCAGTTAGGAAATTTTCCGACAAGATAAAGGCCTCCACAATCCCAAGGTTCCGCTATTATCTTACTCTTGGACAAGACAGCATCTTTTGCAATGGCCTGAGGTAAATGACATACTATCATGCACAATTTCCATGTTCTTCAAAATCTTACTCTTAAAACTGTAGGGATAAGTGGTTAAACAAAATTTAAGGCTCGGATCTTTGAGGGACATAAAACCAGATTGTTACAAGATGCATGCTGAGCCAGTTAAAGACTATCGATAAGGTGGTGTGTATCGATTGGCCTACACTATTCATGATTTTGAAACACAGTTTTTTTAAGATCCTACAAACAAGCTGCTAATGAAGCAACCAAAGATCAACATATTTGTAACCATGGTATTAAGTTGTGGTGTTGCTCGGTAATCATCCGTATCAAGGTGTAGGATGTAATGTGATGGATTGCACCGAATGCTGCGCAATTTTAAAACCATATGCTAAATGTGTTAGATCTTGCCTTCTTAAATAAGAAGCTTTGAGTTGAACTTCCTTATGTTTTTAGTCTGAAGACAGTTAATGCACATGACGATATTCAAGGTTGACTATAGAATATAGAGTATAAATTAAACGAAGCAGCCAACAGAGACATGATTTCCTTGACTATAGAATATAGAGTATAAATTAAACGAAGCAGCCAACAGAGATATGATTTACTCATCGTACAAACACATGTCTGTGCAATACCGAGTCAGTTACAAAGCTTACCCTAACAAGAGGAGGTGCATCTAGCGGTGAACCATCAGTTCCTCGACAAAGAACACTGGCAAGGTCAAACCGGAACCCGTCTACATGATATTCAGTCACCCTATATTTTATTGCAGAAAATAGTGTGAAACATAATAATGAAGTAACAGAAAGAATTCAAAAATTACTATACACCAACTAGTAACCGCTTTGAAGAAACCGAGGCGATGATGAAAATTATCAAAACAAAAGGCTAATTAGGACAGCGTACTTTACTAATGAGAATGAACGTGTGCATTATACTTTCAGTCTAAACTCCCACTTAATTGAGGGCTTTTTTATGTGAACTCTAACCCACTAGTATATCTGCTTCACCGACACATAATAACCTACACTCATCTCTCCCGCAGCCAATATGTAAATTGTTTTTAATAGCATGACACGGAGTGTGTCAGCGAGTGTGAAGGATGGGGCATCTAATATTGCAAGTTCCAACCAGTAACAAGCATAGATACAAAACCATCATTAGTATTCAAATCACTGATACAGTTGTTTCAACAGTGTATGGGTTTATAACTTCATACCAGTATCTTAAGCTGTCAAGAATCAGCTCCATGACCACAGGATGATTACAGTTTAAGGTGTTCCCTGCATCCAAGAGACAAAGCAATTTTCGTATAAACACGATGCAAGACGCACTTTTGTGAAAACATGGTGTAAACACGGACCAACCTGTAGGTCCTGTACATGCTATTAGACTAATGCTAATGGGTCATGAAAAGTGTAAAGATGGTTCTAGAAGATGACGGAGTTAGCAGTAAACGGAATTTTCCGTACTGCGTACTGGTACTCCTAATCGTCATCCATACAGACAGCAAAATTTGCTGCTATAGTGCCCAAGAAATGAGTAAGGCCTTCACTTGTTAGTTTGTTGCAATACTGCTACTTAGAAGCCACAGGTCTCCAATGCTATAGTACAAAGAAATCCATAAACAAGTACACCAAAACAAATATGTACAGGTATACCACCTGAGTACTGTAAGCATATATGTATGGGGTATCATAAATAATGGACACTAACTGGAAATCACAATTTCATGAAACTTACTGATACGCTACATGGAAAATTGATAGTAAAAATTAATCTTACCACAGCCTGAATAATTCATCAACCTGCCACTATTGTTCATGTCGACCATGTAATAGACCTAAAGACAAAACAATTTCTGTCACAATCAAGAAAACACGATGCTCTGCACACATGTGAACATAATGGCAAGCAACCACAGAACTCCATTTGAAGACAAAATTCAGAAATTGATTTAAGGTCATGACATGACATGTATGCTCTCCAATCGCGCACCTTATTATCTATGCCACGGAATGAGGTCGTATAAGGATGTTCATCATCAGCCTCATTGGTGTGATTATATACAACATCTAAGATGACCTGCAAAATAAATGTATCCACACAACATAATCATCTATCAGATTTAAGAGAAATTACCAACCTACATTGACTTGCTACAAACTAATGGATAATGGTTCCTTCAAATTGACTTTTCCAGCTCCTAAAATGCTAGAACTATTAATAATCCTAAAACTGAATTTCAGGTGGATATTCCAGATAGTGGCCACTGGTCAGCATTGTTTAAGAGAGTTCCAAAGAGTCAAAGACAACAATAATCAGGCATAGACAATCAAAGTAGAAATGAAAGTAGGGTGAAGCGGAATATGGTAGACCCGGAAATTTATTTTCTAAAATCATCTGACTGTCAAAGTCTCAAAGAAGTGCAGTGAGTGTCAAGCATTACAACCAAGAGGACACAACATACCTCAATTCCAGCACTATGCAAGGCTTTAACCATTTCCTTAAATTCTAGCGCAGCCTTGACAGGTCCCCCACCAGAACTTGCATAGCGACTCATTGGTGCAAAGAAGTTGATAGTTGAATAGCCCCAAGTATTAATCTTGATGGACGAGAACCCATGAAAAGAGTCAATACTATTTTCAGGAATTAAGAAAGATGTCAACAATTCGATGACCACAAAAAAATATCATGAGTTAAACTAGAATTAGGTGACAAATCATTCTCAACTAAAATGAAGAATAGGCATTTAAATTTCAAAACCATTCTGTAAAACTGAGAGAAATTAACATGTGTGCATCTAGGACTCACAGCACTCAAAAGAGCATTCACTAAAAGCATCAAAGACGGTGGAAATTACATAAATCAGACAAAAATGTAACCTTAAAATGCAAAATTTCCAACATACCATGTGATCTCTGGGGTTGGGATGCCTTTGAAGCTCCATTTCATCAAACTCAAAGACGGGAAGCAATTCCACGGCATTGATACCGAGTTCCAAAAGATGTGGAATCTTCAAATAATAAGTTCAGGTTAAGGAAACTCTTCTAAAGTTAGCAGTGAGTGAATTTAACTCACTTAACTGGATTCAGTGCATTTTCCTTTCTAGGACATTGAAATTAATTTTCTACATTTCCGCCTTCGATAGCCATTAACCCATAAAAACACTCACATGTCAATTACTGTCCCATTTTTCTCTCTCAGTCACAAATTAATTCTTGCTTTATATAGGCAAGGAAGAGGGTGAAGGAGGATGAAATCAAGTGCTTTGCACGGCTTTCTTTTAATTACTTGAGACTACCTTATGATAAACGAGATTTTAGCAATCAATTTAGAGTTGTAGAATAATGACACAGGAAATAAATTCCCAAACTTCCAAAACGCCATATGCCTACGCCAGACGATGTTATACAACATTATTCTGAACTCAATGGAGCATTACCTTTTCAATAATACCCCGATAGCTTCCCCGTATGTCAGCATCAAGCCCACTAGATTCATCAATAGTATATGCACGGACATTCATTTCATAAATGACCAGATCTTTCTGCAGGACAAAAAAGAGAGGGAAATGTAGCATGTGTAAGTACGGAATCTATTAAACAATGTTCTATAAAAACAAGGAATATATATCGCCTTTTAGGTGTACTATACAGGCAACAGTAAACCCATATAAGTTGATAAGTAAAACTATCAAGAAACAAATTTCAGTCAAGGTTGCCTCAGGCTCCTGGAAATAAGGCTGTAGATTCAACTTGTCTTAGGTAACAAAGATTTCTAATAAGCCGATAAATAGAATAGTAGCTGTTGTGTACTCCTATATGAATATGGAACATTCTTCGTCTCCCAATACCAGTAAAAAATAAGTATAAGCTGTTCTTACCTCTGGTATATTTGGATTCATATCCTCTTCCCAATCAAAAGACAGGCCATCAAACTCATAGGTTCCCATGAAATTAGAAAGCTTATTGTTCGGATCTCCAAACAGGCGACGACCTTCAATGAATTTAGCATAGGGATCAATCAGAACAAAGCTACTGTCAAATCGATGCCCTTGTTGCCAATCCTGAGGACCATCCATGCGATACCCATAGAGTACACCGCTTGATGGCAGATCCTACTCCATAATAGGAATATCTCAGGAAAGAAAAAGAGCAACACAAAATCTAAGCAACAGAATGTTCAGACATGTTAGATATTTTTATTGGAATACATGCATGATTCGTAATGGCATCTCCAAAGGGCTAAGAGTGAAATAAAAAAGAAAAAAAGTAAAAGTTCAAATTGCAGGAGAGATTGAAATTGAGCTTGTCATAGTTCGACTTTGTGTGAAGACAAGAAGTCGAAACTCCAAAGTGCGGGAGAAGATATGAGACCTAGACAAATTACCACTCACAAACTCAACAGCACTTGTCTTTATCCTGGGATTTTTTTAACATGATAGATATCTCACAGATGAACGTAGCTGTTAGATCTACTTCCAAGTGACATGAACTTGTAAAGCCCCCCATTCAAACACACTATAAGTCAGCAAGCCACTTCAATAAAGCAATCACCTAAATACGTAAACATAATTCTGATCCACGTAAGAGCTTTTACAAGTCGCAACCTTAACTTGTAAAAGTCTGCAACTATGCTGAACAGCCAAACAACACTTGAGAATTAGATAAAAGATTACCTTGATTATAATGTGCCATATATCTCCTGTTCTATTCGAGTTAGGATCCAGCTTCAATTCCATCATCTCATCACTACTTCTACAAAAGAGAGAGGGAAAGAATTCAAATAAAGTAATTTTGAGACTCGCTAAAAACAATTGGGTCATGTTGTGAATGGTAAGGATAGGCTGAAAGTTCCGTGACTAATTTCTGTAACAAACAAATCTCCACGAAAAATTTAATCTAATGACTGAATCAAACAAAACTACATTATTAAATCCATGTCAGATATAACACCCCACCACATATCATTTTAACAGTAACAAAAACCCAAATAACATGACGCATACTCACCCGCTCTTGTCTGCAAGGAGTAAGCATAGTGCTACAGAGGTTGCATGCCGTGAAAAGATTGCAAAATTAATCCCATTTTCTGTTTTTGATGCTCCTAAAGGAAAAGCCTCACCAGGAAGAAGTTCGAATGGCTCATTTGCCTCTGACAGGCTCACAGCTTCTACCTTACACAGAAAAGGGCAACCAAAAGAAACATGATTGAATTTGATGATATTATGTACAAGCTCTCACTGAAGCAATCTACAGAAGTGAAAAGTTGGAAATCACTCAGATTGACATAATATATCACTACGACAGAAGATCAACAAATCTTTCCAAAAGGTTCAGACACAACACCCTCAATTAAAACAAATTATATTGAATTTGGCTATTTAAGAAGTAAGAAAAGGGTGAGTGCATTCATAGTGAATACTGTCACAGATATACCACTGCCTCAGATATCAAAAGACACAGAACTCCAAATTACAAGTAGAGAATGCGAGTCAAGCAACGGAATTCCCCAGCTTCTGTTGGCAAAATTAGGCTAGTCCCCTACTTATTCAGGCCATAAACACAGAAAAGAAGGCACCAATCTCAAATGCTCAAGATACCACCAATTAGACACCAGAAGTCCCGCACAATCAAATAAGATACCTCAAGCACATGTTCCTTGGTACCACGACCCCCGAAGGCACTCATACCAAGCATAGAGCAGTCCCCTTGTCTAACCTATGCCACACAAAAAAAGTTCAATGAATCTGCAAGCAGCAAAAAATGCCTATACAATCTCAAGCATGCCAATATGGGGAAAAATTACTTTAGTTGGGGACTGCACATCACTGCCTGATCCTAAATTACTTGATTGCCATCTGTTCAAAATTAAGAATGAGGCGGAATGAAGTCAACTTTTTATCAAAACAAATACTCCGTATGAAAACACACACGATATGCTACATTATTGACACCCTTTAGCAAACAGACTCCACATGCATTCTGCTTAGAACATTGATATACAGACGGAGTAATGGATAAAAACTCCATTCTTCAATAACCTAACCGACTGAAAAAAGATATCATACTTCCCAAATATCAGCCTCAATAGAACAAAAATATGGTTAACGAAAACTAGATTGACCTAACCATACGTATTTCATCCCAGCGAAGGAGGGAGGATAGCAGAAGCCAGAGACTTCAAATCACCTCATACAGAATCGGACAAAAATGTCAAACAGTGCGACTTTTTTTTGGTCATTCAAACCCCACACCATGAGATCACCTCTCACATCTCATGACTTTACCAACTAATCTAGTTGGCATGTAAAAATGGGACTTTATTGGTCTCACAGAGACGCTGCTTGAACACTCTTTTATGATAAAATTTCAATCTATGTTACTTTGACCCTTCTTGATTGATCATGGATATGACACTTGAACATCTCGTTGTAAGACCAGATTTCTGCTAAGTTCGATACTTGAACACACACGCCCGTGTAGAATACTTCTAAACGGGTCCGACTAGCATAGATTTTATTGTCCTTAATAAACCTAGTCCAAATCATAAACTAATTTTTAAAAGATCTTGGTAAACCCAATGATCTAGTTGCTAAAATTAAGATTAGCAACTGACAGTACCAACAACAACAACCTCCCAATGCCTACACTCACGCAAACTAGTAGCGAAGGTGGCAGAATTGGTTAAGATTATCGACTTTTGCTAGTTGCTACCCCAAAGTTGGTAAAAATGACACCTTTCCATATATAGCAACCCAAAATTTTAATTGTGGATTCACCCCCAACAATAATGGGAACAAAACCGCTTTGAAATGCAGTTGGTTAGATACACTCTCCGTCTCATTCATTAAATTAAAAGTAAACAACTAACTGTAACGAACGGAATAATAGACAAAATTAACTGAATTTTGAAGATGTGAAATGATAGAAAAGAAAGAGATGAAATTACCGAAAGGAGGCAGAGGCAGGAAGATAGTTTGGTAAAGGAGCAGTGCGAGGGAAGAGAGATAGAGTGGAGGAGGAGGAGGAGTTGAACATAGTATTATTATGTGATGAAATGATTATGGCATCCATCAAAATCACACCTTCCAACAATAATATCTCCTCTACTCTCACTCTCTCAGTAGTCAGTACTCCTTGTACTACAAGTCTACAAGTAGAGCAAGCCTGAAGAAACTCAGAAAATGGTTTGTTTTTATGTTATCGTCACTTTGTTCAGACTTCTGATTTGCAAACGTATCAACCGGGTTGGGTTGGGTTACTTAAGTCGGATATTTTCTGTTTTGCAAGAATGAGGGCAGGCCGGTTCATCGTGGATTCAGGGCAATTACCGTCAACCTTCTTAGAAATATGGGTTGTTTGCGCAAGTAAACCATCGGTTGAGTCAGGTTACAGTTTTCTTCATTTCGGAACGCTCAGGTTAGTTTTACCATGCCCACCCCTGGCCTTGTATAGTATGATTATCGACCCTAAGTAAATTTGTTATGAAACTGTTTCATATTAAGATATACTCGTAGTATGTTTCATAGAGTATTAAGATAACAAGTTGTGATCGCAAAATCCGAGAATTGATTGAGTGCTTTGGATGGGGTTGAATTGGGCATAGAATAGAAGAAGCAAGGATATGGGGATGCGCTTATTTCCTTGCGTAGTTGCCTGCCATGTGATCTGATCTCTCCTTGATTTTTGCCTCTCTTTTGGTTGGTTTTCACGACCGTCGATGTGGTGGGCGTGGGCCTATCCTATTGCATAGGAGGTGCTGCTTGGATCACTAGAATTAGTTGTGGGCCGGTTCAAGTATTTTATGGCTGGGTTGCAAGATTTGCATCATCAGACTCCGGTCTATTTGGGTTTATCTCGGATCATCATAACTTGGGTCCGGTTTCAAGTTGGGTTCTCCTTAATATTACAAACTCTATACGGAGTATGGCTATAAAAATACCAAGACCACACACACAATAATAAAGATAAGAATTGTAATAAAAGTAGTAGACTGACTCAAAGTAATACAATGAGAATATGAGGGTGTGATGATGCTAATTAGACCACTAATTAATCCGGTTCACCACCTTTTATGGCTAATGACAAGTTATAACTTCAAGGCTAACTAGGAGTACATGAAACATTCCTACTTATTTCCTGCGATCAATGGAGAGAGTTTCTTTACGTTTAGATGCAAACTCACAATTATGTTTGATAAGAAACGGAATACACATAATGAAGGGATTGAAGAACTCCAACGGTACGAATATCAATATTAGTTGCGCTCTCGTTTAATCATGAAAGCCCCCGTTAAATACTTACGGAGTACATATACTCGTATAAGATATTTTAAGGGATTTTTTATATGGTGTCACTATATTTTTTGTTTTTCTATATGGTACCCTTCCACTTTTATAATCACACATGGTACCCTTCACTTTTAGTGTAGTATGTCTCTATACCTTAATAACGTTTCTCGTCTTTTTTTACTTTTTTTTTTCTATCAATTAATTGTATTGCTTATACAAAATAGGGAGGTTCAAGATTAACACAAACAATCACTTAATTAAACATAGTTAAAACAATATAACTGACGGAAATAGGAAGTCAAATAAGATGGAAAACGTCATTGAGGGTATGGAGACATAATACCCTCTAAAAGTGAGGAGAGATACCATGTGTGATTATAAAAGTGCAGGGTACCATATAGAAAAACTAAAAATACGAGGATACCATGTCGAAAATCCCATATTTTAATTCATTAGCAGTTAACTACTCCCTCTATCTGGTACATTTGTCTAGATGACATAGCCTCAAGGCATACAACTCCCACAAGAACGTTCTTACAGGGCTTGAACCTGAGACCCATGGGGTTGTAAGCAAATGTTTTAACCACTAGGCTCCACCCTTGCGGGCGCCTTTTATATTTATACCACTAAGCTCCACCCTTGCGGGCACCTTTTATATTTATATTGTAAGAAATATCCTTTATTATTATATATTAAAGTAAGCATCAATGACAATGAGGTGGCACCTCTTGCAATGTAAATCTTTCATGGTAAGCTATTAATCTGGGCTGAAACAATTTTGGGCTGAAATAATCCAATCTTCACAATCCCGACTTCATACTTAATTAACCTGGCCATAAAAGCAGCCTAATTAATCCGGAATTAAAAAATTTAAATCCGAATACAACTACTACCGTATTATATAATTAAAACCTAATTTATTAAAAACTCTAATCAAATATTAAAGCCTACTACCTGTTAACTCTGCATCATACGGTAGCCGAATTAATCCATCGTATCATTTCAACATATATTGATTTACTTCCTCAAATTAATCCATCAAATTATTCGTTCAGGAAGCAACAATTGTGTACATTGGGGATAATCTTCTTCGGTAAGATTTTTTTACGATATCTATTGTTTCATTTCTTACAAATGACGATGAATTTGACGGTGGTTTCAAATTTCTTTTCCAAGTTTTTCTAATTTGTTGAACAAACAAATTTGACCTTCAGTCACAAATCATAATGTGTGTAATTACGATTTTAGAGATTTTCAATTTTGAATGAGTTGATGATATGAAGGAATATGAGACTATTTCCAAATTTTTGGCAAATATTTTTATGATTACTTCAAGATCACAATAATACATAGAAAGTAGTACATCATTATTATGTTTCGGAGATAATCGTCGGTATATATGGCGTATTAATTATCTTCAAAATTATCTAATAGCAAAGAAAACGCCTCAGCCCCGTGAATTTTCACGGGTTAATACACTAGTTTTAATTAAAGACAAAAAAGTGAACGAGACAGAGGGAGTACTTGATTGTATAAGGAGGTGATGAACTTTTACGTAATTTTGTCGAATAGATTAGTTGGTGTAGGATGTAGTTTAGATCTCGTTCAACTACATGACTTATGGTATTAATTATGAGATCAATCTAATAAATTGTTTAGGTCTCATTTAAATATCTGACTTATTAATAGTGATCATGTGGATGTAGGTTTAAATTACTTTTTAAAAAACTCACTGCATATTAAGTCTATAGTCGTACCAACTTTTGTTTGGCGCCATATTATCAATATATTCCATATATTTCGTTTTGCAACGAAAATATAGGCAGTAAATATTTGTTTTAGCCCATAACGGTGTTGCCTAGTGGTTAAAACTTGTGGTCATTGGCCCAAGGGTTTCAGGTTCAAGCCCTGCAAGCGCGAACTTGTGGGAGTTGTATGGCTTGAGACTATGCCTTCTAGACTTCGAGTCTGTCGCCCACGGGCGGTTTACCTTGGTGTGCGTGGTTTGCAGGCTATGCGTACACCCGAGGGTTTACCCAAAACGCACCAAAAAGTAGCGGCTGCGGGTTCCCTCGTTCATCAAAAAAAAAAATTGTTTTAAGGCGCATAATTTATACTGTAACTAGTAAAATGATACATATAATATTATATTAGTAGTGCGTGGTGGAGAATTGGAGATGCATTACCACTGGCATCATGGACAGCTCCTCATAATCTGGTACGTACAGTTAGTGTCCTAAAATCTTTAGGAAGATAGGAGGTACCCTTCAACTCTCAAGTGTTAATGCTCAAGGTACTGTACCAACGCTGCAACAGCTCATAAGATCACCCTACAATTATCTTATTTTAACGCAAGTACACTCCGTACCTAAGAGCATCCACATCTATTTCAACTAATATTCCTCATCATACATTCTCTCTCCAATATATTTTAATTTTTCGAGTAATATATTATAATCGAGGTGTTCCGACAAGATTTTGTTATTAATTTGTATATGAAAAAGCAATCCTATTATACCGCAAACTCAAAACATTACCACTATATAAGCTAATAAATCCTTCAATTATCACCTCAGATAACAAAAATTAAAATTGAGCAGAAACCGCGCGTGTAACGCATAGTCTGTGTTGTTTGATATTTTTAATATTTTTTTATTTACCCTCTAAAAATATTAAAATTTTGACTATTGAAGAAATATATAATATAAACAATATTATCTTAAATATATATAACGAAGATTAATATAAACAGTATTATCTCAAAAAATTATTGTAACTCATCATTCTTAAATAGATGAGTTGTAATGCTGAAATATTAAAATATCTTAAATAAATGAAAAAGACAACGCGTAGTCAGAGTTGTTAACCGGTGAATCTATTAAATATATAATATAAATAAAATATATATTTATTTTTTAATTTATTTAAATAAAGAATATAAGAATGCATATTGAAAAAACAACCCTCAATGGCGCATGGAAGGACTAAACTAAAGAAACAACCCAGGACCAGCAGGTGCGGGAGGTATTTTCCGAGATAGCACAGGTAACCATATCCTTGCTTTCTCGGAATCTCTAGGATTGACTACGGTCACGAGCACAGAAATCATGGCTCTCCGTCGAGGGCTCTTATTGGCTATTGAGCGGAACTTCCGTTGCATCATTATTCAAACTGACTCGCTAGTTATTACTAAATTATTGGAACAAACGGACACCGTACCGTCAGCACATTCCCACATGATCAATGTCTGCTAAAGCCTAATTGAAGGTTTCAATGGACTTGTGGAGATAACTCATATCTATCGAGAGGCAAATAGGTGTGCTGATTGGTTGGCCAATATTGGAGTCTCAAAATATGAACGATTATCTACGAAGGAGACTCTAGAGATCCCTCCAGATTTGTTTAATTTGGTCCAGAGGATGTTGGCGGGGTTGCCTGGCCTCGCCTGGTGCCGTTTCCGTTGTAGTTTCTTGTAGTTTAGTTTTGTTTGTTCTTTTAGTTTCGTTTCCTTTCGGTTTGTTTTTGTTCGCTTGCTTTTGACTTTGTCGCTCCGATTCACCAAAAAAAACAACCCTCAATTATCACCCATAAGACAATAAACCCTCAATTACCACTGAGTCTTTGAACAAATTTATCCATAAAATTACAAAAGAATTGTCACAATTTTTTTTTAAAATTTAATTGTGACAAATATTTCATGAAGTATATCGTTCTTATATTGTTTATTATTTATGTTATCTATTTGACATAATTTTAAAATATAAAATATTTTATTTGAATTATTTATTTCTATAATCGTGAATATCTAACAAGATTTTATTTAAACGTAAGTCAACACAATTTATTTAAAATATATCCGTAATTTTCACAGTAAAAAAATCTTACTACATACGAAAGACAAGTAACAATTATTGAAATAAATGTTTCAAACATTTATTTAAAATGTTTGAAACATTTTGCACTACTTTTTCAACTTCGTTTATCCTAAACTTCGTCTTTTTTGAATCAAGGACGTAATTCTTTTCATCGTCTAGATCACAGACAAGTAAAATCCAATGCAACGATTCTTGGATGTGAATTGTAACAAATATCTGAAAATTTACACATTTTACCGTCGTAAACAAAGTTTTTTTATAGTAAATTATTGTAACTTTTAATACTGTATTCATTGGAGATACCTTTCTGTTGGAGTTTTAATACCTCGCAAGCGTACGATGTAATCGTAGCACGATAGAGGGTCGATCCCACAAGGAGCAAAGTGATGCCTAGTTGTATTTACCCTAAATGTTTATCTAAGTCGATAGAAGTGATTGATGGTAGACTAAAACTAGATGAATAGGTGTTGACTAAGGTAAGAAATGACAAAAGGGAAAATAAAACTAAAATAAACTAAGATAACTAAAGTAGTAACGATTTATCAAGAATAAAAAAGGACTAGGGAACGATGTCGCTTCAATTCACCTAAATCGAACCAAGGTATATCAAGTATCGAAGGAATCGGGATCAAGGGCGAAGTTGTATGCGTCTAGGTCGGCCACCTCCCTCCCGGGTTCGTGTCCGGCTTAATTTCCCGTTTACCTCCCTCCCGGGTTCGTAAGACGGAATCCCTAAGTCAAATCCGAGGGTCACTCCCGTGATAAACCCCAAACCGACTCAAGTCAAAAAGGTACGTATACTAGTGTGAAGGATACCGCGCTAGACACCACTCCCGTGTTCGATCTAGTACGGTAAGGCAAGATAGAGGGGTCAAACCGGTTACCCATCCTAATCGACTCCCATCGATGACCAAGGGATTAGGACCGTCTCAAACCCCTAAACCAAGATAATCCAAAATCCCTAACACCACTTCACCCAATTACCCAATTCAATCAATACAAAACATACAAGGGGCACAATTTAGGCGAATTTAGGCTTCATCGACCCCTAGTGGGTGACTACTCACTAATCATGACTAAATTGATGGAATTAAGTATAAAGGTGGAGTCTTTAACTATGAACATTGCTGTAAATTGAATTATACTACCAATTATAATAAAGAGGTCAAATTGGAATAATCTAATTGAGGGTTCCTAATACTAACATGAAATTCATAAACATGAACTATCAAACTATAGTAATAAACAAAGAAAAGGGAAGACTAAGATGAACTAACAACAATTTAACAAGAAATACTAGAAATTAACTAGTAAAGCTAAGATCTTGAAGAAACAAAGAAAATCAAAACTAGAGTAGCAAAAATGAGAAGATAACAAAATTAAAGCAAGGAGAAGTAAAAATTAACCACTTAAAGAGGATGGAGAGATTAAGAAGAAGAAATAATAATAATCATAAAAAAGCTTGAATCTTTGACAATGAGGAAGATGAAGATCTTCAAAGCTACAAACCCTCTCTAAAACCCCAAATAATTCAAATGTATGACTTGTGTAATAGAAATTTCAGATATCTAAAGAAAAATGATAAAATCGAGTATTTATAGTTCTAATTAGGTTACACAAAACCGGGCCAAAAACAGGGGAAAAAAACAGAGCCGGAGTTGCGCACGGTCAGACCGTTACGCACGGTCTGATGCGCACGGTCCCTTCTTCCTGCTTGAGTTACGCACGGTGCATCGTGCGTAACTTTATCTTCCGTTATTTTCCCGTTTTTGGTCCTCTATGCGCTTGTCTAGGCTCGAACTCGGGTCACTTGCTCCCTTTTACTCGGGCGTGCTCGATTTCATCGTTTTTGACACGGAAATGCCTAAAAACAAGTAACAAACACAAGAAAACCGAGTAATACAAAATATAGCCGAAACGAGCCAAAATGCCTAAGAAAACACGATTAATCGAGGCTAAATAAACGTCAAAATAGTGTGAAAATACGGTCAATAACGGAGTTATCAACCTCCCCACACTAGACATTTACTCGTCCTCGAGTAAGCGCGACAAAGGCAAAGACAAACACCTAAGATAAAAGGAGTGAATGCACAATATAAGCATCCCTCAATCACTAAAATATCATTAACCGCATGAGTATTAGCGCACTCAACGCCCCTTCAACTCACAACGATATACCATGAGGATAGGTATCCCGTTGCAAGGCAAGTTGGGTCTTGCACAAAACTTTTGACACAAACAATCAATTAAGCACACAAATACAAGACATGTTTGCATCACAAAAAGGAAAACACCGTCACCCTCATCAAGACGGCGGGAAAAGCACTAATCATCCACCTATTATGAAAACTAACATTCTCAAACTAGTTAACCTACAAGACACGGACAAAAATCTAATACTATAGCTATAAATTACTATGAATATCGATAATCTAGCGAATTTCCTCCCAACCTTCCAAATAAACTGCAAGAGGGCGTAAGATGGCGTGGAAAGGTAGAACCGTGGCGTTATAAAACACTGTAGGTAAGTGTGCCTCGACCTCTTTATAAAATAAAGAGAAGGGTCGTCCCAAAACTCACTATGACCAAATAATCCAAGTAAAAAGGAGATAGAAAAATAATAGTTCCAATGACCGGTTCACCACCGCTATCTTTCTTCCTTAGGAACTCGGTCCCTCGGTAGGCCCTTCACGATGGCTCCCCAAATCAACGGAAAATTTATTTATTTTGATGTGTGGTGATCTTTCTTCGATTTTCATAGTTTTTCATTTCTTTCTTTCTCCCCTTGTTTTCTTTTCAATTTCTTCTTTTTCTTTGTTTCTTTTTCGATTTTTTTTTTTTTTTTTTTTTTTTTTTTCGAAGTGGGGAGAACATTACACATTAGAATCACCAATAAGCAAAAAGCAAAAATTATTGTGGAAAGTATTTGTGATTTTTGATAGATAATCTTGGATTATAAAAACGGTCACAATGAATAATGGTCACCTAGGGACACGAGACACGGTAACCAAGGAGTTTTCACACCACGGGGGATCAAAATGGTCAAATGTAAACCCCCGAGTAATCTATTTGGTAGGAAGGGTGGACCTAAGCTAGAATGTCGAAAAACCAAGTATTTTAAAGCTATTCTACTAGATTCGAGTCCTACATCAAGGTAAGTAAAACTAATAAGAAAATGTAGGCTTCCAACATAAGCTTCAAGATTAGGTTTTCGAAAATATTTACACTACCCTAAGACACACTAAACTAGACCCTAAACACACGAAAATAAAGAAAACAAATAAAACAAAACACAAATGAGTCAATTTCCACAAGTAAGCAAACAACCAACAACCCAAATGTTCATCCAAGAACCTCCAATACAATCAAAATCCCATCCTCCTTCAACAAATGCAAGGAAAAAGGAATAAGGTGGAAAGAATATACCGGAGCGGTCTTCATCCATCTACCTCGAATTTTGATTTTTTGGCGTCCGACGGGTTGTTTACCTACATAAGGGAAAAAGAGGAAACAACACAAAAACAAATATATGTACACAAGCTACACTAAATTAAACTAGACACACTAAAAAAAAAACTAGAAACAAAATCTTTTTGGATTTTTGAGATTTTTGAAATTTTTATGGTTTTTAAATTTTTGAAGAGAACTAAGCTAAGACTCCTCCCCACACTTGAACCTTGCATTGTCCTCAATGCAAAATGCAAGATGGAAAGTGGTAGGAGAATAGAAAGGGCTAGGGAAAAAACTAAGGGAAAATTAAAAAAAATAAAAATAAAAAAAACTAAGAAAATCTAAGAGAAAATGAAAGAAAATAAAGTAAATAATTAAAAATTTGGATTTTCAAGTGGTGCTTTAGTGTAATCAAGTCACTAAAGCACCGGGAGCAAACATTTGGATTTTTCAAAAATGGAAATTCGGTGTAATCACGTCACCAAAAATCCGGGAGCAAACATTTGGATTTTTCAAAAATGGAAATTCGGTGTAATCACATCACCGAATTTCCGGGAGCAATATCTTACTCTCATCATTCCTCACTAACAACATACCAAGGTTCCACCACACAAAATTTTACCACACGAAATTCTACCACATCCTCTAGCATAAACCTTTTTCCAACATCACTACACTCACCTTCCCATGCACATCACCGCTCTCACCCACATCACCACTCTCACCCACCCACCACTCTACTCCTCAACGATCACCGACACAACCTAAAGCCACCTCCCCACACTAAAACCTTATCATGAAGTTCATTGGGGAGGGGGGAAACGAGAAAAGAAGCTATCGAAAAAGGAATTTACCGAATTCTCAATTCGGTTAATCGATCCCAAGGCTTCCTCATGTTGTTGTCGGGACGTTGTACGGAGTTCCTCGATGGACCTACGGTTTTCCTCATGGTTTGAGGTCACAAGGTCCGAAAGTGAGGAGATTTGGGCACTAAAGGCGGACATGTCCCAAGGGGCATAACCCGGTTGTTGGTAACCTTGCCCAAATCCAAATGGTGGTGGTTGGCCATAGCCGAATTGTTGACCGGCATTCGACGAAGATGGGCCGGGTTGATGGAAAGATGGGCGAGGTGGCTCTAGGATTCGACCCTCCTCTTCCTCCTCAATGTCCTCGGTCTCGTAAATAGTGCGGGAGGGGTCGTGGCCGTAGTTGGCCGGGTGCCAATTGGCATTAATGTTCCCACGAGTGTATTCATTCATTCGAAGAGGCATTCCCCAATTTTCCCGTCTATGGATTGTGACATGAGGTGGATCCGGGAGTAAGATGGATCGGAGAGGGGTTATGAAGAATCGAATTCGGGTTATCCCTTCAATTGAGACGGTTTTGATGGTGGCCCAAAGATAATCAAGGTCAATATAGGTTCCACCTAAGGCTCGAGGTTCCGGTTCTCGGTTCATGCCTAATCCTTGGGCTATCAAGGTCACTAGGCCACCACCCACCACCGTTGGAGGGTTGCTTAGGTTCATGGAGTAGAGGTGCATGATGACGGCCTTAGTAAAATCCACGGATAGGGGCCGATGGGTCAAGACCTCCATAAGCGATTGACACGCTATAGCACTAACCCGGTGGTGGGATTCATACGGGCCTATGAGGATATTCGAGAAAAGGCGCAATACGTAACGAAGAACGGGATTCTTCACCTCACTAAGGGTTGTAGCCCTAGCCTCATAAGCTTTACCGCTCCTAGATATCTCCTCCCAAAACTCTTCCCTTTCTTTAAGCACGGCGGATTTTCGGGAGGCCTTTCCCGGGGCAAGGTGGATGAAATTAATGCCGAGCATTCGGGCCAATTGGTCCAAACTCAAGGTAATTTCGTTACCTAAGATTTGGAATGTTATGGTAGGATTTGGACCCGAGGTGTCGGTCGAGAGTGTAGCAATGAATTCACATGTCAAGGATTGGTAGGAATAGGCATGCATAAACCCAATCGGACAATTAAACCTAGTGAGCAAAACTTCTAATTCACTATCAATTCCCATGGCCATGGCGGTTTCTCGGTGAAAAAACCGAGTTGGGTCAAATGGTAATTTTAGAAGTGCCTTGTATTTAGCCCGTTGTTTTTCGGTGCGGAAACTCACATTTTCATGCTTATATTTGTGTTGATTCACAGGTTGTCAAATTAGGACGGGATTTGAAGAAGAAGAGGGAGCATCCATACCTGATGAAAACGGTCTTTTTGGGGCCATTGATGGATGCTAGCTTGATGATCAGACGAATAAATTCGCTTCTAGCCCGTCTTCAATCCGTGTCCAACCCGAAAAGTGCCCGGAATCGATCAATGAGGGTCTCAAAATGTTTAGCACGGTTAAAATAGCCGTTCTTCAAAAGATGGGTTCAATTGAAGGTGTAAAAATGGCTAAAATAACAGATCTCGGAATTCGGTGTGGTGAACTTTTGGTGTTTATTCTTGGTTTTGCATGTTATGGGGTGAAGAGGAAGTGATAAGGAAGAGAATGGTGCAAAAATTGGGAGATTTGGCTTGATTTTTGAAGGATTTATGAGAAAATTTGGGTGAAGGTATAATGGGGGTTTAATGGAGGTGGTTGAAGGTATGAAGATGTGAATTGGGGAAGATGAAGATTGGTTTAAAGGGGAGGTGTTTGTTGTGGGGTGTTAGTAAATGATAATAATAATAATAATAATGGTAGAGTAGTGTGATGGGGGGGGGGGGGGGGTGTCGGTTTAGTGGACCGTGTTTAATGTTATTATTATTTATTTTATTTTTTTTTTTTTTTGTTTTTTTTAAAACATTACGCACGGTCAGTGGGTTACGCACGGTGAGTTGCGCACGGTGCGTCCTTCCTGTAAGAGTTGCGCACGGTGCATCGTGCGTAACTCATTTTCCCCTTGTTTTCTCATTTTTCCGATTTTTGGCCCTCCAAATCCACTCCAAGCTGCACCAAACCCTTAATCAGGCTCCAAAGACGATGTACTTCGTCTCAAAAGTGCTCCTTCAAGAAAATCCAATAAAGAGAAAAGATAGAAAAGTGCCAAGTATCGGGGTTGCCTCCCACGAAGCGCCTTTGTTTAAGGTCGTTGGCTCGACCGAATGAATTTGTTGAGAATTATACAATAGAAATCTTCTTAATGCATGGAATTAGGTGAGCTTGAGGGAAGCGATTTCCCTTTGAATTGGTTGCCCGGCGAAATAGTGCTTAAGCCGGCTACCGTTTACTTTGAATCTTTCTTCATTCCCCTCCACCTCCACCGAACCATAGGGAAATACCTTTACGATCTTGAATGGACCCGACCATCTCGACTTGAGCTTCCCGGGAAATAGTCTCAACCTTGAGTTAAAAAGGAGGACTAGTTCACCTTCCTTGAATTCCCTCCTCACTAGATTCTTGTCATGGAATCTCTTGGTTTTCTCCTTGTAAATCTTCGCATTCTCGTAAGCATGTAGGCGGAATTCGTCGAGCTCGTTAAGGTCCAAGAGCCTCCTTTCTCCGGCTTTCTTCATGTCTAAGTTCAAACACTTGATTGCCCAATAAGCCTTATGTTCCATCTCGACAGGAAGGTGACAAGCCTTCCCATATACGAGACGGAACGGGGAGGTTCCGATTGGTGTTTTGAAGGCGGTTCGGTACGCCCAAAGGGCTTCATCAATCCTTGACGCCCAATCTTTCCTTGATCGGTTGACTGTTTTTTCGAGGATCGTCTTGATTTCTCGATTAGAAATTTCCGCTTGCCCATTGGTTTGCGGATGATATGCAAGACTTTTCTTGTGTTGAATACCATATTTCTTGAGCATGGCGGCTAATGTTCTCTCAAGGAAGTGAGTACCCCGGTCACTAATCAAGACTCTAGGGACTCCAAACCTAGGAAATATGATCTTAATCAAAAGCTTCATTACCGATTTTGCATCACATGTCTTCGTGGGGATTGCCTCCACCCACTTACTCACATAATCCACCGCCACAAGGATATACTCGTTTCCACAAGAGGAGGGGAAAGGACCTTGATAATCTATTCCCCACACATCGAAGATCTCGACCTCGAGCATATATTGTAGCGGCATCTCATGTCGCCTTGATATGTTCCCGCTCCTTTGACATTTGTCACAACTCTTGACGTAGTCGGCTACGTCATGGTAGATGGTGGGCCAATAAAATCCACATTGTAGGATCTTGGCGGAAGTTTTCATCGAGCTCGCGTGGCCGCCACAAGGCATGTCGTGACAATGCATTATAATGGACTTAGTTTCTTCGTAGGGTACACATCTTCGGATTAGACCATCGGCGCATGTTTTGTATAAATTGGGATCATCCCAATGGAAATGCTTCACATCATGGAAGAACTTCTTCTTCTTGTGAGAGTCGTAGTCTTGGGGCACAATTCCCGACACAATATAGTTCACGTAATCGGCATACCATGGAAATTCCACCATTGAAAGAGCTAGTAGGTGGTCATCTCGAAGAGAATCGTCAATGGGAATGTCCGGATCACGGTCATCGATCACTAAACGAGATAAATGGTCGGCGACCACGTTTTCCGTTCCTTTCTTGTCCCGGACCTCAATATCGAACTCTTGGAGTAGTAGAACCCACCGGAGCAAACGAGCTTTAGAATCCTTCTTCGCCATGAGATACTTCAAGGCCGAATGGTCGGTGTGGACAATAACTTTTGATCCCACAAGGTAGGATCGAAACTTCTCCATTGAATATACCACCGCCAAAAGCTCTTTTTCCGTTGTGGTGTAGTTTGCTTGGGCGGAGTCGAGCGTCTTGCTTGCATAATGGATTGCATGGAGTTTTCCTTCTTTTCTTTGACCTAAGACCGCCCCAATGGCGAAATCACTTGCGTCACACATGAGCTCGAAGGGGATATTCCAATCCGGTGCTTGGATAATGGGGGCCGAAATGAGGGCATTCTTCAACCTATTGAAAGCATCAAGGCAAGCATTAGACATGATAAAGGGAACATCTTTGGCAAGAAGCTCCGTCAAAGGTCTAGCTACCTTGGAAAAATCTTTAATGAAACGGCGGTAAAATCCCGCGTGACCAAGGAAGCTACGTACCCCTTTGACATTACTAGGTGGAGGCAATTTCTCAATTGCCTCAACCTTCGCCCTATCAACTTCTATTCCCCGGTTAGACACTACGTGTCCTAGAACTACCCCTTCCGTCACCATGAAGTGACATTTCTCCCAATTTAAAGTTAGGCCGGTTTCTTTGCACCGTTGTAGGATCTTGTCAAGGTTTTCTAAACAATTTTCGAATGAAAACCCTACAACGGAGAAATCGTCCATGAAAACTTCAAGGGTCTTTTCTACAAATTCGGAGAAAATAGACATCATGCAACGTTGGAACGTACTTGGCGCATTACATAACCCAAAGGGCATACGACGGTAGGCGTATACTCCATAGGTACAAGTGAATGTTGTCTTCTCTTGATCATCGGGATGGATCGGGATTTGGAAAAATCCCGAAAATCCATCCAAATAACAAAAGTAAGAATGTTTGGCCAAGCGTTCCAACATTTGATCTATGAAAGGGAGGGGAAAATGGTCTTTCCGGGTGGCTTTGTTAAGTTGACGATAGTCTATGACCATGCGCCACCCGGTAACCGGTCTAGTAGACACTAACTCACCCTTATCATTTTTAATAACCGTCGTCCCACCTTTCTTAGGGACGACATGAACGGGACTTACCCACTTACTATCCGAAATTGGATAAATGATATTAGCATCAAGGAGTTTTAGCACCTCCTTCCTTACCACCTCGGCCATAGCCGGATTGAGACGTCTTTGACGCTCAATAGAAGAGGTGTTCTCATCTTCCAAGAGTATACGATGAGAGCATAAGGCGGGACTAATACCGCGAATATCATCAATAGTGTACCCAATGACTTCTCTATATTTTCTCAAAACTTCCAACAAGTCATGTACTTGATGGTCATTGAGTGCACTGTTGACAATAACGGGGTATGACTCATTAGGACCTAAGAAAGCATATTTAAGAGATGAAGGAAGAGGTTTCAACTCCACTTGAGGAGGCGTAGATCTCTCCTCATATAACCCTTCCTTGGCCAAGCTTTCTAGTGACCTTGTGGTGCATTGCTTCAAAATTGAGTCCATAGCTAGAGCATATTCCATAGTATCCGTTTCCGAACTCCCGATAATAGACTCCTCAAGGACATAATGAGCATCTTGCTCCATGGTAGACTCTTCAAGCATTTGCACTTGGTAGCACGATCCAAGATTTGATGGTTCTTTCATGGCTTTCTCAAGTGAAAACTCCATCTTGTCATCCCCAACTTGGAGTGAGAGCTTACCATTCTTGACATCAATAAGAGCTCCCCCGGTGGCTAGGCATGGACGACCAAGTATAATGGGAATCTTGGTGTCTTCGGGGATGTCCATAATATAGAAGTCACACGGGATGATTAAGTTCCCGACCTTGATTGGCACATCCTCGGCTACCCCCATTGGATACTTAACGGAACGATCCGCTAATTGGAGGGACACTCTTGTTGGAGCTAGCTCAAAGCCCTCAAGCTTATTGAAGATGGAAAGGGGCATAAGGCTTACACTTGCCCCTAGATCACAAAATGCCTTCTCAATGTTGATGGAACCAATTGAGCAAGGAATAGTGAAGCTCCCGGGATCTTCCAACTTTTGTGGCAACTTGTTTAAGAGCACGGCACTACATTCCTTTGAAAGGCTTACCGACAGTTGCTCACCATATGCTTTTTTTGAAATGACATCCTTCAAGAATTTGCCATAAGAGGGGATGTCTCTAATGACTTCAAGGAAAGGAAGCGTGATATGCATGCTCTTCATCATTTCCAAGAATTTACCATACTTTTGCTCAAGCTTGGCCCTAGCTAACCTTTGAGGAAATGGAATCGGTGGCACATAAGCTTTGACCTCATTAGTAACTTTTGGGGTTTCTTTTGCCACATGATCTTCAATGATGGACGGTTCGTCAACAACCACTTCACTTGAACCCTCTTTTTCACCCTTTACTTCCTCACTTACTTCATCTTCAACATTGGCCTTCCTCTTCTTGTTAACCACAACTTCATCCAATATGCGCCCATTCCTTAATTGAATGGCATTCAATTCGCCTTTACCCTTAGGATTTTCTTTAATACCTCCCGGAAATGTCCTACTCGATGCGGTCAACTCGTTGACTTGGTTCGCGAGTTGTTGTATTTGATGATCGGTGATTCTTTGGGCATTTTGGACTTGACTCTTCAATTGAGAGATTGAAGAAGTAGTCTCTTCATGACGTTGATCTTGGCGTTGAATGAAGCTATTTTGGGTGCTCATCATTTGCTCCATAAGTATTTCCAAATTGGACTTAGGTGGTGGAGCTTGTTGTTGCACAATTTGTTGTTGTGGGACTTGAGTAAGTTGTTGTTGATGTGGTATAGAAGTAGTGAATGGTGTAGGGGTTTGGTATGGAACTTGAAATTGATTTTGGAGGGGGGTTTGGAATGGGGTGGTGTTGAATGTGGGCCTTGCTTGGAAGTTTCTAGCTTGAAAACCCGATGGATCTTGAGCTTGGAAGTTGAACCCTTGATTAAAGCCTTGATTTGGCCTTTGGAAATTTTGATTGAATGTCGTCTTTTGTTGATTGAATGGAGTTTGGAAGTTCTTGTTCCCATAAGGTGAGAATGCTCTTTGACCTTGGTGATATTGATTGTTATTGTTGTTGTATGCTTGCCTTTGGTTAGATTCCCATATACCATTGGCTTGCTCCATTGTAGTAACAACACAACACTCCGCGGCATCATGACTTGGACTTCCACACAACTCACAAGAGAACTCATTGATCTCCTTAGAAGAACTTGATCCCCCTTGCTTGAATTGAGAAAGTTGCTTTGTCAAATTATCGATCTTTGCATTAAGAGCATTCAAGGTCTCACTATTATCTTGCTTCTTCAACTTCCTCCTATCCCCACCCCAATGATGATTATTGGAGGCCATCTTCTCAATGATGCCCATAGCCGCGGTGTGGTGTACTAGATCAATAGCACCACCGGCCGCCGCATCCAATCCCACTTGATATTCGGGACGCACACCATTGTAGAATGTGAGGATAACCACATGAGGGGCTATGCCATGATGAGGGCATTGTCTTAGCAATTCCTTGAACCTCTCCCATGCATCATAGAGGGATTCATGGTCTTCTTGGGCAAAATTGGTTATATCATTTCGGTACTTCGCCGTCTTGCCCGGTGGAAAGAACTTCAACAAGAAAGCCTTGGATAATTTGTCCCAAGTATCAAAAGAACCGGCCGGTTGACTTCTTAGCCACTCCTTAGCTCTCCCATTCAATGAATACGGGAAAAGTCTCAAGCGAATAGCTTCATCCGAGGCTCCATTGATCTTGACATTATCGCAAGCTTCCAAGAATACATTAATATGCTCATTGGGATTATCAAGAGGTAACCCGGAGAATTGATTTTGTTGCACGAATTGAATAAGAGTAGTCTTGATCTCAAAATTGTTTGCTCCAATTGCGGGCCTCGTAATACTTGATTGCGACACCACTTGGGGTGTCGATTCCTCTCGTATAGACGCCATAATAGGAGGAGAAGGAGGTCTCGGAGAATTAACTTCTTCTTCGGACTCAATTGTTTCTTCGGATCTAACTTCTTCTTCGGACTCAATTGTTTCTTCGGATCTAACTTCTTCTTCGGACTCAATTGTTTCTTCGGATTCGGAGATGATGGGAGGTGAGGGTGGTTGCCCTTGATTTCTTCTTCTCTCGGCGTTGTATCGCCTTGCCGTAGCTTCAATCTCGGGATTCAACAAATGAATTGGTGAGAGCCCAAGAATCCGCCTACTCATGCAAAACAATACACAAACTAGGAAGAAGGAGTTAGATCACGAGCAAAGGCACACCGGAGTGTGCAAAGTAACCAATAACTTAGTCTAAACGCAAGAATAAAAACTACTAGTACCGCTAACACTCCCCGGCAACGGCGCCAAGAATAAAACGCAAGAAATGACAAAAGGGAAAATAAAACTAAAATAAACTAAGATAACTAAAGTAGTAACGATTTATCAAGAATAAAAAAGGACTAGGGAACGATGTCGCTTCAATTCACCTAAATCGAACCAAGGTATATCAAGTATCGAAGGAATCGGGATCAAGGGCGAAGTTGTATGCGTCTAGGTCGGCCACCTCCCTCCCGGGTTCGTGTCCGGCTTAATTTCCCGTTTACCTCCCTCCCGGGTTCGTAAGACGGAATCCCTAAGTCAAATCCGAGGGTCACTCCCGTGATAAACCCCAAACCGACTCAAGTCAAAAAGGTACGTATACTAGTGTGAAGGATACCGCGCTAGACACCACTCCCGTGTTCGATCTAGTACGGTAAGGCAAGATAGAGGGGTCAAACCGGTTACCCATCCTAATCGACTCCCATCGATGACCAAGGGATTAGGACCGTCTCAAACCCCTAAACCAAGATAATCCAAAATCCCTAACACCACTTCACCCAATTACCCAATTCAATCAATACAAAACATACAAGGGGCACAATTTAGGCGAATTTAGGCTTCATCGACCCCTAGTGGGTGACTACTCACTAATCATGACTAAATTGATGGAATTAAGTATAAAGGTGGAGTCTTTAACTATGAACATTGCTGTAAATTGAATTATACTACCAATTATAATAAAGAGGTCAAATTGGAATAATCTAATTGAGGGTTCCTAATACTAACATGAAATTCATAAACATGAACTATCAAACTATAGTAATAAACAAAGAAAAGGGAAGACTAAGATGAACTAACAATAATTTAACAAGAAATACTAGAAATTAACTAGTAAAGCTAAGATCTTGAAGAAACAAAGAAAATCAAAACTAGAGTAACAAAAATGAGAAGATAACAAAATTAAAGCAAGGAGAAGTAAAAATTAACCACTTAAAGAGGATGGAGAGATTAAGAAGAAGAAATAATAATAATCATAAAAAAGCTTGAATCTTTGACAATGAGGAAGATGAAGATCTTCAAAGCTACAAACCCTCTCTAAAACCCCAAATAATTCAAATGTATGACTTGTGTAATAGAAATTTCAGATATCTAAAGAAAAATGATAAAATCGAGTATTTATAGTTCTAATTAGGTTACACAAAACCGGGCCAAAAACAGGGGAAAAAAACAGAGCCGGAGTTGCGCACGGTCAGACCGTTACGCACGGTCTGATGCGCACGGTCCCTTCTTCCTGCTTGAGTTACGCACGGTGCATCGTGCGTAACTTTATCTTCCGTTATTTTCCCGTTTTTGGTCCTCTATGCGCTTGTCTAGGCTCGAACTCGGGTCACTTGCTCCCTTTTACTCGGGCGTGCTCGATTTCATCGTTTTTGACACGGAAATGCCTAAAAACAAGTAACAAACACAAGAAAACCGAGTAATACAAAATATAGCCGAAACGAGCCAAAATGCCTAAGAAAACACGATTAATCGAGGCTAAATAAACGTCAAAATAGTGTGAAAATACGGTCAATAACGGAGTTATCACTTTCTCACAAAGTATGATACATCACAGTACACAGTATTCAGATAACAACTTATCTTTGGGTTTAATTCCTGAAACAAAAGATAAACATCAAATAAACAACTGAAAATAAGTATACCAATTTGATATACTTACCCCTGAATTTGCTGTAAAGAATATGATATCCTTCATTCCTAGTGTGGTATAAATTCCATACAAATCGATCGGCTATTAAAACGGAACTTGTTAGATTTATTTAGAAGCATTTGAATTTATAAGATTAAAACTTGTTAGAGATTTGTTTACCATATCATATAATTGTTCATCTGGAAATAACAATGTTTGCATTTCTTCGCGGCTTACATTCATCCAATAAGTTTGTACAACATATTCTCTGTAAGATAACACAGAACACATGAGTAATAATCTTAAAATTAATTAATTATGATGGATGATTCCAAAAACAGGAAAGGGTAGAATGCATTACTTATAATACGATTTTAGCACGACATCGTATTTCTGTTTGCCCTCCAAGCCCTCTCCAGCAAATGTATTTTTTTGCTGTTAAGTTGTCCACTTTCATGCTGATAAAAGTCATAGAACAGAATATGACTTTGTAATCGAAACAATATATAATAATTTATGTAGGTCAAATTACGACTTATCAACAGTAAGTTATCAGATAAATACAACATTATTCTTGCCTCCTTCAACACAGTTTTCTTCAGCTCATTCCTTTCTGAAGTTAGTATTTTGTGGCAATAGCACATCGTCATCATCTTTACATCATCATCGTAGGAAATGGTGGACTGTACAGGATAACATTAGTATATTTGAAAATAATCAGATATAGATTAGTATCAGTGATAATGTTTATAATTAATTGTCAACTTACTGGTTTGAACTCTTTGGCATAATTGTCTTTATTTCCTTTGTATGTTTCCGTGATTCTCATTGAAAGAATGTCATTGTTAATTTCCAAATCTTTAGAAAATCTGGAATATATTCGATCAAGTCATAGGTATCAAACTCATTCACCCATTTGATCGTAGGTTGGAAATTTGCCTTCAAATAACCACTCTGAAAATATAAGCCAAGTATTCAGGGCATATAAAATAAATTTTAATGTACAAAAGAGCACAAACATATATATATATATATATATATATATATATATATATATATATATATATATATATATATATAAATATAAATATAAATGCCTAAAATTTTAATGAATGAAAAAACACAAACATATAATCTGTGTGTTAATGCCTAGAGTCACATATAAATCTTTAGTTCCAAGACCAATCGCATTGCTGTCGAACCCTTCAGGAAACCCGAAATGAATCATCTCAATTTTTTTTGAGATTGAGTTTGCGCAATTTGCCAGCTCTAATTAACCCCAACTAAAAGTAAATAGTCTGTATGTTCCTCTAAATAAGCTATTAACGCGCAAAGTGTGCCTTAAATTACCATGGTGTTCTTTGCGACAGAGTTATTTTTCATTTTGTTATAAGTTTATAACGAATCAAATATTTTTCATTTTGTATATAGAAAAGACCAAAACATTGATATGTAGTCTTTTGTCTTTTTTTTTTATATAAATAAGTATTATTTGACCCGTTATAATAAATCAGAATTTGTGTAACATGATAAGACGTACGAGTAAAATACAACTAATACACCAGAATAATTACTTCGTATTATTCTAGTTTGATGCGTTAACTTAGCTATCCGCCTATCCTCATTTTTCTTTATTTCTATCCAAAACTCACTGGTATTAGATCCTTATTTTAACGAGGTGTTTACTGTTTAGGCTTAATATACTTACTAGTATAGACCCCGTGTAATGCACGGTATTTATATTATATTTATCTTATAGAATATTTCATTTAAGATTTAAAATAAAAAATTTATTATTTTATTTTTACTATTTGTCGACTGTATAATTTAGAAATAGAAAAATATTTTTTAAATCGCAAAACTAATCAAAATATTTGAGTAATGTCTTAAAATGCACGGAGTATTAAATAACGTGTAATTAATGAAAATATTGTTTATACTCCCTTCGTTTCATTGAAAGCTTCCACTTTTCTTTTTTCGTAAATTTCTTCACTTTCTTTTTTGGTATAACTCTTCACTCTTACCTCGGTGACCCACCTACTTTACACCCTCTCTACTTTTGAATATTTTATTATTATCCTTAAAAAATGTGTCATTTTTTAGGTGAAAGCTTTCATTGAAACAAAGGGAATATTTTTTATATACTCGGTTTATATCATCTCACATCTCGAGATAACCAATTCTCTCTTTAACATACCATAAAATACGTAAATATTTATCAAAAATTGTATAATAATGTACTTTTTTTAATGGTTAGCACGCCGTGATACGTTCTCTTTGTGTAAAAAAACTATTCAGTTTTTCATTAGAAAATTAAAAAATAAATTAAAAATGGATCGTCTCATGTGTAAGACTTATATTATGTAATTTGTGAATTTTTTTTTATATGGATTTTAATAGTATATTCCGTATTTTGTAGTCTCTTATATCAAAATAATCATTCCATATGATAATTATAATACTCACTTTTGAATAAATGAGAAGATCTTAGTGGTATCGAGTGAGTATATACCCCTTCCGTCCCGATGAATTGTTTGTCTTTGCTTTTGGCACAAAGAGGAAAAGTTCCAATGATGAACTGACATGTGAAGCCAAATTCATGAGGAGGTCAAATTACACACACATATATAAAACATTTCTAAAATAGAAAGGCAAAGAATTCATTGAGATGCTCTAATATGGAATAGACAAAGAATTCATTGGGACGAGAAGAGTATATCTTTGTAAAAGTTAAAGTAAATAGCTCATTTCAAAAATAAATTTTTTAGATAACTGATTTTTTTTCTCAAGGTTAATGACATCTTATCTTAAAATTTATCTAATTATTTTCATAAAAAGAAGTTTTTTTTGTCAATTTCCTTAACATTAATGAAAATGAATTGTTTGCGAATTTAATAGTGAAATGTTCTTTTACTTCTCAATTTAAATTAGTGTATTTTTGAGAAAAATGTTAGTAACTGTTATTGTCTTAGGGTAGTATATAGAGAATTTTTGGTGAGTTTTTACTATGTATCAGGATTTGTAAGAGCAATCGGAATATATATTCCATTTTTATATAGTTACTAAATTTTATATCGATGTTAAGAATATGATTTTCGAATATGATCAGAAAGATATACAATAATAATCATAGCTATTTTATATTCTATGTAAAATATTGTACGGGATAGTGCAATCTCCTATTAACAAAAATAATGCAACTATTTGGTTAAAACGGAATACAATATGTTTGTACTTTTAAAAAAAAATTGATCATACATTCCATATTAAATATTGTATGTGATATCTTCCATTTAAAACATGTGATTTTCGTAATCAATGTAATCAATCAAATTTCCTTAATTACATACTTTCTGTGGTGTATAGCTTTATATGTGATGGAGTGATATTTAAATCAGTAAAATGTTAGAGTGTAGTTGGAGAGGAGAAGGGTGACACACATGAGGTCAAGGGTTTAATTCGCACCTAGTTCATTTGGTTTATTTTTTTTTATTTTTGTTGTGGATAGCTTTAGGCGGGAAAATATAAAATATATAAGTTGTGTTATTTGGTTAGTGGAAAGAGGGATATTGTACTTGTATAATTTTATAGAAGAGTCTAAATGTTAAAATTGGAATTTACCATTGATCTAATGTCACATATATATACATGATATGTTTATTATTTTTTGCACTGTGAAAATCCTAAATCGTTAGTGCCTATCAATCTATCCAAATAATAATGTTGTTGATGATTTATTCAATTTGAATGAATAAATGAACCTCTTATTTTATGGCTTAAAAAAACAACTCCACATATCACTAGAAGTTAAATTCCTCAATTAAGATGGCCTGGATCAAATGGAACTAATTAAGACGTACTCGTCATACATACTTATGGATTAGTGTGACCCAAAATTAAAATAAATGTACGAGTATGTCATTTTTAAAATATTACTTCTACTAGTGTATTAAGCAACACCTCATTCCCTCCTACAGTCCTACCCCGGCCCACTCATTAGAGTCCTACCAACCTGTCGAAAGTCTCAAATGACTCCCTAAACCCCAAAAAAAGAGTCCTACAATAGTATTTTAAAACACGTCAAAGAATTGAATTGAATTGAAGGTGGGAAAAAGGGTCCCTTTTAGCTTTAAAGAAAAAACGGGTGAACCCACATAGAAACATAGTTGAACTCTCCTAGAAGCTAACTACTCCTATATCTATCTATATATATATATACTTCATTTCTTAGAAACATCGATCATTCTTATATAAAGGCAGCTCACCTGCCCTAAACTGGCCATCCAGCCCACTTCTTAATAATAACTCCAACTCATTCATAATTTCATATTACCACCACACAACACAAATCTCAAGCTCTTTAACTTAAACAAACAACTAAAAAAATGCCAAGATTATCATCCACCAACAAGAAGATGGTGCAATGCAAAAAGCATCCAAAACACAAGCAATCTCCAGGAGTTTGCTCTTTATGTCTTGGAGAGAAACTTTCAAGAGTGTCTACAACAACCATTAGTACTGCTTCTCGAGACGGGTATGTCTCGAGAGCCCGTGAATATTATTGTTCCTCCTCGTCTTTGTCCTCCAGTGAAGACGAGTCGTCTTATGCGTCGTCTACTGCCTCACCACCTATGCACGAAGAAGAAGAAGTTCGTAATATGATGAAGTATTTGAGCAAGAGTAAGTCCATGCCTTTGGATAAAGCAGCTGAAGATGATGATAATAATAATAAGAAGAAAGTATTTGGAGGATTTTGGACTAAGTTTCTTCGTCCTAGAAGAAGTAATGTTACTCACCATTTTAAAAATGTGGGTAATAATATTGTTAGTAATGAAGTTTATATGTCACAACCTCTTGATGTTGCAAGTTCTAGTCGCATGGCTGTATGTTGATGGATCTGGATTTTATATTAAGAGTGAAGATTAGTTAATTAATATAAATGGGTGCTTCATTAAATTAGTTTAATTTATTCATTATTGATTGATTCTCTTTTTTCCCTTTTTGTATGTACAAAAGTATCGAACAACAAAAGCAAGAATTTTGTAATGTTATTATGTACTTTATGTCTTTAATTTGTTTCATCATAATAATGTGTATATATAGTCATATTTTGGAGAAAAGATAGAAAAAGAAGAAGTAAATTTGCATCAAAGTTATTCAAAATTTGGACCGCGTCATTCATCATTTCTTCATTCCTTTTGTGAATTGAAGATGATTGTTGTTCGTTTAATTGGAGTAATAAGCTGACAGAACACCTAAGATGAACATGCAAGAGTAGTGCTTTCTTTTTAAGAGTGCATGCATTGCTGTGTTTTTCTAGCCAAAACTTAAAAAAAAAAAGTCTCTCGATAACATTAGCAGATAAAAAATAATTCACATGATGGCGATACTTTTTACTTTCCTTCATTAGAATATTACGAGTAGTATTATGTGACTATATCTCACACTAATATCTAATTAATTAATTAATGGATTAATTACATTAAGAAAAGTCTCTATTTCCGCTTACCATGCATTATCAATATTTTTTTTCTAGTTCATTTTAATTTTATTATCCCCTTATAATTACCCCATCCCAACTAAATCATTTAAATATAAGACGGTCTTATATATAAGAGACTTATTAACGCATAAGTGATGGATTAATTAAGTAGATTATGGTTTTGGTAGGACTATATATATTGGAGTTGGAGAAGATTTAGAGGGATGGGATCGGAAGTGATAAATAAATACTTAATATGCAATCAATAATTTAAGGTTGGGGACAAAATGGAGTGAGTTGGTTGAGAATATTAGATGGATTAGATATGTGCTTCAGCCTTCAAGCATGGTTGTTTAAATTAAAATTATTGAGAAAGAAGAATAAAAATGCAATTAATTGATTAGTCTAGTAGTACAAGTGTAAAATAATTTCACACTAAAAAATAGCGTAAAATTACCAAATAAAGATTAATAGTATACACTTGGTAATTGAAAATATGGATATCAAATATATAAATTAAAGACATTGTTATACTAGTCTGCATAAGATATATTTACGTACATGTAAAACTGTGTCATGTGAATATTAGTCAAACGGACACGGAATATATATATGAAACCTTGCACATGCATGGTTGATGGTTGATGCATTGGTAGGACGTAGATGAGTGGAAATGGTCATTTAAGAAGGAAGAGGAGAAGATGTCTACAATAGACAGCGATGAAAGGCGAAGAAAGAAGGTGTGATGCATATTTGTCAAAATTAGGCCTCTTTACACCTTCCTTCTTCTCAAGTAGCTTAGTCTACTTAACATAAGTTACACGGACACTCGCTCGCATAATTAAGACCCGGCCGTCATATTCATTCATCCAATAGTCGATCCATCATACATGTTGTATCTGTATGCTATTTCTCAGAAGTTCCTCCCTTAATTAATTTGACTGACTCACTCACTGAATGACGGGTTCATCACTTCCGACGTCCCACTTCTTTAACTCCTCCTCCTAATTCCTATGTTTAATAGTCGGTGCATGGTCAAAACAACGTGTTCCACCCTTCGCCCTTGACTCTCCCCCCCCCCCCCCCTCTCTCTCTCTCTCTCTCAGTATTATTTCTTCTAACATTTTTCATTTTCCGTCGTCACCATTCTTTATGTTGTTATTCCATCCCTCTATATATCTATCTATTATTTATTCCGTACAATTTATCTCATTTACGAATATATATATGAGAAAATACTCAATATAAAATATTACTCGTATTAGATTTGTCTCTACAATTACAATAAGAATATCACATTTGTATTTTGTTTATTGTAAAATCAAAGACATTTATACTATATATGCATTGGTAATTAAATATAAAAATTTGAAATGATCAATGTGTTTGAATTCTGAATACAGAGAGTATCATTTTTGTATCTTGATCATTGTAACTCTAGATCATGCAACAAACTAAATCTCTCAAACTCCACATATAGAGATTATGATTAAAATTGGCCTGGGTAAGACTTAAGTTAGTGTATTTCGATTGAGGAATCTGGACGAAATCAGACTTTCTCGTATGATTAGCAAAATCGATAAATCACCAACTTCATTTTCCGGTCCACTCCGATCCTATTCAGCTATCCAAACAAATTAAGACTTAAAATCAAGTTTTAAGTCCAACGTTAGGTATATACGTATTCAACGTAACGTTGATGCACTGAACTAGGAGCTAGCTTTGATAAATAAAAGGAAAATTTAACGGGAATAACCCGAACTATGACGGTCGTTCTTATATTACTCCCAAATATTGTTTAACTCAAAAAACTCCCATCTATCCCACAATTTAACTTTCATTATCCCCTCCCATGTTTACCTGCTACAACAGGTAAACCAACCCCTTTCACCCTCTTCATTTACTTCTTTCCTGACTTCTCTTCATCTTCTTCATCTTCTCTTCATCTTCTTCCATGTACCTATCTTATTATCCTCCAGAAATTGTTATCTACAATGAAGGGAAAATTATCTTCTACATCATCATCCAATTCATGGTATTCGAAAGTGAAAAATGAAGTTTTATGCAAACATCAATTGAATGCTGTCTTGAGAACTGCAACGAAGGGTGCTCGAATCGGGAAAAAGTTTTACGGTTGTCCTTTATGGCCAGTAACTCGTCAACGTCAATTCCGACAGTCCTAAATAACCTACTCATGTAAACCAAACCATTATCACTCTTAAAATAACCTCCGAACCATAATTTCAAGGTCACAGAATTTTGACAAGGGTTTCCCTAAAAGGAAATGAAAAACGTAGTAGTCAGTAACAATATCATTTAAATTTAAAGAGGAATTTAATGACTTATACTCCAATTTTTAACCCTAAAAATTTCAACTTTCACCATCAAATAAATAGAGAAGGTTCAGTTACTGATTTCAGACAACAATAACAAAGAAAATGCATGACTAAAATCGAAAAAGAAAATAAAAACCTGGTCCATGCCGATTAGTCTGATTGCAATTGAATATAGGGGCCGATTTTAGGGAGCTTCGTGATAACTGGATGAATTGGTGAAGCGGTGACGATCGAAATTGGCGACGATTTCTGATTACTCCATTAGTAATGGCTGGGTTGGGTGGGAGAAGATGAAGAAGATGAAGAAGTTTGGAAAGAAGGAAAATGATGTACAGGGTGAAGGTGAAAAGTAAGAGTAAAGGTCAAAAGGGTTGAATTACCTGCTTACCTGTTGCAGCAGGTAAATATGAGAGGAGGGATAATGAAAGTGAAATTGTGTGATAGATTGGAGTTTTTTGAGTTAAACAGTATTAGGGAGTAATATAAGAACGATCGTTGTAGTTCGGATTATTTCCGTTAAATTTTCCTAAATAAAATGGACAAGATCATTGTTTCTTTAATTTCGAGGTTCAGTGAATCATCCAACTTTAATTTATTAGACTAAAAAAGGAAGTGCAATGAACAGTCCACATAATCCACGCTATTATTCCACTATACGAGGTTATATTACTCAAGTTACGTACATGCCCATGCATGAACGTACAAGATCAATTACCCACCCACCAAATCACACCAAGTCCAACTATATGTATTCTTTGGAATAATATGACCATTATTGATGCATGCATAAACTCATTTGACAATTACGAGTAATAATTTTTTTTTTATGATAACATAGGATCCATTTAATAAAGGATCATTTATTTTTGGCAAATATTCCTTTTTAGTTTTCTCATTGCATAATTGAGTTTTTTTATCGAGCCCACCTATATAAAAAAGTCCTTTGTCTAGAACTGCAATTCTATTAGCAAATTCATTGCTTAAGCTGTTCTTTTGCTTCTCGTCGTCGGCGATTTACTTCAAATCGTCGACAATTTTACGTGATCTACCTATTTTAACCTTTACCTATCTTAACTAAACAAAACAACCTATCTTAACTAAACAAAACAACAACCGTCAACTTCCTCCTTTCCCTTCATTCACTCCTTTCCCGTCAACCCTAATTCTCCCGTCAACCGTCAACCGTTCACTCGTTTCACTCCTTTCCCTTCATTCACTCCTTTCCTGTCAACCCCAATTCTCCCGTCAACCGTCAACCGTCAAGCATCCACAACAAAGATCAGAGAAATCAAAAACCTAGCATCAGCAGCAACACAAATCATCAAAATTAAACCGAGATGGAGCGAAAGTGACAAGCAACTATCCAAAATCGAGATAATTAGCTTTGGACCCGACAACATATTAATTCTAAAACAACATATATTTTGTTAGAACTAACGAAATTCCTAAGCAAAATATAAATAACACGATAAAGCATTCATAATTAACTAATGTAAAAAACAACACAATATCGATTATTATTAACAACAACACAATATCGAAGTCTACGCCTGGGCATAGACTTTGAAGCTCGAAGTCTACGCCTGGGCATAGACTTTCAAGCTCGAAGTCTACGCCTGGGCATAGACTTTGAAGCTCGAAGTCTACGCCTGGGCATAGACTTTGAAGCTCGAAGTCTACGCCTGGGCATAGACTTTCAAGCTCGAAGTCTACGCTTGGGCATAGACTTTGAAACTCGAAGTCTACGCCTGGGCATAGACTTTGAAACTCGAAGTCTACATGTTAAAGCAGACGTACCCTTATAGGCTATTCTCGGGCTATCTTGCACGCATATACCGAAAAGTCTTTCACGACTGTCTTTTCTTTTTTTCGCGATAACCAATGAAATTGAACCGCGTACATAACAAGAGAAATAAACTAACCATGTCAACGACGTTGTCTTCCGAATTGTTTTCGGTATACGGCAAATTCAAATCAAAAGGAAAATTGTTAACCGTGTTCGACATTCCGGACAATTGTCAACGTTATTGGAAAAATCAAAATATAAGCGTTTCGATGATATTCGGTTAAATTTAAATATAATAGTGCTACTTTCGGACTTTGTAATTTCCTTAAGTTAAATAGTGGTACGTTAAATAATTTAGTTACGTGGTTATAATAGTAAATCGTGATAATATAATAGTAGTTACGTGGTTATATCGTGATAATATTATAATAATATAATGGTAGGTTAAATTAATAGTAAATCGTGGTTAGTTTAGATTTTGTTCAGATTTTGTAAACAGAGGGCGATTCGGTCATTTACTATCATATTTGCCGACGATTTTAAGTAAATCGCCGACGACGAAGAGTAGTCCCCATATTTAGATATAAAAGATATCATGCAAAATATATGTATCATCAGAATATAAAATTTTGGTGTGTTCCTAAGTATTATCAATATGACTTTGTTTCTAGTGCGTATAGTCTACTTTTATTCGACTTAGTTAAATTCAATATTGACTCGAGCTTTAATTTCAAAACTACAATGAAGTTTAATTTTAATTGTAGAATTTGTAAGCGGAAGAATAATTTGAAAGAAAAGAGAGAAGTTCATACTAACTTGCTCAATTAATATCATAATAAGTTAGTCTTTAAATAGACTGACCTACAAGGCTAGAGTAGAGCATAAAGCTAAGATAACCACCCATTAACTCCATGTTCCTAAACTATAGATTTTCACTAACATAATGTTAAACTTATTAGGAACTTAATTAACCACTAACTTAATTATAAGATCAACTATTTTGAGTAATAATTGGATCACAATAATCCAACAAGTCATACGAGATAATCCGTTCGAGTAAATAACTAAAACTCTTGAATCAAATCTTCATCAACAACAAAAGGATAAAGTAAAGGATTACATTCTCATAATCTTTCCATCAATCATTTATTTTATTTGTAAATATTATTACAATAATTAAACATAAATAAATGATTGAGACACATTATACACGGTGGTTCTAGGGACAGAGGTAAGTGCATTCACATTGATCAGGCGTAACACAGCGGCTCATAAAAAGTTGAGCGTAGGGCTTTGATTCACACAGCCATTCACATCGACGATCACGACCACATGGTTCCAACTCGAAGGTCTGAGTGCATCTGTGCCCTTTAGCCGCTTCTATTCCTGCATGCATGCAAATCATATTTCATCCATTCATTTCCAATATAAATAAAATTCGAAAAAGGTCACGTTGAAATAACATATATATAGAGAGAGAGAGTTATATACTCGCCATTTTATTTTTCGGTCTCATATATTTCATTGATCAATCAATTATTTTAAGTATTTGATAATATAATGTGTAACACGCTCTAAATCACACTTAAATTAATTCATTTGCTGATTAAGTAGCTATAATTTTCTAAATTAATTATGATGAATTTTAATGTTAATTTTGCGGAACATTTTAAAACACTAAAGCTAAAACAATATATAGATCCGATTGTTAAAAGCATATAATTAAGAGTGAGATTTGTTAATTAATTCAAAGGTACCGTACCTGTGGGAAAGATAACCAGAAACATAAAGAAGGCGGTGATGATCATCATGGTCTCCATATTTTTGGCCATCTTTAATTTAAATATATAAGAAATTGCAGGATTTATTTTGGTTATTTGGTATATAGAGGTGATAGAGTTTGTGTTTAAAATGAGTAGTTATATTTATACGACCATTTTTGCAATAAAGAGATTAATAACCAACCAATAAACTCTACTCCTACAATCAAGGATGATATCTTGTTCTACTACTATTAGGTATTAGCCATGCATGATGCATTCACGTGATTTTCAATCTTCATTGAGTGAACCATCCATCTATCTATCTATACTATATAATAAAACAACAACCAAAGCATAGTTTTTGGCGCCAAAACGTACGTACATTCCTAAATCATCTCACTTTCCATATTAATCTATGTACTATATAATAAAATAGCAATCAAAGCATGGTTTTTGGGCGCCAAAACGTACATTCCTAAATCATCTCAGTTTCCATATTAATCTATATAATATAAATATTATAAAATTTATAATAACCATTAATCTAATACTCAATACTTCGTATTGATCAAAAGTTTCATATTAATAAGATACTTTTGGTATGTACATTTGTTAAAACGTCAAAGACACAAGTTTATAATATTTTGATGGTAATATAATTTATCACGGGTTAAAACATTTGAAAACACCATAGGTATAAATATGTTGACAAAACAACTTATTATATTAACTGCGATTTAAATTACTTTTATACTAATAATCTAACATAGATTAAACATTGTCAAAAATGTTTTTTTTATTTATTTATTTAGTAGCTAGGTTAATAGCCGTTCAAAATTGGACGAGTATAAATAAAATAACTATGTAGATTAAAATAATATTAGACGGTATACCAATCACTACAAGAGTTAAAGTCAGCGACGACTGATCTTAGCTACTGACATCTGTCGCAAAAATCAGATGCGCGACCGTCAGCAGTCGCTAAGCGACAGTGGCTACAGTTAGTCGCTTCTAGCGACTGATTTCAGTCGCTAAAAAAACGCGCGACTGAAATCAGTCGCTAAATCTAGCGACTGAAATCGGTCGCTATAACATCATTTTAGCGACTGATATCAGTCGCTATGGCCTCATTCTAGCGACTGAAATCAGTCGCTAACTTAGCGACTGATTTCAGTCGCTAAATGGTGCGACGTGGCATCCTACAGCGACTGATTTCAGTCGCTAAATAGAAAACTTAGCTACTGATATCAGTCGCTACCGTGCCAGAAATAGGCCGGTTATATTTATTATTTTTCTAGCCAAAATCTGCACAATAAAACAAACCAACAACCACAATACATCCCAAACATCATTCCAAACGTTGTTCCAAACGTTACGCAAGCTTCACACTCCAAAATTGTCAACCAAGTACGCAAACGTCGTGAATACGGTAAATTAAAAGTATTGTTACAAACTGTTTTTTCAACAAGCATTCAGAAACTACAAATTGTTTTCATTCAATCAACTCAGCCAACAGGAAAACTAGCGGACGCACCACTACCACCGTCACCGAAGGGGTCTCTAGGATCCGGGAATCGGGGAGTGGGGCCGGAGTTGCAGTTATATTACTGCGTGTTCCTAAGACGCCGTATCTCTTCCAGAATTTGCAGGTTAATGGATTCCTGCGTCTTCAGCCTCTCATTCTGCTCCTTCATCTGCTCGGCCATAGCTGCCCGTTGCGCCCTCTCCTCTCGAATTTCCGCCCTCATCTCAGCCATCTCGGATGGTACACACTCGGTCGTGGTAGCATGGGCCCCCCGAACATTGGGTGGTGTCCAGTACAGGGAATGAGCGTTCCCCGTACCGTACACCGCTCCCTTGCGGTATCCCTCCGCGACTCTAAACCAAATCGTGCTCGGATCCACACCTTCATTCTCGGGCGCTCTAGTGGCCGCCAAATACGATCTCTGAAAGAAATAGAAGTCATGATTAGGTTGATTGTTTGAAGAAAAAAAAGTAACAAAGTATTGTGTTTGAAACTTACCCAAGTGTCCAAATCCTTCTTCGTGGCGAATGATCGACCGGTGGCATCGTCCCCCTTACCCTTCGCTTCGAGAAATAGCTGCACAGGAGGAGGGAATTCTCCGGTTTTCTTCTTCACCTGTTGACAGTACATGTAGATTTTTCATTTATTTTTATAATGAAAACATTAAATAAGAATCCAATATAAAAATCAAAAGTACGGAAATACTAACGTTCATGGCCCGCTGGTGCATCGACTGCGACCCACCGTAGTGGGTGCACTCCGCCTCCGCCTCGGGGTCCCCTCCCCGCCTCTTGTTCTTTTTCGCCTGGACGGATCTCTTAAGGAATTTCGGGTCGGAGCGCGCTGTTTGGAACTGTTGGATGGCGTCACCTACAATTTATACACTTTGAGATCAATAAATGTTTTGAATATATATACAACTTTCTGTTCAGGTACTAACACCAATTTAGTAATCGAACCTCTAAGTTGTTTCTGTAACTTTTCATCGCTCGCCGTCTTATACATCATGTCTTTGTATCTTTCCTTCGCGACATCCATGTATCTGTCTCTCACAGCCACCTCGAGACCATCGTTGTAGAAGTGTTTCAACTGCAAGATAGTTTGTTGTCGTTGTATTAGTAATCTGTAAACAGTAACAGATAATTAATAAAAATCAGAAATTGGTGTACCTTGAAGTTGGCAAACCACTTCTCCCGTTGCCACAGAGGCAACTTAGTCCAGCTCGTGCAGTAAGTAGTCAAATCATTCATGAAACTGTCCTTGACACCAGTCACCGTTGCACGAGTACGAAACCTACACCAAAGAATGAAATAAGATGATGTCTCACAAAAAAAAGAAAATACAATGTCTCACCATGTGGACTCGGGGCCAATTATTAGGCGCCCGTCGTCTGTGTATCGAAGCACTTCATCCTGGCGTGGTTGCGGTTGTTCTTGTTGCTCATTGCCCTGCACCTCCTCCTCGTTCTCAACTTGTTCGTCCTCTCGCCTGTTTTCTTCTTGGTCTTCCTGCTGTACCCGGTCCCGACTCCTGCTGCTGCTGCTCGAACTACCAAACCTCAACCTGCTGCCCAACGTCATATCTGCAGACATGTAATAGTTGAAAGTTAGGAACTGACATCATAATATTGAAATAATCTCGAAAAAAAATATGTAATGCAGATTACTATGTACAAATAATATAACTTACTAAAACTATACCCTACTAAAAATCATCGTCATTTGTAACTGTCGACGAACACAAATCTCGAAAAAACTGAGATATCTCAGTGATAGGATTCCAAACACTTTCCGGCAGCAGGTGCTTCAACGCCACAGGTAGTAACCGCTCCATGAACACGTGGCAGTCGTGACTCTTCAAGCCTTGGAGCTTCATGTTCTTAATGTCCACACACCGACTAAAATCGGATGCATACCCATCAGGGAACTTCAGTTTCCCTACCCACTCTAACACGACCTTTCTCTGAGCCTTATCAAGGCTAAACAAGGCCCTAGGCTTGGACCCATCCCGTTTGATATGCAGTTTCGGACGGTCACAAATTTTTTTCAAATCTTTTCGGGATCCTACGGTGTCACATGTCTTACCCTCTACATCCATGACGGTGTGAATCAGTTGCTCAAAGAAATTCTTCTCAATATGCATCACGTCCAGATTATGTCGGAGTAATAAAGTACTCCAATATGGAAGGTCGAAGAAGATGCTTCTTTTAAACCAACAAATTTTCAATTTCTTAAGATCTTTGAACTCTTGATCGGTCCCGTCAACAGTAGATGGGAACTCTGAAATCACCTCCCAAATCTCATCACCTTGGAGACGAATCGGTGCCTCATCTCGCACCACCTCACCCTTCTTGAAAGCTCTCCTATTCTTCCTGTACATGTGACCCTCGGGTAGAAACTGTCTATGACAGTCAAACCAACTAATTTTGCTTGAATTACGTAGGTAGAATGCTTTACTTTCACTCATGCAACAAGGACACGCTTTTTGGCCCGCCGTAGACCAACCGCTCAACATACCATATGCAGGAAAATCGTTTATAGTCCACAAAAGCGATGCTCTAAGCTGGAAATTTTGTTTCAACGACACATCATATGTCTCCACCCCTACTTCCCACAAGTGTTTCAATTCCTCTATCACTGGTTGTAAGTAAACATCCAAGTGGTTTTTGGGATTTTTTGGGCCGGGAACAATGAGAGAAAGGAAGATGAACGGTGGTTTCAGACAAAGCCATGAGGGTAAGTTGTACGGTGTGACCATGACAGGCCAGCATGAGTATGACTTACCGAACTGACCGAAAGGGGCGAACCCATCGGTACACAACCCAAGTCTCACGTTACGGGGTTCCTCAGCAAATTCAGGGTAAATCCTATCAAACCGTTTCCACTCCTCCCCGTCACTAGGATGACACATCTTCCCCTCTACACGAGTTTCTTCTTGATGCCACCTCATTTGTTCGGCAATGGTTTTGGTTGCGTATAATTTTTGAAGTCTAGGGGCGATGGGAAAGTAGGTAAGTCGACTAAGTGGTATAGGTTTTTTATGCCTCGCAACACTCTTTCCCTTCTTACCCCTCAAAACAATATTTCCATCTACAGTTTTGTATCTACCCTTCCCACATATCTTACATTCCTCAAGCATGGCATCGTCCTTCCAAAAAAGCATACATCCATCGGGACAAGCATCGATCTTTTGATGCGGAAGTTCAAGACCTTTAACTATTTTTTTGGTGTTGTAGAATGTTTTGGTCTAATGTTGTCTTTTGGGATGAGTTTCTCAATCAACGCAGCGATACCGTCTACGCACCCAAAAGGTAGGTTATACTCACATTTAAGGGTCACTACCATAGACGCGACTTCTAACAATGTCACATCACACCCTCCATATAATGGCTTCTCCGCAGCCTCTAACATATCAAAAAAAGCTTTCGCTCGTGGGTTTGGCTCTTGTGGGGTTGGTTGGTCATCGTCGTTAGTGTACATGCTCTCATCATTAAACAAATTGCACTCAACCACATCAACAATCATTCCTCTCACCCCGCCCTCATTCTAATCCACCTTAGATTCCTCAAAAGCAGACTTCTCACCATGACAAATCCAATAATAGTAATTTGGGCTAAACCCATCTGGACTAATATCGGTCGCGCGTTGAACTTTCAGTCGCTAAATTAGCCACTGAATTTATCAGTCGCGCGTGATTAGTAGCTACCTGAAGTATTTCTTGTAGTGAATAAGAATTTTAAAAAAAAAAAGATACTATAAGTTATGAAGATTTCAATGTATATTTCATCTATTGATATTTTTTTAGGGACATCTATTGATAGAATACTTACTAATGAAGAAGTCTTATTTGGAATATTGAAATTGGAGCGTATTACATGACTGCTATAATATTAATCTGTACATACGTATTTATGATAATAATCACACTTATCTTTTTAATGTTACACTTTGATTCCTTGAGATGGTTTCAATTAGAGGCTCATTTTTTATTCGCAATTTCTTAAAATGTTTTGGGTTATGATTTTCTTATCAAGTTTAATTCTACTAAAAGTAAACTTTCCATTATTTTATAAAACATAATTGATCTTGTGTGAACACGGGCTTGGGGAGATACAGACCAACGTGCGACAACGATTGCCCCTGACTTTTGTTGATCGTCATGGCAAAGCATATAGAAACGGGAAACTGCCGCTGAGTAAACCGAACGGGGAACTTGCTTGAGTCAGACGGAGAAAGGGTCAAACGTGGGATATAAACTATATCATTTGCATGGCTACCCGTTAGGTTCTAGTTTTGATCCCGCGCAAATTGCTTATGTTATGAATACCACATGATATAAATGTTACTATATATCATTTTTTTTATTAATACCACATGATATAAATGTTATGCTTATGTTATGAACCTACTTGCTGTTAAAAAGCATGACTTCTTCAATATCTGGATTAGCGTCAATCACCGTCGCGTCTCGTGTCATAATGCTGATTGCAACTTTCAGAATAAAAGATTATTATTAACTCACAAATTAAAAAGTGGTTAGTGTAAGTATCTTCTATTAAAATAAAGGAATGGAAATACCTTTCCATTCATTTATCTTGACATGTCTCAACACTAATACGGGTCTGGGTTTGTCAATATAGTTGTTGACGATGTTTATGATATCTGATATGAATTCCCCAAATATAGTACACGAAAGATGTTCTTTCTTGATGTTTTTCGAAAATTTCATTAGTAACGTTTTAGACCATATATTTTGGAATTGAATTAAGTTTGAGGCCAAATATGAAGAAAGTACTTACTGGGTATTTTTGAGGGTAATAGTCGTCCAGTGGAAGTCTTTTTCAGATTTTTGAATTGGTTGGTACTCAATGAACTTGCCAATAATATCTGTAATATTGAATTTATTATTAGCAAATATTATTCCTTGTGAATGTTTCCGAAATTGGTTCTTCATTTAATGAAGATTTACTTACCAAAATATAGATTGGAATAACATTGTTGTGTATTATATCATCCAAACTGATGAAGTTGTACACACATGTAGGAATACTCGGGTCAGGGTGCATCTTCATGACTTTTGTGCTATATTCGATCCAAATACGGCATTTATGAGAAGTCACCTTCTCGTTTGCCACATTTGATGAAGTCGAAAATTTGGAAATTGTATAAATGTTCCCTTCTTCAAAACCGGAGTCGAAAGACTTGACCAATCTTTGTTTAACAGTGCCTTGAATCGTTGCTCCCTAAACATCAAAAATTTAGAAATTAATAACGTTCATACATACTGTGAAAAGGACATCGCATATTGATATAAATGAGATTCTTACTGAGCTATCGACGAAGATCATTTCAATGCCAAAAATTGGATCGTTTTTAAGCTGACTATTCTCTGTGATAGATTCCAGTTGCCTATTCTTTCGAACCCACTTTCGCATAACCCTTACAATAATAGAAATTTGATTCATGTTTTCCGTGGTTTCGGTGATTGACTTTTGCTGAAATTGGATTGTCATTGTGTACATCAATTTTTTTGCTCTCTTTTCAATGAAATTCTATCAAATTTATAAGGGAGGGGTGGGAAGTTGAATTGGGAAGTTGAAGAGTGAAGGTTGAATTGGGAAGTTGAAGAGTAGTGGGAAGTTTTAGAAGTTACCGCAAGTTACTCAACTTCTCCCAGAATTGATGGGGAAGTTACGCAGACATTTTTTTGAATTTAAAGTTAAACTGCCACATAGGACGCCTTGTTGGAGCCACATTGGATGCTTACGTGGATGCCTACGTGGATGAATATGGTGGCTTCATTTTCTTTGGCTTTAATATATAAAAGATTGTGATTTCTGATTTTTAATATCTACCTGTGTTATTTTTTAATATTGTTTTCTGATTACGATTTCTAATTTCTAATTTCGCTTATAGTTATAATATTGTGATTTTTGATTTTGAATATCTACATGTGATATTTTCTGATATTGTTTTTCTTTTTGATGTGTTTTATCTTAAGGTAAGAAGAGGAATGAAAGTAAAGCTTTAATTCGAAGAAAGAATTGCTCAAAAAATTGAAATTTACTTGATTTCTCATTGTTGTTAATTTATTACTAAATTATAGTTAAAGTTAATTTTAGAAATCATTGTAACATTTTTATTTTTCACAATTGTACATCTTTTACGGGTTAATGACATCGTTAATGACAAATGTACATCTTTTATTTTATATATTCGTTATTATCGCATTTACGGGTTATTAACGCATATTAATCACATCACTTATACGAGTCGGGATTAAAGAAATTTTGGGTCAAAACGGTTTATTATCACGCATTAAAAACATTAATTATACAGGTTGGATTTACGCAAAACTAATAAATGAGGCATTTGAAAAAAAAGACAATATGAAATTATCTAGAAAAACAATCCAATTCTTGATTAGAGGGAGTTGAACCCTTGAAAACATGAAATTACATTTATATAACCCAATTCTTCATCCTTTACATATTAGTACCGTCTTTGAGTCAAATACAAGTTACATGAAATTGCATTTATACGGTTTTGGTTTGCTTTCAAGCCAAATACGGGTTAAAAACATTTTCAACATTAATTATACTGGTTGGATTTAACGGTTTATTAACGCATGTTAAAATATTAACTAAAAGGGTCGGGTTTATATGGATTTTGAGACAGGGTTCGGGTCAAATACGTGTTATTATCGCATTTACGCGTTATTAACGCATATTAATCACATTACTTATACGAGTCGGGTTTAAAGGGATTTCGGGTCAAAATGGTTTATTAACACACATTAAAAACATTAATTATACGGGTTGGATTTACGCAAAACTAATAAACGAGGCATTTGGAAAAAATACAATATGAAATTATCTAGAAAAACAATCTAATTTTTGATTGAGACTTGAACCCTTGAAAACATGAAATTACATTTATATAACCCAAATCTTCATCCTTGACATATAAGTACATACCGTCTTTGGGTCAAATACGAGTTACATGAAATTGCATTTATACGATTTTGGTTTGCTTTCAGGTCAAATACGGGTTACGGGCTGGGTTTAAAGGGATTCCGTGAGAAACGGTTTACTAACGCATGTTAGAAATATTAACTATAAGGATTTGGTTTATATGGATTTTGAGACGGGGTGCGGGTCAAATACGCGTTATTGTCGCATTTATGGGTTATTAATGCATGTTAATTGCATTTATATAACTCAATTTTTCATCGTTGACATATAAATACTGTCTTCGGGTCAATTGTTCTCAGTTTTTCGTATTTTCGTCCACCTATAAACCCATAAACTAACTTTCAGTCTCTTAACGAATAATCTAAAAGAAGTGTATACTTCACTTTACCCTCTGTATAAATAAGGGTGGACAACCCGTGAAATTTTTCACGGGTAACACACTAGTATTAATTCAATATGGAAATAAATAAATGGGGAAACAAGTAATTACTACTCCGGATATAATATCGAAATTCAAAGTCGAACCAAATATTTGTGTAAATTAGATGAAAAATGCTCCAATAAATTATCACCCCGAATAAACGATTTATTTTGTAACGCACTATCAGATTCAATTGTTTTTTTTTGGTCGCATTACAATATAGGGGAGGGGGTCAAACCTGAGACCTATCGTCCCAGAGCACATAGTCCTAACCACTAGGCTAAGACATCTTAGGTTATAAAATTCAATTGTTAACGTAAACAAATACTCCGTATAAAATATTTGATTATGGAAAAACTATAAAAAAATATTTACAAATTTTGATTTTAATATATAAATAAAATACAAATACTTTTTTTTATCTAATCATCAATCAATCTATATATATATATCTATATAGAAGTAGGATCTTTTACCTTCACCTTTTTTTCCTACAATTTACCTTCTTTTCTAAACCATTGGATATGACTAGATCAATGGATGAGATGAAAACTTGAGACCATAAAACAAACCCTAGTTTTCTCACTATTCCTCTTCTTTTATGGGTTTCTACTGTACGTTCTTTCTTTAAGAAAGAATATACACACAATTCTTTAATTTATCATCCAATTTGATTTCCATTCAAGATTAATCTTTTAAGTTCATCTAATTTTTCTCTCCAACTCTTTAATTTTGTTTCTTTTTCCTATTTGATCCTTTTGTTGATTTTGAGTTACGATTTTTTTTTTTTTTAATCCTATAGTTTTGTACGATTTCTGCAGATATCTTAACTTGTTATTGTCGTTATTTTTCTTGTTAGTATCTTGTTTTTGTTCGAATCTTTTGCTAATTTTTATAGTTTTTCTGTGTTATTCTACATGTTTCGATATATTGTTTGAGTAATTTCTGTATTTTTATTACAAGATTGGAATTCAAAATTGTGAATATTACAATACTTGAATATAAACAATGAAATACTTGAATATGAACATTGAAATAACTACGAATTATTTTAGAGCATGAATTTTCTGTTTTTGGTACATTATTATTGCTCTGAAATTGTCGGTTATTTTATTATGTTGTTCCAATTATTCCAATACATATACATGATTATTGTATTTCAATTGGAAAAAATTGTATAATCTATAATTTCTTGGTTTTTTTATTAAGATTTTGTGTTGATTCTGAATTGCCCATTATATAATTCTACACTATATATTGTTGCAATTATTTCAATTCTTACATTATATTATTTGCGTAAATTCTGCATCTTTACTTACAAGATTAAAAATTGAAATTATGTTACGATACTTGAATATAAACAATGAAATACTTGAGTATGAACATTGAAATAACTAAAAATTATTTCAGTAGGAATTTTCTATTTTGACACATTATTTTTTATTTATGAAATACCCAATTATTTTATTATATTATTCCAATTATTCTATACTATTGTTATGGTTATTCTATAGTGTGTTTACAGTTATTCTATCGCACATATGTAATTATTGTATTTCAATTTGTTTTTTTTGTACTTTCAACTAATCCTCTCTTTTTTGTTTTTCTGTCTTCCCGTGAGGATTTGTTTTTTTGTTGGGTGCGTCTTCAATAATATACAAGATGTTTCACCCCAATACAATAACACGAGTTATTTATTTATATAACTGAATTTCTACATCAAATCAGATAATTAGCATTATTCTAAAATGGATTGGAACGGAGGGAGTATATTACAATAGCTGGAACTACATAATACAGTAATACAAATTATTCAATACAATAACTGGGTTTTTAAATTGGAATAACTACGTATCTACATTGGAATAACTACGTATAACCTGATAAAATTAATTGAAGAAATTGAACTTGAATTGAAGAAATTGAACGACTTAATTGAAAAAATTGAACAATTAAACAAATTGAATGCCACTTTTATGCAGAAATTAAAGTGTAGGTTAATTTTTTTATTTGTTTATGATTTTGTATATGATGTGTAAATGTTATATATAGAATATGAGAGAGTTTTTTGTATGTAAGATACTCATATCTTGGCCTTTCATCCCATGAAATCAATGGCTTAGATTGGAAGGTAAATTGTACCAAAAATGACAAATGTACCAGATCCTGCCTCTATATATATATATATATATATATATATATAGAAATTGTATCCGGTGAGTTGGTCTTCTTTAAATGAGTCCGTCCCGCAAATCACAGCCACATGATCAAATCACATGAATGGCTGAGATTCAATCTCAGCGTCATCTTCATCGTATATAATCTTACTGTTACAGTAACATACACTATTTATTTTTTATTTTTTATTTTTATATATAAAAAAAAACTATTACAGTAACACAAATATCTTACTGTGACACTGTCACAGTAATAAGGAATTACAATAATAATGTCAGAGTAATACAGTTACAGTAACAGAACACTATTACAGTAACACAAAAATCTTACTGTGACAGTGTCACAGTTATAAGGAATTACAATAATAATGTCATAGTAATAATGTTAATATGAAATTAAAGAGTTATAAATATCTTACTGTGACAAGTGTCACAGTAATAAGGAATCACAGTATAATGTCACAGTAATAATGTCAAATTCATATAGTAACATCAACATGAGATTAACGGTAGCACTGTTACAGTAACAAAGCACTATTACAGTAACACAAATATCTTATTGTGACACTGTCACAGTAATAAGAAATTACAGTAATAATGTCACAGTAATAATATCACAGTAATATGGAATTAAAGAGTTATGATCTTTGTGTATGCAAAGACAGCCTTGTTACTCTTACTTAATAACGTGGTCCAATCTCAGCCATTCAATCTTGTTTGATTGTGTGGGGTTCCAAATTGAAAGGACGGACTCATCTAAAGAGGGAGACTCACCGGATCCTCACTCTCTCTCTCTATATATATTAGGTTTTTTTCGAGCGATCTCATTGGTCCGTTCCATCAAACCTCAAATTAGGAAAGTATCAGAAATAATAATAAAAAATCAATTAGAGAATCTTTTAATTATTATAATATATATTTAATTTATTATCACTACTCGAATAACCTTAAAAGAAATCATTAAGAAGAAACCATTTAAGTATAATCAATTATTTCTTTGGTTAAAGAAATCAATTATCCTAAATAAATGATCTCTTATATGATAACAAAGATACCATGTTTTAGGCAAATGATCTCTTACCCCATACAAGTTAATATCAAAGACACCATATTTCAAAAAATGAATTGTTAATAATATAATGCTAGGCCAAAGACACAATTTTTCAAAAAATAATTTGTTAAAATGCCAAAAACACCACTATTCAAAAAATAATTTGTAAATAATAGTCAAATAAATTATTTCTAACCATTTTTTCTTTTTCTTTTTCTTCTAACTTCTTTCTACTAGAAAAAAATAAAGAACCCAAATCAACGTAAGAACCATTTTTTCTATTTTTCATTTCTTAATCAAATCGGAATCTTAAAGGAGGCAAAGGACGAGAGAAAGACTGGAAGAAGACTTAAATGAAACCAAAATTTCAAACAAATTTCGACATTTTTACCATAAAACCCAGATCAACTTCAGTTCTTCCCCAAATCATCTGATTTCTAGGGTTTTGCTCCGCTTTTCATCTTCTTGGGGATAGGTTTGTGTTATTCGTCATCGTATTAGTTTTGTCAATGTTTATGGTCGTATATGGGTAATGATTTCTGGTTCATAAGATAAATTCAGCTTAAATTGTGGTGAGTTTCCTTTTCCTTGACCTCCTGCGCTGCTTTAATGTGTGATTGTTATTAGTCACTACACTACGCATTTACAGTACTTTTTTCTTCTTACCTTCATTTATACTCCTTTTGAGTACGTACGGATTGTTAAATCCATACCTGTAAACACTAAAAATTAACATGCATGCTAACCATTTCCAGACTCGATTTCAACTACTCAAGCTGACGATACTTTTATGATTAATTCTAAGCTTGCTAAAAAACACAACACAAAATTAAAGGGTTTTAGTTGATGTTTAACGACTCTATCAAATACGAGTAATGAATAAGCAAGTAAAACAACTTCGTTCCATGTTTGTTTTACACAGGTTCAGCATGGATCATTCGCACAGTATTGCATAATTGGTTGGGACAATCTTCCAAGAACACTCCTCTACTACACTAACTTTGTATCCTCCCCTGATCTGAGGGGTAATTGAAGCAAAGGTAATATGTTTCTTGAAGCCATGTTCCTTTGTCTTTTTACCTTGGATTCATCACCCAGAATTTATTTTTATTATATACCTGCGTGTCTCCCTAATCATGGTTCATTTGTGATGACCGGCATATTGTTAACTCTTGTTCAACTATTGTTGGAATATGAGCACAAATAACTTGTTCACTTAGTTAGCCTCATACAATCAAAGATGAACAGTTTGCTTTTTTACTTCATCATTATTTTTTTGAAGGTTTGTCGATTGCATTCTCTCTTCTGGGATTTCCTGTACATGTTAATTAAATTTTCTGAAATGGAGGCCTTATTAGTCTCAGGCAAAACATCTGAAATATTTTTGAGTTTCTTACATTTGTATCCAATGTTTATTTGGTGGATATTTTTTCTTGGTCACCTGTTTTTATTCTTTTATTTTCGTCAGTTTTCTTACAAAGTGATCATGTTTTTACTGTCATCTTTTTGTTACTTGAAACACAGGTTGTTTTGGACAAATTCTCTGGACGTTCTCGTGGTATTGGATTTGTTTCTTTTGAGGACAAAAGAGCTATGGAAGAAGCCATCGAAGAGAAGAATGGCGTGGATTTAGATGGGCGTTCTATTACTGTGGAAAAGGCCCAGCCAGCCAAGGTGTTTCAAGGGACCGAGATGGGGAATTACTTGTTTCATCTGATTTATGTTTAATTACTTGTTTTTTTGGGTGAATTTGCAAGTTGTTTGGGAAATCACTCCTTTGGGAAAGACTCGGAGTTCCTTTAATCGCACAATCCGACGCGCAGTAAGATTCTGCACTCCGACGCGTATGTACTGATTCTCGTTATTTCACAAATTTCCCAATTCAGTTTGTAAGTTTACTGTCTATTTTAACTTTCAAATTTCCCAATGCTATTTTCAATGACATTGATGGGCATCATGTAGAAATCGACATCAACGGGTTAAGGTTGAATAAATCTGTTTCTGCAGGGTATTATGATGATGCTGTAGGGATTAACAGAACCTTGCAGCTTACCAGTGGGAAACCTATTCAAGTTTGGATTGATTATGATGGGAAAATTAAGATGATTAGTGTGTCATTAGCCCCCTAACTACTCATACTAATAAAAAGATTAAGGAACATTCTAAACCAAAGTAAAAATCTATTATCTAGTACAAATCTCGATCTTTCAGGTGTTTTGTTGAGGATATGTATGTCAGGTTCTCTGCTTCTACTGGAATTACTGCTAATTTTCACTACATCTTATTACACATCAATTATTAAAATCAGTGGAAATATCACTGTAATCACTTGCTGTTCTATTTTTGTTGTGATTTTTTTACTGCAATGTGATTTTGGATCACTTTAATCACATAGGAAATTGGATCTTTGACATTTTACTTAATCTTTACCAACTACTGCTCTTGGGGTGTATGTGTTTCAGTTAAATTTGATCGATGCGAACTCCAAGGAAGCAGAATTTGGAAGATCAGCCTTATTTGCAAAGCATCTTGAAATGAAAGGTAATTTGTGCACCTTATGTTCATCTTTTCTTCTTGCAGAATCCTATTTGTGAGGCTAATGCAAGATTATACGTACATTTGAACAGATTGACTCAAGAACCACAATTTCCAAGTCTATAAACTCGAAATCACTAACAATAATCCTATAGAAAATAAAATTTATGAGGCAAAAAGAGGGCGTCTGAATTGAATGGGTGTGAAATGCAGGTATGAACGAGAAAGAATTCACAGGAGAATTTTTGATGTGTTGGCAAGGAAGAGAGGCATAGTGACGGGTATAATAACAAAGGCAACTTTCTGACCAAAGTTTTGATGCTCGCATTCAGACCTTCTTTGACATGTATGTGACCCTTTCTTAACCATTTTCCACTTCTTATCATTCAATAACACACTAATACTCTGTGTCGATTGATTTTATTCACCTTGGCCATGACCTAAATCTCGGTATCTATCGTAGTCGCAATATATAATGAGATTAGATAGGTATATATAGCTATCTGCTGGTGTGATTTGTCGGTGCGTCGGGTATGCGGTTTGCACTCAGAATGTCTAACAGTGCATTGCGCCGTATTTAAGACCAAGAGTTCAAGAGTATAGTTTTGATTGAGAACTTATCTTATGCCTTTCTTTCACCTTTGTAATTTGTTGAAATATGTACAAATGGAGTAGTGTTTTTACTTTTCCAAGTGTATGAGCCTAATGTGAATTTTTTTGTGTTGCAGTATTTTAAAGATGTACCGAAACCGTATACACAAGAAATGATCGATAAGCTACGAGAGATGTGGATTAAGTTTGTTCTCAAAACACAAAGAAGTAGAAGATGAGGAGGATTGATTCCAAAGTGAATACTCATTTTTGAAACATACGTCTTGACAAATACGGAGTATGAAGATGGTTACACATACGTCTTGGCATATACTCCCTCCGGTCATAAATTATTGCCCCATTTCATGATTATATGTGAGGTATATTATAATGAAATGGGGCAATAAATTGTGACCGGAGGGAGTAGTAATTATCGTAATGTAATTAGTAATTACTCCGTATTAGACTGGTGTTGCTTATAAAAAGAATTCTACTCTCACTCAAAATCCGTCTTAGGTTAGAATTAAAAAGTCTACTTGTAACCTCATATTTACTCAAAACTCGGAAATAAAATAATAATATAGTTATTATTGATTGTAAAATAAAAAAAATCTCCTTTAATTATATATTTGATGATTGATTGATAGTAATAATATCTCGACTATTCATTAACTTCTTGTAATTTGTTTCGACATTAATACAAGTTATAATAATAATAAAAATAAATAAAATAAAATAATAAAACTAATAATAATAATAATAATAATAATAATAATAATAATAATAATAACAATAACGATCCAAATATGATTTTCCTTGAACTTTTTGCTTTAATGTTTTCCTTGGGTTGGAATGAGATGCCATGAATAAACCTTTTAATCTTTTAGGGTCTGTCATAGACTCATAGAGTTCTTGTTTTTCATTGAATATAATGAACTTACACTATTCTTGTATGAATACAAGCTTGTTAATGTTTCCCTTGGTACGGAATGAGATGCCTTGAATAAACTCTTTTAATAGACCGAGTTCTTGTTTTTCATTGACGATAATGAACTTATAGTGTCCTTGTATATACAAGTTTGTCAAGTATGAAGGATCGTATCTCTTCATAAATCAAGCAATATGATTAGAGGGCCTAAAACATTGTAATCAGGGTAGGAGAGTATTAAATCACAAACTTTAATGATGTTAACCAAAATCGAACCATCACAATGTCGACTTTATATTAAAGTGTCGTTATTTACAATTAAACCCGAAAAGATATAAGGCCAAGAAGGCCATATGAATATAAATATTCCAACAATGTAAACATGGAGGCGAATAAAAGAGCATGAAACAAATCATCACGTGGCCTCCCTCGGGACCAGTATATCTAACCGGTCAAATATCTTCGACAGGAATTAATAGATACGGAGTAAAATATTTCATGTATCAAGACAGATATGCTCCTCGCTCATAAATGAGAATTGAATTTGTGCTGGGGTTTATGTTCAGCAAGCATTTGGTAGTTACGGAGTAGTGTATATATATATATATATATATGTCAGGGTTAACAAGGACAAAAGAGCAGCTGGAGTTCTCTGAGGAAATATCTGCGCCATATCATAAAGCTCCCGAGATCATGCCGTCTATCAACAGTTTCTTTGCTGACCCTCCCCGTAACTAATAACTATATACACCGGAGACGCGCAGCTGCGAGCTGACGGCCTCCTCTACTGTTGCCATCACATACTTCATTATATATAATTGCCTGATTTTTTTTTTATTATTGGTTTGATTGTTTTCATTATTGTTCATGCATCTTCAATTTCCGGATGTCGTCCTGTACTGTTGAAATTCGACATTATTGTTTTCAGATTGATTCATTTGTTTGGAGCATTAAGAGTTTGCGAATTTCTACAGCTAAGGATAAAACGTAAAAGGGTCAACGCTTTTATTTAATCTGTTTAATTTTTAGTACACGGAGATAGTCAGTAGCATGTAGTAACAACATACATCATACTTATACTCAGGTAAGCATGTGCATGAGCATGAGCATGAGTACTGCTTCACTACTTTGTTGCATGCTAGCTGATAGTGATAGTGATAGTGATAGTGATTACTGATTAGTGACCCTTAATTGATTAACTTCATAATACATGAGAGTTTAGGGCATAAGTAGGAAATTAGTTGGAACTTTGGCCATTTGGGCCTTGGGATCGTTCATGATAGTAGAGTGCACACAGATCTTTGAAGTCTCATCATTGATCACGACAGAAGGCCCAGCCTTGTCCAATTGAGCTGCGATGGTATCCCAGCTCACAGCATCAATTTGTGCCTTTGGCCCGCAAATTCCATAAAGCTGCAAAACAATACTCAAGTCAAGGGAATATATATATATGTTGTATGTTGTTGTTCATGCATCCACGATTGCGCAGCTCCGTTTTGATTCCTTGAAGCGGGATCGGATCGTGGCAAATAGGTTAGCCAGGTCTGTCATACTTTGAATATACGACTACTAATTAGTCATTTCGGGTCAGGTCGACGGTCGACCATCTCAGAGTACTAATTTATAATGAACACCCCAACCTATGAGTCGTTTTTTATTGCGAGACCTCTTATATCTAAGAGAGTTAATTTTCACGGTTCACAGTAATTTTTTATTTTCTATTAGTGTGTCCAACAATGAGTTTCTGTGAAACGATCTTACCAAAGAACCAATGAACCTTGAGGTAGATATTACTAATTAGAACTAATATCATCCATTTCGAGTAATATCGGATCATTTTAGATCATTTCGAGTAGGGTCTTTAATAATTATGGGGTGGGTGGTTTTGGGTCGGGTCCTCTGGGGTTGACTCAACATTGGATCAAAAGCAAGCAATTTTCATGTCTGGTTGGTTCAATTTGAGTTTAGGCAATTTTGGTTCATTCGGTCGGTTGGGTCAGATTTGAGAGGTCTACCAACGATCAACTAATAAGATAAAGATACCCACCCTGTTGGGAGAGGTGGAGGGGTTGAAGTTGGAAGGGGCACTCCATGCGAGGATGACGGAGTAAGGAGCTCCCTTGGCGCTAATGATGCTGTAGGACACACCAGCCTTGGAGCCCTGGTTACCCTTGAGATGGTCAATACGAGCCACACCACCGTGGCTCGTAATTGTCTTAGGAAGTGAGCTGAATTTTCCGGACCAAGTGTGAGACCTGATGAGTTGCATGTTAGCAACGGTGTGGTTGTTCAACGTTGCTGTGGTTCCATTCTGAAGCACATCTTTCAACTCTAGTTGCATTTCCGCCATCTCTTGGTTGCTACTGCTTGCATATATATTACCCATTGTTAAAAAAACATATAAACTTATAGGAGTATGTTATACCCCGTCTTTTGAAGATACAACTAGTGTGCCATAAACATCCTAGGTAGGCCATGGGAGTTTTATGGCTTGAGATTATGCCTTCTAGGTTTCGAGTCGGTTGTCCACAGACGGTTTACCTGGTGCATGGTTTACAGCTTATGCGTACACCCGAAATTTACCCAGAACACACCAAAGATAGCGGCTGCAGGTTCCCTCATCATAAGAGTAGATTTTTTAATGCAATTCATACTATCTTTTAAGACAAAACTAGTCCGACGACAGTCCGTTTCTGAAGTCCACAGGACACATGAATTTGTTCTCATCTACGTACTATATATTCGGTCTGTTTACGTATCAAGAATTTGTGAAGATGAAAAATGTAGGTGGAGCATAAAATTAGAACAGAAATGCTTACCTGGAGAAACAGAAAGATGTGTAAGTGATGAAAGAAGTATTCTTATTATTTCTGAAGTCGTTGCTAACAAATGCTCACTCGATTGCGTTTATATACTACTTCTGCTAAGTGGCAACTATATCAGAAGAGACATATTTGACATCTAATTGAGAATCTATCATCACCATCTCTTTTTTGGTAGTACATGATGCCCTTGTCGAGATCAGAACCTTATCAAGTTTTTGCTTAGTTCCTTCTTATCATCATCGTCCCTTTTATATACCTTATGTTTCCTAACAAAAAATTCCTCTTTAATTTAATGATCGTTCATTCATTCAACTTTTACAATCGTCGATCAATTTATATACCATATTTTTACTGACGGTCACATTTGACAGACAACGACCACCGATTCCCCACACTTCAATTCAGTCAAAGTGTATTGCCATTTGTTAGTCTGTCCGCATTGATCGATTTTAATGCCACCAACACAATGTTCTTTTTCTTTAAACTTTCGCTATATATTAATACTAGTTTTCATCCCGCGCAAATTGCGCGGTTGTTCTTTAAAAAATTGTACAAATTATCATGTGAGACCTACTCTCACAATAATATAAAAGATGACAAATGACCGAGACGGAAGAAGTAACTGATTAATGCTTGATATTTCAGATAATTTATAAAGTTAGTCTAACAATTGTTTTCCAATTTTTTTTGCTAGTTTTAATTTCTACCTTCATAAAAAATTTGGCTTCTCAAATTTGATTAATAAGTTTAAAGGGTTTAAACCCATGAATTTCACGGGTATGTTCTGATATGTGGTTATAGGGTAAAAAAACGATATTGTGTTAGATGTACAAAAAATGAACTTTGACCAAGATATCAAACACAAAAATCGAGATTACTTCATTTTTGTCACACACAATCAACAAATTAAGCCTCACGATACAAAAATTATGAAGAAAAAAACACAATAATCGAATATCAATTTACGATATACCAAGTTCTTAATAAGTACAATCAATAATCCATGCAAAACAGTCAGATTAAGTCTCTACTTAACACCAATAATTGACATAGAAAGTGAAGCTTTTCACTAATTTCTCCAAGGTCAACAGCAACTTCCGTAGATGAGAGGGGTAGCTCGATCTCTGTGAGATTCTACAAATTAAAGACTCGAGTTCATCCATGCATGACGACGCATGTGGAGCGGTCTTTTACCCGATTATTGTTCGTATAGCGTGAATTTCCTCCCACATTTTCCCCTCATTTACCTATTTTAAAAATACACATCATATACTCGTTATAGGACGAAGACCTTTTGCATTTCTAAGAGATAGAAAAACCGAGATAAAACCGTTTCATTCTCCTCGATGGAAACTTACCAAAATATAGATTGGAATCAACATTACTGTGTATTATATCATGAAGTTGTACACACATGTAGGAATACTCGGGTCATGGTGCATCTTCATGACTTTTGTGCTATATTCGATCCAAATACGGCATTTTTGAGAAGTCCCCTTCCTGTTTGCCACATTTGATGAAGTTGAAAATTTGGAAATTGTATAAATGTTCCCTTCTTTAAAAGGGGAGTCGAAAGACTTGACCAATCTTTGTTTAACGGTGCCTTGAATCGTTACTCCCTAAACATCAAGAATTTAGAAATTAATAACGTTCATACATACTGTGAAATGGACATCGCATATTGATATAAATGAGATTCTTACTGAGCTATCGACGAAGATCATTTCAATGCCAAAAATTGGATCGTTTTTAAGCTGACTATTCTCGTTGATAGATTCCGGTTGCCTCTTCTTTCGAACCCAGTTTTGCATAACCCTTGCATTAATAGAAATTTGATTCATATTTTCCGTGATTTCTGTGATTGACTTCGGCTGAAATTGGAATGCCATTGTGTATATCAATTTTTTTCTGCTCTCTATTTAATGAAATTCTATCAAATTTATAAGGGAGGGGTGGTGAGTTGAATTGGGAAGTTGAAGAGTACTGGTTGAATTGAGAAGTTGAAGAGCAGTGGGAAGTTTAAGAAGTTGAAGGGAAGTTTTAGAAGTTACTGTAATTTACTCAACTTCTCCCAGAATTGATGGGAAAGTTACGCAAACATTTTTTTTAATTTAAAGTTAAACTGCCACATATGACGCCATGTTGGAGCCACATTGGATGCTTACGTGGATGCTTAGGTGGATGAATATGGTGGCTCCATTTTCTTTGGCTTTAATATATAAAATATGATATTTTACCATTCTGAGATAAAAACCTTTAGAATTCGTTTTTTAAAAACATCATCGTAAAATAAATTATAAAAATGAAATAATTAGATTTGTGGTAAAAAATGCTTTCATTAGATTATAAACTTCATATTATTTGTTTCACATTATGTGATGAATTTATTACATATAACAGTTGTAAGATTATCCACATCGACAAATTATAATATGATGATGAAATTCTATATTATAAATAAGAGTAATCATTCGTTCTTCGATATCTACCAAAAAAGTCTTTTGAATCTCAAAAATAGTTCTTTTAAGACTATAAACCTCAATTAATTATCCTATATATTTTAAAAAATTTGAGGTGATGAAATTTTATATAAAAATTATGATGAGGTGGAGATTTTTTTTTATAAATAAGAGTAATCATTCGGTTTCAAATATCGACCAAGAAAAACTTTTAAAGTATCCCACATCGAAAAATTATGATGGGATGATGGAATTCTATATTATAAATATTAGTAATCATTTCGGTGTTAAATATCGACAAAAAAAATTTTTAGTCTTAAAAAAACTTTTAATATATAAGGCTTTTCGATGGGGTGATGAAATTCTATATTATAAATTTTATAAAAAAATTTAATATATAAGACTACAAATTTAAAATCATCCCACATTGAAAATTACAGTGATATGATGAAATTCTATATTATAAATAAGAATAATGATGTATTTTTTTAATCTTAAAAAGAACTGATGATAGACTATAAACTTAAATAAATTACACCACATCGAAAAATTATGATAAGTTGATGAATTCTATATTATAAATAAGACTATTCATTCGTTCTTAAATATCAATCAACTAAAAATAATCTTAGTAATAAGGCGATAAAACTTTATATTATAAATAATACTCCGTAGTAATTACGTGCTCTTAGATATTAACCAGAAATGTTTTGAGTCTTAAAATATATTAAGACTATAAACAAGTAAAACTATCCCATATTCGAAAAATGATAAAGGTCATCAAACAAATCTTTTGAGTCTTAAAAAAATTGCTAAGACTATACACTTAAATAAAAAATTATAATAAGGTGATGGAATTCTATATTAAAATAAAACTAATAAAAAAAATTCTTAGACATTAACCAACTTAAGTAATTCTCCCACATCGAAAATTATGATGAGGCTATAAATTTCTACCAAATGAGAGTAATCATTGTTTTTAAATATCAACCAACAAAAAAACTTTTGTTTTTTTAAAAAAAAAAAAACTATGATGGAATTCTATATCATTGTTTTCTTAAATTATGATGAGGTCATTAATTTGTAGTCTTATTTTTTGATTTGCTTTAAAAAACTTTTGAGTTTAAAAAAGATCTTAATAAGACTAAAATTTTTAAATTATTCCACATCAAAACAATTAAAATAAGTTACGGTGATGATTTTATATTATAAATAATATCGATAAGATGATGGATTATTTCTATATTATAAATAAAACTATTATTTGTCAAAAAACTTTTCAGTCTTAAAAATTCTTTTAATAAGACCACAAACATAAAATTATCCACATCGAAAAAATTAAAATAAAAATAAAAATAAAAGTAATCAGGTGTTCTTTTGAGTCTTTAAAAGAGCTCTTAGGATAATAAATTATCCCACATCGAAATTTTTTTATAAAAAAACTATATTATTAATAAGACTAATCATTCAATCATTTGATATCCACCAAAACTCTTACGAGTCTAAAAAAAAGTTTCTTTCAAAGAGAGCTCTTAATATAGTAAATTTCTATATTTTAAATAAAAGTATTCATTCATCACTAGATATCAACCAAAATTCTTTTGAGTCTTAAAAAAAAGTTTTTAAGACTATAAACTTGATTAAAATTTATCTCACTTCGAAACATTATGATGACTTGATTAAGTTTTATATTATAAATAAATAAGAGTAATCATTCGTCCATAAATATCAACCAAACGTCTTTTGAGTCTTAGAAAAACTCTTAAAACTATACGAGTAATAAACTTAAGTAAAATTATTCACATAGAAAAATTATATAATAGGGCGATGTAATTTCATTATATAATTAAAAGTAATCATTCGTCCTTAGATCTCAACCAAAAAAATAAAGAGTTTTTTTTTGTCCCACATTAAAAGAATAATCGTATTTTTCTGCATGGTTTGTCCCACATTGAAAAAATAATGTCATTGTGTAAAATTTACTATGAGTCTATCAATTTACCTTTATTTTTATAATCTTCATATGAGATATTTTATTTCTATATATATAATTTTTTTCAATCTAATTGAGTCAACTAACCCGTGCAGCGCACGGGCTTTAATCTAGTACGTAATATTTGGAGTATTATGTTTACTCCGTAACAAAACTTATATAACTGATATGAGGATGTATTTTGATTCCTGCACAACGTTGGTTTCCTGATAAAAAAAAACAAATTTTGGATTAATAAAATTTATAAAATGTTATCATTAGTTTTGTTAAAAAAAAACAAGTATTCAGTGAAATATATACGGAGTACTCCCTCCGATTACCTGTGTTCTTCCCCTTTCTTTTTGGGGAAGAAAATAAGGAGGGAGTAATTATATTAATAGAATATGGAGGGTGAAATGAAAAAGTAAGAGAGAGAAATATTATATTAATTAAATGAGAAAAAGTATAATGAAAAAGTAGGAGAGAGGAATATTATATTAATTAAATGAGAAAAAGTGTGGTGGAAAAGTAGGAGAGAGGAATATTATATTAATTAATGAAGATGATAAAACTTTCCTTAAATGGAAAGAGGAAAGAAAATCAAACTCAGCCCAAAAAGGAAATAGGGAAGAACATAGGTAATCGGAGGGAGTATTAAATAAGATTACTCAATTATCTTTGACATTTTATATTATCTTCTCAAATCAAAATGTAAACATTAAAAATCTGAAAAGCTAATAGGTTAACAATTTGATATTCCATATTTACATGCAATCAAAAAATATATGAATGTAACCAAGTGACCAAAAAGTTTCTCTCACTAAAAAATTTTCTCCTCCTTCTCTCTAAAAAAAAAAACCCCCCAAAACCAAAACCCTAAGTGACCACCTTCACAGCCGCCACCACCATCTACCTTTCTATCTTCCATCCTTGTCGGAGATGGGGTTTTCCAGCCCCATCTCCGGCCTCCCGATCATTCCACTTCTATGATTGATGGTTCTCACACCACACTCCTACTGTTTATGCACATAGGGTCTGTCACTTGCTCGTCATTTGTTTTTGGTTTCATGTCGGTCTGAGTTTTGTCGTGTCCGATCGATCGACTCCGATCGCCGACTCTTTCTTCCGATCGTGCTCCGCCGCCCTCTCCTGGACGTACGTCCTCCCTCTCCTCGTCTGTCGGTCGATCTCTTTGGCCTTTGTCCGGTCGTCGCTGGGGAGGTTGCCGGTGTGGTATGTTGTATGTTTAGGGTCTTTCCTCACTACTTATGATCTAAGTAGTGTTTCTCTTCAATTTCTAGAGATGTTCCCCCCTCCCCTCGCCCCCTTCCCCCATCTTTAGTAAGTTGTTGAGTTGTTGTTTTTTCTTCTTTTTTGTCCGGGGTTGTCTTGCATGGATGGCTAGGTGTTCCCCCCTCCCCTCGCCCCCTTCCCCCATCGTAGCCCTATGTAAGACTGTCTGGGATGGGGTTTTTTATGGGTCGTTTTAGGTCTCGGGTGGGGAGTGGCTCACGTATGAGTCCGCTGCAGGTTGTCTTTGTCCGTCGGTAGATTTTGTCGTTCTCGGGTGTTTTAGGATCGGGCCTTCTTTCTCTTTCCGTCTCTCGTTTGGTCTTTTCTGTGTCGTGAGCAGTGACCTACTCTTTGTTTGCATGTGTGCTTGGGAATGTGCTTGGTGTGGATAGTTGATCATTGTTGTGGTTTGATCGGGATTGGAGATAGGTTGGTCGTTTGGGTTTGGGTGGATGGTTGTGATGGTGGATTCTGTTTAATGGTAATGACGCTTCTTTTTTATTTGAGGTCGTGTTTGTTTTTCATAATAATCTCCTTTAGGAGTCCGATGAATTTGGTGTTCGGGGGTCTTGGATGTGTTGGTTCTACTCTAGAATCTGATTCTAGAGTGGTCAATATAAAGATTGAGAAGTGGCGCAGTCTCCTTATCGTCATCTCGGTTTGCTCGTTGATTTGCTGGCCTTGTTCTAGGTGTGTTCGATCACCAAAATGCAGGAGTTTTTACTCCATTGATGACAGGTCACCTGTTATTCACCCTTTCTTTCTACGTCTTTATGGCGTAAGTGCATTTTGTTTGTGTCAATCGTCCCATCAGCGGTCTTGTGGAGTCTACACCTTGGATGATGATGCGGTGGATGTTAAAGCTCGTGATCTCTCTATTGCTCCCTGTTAGCATGATTTGGCTCTTGGACAACGTAGTTTCATCATGTTTAGACTTTATTTAAGTTTTATTATGTTCGTATTGTATTATGTTATTATCCGATCCCTTAACAAAAGAGCACACTTTATAGGCGTGTCTCTAAACTTGTTGTAGGGTGGTTTGACTTCGTTGGCAAAAAAAAAATATATATATGAATGTACCGTGAATTATTGTGCGGGGTCTATACTAGTTAGGTTTAATTTTAATCATAGAAGATCATTCGATCGAGTAAATAACTTAAATCTTGAATCAAATCTTCATCATCAATAAATGGATGAAGTAAAGGAGTACATTCTCATAGTCATTTCGTCAATCATTTATTTATTTTTGTAAACATTATGATCGTACGGAGTATAATGATAATTAAACGTAAATAAATGACTGAGATACAAAAGACGTGATCGAATTGAATATATCTAGGGGCAGCTGTAAGTGCATTCACATTGATCACTAAGACCATCTCTAACCATGAGTTGGAGTGACATCATGAGAATGATGATGGGTGAAATTTGCTCTTCAACCATGATTGTGGGGGATTTTGGTGCGTCAACTTTGTGAGCAGCGTGATGAAGCTCAACTTTGTGAGCAACGTGATGAGTTTTTTTTTTTTGAAGTGAAGATCAATATCAATAATAATAAACCATCAGGCATCTACAAACGATGTCAAATTGAACTGAATACAGATTTGTGAAAAATAAATAAAGAACATCATTGAGACAAAGATCACTATTAGAATAATGCGCTTCTGCATAGCCTTCTATATATCGCTGTTTATTGACACAGCCTTTCGCGAAGGAATCTATAGATCTGATGAAATAGCCTCCATGATGATGAACTTTCTCTATTTTGACAAATAGTAGACCGAGATCTGACCTCAATTGTATCGCCGTACGTAGGGATTCCATTGCTCTCATGATCTTGCATATAGTTCTTGAAATTTAAGAACTATACGAATGTAAAGGACTGAAACCTCGAAATAAAGGAAAAAACCTTGAAATAAAGGACGAAAACAACTCTCATAAAAGAGAGACTTTTATTGAATAAGATTTGTTAACTAATAATTGAGATTAAAACAATTTTTGGGCTTACCATCGATTAATTATCGATGGAGACCCAGATTGAGGAGGAAAAGTAGAGTTTTTTTTAGGAGAAAAAAGGAGGAAAAACTAGGGTTTTTTTTAGAGAGAGTAGAGGGTAAACCACACGATGAGTTGTTTGACGTGCCTTTGCTTCTATTTTTTTTCTAATTTAGTACCCAATAGGGACTTGACACTTGTCAAGCCCATATTCAATCTATTTATTTCATATTTCTTTTGAACTATTTACGGTTTTTTGTGAAAAATCTTAATTTTTTTTTCAAAAATAAAAACAAAATATTTAAGTTTGAAATTTTTTACCCTATAAATAGAGTATAATATTGGGTAGTATTATCTCACTACTTCTTTCTTTCTCTATTTTATTTTGTTAATCACAGTTAATACAAATCAAAATTAAACCTATTTTTTATGCGTACTTCGTATTTTTATGTGTGCTTCGTATTTTTATGCGTGCATAGTATTTTCATGTGTGCTTCGTATTTCTACGCATGCTTTGTATTTTTATTTTTAAAGGTAATGTAATATTGTCTTTCGTACTTGTATTTTTAAATAAATTGTTGTGTTTTATTAAAAAGTCCGAGACAACAGCCGAGTACAAAATTTGAAAACCGAGTCGAACAATCAAATTAAATTATACGTACTCGATTTTGTTAATTAAATTAGTTAACAAATTTTTTCCATAATTAATAAAAAATGTGGAATGGTGGGATATTAAAAAGTAAGAGTGATAAATGATGAGAGAGAGTAAGATGATGAAGAAAAGATGAATATGGATGGAGGAGTAATTTTTTTATTGTAAGGTAGATGAATGAGAAAGAGGAAAGATGGAAAATGATGATCAATGGTAGAGCATTGTTGAACATCCTCTAAAAAATGTTCCATTTTGTGAAGGATTTAATTTTGTCTATGAAATTAGATGATGATGATGATGATGAGAAATGAGTCTTAGATTACTACTGCATCCGGAGGATATTATAATTATTGGACAACGTTAGCTAGGCTAAATGTTGTCATTTGATTTTGGTACAAAAATCAAGAAAATTGGAACGGATCAATTAGTGAATGACAGGTGTACCAAGTTGGGTGTGAAAGATCAAATTGTTCATCAATCTCCTTCCATAAATGGAAAGGATAACAATTGATCGAAACATCCCGAAACGAAATAGGATAACAAATGACCAGTACGCCTAGTCTATTTTTATTCGACTTGGATAAATTCAATATTGACTCGAGCTTCAATTTCAAAATTGCAATTAGGTTTAATTTTAGTTGTAGAATTTGTAAGCGGAAAAATAATTTGAGAGAAAATGGAGAAGCTCATACTAACTTGCTCAATTAATATCATACGGAGTAATAAGTTAGTCTTTAAATATATATACCTACAAGACTAGAGTAGAGCATAAAGCTAAGATAACCATCCACAAACATGTTCCTAAACTATAGATTTCCACTAATGTTAAACTTATTAGGAACTTAATTAACCACTAACTTAATTATAAGATCAACTATTTTGAGTAATAATTGGATCACAATAATCCAACAAGTCATACGAGATAATCCGTTCGAGTAAATAACTAAAACTCTTGAATCAAATCTTCATCAACAACAAAAGGATAAAGTAAAGGATTACATTCTCATAATCTTTCCATCAATCATTTATTTTATTTGTAAATATTATTACGATAATTAAACATAAATAAATGATTGAGACACATTATACACGGTGGTTCTAGGGACAGAGGTAAGTGCATTCACATTGATCAGGCGTAACACAGCGGCTCATAAAAAATTGAGAGTAGGGCTTTGATTCACACAGCCATTCACATCGACGATCACGACCACATGGTTCCAACTCGAAGGTCTGAGTGCATCTGTGCCCTTTAGCCGCTTCTATTCCTGCATGCATGCAAATCATATTTCATCCATTAATTTCCAATATAAATAAAATTCGAAAAAGGTCGCGTTGAAATAACATAAACTTGATAAATTCGGTATTTCATTTTTCTGTCTCATACGGAGTATATTTCATTGATCAATCAATTATTTTAAGTATTTGATAATATAATGTGTAACACGCTCTAAATCACACGCACTTAAATTAATTCATTTGATTAAGTAGCAATAATTTTCTAAAGTATGATGAATTTTAATGTTAATTTTGCGGAACATTTTAAAACACTAAAAGCTAAGACAATAGATCTGATTGATGCCTGCAAGGGTGAAGTTTAGTGGTTAAAACATCCGGTCTCGGACTCAAGCCCCTGCAAGAGCGAGGGTGGCTTACACGGTCAGGGCCGACCCTGAGCCATGTTTGGTGGGACGGCGGCCCAGGGCCCATGCTTGGAAGGCTCCCAAAGAGAGAAAAAAGTCTGATTGATACAACTATAATAACAATTTAGCTACTACAATTAAGAGTAGATTTGCTTTGGTGTAGTTGGTGAACCAATATATTTGAAGTCCAATAGAATGAGGACCTTACTGGTTCGAGGCATACCCCAAGCAATTAGGATCAGTTTTTTTTATGATTCTTATCTTTCTTTATTTAATGCAATTATCTTACTTAGGGCTCGTTTGGTTCACCATGAAAAAATGGAGTTACCGGTAATTTAAATTCACGTGAATTTGTATTTCATGAGAATTATAAAAATACTATTTGGTTGTCAGGTAAGAAATAACTTCATGCGGAAAGTTCTACACACCAAGGGGGGATTGGTGAGTAATTTCTCCCATTATGAAGGAAATGACGATTCCTGGGAAGTGACAATTCCCGGGAAGTGGCAATTCCCAGGAAGTGGCAATTCCTGGGAAGTGGACAACCAAACAACATCTCAATTTATCAATTCATGGAAAGTTCTACTTTCCATGATTTAAGAGGGCAACCAAACGATCTCATAGTTTCTTTAGTTTTTTTTATGGCTCTTATCTTTCCTTATTTAATGCAATTATCTTACTTAGTTTCTTTTTTTATGGCTCTTTATTTCTTCTTATTTATTTGTTTTCTTTTTCATCTTAGTTTCTTTTTATTGTGATAATTTTTTTGTTGTAGAAAAATTTGTATGATTTAAAGTACTACTAAGGATTTTTTTTGAATTAGTATAAGAAAAATTAGAAAAATTAGTATGGAATATTTTTTTTTGGAATTCTAAACCAAGGATTCTTGTTGCTATAATTTTTCTTATTATTCTTTATTTTTCCTTATTTAATAGGGCCCCAATCAATTATCTTAGGTTTTTTATAACTCTTTATTTTTCCTTATTTAATGGGTCTTTATTATCTCGATTTCTTTTTATTGTAATGATTTTTTGCTATATACTTTAAAGTAATAATTTTTTAAAATTCTAAATTAAGGATTCTTGTTGCTATCATTTTATTTATACCAATAAATCAATGATCGTATTAAAACTATTTAAAAAAAAACAATATCGAATAATGAATTATTTATGAGTCATTAATTTCAAAGATTGTAAATTTATACACTATCTATGAGTCATCATACTCACGATATCATTTGACGGCCTGAATCATTTGTTAAAGTGCAAATCATGATAGCTAGAATTGCATTGCAATGCCGTAAATGTAATAAAATTATAATAACAAGACATTATTGAAATATTTGTTGTTAGAAACGTAGTTAATGAATATTACGGCCCAAATGAAAGTGTGAGGAATTGAGGATGATATGTGAAAATTAAGATTACGATTATTTTTAAAGGGGTCCCGTTCTATTATTTCGCCTAGGGCCCCTAAATAGTTAGGACCAGCCCTGTACACGGTGTGCGTGGTTTGCAGGATATTGCGTATACACACCAAAGGCACTGGCTGCGGGTTCTCTCGTCATCAAAGAAAATATAAATACTCCGTATATCTGAATGATAAAAGCATATAATTAAGAATGAGGTTTGTTAATTAATTCAAAGGTACCGTACCTGTGGAAAGATAACCAGAAACATAAAGAAGGCGGTGATGATCATCATCGTCTCGATATTTGTGGCCATCTTTAATTTAAATATATAAGAAATTGCAGGATTTATTTTGGTTATTTGGTATATAGAGGTGATAGAGTTTGTGTTTAAAATGAGTAGTTATATTTATACGACCATTTTTTTTTTTTTTTTGGCAGCAGACAATACTAGAAACACTAGTGTTTTATCGCAGCCATGGCTAGACCATGGGCTTGCTTATTAAAAGTTCTAGGAATGTAATTAATAGATAGACAGTGAAAGAAACTAGAGTAGTGGAGAATGTCCTCAATTATTCCTCGCAACTCATTCCTTGGGAGATCCGGATTTGCAAGAGCTTCAATAAGGTTGAGACAGTCCGTGCGTAGTGCAATATGGAGGAAGCCCCTTCGTAAGGCCCAGATACAGGCCTTGAGGATCCCCGTAGCTTCAGCCAGGATAGGGGAGTTGGTATTGAAACTGGCTGAGTGGGCAAAGGAATAACCCGTGATAGAGTCATGGGCGATCCAACCGCAGGAAGCATTAAGGTTAGATATCCAAGAAGCATCGGAGTCAATGGTGATGACCTGACATGAACTATCAGCTTTCCCAATTAGGTGCAAGGGAGATCCATTGACCCACGAGATAGTCCTGCCTTTGTTAATATTCTTGCCTCCATGAGGTTCAGTCGAGTGAGAAGTAAAGGGAGATGTATTTAAAACCTGTTTAAAAATACCAGTAGGCCAGGCTATTCCATCAAACCTGTTTTTATTCCTAGCTACCCATATAGCCCAGAGGGTAGAGATGAACTGGTAAATGAGGCTATCAGCATCGCTCTGTTTATTAAGGTAATGAATCCAATTGATAATCCATCTCGGGAGGGGCAAATCATTATTCGATTCACTTCTTATGCCTAGGTTCCCTCCGAGCCAAACTCTCGACGCAAAAGGACAATCTCTGAAGATGTGGGAAGCTGATTCAAGCTTCTCATTGTCAAGGATGAGATTAATAACGCAAAAGAACTGGTATACGACCATTTTTGCAATAAAGAGATTAATAACCAACCAATAAACTCTACTCCTACAATCAAGGATGATATCTGGTTCTACTACTATTAGTTACTCCCTCCGAGTTTCTAACGTTGTCACATTTTTCTTTTTGGGTTGAGTGTGATCTTTTATCCATTTTTTACTTTTGGCCATAAGTGTGTGGTTTATATTTATCCACCAATTTCTCTCTTCCTCATTTCTTTTTTAACTACTCATTTTCTCTTACTTATTTTCCACCCAAAATACAAATGGGACAATGTTAGAAACTCGGAGGAAGTATTAGTCATACATGATGCATTCACGTGATTTTCAATCTTCATTCAGTGAACCATATACAAACTAATTAAAGTAACATATTGTATAGTTTAGGATTAGGATAGTCTTTATCTTCCTCCTTGTATAAATAATTACACATCAAAATACAATTGTCTATCATAATTTTGCCACATTAAGAAATATGAAATCAGAATAATATACTCGGTAAGAAATATTCCATTTTGTCAAGAATTTTGTCTATGAAATTAGATGATGAAATTAGGTTACTACTGAAGAGAATTGGAGGATATCATAATTAGTGGACGACGTGTAAGTTAGTAATTAATTAGGGTAAATAAGTAAAAATTAACTGTTCACCATTTTTTGTTATGACATTTTGGGAACTTAGATTTGGATTTGAATTCCGGATTTGAAATATTTTGAGCACTTGAAAAATCTCTGGATTTGGATTTGAAATTTTGATCAAATTCAACCTAGTTCAAATTTGGTTTTCTCAAATTCCTATTATATGGTAGTCATTTCATTTCCGTCACTTGTCGTTTCTTTGTCGTTTTTTCGTATAATCTTGTCGTAGTATTTGTTTTTTTCTTTATTTTTTTTTTCCCGTATTTGAACATTTACATTTTTCTAATGAAAAATTTTAAAAAACAAAAATTGGTGACTTTGACCCGGCTCCACCCACCCGAAATCCAAATCCAAATGCAAGGGTACCCAAACACCATTTTGGATTTGGATTTAGATTGGAATTCTAGAAATTCAAATATAGGAATTGAATTCTTGATATTCAAATCAATTCCGAGTACTCAAACGCAATCTAATTAAATTTTACAAAGAGAACAATTAAATCGAGATCAAATTAGAAGAGAAGAATGGATAAATGGATAATTACAACAACAAAAAAAAAGAAAAAAAAAAAGGACAATAATAGTAGTATGGACTAGGGAGTATTCCATAGTTCTATTCATTTGTTTCTCTTTTATTAAATTTTTTTTCACAATGAACATAAAAGACAGACAAATTAACGGGTGGTATGGATGTGGTTCGATTAGATAAATTAACTCAACCAAAACCTTAAAGACAATGGTTGAAGCCTAACTATTATATTTATATTTTATTCGTATCATCATAATATTAATATATTGTAGTTAATAGTAGTAATTAATAGCTAGAGTCCCTTGACATTCCGTCATCAGTATATCATTGATTATATGTTATTTCCGAGACACATTCGATGTATCTCGTTGTAAGCTTTCGGTGTAAATAACGAGCTAGTTGAATAATATAGACAAGGCATTACATTACCTTACATGGTATCAGCCTAACCGATTCTCTAAAAACAAACAATAAAAAAAAACCTTCCGTTTGTAAAAATCTCGTGTTTAAATCACCAACCGGAGATGGCCGTATTATACCATCTCCGGCGGGTCTCTCGTCTACAACCACTCCTTCAATTAGTAGCATTCTTAGGGGTCGTTTGGTTACTCATCCAATTACCGGGAAGTGCTAGTTCCCAGAAAGTTCATTTTCAGGGAGTTTTTGGTTGCCCACTTCCCGGGAATTGTCACTTCCTCCACAATGGGGGAAGTTACTCACCAAGCCCCCCTTGGTGTGTAGAACTTCCCACATGACAACCAAAAAATATTTTTTAATTCCCATGAAATACAAATTTACGTGAATTTAAAGTTCCTGATAACTTCATCTTCCCATGGTGAACCAAACGAGCCCTTATAATATACTCCGTAATATTTACTAAAATAATACTGGTGAAATATGTAGGAATGCAGGATCTCTTTGTTGAATTGCTTCGGCCGTTCACTTTTTCTTCCTGCTTTCCACACACCATGCATTATTAGGATATACTCCGTATAAATAAATGCTAATACCCTCCGTTTCGATTGTCATATTGTTTTGCCGTCGTCATGTTCTCCGTTGATCCTTGCCAATACCGCTCCTACCCTTGTTGTTGTTTCGACAACCGCCGACCGTACTAAACCTCCACGCACCCCGTCCCATCATCGCCTTCTCCGTGTCCGTCCCAAGTTCGCCCCAGCAACCACCCCTGCCCCACGGGCTGGGTGGTCTGACTCTGCTGGCTACGACCCGCATGGCCAACCAGCCGACACTGGATCGAAGAGCCCGGTCGGGTGTTTTATGTTCTGGTTTAGTCGTTTTTTTCCTTTTATTTTATATTGTTGAGCTTTGCTCCAGTTTGTGGTGCTTTACGGGTTGTCACGCTCCCGTACACCGTTTTTTTTTTCTTTTCTTTTTAATTTATACTGTTGAGCTTTGCTCCAATTTGTGGTGTGCCTTACGGGTTGCCACGCGCCCGTACACCGTTTTTTTTTTAAAATTGTGTCACGACCTGTCGTTTCGGCCTCGTGCACCATTAGATTTGTTAGCGTTTTTATTTTATTTTCGGCATGCGCGAAAGTTCGAGACATACGTTCAAGGCACATAGTTGCGGTTCCGATGTCAAAAGGTCGACGTGGTTCATCTTCAGCAACATCTACAATTATCTTTTGGTCCAGTCAAAGCATCCGTAAACTACCGTTTTGACTGAGGGGTTTATTAGACAATATTAATATATTGTAGTTAATAGTAGTAATTAGTAGCTAAAGTCCTTTGACATTCCGTCATTAGTATATCATTTAGTATATGTTATTCCCGAGACAAATTCGATGTATCTCGTTGTAAGCTTTCGGTATAAATACCGAGCTAGTTGAATAATATAGACAAGGCATTACATTACCTTACGGATATATCTTTGTTTCTAGTGTGTATAGTCTACTTTTATTCGACTTGGTTAAATTCAATATTGGCTCGAGCTTCAATTTCAAACCTACAATTAGGTTTAATTTTAATCATAGGAGATCATCCGATCGAGTAAATAACTTAAATCTTGAATCAAATCTTCATCATCAATAAATGGATAAAGTAAAGGAGTACATTTTCATAGTCTTCTCGTCAATCATTTATTTACTTTTTAAACATTACAGTCTTACGAAGTACAACAATAATTAAACGTAAATAAATGACTGAGATACAGAAGACACGATGGAATTGAATATATCTAGGCGCAGCTGTAAGTGCATTGACATTGATCACTAAGAATACACCCGCCCGCCCAAAGTTTAGCGTAGGGCTTTGATTCACATAGGCTTTGGCATAGATCACGATTACATGGTGACAAATCGAAGACCTCAGTGCATATGTGCCTTTTAGCTTCAATTCCTGCATGCATGCATGCAAATCATACTTCTATCTCTTACTTTCCAAAATAAATAGATACGGAAGTGGTCGTGTTGAAATAACATATATATACTCGTCATTTCATTTTTTGGTCTCATATATTTCATTGATCAATCAATTATTTTAAATATTTGATAATATATAATGTGTAACACGCTCTAAATTACACTTAAATTAATTCATTTGATTAAGTAGCTATAATTTTCTAAATTATGATGAATTCTAATGTTAATTTTGCAGAACATTCATTTTATTTCAAAACACTAAACCTAAAACAGTAGATCTGATTAATAAAAACAAATAGTGTAATTAAGAGTGAGATTTGTTAATTAATTCAAAGGTAGCGTACCTGTGGGAAAGATAACCAAGAGGAACATAAAGAAGGCGGTGATGATCATCTTCATCGTCTCCATATTTTTGGCCATCTTTAATTTAAATATAAGAAAGGATATTGCAGGCCGGATTGATTTTGGTATAGAGTGACAGAAATAAATGAGTGATGGTTTGTGTTTGAAATGATTATTAGTCTAGTCGTGTCTACCGCTCTATATTTATACGACCATTTTTGCAATAAAGAGATTAGTATTCCAGAAGCAATACATCTTCTACTCATGGCAAACAATCGAAGGATATCTTCTTCTTCCGCTATTAGCCATGCATGCATGCATGCATTCACGTGATTTTCAATGAAGCATATCATGCTCTACAAATTAATTAATTACAGTAACATATTGTATAGTTTAGGATTAGGATCAAGAAAATTGGAACGGGTCAATTAGTGAATGACAAGTGTACTCAGTTGGGTGTGAAAGATCAAATTGTTCATCAATCTCCTTCCTTAAATGGAAATGATAACAATTGATCGAAACATCCCAAAACGAAATAAGATCAAATTAGAAGAGAACAAAGAGAACAATTAAATTGAGATCAAATTAGAAGAGAAGAATGGACAACCATATTAAGAAGGGGGGAAAATGGTATTTTCTATTCTCTTGTCTTTTAATCATAAAGATAAATAAATAATTAAGATGAAGAAGTACTTGAGTTTGTGTCTTAATCGTAAATAATACTCGGTACATCTTAATTTCCATGTCATTAATTACTGTTGGACTTGATGCTTCAAAAGAAGGAAATAATAGGATTAGTCTTGGAACGTAGTTCCAAACTAATTGTGCGCTTTTCATTCTTGACTCATGTGGTCTCCCGTAATTGATTGTGTAGTCTCCCACATACATCATTTCTATGTTGAAATCGTGATTTACTATGCTTAATTCACCACTATATAAACCAATACCCCAAAACTCTAAGACACACAACAACATCTCTATCTTCTTCTATCTACATTTTCACTCTATATCTCTATTGCGTTCGACAGTTACTTGGCAACGTTCTTGGCGGGGTTCAATTTGTAGTTTCGTCTACACCGAAGCTACAAAGGTTGTGTACTCCTGGGGGTCGATTGTAGAGTACGGGGCAAATTCGACTTTAGGACAGTGACTTGTCACGCCACAACCGTTCTTTATCCAGATAAGCTATATATATCTCATTATTACGTATTTTATATCAACTTATTTGTATTTATTTATTTATCATCTTGTTTTGTCTTTATAACTTAATATAATAATCTTGTTCTACTTACGTTAATTTATTTGTACTCAATTTCACTACAACTTATATACTATTGTTCCAACAATCTAAAGTCGATTTTTTTTTTTTGGTTGGAATAGAAATAAAGTATAGAAATGCGAGTACATAATAATTCCGTTATCTAATTGTACTTATACGCGGTTTGATCGTTACTTTTATGATTATGCTATATTTCAAGTCGTGATTTTTGTTTAGATAATGCGCAATATGTATTGAACTATGGTTGATAGGTATGTATTTTAGTCTTCTTTTCGAAGATTTGCAAAATATGAGCTGAAAATTTGTCATGTAATGAGTTCTTATTCAAGTAATTCTGATTTGATGTGAGTTAATTAGTTTTCAGTGATGATGAGGTGTATGACATTTTAATGTTGCTATTTCATTGGTAAGCTTTCAGTTTCTTTGTTAAGTACTCAGTATGCGATGTCAAATGGGTCTAGTTTGCAAGTTGAGCGATTTGCTGATTTTTAGAGATGATAGTATCATGTGATAATTATCTAAGTGACGATAATAAAGTGTTGATAAGAATGTTTTGTGTGTGAACAATTTGAAGACACCACTTTCTTAATTTATTGTCGTGCATATTGAACGTTTTGTGATGAGTAGTTGAGTAGTCTTGTTTATTTATTTTTGTAGTTAGTATTATTATGCAATAACTACCATGCATGCACTACGTATTATTTTGTATATACTAATACGTGACTATAAGCAGTATGTTTCTTGATTGTTGATATTTTGCTTGCAAGCCACTGCACACGTACCATATTGTATGATTTATATAATAGTCAATTCCAAGAAATATGAGTAAATAGAAGTTGTTTAAATAAACTATAATTATTTTTCAACTTTTCATTGCTTATTTCTAGACGTCTCTTTCGCTATACTTTCATTGCATTCCCACTATTTATATGGAGTACTAGTACTAGATATTAGACATGATCCTAGAAGTTATTATGCGATGAGATCTTGCATGGGTTCGATGAATATGCTATCTAATAAGTTTAAAATTTGTTTGAAAGAGTTTTCAAACTTTGAAAGAGTGGAATGAATTTGTATTATAAATATTTGTTATATGGAGCTATGATTGATCAATAGTGTGATTAAGAGTCGTATCAAAGAGTTTAGACCCACCTGAGATTTGAGCACCACCATACGTTTTGAGCCCTACGTACAAATTCAAAGACTCAAAGAGTTTAAACTCCTCAAAGGTACGTCTCAAACGTTTAATCCTCTCGCTACTTAAGTTTTTGTTGATGTTAAAATTTTCACATGGTGTAAAATGTATGAAGTATGTTATTATTAATGACATTGTATATTTGTGAGATTAATACGAAGTAGTATATTAGGTAGTATATATGAATTACTGTAAGTCAAATATTTTTTTGAGAAGTGATTTGCTTGAGTTCTATTACTAAGCCATTATACTTTATATAATGATCACTTGCTTTTGTTCACTTAGCAGTCGTTAAATTCTCACATTAGACAAAGAGTAGTACTATTGAGATAGAAATATTTGTCTGATTTACACGACTTGAGTCTCCTACCTATATTTTATCATCATATGACAATGAATTTAGGAGTACTTTGCACTATTATGATTATTTATAACTTTGAGTTATAATTTTTTCTTGATTGATTATGATAATTTTGTGTTAACGAGTAACCAATAGTTGTGGGGGGTTGGATATGACGTTTTTTTTGTAATAAAGATGTGTGTACGTAAGTGATGAGTTTATCATTTATGCTTTTAGTTGTTATGTTGTCACTTTTGTATGACGTGCCAACATGTGGGGGAAGTGATAAAGTCATTGAATGAGTACATAAGTTTCTGACCAAAGAATTATATGATGGTTTATAAAACACAATTTGCAATTAATTGTGTGAGTTCATATTTGAGAAAGTCAAGTATGTGTATGAGTTATTCGTTGATTATTTTTTCTTTTATGGACATGAGTCTAATAAGAATTATGAGAATGATATTCGTCAGATGAGTTAGTTTTGAGCATGGAAAATTTGATAGCACTTGTTTCATGCGCAGTTTATGTCATTGTTTTTGGTATTCATGATCATGTGATATTTGGTATATATATGTCTAATAAGTTTGCATTGATATTTATCATTAGCAATTTAAAGTATGACATTAGTATACGACTTTTACTCAAAATAGAAGTGGTATGACTACTAAAATTGGGTAAAGCTTGATTTTTGGCATTCATGAATGTGGCTTTTAAAGGGTTTCACAAGTGTCTCATGAAATCACTAATTACAATTGTGCTAATATATCATATGCATGTTGATAATACTTGTTGGTTATTTATCAACGTTAATGGATAATGGTCAATTGTAAAGAAGTGTAGGTTGATTGTGATTTATGTCTATCATTAAATTGAGAGACGACGAGACGTGATGTGATCAGGAGGATGAAGTTTCTTCAATTTACTTAAGCAAGTAAATTGAATACGACTTTTGCCTGTGCGCAACTATCTTGAATCATGAGATGGATTCAGATGTAGTTATGTTCTTATGATTGAGATTTCATGATTTGTTTAAAATTTGCATGGAAATTGGGTATTGAGTTAATATAAAGTGTAGTATTAATAAATTGCCAAGATTGGGTTGTTATTGATTGCTACATCATATTTGTATATTAAAGTATAATGATTTTTAAGCTTGAAATTGCTTAAATTGTCAGGTGAATGAATGAGCTGAGTGGCGATGATGCCGTTCAGTAAATTTTTCATTGTGGGGGAGATACAAACTCCATCATAATTAGCAAAGGCTACATTGAGGTAGCAAATTGCTAAATGTTGAGGCATTGTGAATGACATTGTGAAATGATGATCATCGATGTGTGTGATACCACAAAAGTATTTGGTTTCTCGAGAATATGTTAAATCGAGAGGATATTGAGATCCTCTCGTCAGTGGCCATTGTTTGAGTTGTGCTGGTGACAGCATCAGGAATGGGTTTAAAAAGCCAGTTAAAGAGTGAAGTGTGATGGATACCCAACTTAGTACCGCTAAGTTCAATGCGGTCAAACGAAGTCACATGGATCTCGAAGTGTAGTGCTACGAACCATTCCTGTTAGTAAAATGTTGTTTGTCGTAGCATCGATTGATTGTGTACTGTCACACGGGTAAGGTTGAGCCTATGGCTCTTAACAAGTTCATAGTCCATTCGTGGGTGGTTTGAGTGACAGTCAAACTTGATGAACTTGCCTATGTGAGTGTGGGGGGCTTTGCCCACCCCCTATGAGGGGCCTTTGGCTTAGGACCTCTAGAGCACTCATGAAGTACCAGGAAAATGTGGGGGCACTTGGACAAGTCCAAGTAAAAGATAATGACCAATTTGCGTTCATAGAGAAATGAGCGTAGTCGCGAACACTTGCCTTGATTTGGGGTTAAGTAAGTGAGCAACGACCTCTCACCAACTTCATCTATGGTTCAAGGTGAAAGATTCCACCTAAGATGACGGTTTGAGGGAAATTGTATTCACTGGGTGTTAATTCAAGTCCGAAAGACATTAACATCTTAACACTAAACCCCCGTTGCCAACTATCTTCTCTTCCAAAATTCTTCTTTTGAATCATGTGGGGGATTGTTGGACTTGATGCTTCAAAAGAAGGAAATAATAGGATTAGTCTTGGAACGTAGTTCCAAACTAATTGTGCGCTTTTCATTCTTGACTCATGTGGTCTCCCGTAATTGATTGTGTAGTCTCCCACATACATCATTTCTATGTTGAAATCGTGATTTACTATGCTTAATTCACCACTATATAAACCAATACCCCAAAACTCTAAGACACACAACAACATCTCTATCTTCTTCTATCTACATTTTCACTCTATATCTCTATTGCGTTCGAGAGTTACTTGGCAACGTTCTTGGCGGGGTTCAATTTGTAGTTTCGTCTACACCGAAGCTACAAAGGTTGTGTACTCCTGGGGGTCGATTGTAGAGTACGGGGCAAATTCGACTTTAGGACAGTGACTTGTCACGCCACAACCGTTCTTTATCCAGATAAGCTATATATATCTCATTATTACGTATTTTATATCAACTTATTTGTATTTATTTATTTATCATCTTGTTTTGTCTTTATAACTTAATATAATAATCTTGTTCTCCTTACGTTAATTTATTTGTACTCAATTTCACTACAACTTATATACTATTGTTCCAACAATTACTTGTTGCGATTTACTCCAGTACTCACTGGTTGGCTGCTACCTTACTAGTTAAGCCGACTTTCTTTAAGAAGCTAAAGGAGAGTATGCAAGTGTCATTGTTTTAGAAAAATAGGATAAGGCACTGTAATAGAATTGTACAACTAAGCCCAGTTATTGAGCTTTTGTATGAACATATATAAGTTTCTGAGTCGAATTGTAAGTTTTTGAACTTAAACATTTATGTGATTTAGCTCGACAACTCTACACTAAAACTTGAAAAACTTACAACAAATCTTGAAAACTTTGTAATAATGTTCAAAATTATCAAATTAGTTGTGCATAGAGCTATGTAAAATCTAGTCATTGATTTTGTGTAACCAATAACCATGGCAATATACTCCGTAGGCAAGAATGTTCACACTCCTATACCTCTCTACTTTGTAAGGGATGACCGGATGATCGGATGACCATAATTCCCTCGTGTTATACCCTGATCTTATGCCGGGTTTAAACTCAAAACATGTTTCAATGACTTTACCGGCTAAACTAGCCGACAATTGTCCAACTGAAACATTCACATCCTTATGCAAGCTAAGTGATCACCAAAAGCCTTTGCAGGAACAACATCCATTTTTAAAGTGATGGAAACGACTAGAATCCCTCAATATAATCTCATGATCCACAACCCGGGAAATATACATAAACACGGTATGGCAGTCACCACATACGCGCAGGTTCTTGGTGATGCGTATTGTTCTACTGCTTGCTGTCGATGTAAGAATAGCATATGCGAGAGCTAACTTTTCACTATGCTCAAGTAAAACATCACTTTTCTCCTCCTCTTCTACATCATGGAGTGCAAAACTGGTCTCCGCAACATATCCTATCTCTTTAATTCGAGTCATTAGGTTTGAAAGCAGCTCATATATCTGTTGTGACATCGGATTTGACCTATCTCCCACGTAAAAGGTTACAGTGCCCTCTCTTCCTTCAACCCAACTACATCCCCGCTTTTTGCTCACCCCTGAATGTTTCATGATAGATCTAATACCGGATACATCTTTCCAGCGACTTGCGCCAGCATATATGTTTGAAAGAAGTGTATAAGTCCCATCATCTTGCGACTCCAAGTCAGACAATTTACGAGCAGCAAATTCACCCAGTTCAGTCTTTCGGTGTATTCTACAAGATCCGAGCAATGATACCCAGACGATTGGGATTGGCTTCACGGGCATGTTCTCAATGACCCGTGTAGCTTGCTCAAAGTGACCTGCCCTGCCTAAAAGGTCAACCATACAAGCGTAGTGTTCTGCAGTTGGATCAACCCCAAATTCCTCCTTCATTTGGTCGAAGTATCTCATTCCCTCTTCCACTAGGCCTGAATGGCTACAAGCATAAAGGATGACAACTAATGTTAGACCGTCAGGAGATAACCCATTGGTTCTCATCTGATCGAATAATTCAATGGCCTCTCTACCACGGCCATGCATGCCATATCCAGCCATTAATGACGTCCAAGAGACGGCGTTTTTCTCCTTCATTGTATCGAAAATTATCCGAGCAGCATTAATATTCCCGGATTTTGAGTACATATCAATCAAACAATTAGCTACAAACAAAAGGGAGGGCTCTAAATGATTCCTCAGAATGTAAGCATGAACCTGTTCCCCAATCCTTAAAGCCCCTAGTTGAGCACAGGCCATTAAAGCACAAGATACAGTAAATGCATTTGGCAATGCATGACTTTGACGCGTCATCAGGGAGAAGAGTTCTATGGCCTCATTAGCATCACCATGTTGTGCATACCCACCTATCATTGCTGTCCAGGTGACTACATTTCTATTTTCTATTATAACAGAATCGAAAATCATACGAGCAGTCTCGAAACTTTTGCACTTTGCATACATGTCAATGAGGCTATTTAAGATCAACAGATCAAGTCTAGAAGCAGAACTAGTTCGAGTTACAAGAAGTTTTAAGGCGTAGCAATGAGTCTCTTTACCTTGACTTAGTGCACCTATACAAGCACAGCTAGAAAGCAAAGAGGCAAGAGTGACCGCATTTGGCTCCAAACCAGAATTTATCATCTCTCGGAACAAATCCAGTGCCTCATAACCACGTTCTCTCTGAGCATACGCGGCAATAATAGCACTCCATGTTACCAAATTAGCCTTTACAGACTCCTTTCTCATTTCTTCAAACAAGCTCAAAGCCTCATCAAACCTACCCGCCTGAGCATATGCAGTAACCATAGCATTCCAAGACACCACATCCTTTACTTCAATTCTCTTAAACACCTTACTCGCCTCCTCAACTAACCCACACTTAGCGTACGTATCAACCAACGCATTCGCAACAAAGACGTCTTTCAATAACCCACTCACCAACGCGAAACTATGCACCTGCCTTGCCGATTTGACACTCCCTAACGAACAACAACCCGACAACACATTCACCAAGCTAAAAGCATTTGGATACACCTCAAATCCATCCCTCATCCTCTCAAACAACATCAACCCCTCCCTTGAGCACCCATTCTGCACATAAGCAGACACAATCGAGTTCCACGACACAACATCAAACTCCCTTCTCTCACACATTTCATCAAACACCTGACGTGCAAGATCCACTGTCCCACACCTCCCATACATTGTAATTAAAGAGTTACAAACATACAAATTCAGACCAAACCCATGAATAATTCCCTGCCCATGGACCGATTTCCCCGCCGTCAACCACAAACCCTCGCCACAAGCCTTGACCACAAAGGGAAACGTGTAGGAATCAGGGGAACACCCATTTCTCTTCATTTTGACATAAAGTTGCAGACTTTGACGGAATAGAGAACCTCTAACTGATTTTTGGATAAGGGTATTCCACCCATCGACGGAAATCGGCATATCTTGTGTTTGAGAGAGAAAAGATGATAGTTGGCGGACGAACTTGAGGGACAATGAAGAAGTGCAATTGTTTAAGGAGAAGATGGTAGTTGGTTGATATTTTCGCGGGAAACATGTCTTGTATAATAACAGAACGAAATTATGAAATTGACGCATTTTAATTTCACTACGCAGGGAATAAGGGTAAGCTTAAACGGTAAGAATTCTATTACTCTGATCGAGAGGTTGGTGATTCAATGGTTTGATTCTCACCTTCCCATTACTCAGTCTCATTTCATCGGGAAATAAGCAAGGTCTTAGTCCAATAATCAGTCCTCATTGTGATTCATGATATGATAAAGAGGGAAAATGACCACCTATTCGATCTATCTGTTCCATTTTTAACAAGCTGCAATTGGTACGTCCATCACCTAATATGTCATTTATTACACGATACTACCTCCTAATATATACCTTAAAATTACCAAGACGCACAGGACACCTGAATGATTAGTTGGAGCGATATCACACGCACATCCCTCTTAAAATTTGGGTGGGTGAACTCAAAAGCTCTCTATATATACGGACATTACATACTCCGCACAATTACTTCATTAGTTGGGACTGCTCACTGTTCAGGGAGTAGAGGTTGAGGGAGTAGCGGGTGCACCACAGGCCACAGGGTTCTGCTTCCCGCTTAATTTGGGCTTCACATTCTTGCACATTGACACGGCCTTACCACCTTTGAATGTCAGGTCGATGTCCGACAGTTCGACATTCTCACAGGGTGATCCGCTGCTGCACAGTAGCTTCACCGCCTCTCTTGAACTCGCGCTTCCCTTCACATTCTTGAAGCTCAGGTTGCTAATCTTAACCTTCGATGGCGTCTGATCAATTTTACAACCATATATCAATATTATCTTATAAAAACACATTATCGACTACATACATTTCAGTACGAATAATAATGCAATAGGGTCGCCTTACCTTACCTGTGCAATGGCTGAAGGGGCAGTACTCTTGATCCACAAGAATAGGGTTGACGACATTGTCGACAGTAATGTCCTCAAAGTGCAGGTCAGACGCAGTACTGTCGTAAGAGGCAAGCCAGGACTTGATTTTAACACCGGTATCAGCGTTGTTAATGGTGCAGTTCTTGACAGTGACGCCGGAGACAGGGGCTTCATTAGGGGACCTTCCAAGGTTTCCAATGCTAATGCCGTGTCCAGGGTCGCAGGTAACCGAGTGAATGTGGATTTGCCTGGCACCATCTCCCAAGGACACACAGTCGTCTCCCGTTCCAATCTTGGCTAAGGTTATGTTCACGCCTTCAGACCGTCCAATGTGGATGCCGTCTGTGTCAAGGCTCTTAGGCGGGGCTCTGATCGTGGTGTCGTAGAATGTCACGTTCTTACACCCCAATATTCCCATGTGGTACAATTTGCTGTTGATGGAACTTATTCCGCTGAATTTGCAGTTGTACAGGTAGTTGAACCTAATGTTCTACTTAAACACAAAGGGTTAGAATCAAGCTGACATGAAATGAAATGAATAAAGTGTGAATGAAGAGGGTCGTACGTACGTAAGGGAGTTGATCACAAGTGCCGGATTGGGTACAGCCGTTCTGCTTCCAAGTGGTTTGGCCTTGGCCGTCGAAAGAGCCACCGCCCTTCAGGGCAGTGACGGTGAGGCCTTCGAGGTGCTCGAATTTGACCCAAATGGTTTTGTCTTTCATCTGGGCCGGGTCAGCAGGGGCCTTGAAGTTGCCTGCAAGCTCCATAGCAATAGGGGATTTGCATGGCCCCCTGAACAACACTGAGTTCATCAAGTATGTTCCTGCTGGTACCAATATCTTTGAACCCCTTTTTGATGTACATGCTTCCTTCCATGCTCCCATTATTGCCTATCATTTATTATTACACCAATTCTCGTGTCAGATCGTCTTACGTAATCTTATTGTACCACACCCCTATAGAAAATAAAAAAATACTTCCTTCGAGTCTGGCCGGATTTGTGTTATCAGTCTGTCTTCCAAATTAAAAAGTCTCTCAACTTTTTATCGTAAGTGCTAAATCATACACACATATTACCGTGTCATAAGTACTTGTCTCGCATGGAAACTAATTGGTGAATACAATCTCAAGATATGCTTGGATAGTGTTTAAAACTTTGGTAAACTCAATCCTAAAATGATAATGGGAGGGGTAAATCGAACATGAGACATATCATTCACAATTGCTAAATTAAGACATTTTTGGTAGTGACATATTAATCTTTACCTCGGTAACATCTGCATTAGGCTTAGCACCAAATTTTGTTATGTCAAATACAGTTTGACATCTTACAACCGATACTGACATATAGAAAAAGGATAAAATTAACGTAAGATTTAACCTCGACATTTATCGGTTTTAATTTCACTTTTTTATTTAGAAAAAAAAAATATACTTTTAATTAGTCTATAGTAAACAAGGAGATCTATCTTATATAGTGTGTCCCAAAATCATATACTTGCATGCCAATGCCCTTGCTAATTTGAGATATGATTCTTATCTTCTTCAGGTTGTATATTATGTGGTCATGCAATCATTTAACTTCTTCAATTCATATTGATCATCTACTCTTGGCTCTATAATTGGCAAATTTGATTTTGAAGCAAAATTAGCATACTTTACGAGAGGTAGTACGTTAACCATAAGTATGACTCCAAATTTAGCATCTGATATATCCTCAAAAGAAGAAAACTTCAAATTAAACCTAATTGTAGTTTTGAAATTGGAGCTCGAACCAATGTTGAATTTAACCAAGTCGAATAAAAGTAGACTATACGTACTTTAATATTGTATAACAATAACAGTTAGATGTAAATACTCCGTATGACATATCAAAATCTCCCAAATTGAATCCTTACTCATCATTGAGTAAGTAAAGATCGAACCCGCAAAATAAAGAAAGGAAGAAAGAAAAGAAAACTAAAAGTTGAATGGGTACGATGTTAGCGCACGCCACGCAGTTTCAACTGAATACTTTCAAGCTAAGGAAAGTGCAAGTGAGGTCCTACGAAAAAATTGTAGTCAAGAATAAAGAACATTCGACTCTGGATTAAACACGCGCGTACACTACCAATGTCCTAGCTAGAAATAGCTAAAACACCACTCTGGACAAAAGAATAAGTGTTCATTTGACACCACTTAGTCCGACCTTGGGTTTCCCTGCGTCTTCATTTTTCATGTCGTCATTGACTTCCTTGTTAATTTTCCTTCATTTATTTACATTTAACGTCCCCGTCATTCACATACAAATAACCCATATTCCAGGGGTAAAAACTAAAAAGGATAATTAGTCACTTTAAAAGTTTGTTCCTAAACACTGAGCTCGAGTATACCTTAACCATTAAACGGGTATATTTGTCGCATACTTAACCATTGAAAATCCTTGCTTAGAATTGAAAATGACCCATAATTTAGGAATAAAGCTAATGGCATAGAGCACAAGGAGGAGATAGAATGAAGTAGCAAATCACAACACAAGAAACGACGACTAACAAAACATATCAACGGTTTATGCATGTAATACTAAAATTAAAACTGAGACCTTTAATTTGTGCCATCAAAATCGCAGCATATATAAGAGGCAACACAAAAAAAGTTACACACAATAAATAAAACTATCTTTAAAAAAGAGAGGCTGAATAAATTAACATGACAACCAAATCAATCCTACCATTATTCTTCTTCAATCTATTTCACCTGCTCAATGTAGCTGTTTATTCTGAAAATGCCCGTGCTGCAGCAACCGTATTTGACATAACCAAATATGGTGCAGCGCCGAATGGTGATGCTACACAGGTTTACATATCGCCTTCAAATTTATATACTTGGCCTAATATAATGTAATATATACTCCATAATTTACGGCGCTTTTTTGGCTGTGTTAATTGTATGATTAGGGAGTGATGGGAGCATGGAAAGCGGCCTGTGCATCGACAAAAGCTAGCAAGGTATTGGTTCCTGCAGGAGAATACCAGCTAAAGCCGGTCCTGATACAGGGTCCGTGCAAGGGGCCAATTGCCATCGATATCCAAGGCAATTTTAAGGCTCCAGCCGAGTTAGCCCAGTTTCATAACGTGGACACGTGGGTTAAAATTGAGCGTGTTGATGACTTGACCATCTCGGCTACTAAAGGCGCTGGTGTTTTTGATGGCCAGGGTCAACTTGCCTGGAAAACCGATCCATGTACTACAATATCCGACTGTCATACCCTTCCTTATGTAGGCCTCTTTTATCTCAACAATACCAACCAATAATTTACTAAAAGATTATTCGATTAGGCGCTGATGTTCCAGTGATTGATTGCATTCAGAATTTCAGGTTCAGTTTCCTGAGAAACACGGAGATCAGCGGCATAACATCACTAAACAGCAAGGCATTTCACATGGCAGTCAGTGATTGCAAACAGCTAAACCTGCATGACATTAACATTACGGCCCCAGGAGACAGTCCCAACACCGATGGGATTCACATTGGGAAGTCAGAAGGAGTGAATGTCACCCAATTCACGATTGCAACAGGGGATGATTGCGTGTCCTTTGGTGATGGCGTCAAAAATGTGGTGATAGAGAAGGTCACCTGTGGGCCAGGCCACGGTATTAGCGTGGGAAGTCTAGGCAGATACCCGAATGAGGAGCCGGTGGTGGGTGTCACAGTAAGGAACTGCACCATCAAGAACACTGATAATGGGCTTCGAGTTAAAACATGGCACAACTCTTATGTGTCTGTGGCGTCCGGCCTGCATTTTGAAGACATCATTGTTGAGAATGTTACGACTCCTATTGTCATTGATCAAGAGTATTGTCCCTATGACCAATGCAAACAAAAAGTAAGTCTTCTGTCTCCATAAATTCAACTCAATTCTGACGAAACCAAATACTAAACCAATCATGTTTGTGGTGTGGACAGACACCCTCGAAAGTGGAGCTGACCGACATCCTGTTCAAGAATGTGAGAGGAACATCGGCAGGGAGGGAAGCAGTGAAGGTGTTATGCAGTACTGGTGTGGCGTGCGACAAGGTGGAGCTGTCAGACATCGACTTAACATACAACGGCCCAGATGGACCTGCGGTTTGTGTGTGCAAAAATGTGAAGCCCGTTACGAGTGGCAAGTTAAACCCACCTCCCTGCAATGCTCCCGCTACCTCTAGTACAAACCAATGAGGCCTACATACATTTTGAATAGACATTCCGGCTTGTACGCAACGATTTGAGTGAGTGTATGTAACATGGATGCATATTCATTAGGGTATACGAATATATTTTTTAGTAGGAAAACAAATGTTTGTTCTAGGGTCACTGTCATGTCTTAGCCTAGTGATTCCGATTGAGATATTGTAGACGAAAGGTTATAGGTTTGAATCCATTTTTCTTTTGTATTGAAATTGAAATTTAAGCTAGAAGTATGTAATAGGCAGTTAGGCACCCTTCGTCTTTCTCCGAAACCAAACAAGATGAATGATTTATGTCCTGATTGCGAGCATTTTAGTAGAATTATTTTTAAAAATAGTGCACCTAGGAAAAGGAGAATAATGGTGAAACCAGCCGGACATGAAACATGATGAAGAGAGAAATGGAAAAAGAGGCAAAGAAGATGAAATTGATAACATCAGAAAGCATGGCACACTAATGCTCCATTTATCAGTCAAAAACTGAGCAGAAATAAGTAAAGTAAAAGTTTGTTTAGTCATATTCAAGCTGACAAAAGGGGTGGACATTAACTCGGATTCCGTATATACTATTCTTTACAATGAGTTGAAAACTGTATGAATAGATTCCGTATATACCTAAAGAAATGGTAATATGGTACAGGAGTATAAGATATTTTTTTTTACAACTAGGGGAGAGAGTTTCAAACATGTAACCTATTGTCACAGACAGGACAGGGTACCTACTACCTAATCTAGTAATCTTAACCATTAGACTAAGATATCTTCGATCAGTATATATATATATAAAAGATCTTTTCAAGGAATTGAAAACATTTACTCAATATAGTGTAAAATTGCATCAATTTCCAAAATAGTATCAAGAGTGGAATAATTACGTGTCAAAATCGCATGTAAAATCTTCAAAGTTAGAAGTTTGTATAGGTAAGTATGAAAAGGTAGAGTAATGATGGAGTAGTCTCACCAACCTCACCAAACAATCAACAATGGTCCCTATCAAAGATTCAAAAGAGTGTATAAATACGCAAGATTCAATATTTTTGCCGGAATCACGTCACGGCTGCCGTGGCTCCCCACCAATAAAAAGAGAGTACATAGCTATCCAATGGCTTTGCATTTTGGACCATATCCTTCCAGGTCATCCCACGATATTGAGATGTAGGGCATATGGGATGGGCCCATCTGATCTGGGATCTAGTCGGATATCAGCTTCGCCATTGACTATTGGAAGTACTCGTAACATACATATCCCCTTTAATTTTAATGAGTCAAATATGCTCCCTATGCATAATCTTCCCTCTTTTTGTCACGAAAATTAGTAAAAAAAAAATAGTGGAATTAAGATGGGGTTTACATGTGAAGGGAAAAATAAAGAACAAAAAAATAGTACAATCCAAAGAGAGAATGAAGATAAACAAACTACTTTCAAAAAGGAAGGAGGAAGATAAACAAACTAAGTCTAAAAATAAAGGAGGAAAGATTATGAGTACCACGTGGGAGTATATCATATCATCGGTCAAATATATACTCTCTTCGTCTCATTCATTTGTTTATCTAGATTAGATAAAGACAAAAAATTTACTACGAAGTACTCTATAACATAAGCACATGAATTTGTCTTACCCTGATTATTTGACTCATCATAAATTTAATACAGATATACCCATCTTAATCACAACTTGTGATTTGTGATTTACTCGTATGGAGCAACAGTCATGACCTAAAATCAAAATACGTCTGCATCAAAACTATTCATCTACTCATTTTAAATTTAAACCGGAATCAGCAAACTTCAGTATATACTCCGTATATACTTTTGTGAAAAAAAACATACTCCGTATCTAGTTTGAATGGAAAAGGAGGATATACTAGTATCTAGGAACTTTAAAATTTAAACCGGAATCAGCCAACTTCAATTCAAGGAACAGGGCCTAAGAAGGAAATGAACTGCATGGCTAAGTTAACCAATTCAACCCGTTGCCACAAATAACACCATAATCAGAGCGACTAGAGACGCTAACAAAAACACCATATATAAAAATAGATAGGAGTACAAATAGAGAACAATGGTTCCAAGTTGACAATGGCTGAATAAAGCATACTTGTTGAGAATGGAAAATCCTACAAAGTCATAAACAAGCACCCCCTTCTCCTTCAAAAACCCCTATGGAGAAGATAAAGCCTACATCAACGTTAACCAGTTGCTGTGTCACTGCTGGTCACCATCAGGTTTGGCAGCCTCTTTGATCTCATCAGAACCATCGTCCTGCACCAACATTTTACAATGTCCAAACAAACATATCAGCAGCTCTCCTAACAAAAATATACGAGTTAGAAATAGTAGCAGAATCACCAACCTGCATGTCGGATGTCCACAATGTGAGATTGTCACGGAGAAGTTGCATGATCAAAGTGCTATCCTTGTAAGATTCTTCTCCTAAGGTGTCTAGCTCAGCAATTGCTTCATCAAACGCCTATACAAAACAAAAATTATGAGGGCATGAAAGGGTGGATTTACTGTAGGTTGCAATGGTATTTCCCACCTACGAGTATTCACTTTGTGATTTCGTACATACTAAAATAAAAGGCAAGTACATGGCTAACCTAGGGTAAATGGCTAAATGGCAATGTTAAGGGTCAAAAGTAAACTTTGTTCCTCATCCCACTAATAAGTTACACTAGTCACTAGGTAAGTTCCATCCTCGCACATTACTAAAGTACTCCACATCTCTTAACTTAAACAACTTAGAAAACACAGTTACCTGTTTGGCAAGGTTGCAAGCTCTGTCGGGAGAGTTCAAAATCTCATAGTAAAACACAGAAAAGTTCAGAGCCAATCCAAGCCTAATAGGATGAGTTGGAGTGAGCTCAGTGTTGGCGATATCCTACAACAAAATGATCACATATCAACATAAATACAGTGACCTAAAACCATATACTCCGTATTAAACAACCTCTTAACTTTGCATGTCACAAAGAGTTCACGAGACACATCTTTAGCAAGATAGGAATTATAATAACTTAACGCAATAGAAAAATTGACAAATCAAAGCTAGATAATCTAATTGGAAGACTAGAATACATATACACATCATAAAACTACACCTTAATAGTATAAATTCACAACCTTTCCTATGAAAATAAGATACTTCACAGGGATTCGATTGAGAAGAAATTGGGTAAACTCGTTCTGAGAAATGTGAAAGAGAAAGGAAGAAAGAGCCAAAAAAAACACAAACAAATGAAAAGGAGGAGTTTCATTCTCATAGCCATCCTCATTACCTTTCCCTATCCCTATCCCAATGACCCCTTACCAAACGCTCTCTTAGTTCCTTCTTCTAAACATTACCAGACTCGACACAAATAATGTGACAAACCAGATGTCAAACTGTATAATCAAACAAGCTTGAAAGCTTCATCAGTATCAACCATCAGCCTCGCATCAAGTCGTAGACAAAACACAAACCAATTTCACCCATTTATACACTTGACAATCAGCATTTCAAATGTTCTCCACAAATTACAGAATGCGGCGATAAATCAACCCCATGAACCATCAAAATCAAAATCAAATCAAACAAAAACTGTCAACATTACAAGACAACAAGAGAGCATCAACCAATTACTTGAACGGGGAAACATTCCAAATAACAAGTACGTAAAGCTCTAAAGACCATTTTCAACGACAAACGAATCAACCTCATAACACTACTAATTCAAACAACATGTCTTCATCACATTTCTTAACATTCTACGATTCGTCAACAATGTAATCAGATCACAACAACACTTCATACCACCAATCAACCTAGAAATGCAACAAAACAACCATAATCTAAAGAACAAACACAGATCCAGAAAGTTAACACATTTCCTTCACATAAAACAGACTAATCAAATCATAACGAAATCGCACGAGAAAATTAACAGCAGATCCGATACCTGAGCAGCCTTGTAAGCAGTGAGAGTACTCTCAGCAGCCTCCTTACGATCAGCACCAGTCTTAAACTCAGCCAAATACCTGTGATAATCTCCCTTCATCTTCAAATAAAAGACTTTGGAATCGCCATTGCCGGCCGCCGGAATAAGCTTGGTGTCCAGAAGCTTCAATATCCCGTCGCAGATATCGGAGAGCTCCTTCTCGATCCGCGACCTGTAGTCCCGGATCGAGGACACGTGCTCGTCGTTGCCTCGCGACTCCTCCTTCTGCTCGATCGACGATATGATTCTCCAGGATGCGCGACGCGCGCCGATCACGTTCTTGTAGGCGACGGAGAGGAGGTTGCGTTCCTCGACACTGAGCTCTTCGCCGGAGGTGGCGGAGGAGACTACTTTCTCCATGAACGATACCATTTCCTCGTATCGTTCGGCTTGTTCGGCTAGTTTCGCCATGTATACGGATTCTTCTCTCGCCATTTTTTAGGGTTTGAGTTTGAAACGAAACGAAATGTGAAAACAGATTTGGGGATTTTTTATTTTTGTTTTTGAGAAGGATATGCGATTTCTGTAGGCGTTCATGTAGATATGCACCGAGTTATATATACTCCTACTAGGGTTAACTTGGGACTTGGGAGGTTTGCAAAATTAATTTGTTTTACTGTACATACAATTAAAAGTGTTGGGTACATTTATTTTTTCAAATTTACGAAACGGCTTTTTACATTATTAATCTCTACTCGTATTATCTTATACTCACCCCATTATATAATACTCGTATAAGTAGTTTTAAGGGATTGAAAATTTTACTTATTAGGACTTGTTTGGGATATGAGTAATGTATTAAGGGGTAATAGAGCTAAAATGAACTAGAAAATGGAGGGGATGACTGATTAGTGTTTCTATTTTATGGTGTAAAGGGGGAGAAGAGACTAACAATTACCTAAACGAGCCCTTAGAGCAAGTGCAATGGGAGAACTTTTTAAAAAGTTCTTCCTTTGCCATGTCATATTTTGACAAATTCAAAAATGAAGAACATTTACACACAATGGGAGAACTTTAAATAAAGTTTTTCAATGGGACCCACATTACATATTGATGTATTTCATTTAATTGTGAATTTTAATTTTAATTTCTTTATTATTTTATAGATTTTTTTACATTTTATATATTATTTGAATTTGGATATTATCTTATAGTTTATTTTACATTATATTGGTTTGCACCAAGTTGATATAAGTTTTACTTGATTAAAAAAGAAAAACTAAATTTATTAATTTTAAAATACAGGATAACATAATGATAATGAAACTTCAAATACGACGAAAAGCCAAATATTGAAATGTAATTAATTGATCTGAACTTGACCCCCAAATCGTTGCCAAATATGTTCAACCAAATCCGCTCTAAGTTGGTGGTATTTAAATTTATACCATTATCTCTCATATTTTCTTCCATAATATATATCTTGATATTTTGAATGATATAAAATAGAAGGAAAGAGTGAATATGTATATAATACAAATACAAGATATAATGTGTGTGTATATAAAAGTGAATATGTATATAATACAAATACAAGATATAATGTGTGTGTGTGTATATATATATATATAATAAAATCTACTAAAAAAAATAAACAACTCAAATCAAATCAAATTTAAAAATTAAACGTTAAAAAAACTGATGCAATATAGACGTTAAAACTTTGAACTGAAATGAAAATAATGGTGGGGTGCAAATAATGGTGTGGGTCCCACCAAATATTTAATTTATTTTCAATGCAAGTGTGAGTTTGTTGTACACGCAGTAGTGCATTTAATGTATAATTCTTCTTGATTTTTGGAAGAACTCAGTTCTTATTTTCAAACTCAAGTTGCAACTTTATTTACAAACTTTATTATACAATGGGAAAAACTTTTTTTTTGATTGTTTTTTTTACAATCTCAATGCCAAAAACTTCCCATTGCACTTGCCCTTATAAGTTTTACATTTTTCCATGCACTAAACTCCTTTAATTGGTCAAGAGAGACTTTTCCAATTTTTAAAGCGGCTTAATATCCGCTTGAAACAATTTCTTAATAAATGCGTTCATTTTTCTAAGACTACTTATACTTCGTATGACCGTATTAAGTAATGAAGGGAGTATTAACAAAAGTTATACGTAAAATTTTGATTTTTTTTTGACGTGGTCTTAAAAGATGAATCCAAATTTGATGTTCTCTCTTATAAATTGTCCAGAATTTTTTATAATTGTGAATAGTGTAGAAAAAATAAATGTGTCATTTGGATTTCAAAAGAATAAATATCAATGTAGACAATATTTTCATACAAATATAGGCGAAAAATAAAAATAAAACATAAATGTAGATAGTCAAATAACGATGTACTCCGTAGATGTAATGTAATATGGAGTCTTGGTTTTTCGGTTAAGCTTCCTAATTTTTGTGAATAAGTATTCCGTACTCCATAGCTTTCACAATAGCTAGTTTACTCTATACTTTTAATATCCTCAAAAAATTCGAATAGAGGGTAACCAACTAACCACCGTTTTATTGTGTGATCAATCCGATAGCAAGGAATTTGTGATTTTCTAAAATGTACGTTTAAATTATTTCAGAATATTAAGTAGTAGTTTTAAATATATTTAAAAAGAAAAGTTTCGCAATTAATATTTCAATGGAAAATAAAAGCGTTTTTAGTACAAATCATTTTTAATCAACAAAAAATTTAGATGTAAGAGTATATTAGTTCCGACGGTCTTGTGAAAATCGACGAGTGATGTAAATGTAATCCGTATCTAATGTGATCTTGGTTGTGATTAGTGACGCTAAAGACCATGTCTTAAAATCAATCAAATAGCACTAAGTTCAAATGCAAATTAATTATACTTGGACGTTAATTTTATTGAAGATGATTTTTCGGGATAGAGTCAGGAAAGAATGGGTTGTACGGAGTACTCCGTATCTGGTATGGAGTAGTCCGTATTTGTGTGGGTATGGTAGTATTGTTGGGGGATGTGATTGACTGACTGATTGGTGACAACTGACAAGCTGTAGAATTTGTTTAGGAAAATGAATGAACGTGGGAGAGTGTAGGGTGGGGAGAGGGAGAGGAAGAGGGGACCGTGGGATTGGGAGAAAGAAGGGGACGTTGGATTTGAGTTTGAGATCCGGAATGTTGTGATGGGCTCGGGCTCAAGTGACTACGTCTCCTACTCCGCCGTGGACCTGACTAGGAAAACGTGTGGGACATGTCTTGAATATTTTTTTGAATTTCATTACTCCCTGTATTATGACTTTCGGGCTTTTCAAAACCAAAAAAATGGTTGGAAGTTTGAAATGCTACCAAGTTACTAGAACTTGTGTTTGGTCAAAACCAATTAGAAGATTATACCACCAGTTGTACGTAGCTCTATATACAACTGATTTTAAGATTTTGAGCTTTATTACAAAGATTTCGAGTTTTGCTGTAAACTTTCTGAGCTTTAATGTAAAGTTGTCGAGTTAATTCACATAAATGTTCAACTGGTTTACGCTTACTCAACAGTCTCCACTCTCATACAACTAATACTCGTATTACCTCTTCATTATCATTCAATACTTCAATTTTTTTTGTCAATTCATGTAATTACCTCTTCATCAACCAGTAACATTTTTAAAGATATATAGTCTTCTACTCTCTTGTCGCTTAAATTCTTCTTTTTTCATTTTCGAACAATTCTTTCTTTCAAATAAACGCCAAATACTCATCTTTTTAGTTTACTAATTAGTATTTTTTTTGGTTTCTGGTAACATTTTGATATTACTCGTAATTTTGTTGATATTTTGAATGAAAATTATTGTTGTTAAATGAAGTATTTATACCTTCAGTGACTCTCTTGTGATACCGTCTCACGATAATCTTACCGTGAGACCTCTCACATAACATAGAGAGTGGTTACAAATTTAGTAACCACCTCTTATGCGAAAGGTCGGTAAATTACCGTGAGACGATCTCATATGAGTTTTAAGAAAGATGATTTTTTTTGGTGGGGGTCATGGGTAGTTAATGATGTTAGTTTTCCAGAAGTGAATGATATCACGGTGAGGATCATGTGTCATGGGTAGTTAACTTCATAAGTTAACTTATTTAGCTGTCATTTTTATGTTACTAATCTTTATCTAGCAGTTAATATAATGAATGATATTAGTGGGGGTAATGGGTCGTGACTCGTGACTCATGGGTAGTTAACTTCATAAGTTAACTTATTTACCTGTTATTTTTATGTTACTGATCTTTATTTATCATTTAATATCATCTTTATTTTTAGTATGGTTTTGTTAATATGATTTTTGGTCATGTAGATTTGAATTGACGATGATAAATATCAATTTATAGAGTTTGACCAAAAATTACTTTGTAGTTACGTTTTGTCACCCCGACGTTATTGGTTTGACGGTATCTAGTGTAATCATCTATAAATAATAGATGAGTTACCTTTATGTCACCCTAATAAACTTGGAACGACGACAACTCGTAATCGAAAAAAAATGTTAAGTTAAAACGTCCGGTAGCTTACATGTTGTCACCCTAATAAAGACGTGAACGTGGCAGCCGTAATTGTTGCCGAGTTATAATTTAACAATCTTGAAATTCTCGATGATGATTGATTTATTTCCAGATCTGAGAGAATTAATTTATATAGCACATTGTACGAGTACATTTTATCTTGAATATGTATTGGCATATTTATATTTTCCTTTGTAATTTTGAATGTATTAGAAATTATGCTACATTATTTTTGATTCTGGACCTATTTATTTAGTTTATTAATGTATAAATTGGGTATATTACTTAATTACTTAATTTAGACTAAAAGTTATTCGTAAATTTTTCATTTCATAGTATGTGAAAGAAAGTGTGTAAGCAAAATAAAAGATGATATTGTTATTAAGCAAAATAAATAAATAAACATATTAAAGAGTAGTTTTTTCTAGGTATGTCATCATGACATCAATCGATACCAAATCTTCACTGATTGCTGATTTCACCTACACTACCATGGTTGTTCTTTTAATAAATAAAAGATTTTTAGTGTAACTGTTTACGATTTTTTCGTAACGGATAAGAGACAGAGTATCGTTTTTAGTCTATTTTTTGAAACTATAAATAAAAAATTTAATTGAAAATAATTTCCTCTATTCGACATTGAGTGATACTATACTAGTATACTACTTATCTTTCTTATTTTATCATGTTAGCCAATTTCAGTCAAATCAAAAATAATACTCCGTATTAGTTATGGATAACTACATAAATAATATCAATAATCCAAGTAATAATAATAATAATAATAATAATAATAATAATAATAATAATAATAGTAATGACTTTGTAAAACACTTGTCGAAGTTCTTCGAAAAATGAATAGCAGAAGTTTCATGGCTCCCCAATCAAATATGACAAACTCAAAAAAAATCAAAATTAAACAAACAACACACGATATAACCCAAATAATTATAAAAAATGATCAAATAATGCATAATATGACCAAAATAATTATCCAATCTAACAAAATAATTCTCAATACCCGCAAAAATTTTGTCCTTCACAATAGAATTGATGCGAATGCGGAAGCGGTTTAGATTAGGAAATGAAGTTGGGTCGAAGGTTAATGTAACCTTGAGTGATGACGTGGATTTTGGAGTGAAATTGAACTAAGGTTAATATAACCTTGATTCGTGCTTAAGGTCTTCCTGGATTTTGGGTTTTGTGTCACGTCTATTTTAGGAAAGAAAATACTTTGAATTACGTAAGGTTTTTTGTGATGAAATAAAAGACAAACGTAACCAAAGATATTTAGCCCGAATTAGACCTTGAATCTGAAACTAATAACGTAGAGATTGGCGCACCAATTCCTCAACGCGATTTCGAAGTTCTTTCTCGAAATGGGTTTTCACAAGGTTTGATATAAATAAAAAAAACTTGGCTGAATTTTTATTGCTTAATTGTTGAATGAATAATGCTTACACTGAACACGACTTATATAGCCTTATACGTGTAGATTATCCTACGAGATATTATTCTTATCTTATGATATACTAGCCTATTTTAGAGATACAGGATCAATGAAACAAGTAGCTAATCTTTGAAAATATAGTAGTTTATCCTTTGTGTGTATCTCTTTGATCTTCTCGCCTAAAATGGGTGATCTTCATAGGATCTCCCTTATTGTGTTTCCTAATAAAGAAAAAGATTGCATCTTTTTATTTTGGGTGAGATACTCGTGTATCTCCATGAAATCAGCATCCCATGGATATCCAATGTACCTTGAAATCAATCCACCTTGTTGCCACTTTAAGAGAAGATTGTATTGGCTTAATTGGAGTAGGAATCACACGAAAATATCCCCTTGTAATCTTGCACATATCTTCGTAATACTTGTTGCAATCTTCACTTTATCCAATGTACTTAGACATTATTTGGGACGTGTGTGAGCATGCACACGCCTAACTTGATTGGGCTTGGTTCGAATATCCCGAGTGAGTGCATCGTCTCATTGTGGGTTTTGTTCGGTCCAAGCATAATCGGGTCGGGTTCGAGCTTACTCGTATCATCCCCTCCTTCTTCGAAAGGAATTGACCTCAATTCCGCAAGGCCATCATCGCTTAAGTACGGACTTAAGTCCCCTACATTGAATGTAGCGTGGACTCCATAGTCTTCTGGAAGCTCGATCTTGTAAGCATTGTCGTTTACCTTGTCAACGACCTTGTACGGACCCTCGGCTCGCGGCATGAGCTTGTTCTTTCGTTTTCCCGGAAACCTTTCTGATAAGTGTAGTTTGTAGTGCTTATTTTACTGTGTTTTGGTCCCATTTTCCTTGCGGAATCGCTCCCTGGGAGCGGTTTATGGGCTTCTTATGCTTCCTCTAGCTCGTTTCAAGTTCCCGGGACCAATCACGAAGAGTTGGAGCGATTCCGACTCTATACATACACTTTCTGGAGCCAACGAGGTAAAGGAACGATGACTCGATGCCTTGGAATCAACCCCGAGACCCTGGGACCCAATCCCGAGCCTCCGAGACCCGATCCCGAGTCCCGAGAACCGACGAGAAACCCATGAGAGGCAAGGAGGGACCAAAAAGCTCTTAAGGGAGGCATACAAGACCCATCCCGATCGGGAAGGCCTCAACCCGATCGGGAATGAAGTGCAAGAATGGCTGCTCACTGTCAAGCATTCCCGATCGGGATCGCATATTTCCGATCGGGAAAGTGGAAGTTTCCCGATCGGGATTTCCCATTCCCGATCGGGAATGACCTAGTCCTTGTTCCGCATCTTTTCCTTCATCTTACTTCCACTTGTAACCCTATATATACCCTTCCCTTGTTTTGTAAAGAGGACACACTACATTAGACATGAAACCCTAGACTACTTTAGGTTAGATTAGATTAGATTAGAGTAGATTAGTCGGTAATTAGTCTTTAATCTTAGTTTAATCTTGTATTATTGGATCTCTTGAAGAATCCATCCAAGATTGACAACCTTGGTGGATGAATTTGGGTTATCTTCTATGCAATTGTTCTCCTTTTCATTCTCTTGTTAGTATGATATAATCTTCTCTTTCTTTTTACTCTTTATCTTGTTTATTCATCCAAGTTTTAATCTTTGTTCATCTTATTGTTCTTAGTTCATCTTTTTCACTAGTTTCATTATGGATGTTTTTATTCTTGTTTTGATTCCTCTTGTTCTTGTTAGTTTTAAGTTGATTATGTTAGAGTAGTGTTCTTGCTAGGGTTAGTAGGGTGATTAGGGTGTTAATTGGGTGATTAAGGGTTTGTTAGAGATGTTGGTGGAAGATTTGGGTTTCCTCTTGGTTTGATGCATATCACATGTTTGTTGGAATGCTTGAATGACTAAGTAGTTGAGAATGCTTGTTTTTCTTGCCTTTCTTTTGTGGGTGTTAGTTTGTTGTGGGTTCGGTTCCCTCATTAAGTTGCGAGAGCCCGGTGAGGACGACCCCTAGGTCGGTCTAAGTAGCGAGAGCCCGAATTCGACCTAGGCCGCCATAGCGCGCTAGAACCCCGTTTGTCATGTGTGTCGCCGAGATTGGTTCTAGGTGGAACCTCTAGGTCGGTCTAAGTTGCGAGAGCCCGGACCAACCTAGATCACCCTACTACCTCCTTCGCTCTAGCTCTTCCTTGACCATTCCGTTACCCCTTTGACCCCGACCTAATCTTAGCCCGTTTTCCTTAGTTGTTCTTCTTAGTCATAGTCTAACCTTTCCCCCCTTCTTATCATTCTCTAGCTTAGCTCGTTGACTTAGTCTAGTATTTGGGCCGACCTAGTCTAGGCTATACATTACCGTCCCCGTGGATTCGACCCGACTTGCCCTATCTACCGTAAGAATAGCCGGTAAATTATTTGATCGGTGGGGATCCCGCGACAAATCCCCGCCGTCACTTTCCTTGCGTAAATGTAACCATACCCAGTCTCCGGGTTGGAATACCTTAGTCGGTCGGTTTTTGTTAGCCCGCCTTTTGTAGGTTTCATTTACCACCTCATTTCTAGCTCGGACTTGATCATGTAGCTTTGTCATAGCCTTGACCTTGTTCTCCGCGTCCTTGTGAACAAATTCCCCTTTAGGGATAGGGAGTAACTAGATAGGTAAATACGGGTTAAACCCATAAACTACCTCGAAGGGAGAGTGCTTAGTTGCATAGGTGGGAGATCTATTATAAGCCACAATAAAGTACGAGGTAAGGCCACAATAAAGTCCATCGACACATCTTCCCATGGTCGTTCTGGAACTGGTAATGGCATGTAGGCTCCTACTTTAAAGGAACTTTTCGTCATATGACAAGTAACACACTTGCCTATGATGTTTTGGACATCACCAATCATTTTTGGCCAATGAAAATGCTCGGATGATACGAGTAAGCTCGAACCCGACCCGATTATACTTGGACCGAACAAAGCCCACAATGAGACGATGGACTCACTCGGGATATTCGAACCAAGCTCAATCAAGTTAGGCGTGTGCATGCTCACACACGTCCCAAATAATGTCTAAGTACATTGGATAAAGTGAAAATTGCAACAAGTATTACGAAGATATGTGCAAGATTACAAGGGGATATTTTCGTGTGATTCCTACTCCAATTAAGCCAATACAATCTTCTCTTAAAGTGACAACAAGGTGGATTGATATCAACGTACATTGGATATCCATGGGATGCCGATTTCATGGAGATAAACGAGTATCTCACCCAAAATAAAAAGATGCAATCTTTTTCTTTATTAGGAAACACAATAAGGGAGATCCTATGAAGATCACCCATTTTAGGCGAGAAGATCAAAGAGATACACACAAAGGATAAGCTACTATATTTTCAAAGATTAGCTACTTGTTTCATTGATCCTGTATCTCTAAAATAGGCTAGTATATCATAAGATAAGAATAATATCTCGTAGGATAATCTACACGTATAAGGCTATATAAGTCGTGTTCAGTGTAATCATTATTCATTCAACAATTAAGCAATAAAAATTCAGCCAAGTTTTTTGATTTATTTCAAACCTTGTGAAAACCCATTTCGAGAAAGAACTTCGAAATCGCGTCGAGGAATTGGTGCGCCAATCTCTACGTTATTAGTTTCAGATTCAAGGTCGAATTCGGGCTAAATATCTTAGGTTAAGTTTGTCTTTTATTTCATCACAAAAAACCTTACGTAATTCAAAGTATTTTCTTTCCTAAAATAGACGTGACACAAAACCCAAAATCCAGGAAGACCTTAACCACGAACCAAGTTTATATTAACCTTAGTTCAATTTCACTCCAAAATTCACGTCATCACTCAAGGTTACATTAACCTTCCACCCAACTTCATTTCCTAATCTAAACCGCTTCCGCATTCGTATCATTTTGGTATCAGAGCCGTGTTTAGCGACATGGGAGATAACAAAGTCAACGACAACAATGTCAACAATGACGCAGGCAGCATTAATACTAGAAGGAGTAATGACGACAATCTCATCCAACAATTGCTCCCTGCCTTGCACAATTTGCCCGAGAACAGACCTGGGCACTACAAGAGAAATGCAGTTTAACTACTAATTTAGCAACTGCCTGAAATTTGGTCGCTAAATATATAAATTAGCTACTACTTTTGAGACATAAATATATTTAGTCTCAATTTAGAGATCAAAATATAGTGGTAGCTAATTACATCGCTATTATGGAGACTAAATAAAGACAATAGCAAATTTGGTATCTAATTTGAGTGTTTAGATACAGAAAAACGTCAGTAGCTAGAGTCGTCTCTATATATGTTGACACAAAATTACGTATAATGTGTTTAGTTTTTATCCAAGAGACCAAAGTAAATTCGTAAATAAACGTAGTAGTTAATTATTATAGAGACGAAACCAAGTGAGTAACAATTTTAGTATCTAATTTAAATTCTTAGCTACGGAAATAAATTGGTAGCTAAATTTAGTTATCCGTTGTTGTTACCACGTATTTTTTATTTTTCGTATGATAAAATATATTCATATTATTATTTTCTCATTATTGAAGCATTAAAAAAGTACCTTACAATCCACATTTTAATGATTAATTTTATCTTTATATATACATTCATTGCCCAAATAAACATAAATCTTTGAGTGGCTCAATGGTTTGAATGTTAGCCAAGTATGAGAAGGTTATGAGTTCGATTCCTCTTGTCAACGTTCACCAACAATTTCTATACAAGGGTCGGTGGTGCGGTGAATGGACGTACATGCAAGGACTTGTGGTGGTACGTGACACGTATGCCAAAAATACGGGAAGGTACTTTTATGTCATTTTAGATACTAAAAAAGTACGTCGCTAATTTTGCTACAACTGAATCGGTCTCTAAGTTCGTACCTAAATTAGCGACAAGGCGTTTAGCTACTAATGAAATTTAGTCGAAAATTCTGTCTCTAAGCCAATTAGCTACGAAATATTCAAGATTTGCTACCAAAGTTTCCAACTCTAAAATGACTTTACACGAAATATTCACGATTTGCTACCAAAGTTTCCAACTCTAAAATGACTTTACCTTGTAGTGGGGGGAGGTGTCAGGAGATTCGTGGATGTGCCCAAACCCCATGACGAATTCAAAGTCACGAATTGCCTGAATTCGGGGGAGGGATAGATCCGGAAGAATAGTTGGACTGGGAGCGTCAAATCGAGAGGATGTTCGAATTCACGGATGTCCCCGATGAGAAGCGTTGCAAGTATGATATCTTGAGGCTAACAAAAAGTGCGTCCCTATGGTTCGAAAGTATGAAGACTAGGCGAGCACAGGAGGAAAAGCCTAAGATCAGATCATGGGAGGAACTCAAAAATAAGTTACGCAAGAGGTATGTTCCTAAAAGTTACAAAATCGACTTATATCGTAAGGTAGCCGAATTGAAACAAGGGACCATGTCAATTAGTGCGTATATTGAGGAGTTCGAAAAGACATCTTTAATGTGTGAGTTAGAAGAACTCGAGGAACAAAAGATGGCTGGGTTTTGTAGGGGATTAAATCGTAACATAGCTGATGTGGTAGATTTACATCCTTATGCGTCGTTTGATTTATTATGCTCTTTGTGTTTAAAAGTAGAGGGCCAATTAAAACAACGAACTACTCTGACCACTAAAACAAACACTTGGACAAAATCCGAAACACCCAATAAATTCGGAGGGTCTAGTTCAAGTCAAACCCCAAAATCCGTAGTTGCCACCCAAACAACACCTAAAACAGACACCAAATCCAAAGACATGTCTAGGGTCCGTTGTTTTAAGTGTCAAGGATTCGACCACTTTCAAAGCGATTGTCCTAACAAAAGAGTCATTACATTAAGAGAGGCAATTAGCTATCGCGATGAATTGATGGAGGGTTTTAGTGACGAGGATGAACCATCATATGTCACGAATGAGGATGAGTTGGAGGGGGACGACGTGCTCGAGTTTGTAGCACCAAGTCATGTTGAGTCTTTGGTCTTACGTCGTACTTTGCACACCGTTGTTGAACCGGTTGTGGCCGAACAACGTGACCAAATCTTCCACACTAAATGTTTGGTCAAAGACAACTGGTGTAACGTGATTATTGATGGGGGGAGTTGTACCAACGTCGCCTCACAAGACATGGTTAAGAAATTAACCCTAACCACCACACCATACCCGAGACCCTATACCTTACATTGGCTCGACGATGGGAACCAAGTTAAGGTGACTAAACAAGTCCGCGTTGGTTTTACGATGGGTCCTTACAAGGACGAGGTGGTTTGTGACGTTATTTCCATGGATGCTTGTCACATGTTATTAGGCAGGCCATGGCAATTTGATCGCAATGTCCTTCATAAAGGACGAAGCAACGAGCATGAACTCATGGTGGATGGTAAGAAGGTCGTCCTAAGGCCTATGGCGTCGAAGGAGATTTGTTCGATTCATTCTAACCGTACTAACAAGCCGAGTTTATCAATGTCTGCTGATGAAAGAGACGTGGAGCAGGTTTTGGCTAGAGGAGAGCAAGTGTACGCGCTTGTGGCGTCTAACCTGTCCACAGTTTCAAGAGAGAATAACCTTGACCAAGGTTACATTAACCTTGACCAAGTTTACTCTAACCTTGACTCTGTTGAACGCGTTAAACCACTATTGTGTGAGTTTGACGATGTTTTCCCAGATGATTTACCAGCGGGTTTACCTCCATTGCGTGGAATCGAGCATCAATCTCGTACCCGGCGCACCCTTACCAAACAAGGCGGCTTATAGGAGTAACCCCGAAGAAACGAAAGAACTCCAACAACAAATTGAGGAGTTAATGGAACGAGGGTACGTAAGAGAAAGCATGAGCCCGTGCGCGGTTCCAGCTTTACTCGTCCCTAAGAAAGATGGCACATGGAGAATGTGCATTGATATCCGAGCAGTGAATAACATCACCATAAAATATCGATTCCCGATTCCCGAGACTCGATGATATGCTTGATGAACTTCATGGCTCAACCATCTTCTCCAAAATCGATCTTCGAAGTGGTTATCACCAAATTCGAATGAGAGAAGGAGATGAATGGAAGACCGCATTCAAAACCAAACATGGTTTATATGAATGGTTGGTCATGCCTTTCGGCCTTACTAATGTACCAACCACTTTCATGAGGCTTATGAACGGGGTTCTAAAGTCCTTCATTGGAAAGTTCGTGGTCGTGTACTTGGACGATATCCTAGTATACAGCAAGGGCATTGAAGAGCACCTACGACACTTAAGACAAGTGTTCGAAACGCTAAGAGTGCAAAAACTATACGGCAAAGCCAAGAAGTGCTCATTCTTGGTTGACAAAGTTATATTCCTTAGATACGTTGTATCTCGGGATGGAGTTGCCGTGGATCAAGAAAAGGTGGAGGCTATTCGTTCTTGGCCTATCCCTAGTACGGTGACTGAAGTACGATCATTCCATGGATTGGCTTCATTCTACCGACGATTTATTCGTGATTTCAGCACGGTTATGAGCCCAATCACGGGTTGCTTGAAAAAGGGAGCGTTTGATTGGAACGAACAAGCTCAAAAGGCGTTCGAAAAGATCAAGGAGTTGCTATGCAACGCACCTATACTCGCTCTACCCGACTTCTCTCAACCGTTTGAAGTTGAGTGTGACGCAAGTGGCGTGGGAATTTGGGCTGTCTTAACGCAAGCTCAACGACCCATTGCTTACTTTTCGGAGGATGAGATTACTTTTCACATCTTTCCATGGTCGTTCCGGAACTGGTAATGGCATGTAGGCTCCTGGTTTAAAGGAACTTTTCGCCATATGACAAGTAACACACTTGCTTATGATGTTTTGGACATCACCAATCATTTTCGGCCAATGAAAAATGCTCGTGTAAGATGTCGAGCGTCTTCTGGACCCCGAAATGTCCAGCTAAACCACCACCATGTGCTTTGGTAATTAATAATTCACGAATTGGATGCTTCGGAACACAAAGTCGATTTCCCTTAAATAGAAAACCCTCTTGTATCGTGTATTCCTTGTATCCACCTTTTTGACATTCCTCGAATATCTCCCTTAGTTCATCATCAAGCACATAGGATTCTTTGATTAACTCGAACCCTAGTATCTTCACTTCGAGCGTGGTAAGTAGCGCATATCTCCGTGATAAAGCGTCAACTACTACATTACTCTTGCCTTCCTTGTATTTTGATGAAAAATGGAATGGTTGAAGGAATTCAACCCACTTTGCATGTCTCGGGTTGAGATTTTGTTGCCCATGTATGTACTTGAGAGAATCGTGATCTGAGTGAAGTACAAAATGACTAGGGCGAAGATAGTGACTCCAATGGTCAAGTGCTCGAACGATCGCGTAGAACTCTTTGTCGTATGTAGAGTAATTACAACGAGCGCCCCCAATTTCTCCGAAAAGTAAGCAATGGGTCGTTGAGCTTGGGTTAAGACAACCCCAATTCCCACGCCACTTGCGTCACACTCAACTTCAAACGGTTGAGAGAAGTCGGGTAGAGCGAGTATAGGTGCATTGCATAGCAACTCCTTGATCTTTTCGAACGCCTTTTGAGCTTGATGATGAACTAAGGGAGATATTCGAGGAATGTCAAAAAGGTGGATACAAGGAATACACGATACAAAAGGGTTTTCTATTTAAGGGAAATCGACTTTGTGTTCCGAAGCATCCAATTCGTGAATTATTAATTCGCAAAGCACATGGTGGTGGTTTAGCCGGACATTTCGGGGTCCAGAAGACGCTCGACATCTTACACGAGCATTTTCATTGGCCGAAAATGATTGATGATGTCCAAAACTTCATAGACAAGTGTGTTACTTGTCATATGGCGAAAAGTTCCTTTAAAGCAGGAGCCTACATGCCATTACCAGTTCCGGAACGACCATGGGAAGATGTGCAAACTAATCTCATCCTCCGAAAAGTAAGCAATGGGTCGTTGAGCTTGCGTTAAGACAGCCCCAATTCCCACGCCACTTGCGTCACACTCAACTTCAAACGGTTGAGAGAAGTCGGGTAGAGCGAGTATAGGTGCGTTGCATAGCAACTCCTTGATCTTTTCGAAAACCTTTTGATCTTGTTCGTTCCAATCAAACGCTCTCTTTTTCAAGCAACCCGTGATTGGGCTCATAACCGTGCTGAAATCACGAACAAATCGTCGGTAGAATGAATCAAATCCATGGAATGATCGTACTTCAGTCACCGTACTAGGGATAGGCCAAGAACGAATAGCCTCTACCTTTTCTTGATCTACGGCAACTCCATCCCGAGATACAACGTATCCAAGGAATATAACTTTCTCAACCAAGAATGAGCACTTCTTGGCTTCACTACTACAAATAAGATTAAAGAGGATGGTTGGATAAGGAACCGTCCATTAGGTCGACGTCCTATTAAATCAAATAGCGCGGTTCCAAGAAGATCAAACCATCCTATTTAATTGCAGAACCGTCCTATTAAATTGTTTACAAATAGGACGATTGAAGGCAGAACCGTCCTATTACTTTGTTTACAAATAGAACGGTTATTCTACTGAACCGTCCTTTGTTATCAATTAAATAGGACGGTTTGACCTTCTTGGAACCGCGCTATTTTATTTAATAGGACATCGACCTAAAGGACGGTTCCTTATCCAACCATCCTCTTTAATCTTATTTGTAGTAGTGCTTTGCCGTATAGTTTTTGCACTCTTAGCTTCAAACACTTGTCTTAAGTGTCGTAGGTGCACTTCAATGCCCTTGCTGTATACTAGGATATCGTCCAAGTACACGACCACAAACTTTCCAATGAAGGACTTTAGAACCTCGTTCATAAGCATCATGAAAGTGCTTGGTGCATTAGTAAGGCCGAAAGGCATGACCAACCATTCATATAAACCATGTTTGGTTTTGAATGCGGTCTTCCATTCATCTCCTTCTATCATTTGAATTTGGTGATAACCACTTCGAAGATCGATTTTGGAGAAGATGGTTGAGCCATGAAGTTCATCAAGCATATCATCGAGTCTCGGAATCGGGAATCGATATTTTATGGTGATGTTATTCACTGCTCGGCTATCGATGAACATTCTTCATGTGCCATCTTTCTTAGGGACGAGTAAAGCTGGAACTGCGCACGGGCTCATGCTTTTTCTTACGTACCCTCGTTCCATTAACTCCTCAATTTGTTGTTGGAGTTCTTTCGTTTCTTCGGGGTTACTCCTATAAGCCGCCTTGTTTGGTAAGGGCGCGCCGGGCACAAGATCAATTTGATGCTCGATTCCACGCTATGGAGGTAAACCCGCTGGTAAATCATCTGGGAAAACATCGTCAAACTCACGCAATAGTGGTTTAACGCGTTCAACAGAGTCAAGGTTAGAGTAAACTTGGTCAAGGTTAATGTAACCTTGGTCAAAGTTATTCTCTCTTGAAACTGTGGACAGGTTAGACGCCACAAGTGCGTACACTTGCTCTCCTCTAGCCAAAACCTGCTCCACGTCTCTTTCACTAGCAAACATTGATAAACTCGGCTTGTTAGTACGGTTAGAATGAATAGAACGAATCTCCTTCGGCGCCATAGGCCTTAGGACGACCTTCTTACCATCCACCATGAGTTCATGCTCGTTGCTTCGTCCTTTATAAAGGACATTGCGATCAAATTGCCATGGCCAGCGTAATAACATGTGACAAGCATCCATGAGAATAACGTCACAAACCACCTCGTCCTTGTAAGGACCCATCGTAAAACCAACGCGGACTTGTTTAGTCACCTTGACTTGGTTCCCATCGTCGAGCCAATGTAAGGTATAGAGTCTCGGGTGTGGTGTGGTGGTTAGGGTTAATTTCTTAACCATGTCTTGTGAGGCAACGTTGGTACAACTCCCCCCCATCAATAATCACGTTACACCATTTGTCTTTGACCAAGCATTTAGTGTGGAAGATTTGGTCACGTTATTCGGCCACAACCGGTTCAACAACGGTGTACAAAGTACGACGTAAGACCAAAGACTCAACATGACTTGGTGCTACAAACTCGAGCACGTCGTCCCCCTCCAACTCATCCTCATTCGTGACATATGATGGTTCATCCTCGTCACTAAAACCCTCCATCAATTCATCGCGATAGCTAATTGCCTCTCTTAATGTAATGACTCTTTTATTAGGACAATCGCTTTGAAAGTGGTCGAATCCTTGACACTTAAAACAACGGACCCTAGACATGTCTTTGGATTTGGTGTCTGTTTTAGGTGTTGTTTGGGTGGCAACTACGGATTTTGGGGTTTGACTTGAACTAGACCCTCCGAATTTATTGGGTGTTTCGGATTTTGTCCAAGTGTTTGTTTTAGTGGTCGGAGTAGTTCGTTGTTTTAATTGGCCCTCTACTTTTAAACACAAAGAGCATAATAAATCAAACGACGCATAAGGATGTAAATCTACCACATCAGCTATGTTACGATTTAATCCCCTACAAAACCCAGCCATCTTTTGTTCCTCGAGTTCTTCTAACTCACACATTAAAGATGTCTTTTCGAACTCCTCAATATACGCACTAATTGACATGGTCCCTTGTTTCAATTCGGCTACCTTACGATATAAGTCGATTTTGTAACTTTTAGGAACATACCTCTTGCGTAACTTATTTTTGAGTTCCTCCCATGATCTGATCTTAGGCTTTTCCTCCTGTGCTCGCCTAGTCTTCATACTTTCGAACCATTGGGACGCACTTTTTGTTAGCCTCAAGATAGCATACTTGCAACGCTTCTCATCGGGGACATCCGTGAATTCGAACATCCTCTCGATTTGACGCTCCCAGTCCAAGTATTCTTCCGGATCTATCCCTCCCCCGAATTCAAGCAACTTCATGACTTCGAATACGTCCTGGGGTTTGTGCACATCCATGAATCTTCTGACACCTCCCCCAGGTCTGTTCTCGGGCAAATTGCGCAAGGCACGGAGCAATTGTTGGATGAGATTGTCGTCATTACTCCCTCCAGTATTGATGCTGCCTGCGTCATTGTTGACATTGTTGTCGTTGACTTTGTTATCTCCCATGTCGCTAAACACGGCTCTGATACCAAAATGATGCGAATGCGGAAGCGGTTTAGATTAGAAAATGAAGTTGGGTCGAAGGTTAATGTAACCTTGAGTGATGACGTGAATTTTGGGGTGAAATTGAACTAAGGTTAATATAACCTTGGTTCGTGGTTAAGGTCTTCCTGGATTTTGGGTTTTGTGTCACGTCTATTTTAGGAAAGAAAATACTTTGAATTACGTAAGGTTTTTTGTGATGAAATAAAAGACAAACGTAACCAAAGATATTTAGCCCGAATTCAACCTTGAATCCGAAACTAATAACGTAGAGATTGGCGCACCAATTCCTCGACGTGATTTCGAAGTTCTTTCTCGAAATGGGTTTTCACAAGGTTTGATATAAATAAAAAAACTTGGCTGAATTTTTATTGCTTAATTATTGAATGAATAATGATTACACTGAACACGACTTATATAGCCTTATACGTGTAGATTATCCTACGAGATATTATTCTTATCTTATGATATACTAGCCTATTTTAAGAGATAAATGATCAATGAAACAAGCAACTAATCTTTGAAAATATAGTAGCTTATCCTTTGTGTGTATCTCTTTGATCTTCTCGCCTAAAATGGGTGATCTTCATAGGATCTCCCTTATTGTGTTTCCTAATAAAGAAAAAGATTGCATCTTTTTATTTTGGGTGAGATACTCGTGTATCTCCATGAAATCGGCATCCCATGGATATCCAATGTACCTTGATATCAATCCACCTTGTTGCCACTTTAAGAGAAGATTGTATTGGCTTAATTGGAGTAGGAATCACACGAAAATATCCCCTTGTAATCTTGCACATATCTTCGTAATACTTGTTACAATCTTCACTTTATCCAATGTACCTAGACATTATTTGGGACGTGTGTGAGCATGCACACACCTAACTTGATTGGGCTTGGTTCGAATATCTCGAGTGAGTGCATCGTCTCATTGTGGGCTTTGTTCGGTCCAAGCATAATCGGGTCGGGTTCGAACTTACTCGTATCAAGTATGACGATAGCTACAATAATTATTATGATATTTATGAATTTATCCATATTACATCGTGTGAGATGACCACTTGACCATGCCTTAGCTCGGGAAGTCGGGAGTCATAAGTGGGAGTGATAAAGAGTGGCTTGATGATCGGAGTTCGAGGTCGTTTTGCCCGCGCCTTGGGATGAGACATCAAACGACCATCTTACCTTAGGGGAGCCACGAGAAGGTTGAGCGTTGAGTGCGAGGAGAGGAGTGTATGTTTTGTTCTTGATGGAGGCATAAAAAGCACGGTGGGTGAGGGTGTGAGTATTTTCACATCTTTTATCTTATACTCGGTATATTGGAGTAAAAATTATATTGTCGATTCTACTCACCAATGAATTGTGTCCAAAAAGTAGAGGTAAAGAATTAAATAGAACAGATGAACTAAAAGATAAACAAATGATCGAAATGAAAAGAGCATCAATATGTATACAACCGGATTCAATAATGAAAATATATGAATAATGAATTCCTAACTTAATACCAAATTTATCAACCCGTTTTAAGTTGAAGTACTCCGTTTATCAATATATGCCCATCTGGCCGTCCTTAACTACAAATTTGGATTAGTGTTAAAACATACTAGTAAAAGGGATCGTTTGGTTGTCCTCTTCAATCATGAAAAGTTCTAAAGGGATCGTTTGGATTGATAAATTAGGATGATGATAGGTTGCCCATTTTATGGGAATTGCAATTTCCCAAGGAACTTCACTTCCTGCATAATAGGGAGGTGACCTAGGTTGCACAAACACTGACACGGACACGGACACGGAGACGTATCGGACAAGGAACACGGCGTTCAAAAATTTATAGGACACGGACACGACAGAAAAAATAAATCAATATACATATTTAAACAAAGAAAATTTGAAGATTTTTACACCTAAATTATAGGTTTGGTTACTTAAACTATCGCAAATATCGTAAAATAACAAAACAAAAATTAAAGTCGTATAAACTCAAAGTTAAAATCAAATCTTAAAAACCTCAAACAATTATACTACTGTAATATAATAATTAATTAATTATTTAGTCTGAAGTAGAATGTTTATAGTATCAAGTAACCCCATAAACATATAATATTGTTGTTTTATTAAAGTCTACAAATTCATAAACAACGATAAGTGTATCCGATGAGTCTCCAAATAGTATGAATCGTGGCCGACACGTCTCAAATTAACATAAAACGTGTCCGACACGTCTCTAAATAAATAAAAAAAACCAGACACGGTTTTTCAGGTGTCCGAGACGTATTGTCGTGTGTCCGACGTGTGTCGGTGTCCGATACGACACGACGGTTTGGAGGAGTGTCCGTGCAACCTAAGAGGTGGCTCACCCAGTCCCCTCGGTATGTATAACTTCTCACATGAATTAATTTCCATTATGACAACCAAACAACAATTTTGTAATTCACCTGAAATACAAAATCATGTGAATTTAAGTTCCGATAACTTCATTTTTTCATGGTAAACCAAACGACCCCAAAGTATACTAATGATAAGATTAAGACTAATTTGTTTGTTAACTCCTTTCACATGGAGGCAGCAAGCCAGCAAGTGAGTGGTGAGAATGGTGACCCATCGTAACAGACGACTATGATCCAAATCTTTCACTCTCAGTGAATGATCCAAACCTTGAGAAAAGAAATCACCCATCTTTTCTTTTAGTTTAATGAAACATTGAACACAACGGCGAATGCGCAACATTTGTAATCTAGCGAATGCAAAAGCGCTCTACTGTTTTTGGAGTCTCTCCACATATTCCATCACAATGGAGTATATTATCTTCCTTATCTTCACATGAAGTGCGTTACAAAATTGACGTATATTTTGTGTTGCAATATTTAAGGTAATTACTCGGATCGAGTTTGTATCCAATTAGTTGATCTTTTTTGATACGGTTATAATTTATTTTATAAGTATATCCATGCGTTATCCATATAGATGGAGGAATCACGTTTTCTAGTCATTTCTAGACATTCTACCTTTTGTCTCATCAATTGAATCACCCATTCAAACAAGCAAGAATTTGTGATATGTGATACTATAGATTTTTGCTCATCGGCGACAATTCTAAGAAGATTATTCAGTATATTTTCGAAATAAAGTCACTCAATAGACAACCAATCATTTTGTTGTCCGTAGAGAAGAAAATTGCTTGCAAATCATGATTTGTGACGTCAACAAACTTGTGAAGATTCACACCTGATTTAAATAATGTTAAAATAAAAGGGGGTTATGCGACGTTATAAGCTCTTGACTACTACTAAAAGAAAGGCTTGTTAAATGTTTATCCTATCAAACTGTACAAAGGATATGATGTGTAACGTGTTTATCCGTATACATCGATAAAAAAAAATCATACTAGTACTACACTACTACTCTTTTGCATATTACATACTCCCTTCATCCCACTAATATTTCTCACATATATTCCAATGTGAGGAACATAATAATCAAATGAGTACTCCATATATCGTATAAATATGTGATATTTTCGTATCATATTCTCACATGTCTCTCATCAAAGTTTTCGTCCATGATGAACTTTGGATCAAGGAAGTATGATACATATTCGAAAATCGAGAAGATATAATACCACTATCTAAGGCTCAACCATATATTTTGTGCTTTAAAAAATGAACGTAAATTGATAATTATTTTAATAAATAAATGATATATATAGTCTTAAGCATTGTAATTAAAGTTTTAAAAAAAATGAAATAAAAACTCTAACCAAACATCAATGATATCAATATATACATAAATCTTAAAAATTATGAGTATATTTATCACGAAGCCTTGTTCAACTAGTAGAGTAGTGTATTTTATTTTTTTTGGAGATTGAAAATAGTTATGAGTTTGATGCATTGATGCATGCGTCTAATTATATGATAAGGAGTAGTTGACTATAATTAGCTTAAGCAATTCATGGTTTACCATCATTAGTTTAACCCCTACTGGTCTACTACCACACTTCCTTCCACTACCACCAATCAAGATCATCATCCTTCTTAAATTAATATTCACCGTTGTTATTTTAAGTGCTTAACCGTTTTCTATAAAGTAGACTTGTGGAGGACCATCTTTATTTAAAACAACAATTTATAGACCCTTGAAAATAAAGCACGTAATCAGCTTTCCCTCACTCCAAATCATTTTCTCCAACACCGTTTCATTCAGCTTTTGTCTTCACACTCTCTTCCATTTGCTCATCTACTCCTCCAATACTATAAACAACCCCCATATTATACCACCTCAATAAACACAGTAAAATTCTATATAATCCTGTATGTTTTTTGGGTAAAAAAAAAGGAGGTAATTATAAATTTATAATGGAGCGTTATGAGATGGTAAGAGATATTGGTTCTGGTAATTTTGGGACTGCTAAACTTGCAAGAGATAAGTGTACCAGTGAACTGTTTGCTGTCAAATTGATTGAAAGAGGTGAAAAGGTCTGATTTTGATCAATACCCTTTACATTTCAATCCATTTTTTTATTATGTCGATTCGATTTTATGCTTAAAGTTTGAATCTTTATGCTTATTTTGATTTGGTGTGGATAAATGATGGTGCAGATTGATGAACATGTTCAGAGGGAGATTATGAATCATAGCTCTTTGAAGCATCCTAATATCATTAAGTTTAAGGAGGTATTGTCTTAACTTTAATTAGGATTCCTGTTATTAGGGTTCTTTTTGTTGCAATTCAATTGGAAACCCTTCAGCCAGGGTAATGGTTAAGGGACGAGTATATCCGTCACAAGTTTGTGACAAGTCGAGTATCGATACTCCCAGTGTCTTATCTACCCTTGTGGATGATAGTTGACTCCGGATATACCCGTCACAGGTGAGACATACTGATGGGGAGTAATGTTTAGTTCAGGTATAGTATGGTCACTGGTCAGTTCATTTCTGATCCATTGTTGGATTCAGTACAGGTCCTCAGATAAGTTCATTCTTTTCCTTAAGTGGTTCACTTTAGTTTAGTTAGTTTCTGTCCGAAAGAACGGGTTTAAAGGAGAAAGTTAGGGAAAGGATGGATGAAAAATAAAGGGTTGGTGAGGAACTGTATTTTCCATTTGAGGCTAATGCATTAGCTATGTTGCTCGGACTCGTTTACAAGTGTCTGACACGACTATTTTTATGAAATTTTTTGCATATTTTGGCTTTAAGTGAAGAGTCCAAGTTCCGAGTGTCAAGTATGTGAGGTAATCAGAGAGAGTAACATACTTCATTAGTGTATTACCATCTCCTTATCTTGTTCCTTTATCCAAACCACCACTAATTCCTATTTTACTTTTTTTTTTCCCGCCTCAATCGCCATTTAATTACCCCCAATTCAAGCGAGGCCTGAAAATGTTTGTTGTAATCGTTGTTTTTTTTGGTCTAGAGAAGAGCGCACTACGTCGCAGGTAATAATCGAACCTCCAACCTTTCGGTTGAAGTAAGGGAGCTCTTGCCCTTTCTTCTCTTTGTTTGTGTACTTATTTAAAGAATATTCTGGGTTATAAATATGGGCTGCTAGCATAATCATAGTAATACAGAATATGTGAATATGTAAGGTGGATCAACAACTACTCCACCAATAATGGTAATAAAATATATAAATCCTGCTAGAAAATGGGAAAATGTGTGGATCAAACTCAATTATTGGTGGAGGATGACCAATCAAGCATTTAATAGTCAACATTTGGATGCTGCTTCTTATTGTGATCTCCCTGTAATATTGCACCATGGTCACCCGCACTCTACCTCGTCTATTATTCTCCACTGAATACCGATTTTGTTGGCTATTCCACAATGCATTCCCACTTCGTAAACTAAGTTTGTTAGATGACCCGTCGAGTCAGGCCTTTGTTAACACCAGGATAAGTTGTTGCCTTTGTTAATACGAGGTTTGGAGGATTGTATGGTGGCAAACTCGAAGGTCTGGAACCAGCTTTCCCATTTATTAGTTGATGTACATAAACTTAAAACTGAAACTTTACTGGATTTTGCTTGTGAAGTTCTGCTTGTTTCTATCTCCCGTGAATTGTATCTGATGGATGGAGAGTTGGTGTCTTACGAAAAACGAAGTAAAAGACACCAGCTAACTTAAGTACTTGAGTATTTGTGAAAGAGAAACTTACAGTCATTATAGATGTATATGAGTATATACACTGCAAACCTATTAATTGTGTGATGGTGGCTCTTTTTTTTTTTGCAGGTGTTAGTGACTCCTACACATCTTGCTATCGTAATGGAATATGCTGCAGGAGGAGAGCTCTTTGAGCGAATAAGTAATGCCGGCAAATTTAGGGAGGATGAGGTACTGTTGATATTATTCCCTCCATCTCATTTATACTGTCTATATTTTCTTCCTTTTGTTTTATCCCAAATAACTGGCCCTTTCTATATGTTTTAATAAAAAATCCGTACCTAAATAAGTACTTGTAACATAATGGTATAGGTAATGTGATCTCCTTGCATGTAAATTATTTAAGTCAAGGGGTAGTAATGGTATTTCATATTTTAATCTTACTTATGACGAGTAGTCGATGAGACAACCTAAATAGGATGAAGGGAGTATTTAGTGGTATAATCATTTGTATTGCAGCTAATCACTTTTTCAGTTGAAACACAACTTGTGCTACATGTAGTACGCAGTGATGCTCAATTTTTTTTTTTTCCCGTTTCACTTACTAGATTATGTTGCATTCTTCTCGTACCTATCTTAAAGATGGTATGAGATAGAAGAATGGAGTGACTAATAGTGATGATAGCTATCGATATTTCTGTTTCTGATCCATTTTGTTTGATTCAGGCAAGATTTTTCTTTCAGCAGCTGATATCTGGTGTCAGTTATTGTCATTCATTGGTAAGTGCCAAGATCTGCTTTGATTTTTGCTTTTCGTTGTCCCATTTCATATGTTGTACATTCATCATATTCAAGTTCATCTGTTTTATGCAGCAAATATGTCACAGAGATCTCAAGCTTGAGAATACACTTCTAGATGGAAGCACCGTGCCTCGCGTAAAAATATGTGACTTTGGGTACTCTAAGGTAAATTGTTTAGGAACTGTGTGCTGCTTAACCTCGATAGTATGAAGCCATGTTTTTTTTTTATTATTAGCCCCCAACTCATTGTAGCTTATATTCTACTCCGTAGAATAATGAAGGCTTTCTTATAAACTACTTTTTCTGTGACGGGTGTCTTGCAGTCTTCAGTATTGCATTCCCAACCCAAATCTGCAGTTGGAACACCAGCTTACATTGCTCCAGAAGTGCTAGCCAAGAGAGAGTATGATGGAAAGGTGATGTTTTGTCTCAAGGCCGATAATCTCCTTTCCTTTCCTTTCCTTTCCTTGTTTCACGGTGTATATCTTAGTTGTTTCTCAGACCTAATTGCAAGTTATGTATTCCTTGTAGATTGCAGATGTTTGGTCATGTGGTGTCACCTTATATGTCATGTTGTTCGGAGCTTACCCCTTTGAAGACCCAGAAGATCGGAATAACTTCAGAAAATCACTAGTTGTAAGTAACGCAGTAATATGATCTTCAATTGGACGGTTGTTTCTCACGCTAAAGTGCTCATCCATGACTGCATTATCTTTCAGAGGATCCTTGCAGCGCAATACTCGATCCCAAATAATGTTCCAATCTCTTTGGAGTGCCGGCATCTCATATCGCGTATATTTGTAACCAATCCCGAAAAGGTAACCTTTGTGAATGTACATAGAGGTGGCCTAAAGATCAATAGAAGAATGATCGACTTTTGAGTTTGATTGACTTGAACTTTTTTGGTGTTGAACAGAGAATAACTATCCCGGAAATAAAAAACCATCCATGGTTTATGACGAACTTACCGGTAGAGTTCATGGAAGGGGGAAGCTGGCAAAGCAACGTGATTAATCAGCCGTCACAAAGCATGGAGGAAATACTGTCTATAATACACGAGGCAAGACAACCTCTTCACCCGCCTAATACAAATGGGCTTCTGAATGGTGCTAGCATGGATTTCGATGACTTGGATATCGACACAGATTTGTATGATATTGAAAGTAGTGGTGAATTCGTATGCTCTATGTAAGTATGTATCAGCGGATGAAGATATGTAATGTTGCCTGTTTTTATCATATGTTGTATATTATGCACAACATAAAACTATTTCCCCCCCATATTAGAAGCAGTTGTGTATAGTAAAAAAAGAAGCAATTATGTGTGCGAAATTAGAAGTATGGCGTTTGTGCCAGATCAATAGAAGCACCATTTGCTTATGCTTTTTTTTTTTGGAATAAATGGAGTATGTTTGTATCGGTAATGGCCTGATGCTGGTGCCTGAGTTTTTACTGCTTGTTCGGAATTACCTCGGAACCAAAATCCTAATCTCTTTTTTGAGATCCAACTATGTGCTCCTTATAAGTATGCGATTACTCTTTATGTTTTAAGACTTTCCGTCAATTATTTATCTATGTTATTTGTGTGAAATATTTTAATCAATGTAAATTAGCGATTGAGACGAGGGAGTACTTTCTCCAAATCTCTTAAGCTCTATATCATCATCAACTCTAAAGCATGGATTAAGGGTGCTAAAGAGCCGATTCAAACCCGAGTTTGATTTTACCCGACTTGTGCTCATTAAGAAAAACTCAAGCTCTAACGGAGCCCATGGTTGCATGACTTGACTCGTGAAGTTGTCGAGCTGATCCCCACGAGTCGAGTTTAAAGTAAGCCAAACTCAAGTTGTCTCAAGTCTCATTGTCTAAATACACGACCTCCAACATTTTGCTTTCAAAAACGCATGCTTTTGGTTATATCTAAATATTTTCAATAAGTTTATTTCCGAGTCAGTCCATTCACATCCAATAAATTTCGTATAGGACACTCTCGGCCATAATCGAGTTTATTCGGACCGGGTCATTTAAATAGACTCGAGTCTCGAGGTATATTATATACTCCGGAGCATTGTAAAGTTCCAACCCAACTACAAGAAATGGCCAAGATAAAATAGAAGCCCAAAGCCCAGAAAAAAAAAAGGCCTTTGGGAAAAGAAGATGCAATAAATAGGGAGGAGGTTTGCGATACGTGAAAAACCCTAGACGAAGAAGAGTGAGGTGCAGGTGTATATCATCAAGAAGAGCGCAGCCTCAATCCTCCATTGCCCACCATGAAGGTTCCTTCACTTCTTTTTACCTCATTGCTCTCTCTTTTCATTTTGTGCTTTGATTTGATTCAACCAAATTCTATGTTAAAGTTTTAATGTTTGTTGATGTTGATTTTGAAATGAGTGCAGTTCAATATTGCCAACCCTACTACAGGGTGCCAGAAGAAGCTCGAGATTGACGACGACCAGAAACTGTCAGTCTTTTCTTAATCAATTTGTTTGGTTTTATAATTAGGGTTTTGGTGGCATTTTGATTCTGTTATCTCTATCGATGGTGTTTTCTAGATCTGCCTTATTTGAAGCATTCTCTAGATTGTAATAAAAATCATCTCTTTTTGTGTTTAATCTGAGTTGTTGGGTTATAAAGCTTATGAAATGCCTACTCTCTTCGTCTAAGTCATTTGTTTAGCTTTGATTGCGGAAATGTCTACTATCGTTTCTGTTTTTCCTATATTGTCTATATGAATTAGACATTAAATGGCATTTGATAAGAAAAGTAGGAAATTGGCTTGGTGATAGGTGATAGGTGAAATTGAAGCTGAAATCTAATATATTAAATTGAAAAATGCCACTGATCTGTTGAAGTTTGAATGATTTTGTTGTTTTGAGGTATACATTAATGAGGATCGGCTGTATTTCCGTGTCAGTTCATCTATCCTGCATTTAGTTGAGTAGTGATGTATTGATCTCAACCGGAAATTTGTGCGTCATATTAGTGTTTGGTGACCTTTAGACTTGTGTAGGCAAATGCGTTGTTGGAGCACTTGGCTCATAGAGCTAATAGTGCGTCCAACCCTTTTGTTTGCCGATATTGAATCGAGATAACCAATGCTTGCATTTTTGCCTTATATTTTCATGGCTTTTGTGCATTCAGGTGCTCGCACATCTGTCCTCATGCTTGCCACCTCTGTTTCTTGTCTATTTAGTTTGATTTTTGTGCTAAAAGTAGTATTTCACCCAAATTCCTGTCTGTTGTGCCCGGTTGATATGTTGATCCCATGAGAATTTTCCTCTTGTTTACCTGTTAAAGACTTCCACCCAATGATTATTTTCCCGTAGGAAATTGTTTGGAATGAGTGTCAACAAATCGATGAAATAAAGTGTTCATTTTGTCTTTGCTCAGCTTACCATTGGTCTTAGGATGTAAGCTCATATGTATTTGTTGTTCTCTTGTGGAGATGTATATTTAACTTGTTTTCATTGATTGCTAAACAGTCGGGCTTTCTATGACAAGAGAATCTCTCAAGAGGTCTCCGGAGATGCCCTTGGAGAGGTTAGTTTATCACATTAAAATTCACATTAAAAGCTTCGGTGTGAATTTCAGCTAGTGTAGTTTACTCGATTCTCATGTGTCATTGATTACAGGAATTTAAGGGGTACGTTTTCAAGATCAAAGGAGGATGTGACAAACAGGGATTCCCCATGAAGCAGGGTGTTCTGACTCCCGGCAGAGTCCGCCTTTTGCTCCACAGAGGTTTGTTTTTCAATTTTTTTGAATTCTTAACTAGTGGCCTTGGTTTATGTATTTTATCTGATGGTGTAATCTTCTGGTAGGAACAAGCTGCTTCCGTGGTCATGGAAGACGTGATGGAGAGCGTCGTCGAAAGTCTGTTCGTGGGTGCATTGTCAGCCAAGACTTGTCTGTTTTGAACTTGGTTATCGTGAAGAAGGGTGAGAATGACCTCCCTGGATTGACCGATACCGAAAAGCCAAGAATGAGAGGTCCCAAGAGGGCATCCAAGATCAGAAAGCTTTTCAACCTCAACAAGGAAGATGATGTTCGCAAGTATGTCAACACTTACCGCAGGACCTTCACCAACAAGGCTGGTATGTTTTCTCCTCTTCATCTTTCACTTCTATTCTTACCAACTTATTTTGAACTTGCTTTAGTCCTGTTTCCTTTTAGTTCTGTTCAATTCACTTTAACTTAAGTTGACTTTAGTAACATTCAATTCACTTAAGTTAAGTCCACTTCTATTAATTTCTGCTTGGCTCATCCCATTCAACCATGTTCTGTTCACTTCATCCCCGTTCAATTCTGTTCAGTCAAGGGTAGCTCATTTTGGCTCACTTAACTTAAGTGAATGCCGTTTTATCAGGAAAGTACAGGGCTTTGGTCTTTCATACTCGTTTGTCTTACTCAATAGAGTGAAATCCTTGATTCTCATGTCTTGATATTCTCGATTTTTCTTGTTCTAGGCAAAAAGATTAGCAAGGCTCCTAAGATCCAGAGGTTGGTAACCCCATTGACCCTCCAAAGGAAGCGTAGAAGAATTGCCTTGAAGAAGAAGAGGATCACCAAGGCCAAGGCTGATGCTGCTGAGTACCAAAAGCTTTTGGCTTCGAGGTTGAAGGAGCAGAGGGAGAGGCGAAGTGAGAGTTTGGCCAAGAGGAGGTCCAAGATTTCGACTGCCTCTAAGAGGGCTTCCGAAGCCTCTTAGATCTATCCCTTCCTAACTTTATGGTATTTGATCAAATCACTGTGATGTTAGTTTTGGGATGACATAACTCATGGGCTTGTTGCATTTGGGTAGAGATTTGTAGTACCTTTTTGAGCTTTTCTATTTGTTTCTAAAATACAGTACTTGTTTTTTTGTTATGGGATGGAGTTTTATGTTGAACAATATAGCATGCACCTCTACTTTAAATTACTTCCGGCAGCTTATAGACCGTATTGAGGTTATTTTGTTGTTTATAATTGAGTTGCATGTAGTTTACTAAGTTGGGTATCAATACGTTCTTGAATCCTTTGCGATTTGCTCTTTTAGAAGATTTGAGATATGAAGTATGTATTTCAGTAACTGGCAAGTTAGAAACTTGCTCTATCCTAGTTTAAGGATGCCGAGTGAATCTGGTAATCTTAGGTATAAAATTTGGTTCTTGGCTCGTTAACTCCAAACTGATTGGTTGTGGGAAATTGCATTCTTAACCTTTCTTGTGTGGGAAATTGCATTCTGAACTTACAATCCCTCTTAAGCGAAAATATCCCCATGGTAATGTTTTATACTCGGAATATAACTTGATTTATTTGTGGCAGATGCTTGCGAGCTGGGCATAGTAACTGTCTATTTGAAAGCTAAATGAGGTAATGTTTATAGAAATGGACATAAAATAAACATTTCATACAAGAATTTCTGAAATTAATGTATTTTTCCCTCATGGAGGATTAGTGACACCATCTCATACGAGAATGTGTTCGAAAAATGTAAATTCTGGGGAGAAGAAACGAAAATGTAGAACACCTGATACATGAATTTGTGAGAAGAACTGAGATTCCGGGAGCGAAAGTAAAATAAAAGGTAGGACGATATACTAAGAGGCCAATGAAGGTTGAGACTTCATCCTCCTCTTCCTAAGCCGGTCTGCAATAATGAAGGCAAGCTCCAGAGATTGGGAAGCATTGAGACGAGGGTCACAATGCGTGTGGTAACGCGAGCTTAAATCGTCGAAGGTCACACTTTGGCCCCCACCGATGCACTCTGTCACGTTTTGACCCGTCATCTCAAGGTGAACTCCTCCGGGATGGCTTCCTTCTTGATCATGCACATCAAAGAATGCTCTCACTTCAGCCTGTTCATCATCAACTACAATGTTAGTATACGAAACAAACATAAACAAAAAGCTTGAGTCCTATAGGAAGTAAACATACCAGAATAGCATCAAAGGGTCTGGTCTTCAGGCCACATGGAGCTTTAATGGTATTCCCGTGCATGGGATCACTGACCCATGTGACGATTTGGCCTGCTTGACGGACAGCCCGAATCAAGGGAGGAAGCTTCACTCTCATATTCTCGGCTCCCATTCTAGTGATTATCGTAATTCTCCCTGGTTTGTTGTCAGGGTTCAGGATATCGATGAGCTTAATCAGCTCATTTGGATCCATCTTGTCACTCACCTGCACCACACCACACCACAAACAGTTCATTACGACTATGACTCAGTTCCATCACGGAGATCATTAGACTCTGACTTTGTCATATAAGTCCGTGTTTTAGTTGAGATAAAATACCTTGATTCCGAGGGGGTTGGCAATTCCTCTGAGGAACTCGACATGGGCGCCAGGAAGCTGCCTAGTACGTTCACCAACCCAAAGAAAATGCGCAGAACAGTCATAGAATCGACCTGAAGTCGAATCTTTCCTGGTAAGAGCTTGCTCATAAGGCAACAACAAGCACTCATGGGATGTCCAGAACTCGGTCGACTGCAATGATGGGTGATCAAGTGTGATTCCTGCAGCAGCCATGAATCCAAGGGCCTCATCCACACGATGGGCTAATTCTCGGTACCTGCACCATTCATCAAACCACCAACGTTAAAAACAGAACCAACTCGGAATTTAGTTCAATTCAGTTCAATTAAGCCCACTGCAGACTAAGAAAAGAAGGCATATATACTTGTCAGCCTGCTCACTGTTGAGGGCAAAGTCGAGATTCCAGTGAGAAAGGCGCTGCACAGCAGCATAACCACCCGTGGCAAAGGCTCTGAGAAGGTTCAAGGTAGCGGCCGACTGAGAGTAAGCCCTTATCAGCCTCTGTGGATCAGGAATCCTTGACTTCTCGTTGAATTCGTCTCCGTTAATGTTGTCCCCTCTGTAACTTGGCAACTTCACACCATCTTTCTCTTCCATATTGTCTGATCTTGGCTTTGCAAATTGCCCTGCCATTCTTCCTACCTGTTTTTTTTTTTAATATAAACTCAATAATTAGTTCAGTTTCATATGATTCCTAGCAGTCTACCACTACTCAACATGAAACAACAATTATGTTGTTTTTTAGTATTACAATTCAGACAAACGAACTTTGAGGTTGTCGGTAGTCGATACAGCCTTTGATCATTTCTGTAACACAAATTCTCATATGAAACGGTTTTACAACATTCATTTTCACAAACTCATACTTGTACTACATATCCAACTTTATATTGTTTTTCTTTGAAAGTCAAAGTCCAATCTCGACAAAACACAACATTTCTAAAAAGTCAAACCGTGATTTTGCATCAGTTTGTGAGAGGACAACTTGCGGACAAAATTTGTCCCTGGAAAACTAATTGATGTAACATACATTTACATCAAAATTACATTCCCTCACTAAAAATCAATATCAAAAGGACGTACCTTGACAACAGGTATTTGACCGGCATAGGTAAGGACAGTGCTCATTTGAAGAATAACCCTGAAAGTATCCCGAATATTATCGGCCTTAAACTCCTTGAAACTCTCGGCACAGTCGCCTCCCTGTAGGAGGAACGCATTGCCCAGGGCTGCCTCGGCAAGGCGTTCCTCCAAAGCCCGGGATTCCCCAGCGAAGACAATCGGTGGAAAATCCTGGATAGTCTTCAAGACAGCCTCCAGCGCCCCCTGGTCGGGGTACTCGGGGAGCTGGAGCGCTGTCTTAGACCTCCAGGTGTCCAAGGTCCACGCCTTGTCTACTAAGGCGTCGGCCTTGAGACTGGTGGCGGAGTTTGATGAGGAGTGGATGGCGGAGATTGGGCGGAGGTGGGTGGGGAGGCGGGAGAATGCGGTGGGTAAGAAGGTGGGGAGAAGGGTGGTGGTAGAGAGGGCCATGTTGTTGTGAAATTTGGTCAATGAGGAGAAAGATGGAGATCAGATGTAATGGGAGACGATGCACTGCACGATGGTGTTACAATAGGCAAGCAATTGTATTATGGGGAAAATGACTAAGGCTGGATTTTAAGTTTTTCTTAATATAGTAATGTTGACGTGAAATTTGAGGGTCGTTCTTTATTCAAAGAAATACTATATCTTTGGCAAACATTACACTTCTTTATGTATTGAATTTTGTAACGGCCAAAATGCTTATACTCCATACTTATTTTGGTCTTAATGTCTGTTAGCATCGTTGAATCACAATTATGTGAGTATTCAAATATTGAATAACTTGCTGGCAGAAAAAAAATACTCGGTCCCCTTCACTAAGATTTTCCACATTTCCTTTTTAGAAAATGTTACTAAGATGTTACACTTTCCTTTTTAGTAAATATTTTGTGATTCTTATTGCTTGTGACCCCACTTCCTTTTCTCTATCTTCATTTTCCTCCACATATATCCATTTTCTTAATTTCTTCCCACAATCAAATGTGGAACATCGTAGAGAAGCGGAGGGAGTATTGAATACCTTGTACTCACATAATTTTGTGAGATTGTATATAGAATCAATATTAGTTCTTCGTAATTTCTATTTTACTTTCACTTTTTTCTGATCGAGGTTACTAGATCAGTTTGCTTTTCTACCATCTTTTCTGTTGGATTGTACTTTTGATCAATTATTTATCTTTCCTAATACTAGTAATACATATTATCCCCAACATATTTCAACTTTATACCCCAATTTTTTTATACATTTAATCAATTTTTTTTACTTCTTTCTTAATTTCCGTTTCCAAAATAAAGGGAAGAAAATGAAGAATAAGAGGGGTACAAGAAAAATGAACATTACACATATGCAAACATACTCATACGGAGTAGTAGTATATTTATGTTTTGCAAAATCACTCCGTACATTTTAATAACCCCAAATTCTGGACTTTGTATATGGATTTTTTTCTCCCTGGCTCGTCTCGCTCGACTTGGCTCGGTTTCCATAGTCGAGTTTATGCTAAATCTTATTCCTTCCAGTTATCTGAAAATGTAACATTTGATTAAAATGTTTTTTTTATAGATTTTAAAAAGAGATGTAATTACAAAAAATCGGAGGAATACTACTCGTATCTTATGTTCCCATCCATTCAATTCTTTACATGGAGTTCGTTTTTCTGAAGAAAAATGGTGAACCATGTAAAAAATTGAATGGATAAGAGGAACTAAGACCTCGTTTGGTTACTCTTCTACTCACCGGGAGGTGCAAGTTCCCATGAATTGCATTTCTGAGGAGTTGTTTGGTTACTCCAAAAGTGAAAAAATGGAGCAACTCAAATTTACCCCATGAGTTGCAATTCCTGCATGAAGTGAGAAGTTGCTCACCAAGTCCTCCTCAATGAGTTGCACTTCCCACATCCCGATTTTATTCAAATGACTTTTTTATCCTTATATACTCATATATTTCTCACTTTATAGCCCTATTTTTTTATGTTGACGATGTAATTTGGTTACGACTGCATTTCACGTGGAAGACAATTTAAGCTATTTCATAAGTTGTAAAAAAATTATTTCATAAGTTTTATACTCTTGATTAATAAAGGGCATAATAGTTCTTATAAATAAAATCATGGAATTAGGTCGAGACAACCAAACAAGATGAATGAATTCAATTCATAGGAGGTGTGAATTCCAGTATGTCAACCAAACAAATATTGCAAATCCTCGGGAAATTGATGTGAAATGCAACTTACTCCAGGAAATAAGTTCCCGGTGAACCAAACGAGACCTAAGAATAAAAAGTTACGGAGTAATTGTTTGGACTTAATTGTTCGGTCTTAACTCTTATACGGCCCACGTTATAAAAGAATTTGTGAATTTTTTTGGACTGGTCTTAACTCTTACAAGGCTCACGTTGTCATTCTCTGCCCAGTTGAAAAAAAGATTACGTAGTGCTAAGACAAGTGGTCCGGCCAAGCAGCCTGCTTTTCCGTTCCGTGGCACTAAAGCCCGCCCACAGTATGTAAACCGATACGTATTACGTGGGCTTACTTTTTTGTGTTTAGGGCTCGCTTGAAATGGAGGCAATTATTCCGAAGGTAATAGAGCATAAATGAACTAAAAATGACCGAAAATAGTGATGATGCTAAGCGGAAATGGAGAAAATTAAGGAAATCTAGCTTATTTGGGGAAATTATTACTCCCCTCTCCCCTCAAGTAATGCATTACTCCCCCCTTATATGCCTTTTACATCATAAAATGTCACAACCAAGCAACAAGTTCATTCATTTTTAGTTCATTTTTGTTCTATTACCCCCGGAATAATTACCCACATTCCAAGCGAGCCCTTAGAATACAAAACTTTATCGGCAATTAAGTTTCAATTGTCCATAGACTGTTAGATCGTTTTGGGTAAGGTCAGATTTGAGTCATTTTTTCGTTTGTTATTTTCAAAATTTTAAGGGACAACACTTGACAAACTGCAGTACTCGCTTCATTCAATTTCATTTGTCACTATTCATTTTTGCGCATTTTGCCGAGACACGTTCTACACTAGCGATATCTTTCATTTTACATTAGAAAAAATTATAAAAAAATTGATACTCCTCCGTTTCATTCAATTTTTTCCTTTGATTAAAATTTCCTCACAATGAATATAAAATGCAAATAATTGAATGGAACGTAGGGATTATTATTATTATTGTACTCGTAAAGATGAATCAAATAAGATATTAAATAGCTATATTTTCTCTTATAAATTGTCGAAAATATTAAAAATATTCTCTTTAGGTGTGAATAATGTCAAAAAAAGAAAGGCGACAAGTGGAGTAGAATGGAGGGAGTAATAAACATTCAGGTTGGGGCAGATTAACTTGGGTTACAGATTAAGCTCAATCTTCTACTGTATTTGGGTGTCAGGTTCGAGTTCGGATCAAGTCATTTTTAACAGATTCTACTCACAAGCCATAATGTTCCTTGTCATATTGGATCTAAAAAGATACGCATTATGTTACAGGTGAAAATCAGATGTAAATTTTAACCTTATTATTGAAGTAAAATAAATAACCGTTCAAATTCATATTTGTTCAAAATACAATTTTTTACGCACATGTATATTTTTACGCATTAACAACGAATGAACTAATATTACTATGTTTCACGCAAATATAATATTTTTTTGTTACAAATGTTCCTTGCATAGTTGCATACAAACTTAAAAACAAGAATTACTCCGACAAACAATCATATAATGTGGAATAAAGTTAGACAAAACGCTTTATTTATAATAGGGTTTTGCATGAGAATGTTTTAGGGTCCCACATTGCAGGAAGCAAGTACTTTCGTCCATGTAACCCATACGCATTAAAGCTCGCTTTATCACTCGGGTTAACCAAAAGCTTTCCAGGATAACCCGGATAAGAACCCGACCCAAATATACCCGAACAAGCGGATACTGCCTCCAAGGCCCCTTCAGCCGGGCCTTGAAAGTATCCGCTATCAAACGGGTTTGTGACCGCCCCTGCTAACACCGTGGCCAAATTAATCACCATACCATCAACCCCGACATCACCATTCGGGGCGACAAGTGGTGGTGTTTGCGGGCCGTAGATGGGTTGATAAAAGGGCCAAGCACATTCGCCCGGACACTGTTTTCCCGGGTTACCCACCCATGCATATGGCACCCGAACCCTTTTATGTTTCCCCGCAAAACCAAACCCATGTGCCCCGCACGTGTTCATACAAAAGTCCTCACTTACCACGTCATCAGAGGTCAAAACGATGTTTATAGCGCCTTTATGAGGGAGTTTAGACGACAAAACGACGAGTTTTGAGGAAGTCAATACTTTCCCAAAAGAATAGCTTTGGTCAAAGACTTGTTTCCCTAGTGTGACCGTGCATGGTCCTCCGCTATACCTCCCTATTATCTGCCACCACGACGAAACCGACGGGTGAGACTTTCCGACATTATTCGAGCTTAATGAGTTGATAAAGTCGACGATTATGGAGCGTTGGACGGGGCTAAACTTGCCGTACCAAATGAGATTAACGGTGAGATTTCCCTTAAGAAGGGGGCCGTTATGGTACTTAAGAATTAGAGGTTGAGGTTGTACAAGAGCTAGTTTACGTGGTATTCTAGCCGTGCATGGCAATATTAATGTGTATGATAGTAGCACAAGAGTAGTTATACACATAAGTTTATACGTAAAATTATTAACCATGTTAATTGGTTGATTAATGAACGTTTTTGTTAGGTGTTTTTGGTAAGTACGGAGTATATGGTTAAATATTATGTTTTGGATGTTTGAAAAAAGAGAGAAGATTAAAGTGTTTGAGAGGTGTTGATGTGTGATAAGAGAGGAGAAGGAAGGGGTATTTATATGTGAGGTAGAATTAGGTGACAAATTAAAGCTGAGCTAATGAGTACGTGACTTTTTTAATGGTATGGTATACATATATATATATATATACATTAATTAATGCAATGAGGGATATGATAACAAAGAAAAAAAAATATGGAAGCATCTAAATAAGGTGAATCTGTGGCAACATGGATTATAAAATTGGCATTGAAATGATTTGGTTTGAAATTGAAAGTTTTGGTTAGCTTTATCTACATCATTTTTACCAAATTTGTCATAATGATTAATGAGTGCGTGCTAGATGTAATCAAAATTGTGTAGTTTTTCACAAAATTTAGTTACATTTAGCTTTGAATAGTACTCTAAGGTAACTTGTGTGGTTAAATTAATTTTGACATCGCACCCCATACAAAAATCACAAATTCACATGTTTGTAACGGATATATCCGTCACAAACATGTGACGGGTCAAGAAGTATATATAAGACAAAAAGGTATAGTGCATAGGAAAGATGAAATGCATGTGATTACTTTATCAAGTGGGTAATACTAAGCTACTTGACCCGTCATACCCTTGTGACGGATATATCCGTCACAAGGGAATATATCCGTCACAAGGAGACTTGCTGTACAAAAATAACCTAGCTAGTGAACTTAACTAAAGCCATATGAATCTATTATGATTACAAATTAATTATCACAAAATTCACTTATATACTACTCCGTAAATAATAAGACTGAAATGCACCGCTTTCTTTTTTATTGTTTATAGATCAAATGCAAGTTAAAACTTATAATTGAATGCAAGTTAAAACTTATAATTGGCGACCTTTGTTTTAATTAGTAGGTGAAAATCACTTCAATCTTTTACACCATTTTAATTTGCAAAATACTCCCTCCGTTCTAATGAATTGTTGGCCTATTCCATATTGGGGCATCTCAATGAATTGTTTGTCTTTCTATTTTAGGAATATTTTTTGTATGTAATTTGATCATTTTCATGAGTTTTGCTCCACATGTCACTTTCTCATTGGATCCCTTACCATTGGTGCCAAAACCAAAAACAAACAATTCATTGGACCGGAGGGAGTAAGAAATATGGTACTCCGTATGTATTAGAGCGTAAGGTTTGTAGTTGTATTACAACAAAGAGAGAACGATTCGAATTTGATACCGTACTTATTTCTAATTGTAATACTCCGTACAATTTTTTTAATCATTACGTTAAAACATCATCACAAATTACTTACCCTTGCCAAGAAAGACATTAGTATTAAGGGAGAGGAGCCAAAGGAGTGGGGGTGTGGGGGCAAATAGACAGGCTGTAGAGGGTAGAGTGGAGTTGGTGATTGGGGGTAGACTCTTCCATATATTCGGCAGTGGATGGACATGGACGGCGATACATAAACATTATGTGATTATTTCAAAGAATGGGGGCGATTCCTAGGGATTGAATTGGGGGGGCCTCCCCCTCCCCTTGTTTTATACGGATTCCCTATTACAGTACTAGTTTACTACCCCTTTTATTCCATAATCTAATCTAATCTATTGTATTACGCTTGACAGCTAGCTCATGTTGCCACGCATGGCATAATCTACGACTAAATATTGCGCAAAATTATGGTAGCCATAGACTGATTAGTGAGTGGTGACTAGAAAAGTACGTTGGGAATAACATTAACATATTGCACAAATTTTTACTTGTCATGGTCATATTTGTCACTAGTATGTGACGGGTCAAATACTAACCATGTGGGTAGATAAGACAAAAACAAAATGTCTATCCATGTTTTGTACGGTCTTATCTATTAGTACATGGATAATATTTGACCTGTATAAGTAAGACTATCCGAACATATTGAGCTCTAACTGTATGTTGCTATATTTCGGATATGTTTATTTTGTGTTAGTGAGGTTAGGTTCGGCCTCTTGGATGGTGTGTTAGTGCTACTTCAATCATTTTCTTACGTAGGTCCATTCTAATAATAAAATTTCGGGTATCATTTAAATATTTCCTACATATTTAGGGAAGTAATTAAAGGAGTCTTTTTATTTATTTGCAGTAGTCGCAATATGTTTGAAATTTACAAAATATATATACACCAATTGAGTTGAAAGGAAGGTCATTATTATATTATTGACATATTATATACGTAAAATTGGATTAGATTTTTTGGTGTTGTCTTATACGGAGTAGTAGTTTCTCTGTCTTTATTTATTTTCTCATTTCAATAAAATATTTCTCACATACATTCATGGAATGTGACAAACCATTATCATATTACAATATACTCCTTACATGCATGTAACACTGCTACTACTATATACTTCGTATATCTTACATCCACTTGTGTAATTGTTACTTGTAGCCACATGCAAGGGAATGACCGAATGAATAATGTGACGACCGGAACGGATAAACACTAGCGTTATACTTCCTCCAATTGATAGGATTTGCCCATTGATTATTCACATGTGAGGTATATTTTATTCAAATGGGATAATTCCAAAGAGTAGGAGGAGTATGACGTAGTATGAGTTAATTTCTATAGAATGAATGAAACTAAATTAAGTTGACGTGAGTTTCAAAAAATAGAAACCGTGTTATCGGATTGGATTTTTGGAATATTTAGGATTATGGAGCACATTCTATAACATACGAATTCTTCAAAGAGTATTGGATTGTAGTTGATCGGTTTGTCGTTTAACGCTCATTGTGTCAAAGTTTGGTGATTACTAGTTGTATGATCAATCATTCAGTAGTGAATAAAAGACAGCTCCATAATTCTAGTGTGGATAGTAAGATTGAAAGTTTGAAGTGTCGGAAAGATAACCGCCACGAGATAAAAAGTGGTCCGAAAGTGAAGGACTTTCGGCCAAATTAATGGGCAATGGCACTAGTTTGACCTTCCGTCACACTAGCTACAACCCACTTCCGTAAACTTAATTCTACACGGGTAAGGAAATATTCGTACTACTAACCCAGCCAATTATACAGCCACGTATCAAATGCATGCCAATAATACTTGGCTTGTTGGAGTTATTGCTCCAAAATTTATGGTATTAGTTCCTAGTAATTTTTGCTTACAAATTTTACAATACTAAACTAGGATCTATGCTTACGATTCTTTGTCTAGATCATACGCTTATGGTTATTTGTCTGAAATCCCGTAACACATTTTCTTTTGTGTGTATTTTATCAAATTTTAAGGACCCTTTATTTTATCTACAAATTGCTTCTAAATTTTACACAGGATGTCATAAAGAAATTTTTTGGATCCGCCATCATGAAATCATCGGTGACAAGTTTGACAACCGACAAGGGAGTACTCCGTAACAACTATATACAGAGTATAAGGGGGCGTTTGGTTCGCAGCGGGGAAAGGGAATGAGATTAGGAAAGGGAAAGAGGGGGAAAGGAAAGGGATTGCCCTCAATTTAACTTGTTGTTTGGTTCAGTCTTGGAAATGAATGAAATTACCCCTGGTTCCTTTGTGGTCGTTTGGTTACAATTAGGAATCAATTTTTTTTAACATACTTATTTTTTTTAAAAAACATTTTCAAAACAACATATATTCTTGTAATATTGAATAACAATAAAATTAATTATGACAATTACAAATTTAAAATAAAATTTAATATTAAGCTTTTTTTAATAGTATTATTATTATACTCTTTAATTATAATGTTTATATTTATAAAATATTAAAATCATTTTTTGAAATTATTTTAATAATTATTTTATTATTAAATGATTAAAAAATATTAAAATCATTTTTTAAAATTTTTTTTAACTTTTTTTTGTTATTAAATGATTTAAAAAAATTTATTAAGTTGAATAATTTTCATCTTTTTAATTTAAAATATTAAAAGTTAATATTTTTAATTATAAATACAAATATAATATTTAGATATTAATATTTTATTAATTTTGATAAATTCTCGTTGATCCAACGGGTCAACCCAGGTGAGTCGGGTTTCAACCCTGAATTAACGGGTCATATTGGGTTCGGGTCAAACGGATTACAAGTCGAAAAAATGGGTTCACAATCTAAAAAAATGGGTCAGGCGGATCAGATTTCTGGGTCGGGTCGTTTGACAAGTCTAGTGCCCCGTACACACAGTGAGATGTGGACGTTGGTGGTGGGAGATCGGAGGTGGGAGGTGCAAGGTTGGAGACGTAACGATTATGAGAGTAACGTTATAGGGCAAGAGGGAGATACAGAAATGGGGTAATGGGAGGGAAAGGGAATTCTAAACCCTTGGGGGGTGGGGTTTTCAACTTAGAGGGATATGGGGTTTAGTTAATAGGTGAAATGGGGAAAGGGTTTCATTCATTTGGCCAAACAAACATGTACAAAGGGAATCGGTAAGTTTCCCTTACCCTTTCCTGAAACCCTCCAATCAAACGGCCCCTAAGTCTATACTCCACCTTTTAGTCACACACTCGTCTATATTATGGGAGTAAGGACGTATTATAACTTTATGCAGGTAATTATTAGAGAAATAATGAGGTTTGAAAATTGAAATGAAATGAAAATGTAGAGAATTAATGGTTAATGATGGTTGTTTATCGGTTTAGATGGATGATTTATGTAACTTGGCTGTTTACGGACTTACGGAGCATTCCGTTGATGTTGTATTCCGTTGTTTACTTATTACTCCGTGAGTACTAGTGGTACGTATAAACTAAACACTTACTTAAAAAGTGGCAAGATGAGGCTACATAGACTCCATCACTCCCACAGTCCCACTCCCGCCTCTGCTAAAAAGGTGATGGTCCTTTCTAAAACGACGACAATAACGCTTTATTGACTACTGTAGTGTATGTATCCTTATCCACCTTAACCTTATGTGCGTTAATTAGAGCACTATTTCAACGTGACAGTACAATCTGCGTAACTTTCTTCCCACCTTCCTCTAATCACCTCCTGCATGCTCCCCCCTTCTATATATACATACTCCTTTAATCATCATTATTCTACATATATACACACTTGCATTGCCTATCTATTTAACATAAATTATCCGAGTAGTAGCCAATTTAGACCATGGCACCCTCCTACACAATCTTACATCTTGCTCTATTCTTTACCCTCATCTTCCCCATTTTTGCGTCGAGGAGGTTGACTGCAGAGCCTCTTAACCCACTTATGTCCTTTCAATACCACAAAGGTCGTCTCCTTAACGGTAAAATCACAATAAACCTGATTTGGTACGGAAAATTTACCCCTTCACAAAAGGCCATAGTTACCGATTTCATCAATTCCTTGTCATCGAACCACAGTGGTAGCAGTACTTCTACAGTTGCCACTTGGTTTAATTCCATAGCTAAATATCATCGCCTCGCTAACCCTAAAAATTCCGCCTCGCTTTCACTCTCCTTAGGGAATCAAATCATCGACCAGACTTGCTCCCTTGGCAAATCACTCACTAACAAACACCTTGTCCAGTTGGCATACAAAGGTGGCCCACAAGTCAACGCAATCAACGTAGTGTTGACTGCATCCGACGTGACAGTTATGGAGTTCGGCATGAGCCGTTGTGGGACCCACGGATCGTCCCACATTTCCAAAACTAACCCTAAAAAATTCGCATACATTTGGGTTGGAAACTCCGAGACACAATGCCCGGGCCAATGCGCATGGCCATTCCACCAGCCCGTCTACGGCCCACAAAGCCCACCATTGGTTGCACCCAATAACGATGTGGGCTTAGATGGCATGGTCATCAACTTGGCTAGCCTATTAGCCGGGACTGTGACGAACCCGCTTGGAAATGGGTACTTCCAAGGCCCAAAAGATGCCGCACTCGAGGCCGCTTCGGCTTGCACCGGGTTGTACGGGAAAGGGGCATATCCGGGTTACCCGGGCAATCTACTAGTTGACCCTACTACTGGGGCTAGTTATAATGCTAATGGAATTAACGGAAGAAAATATTTGCTACCTGCTTTATATGATCCTACCACCTTATCTTGCTCAACTTTGGTGTGACAAGAGTCACAAGATCAACGAAAGAATCAAGAATGTATAGCGTAACGATTTTATACTAATGTTGGCCGAGACTTCGCGCAATACTTTTCCAAAATAATATAGTCTCTCCTTTTCATTGACTTTTTTCCACAATTTCTTCTTTTGTTTGGTACGACTCTTCTCGTTCAATTGAGATCCTCTGTCCCACTTTTATGTCTCATCTCATGTCCCATAACCTTAATCATGCGACACCTCATCTCTTAATTGATCAAAATAGTGATTAATTATGTGATAGTGATTACGTGTCAATAAGATAAATGATGGGACATGAGATGTGACACGTAATGGGACAGAGGATCTGCACTGCTTCTCGTTACCTAAGTGACTCACCCACTCTATTTTCTCTTTGTATATTTTATAGTTTTTTAAGGAGAGAGTAAAAGATAAACAAATAACTGAAACGGAAAGAACATAATGCACTGGAAAATAAAAGATGTACGACTAAAATGCGCGATTATGAAACCATTTTATTTCGGGACACAAAAAACCGAAAAAACGTGGATAATAATCTTCGAAATCGGTTATTTTTAACTAATTTTGATAGTGTTAAAATTTGTTCCAAAGCGCGAATGTCTTTTGACGAAAAAACTTATCGATAGGAATAGAATACCTAATAACGATTACTAGAACCCTTGGACAAGATATAAAATGGAAGTTATATATAACTTGTTTCGACACATCTCAAAAGACAATCCTATGACGTTTAAAAGGCTCCATTTAAATTCAAATGAACCTAATATACATCGGGGCATTGTATTTGGTTTGGAATTTTTTCAACGCGATTACAGAACCATTTCGTTTCGGGACCAAAAAGGTTGAAAAAACGTGGATAATAACCTTCAAAATCGATCGTTTTTAGCTATTTTTGATAGTGGTGAAATTTGTTCTTAAACGCGAATGTTTTTTTGATGAAAACTTTCGTTAGGAATAGAATGCCAAATAACGATTATTAGAATCTTCAGACACGATATAAAATGGAATATGGAATTTCTTTCGACAGATTCCAACACTTCTCAAAAAACAATATTATGATTTTTAAAAGACTCCATTTAAATCCAAATGACCTTTATATTATACTGGGGCATTGTATTTTAATTTGTTTGTAGTTAGTTCAGCGCGATTATGGAACCATTTTATCTCGGGACCCAAAAGGCAGAAAAAGCGTGGATAATAATATCCAAAATCGATCGTTATTAGCTATTTTTGATAGCGGTGAAATTTGTTCTTAAACACGAATGTGTTTTTTTTTTACGAAAAATTATCAATAGGAATAAAATGCCTAATAATGATTATTATTAGAACCTTCAAATACGATTTAAAATGGAATATAAAACTTGTTTCGACGGACTCCAACACGTCACATGAAAAGACAATCTTATCTCTTGCTTTTTAACGACACCATTTAAATCCAAATAACCCTCGTATACACCGGGGGTATTGTGTTTCATGTGGAGTTTGTTCAGCGCTATTATGAAACCACATTATTTTGAGTCCCAAAAGTCCAGAAAAATGTGGATAATAACCTTCAAAATCGGTCGTTTTTAACTATTTTTGATAACGTTGAACTTTATTCTTAAGAGCGAATGTTTTTTAACGAAAAGTTGTCGATAGGAGTAGAATGGCTGATAACGATTATCAAAACACTTAGACACGACATAAAATGGAATACAGAACTTTTTTCGACGGATTTCGACACGCCTCAAAAGACAATATCATGGCTTTTAAAAGGCTTCATTTAAATACAAATGATCCTAATACTACACCGAGGCATTGCATTTGGTTTGGAGTTTGTTCAATGCAATTATGGAACCATTTTATTTTGGGACCCAAAAGGCCGAAAAAACGTGGATAATAACCTTCAAAATCAATCATTTTAGCTATTTTTTATAGCGGTGAAATTTGTTCTTAAACGTGAGTGTTCTTTTGACAAATTCTTGTCGATAGGAATGGAATGCATGATAACGATTATTAGAACTCTCAGACACGATATAAAATGGAAAACATAGAACTTGTTTCGACGGATTTCGACACGTCTCAAAAGACAATTTTATGGCTTTTAAAAGGCTCCATTTAAATCCAAACAAACCTAATATTACACCGGGTAATTGTATTTGCTTTGGAGTTTGTTCAGCGCGATTATGGAACCATTTCATTTAGGGACCCAAAATGCCGAAAAAACGTGGATAATAACCTTTAAAATCGGTCGTTTTTAGCTATTTTTTATAGCGTTGAAATTTGTTCTAGAGCGTGAATGTTTTTTTGACGAAAACTTGTCGATAGGAATATAATGCATAATAACGATTAGTAGAACATTCATACACGATATAAAATGGAATATCGAACTTGATTCGACGGATTCCAACACGCCTCAAAAAAAATCTTATGTGTTTTTAAAGACACCATTTAAATCCAAATGACCCTCATATTATCCTAGGGGCATTGTATCTCGTGTTCAGTTTATTCAATGCGATTATGGAAACATTTTACTTCGGGTCCCAAAAGGCCAAAAAAACGAGGATAATAATCTTCAAAATCGCCCATAAGGGTGTTGCCTAGTGGTTAAAACTTGTGGTCATTGGCCCAAGGGTCTCAGGTTCAAGCACGGGCGGTTTACCTTGGTGTGCGTGGTTTGCAGGCTATGCGTACACCCGAGGGTTTACCCTGAGCGCACCAAAAAAGGTAGCGGCTGCGGGTTCCCTCGTTCATCAAAAAAAAAATCTTCAAAATCGATCGTTTTTAGCTATTTTTAATAGCAGTGAAATTTGTTCTTAAGCGCAAATGTTTTTTGAGAAAAACTTGTAGATAGGAATAGAATGTATAATAACGATTATTAGAACCCTCAGACAGGATATAAAATGGAAGATATATAACTTGTTTCGAAGGATTCCAACATGTCTTAAAGTCAACCTTATGGCTTTTTAAAGATAACATTTAAATCCAAATGATCCTTATATTACACCGGGGGCATTGTATTTTGTGCGAAACTTGTTCAGCGCGATTATGGAACCATTTTATTCCAAGTCACAACATACCGAAAACACGTGGATAATAACCTTCAAAATTGATCGTTTTTAGCTCTTTTTGATAGCGGTGAAATTTGTTCTTAAATGCGAATATTCTTTTGACGAAAACTTGTCGATATGAATAGAATGCATAATAACGATTAATATAACCCTCAGATACAATATAAAATGAAAAATATAGAACTTGTTTAGACAGATTTCGGATCGACACGTCTCAAACGACAATCTTATGGCTTTTAAAGGTCCATTTAAATCCAGATGAACCTAATATTACACTGGGCATTGTATTTGGTTTGGAGTTTCTTCAGCACGATTATGAAACCATTTTAATTTGGGACCTAGAAGGCCGAAAAAATGTGCATAATAACTTTCGAAATGTGGAGGGCACGAAAAGAGCGTTAGTGAGTTGGGAAAATATTTGTCGACCTAAAGGGGAGGGTGGATTTGGGCTGCGAGACCTCTATCTGTGGAATGAGACTGTTGTTGCCAAATTGGCCTCTTGGATTTTTGACCAACCGGATCGCTTATGGGTTCGGTGGGTTAATAGCATTTATCTGAGGGGCTCTGCTTGGCTTGACTATCAACCTCATGCTGATGTCACGTGGGCATGGAAGAAGATATATCAGGCTAAGGAGAAGATTAAGAACTTTTTTGTAGATGGGCTCTGGCATGGGTCCTCGGCGCAGTACTCAATTTCGCATGCCTATGAGGCTTTACGGGCACACCACCCGAAAGTTGCTTGGGGCAGGCTCGTCTGGAATACTTGGAGTTCCCGAGACACAGCTTTATTTCTTGGCTAGTGTTCAAAGGGGCTTTAAATACTAGAGTGAAACTTTTGAGGATTGGGGTCTCAGACTCCGACCTTTGTTATTTTTGTGACTCACAGGCTGAAACCTTTGAACACCTATTTTTTGGGTGTTGCTGGAGCTCAAGAGTTATAGGCATTCTGAGTAAGTGGGTGAAGAAGCGAATTCCCAGCTCTGGGGGTTTGGATTGGGCTACTAAGAAGAGAGGCACTAAATTTCAGTGCAACATTCTTAGCGCCATGATTAATGCGACGATATATCATATTTGGAGGCAGCGGAATACTTGCAGAATTGAGGGAGCTGTTCAGCAACCTGACTGTGTCGCCAATATGATTAAGTTGGATGTTAGAAGTCGAATTATGTGTAAGATTAAATACCCAATTAGTGCTCGTGATAGCCAATGGCTACATAATTTGATGTAGTCATTCTTTGTACATTGGACACACACATATATATACATACTTACCTTTTACCAAAAAAAAAAACCTTCGAAATCTTGAACGCGAATGTTTTTTGACGAAAATTTGTCGATAGGAATAGAATGCATGATAACGATTATTAGAAATCTCAGACACGATATAAAATAGAAAAAATAGAACTTGTTTTGCCGGATTTCGACACGTCTCAAAAGACTATCTTATGGCTTTTAAATGGCTCCTTTTAAATCAAAATGAACCTAATATTACACTGGGGCATTGCATTTGGTTTGAAGTTTGTTCAACGCAATTATGAAACCATTTTATTTTGGGACCCAGGAAGCCGAAAAAATGGGGATAATAACCTTCAAAATCAGTCGTTTTTAGCTATTTTTTATAGCGTTTAAATTTGTTTTAAAGCGCTGAATTTTTTTAGGAAAACTTGTCTATATAGGAATTGAATACATAATAACTTTTATTATAACTCTCAAACAGGGCCGTCTCAAAGACAAGAGAGACCTGGAGCGAAAATAAAAATTGAGGCCCTTTTGTTACAAGTGGTCCGATTTTTTATACCAAAATTATAAAAAAACACAACAAACTAACAGCAACGATCTTTTCTCGAAAATGAAAGAATTATACTCCTTTCGTCTCGGTCATTTGTTGTCATTTTATATTATTTGTGATGAGTTATTTAATCAAAGGATAACGATTGGCCGAGACGGAAAGAGTGAAAAAAAAAGTTTAGAGATTTATGAAAGTAACTTAAATTTCTGTTATATGTTACCGAGACTTATGAAAGTGACTTAAGTTTGTCGTTTGAAAATGAAAATAGGGGAAGAATAAAAATGAAAAAGGAGAAGAATTAAAATGAAAATAATCAAAATAGGGGAAGAATAAAAATGAAAAGGGAAAAGAATAAAAATGAAAAAAAATGCACATATTGGGTTTTGAACCCAAGATGAAAGAATACAGAAGAGTAGTAATGTGTACAGAGTTTAATCAAAATAGAGGAATAATAAAAATGAAAAAGGGAAAGAATTAAAATGAAAAAAAATCAAAATAAGGGAAGAATAAAAATGAAAAAAAAGCACCTATTGGGTTTTGAACCTAAGATGTAGATAGTATAGGTCCGTGACACAACCACTCCAGCAACAATAATTCATTAATTCATTATGTCAGCTTTTATATTAGACTTATAGAACAAATCATAATTGGATTGAGGCCCCAAAAAATTGGAGGCCCGGTTCCATTGCGCCTATTGCGCTGCCCTTGGGACGGGCCTGCTCTCAAACACGACATAAAATGTATTATAAAACTTGTTTCGATGGATTCTGACAAGTCTCAAAAGACAATCTTATTTCTCTTTAAAGACAACTTTAAATCCAAATGACCCTAATATTACACGATGGCATTGTATTTCGTCTGGAGTTTGTTCAACACGATTATTGAACATTTTATTTCGGGTCCCAAAAGTCCGAAAAAAACGTCGATAATAATCTTCAAAATCAATCGTTTTTAGCTATTTTTGATAGCATTATTGAAATTTGTTCTAAAGCGCGAATGTTTTTTGAGGAAAACTTGTCGATAGGAATGTAACGCATAGTAACGATTATTAGAACTCTCAAACACGATATAAAATGTAATATAGAACTTGTTACGATGGATCTCAACACGTCTCAAAACACAATCTTATTGCTTTTTAAAGATACCATTTAAATCCAAATGACCATCATATTACACAGGGGGGGATTGTGTTTCGTGTGGAGTTTGTTCAACGCGATTATGGAAACATTTTATTTAGGGTTCCAAAAGGTCGAAAACACGTGGATAATAACCTTCAAAATTGATTGTTTTTAGTTGTTTTTGATAGCGGTAAAATTTGTTCTAAAATGTGAATGTTTTTTTATGGTAAAGGGTAAGTATGTATAAATAATATGTAACCAAATTACAAACGAGATACCTTGTTTTGACGAAAACTTGTCGATATGAATAGAATGCATAACGATTAATAGAACCTTCAGACACGATATAAAATGGAAAATATAAAACTTGTTTCGATGGATTACGCCACGTCTCAAAACACAATATTATTTCTTTTAAAAGACACCATTTAAATCCAAATGACCGTCATATTACACCGAGGGCATTGTATTCCGTGTGGAGTTTGTTCAGCGCAATTATGGAAACATTTTATTTAGGGTCCCAAAAGGCCGAAAACACGTGGATAATAACCTTACAAATTGCTCGTTTTTAGTTGTTTTTGATAGCGGTGAAATTTGTTCTTAAATGCGAATATTTTTTTGACGAAACCGTGTTGATATGAATAGAATGCATAATAACAATTATTAGACCCTCAAACACGATATTAAATGGAAAATATAGAACTTGTTTCGACTGATTTCGACACATCTCAAAAGACAATCTTATGGCTTTTAAAAGGCTCCATTTAAATCCAAATGAACCTAATATTACACCGGGACATTGTATTTGGTTTGAAGTTTGTTCAACGCGATAATGGAATCATTTTATTTTGGGACTCAAAAGGCCAAAAAAACGAGGATAATAACCATCAAAATCGGTCGTTTTTAGCTATTTTTGATAGCGGTTGAAATTTGTTCTATAGCGCGAATGTTTTTTTGAGGAAAACATTTCAATCGGATTGTAATGCATAAGAACGATTATTAGAACTCTTAGACACGATATAAAATGTAGTCCCTCTATTTCATTGATATCTTCCACATTTTTCTTTTTCAACCATTTCTTTGATTTCTTCCACTTTTTTTGTTTGCTACCAAACTTCTCTCTTATCTAGATGACCCACTTACTTTACTTCCTCTCTACCTTTACATATTTTATTGTTTTTCTTAAGAAATGTGTCACTTTTAAGGTGAAAGAAATTATTGAAACGGAGGGAGTAATATAGAACTTGTTTCGATGGTACCACTCTCCTTTAACTTATGAAACTAGTTATTTGTTTTAGAAACCAACTCCATATAAGGGAGCTCCTTATTTTGTGGAACAATGGATAAGGAGCTCCTTAAGGGCATATGAAACTTCTTATTTAGTACCATTGCTATTGCCCTTAAAGAGGGAGTAAAAGATAATCAAATAACTGAAACGGAAATAACATAATGCACTGGAAAATAAAAGATGTAAGACTACCATGCGCAATTAAGGAACCATTTTATTTTGGGACTCATAAGGCCGAAAAAACGTGAATAATAACCTTCGAAATCGGTCTTTTTTAGCTATTTTTGATTGCTTTGAAATTTTTCCTAAAACGCGAATGTTTTTTAATGAAAAATTATCGATAGGAATAGAATGTCTAATAACGATTGTTAGAACAATTAAACACAATATAAAATGGAATATCTAAAACTTGTTTCGACGGATTCTGATGCATTTCAAAAGACAATTTTATGACTTTTTAAATACTTCATTTAAATCCATATGACCTCATATTACACCGGGGTAATTTATATGGTGTGCAGTTTGTTCAGCGCGATTACGGAACAATTCTATTTCGAGGCCCAGAAGGCGAAAAAAACGTGGATAATAACCTTCAAAATCGGTCGTTTATAGTTGATTTTGGATAACGTTGAAATTTGTTTTAAAAAAACGCAATGTTTTTTGACGAAAACATGTCGATAGGAATAAAACGCATAATACGGAGTAACGATTATAATGAACACTGAGACACGATATAAAATGAAATATAAAACTTGTTTCGATGGATTCAAACACGTCTCAAAAGACAATCTTATACTCCCTCCGTTCTAATGAATTGTTTGCATTTGCTTTTGGCACCAAGGGCAAGAGATCCAATTAGAAGGTAACATGTGGAGCCAAGAGTCAAATTACACATAAAAAGCATTCCTAAAATAGAAAGACAAACAATTCATTGAGACACCCCAATATGGAATAAGCAAACAATTCATTGGAACGGAGGGAGTACCTTTTAAAAGACTTCATTTAAATTGAAATGACCCTCATATTACCAGACGCATTGTATTTCATGTGGAGTGTTTTCAACGCGATTATGGAACGATTTTATTCCGGGTACCATAATATGCTTCAAAATTGTTCGCTTTTAGCTATTTTTTATAGCGTTGAAATTTGTTCTAAAGCGCGAAGATTTTTACCGAAAATTTGTTGATATGAATAGAATGCATAATAACTATTATAGCCCTCAGACACGATATAAAATTGAATATAGATTTGTTTTGACGGATTGCAACACGTCTCAAAAACAATCTTAGGGCTTTTAAAAGAGTCCGTTTAAATCCAAATGACCCTCATATTATACTGGGGACATTATATTTTGTCTGGAGATTGTTCAGTGCGATTATGGAATCATTATATCCCCGAGTGCCAAAAGGTCGAAAAAACGTGGATAATAACCTTCAAAATCGGTCATTTTTAGCTATTTTTTATAGTGTTGAAATTTGTTCTAAAGCGCGAATGTTTTATTTGAGGAAAACTAGTCGATAGGAATAGAATGCATAATAACGATTATTAGAATCGTCAGACACGATATAAAATAGAGTATAGAACTTGCATTGTTTCAATGAATTCCGACACGTCTCAAAAGACAATCTTATGGGTTTTAAAAGACTCCATTTAAATCCAAACGACCATAATATTACACCGAGTCAATTTATTTGGTGTGCCGTTTGTTCAGCGCGATTATAGAACCGTTTTATTTCGGGCCCCAAAAGGCCAAGAAAACGTGGATAAACCTTCAAAATCGTTCATTTTTAGCTACTTTTAATAGTGCTGAAATTTGTTCTAAAACATGAATGTTTTTTAACGAAACTTGTCGATAGGAACAGATCGAATGCATAATAACGATCATTAGAACCCTCATACAAGATCTAAAATGGAAAATATAGAAGTTGTTTTGACTTTCGACAGATTTCGACACGTCTCAAAAGACAATCTTATGACTTTTAAAATACTCCATTTAAATTCAAATGAACATAATAATATAATATTACACCATGGTATTGTAAAAGACTTGGAGTTTATTCAATGCGATTATGAAACAATTTTATTTCAAGACCCCAAAAGCCGAAAAAACGTGGATAATAATCTTCAAAATCGGTCGTTTTTAGCTGTTTTTGATAGCGGTGAATTTTGTTCGTAACCGCGAGTGTTTTTTTTTTTAACGAAAACTTGTCGATAGGAAAAGAATGATTCATATAAGGATTATTAGTATCTTCAGACACAATATAAAATGGAATATATAGAACGTGCTTCGACGGATTAAAACACGTCTCATGAAAAGACAATCTTATTTGTTTTTAAAGATACCATTTAAATCCAAATGAGCCTCATATTACACCGGGTGCGTTTTGTTTCATGTGGAGTTTGTTCAGCCCGATTATGAAACCATTTTATTCGGGGTCACAAAAGGCCGGAAAAACGTGAATAAACCTTCAAAATCGGTCGTTTTAAGCTATATTTGATAATGTTGAAATTTGTTCTTAAGCGCGAATATTTTTTTTTAACAAAAAGTTGTCTATAGGAATAGAATGGCTTGATAACGATTATTAAAACCCTTAGATACGATATAAAATGTATAGAACTTCCTTCGACGAATACCGATACGCCTCAAAAGACAATCTTATGACATTTAAAAGATTTCATTTAAATCCAAAGGACCCTCATTTTAAACCGGGACACTATATTTTATGTAGAGTTTGTTTAGTGCGATTCTGAAACCGTTTTTCTCCGTGACCCAAAAAGCTGAAAAAACGTGAATAGCCTTCAAAATCGGTCGTTTTTCGTTATTTTTGATAGCGTTGAAATTTGTTCTAAAGTGCGATCGTTTTTTGATGAAAACTTGTCGATAAGAATAAATTGCATAATAACGATTATTAGAACCCTCAGACATTATATAAAATGGAATATAACTTGTTTCAACAGATTCTGACACGTCTCAAAAGACAATCTTATGGCTTTTAAAAGTCTCCATTTAAATCTAAATAACGCTCATATTACACCGGGAGCATTGTATTTCGTGTGGAGTTTGTTCAGCGCGATCGTTGAACCAATTTATTCCGGGTCCCAAGAGCAAAAAAACGTGGATTAACCTTCAAATTCGGTCGCTTTTAGTTATTTTTGATAGCGTTGAAATTTGTTCTAAAACGCGAATGTTTTTTGACGAAAATTTATTGATAAGAATCAAATGCATAATAACGATTATTAGAACCTTCAGACACCGTATAAAATGGAAAATATAGAACTTGTTTCGACGAATTTCGACACGTCTTAAAAGACAATCTTATGTCTTTTAAAAGACACAATTATTTAAATCCAAATTAGCCTAATATTACACTGGGGCATTGTATTTGGTTTGGAGTTTGTTCAACGCGATTATGAAATCATTTTATTTCGGGATCCAAAATGCAAAAAAAAGTGGATGGAGTTATTGTGGAAGGCCTTTGCTACTTTTAGTAGATTGTCAGGGTTGAGTATAAGTGTGGGTAAATCTCATGCTTACTTTGCTGGAGTGGATGAAGATAGGAAGGCGGCAATTTTGCAGTTCTCAGAGTGTGTAGAAGGCTCATTGCCTTTTAGATATCTTGGACTGCCGATTTAGAGTACTCGACTTGGTAGGAATGACTGTGAAAAATTGTTAGCCCGTATTATATCAAGAATCTCTAGTATTGGAGCTCGGAAACTTTCTTATGCGGGAAGATTGACTTTGGTCCAGTCTGTCCTGTCTCAGTTGCACAACTACTGGGCAATGGTTTTTATAATCCCGAAGTATGTTATGAATCGGATTGGGTCTTTATGCCGTAATTTCCTTTGGGAAGGAGGAGAGGAGGGCACCATGCGAGCTTTAGTGAGTTGGGATAAAATTTGTTATCCTAAAGAAGAGGGTGGCTTAGGGCTACGAGACCTGACGATTTGGAACGAAGCAGCTGTGGCGAAATTGGCTTCATGGATTTTTGATCAGCCTGATCGATTGTGGGTCCGATGGGTGAATAGCATATATTTGAAGAGTACGTCCTAGCGTGATAATCAGCCTCATGCTGATGTCACGTGGGCGTGAAGGAAGATTTGTCATACAAAGGAAAAAATCAAGGATATGTTTGAGAATGGTTTATGGCATGGCTCATGTACTCAGTACTCGATCTCCAGGGCTTACGAGAGGCTTAGAACTCATGTCCCGAAGGTTCCTTGGAGCCGGCTAGTTTGGAGTGGTTGGAGTCTTCCGAAACTCAGCTTTATTTCCTGGCTTGTGTTTAGGGGGGCTCTAAACACGAGATTGAAAATTTTGAGGTTTGGGGTAGCAGATTCAGACCTTTGTTATTTTTGTGATTCGCAGGCTGAGACAATCGAACATCTTTTCTTTGGATGTTGTTGGAGCTTGCAGATTATTGCTATATTGAGTGATTGGACGAGGAAGCGGATTCCGAGCACCAGGAGTTTGGATTGGGCGACGAAATTAAGAGGATCCAAATTGCAATGTAATGTTCTCCGGGTTGTGATTAATGCGACTATTTATCACATTTGGAGGCAACGGAATGTGTGTAAAATAGAAGGTCTAGTTCAGCAACCGGAGAATATTGTCAAGTTAATTAAAATGGATGTTAGAAGTAGAATTATGTGTAAGATCAAATATTCGATAAGTGCTAAAGACGCTCGATGGCTGCATACCCTGATGTAGTCATACCATTGTAAATTTTTTACACATATATATATATATATACATACTTACCCTTTACCAAAAAAAAACTTTCAAAAAGGATCGTTTTTAGCCAATTTTTGTAGCACTGAAATTTGTTCTTAAACGCGAATGTTTTATTGATGAAAACTCGTCGATAAGAATAGAATGTATAATAACGATTATTAGAACCCTCAAACACGATCTAAAATGGAAAATATAGATTTGTATCGACAGATTTTGACACGTCTTAAAAGAACAATATTAGACTTTTAAAACGTTCCATTTAAATCCAAATGAACCTAATATTACACCAGGGCATTGTATTTGGTTTGAAGTTTTTTCAGCGGGATTTATTTCGGGCATTGTATTAACTTCAAAATTGATCGTTTTTAGCTAATTTTGATAGCGGTGAAATTTGTTCTTAAACATGAATGTTCTTTTGATGAAAACTTGTCAATTGGGATAGAATGTAGAATAAAGATTATTATAACCCTCAGACACGATATAAAATGAAAAATATAGAACTTGTTTCGACGAATTTCGACACGTTTCAAAAGACAATCTTACGGCTTTTAAAAGGATCAATTTGAGTTCAAATGAACCTAATATTACACTGGTGCATTATATTTGGTTTGAAGTTTGTTCAGTGCGATTATGAAACAATTTTATTTCGAAATTCAAAAGACCAAAAAAACGTGGATAATAACCTTCAAATCGATCGTTTTTAGCTATTTAGATAGCGGTCAAATTTGTTCTTAAATGCGATTTTTTTTTACGAAACCTTGTCAATAGGAATAGTATGTATAATAGCGATTATCAGAACCCTCAAATACAATATAAAATGAAAAATATAGAACTTGTTTCGACGGATTTCGAAACGTCTTAAAAGATAATCTTATGGCTTTTAAAAGACTCCATTTAAATCCAAACTAACTTAATATTACACCGGGACATTGTATTTGGTTTGAAGTTTGTTCAGCCCGAATATGAGACCATTTTATTCCGGGATCCAAATGGTCGAAAAAACGTGGATAATAACCTTTAAAATCGATCGTTTTTAGTTATTTTTGAAAGCAGTGAAATTTACTTTTAAACGCGAATGTTTTGTTGACGAAAACTTGTCGATAGGAATAGAATGTATAATAACGATTATTAGAATACTCAGATACGATATAAAATGGATAATATAGAACTTGTTTCGACGGATTTTGACACGTTTTAAAAGATAATCTTATGACTTTTAAAAGGCTCCATTTAAAAGGCTTCTAATAACGATGATTAGAACCTTATGTTAGAATTATGAAATAATTAAGAATTGCATGAGTTATTATTGATGAACAAAGCTTCTATGATTATATGGTAATACAATTTGTCTAGCATACAATAACTATAATATTTTAAGAAATATAAATTTCCTTAACTAAGGATTTTAAGATTCAAAGAGATATACATTTTCTAAACTAAAGCTATCGGAGGCGTTTGGTAAATGGCGTATCCACAAAAATAGAGTATATTGGGAGCCTTTCACATGTTGAAAGGCATATATGCCGATTATGGTGTTTGGTAAATGATATGGAGTATTTTGTAAATGCATATTGGGGTCCAATATGACGTTTTGCAATATGCTATTAGGGGTAGCATACTGAGTTAACTCTTTCATAAATAATCTTTCTATTTAGTTGAAAGGCACGCTCTCATCCTCTCCTTGATTTTTTATGTCATCAATTTGATATACATTGACTTTATGCACTCTTTAATTCATGTTTGGTTATTTCATTTGAATCAATTTATAATCTCCGGGAGAGATTTCATAAACTTAAAAAAAATATCAACTCTCCGTGATAATATTTGTTCAGCCTTTATGGTTAGTAGAATAGTTCGGAGATATTATTAAAGTGGTTGTTGTGATGTATATGTTGATGTATATTTAATCACATATTTGTTCTTGTCTTTTGTTCCGGTCACGGAAACAATTAACCCGGCTTCGGATCCGGGTGGAGTAATCGGATTGTCGGTGAACAATTGATCGTCTGATTTCCTTAAACCTCTCCTTTGTCCCGCTCCCTCGATCGGACTTTCCCGGCGGAGTTGGCCTGCTCCCTGCACAATGAACGCACAGGGCCTCGGAGGTTGTCCGAGGGAACTCTCTCCGATGCCTAAGTTAGTCCGTGGAATGTGTAGACACCCGCATTTTGACTGCCAGGTGTCTATGGTAGTTTCCCAAAAAACACCCGATGATGATCGGACGCTAACATGCTTCTGTGCGCTCGGATACGGGCTCAAATCCATTAATCGCTGGCTAACACACTTACGGAGTACAAATATCACAAAATCAACCTCAAATCCAGGCCCAGCGAGCCGTTTCCAATCAAATAAGGCTAATTTAGGCCGAAATCGACATCGGAATTAAAACCGACCTTTCACGATTGGGTCAACCCTGGTCAAAGTCGTTTCCGAGACACACAAAACAACCCCTCAAACATCAAAAGCCCAATTCAAATTCAATCTCATCAAATATCCATGGTCAAGGTCCAAGCGAGTGACCCGCGCGACCCAGCCGGGCCACTCGATCGAGTGCCCCACCCACTCGATCGAGTGGGCCCTTATTCAAGCCCGACGGCTGACGCACAAGCCTACTCGACCGAGTCAGCTGCCTACTCGGTCGAGTAACCCTAAACCGGAACCCTAGCTTTTCCTATATAAGCAACCCTTTGCACACACTTCAAGAAACCTTTTTTCAGAACTTTTACCACCTCAAATTCAACCCTAGCTCATACTTTCACAAACCCTAGCACACCCATAGAAAACCCTAAACTAGTTTTAGGATTCATCAAACCCGAGCCACCATAACTCGACCTCCATAAACCTCGAAGACTCTTGTGTCATAGCCACGGTTACGAGTCCACGCCGAGACAAGAACATGTAGGTTGAGGGTGTCAAAACCCCGCTTCTTTTCCTTTTCTTCCTCCTTCTCGCGTCATGTCGTTTTCTTACGGGTCGCGTTTGCTTTATTTTTATCGTTATTATCGCATCATTAATATCAATAATACTAGTATCAAGACATTAAAATATCTATCAATTTGTGTCGAGTATGAAGTGATATCGGAATGAGGAAACACGAACATACAAGTGTACTGCACACAGCGTTGACGGTCGCTCGTTCTGATATCCCAATTACTTGATTATTGAGATAGATTAACTTCAACAATAATTTTTGCACCATTGTTATTATTCGTATGTTGCATCGTTTTCAAAAAAAACAACCTTTTTCAAGATACGTATTTTTAATATGGGTCGAAACCCGTTGACACGGACCCGACATCACAATCCTTAGGGATTTATTTCGATGTCGGAGAAGTCGAGGGAATCAAGTCCTTTCCTTTATTTAAGCAAAGTATCGATATGTTAGACCCGATGCCAATCCCGTAATTGGACGTCGAGTCTAATAAATCAAATCAAATAATTTAGCCGATTCAATTTTCCGTTGATGTTAACGTAGATGTTATCCAATTATAACACTACAAATACGGAGGAATACTTATATTGTCTCGGTTAATTTAAACGATTCAAATCAAGTGCAAGCGATTTCTGATCACGTACAGGTACCACTCGGTCGAGTGCCTACGTCACTCGATCGAGTGACATCACGAAATCTGGACAGAACGGTCTGTAGGACCCCTACTCGGTCGAGTCTCACAATGACTCGATCGAGTGGCGGCCTACTCGGTCGAGTTGATCAATAACTCGGTCGAATAGGGTCATCAGATCTGGACAAAGGGTTTTTCAAGTGCTCACCCGGTCGAGTCCCTCAATGACTCGATCGAGTGGCCTCAATTTATGTCAAACCGTAAGTCCTAAACAACATTCAAGTCTCGCTAATTACTTTCTCTGAAATTTCTTTGTTTTCTTTTCACTCTAATATTCCATATCGATTCAAATAATCGAATATGGGATACAACGAGTATTCAAACTTAGAATCGAGTATAAATTCAACAATATTTATATTCGGTCCGATAAAATTTGCGATTTATAAAAAACCAAGTCGAGCGTGAATTGTGCAATATTTACGTTCGATGCGGCCAAATCGTCAAACTCTCAAAAATCAAAAGCAATTTCGAAATCAATTTTCAATTTGCAAACGAATTACAATTCGTACAGGGGGCACTCGACCGAGTGCCTAGCCCACTCGGTCGAGTGGCACCTCAAAACCGAATCAGAATGTCTGTCACGACACCTACTCGATCGAGTCTCACAGTGACTCGGTCGAGTGGCCATGTACTCGACCGAGTTGGTCCATAACTCGGCCGAGTACGGTCTGTACCATGAAACAGAAACATCTTTTCAGGGCCCACTCGATCGAGTCTATCGACTACTCGATCGAGTGGCCTCATAACGACCAAAACACGGGTCGCACATCATCTTTTCTCAAAACTCGATAGTATTTTACGACTTAGGTCAACATGTGCTTAATCAATCACGTGTGTACTATCTTTTCAAACCATGCATCATCTTGTACATCATTCAATTCAATTCATCATTTGCTCAAACCGTTAATATCGATTTACCGTTACTAACCGTTTGCTTGTTTCTTTTGTCGATTTAACTCTTGTTCGTTTATTGTACTAAATGAACCCGCATGCTAAATTCCACTTTGACGTAGAATTAATTGCATTAAATTGACTTAGAAACCCTTTTCAAATTCAATTCACATGTTTAGGGAAAATACTCTTTGCATATCATTTTCCCGTCTAACTAGCGCGCGTATTGTAAGTCACTCGAATTCTTAGTAGAGGCCGCTAATGTGCGGGCGGGGTTGGGTGTCCTTTGTGGGCTTCCCAACACGTACCCTCACCCCTTACTCAGAACCTCGGTTTCCGGATGCCCGAAACCGTTGGCGCACGAGAGTCATTCAATACACAATATCCGATAATGTCGGTATTGGTATCAAATGCAAAGGGACGAGCCCAATAAACTCTGACATCGGAAATGGGCCGTATTTTGTATACGGACCACTACGACATAGAGTGGGCTCGAATGGTTCCGAATAACCACAAAATTCGGTGGCGACTCCACATAGACCTAAATTTCAATTCGATCCGTTTCATATGGAGATTCATTCGCCTACCCAAACCCGCGCGTGGCCGCGTCGGGGTGGACCTATGTCATGTCCACAATTTGGCGACTCCGCTGGGGATTAACTGATGTGTGACTTACCATCGGCATCCTCAGGGTGAGACTCGAATAGAAATCGTTTGACAAATACAATGCGCGTGTTAGTTTTACGGTTCATGCATAACCAACGTTTTCCCGGGCCGGTACTGGTGACCGACGTCCGTATACAAAACGGATCGAATTGAAATTTAGGTCTATGTGGAGTCGCCACCGAATTTTGTGGTTATTCGGAATCATTCGAGCCCACTCTATGTCGTAGTGGTCCGTATACAAAATACGGCCCATTTCCATCGGCATCCTCAGGGTGAGACTCGAATAGAAATCGTTTGACAAATACAATGCGCGTGTTAGTTTTACGGTTCATGCATAACCCATGTTTTCCCGGGCCGGTACTGGTGACCGACGTCCCACTATACCGTTGATGTACTCCAACATGGATATGTCAAAAGGTGTCCATAGTCGATTCGAGTGGGTTTCGCGGCATGTTCTAAGCTCAACTCGACTTAGAGAGTCCGTCCCGATCAACGTCTAGACTATGTACACTGGTATAGACCCTTTCAGACCGACCGAGACTTAGTGTAGAGCATACATGACGTCGTTATAATGCTTGTGTGACTACGTGCTACTTGGTTTCTGAGTCGTTTTCAAAAATATCAACTTTTCAAAAATTACATCCTCCTTTTCAAGATATTCAATTTTCAAAACCCGGGACACATACCGAATTTAGGACTTATGATTTTACTCAAAATAGCCTATTTTCTAGCCGGTATGCTGCCCAAATCAAAACTCGAACTTTCAAAACTCATGACCCAATGACTTTTCGTCCTCTTTTTCGGAAATTTGGGCCATTCACCGAGTCCACTCGGTCCTTCTTCAAAAATCAATCAATTTTCAAAAAACTTCCCTCCTCTTAGGACTTCCCATAGTTAGCAGTGTCGGGTCATGTCTTAAGTTGTCAAGTTTCTCTAGCGTCGAAGCTCTGTCGATCTTACATCACGAGCTTCTTCCCTATCCCAGTCCGCCTTATTAGACTAAGGCAAGGCCCACCTAAGTAAGACATACTCTTACGAAGGAGGGCCCGTCAACACGATCGAGTCAAAAGTCTGGGGATGTCCCGCGTGAACCTTCCTTCGAACAGGACTAGGCCCACTTGCCGAATCCTAAGGAAGGCCCACACTTCACAAGTCACCCGTCTAAGCGTCTTCTTCGAGTCGTTTCCCTTTCTAGTCTCGTTCGGGATGTACTTTCTATTCCGGGATTTCTGGGCTAGTTTCTGATTACGAGGTGTTCTTACAGACAGGCCAGCCACAACCCGACATCAACGCAAGATGGACGATTTGAAAAATGCCCTAACCAAGATCGAGACTCAACTGACCTCCATCCTCGCTAACCAAGCAACTTTGGACACCCGTCTGAGCACTGTGGAGAAGACGGTCCCAGTTGAAGGAGGCGATTCCGTTGGGCCCATAGCCGAATTGGTCAGTGTCGTTCGCAGGCTCGAGGAGCAAGTCCACTTGTCAACAAGCAACTCGATCCACTCCGAAAATGCTCGCATTTATTCACCTTTGAATGACGAGCTACCGGCCAACCTCAACTTAACGGGAATTCCTATGTTTGAGGGTACCGAAGATCCGGTCCATCATATCCGGGCTTTCAAAGACTTCATGGCAGTCAAAGGGGTAAAATCCACCATGTTCAAGCACCTGTTCCCTTCCTCCTTGGAGAAGCATCCTAGGGCCTGGTTCTACAGGCTCGATCCCAAGAAATACAAGACTTGGGATGATGTGGCAACCGAATTTGCTCGGAACTACGCCGATAACACTGAAATCCAGACTACAATGCGTACTCTGGAGGTAATGGCCCAAGAGCCCAAAGAAGGGTTCACAAAATATCTGCAAAGATGGAGGGCTGAGAGTGTGAAGCTGGTCGACAAGCCCGGCGAGAAGGCCTTAGTGGAAGCCTTCGTCAAAAATCTACTCCCATCCTACCGGGTCCATCTCCGGTATGCTATTATCCCAAACTTTGCTGTCCTTACTGAAATGGGCACAAGGATCGAAGATGATTTGAGGTTGGAGAGCCTGACTAAGGCCTCTACCAAAGGGTATCAAGGGGCAAGTTCATCCACAATCAAGCCCACACCTGCAGTTGCAACTCGTAGCATCTTCGACGAGGTAAACCTGCTTGACACCTCATCTAAGAAGAATACACCAAATCGGGTATTCACAGATATAGGGACTACCTATACTTATGCCTTACAAAGGCTATCTTCAAAGGGCCTGATCCAGCCGATAGGCCCAACTACGGAACCTCCAGTGGAAAAGAGGCCCAAAACTTACAATGCCCAAGCCTACTGCCAGTATCACCGGGGTAACGGGCACGATACTGAAAAGTGTTGGAGGTTAAAGCACCTAATCCAAGATCTTATCGAGAGCGGGAAAATCCCGTTGCCCGGAGACAAGCCGAGCAATAAAGAAAACCCGTTCAGTGCCCACGCCATCTTCACCGGTGAGATAATTGACTGTTCTCACCTCATCTCTCCCTACATCCCACAAATCAACGGGATATGGTTCGACGACGAGGATGATGTGTACTTAACCACAGGGGAAGCTGTCCCCATCACCCTTGAGGAGGTCCGAAAGGTTAAGTCACAGAGCCTTAGCCACCAATCATCTCGCCGCGGCTGGGCGTTCCATCCCTATATCCGTCACTAAACCTGCCAGGACGGAGCCCACCCTTGAAGAACCAAGCCCAGACACGGCTCTGGTCCAACAAATGAAAAGGGTCCGAGCCGATCTAACCATATGGCAACTATTGGTTAGCTCACAAGCTCATCGGGAAGCACTGACTAAGGCTCTCGATGAAATCAAGGTTGATTCAGAGGCTACCCCTGCTGAAATGGTAGCCACCATCATGCCCTACCTTAAGGGCAAATCCAAAGAAGAAGGCCCACTCATAACCTTCTCTGAAGCTGATCTGCCACCATTTGGGCCCAATCACAATCTGGCCCTATACATCACGGTCATCTGCAAAGGTAAATATCTCCCGATGACCCTTATCGACGATGGATCAGCCGTGAATGTCCTTCCTCTAAGGACCGCAAAAGCACTCGGCATCACCGATGCCGATTACCTTCCAACGGCGCAGACTATCCAGGCTTTCGACGGAAGCCCAAAACCTGTCGCCGGGGCCGTGAAATTAAAAATCATAACGGGCCCAATCGAAAAGGAATTGGAATTTCAGGTGATAGATGTCACCTCATCATTCAATCTTTTGCTGGGAAGGCCTTGGATCCACGCAGTCAAGGCCGTGTCATCTACCCTCCATCGGAAAGTCAAGATGCCCCTCAAAGACGGTATCATCACGCTGGAGGCGACCCCAATTACCGTAGCAAGCTGCAACGCTACGGGCCGGGCCGACCCGCGAGGATTTGATTTCGTGGGCATGATCGAAGAAGAATATCTCTTTAGGCCCTACTTCACAACTAGCATCGACACGATGCTACAAAATCTGGGTTACCTACCCGGAATAACCTCAAGGCCATATCTTCCAGCTGGGAAAATTATCGAGGTCCTAAATGATGGCGAGTCACATTTCGGATTGGGGTATGATATAACTCCGGAAAATGTGGTTCGGGCCGGTATTCACAAGGCCATCGACATTATCAAGGGTACTTACATAAGCCCTTATAGCCTGAAGCTAACGGATTACTTCGTCACTCCAGTCTTCGGAGCCGTCCAAGTGGGCCTCTACCAACCCACCATCACATATCCCGAGACCAAAAAGGCTCGGGAATGCAATTTCATCCCTGATGATATATTCACCATCGTCCAGGCCGAATCAAAGGAGGGCGAAAACATCTCCGAGCCCGTGCTGGGGCTCTTATTCGGAGAAGACCAAGCCGTCCCCGCTCCAAAGAGCGACTTGGTCAACCTGATCCTCCGCAGCGATCGGTTCGACCCAACCAAGCTAATCACCGAGGTCGGCGCCAACACCGAAACGAGGGCTTGGAGGAAGACCATAAAGTGGACCGACGGTCAAGGACGGGTCTACAAGCTGACCACTGGCGAGGGAGACATGCCGGATACCGAGTCTGAGTCAGAGTCAGAGTCGGAGTCTGAGTCCGAGTCTAGAGGGTCTGGTGCTAAAGTCGAGTCTGTAACCCCTCTTCCCTTATCCACTGAGGTCTCGGGGCCTGTCCCAAGACCTCTCCCTATCCCGCCTCTGACCAATGATCAGATGGCAGCTCTATTCGAGCTATTTTCAAAATTTACCATCAATAATAATAACGAACACCGTTCTGCTTACGACTTGTCTCATTTCTAAAATTTTCTCAATTTCAAAAATTTTATATGCAATGACATTGAGAAACCCGACGAACAGGTACCCCTACCTCAACATCTGGTCGAGCAGCTCGAGCAAAGGGAATCCCGAGATCCGGTAATCGAAGAAACCGAGTCCATCAATGTGGGAACCACTTTAGAGCCCCAGATGCTTAAGTTGGGCCTATCTTTAGATCCAGAGGAGAGAAAACAATTCACAGACCTCCTCCAGGATTTCAAAGACGTCTTTGCATGGTCCTACAAGGACATGCCGGGTATAGACCGGGAGATAGCCGAACACCGAATACCCATCAAAGATGGGTGCAAGCCGGTAAAGCAGAAACTCAGAAGAATGAAGCCCGAGTGGTCTCTTAAAGTCAAGGAAGAGGTCGATAAACAATTTAAAGCAGGCTTTATACAAGTGTCTGAATATCCAGACTGGGTTGCAAACATCGTGCCGGTACCCAAGAAGGACGGCAAGGTGCGAGTTTGCGTGGACTTCCGGGATCTTAACAAGGCAAGCCCAAAAGACGATTTTCCGTTACCACACATCGACATACTGGTGGATAACACGGCCGATCATGCCCTTCTATCGTTCATGGACGGGTATGCCGGGTACAATCAGATTAAAATGGCAGAAGAGGACATGGGTAAGACCACCTTCATTACACCTTGGGGTACTTACTGTTACACCGTCATGCCATTTGGGCTTATCAACGCCGGGGCCACTTAGCAACGGACTGCCACTACTCTGCTCCACGACATGATGCATAAGGAAGTGGAGGTCTATGTGGACGACATGATCGTCAAATCTAAGGACCGAAGCGGGCACATTTCAGCCCTAAGAAAGTTCTTCACCCGGCTACGTAAATACAATATGAGACTGAACCCGCAAAAATGCAGTTTTGGGGTAACGTCGGGCAAATTACTGGGCCATATCGTTAGCCAACGCGGCATCGAGGTCGACCCAGCTAAAATCAAAGCCATCACCGAGATGCAACCACCCAAGACCGAAAAGGAAATAAGGGGGTTTCTTGGAAAAGTCCAATACATCAGCCGGTTCATTTAGAAACTAACCATGGTATGCGAACCCATTTTCAAAAAGCTAAAAATCGGAGAACGGGTGCTATGGGACAGCAAATGTCGAGCGGCTTTTGACAAAATCAAGGAGATGCTGTCTGCTCCGCCGGTACTAATGCCACCTCAACACGGTTGCCTTTGTCGTTATACCTAACGACGACGGAGACGGCCATGGGGGCTATGCTGGCCCAGACAGTCGATTCAGAAGAACGGGCTATTTACTACATCAGTAAAAAGTTCCTCGAATATGAGTGCAAATATACAATGCTCGAAAAGACGTGCCTAGCATTGGTTTGGGCCACTAAAAAGCTCCGACATTACATGCTCAGTCACGAGGTACATGTGTTATCCAAAATGGATCCTATCAAGTACTTATTTGAGAAGCCCATCCTCAACGGCAGGATGTCAAGATGGACTTTAATGTTATCCGAGTTCGACCTCAAATTTGTACCATTAAAAGCCATCAAAGGCCGGGTAGTTGCCGAGTTCCTCGCTGACGGCCCAATATCCGAAGAAGGCCACACCGATACATGGGCCTTTTCTGATGAAGACATATTCCATACCGATACAGAAGTGTGGGATTTATATTTCGATGGGGCATCCAACTTCCGAGGATTTGGGGTCGGAATCCTGTTAATTTCACCCCGAGGGGAACACACTCCCTTGTCCATCAAGTTGGACTTCGACGTGACCAACAACGCAGCCGAATACGAAGCATGCATTCACGGGTTGCAAGCCGCCGCTGATTTAGGGGTAACAAACCTCCGGGTCCACGGTGATTCATCATTAGTCATCAACCAAGCACTCCAAAAATGGAAAACTCGGAACGCCAATCTCGTGGCTTACCAAGCACGGGTAAGGGTTCTAGAGAAACAATTTCAAAAGGTAGAATACATTTATCTTCCCCGGGAAGAGAATCAGTTCGCAGATGCACTTTCCAAATTAGCATCTTTACTGAACATCCCGGATCACCTGACCAGCATGCCAATCTGTGTCGAAAGACGATCCGAGCCAGCCTACATCCACGCCATTCAGGATATCGAGATAACTGACCCGGAGCCTTGGTATCAAGCTGTCCTAACCTACCTGGCAACGGGAGAGTACCCCCCGGAAGCTGAAAATCGGGCCAAAAAGGCCTTACGAAGATTAGCAACCCAATTTGTCCGAACTGATGATGGGCAATTGTACAAAAAGACGGCACAGGGAGCTCTACTCCTATGCATCGACAAAATACAGGCCGAAAAGGTCATGGCCGAGGTCCATGATGGCGAAAACGGCCCGCATATGAACGCCCATATGCTAGCCCGAAAAATCATGAGGCTCGGGTACTATTGGAACACCATGGAAACAGACTGTCAGTTGTATGTCAAACACTGCCATAACTGTCAGATCTTCGCCAATGTACAGCATATGCCATCTTCCCTATTATATACCATGACATCACCATGGCCATTTTCGACATGGGGTATTGACATAATTGGAAAGGTGCATCCTTCCGGGACGGGAGGTCATTGCTTCATCTTGGTGGCCATCGACTACTTCACCAAATGGGTCGAAGCCGAGTCATACCGTGTCTTGAACGCCAAGCACGTGGCTAAATTTATCCAAAATAAAATAATATGCCGATATGGGATCCCTCACGAGTTCATCAGCGATCACGGGACCCATTTTCAAGCTGAAACTGCCGCATTGCTGGCAAAATACAAAATTCAAAGGCATACATCTTCGCCTTACCGACCTCAAACAAATGGAGCGGTGGAAGCGGCCAATAAAACAATTGTCACCATACTTAAAAAGATGGCTGAAAATTACCGGGACTGGCCCGACAAAATACCTTTTGCCCTATGGGGATATCGAACCTCAATCCGCACCGCGACCGGGGCAACCCCGTATTACTTGACATACGGAATGGAAGCGGTCCAACCAGTCGAGCTAGAGGTGCCATCCCTTAGGATCCTACTTGAAAGCCAAGTACCTGAGGCAGATTGGGTCCAAGCCCGATACAATTCGCTAGTCCTTTTAGACGAACGGCGATCCCGGGCTCTCAACAACATTCAAATATATCAAAAAAGGATCCAACGGGCTTTCAACAAACGGGTTAGGCCCAGGAACATCAAGGAAGGGGATCTGGTCCTAAAATCGGTTCGTGCCTTACTACCGGTTGACCCAAGGGGTAAATTCAAACCCAACTGGGCTGGGCCATACTTAGTCAAGAAAGTCCTATCAGGAGGAGCGGTGATGCTGACCGACTTGGACGGGAACGAATTTGTCAACCCAACCAACTTGGACCAGCTGAAGCGCTACTACCCATAAACCCCCATCTCAATGTCATTTGCAAAAATTTATAAAAATTTGTCTTTTTATAAATTTTCAAAAATTATAGACAAGTCAATAAGCTAGAATTATTTATTCTACTGTCACACATCTTGAATTAATAATCCTGATGTATTTCAAAAATTGCAAAAAAAAATCAATCAAATCAAATTTTGAACTACGTTAGGTTTGATTCCGCCATTTGCGGATACGTAGGCAACCCCTCAAAAGGGTACAACCACTGCAATAACGAAAAGACGGGAACAGTGTTCATTAATATGTCTTTTATTAAAAAAAAACCGATAAATTCGGGAATTTCAAAAAATCACACACAAAAATAATAGTAGTACTTAAATAATAAAATAAAATAAGGAGACTAGTATCCGGGCATCTTCCCCTTCCCCTTGTCCTTCGGGTCGCGTGGAGCCTGGGGTCTTCGGGGCGGTGGCGAGCGTTCCCGAATCACAAGTGGAACCTCCTTAGCCCGAGCCCGTTTCTTTGACGACGGGTCTTCAATCACGGTCTTCGGCCCAAGTCGGGCCCGCACATGCTCAGGCAGTCTATCCCGTGGGCCAAGTCGGTCCTGCACGGGTAGTCTTGGGCCCAGTCTCCTTTCCAAGTCCATCTGGGGGCTCACTTTCCCCCAAGCACCTTTAGCACTAGACCCTTCAGCTTGAGTCTTAGTCTTCTTCTTGTGACCAGACATTAGACGAACTAGGGTAGCTGGAGTGTCACCATCATTGAAGAATCCCCTATTGTCTTTAGCTTGCTCCCTCCTCAACAGGTCAAAAGCTTCGTCAACCTTCAGCGCAGCTCGGGCTTTGGCATCAACGGCTTTGGTCCACTTCATGTAAGAATCTGAAACCCAGATTGAGTGGCGAGATTTGACAACGGGCCAAGTATGCCGTGTGTACCATCTTTGCATCCAGGTATCACACGTTACATCAGTCAGTTGGGTAGGGTCACTCACAACTGCTTCAACTTCAGGGATTCGCTGGGTCCATCCATACTGCCTTAGTATGCGATCTGGGTAGAGATGAACCGTCTGCCTGAAAGATAGGATCACCTGATAGCGGGCTCTGTCCCTCGGGTCCAAGCCACTCCAAAGGTAGATGGGCCACCACGGAACGACCCATCGAATTAGCGGACCACCATGAAAAGACAAAACCTCGTCCCAATACTTCTGCGTAATCTGACGAGAAAAGTCAATGGCCCGCCTCCTCGTCATCACCTGGTTATGATGGTAGTTGCCCGCATCAAGTGGAGGATCTATCACTGATAGCCTCTCATATAGCCAAATCTGCAAAATAAAACAAAAGGATGAGATCCCAAGGCAAAATAGGCGTTCGCCTAAGGCCACTCGGTCAAGTGCTTGGGACACTCGGTCGAGTGGTACCCTTGAATGCAAACAGGAGACTCTTTACGAGGGCACTCGATCGAGTGCCAGGGTGACTCGATCGAGTGACACCTCCGAAGACAGATCAGGATAGTTCCATCGAGGGTACTCGACCGAGTGCCTGGGTGACTCGATCGAGTACCCCCTGCAGTAAAAAAATTTCGCAAAAAAAAAAAAAAAATCCAAGAAATTGAATTAAGAAGTCAAGTGACATACTTGCAACAAACGGGTGCTCCCGGTTAGACGAATGGATGAGTCCCTTTTGCGATCATCCAATCCTTGGATAATTTCGCCCGTGATCAACCAAGCCGGGCTGTGCTCAGTCTCCATCAGATCCACTACGGTCAGAAGACGGGTGCTTCCCATACAAGATAACAGGTCCATATGACCCTCCAAAGCATATACATGAAGCATACAAAAATAGAAGGCCCTGCGGCTGTAAGCCGGCCTAACCCGGACATCGAGAGAGTTCATAAATTTCTCAGCCAAGTCGATCAGAGAAATTTTATCACCATCCATCATGCGAGACACCTCGTTGTGAGAGAGCCCTAGAAATTCTCTCAACTTCCTCCTCGGGTCATAGATCGAATATGGGACAGCGGGACGGAGTATCGGATTTCATCCTCCTATAGCTGCAATCTCCTCAGGTGAAGGGCAGACTTCGCCCCGAGGGAAAGCAAAGACATGATATATGTCATCCCAATAAGCCAAGCAAGCATCCAGAAAATGGCGGTCAACCACCATCTGACGGAACGGGTACAATTGAGTTATCCCCGTCTGATTCAGAGCCACCCTATCTGCGTCCCTAAAGCGACGGGACCACTCCTGCAACATCACACTCAACCTATCGATCCCCATGGCTAAAAACTTCCTCAAGAGAATTAGAGAGACTTTCTCTTAAGAAGAGTTTGTTTTGTGATGGGACTTGTGAAGAAAATCAAGAGCAAGAAGGGTCTATATATAGCATTGGCCTTGCAAATTATTTAGGAAAATTTCCTAATCTCAAATAGGAATCGAACCACAATCCTAGTCTCAATACTAGCATGGAAATCTCCATCCCGAACTTTCTTAATCTTTGTTAGGGGTCAAGATATCAAAATTTCCAAAATTCGAAAATCTCAAGATTCCAAAACTCAAAAATCTCAAATTTTCAAAATTTCAAAAATTCAAATTTTCGAAGAATCATTTCTCCCCAGCGCGAGTCATTTTACTGCCTACGTGTTGCATGCATTTTATGTGACTCATACAGGTACGACTCAAATAGGGAGGTGCAACCCACGATAATTCCCCAGCGGAAGCCAACGACGGCATTTCAAGGGATGAGTCTACATACAGGCGCACCCAGGACTTACGCGACAAGTCCAACTCCCCACGGAGTTATCGGCTCAGGTATGACTTCTAGCTTGCGGCTGGCGAGCCCTTCACGCAAGTCTAATGGACTATAAACGACCCGGCCGGAAGTCCGCCAGGTTGCAATCCTCGATTGGCCTGGTGGATACTTTGACTTTCGCCCTGTCCAAGCCTCAGTCAGAGTGGGGGCTCTGTAGACACCCGCATTTTGACTGCCAGGTGTCTATGGTAGTTTCCCAAAAAACACCCGATGATGATCGGACGCTAACATGCTTCTGTGCGCTCGGATACGGGCTCAAATCCATTAATCGCTGGCTAACACACTTACGGAGTACAAATATCACAAAATCAACCTCAAATCCAGGCCCAGCGGGCCGTTTCCAATCAAATAAGGCTAATTTAGGCCGAAATCGACACCGGAATTAAAACCGACCTTTCACGATTGGGTCAACCCTGGTCAAAGTCGTTTCCGAGACACACAAAACAACCCCTCAAACATCAAAAGCCCAATTCAAATTCAATCTCATCAAATATCCATGGTCAAGGTCCAAGCGAGTGACCCGCGCGACCCAGCTGGGCCACTCGATCGAGTGCCCCACCCACTCGATCGAGTGGGCCCTTATTCAAGCCCGACGGCTGACGCACAAGCCTACTCGACCGAGTCAGCTGCCTACTCGGTCGAGTAACCCTAAACCGGAACCCTAGCTTTTCCTATATAAGCAACCCTTTGCACACACTTCAAGAAACCTTTTTTCAGAACTTTTACCACCTCAAATTCAACCCTAGCTCATACTTTCACAAACCCTAGCACACCCATAGAAAACCCTAAACTAGCTTTAGGATTCATCAAACCCGAGTCACCATAACTCGACCTCCATAAACCTCGAAGACTCTTGTGTCATAGCCACGGTTACGAGTCCGCGCCGAGACAAGAACATGTAGGTTGAGGGTGTCAAAACCCCGCTTCTTTTCCTTTTCTTCCTCCTTCTCGAGTCATGTCGTTTTCTTACGGGTCGCGTTTGCTTTATTTTTATCGTTATTATCGCATCATTAATATCAATAATACTAGTATCAAGACATTAAAATATCTATCAATTTGTGTCGAGTATGAAGTGATATCGGAATGAGGAAACACGAACATACAAGTGTACTGCACACAGCGTTGACGGTCGCTCGTTCTGATATCCCAATTACTTGATTATTGAGATAGATTAACTTCAACAATAATTTTTGCACCATTGTTATTATTCGTATGTTGCATCGTTTTCAAAAAAACAACCTTTTTCAAGATACGTATTTTTAATATGGGTCGAAACCCGTTGACACGGACCCGACATCACAATCCTTAGGGATTTATTTCGATGTCGGAGAAGTCGAGGGAATCAAGTCCTTTCCTTTATTTAAGCAAAGTATCGATATGTTAGACCCGACGCCAATCCCGTAATTGGACGTCGAGTCTAATAAATCAAATCAAATAATTTAGCCGATTCAATTTTCCGTTGATGTTAACGTAGATGTTATCCAATTATAACACTACAAATACGGAGGAATACTTATATTGTCTCGGTTAATTTAAACGATTCAAATCAAGTGCAAGCGATTTCTGATCACGTACAGGTACCACTCAGTCGAGTGCCTACGTCACTCGATCGAGTGACATCACGAAATCTGGACAGAACGGTCTGTAGGACCCCTACTCGGTCGAGTCTCACAATGACTCGATCGAGTGGCGGCCTACTCGGTCGAGTTGATCAATAACTCGGTCGAATAGGGTCATCAGATCTGGACAGAGGGTTTTTCAAGTGCTCACCCGGTCGAGTCCCTCAATGACTCGATCGAGTGGCCTCAATTTATGTCAAACCGTAAGTCCTAAACAACATTCAAGTCTCGCTAATTACTTTCTCTGAAATTTCTTTGTTTTCTTTTCACTCTAATATTCCATATTGATTCAAATAATCGAATATGGGATACAACGAGTATTCAAACTTAGAATCGAGTATAAATTCAACAATATTTATATTCGGTCCGATAAAATTTGCGATTTATAAAAAACCAAGTCGAGCGTGAATTGTGCAATATTTACGTTCGATGCGGCCAAATTGTCAAACTCTCAAAAATCAAAAGCAATTTCAAAATCAATTTTCAATTTGCAAACGAATTACAATTCGTACAGGGGGCACTCGACCGAGTGCCTAGCCCACTCGGTCGAGTTGCACCTCAAAACCGAATCAGAATGTCTGTCACGACACCTACTCGATCGAGTCTCACAGTGACTCGGTCGAGTGGCCATGTACTCGACCGAGTTGGTCCATAACTCGGCCGAGTACGGTCTGTACCATGAAACAGAAACATCTTTTCAGGGCCCACTCGATCGAGTCTATCGACTACTCGATCGAGTGGCCTCATAACGACCAAAACACGGGTCGCACATCATCTTTTCTCAAAACTCGATAGTATTTTACGACTTAGGTCAACATGTGCTTAATCAATCACGTGTGTACTATCTTTTCAAACCATGCATCATCTTGTACATCATTCAATTCAATTCATCATTTGCTCAAACCGTTAATATCGATTTACCGTTACTAACCGTTTGCTTGTTTCTTTTGTCGATTTAACTCTTGTTCGTTTATTGTACTAAATGAACCCGCATGCTAAATTCCACTTTGACGTAGAATTAATTGCATTAAATTGACTTAGAAACCCTTTTCAAATTCAATTCACATGTTTAGGGAAAATACTCTTTGCATATCATTTTCCCGTCTAACTAGCGCGCGTATTGTAAGTCACTCGAATTCTTAGTAGAGGCCGCTAATGTGCGGGCGGGGTTGGGTGTCCTTTGTGGGCTTCCCAACACGTACCCTCACCCCTTACTCAGAACCTCCGTTTCCGGATGCCCGAAATCGTTGGCGCACGAGAGTCATTCAATACACAATATCCGATAATGTCGGTATTGGTATCAAATGCAAAGGGACGAGCCCAATAAACTCTGACATCGGAAATGGGCCGTATTTTGTATACGGACCACTACGACATAGAGTGGGCTCGAATGGTTCCGAATAACCACAAAATTCGGTGGCGACTCCACATAGACCTAAATTTCAATTCGATCCGTTTCATATGGAGATTCATTCGCCTACCCAAACCCGCGCGTGGCCGCGTCGGGGTGGACCTATGTCATGTCCACAGAATGCCTTGATGAACCTAGCTCGTGAGGAACTAGGTGGCGTTTTTAGGAGTGAGAGTCTAGAGAGAGAAAATTCAACCCCTTTCTTGTGGGAAAGGGTTGAGTATTTATACCTTCCCACAAGAAAGAGAAGTGGGAGAGGAATGGATGGATAAGGAAGTGACAAGTGGCGGCTTCTCATCCACCCATTCTTAATTACCTTAGGCGAAATGCCGGGAGGGCCCCTGGGGGTCTTGACCCTGCCGACCAGGGACTCCCCCAGGGCAGGCGGATTTCGTGCCGTGGTCGCTAGGCTCCAGCAGGCTGTGTTGGCTTGCGGTCTCAGCGGCCGACTGCTATCCTTAGCGTTTTATGCTTCTATTTTAGCTTCTTGCCAGGGACTAGCCTTTTGAGCTTGATAGGGATCCTCCTGGGGCCTGCCCAGCAGGCGATTATTTGACAGGCTGCCGACCCCAATCAATTGGCCTTCGTCAGTAGGAGAAAAGTAAGGCTTTTCTTCTACTGGCGATTCTTGCTTGGGGGGCGGTTGACTTATTTCCATGTCTGCTACTGCATTTAATGCTTCGCGCCTTCCCAAGGAATGAGGCGCAGCTCACGTCAGGTATACAGAGAGTTGAGGATGCTTTTGCAATGATTACACTTCTTCTCTAGGTGGATTTTTGAGAACCGTGAAGGGTTCCTGATTGGTGGTTCTCCTTCCGGGGTGGTTGGAAATTCATTAATGCCGTGTTTTCTCTTGTATAAAATCCTAGCTTTCTTCATCATTTCTGCTTTAGCCCATCTTCAATCTTTCCACTTTCTTTGTCTTAATCATGGTTTGGATCAAAAAATTCGTAACTCGTCGTGGAGCTCGCCATGTTACTTTCTTTTTTAGAGGATTTTGGAGACTTCGGTACGCTCGAGCTGTTTATCGAGCTGTTCACCGTAGCCGTCTTTCACGGCTTCGTTCTCGTCGGAGTGGCAGGAAGGTCACTTCTAGGCTGAGCAAACGTCTCAAGAGATCCTCACCCCTTGCTGCTCCCAGATTTAGGCGTTGCCCTCAGGGAGGGGGCTGCTTTGACAGGGGATGCCACGAATGCTTCCCGTGGCTGCACCCTGAGCAGTTTAACCCTAACTCTTCTGATACCGACTCCTCCCTGGCGTCGGGCCCCTCCTCGCCTGTGAGGAGGACAGGTTGTCGCACCTGCGACGAATCCCAGGCCGTTCCCTTTGGCAGGGACTGGGAGGATAGCAGCCGTGACTCCGATGATAGCGAGGGTCTTGGTTGCCTGAGCGACAAGGATGGAGACGGAGCTCCTGATGATCCTTTCAAGGATTCCCCAGACTGGGACTGGGGCTCAGATTTCGGGAGCCCAGGCAGTCCTGGGGATCATTCCCCAGACTTGGACGACGATTAGGCCTGCGTAGCAGGGTGTTTGATTTTGTCAGGCCGGAATTTTTAGGCCTTATGTATTTTCTTTTCGTATTTGGTTCAAGATATAATTTTCCCCCTTTGGCTAATGAAATGAAAGTTAATCAGCTTCGCCTTTTTTTTTTTGAATGCGGGGGTGACGTCGTCGGTCGATCCTTTCCTCTGCCATTTTAGTCTTTCGAGGCCCTTCTTGGGAAGGGGTGAACAGCCCGTGTTCAGTGTGCGACACGTGGATGACAGTTGAGGGTCTTGTCAGGGAAGTCGCCTCTTGGGCTTCTTGGGCTTTATATAAACCCTTCTCCCCCTTCATTTTCTTCTTTTACTTTTCCTGAGACTTCAAACCCCTTACACTCTTGAATTACTTTTGTTGCTGAGCATTCTTCGAGGAGCAAGGAGTATCCTCCGTCACTGTTTTCCGGCGACTTTATCGGCGTCTTTAGGTTAGAACTTCTTTAAACCTTTTTCCACCTCTTTTTTCCCTTCCATAGCCAATATGTCGCGAGTTCGTCCCCTTTCTTTTAATTCTTTGCTCGGGGAACTAGGGGCGGCGACGGTGGCCGGCGTGACATAGCTTCTTCCTCCGGGGTCGGCCCTAGGGAGGAAGATGATCATCACAGGGGGGGGGTGCTGAATCACCCGAACCAGCTCCCTTTGATGTAGTCGACTCCGATGACGAGGCCCTGGAGGTGGACCCTTCCAGGGTTGCCGGCCCCCTCATCCGCAGGGAGAGGGGGAGGACCTATTACTTGGACAAGAAAAAGTATGTGATCCCCCTAAAGACCTACCCTGAGGCCAAGAACAGGGACCTGATTTTGGAGAGTAATGCTACTAAGGCCATTGAACAATTTTATAATTTCGGGGAAGGGTACACAGCCATAATTCCGGGGGAAAGGGACACAGTATGCTGTCCTCCAGAAGGGTGTGTGGCCGTTTATCACAAGGCCTTGGAATTTGGCCTGCGATTCCCACTACATTCTTTCCTGGAGGAAACCTTCAGGAGGATGAACGTCGCCATCGCCCAGCTGACTGCAACTGCCATTAGATCTTTAGTAGCTTACACCTGGACCTGCCTTTTCCATGGCGAGGGGCCTTATATTGACGCTCTTCGTTTTATGGTCGGTCTTCAAATGGTGTCTTCGTCCGGGGGGGATGGCTCTCCTGGTTATTGGTCTCTGCATAGGCAGAAAAAGTATGCCTTGGTCTGGCCGGCTCTGAGCAGCCTGAAAGACTGGAAAAATAACTTTATATACGTCCATAGCGCGTCAGGGTGGAAGATTCCTAGACATTTTAGGAATCATGTCCACACCCGTATGGAGACGCGCGAGGAGTACCATCCAGGCGTCGGGGGGAAGGCTCTGGAGGTCAAGCTGAGCGAGAAGGAGGAGATTTTGATTAAAAAGTTTGAGATTGTGGTGGATAAACATGGGAACTTTGGCCCAGCCTTTTGGCTCCCTCACGCGGAGCTCATTACGACAGACGAGTATTTGCTTCCCTTGGGCCTGATTCCTGGCCTTGAAGGTAGTTCTAGGGAGTTTTTGTTGTTACGATTTTCCAGAGACTTTATTTCTCCCTGTTTTTTAGATGACCGCCTTTCCCTTTCTGCAGATTCCTACACTTGGCGCTGGACAAAGAAGCAGGTCAGGAGATTGGGCCTGAGTGAGGAATTAGTCGTTCTTTCAAAGCGTCCCTCTCTCCCTGCGAATTTCAGGAAAGGGAGCAAAGCCTTGATGAAGCTTGTAAAAGACTTTGCTGCTGGTCGAAGATTGCCTCTTCCTCCCCGGCTGCCTTCGTCGAAGCCGGCGACTCCCACCCCCAGCATCCATGAGGGGGAGGCTGAGGTTACTTCTGGAGCTACGCCCTCCCCTGGTCAGAAGCAGGGTGCTTCTCCGGCTGGACCTCGGGCTTCGCAGGGAACGCAGCCTGGGAACTCCGAGGGAACTGGGGAAAGTGTTCCCTTGGAGTTGAGGAGGAAAAGAGACAGGGAACCTCCTAGTGCTGACGTGGTGGATCTGGAGGCGGATGTTGCCACCCCTGAGGCGAAGTGCCCTGCCCGTGAGCCTCCAAGTACCATCTTCCCGGAGGAAAATGCAGAGTTCCACTACACGGCTGGTGACAGCGTGGACGTGTCAGGCCTGCTTTCTGATTCCGGAGCCATCTTGGCTGACCGCCTCACCAAAACTGTGACTTCAACTTCTCATCAAGTGCTTCAGTATATCCAGCGCACCTCCAAGGTTCTGCTGGCGTCTGCCGAGCTGGCGGCTCTCAGCCGCCTGAGTGATGAGGAGCTGACGATCACACCCGGGCCGCCTCCTCCTGACCGCCTGGCCATGGTAGAGAGGGATATCTCCTTGATAAGCTCTTTGAAGGACAAGCTGGAAAGGCAAGACGGCGAGTTAGAGGAGGCAAAGAAGCAGGCTGGTCAGTGGAGGCTGCAGGGAGAGATGGCTGTGAAGGAAGTTGCCAAGCTGGAGGCTGATCTGAAGGAGAGCCGCCTGTCGTTGGACCGAGCTAATCCAAGCAGGTTGGATTTTCTCTCTCTTTGGCTGAGATGGGGCACTTAAAGGGGAGAGTGACTGACTTGGAGGAGCAACTGTCAAGAGCTAAGTCAACTTTTGAACAGGCTAAAGGGGAATGGACGAAGGAGAAAGATCGAGACCTTGGCTGAGGAGGCTGAAGCTGCAGTGGATGCCAGCTTCGCGAGCGGTGCCAACTCCTCTCTGGATTTGGTGATGGAGGTGATAGGGGAGATGTTCCCTACCTTTGATGAGGACACCTTCCGGAGTCTTTATACCGCTAAGAATGAAGCTCGGGCGGCCAATCAGCCTGAGGCAGATGCCGACGCTCGCCAGGATGCTACGTGACGCCTTTTCTTTATAATAGTTCTTATCCTTCTGTGCTGAGCCAGTGTTATGGCCAGCTTGCTTGTAATATTTGCCACTTTGGTTTCTTCTCTTTAACTTTGTAAAGACCTTCTACCCTTCACGGGTCCTGTTTGTGGAATATTTCTCTTTGCTTTTTATGATGAGCTTTGATTTAGAATTCGGGGAATCTTTCCTTGTCGTTAATCGCGCCTGGCACAGCTTGTCCTTGGCTTTTGTTCAAAGTCCAGGAGGTCTGCCCCCTGCCTGCCTAGAGGTAATTCGGGGGGTTGTTTGCGTTTTTTATACAAGGTTGGAGGGCCTGCCCCCAGTCCTTGTTGATCTGGCATGTCCCTGGCTTTTGTTCAAAGTCCAGGGGGCCTGCCCCCTGCCTGCCCAGAGGTAAGCAGGGAGGCTTTTTTGTGTCTTTTATACAAGGTTGGAGGGCTTGCCCCCAGTCCTTGTTGTTCTGGCATGTCCCTGGCTTTTGTTCAAAGTCCAGGGGGCCTGCCCCCTGCCTGCCCAGAGGTAAGCAGGGAGGCTTTTGCGTTTTTTATACAAGGTTGGAGGGCCTGCCCCCAGTCCTTGTTGATCTGGCCTGTCCCTGGCTTTTGTTCAAAGTCCAGGGGGCCTGCCCCCTGCCTGCCCAGAGGTAAGCAGGGAGGCTTTTGCGTTTTTTATACAAGGTTGGAGGGCCTGCCCCCAGTCCTTGTTGATCTGGCCTGTCCCTGGCTTTTGTTCAAAGTCCACTAGTGGCGTCCACTAGCTGATCTATTCTGGACAGAGGGTAGCAGTCCTTAGGGCAGGCCTTGTTGAGTTTGGTAAAATCTACGCACATTCTCCATGCGCCTGATGATTTTTTCACCATGACAACGTTTGCCAGCCATTCAGGGTAATCACAGACTTCGATGAAGTCTGCCTTCAGAAGTTTGTCTATTTCCTCTTTTATTGCCGCATCTTTTTCTACGGACATGTTTCTTTTCTTCTGCTTCACAGGGCGAGCCTCCGGATTAATGTTCAGCTTGTGAACAATAAAGGCCGGGTCGACCCCTGGCATCTCGTCTGCAGAGTAGGCGAATACGTCCCTATTCTCTCACAGGACTGCTATTAGTTCTTTTTGATAGGACTCCTCTAGGTCGGCCCCTATGAGGACCTGCCTCCCTGGCTCTAAGTCCACTAGCATGCTCTCCCCTTCGGGCTCCAGGCGGACTGGCTCTTGCTGGTCAGTCGGAATCCCACCTTCCCTGCTAGGAGAGCACTGGGCTTTTCTCTTTCCTTTTCTTTCTGTCTCATGGGCCTGCAGGGCCACGGAATAGCAGTGTCTGGCCGACTCCTGATCCCCGTAGACCTTCCCTTCCATGCCAAAGTCTGTTACATAGGCTATGGTGAGGGCCCTAATTGATACCGCAGCTTCTATTTCATCCAGGGTGGCTCGGCCTATCAGGGCGTTGTACGCGGATTTGGCGTCCACCACGACAAATGACGCCCTGATGTTTCTTACTGAGGTCTCCTCCCCAAATGTAACAGGCAGGTCGATAACTCCCATGGGTAGCATGCCTGCTCCATTGAACCCGTACAAAGATCCGGGGGCTGGCTTCAGGTGCCTTCTTTCAAGGTTCATCTTCTCAAAAGCATTTTTGTACAAGAGATTTGTGTAGGCGCCAGTATCCACCATACACCTCTTGACAATATGATTGCTGATTTCCAGGGTTAAGACCAGAGGGTCACTATGTGGGTACACGACTCTCCCTGCATCCTCAGGGGTGATGCTTAGGGTAGTGCCCATTGGGCTGCTTGCTTTTTCGGCGTAGCAGATTTGGTTCCTTAGTTCGCGGATCTGCCTTTTCTGGCTGCGCCTGCTGGTCCGCCTCTCTGCATCCCCGGAAACTACATGGATGACCATGCGATTTTGGGCTGAGCCCTCAGGTTTGTCTGTTACCTCTTTCTGGGGTTTGTTTCTTGCTGCATAGTTACTCAGCCAGCCGTTTCTTATTAGTTTTTCAATTTCGTCTTTTAAGTGGCGGCATTCCTCTGTGGTATGGCCTATGCAGTCATGGAACGTGCAGAATTTTTTGGGGTCTCCCTTCGGGCTGCGAGGCTTGTTTGGACGAGACCATTTTGCTATTTCTTTTTCTAACTCGAAGATTTCTGCTCTCGGCCTATTGAGGGCCGTGTAGCTGTCGAATCTTGGTTGGTATGTGGTACGCTCTTTTTTGGGAGTGTCTCCCTCCTCTCTCTGCTTGCCCGACTCACTTCTGCCACGCCCACCCTGCGGTCCTCCCTGCGGCTTTGTTTGGCCTGCAGGGGTATCCGGCAGGCTGTGGAACTCTTCCTGCAGAATGAATCCTTTAGCAATTTTCCTGGCCATGGCCAAGGTTTCTGGCTGGGCCCTGATCATCTGATTTTTCATTTCTCCTGGAAGCAGGGAGATTGTCAGGGCGTAGGCAGCGGTGGAATCATCGATCTCCCTGACCTGCTGGTAGGATAGGTCAAACCTCCTCAGGTACTCCCTTACACTTTCACCCTTTTTCTGTTTTAGGGTCATAAGATCGAAGCGAGTGAGGCGTCTTCGTTTGTTCCCAGCATATTGTTCGAGGAAGATCTCGGCCAACTCTATGAAGAATTTGATTGATCCCTGGCGGAGATCTCTGAACCATCCTTGTGCGAGTCCTACCAGGGTGGTTGGGAAAACTTTGCACCAGATGGCGTCATCCACGTCGTACATGCCCATGTGGCTCTCGAATGCCGCCAGGTGGTCTTCAGGGTCTGTTGTCCCATCAAACTTAATGGTGGGCATCTTAATTTTTGGAATGGGGTATTCTTGTACCTCAGGATGAAGTGGGGTTTTTGTGGGCCTGCCTACCAGTCGTGACCTGCTTTCCCCAGACTGGTTACCGTAAGAATCCCATTGTCTATGGGTCGGTTTCCTTGTACTGGGGGAGCGGTGCCTTGGAGGCGGCCTGCTTGCTGCTTCATCTTCTGTTTCAGGGGAAATCTGCCTGGGTCTCTTCCTCTGAGAGTGGCAGAGGTTCTCTCCCTGGTGATACTTAGATTTAAGCGGTTGCCCCCGGTTGAGCCTGGATTGCAGGCTTTGGGATAAATCGGGGGCTGACTGTTCTTTGACTGCCGGTGTTAACCTGGAGAAAACCCCGCCTGGCTTTTCTCCCAGGCGCCTTGACATGGGCTCCCTGGGCCTCATCCTCTCCTGCAATTCCCGGGATAAGCCTCTCTGTTCTCCAGACGCAGATTCTGTTGTATGAATGGAGAATGCCTGCTGTTGAGCGGGTAGTTCTGGGCTGCCTGTTCTGATACGCCTTTGCACTTGCGCGTACACTTGGGCCGTCCTTCTTGCTTTCCTCTGAGCATTTCTGGCGGCGGTCCGCTTCGTGCCCCCAGCTCCATCCTTGCTTATTGAGGGTGGCTGCCTGGGGGCCGACGCGACCCTGCCTACCAGATCCCCAGAAGTAAACTCCTGGTTCAGCATTGCAGAGAAGAAGGCGGCTGTCTGCGCCATCTGGGCTGGGGTCAGATTTAGAGTGTGCCCTGGGTGTGTCCCCAGCTCAGGCGCTGCAGCAGCGCTCGGTACGCCTAGGAGATTGGTTCCCCCCACCCCCAGGATCGTGGCGGGAGGAATCCTCTCAGGCTGTGGCATACCATACAGGGGGGTCACCGGTGGGACCGTCGGACCCGCCCCTGTACTGGTGTCAATGATTTCTGGCATGATTAATTTGATTGTCTTAGTTTTTTGTGATTAGGAATGGTTGATTTTTTGTGGGTAATTCGTGAGCACAACCGTTGTCCTCCCCACAGACGGCGCCAAATTGTTCCGGTCACGGAAACAATTAACCCGGCTTCGGATCCGGGCGGAGTAATCGGATTGTCGGTGAACAATTGATCGTCTGATTTCCTTAAACCTCTCCTTTGTCCCGCTCCCTCGATCGGACTTTTCCGGCGGAGTTGGCCTGCTCCCTGCACAATGAACGCACATGGCCTCGGAGGTTGTCTGAGGGAACCCTCTCCGATGCCTAAGTTAGTCCGTGGAATGCCTTGATGAACCTAGCTCGTGAGGAACTAGGTGGCGTTTTTAGGAGTGAGAGTCTAGAGAGAGAAAATCCAACCTCTTTCTTGTGGGAAAGGGTTGAGTATTTATACCTTCCCACAAGAAAGAGAAGTGGGAGAGGAATGGATGGATAATAAGGAAGTGACAAGTGGCGGCTTCTCATCCACCCATTCTTAATTACCTTAGGCGAAATGACGGGAGGGCCCCTGGGGGTCCTGACCCTGCCGACCAGGGACTCCCCCAGGGCAGGCGGACTTCGTGCCGTGGTCGCTAGACTCCAGCAGGCTGTGTTGGCTTGCGGTCTCAGCGGCCGACTGCTATCCTTAGCGTTTTATGCTTCTATTTTAGCTTCTTGCTAGGGACTGGCCTTTTGAGCTTGATAGGGATCCTCCTGGGGCCTGCCCAGCAGGCGATTATTTGACAAGCTGCCGACCCCAATCATCTTTTTTTGTCATTTTACAAAGCAGTCAGCTAATTTAAAATTGTTAATTATTAATTGATTATGCTAGTCAAAACTGCTTTCTTATTCTGCTTCTACTAATATTAATCCATTATTTACCAAACATGACCATAGTACTACGTATACAACAACCTTTACTTTCAGTAGTGGCACTTCATTAAGTTTTTAATTTTAAAAAAATGATATTACAACGATAATATGGGTCATTTAGTGGAACCGCTACTTCAAGTAGCGGCTTCATGTTAGGTATAGGAAAAAAAACAAAAGCGATGATGTAGACCCATTAAGAAGAAATAATTTCAAATAAATAAATACTTTAATATAAAAACTTTAAAACGATAAAAAAAAAAAATCTAAAATAGGTTAAACAATATCATGTAAGGAGTATATATCAACAACATATAAACAGTACTCTCTCCGTCCACTATTTTTTGTCCCGTTTCATTAATATACTTCTCACAAATAATGATGAAATGAGACAAAAGATTATGAATGGCGAAGGTAATTGCGAAGGTAAAAACTAGGGTGACAACGAGCCGAGTCGAGCTGAACATGAGTTTGACTATTTGCTAGCTTTGTGCTCGTTAAGCAAAATTGAGTTCGAGCCGATCTCGACCTATTATCTGAGTTTGAAAAAACTGAGTTCGTCGAACTAAAATGCGAGTTTGAGTCAATATATAATTATTAAGTAATAAATTAACGTTTTCAGCGAAATTTTTAATAACTTGGAATCCAAACTAAGAACAAAAAAATCATATTATTTCAAATTGTTCATGAGCTTTTTGAGTCGAGCGTTGAATTGTGGAATTGGACCCAATGCAAACACAAGGCCGGCCGGCTTTGCCAAGCCAAACTCAAATTATTCTACTTGGTATCATTATATTATCACCCCTAGCTAGCTAGCTACTGCAAATCAATACTGGTAAGTGGTAACCAACAAAACCTTGAAACTATACCCTGTTTCATGCATTATCCTAAACTTGGCAATTAATGTATCGATAGTTTTCCTCGGCCATATTTTACGCAGTTTGGTGTTAGAGCACGTAGGATAGGAATAGGATAGGATCGGAGTGGTAAGGAAAGGGTCAAATGCTAGATTTTGATTGTTTTAAGTTTCCAGAGATACAGCTAGCTAGCTGTGATGAAGCTGGCCTTTTTCTACTTCATTTAATACTATATACATACCCACTTGTTTATTGACTCCTAGAAAGTGACCAACTTATGACAATTGCAACTCAAAGCATGCATAACAACACGCTTACACTACCATACTACTTAGCTTACCTAATTTCATTCCCACCCTACTTTCTTTATACGGATTTTCTAACGTATGTTCATAATACATGTTAGCATGTTAAAGAGAATAAAATTTATAATTATGTTATCCTCGTAAATTAAAATATTTACTCATATTTTCTTTACTTGGATGATATCCTTGTGAATTTTGTTTTTATTTAATATATTAACATGTGTTCAATATAAACACATTAGAAAAATCGACTATCTAATAACGACAACACGCTATTATTTAATATAATTAGATTTGTCATTATTATTTTGTTAGCTATTATTATTTGTATTATTGCGTATGTCATACTCCTCCCTTCACTAGTCACTACCTTTCCATTACTAATTTCTAACGCCTAATCATTTTGCATGGATGCTACCTACGTATGGACGTCCTTCCTCGTAGCTTCCTTTACATACTCACACCTATATATACACACACATACATCTTCACTTCCTCATCTCATCTCATCTCATCTCTCACATACATACACTCCTTGCCTTAATCGATATCAACACAAAACCCTAATTAAATATATATCTCCATGGCTTCTTCACACATTATTCTACTCATCCTTGTCATTCTTCCGACTCTTTTAAGCTTTACAATGGCTACGAGACCCATCACTGACACGTCACAGACGATGGCGTTTCAGTACCACAAAGGCCCTCTCCTTAGTGGCAAAATTACCGCCAACCTTATTTGGTACGGTCATTTTAACCCGACCCAGCGTACCATTATATCCGATTTCATCACTTCTGTCTCGTCCACCCAAAGCCAACCCCAACCATCGCTTGCCACGTGGTGGAATTCCATTGGCAAGTACCACCGCCTTGCGAATCCCAAGACATCCAACTCACTCACCCTCTCCCTAGGCAACCAAGTCATTGATGAAAAATACACCCTAGGAAAGTCCCTCACCAACAAACACCTCATTGAGCTAGCTTCCAAAGGTGGTCAACAAGTCAACGCAGTCAACATTGTGCTGACTTCCTCCGACGTGGCAGTTGTAGGGTTTTGCTCAAGCCGGTGCGGGACCCACGGCACAACATACATTTCCAAGAACACCCCTCGTAAATCCCCTTACATTTGGGTTGGAAATTCAGAGACCCAATGCCCGGGTCAATGCGCATGGCCATTCCACCAGCCCATCTACGGCCCACAAAGCCCGCCACTGGTCGCACCCAACAACGATGTGGGTTTGGATGGTATGGTCATAAACTTGGCTAGCCTATTAGCCGGGACCGTGACGAACCCATTTGGAAACGGGTACTTCCAAGGCCCGAAAGAAGGCCCACTTGAGGCTGCATCCGCTTGTCCCGGAGTATACGGTAAAGGGGCGTATCCGGGTTATCCGGGTGATCTATTGGTAGACCCGAGTAGTGGGGCCAGTTACAATGCTAATGGAATCAACAAGAGGAAGTATTTGGTACCAGCGTTGTATGATCCTACTACAGCATCTTGCTCTACTTTGGTTTAGACCAATTTCATGATTAGAATAATCCAAAACATATCATGTATACTGTATAGTGTCCAGGAAACAGTCCTATCTACAACGTTTTGTATAATATATACTCTAGTCGTATAGATATCATATAAGTAGATTTTATTACGTTTAATTACCATGCAAATTAAAAGTGTTACATAATAAGCTTGTACTGTATGTTATACGAAATACAATTTTAATCCAAACCAATTGTGAATGTTGATCTTCAGCGACGGATCGGACCGAGGTTTTATTTTACGGGATCTTAACTAAAATTTAGAAATTAACAAAATCCCAAAACATGGGAATTACTGAGCAAGACGACCTATTGGTTGGTGATATAGCTCAAGTTTGAGGCATTATTCCTGTAAAACTCATTTATCTGTCTAGTTGGGCATCCCAAATGGAAATATAGTTTCATAGTTATTGACTTACCGGTCTAGACTCTAGACTGGTCAAAGCAAACTTGACCTATATAGTCTAGTTTGATTTACTCGACATGGACACTAGAATGAAGTATTAACCAAAAGCAAAAGTATCTCTAACGTTTACGCGTCAAAAGAGAATGATCAAGTCATGATTCATAGCACCTCGAATGATCTAGAAAAAGAATTCAAGACGAGTTCTAATAAAATATGAATTGACCTAAAATGAACTAGTATGAGATAAGGAGTCCCCTAATGAGTCTAACCCAACCCATATACCACCCTGTCCTGGTTATTGTCTCACACAATCACACTCATACCATCCTGGTATTCTTCTACTTTCAGTAGAATCTTTTCTTTTAATCGTCTCTATGAAAAAGTTATCTTCATTTTCAACCACACATTTCTACCGACCTTAATTTTCATTAAAAGATGAGGTGACTCTTTTAGTAGGATGAAAGAGTAATAATTACCCATCATGTTATTCTTCTCCTAATAATTACCTCCATTCATCTGACCATCAAATACGGGTTCTTAAATTGTTTCATTGCACTTGGCCTTATGAGAGGGATTTAGCATAGGTCAACATCCTAATGAAAAGGGACGTGCGTCGTAATTGGCATACTATATTAATACTCCAGGCGTGCGGCGGCCTAACAAAATGGAACTAGGCCCATGCCGATGCCCCATGGCTTGTGCAAGGCTGGCATTCTTAATTAAGCTGCTGTCCATTTTGTCGACACACTTTGGCTTCACTTCATACTTAATTGATTAATAATAATACTCGTACGATCGAGTGCAATAATACTAAAAGAGGGTGAGTCACGAATTCAGATTTGTCTGCATGCTCCACCTCACCTTTGACTAATTGTTGCAAAGCTGGCATTCTCCCATGCATGTCTTCACCACACCATTTTATTCCAATAATCTAACCCACTTCCCAAATAATCCAAATCCATGGATTAATATTTGCACACCATTTAATTTCCTAATCTAAATAGTATCGGTAACAGTCACACCTGACCTCCGGCACAGCCAACACTTACTAGTTGCGGAGTCCTACTAGTCCGTATTACATTCCTCCTTCCGTTCTCACTCACGACATGTTTACGACCTATGGGAAGGACTGAAGGGTTGAAAATACCAAAAACATGAGGCCGCAAAATGAGAAGGAAAGGTGGTTTTGTATGGCTGACAAAAAAAATGAGAGGGAAAGGGGGAGGGAGTGGAAAAGGGAGATGATTCATTTTTTCTACATAGTCTTGCCCATTCCTTCTCCTCCAAATCGATCCACCTCATTTTGTTAAGCAGATAAAGGAACTTGTTTCCCTTCCCTTCAAATCCCTCTATCTAAACACCCTTAAGGCAATATAAGAAGTTTCATGTCACATAATTACTTGTTTAACCATTGAGCTAGAAAATAAGTAGCTCCGTGTATGAAACTGGTTTCTAAAGTAAGGAACCGGTTTCAAACATATAAATGAGAGAAAAAAAGGGAACCCACGATAAATATATGAAACTTTTTATCATTGAAGTGAAAAAGAAAGTGTCATACATGTTTAGATATGCTTTAGTGACAATGAAAATATGGTGACTGAAACAACAGAAAAGAAAAGTGCAAACCATTCACCGAAACAAAGCAAACATATTTGTCCCCTCCAACAACCGGCTCACGTTAGGTCGTTAGCCATAAACAGTTTCGAAACTATGAGGTCACGGGAATTATCATTGTCACTTTTGTTTAAAACCATGCATCTCAAGTACTTGACCTTTACAGTCTCAAACGTAATAGAGTAGATAAACAAACGATCAAAATATCAAATCATGTTCTTTCATGATACCTACATCCTTAGACACCAACCCAACTTGGTGCGGGACTGCGGTCAGCGGGTATATGAATTGTTTAGCAGCTGATACATGAAAAGGATACTCAATCCTCCTACCAAGTATTGAAGATTAAATACCTATCGAAGATTTAGTTCCAGCTCCTATTGTAGATTTAATACTATGAATATTACGGAGTAGTTGTCAAATTGTTATCCTATTAGACATTCTAGTTAACTAGAACTACCCTAGTATACCTAGTATACCTAGTGTACTAAGTAAGGATAAACTTAACTAATCTGAAGTGAAAGCCGGAAAGAAAAGGACCTTAGTATAAAGAGGCTCATAACTGTTGGATATTGCCGAAAGGTGCAAATACAGTCGGTAACCAACCACCTCTGCTAAGTGCTAAGCATTAGGAATCCTGATTTGATCACCATGTTCTTAAATCTTAAAACAGTGAATTACTTTTCCATTGAAACTAACTAAAAATAGAGATGGAGTTGTAAACCATGGCACAGTACTCATATCGAGTATTACCCTTTATATGTAACGACCAAGGAGTACAGATATGCAACCAATTGGTTGAGCAGTTGGGCCATTAGATTAGAGTTCCATTTCATGCTTCTTGAAGCAATAGAAGAAAAGGAATGTGATACAAGCACAAGCAATTCAGAAGCATGCGCACAACCACGATACCAGACACGTTGTAACGTAGACATCATAAACAATGTTGCTCACAAAACAAGTCCGCACTGGTTAAGAAATGCATTCAGTTACATACACTATTTCTCACCTGGCTCATTACACAATTCCCCCTCGTCGGTTCAACTCACCTCCCATTCCTATCAATGTTGTCTCTGCTTACCCTTTTTTCTATACATCTAATCCAACTTAAGCAGTGGGACAACTCTATTGACTAACTCAAGTCACTCAAGTGCACACACAGATACCCAGCACTTAGGAGCCCAATTGCCAGGTTCAAGCCTGCCCACAGAGCAGTGATTTGTTTGTCTTCTTGTCATCAGCCGAACCTGAAAGCCTACAACCGATGGCCACATGGTAGAGTTTGTGGAAGGTAGTTAACCCTCGCCAAAGATTCTTACAAGTGATGAAGTCGAAAGGATGGTTTTCTAAAGGTGTTCAAGCATGTCTAGGAGTCTAGGACTCCAAGGGGAAGGGGAACGCCTGCGTTGGTGCAGGTCGGCTTTTGCTAAATCCAACATCTGGTACCCCTCATCATCAGTGATTCTTTCAATCAATTTCATACAAATTCAAATCAAATATGGCAAAAACCCAACCTATTCAGACCAATTTAACCAGCTTCAATACTAATCAACTATTATCTATACCCAAGAAAAAAAACCCAAATTGCTCCAAACAACCTTTAACATCAAGAACCCTAAAATTACTTCATACCCATCAAAACAAACTGAATTCACATCTCAAAATCAATCAAATTAGAAGATAACTTCACAAAAAACAAAACAAATTCAATTAAAGAAAACACCATATAAAATCAGAAAACACAATTCTATAGAAAGTCGAATTCGGCAATTACACATAATCCATAGCAACAGCTATTGTAATAGAACTAAACCCAGAATTCACAACAGCAAACTAACCCATAATAACAACAACCAGTAACTAAAGAAGCCGAATGAAAGGGGTGGGGGTGGATCTAAAGATCCAACGAGAGCTCTTCAGTCTGGAAGTAAGAAAGAACATACGGGGTGACCCGAATAGCGGCGACAAATACGGCGAAGAAAGCGGCCTTGGATCGGAGCTCCTTCATGGCTTTGGCCTTGCTTGGCTTCTTCCTGAACATTCCTCCGAACATCTTTTCTCTTCTTCTTCTCTGTTTTTTTCTCGGTTGCGTTTGTGTGCGTAAAAAGTGAAAGGTTGGCTAAATGATGGGAGGTGCTCTAGAACCCTTGATAAACCCTTGTTCTTCCCCAATTATAGCGTCAAACGGACGGGCCAACTGACCAAATACCTATTTTCAATTTGGTTTACCATGGTTAAAAATAGGGGTGATCACTTGATCAGGACTGAAAATTGGATCGAACTATTGTACTTTGATTCGGATTAGACTGGGCCGAATTTTATATGGTCCGGTACACGTCATATTGACTATTTGAATTTTTATTCGATTTTGGACCGAATCGATTGGACCAATGATCAAATAAAGGATCGTATTATAAAACAATACGGAGTATATGAGTATAACTTAATATTCGCATTTGGAGGTTTGTTTTTATTTGGAGTATTCTTTATCTTCAATTAGTGAGGACTTAAAAATGATTGACAATATGTACTTGTTTTTTTAATTATATCAAAAACTTTTTTGGTAGTAATTTAATTTGGGTTCTTTGGTCCATTACGGTCTTGTCCAAGTTTTTCCACGGTCCAACCCGAACCAGACGGACATAAATATGGTACGTTCCATGGTCCAATTTTTTATACAATTTTGATCTTTGGTCCATGTTAAACGTTTTGGTCCGATCCGATCTATCCTGGACCAACAACCCCCTAGTTAAAACGAAGTTGAGGATTCGTATTTATTGGATTCGAATTGACCGGGTACGAGGTTCAAATAGTGTTATTTGATATCGACCAAAACTCAAAACGATTATGTTGAGATTTTTTTTCTATATTAAAAAACTCGAACTAATCACGTATGGTTGGAGTAAAAAAAAACTCTTTGATCATATGAGCTTGGATACCTCTATTGTTGATGAAACTCGAGAGAAAGAGTAGCTTTAGAGGGAGAAAGATAGTTAGAGATTTGTGGTGTAAAATTGATGTAAGAATTGTATTGTGATAAGATTAAATTACAGCCAAGTATTCTATATTTATACATAAAGTAAGTGTAACTAACTCCACCTAAGTATGACATCAGCAATCTAACATTCTCTAACTACCTACATATCTGCATAACCCCCCTTCAAGCTAGATTGGATGGAATGCTATACAAAACCAGCTTGGCTAAGAAGAACTCATGAGGAGAAGCTCCCAAGGGTTTAGTCATGATATCCGCTAGTTGTACGCCAGTTCTAATGAAAGTAGGATGAAGAAAACCTTCGAGGTACTTGTCACGCACAGAATGACAAGCCACATTCAAGTGTTTAGTTATTTCATGAAAGATAGGATTCTGAGTAATATGAATTGCAGCCTTATTGTCACAAAAAAGAGGCACTCACAGCTGTGTATGAATGTGTAGATCCTTGAGCATAGCCACCAATCAGACCAACTCAGCAGATGTATAAGATATACACCGGTACTCCGCTTCAGCACTGCTACGAGTAACCATCTTTTGCTTCTTGGTCTTCCAAGAAATGAGAGAAGGTCTAAGAAAAATAGCATAACCGGTTACAAATCTACAGCTAAATGCACAAGCTGCATAATCAGAATCGCTATAAACAATAATGTCTTAAAGGATTATCCATCGGATAAAACAAACCAGTATTGATGGTAGTCTTCAAATAACGAATAACATGAGTTGTTGCTTGCATATGTGGCTCTCGAGGCTCATGTATAAACTTACTCAAATGTTGAATTGAGAAAGAAATATCTTGTCTGGTTAAATTGAGGTATAGAAGGCGACCAATCAGACGCCTATAAGGCTCTAGATCTGCTAACAAAACTCCAGAATCAGTGGAGATCATCTAGTCGTGATTCTATGCAATGGCTTCAAGCCATGCGATCCGAAATGGATTCTATGCACGAAAACCAAGTATGGGATTTGGTTGATTTACCTGAAAAGGTGAGACCTCTTCAGTGTAAATGGATCTTTAAGATCAAGAATGGCATAGATGGACATAGAGATGTCTACAAAGCTAGATTGGTGGCAAAGGGTTTTACTCAAGTTCATGGTCTTCACTATGACGAAACCTTTGCTCCAGTCGCAATGCTTCGCTCCATAAGGATTATCCTAGCGATTGCCGCGTTTCATGATTATGAGATTTGGCAAATGGATGTCAAAACCGCCTTCTTGAATGGGATTCTAGAAGAGGAAGTGTATATGACACAACCAGAAGGTTTTGTAGATACATCTAATCCTAGGAAGGTATGCAAGCTTAAAAGATCCATTTATGGTCTTAAGCAAGCATCCAGAAGTTGGAATCATCGCTTTGATCATGTTATCAAACAATATGGTTTTGCTCGAAGTGTCGAGGAACCTTGTTTGTACATGAAGTTTAGTGGGAGTAAGGTAACCTTTCTTGTCTTGTATGTGGATGACATACTTCTTATCGGGAATGACGTTCTGATGCTTGCTTCCGTAAAGGAGTGGCTAGGAAAGCACTTCCAAATGAAAGATTTGGGAAATGCACAATGTATTTTGGGTATTCGGATCCATAGAGATAGATCCAAAAGGACGTTGGTATTAAGTCAAGAAGCTTATATAGATAAGATTCTTGATCGATTCAAAATGAAAGACTCTAAGAGAGGCTTTCTTCCCATGAGTCAAGGTACCATTTTGTGCAAGTCACAGTGTCCTACCACACCCGAAGAAATTGAACGCATGAAGTTGATCCCATATGCTTCCGCGGTTGGATCAATCATGTATGCCATGACGTGCACTCGTCCCGATGTTTCGTATGCTTTGAGCATGACGAGTCGTTATCAAGCCAATCCAGGTGAAAGTCACTGGACAGCCGTGAAGAACATCTTTAAGTACTTGCGAAGGACCAAGGATTTGTTCTTAGTGTTTGGAGGGGATACTGAATTACGTGTAAGAGGTTACACGGATGCCAGTTTCCAAACCGATCGGGATGATTTGAAATCCCAATCCGGCTATGTTTATATGTTGAATGGAGGAGCCATTAGTTGGAAGAGCTCCAAGCAAAGTGTCACCGCGGATTCTACAACAGAAGCTGAGTACGTCGCGGCTTCGGAAGCTGCAAAGGAAGCTGTTTGGATTCGTCAGTTTTTGGAAGGACTAGGAGTAGTCCATTCCGTCGAAGATCCTATCACCATATATTGTGATAACAGCGGGGCCATTTTTCAAGCAAAAGAGCCCAAGTCTAGCAATAAGTCTAGACATGTACTTAGGAAATACCACGTGATAAGAGATCTCGAGGAAAGGAAGGAAATCGATATATGTAAGGTTGGGACAGACGATAATATCGCTGATCCTTTAACCAAGCCTCTTTCAAAGGCTAAACATGATGGTCATGTTGTTGCAATGGGATTGAGAAAAGTCCCGGATTTTCCTTAAGTTATCTAAGATGTAATAATTGGATATTGTAGCAATTTTTACATTTATGATAATAGCATTCATTGTTCGAGTTTCAATATGAACTTTTTGTTTAGTTTGACTAAACCCATACTTTGTTCATTCGAATGGATTGTGAGACAATCTTGAACCCTATTCAAGTGAACGTTTGAACATAGTATTTTTGCCCCTTGTCACTTAATGAGGTGACGACTCGGAGTGACAAGATTGTAAGTTGATCGATGGTTAGTTCAAGACCATGGGGTCATGGAGATGACTGGTCATTTACATAGGCAGACTGATTGTCACTCTGCCGGGCAGTGACCACAATAGAGTCCCTTATCAAATTAGTTGAAGCCTAGTCGTGGCGGGGATTTCTATTTTATTCCTATGAGTCGATTCTTTAGACTGGCGACCATTTATCTGAGTCGGTGCAGTTTCCGATTGGCTTAGGTTGGTGTCCTAAGTCGTGCCGTGAAAGGAGGCTGATGGGCATCTTCTGGGTCATGGTGATCTGCATTATACAGTATAAGTTGGGTCAACAGGAATTGTCCACCCACGTCGGGTACATACGTCCTTGGGCCACTCGAGGAGAAGTAACTGGAAATGCGTGGCCACGCTCGGAAATAGATCTATGGTAGATTTTCCGGTCAAACAGTTATTCTCCAGATCGAGAAAACCACTCTTATTATATATTTAAATCACAAGTGCGACCTGAAAGACACCTTGTGATGAGTGGGAGGATGTGACATCAAAGAGACAAGAGAATCGGTAGCGCACAACTTGTGCAGACGAGTAGGAGACATTGATGGAGTAGGAGTACTCCGCAATAAAGTGGCTACATGCACAACTTGTATCGGACAAGTGGGAGATTGTTGGAGCGAGTGTCCTCCACAATAGTGCAATGATATATTAAATCTCATGAGCGGAATATACTTGGGATAATTAGTACATTGATACTCCACGTCAGTTGATTAACGTAAATCGGTAACGCTCAGCTGACTAGAGTTAGACGTTATTGTCGTATGACGGCGGTGATCAACTGATCCCTTTCGGTCACACCTATAGGATGAGACCCAAATAGAAGACTAATTATTTGTATCTGATACAACTAATTAGTTCCTTGCGTATATAGTGATATATGCATGGTAACGAGAGTTATTTATTGGAGATAGAGTTTGGAACTCTGTCCGATTAAGTTTATTAGTCTATTATACGATAATTGACTGAATAAATTTTACGTCTTATTTTAATACGATTAAATAAGACCTAATTTAGTATTTAAACGTTAATTACTAAATTAGTGGAGGTTTTGTATGCTTTTATGGGTTGTGGTAATTAGTCGTTAATATGTTTACAAAGAGTTGTAAATTTAGCTAATTGATTATTATTATTATTATGGGACCTATTATATATAGATATAATAGTAATGTACTACTTAAAGAGTTAAGAGTATATTATTTGATGTGATCAATTATAGAGATAATTGATCATGTCACACATTGCATTTGTATGACAAATGACAAAATAATATGGACCCATTTTATGTACATGTGTATGGTACACTAGTAAAAATAATGGCATTAGTGGTTGGTCTTATTTTTACTACATGCATAAATAATAGTAATAATTACCCTAGACCCTAGACTTTAAGCATGCAAATAAAATAATGCATTTTAGTCTTCCCCATGTGGGGTGGCCGGTTTTGGGTAGTAAAAAGGGGGCTTTTTGTTCTCTTTTCCACTCACCAATTCATTTGCATGCATGAGTTTTTGCTTTTTATCTCATCACTCCAAAAACTCTCTCTAAATACTAGTATTCATCTTTTACTAGAGTAGTAATAGATTAATAATATTAGTATTGTTTTATCACTACTATTATCTAGTTAATAATATTAGTGATTATTTGGGTTGATTCTTGGTGCAACTTGAAGGAGATCTTCTACTTTGAAGATTCAAGGTTTTGGAGGATCATCCATACTATTATTAGCTCAAGAACAATAAGAAAAGGAGTTTTCTTATTGTGCCCAATATTTCCTCATTGTTTATGTAAGGAAATCTCTTCTTATATCTAGTTTTTGTCATTTGATGTCATGCATGTAACTAGATCTTTATATACTAAATTAACAAGTAATTTGGTAACTAATTAGAGGAGTCTAATTAGTGGGTTTCGAACCCTTCAGCATAGGCACCGATTTCAGCCAAAATATCAACAACCTCACTAATTTGCTTCTGTCTTTCAACCTTTTGAAGCAAGGAAAAAGCCTTGTTAAGAGGGAGTTGGGGTTCCATTGTCAATACGGTGGTCTTAACGCCTTCATAGCTAGAGTTAAGCCCCATAAGAAAGTGAATCAACTTTGTTCCAGACTCCCTATCAAGAATCCCTTTAAGCAACCTGCAAGTGCAATCATCCATTGCTCCACAAGTGCAAAGGGGGATAGAGTCGAGACTGTCAAGAGTCTCCCAAGTGCATTTCAGCTTACTGTAATACTCGACAAGAGGCACATTTGCATGTGTTGAGTCACTCAATTCTTTCCTTAATTGATAAATCTCAATACTATTGACCTGTCCATATCTCTCATTGAGTTCAGTGAGTCCACAAATCCTTAGCATTCCTAGCATACTCGACAGTTTCACGGATCTCTCTAGATAAAAAGTTCAGAATCCATTTCACCACCATATAATCACATCTAATCCACTGATGATGTGTTTTATCAGTTAGGTTATTCGCAAGTTCCGTCAACGAAACCGTCCATGTTTTTAGCAATTAACGCAATGTACACATCACGCTTGCAAGATATGAAACCAGTTCCATTAAACAGAATTGAAACAAGTTGAAGTGAAGACTGATCAGACGAAGAAAGGTAAAGTGGATCATCAAAGCAAGAATAATTGTTTGAAGTATAGCAGAGTTTTCAGTTTCAATTGCCATGATCAATTAGCAAGAAACGATGAATTCACAGTAGAAAATCAGAGAAGACGAGAAAAAAACGCTATAAATTCAATCAATTGCACGAAACATCCAAGAAGTATAGCAACAATGAAGGATCAAACCAAAATGCGGAAGAAGGAAAAAAAAGGAGATATTATACCACACGTTGATAATGGGTGAGGAAAGCGAATAATTCTTCAATGAAAGCAGGGAATCAGATGAGCAACCCGCTCTGATACCATATGAGCTTGGATACCTCCATTGTTGGTGAAGCTCGAGAGAAAGAGTAGCTTTAGAGAGAAAAAGTTAGTTAGAGATTTGTGGTATAAAATTGATGTAAGAACTGTATTGTGATAAGATTAAATTACAGTCAAGTATTCTCTATTTATATATATAAAGTAAGTGTAATTAACTCCACCTAAGTATGACGTCAGCAATCTAACATTCTCTAACTACCTACATATGTGCATAGATCAATTAAGTTAGCATAACCCTTAGGAAGTCGAGAACAATTTAAATGAAATAATTAAACTTTAGTTGACTCAAACCAAGTTGACAAGAGTCAACAGTCCAACACGCTCGTACAATATGTAGAAACTCTTCTATAGAATGTTGTATTCGTCTTATTGAATACGGGAGTACCGACTATGGAGTAGTATAATTGGAACGAGGAATGAACGAGTTTGGACATGCGCCGCAGCAAGTGTTTAAAGTCTGGCTAAGGAGTTGGCCAAGCAGACTTACCACAACCGAGTAACCGACCCACCATGTACCCAAAAAAAGACACAACCGACACACCCATTTCAGATGGAATAAGCCCACCCACCCTCTCGATTGGGCTTCATTGGTCAACTCTAACCCCTCAACTCTACTTTTTTTTTTTCTTCTATATCAAGACTAATTATATTTACGTAAATTCATACTCTCTCTGATTTTTAATTATTGTCCCGTTCCAATAAAGTATACGGAGTACCTCACATATATTCATGAAATAATGAAATAAATAAATACAAATATATAAGTATGTGTGAATATTGTGACGGAATTATCCATCACTTTATTACAACGGATCAAATACTATCTATTTGTATAAAAAAATGCAAAACATTATATTTATTTATGCATTTAACCCAACAACAAATAAAAGACTGGATTAGTATCTTATTTTCACAAATTATTATACTTCTTATCAAAGTGTCCTATATTATAAAATCGTTACATTTCATAAAAGCTAAAATATCTAATTAAAAAATATCCTTTTGAATCGATAACCTTACATTTTAATTTTGGATTAATTCATATTCGGTCTATCTTATACTCCCTCCGTTCAAATTCAAAGGGTACGCTTCTCTTTTGGACACTATTCACAACTCAAGAGAATCGTTAATATTTCCGACAATCTATAAGGGAAAGTATAGTCATGTGGGATCTTGTTTGATTCGTCTTTATAAGTAGATTAAGAATATCAAATTTTTATAATTTTTGCTAATGTAAAACGAAAAATATTGACGATGTAAAACATGTTTCGTTAAGTGTGAAAAAGCAAACGTACCCTATGGATTCGAACGAATGGAGTACTATAGAACGGTTAGTCGATCATATAAAAGGGTTTCTCTTTTTATAAAGTACTCCGTATAGTTTTGTCACTCGCAACTCACGAATCATTTAAACAATACTCCGTGTAAAATGAGCATTTCTTTTAAAAGAAAAACACATACTCCATACTTGTTTATCGTTGAGTTAAAATATTTCATACCAAAAAATTTTAAGTTAAATAAATGAATGAAATAAAAAGTATAACTGAGTTAGTTATTCAATAATGATGGGTAAATTGGATATGTGCGATTTATTTATTCGATTGCATCGTAGGATTATCCGTAAAATATTTTTTTGAGGGAAAAATGAAAACACGTAAAATACTAAAATACGTACGTACGGGGTAGTATGTTACGAGTAGACTTAATTTGACGGGGGATATTAGGCGGTCGACAGTCCACACATTGAATGATCAAGGATGCATCATTGCCGTCGTCACTCGCCATTACTACTCGTAGGCCGTAGCTCATTACTCATATTGTAAGTAGCCAGATGATCACACCTTGTCGTTTTAACCTAGCTCATAAATTCACGATTGTGGTGGAATTATCCGAAAGATGTCTCATTAAATTTACTGAAAGATCAATTATAATTGAAAATAGGAGTGATATCAATTATCAAAAATAATAAAAATAGAAATGTTTAATATAAAAGAATGTACAAATAAATAAAGTGATCACAATTTATAATAAAAATGGTATACTTGTTATAACAACAAATGCAAAATGAAATTCTCAATTTTATGCACATTTAATAATAAATATGGTACGAATAATAGATTAAGTGATATCAAAAAATGATTTCTCAATAACTTATTGAGAGATCGTTTTTCCATAATTTTTCTCACAAACAAAACACTACAAATCAATGCACTATTTTTTCTATACAAATGAATATTACTAGTTCAGGCCCCGTGCAAAATGCACGACTTATATTAGAAATAAATTTATCAATAAATAGTTTAATAATAAACTAGTATAGATCCCGCGCAATAATGCGCGGTAATTTAGACTTTTATATTTAGTGATTACTTGTAAATATTTAATTAATAATTTATTAAATTTTCACATTTTTAATCTTTACATTTTGATTTAAGAAAATAATTTAAATTTTTAAAGATAATCAAGTAATCTCATTTAATGCATTTGTCGATAAGTGTTTGACTTGTCAGTAAGTTCAAGAATATATAAGTTGTTACAACGCTGATGATAATATTTTATACTGTAATTTTTAGCTGATTATTTAATTTAAAACTTTTATTATCACAAAAACAACTGTCTTGGAACAAAATATACCTCTTATATCTTTAGATCAGTTAGAGATTTTATTAACAAATTAGAATGTACGGAGTAACGTCATGTCAAAATATTAGTTGATGAAAAAGAGTATTTCGGTTATATTTTAAAATCAAAATTTGAAAGTATTTTATATAATTTTAGCATTATCAAATAATTGTATACGTCTGCATCTAACTGATAGTTAACACTAATGTTTTTCTAGATAAGAATATAGTATCGTAAATGTTCTTTTTTTAATAGCTTATACATAATTATTTTATTTATTGAAGAATTTTGTTTCTTTTTACAGAAATTAAATATTTACTTGATTTGAATTTAGATAGTACTGTCTTCGTTTTTAAATGATTGTCCCTGGGTAATGTATGTGAGGAGTATTATAATGAGACGGGACAATCATTTAAAATCGGAAGGAGCATAATATAGGAATTTAATGGTATTCATTTATTTCCATACTGGCATGGATCCCATGGATTTTTTTTTATTAAAATATTAATAATTTATTACAATTTGGGTTGTTTATAATAGTTGCAATTTCTTTAATTTTTATATTTGGGTGCAAGGCTGTAAGCTAATTTGTATAAATTTTTTTTTAATAAATTTGAGTTAATTACTTATTTGTTTTCTTACTAATTCGTATAAAAAGAATTTTATAAATATGAGTTAATTGTTCATTTGTTTCCTTACTAATTTGTTTCCATAATCAAACATTTCGCTTTTTGGAGGAAAAACTTTTAATATAATGATGACACATGAGCCTCACCTATTCTCTTAGTATATGAGAGATTCATACGGAGTAATTCATATTGTGTACGGAGTAGTGTATTTTATGGCACTGATATTATGAGTTGTAATTATAAGAAATATGTATTGGCCCACTAATAACCACAAATCATGCATTTCATTGGGCCACTATTAACATCGGATCTTAATTAGGGGAGATATATTTTGAGCGGGAAAATGGGAGAAGGAGAAAATGACACCTCATCTTTTTTCTAGTTCTCCCTATCCTTTTAATATATAGGGGGATTTTATTTAAAATGACATGTCAATTTATGTTAATTTTTTTTATAGTTATCAGATAACTATAATGTTATTTTGAAATAAATTTTCAATTGACACTCTCCGGATGATGATGGATATTTTTTTACATTATATTTCAATTTAATTTAATTTAGTCACGTCGTTAAGAAAAAAATTAAATAATTTTATTCTTAAGAATAAAATTATTATACAATTTGTACACTGAGTATATATTTTTAATTTAATTTACGTATTTTTTCCTTAACGTAAATTAAAGTTGATTAGAGATTTACATTGAGCCTTATATGAGATTTATGAGATTTATAGTTTCATTCATTAGTTAGGTAGTCCATTATGTAGGAGTAACATTTGGCGGGAAAACGGATGAAGGAGGTTATGACACGTCATCATATTTCTAGATCCTCCTATCCTTTTAGTATATAGAAGATTTTATCCGTGATAATAAAGTAACGAATAAGGGGTTGTTTGGTTGTCCTCTTAAATCATGAGAAGTAGAACTTCCCATGATTTGATAAATTGAGATGCTGTTTGGTTGTCACTTCCCAGGAATTGCCACTTTCTACATAAGGGTAGAAGTTACTCACCAACCCCCTAGTGTGTAGAACTTCCCGCATGAAGTTATTTCCCATATGACAACCAAATAATATTTTTGTAATTTTCATGAAATACGAATTCACGTGAATTTAATTTCCCTGTAACTCCATCTTTCCATGGTGAACCAAACGAGCCCTAATTTTGTTGCAGGAAAGACTAGTTGAACAAACGTATCTAATGGTTCATTATTAATTATCGTATTTTGAATCTTATAGAAATTTGAACATAAAAACTACACTCCATTATTGAACATTTTCACTATTCCCATAGGATCGATGAACGTCACAAGCCCACAATAATTGATTAATTAATTGGATAATGATAGATCCACGCACCTTGGATTACATTCTTTATCAATAACCATTCTATCCAAAAACCTATTTGTACTAAACATTATATTTTTCCTAAAATGACTCATATAAAGGGAGGGTGGGAGTATATAAGTTTAGAATAATTTATTAAAAGTAAAATGATAAATACAGTTCTAACTTCTAATGATTGTACAGAGTACTGTATAAGAAATAAAAAAAACGTAGTTAATATACTAAGTATATATATTAATCACATTTATTTATGTATAATCAATTTTTCAAAGGAAGTACTAAATGATTAATATAATCTTAAGGACTATATTTAACAACTGAGTTACAATTATACCGATATAATTATAATGGTAGAGTCTTACTTAGACTATTAAGAAAAACAATTTTGAACTCATTATTTTTGGTTAATTGACCATGCAAGTTGGTTAAGCAGAATAATTTAACGGGCGATTGAAAATGACTCGACTAAAAATAAATGAGTTAAATAATTCGGATTAGGGTATAGAAAAGTTAAATTGGTCAATATTGGCTAAAAGGCTCAAACATTTTGTTGTTTGGATCCATCCAAATTATAAGCTAAGCCTGCCTATTAAAATTTTTAATAGACTCCCAAGTCCCAATTGTCATAACTCAATTGTTGTATGCCGTAGTACTTAGTTGACATTCGAAAAGGGAGGTGCGAGGGTGCTATCGGATATTCAGACGCTATATTATACTCCATAATGACGTTGTTCAGTTACTTAATTAGATTCCCAATTTAACCATTAATTAAGGCTACCAATTCATTTTTATACTCTCTATGTAACATAATCACGCTTCTTCAAATCAAATAAACCTATCAATAACACTAATTATACTTTAGTTTATTTTTTTTGGATAACCCGCAACTGTTATTTTTGGTGCGCTTTAATTTAGGTAAACTCTCAAGTGTATGCCTACTACAAAGCATATGCAAAAAAAAATTGACTGTCTTTGTCAATTTATGTGATATTAATTAATTAATTAATTAGAAATATTTTGTTTTTTCAATTCAATCTGTCTATAAATGAGAGAAGATTTTGTTCATATACTTTATACACATGAATTTTATCTTATCTAATACTCATATGGACTAATTTTTTACTCGTCAAATTAAGTTTAAGATAGATACATAAGCCGTATTTTCGTATAAAATTTAAGTCAATGTTGCACACGTAACCTTGTAGGTCATTCCCATTAGAAACACAAACACCATATGGGAAGTACTTTGACTACTTTCATCTGACCTTCCACAGTGCGTGCAATAAAAAAAACACGTACCCAAGTACCCAACCAACTCTTTCCCATGCTATAAAACCACCTGACCAATTGCTCAAAACTCCAACCACCAATCATTAAACCTAATAACATCCCATAAACATATTCCTACCCAAAACAATAGTGTCGCAAATTTGCCATTTTGGTAACTATAGTAATTAATGGGATCGATAACAATTCCACACCACGATCAAAAACAACCCCATGCTGTATGCATACCATACCCAGCCCAAGGTCACATAACCCCGATGCTCAAAGTAGCTAAAATCCTACACTCTAGGGGCTTCCACATAACCTTTGTTCAAAATGAGTACAACCGGAACCGTCTCCTACGTTCCTTCGGCCCCAACGCCCTTGACGGGTTACCGTCATTTCGGTTTGAGGCAATCCCAGACGGATTGCCCCCAACCGATGCTGACTCCACACAGGACATCCCCTCCCTATGCCTTTCGACCGAGCGTCACTCGCTCCGTCCCTTTAAGGAGTTGGTGGCTAGGCTTAATGAAGACGAGGGCGTGCCACGTGTGAGTTGCATAGTGTCGGACGCGGCCATGTTTTTTACGCTTGATGCGGCTGAGGAGTTGGGTGTTCCGGAGGTGTTGCTTTGGACCGCTAGTACGTGTGGTTTCTTGGGGTATGCTCAGTATGAGAAGCTTGTTAACATGAAAATTGTTCCCTTTCAAGGTAAACTGACGTACTTCTTATTAACACTTTTGTTCATTTCTTCTTTATAATGGTACGGGAGCGTTACTTGTAAATACTCTGTATATATTTGTGCTTTAAATTTTAGAGGTTATTATTTATTTATTTATTTTCAACAAAGCGTGCATTTATTCGCACATATAGGGGGTGGATTCGAACCTGCGACAAAACAACAACCTATTATTACATGATACCTAGTTTACTAGAATACGAGTTTACTAGGTTCTTAAAATCTTACGAGTATGAATTTGCTAATTGACACCAGTGCATACGTAACGTAACATATCACATCGGGGTGCGTGAGTGAGCGATTGGCACTAGGAAGTAAGTACTAGCTTAAATAATTAAAAAAACGAATATTTGTAATATTTTCTCCACAAGGTTAATAGGTTACACTTTTTTTTTTAAAGTACTCCACGTAGGACCACATTTAATTAGTCAATTATTTATATATCTTACTACTTTATTTTTTACTCGGTAATAATTTTAAAATTAATTCCTCTCTTTGGTAAGACGAGGGAGCAATGACTATTGAAATAAGTCAAGTGAAACCGTCCATATAATATCTTCATGAAAATGAGAGTTGTATTAGTTTAGTGGTTAAAATAAACATAGCCAAACAATAGTATTAGATTTAATTCGCTTCTTATGACTATATAATGAAATTAAGTGCTCGAAAAAAAAACATTTAAATAACATTATTCAATGTAATGGTGATAAGTATAAAAGTTAGTCATAGTTAATGAACATGAACAAGAGACCAAATGTAAAGGCGGTCCATATCTGTGTTTGGAAAATTGGAGGTGAAGTGATTGAGTAGCCATCACTACTAAGCTAAATGTTACGCCGCCTTAGTCAACATCCTCAGTGATCTGTGGATTGAATAATTGGTAAGATTGATCTCTTTGTCTTTCTAATTCAATTTTTTTTGTCACGAAATTATCCATTATTTTATTATAATAAATTAAATGCTATTTACTTGAATAGAAAAAGACAAGCAATTATAAATAAAATGATGGATCGAGCTGTTCTACTAATGTCACCATTCCACGTGCATGTTTTCCTTGGTCACAAAACTATCAAAAGGAAAGTAGTGTGTTTTTTTGTTCTATAAAAGAGCGCATTATGTCACAGGTGAGAATCGAACCTCCAACCTCTCGATCGGATTAAGATAGTTCTAATCACTTGAGTTCCACCTTCTTCTCAAAAGGAAAGTAGTGTGTAGTGTCTGTACTCTATACTCTCTTCTGTAGAAATCGCGAATTTAGCGGTCCGATAATTAATCATCAATAACTTTTGGGTGGCACGTTCTAACTTACTTAGTTTGGACTAATGAACACTGAATGACCTAGCTACAAGTTTGTCTTACCCTCCCCCTCAGTCCCTCACAAATCCATAAAATAATACGCGGTACTCTTTACTACGGAGTACTATTTAATTGCGGTATACAGAGTATATGTATTGGTCATATTCTAATAGAAATAATTTTTTTTTTTCAAACGAAATATTACATAAAGATAAAAATCGAATCATCAATCTTGATCATATCTAAAGTAAAAAAAATTCTCAACTGATTTATCTCTTGTTCTTATTACTTACGATTTATTTAAGAAGATTTGATTTACAAATCACGAGTAACATCTTCCGTAACTTTACTAACTAAGATGATTGACATTATTTACCTATAGGCATATTTATACGGAGAACTTGTATATATTCGTGTCCTTTTGTCATTAAAAATTGATAGTTTATCCTACTTAACATTGGTAGACTAGTATCGTTGGATAGTTCTTATGACGGATCGTCTCTCACTAATTAACAATAATGATAGATCTCTTTTTAAGTTTTCGTGTAAATTAGTACTCCATATTGTATAGGTCAAATTAAAGTACGTATGTAACATTAACGTATTGTATTTAATAAATTAAATTAAATAAATGCAGACGAAAATTTCCAGACAAACGGTGATCTAGACATGGTCCTAGACTGGATTCCAGGAATGGATAACATTCGACTTCGAGACCTGCCTAGTTTCATGAGAACTACAAACCCTGATGAACTCATGCTTAACTACATCGTCAGACTAATCCGCCACTCCAAACGCGCTTCCGCCATCCTCTTCAATTCATTCGACGCGTTAGAGCACGACGTCCTCGAGGCCCTCAAGCCCGATTTCCCCCCACTGTACACCTTAGGCCCGTTGGAATTCATCGTCGACCAAATCGAAGCCATAAACATGGAAACAAAGTCATTGACTTCAACTCTTTGGAAGGAAGACCCACATTGCCTAGAGTGGCTCGACTCCCACCACCCTAACTCCGTGGTTTACGTAAATTTTGGGAGCATTACTGTCATGACGAATGATCAGTTGGTGGAGTTTGCGTGGGGGCTCGCAAACAGCCACCAACCATTCTTGTGGATCACACGGCCGGACCTGATGTCAGGGGATTCGGCCGTGCTTCCACCCGAGTTCTTGGAGGAGGTGAAAGGGAGAGGGCTAATAGCGAGCTGGTGTAACCAAGAGAAAGTGTTGAGTCACCCTGCCATAAGCGGGTTTTTGACACATTGTGGCTGGAACTCGACTCTAGAGAGTATTAGTCGAGGTGTGCCTATGATATGTTGGCCCTTTTTCGCGGAACAACAAACGAATAGTTGGTATTGTTGTACTAAATGGGGGATAGGGATGGAGATCGACTCGAATGTGAGGAGGGATGTGGTTGAGAAGCAAGTTAGGGAGTTGATGGAAGGTGAGCAGGGAAAGGAGATGAAGAAGAGGGTGATGGAATGGAAGGTTTTGGGTGAAGAGGCCACTGCTGCTCCTAATGGTTCTTCGTATCCTAATATTGACAAGTTCATCAACGTACTTCAATTCCCAAAATGAACGAACAAGAACTAAGAGTAAGCTCAAATGTTAAGAGTCCCCTTGCTTCGTGTGAAAGGTTGAAGGTTCGATTCTCACCTGCAATGTAATACACTATTCTCCAAACAAATAAGAACTGCGTGCCATTAATAACAAATTTTACGTTTAAGTACCATAGAGCTAAAGATGTGTGCGTTTTTTTAAATTCTTTTTAGGTCACCATATAAATAAGTGTGCACTTATTATATGCATGTAATGTATCTATGTAAGGTTTGCATAAAGTTTTCAAAAATATTGATTGATTGCCTTTCTAAAGGATGTAAATATTTTGTGTTAGACCAAAAGATGAGAAGTTTTTATGATTATATTCATTCTGATTGTTTGGGCCGGGAGACCTCATAGCGTTGAAGGTTTGGGAGAATATCACTACTATTTTGTAGTCGTAACATTTAGTGATGACTAGAGAGATATACATGGCTTTGGGCCTTTTGCTACTTAAGCAGTTAGGAATTAAAAGTCTTTGTGCTACATAGCCTTTCGCAGGAATAAGAAAAGATTACTCCGTATGTTCTAGAGATCAAAAGACGTACTCTAGCTAGATATTTCCGGATCCTTCTTCAATCCTCCGGAGCTTGACTCCTTAATCCTTGAAATATGTCCGATAAAAGAACCTCGGTTGGGTAAAAAGCCAACCATGACATATCGCAACCAAATATTAATATACTCCGTAATAAAAATGAAGGGGCAACAAACGACCTTGTGTTGTTTTGATCCCTAACATTATCTTTTTAACCAACACAACAACAAACATGAATCGTCAGTACAGTGAAGTATCCCAAGTTCCGCATAGTTTGTGGACCATTCGATATTCGTCCATTCCCAGCACAAGGCCACATCAAACCCATGGTCCAACTTGCCAAGACCCTACACGCTCAGGCCATTCAATTCACAGTACATTACCGATTGAGCATAACCATCGTTGGTTGTAATGATTGAAATTCGATATGGAAATATATTGATAATATTATTCATTCAAATGTTTCCGGCTTATTACACACACAAATATATACTCCGTATGTATATACTAGGCATACAAACTATTTACGGAAGATATTTGCAGCAAGGGCTATAAAATAATAATGTGATATGACAAATAATTAATATGTTGTCTTTCTTTGATGATTGAGAGTAACGGCTACAAGAAACCGGAGCCTTGATCATATATTGCTATTACCCCTCAAATTGGATAGAAGTTCATCGAATGAAGTTCTTCTAAAAGTTTTAGTAGAGATGTCAGCCAATTTGATTGGTTGCTTAGTACTTTGTATGGACGTAGCTAGCTTGTAGTAATAGTACATTTTAATATTTCGTCTCGTACAAAATGTGAACCGGTTTCTATATATGTGCTTCGTTCTTTTATGAAATACAGGATTGCGTGCAAAATGGAGAGCAGATTGACGATCACTAAATAATTGAATGGGTAGCTTGTGGTCAATACCAAGAGAAGAAAGGTTGCCTTTAAGCTATTTGAGATCGCAGGTAGTGTGAGCCATGACTCGGTACTCGGCTGAGGCTGAGGATCATGAAACGGTGTTTTGTTTTTTCATTTTCCAAAAAATCGGAGAATCGTCCAAGATGACTAGATAAGCCGTGAACGACTGTTGACTTATGGGACAACTTGCCAAATCGGCATCGCAATATGCTTGAAGAGGGAGTAAGACCAAACTCTCAGGACTCGTTTGGTTCACCATGGAAAGATGGAGTTACCGGGAACTTAAATTCACGTGAATTTGTATTTCATGAGAATTATAAAAATAGTTACCGGGAACTTAAATTCACGTGAATTTGTATTTAATGAGAATTATAAAAATATTGTTTGGTTGTCATGTGAGAAATTCTCCACACCAAGGGGCTTGGTGAGTAACTTCCCCATTATGAAAGAATGATGACAATTCTCGGAAAGTGGGCAACCAAACAACATTCTAATTTATCAATTGATGGGAAGCTCTACTTCCCATGATTTAAGAGGGCAACCAAACGCCCCCTCATTCTAGCTTTGGGGAGTTTCAAGCCTTGGGCCCGATACGGTGTACGCCACTTTCAAGTGTCGGCCCAACACTTTTTCTTGTGACTTTTGACTCTGATACCAATTGTTATTCGTGGAAGCTTGATATATATGTCGCGTTGGGCCTCTATTGCACTTGTGTCCATAATAGTACGATATTTTTCACTTTGAACCAAATTCTCACATATTCAATCTTGTGTTCCTACGCAGGCCTAATGACTTGGTACTATCATCTTTGTGGATACTTACAATGACTTACGACTTTTTTCCTCTTTATACTACTGATTTGGGACATGAGTTTGCACCCTAACATCATTTTCCATCTGAGCATAAGGAAAACATTTTGACACGTTTACTATACACTTCAAAGTACATTGTACATCCTCCCTTTTTTGGATTAATTCTAATATTAATTACGAGTATATTTTTGTGAGGGAAAAATAAATCGATGAGATTAATTCAAGAAGATGAAGAAAGTATTTATCACGATAGTCATTACATGGACGTACAAATTAGTTGATTAGATGGGTATGATGAATATTGCATATAACGAACAAAATAGTTAAGCGTATCAAAGCCCCCTATAAATACGCGGCCAAATAGCCAGATTGGTAAAAAAAAAGAGGGGTAGATGACAAATTGGTAAAAAAACTTTCAAACATGACAAATAGGTAAAAAAACTTCAAATTTGTGACAAATACACCAAAAAAGCTTGGTATATGTTTTCGAGCACTAATATTCATTGACGGAATTTTTACTTTGCGTTGTCGAGATTTAATGTGAACTACCTAAAATATTTATTGTTCTTACCTTATCGAAAAAAATTGAAAAAGGTACCATTAATTAATCGTTATGGAGTACAAAGTAAATTCATCAAATGTGGGAAAAAAATATCGATTTCACTTAAAAATAGTCATCGCTAATTGCTAATGGCTAATGCTACGAACTAATAAATACCGACAAAAAATAAAACCGATTACACTCCAAAGAAAGTTTGATTTCATTTAAAAAATACAATGAATTAATTGTTTTAAACCATTTACATCCTTAAATTTTTTTCATCGATTTCATTAAAAATTGAATGGGGCTATTATATATAAAAATCCTACTTACGAAAGAATCTTAAAAATTCTAGATACGACAATATTCCACCAATATAAGGTATCGAGTTTATTATTACTTTGTAACCTCAACGATAATTTTTTTAGTCAAATCGATATTAGTTTTCTCAACTCAATTAGTTTGCATAACAATTAATTAGCTAGCTACACTTTTTTGGTTTTTCGAGTTGGTGGATAAAATAATACGTATTTTCGGTAATTCACCTAGAAACCCGACAACGTGAAATAAAATTTCCGACGACTCGAAATAAAATCTTGATGCGAAATACGAAGTAAAAATCTTAATAACTACGGAGTATTTTTTTGGTGTATTTGTCACCAACTTCAATTTTTTTTTACCAATTTGTCATGTTTGAAAGTTTTTTTACCAATTTGTCATCCACCCCCACTTTTTTTTACCAATTTGGTTATTTGGCCATAAATACGCAAAGCTCTTCCCATCAAAGCATCACATCCACCCTTTCGCTAAGATATTTCGTATTTAGTGGTCCTTGGTTTAATATAATTCTCACCCCGGTTTCAAAAAAAAGAAAAAAAAAACACATTCACAACTCCCTTAAACGAGAAAGAATATAATGGCATCCATAGTGAGTGAAAGTGAAAGGCAGGCTAATAAGTTCCATATAGTTTGCGTACCATTCCCGGCGCAAGGCCACATCAAGCCCATGATCCAACTCGCCAAGACCCTTCACGCTCAAGGCTGCTTTCACATTACCCTTGTCCTCACCGAGTATAACCATCGTCGCTTGCTACGCTCACGAGGACCCAATAATGCATTGGACGACGGTGGTCTTGAACATTTCAAGTTCGAGGCCATCCCGGACAGCCTCCCACCCTCGAATGCCGATGTCACACAAGACGTCCCAACTCTATTTCATGCCGTCTTGAACAATTTTCTCCACCCTTTTAAGAGCCTACTCCATAAGCTCAATAATAACGATGATCGTTCTTCAGGTTCAGCCGGTCCAGTCAGGTGCATTATTTCCGATAGTCTCATGCCGTTTACCTTAAACGCCGCGCATGAGATTGGAAATATTCCTTTGATTTGGTTTTGGACGGCGAGTGTGTGCGGGTTTTTGGGTTATTCGCAGTATCGTCCCCTGCTCGACATGGGGATTCTACCCTTTCAAGGTAGTCCTTCAACCTCAGCTCTGCTGCTATGCTCTCACTTCCAATCCTTACTACCTTCTACCGAGCATATACTAATTGAAAAATCATTAAAAAAGAAATAGACATGTATCACGCTCTCAATGAAAAAAATCTGCTTAATGTAAGTAAATTATACTAATGGGTTACCAAGATTGAGCTATCTAGAGTATCATATACAAAATATTTGACATAATAATGAACTAGCCAAATTATCAACACAGAGTAAAATTATATACCGTGTATTTTTAAATTTATACATATACATCCAATATATTTTTAAATTTATCGTTAAAGTATAATAAGTTATGCATTTGCAAAAGACCTAGATCGGTACTTTCTTAAACTAAATAGCCCCAACTTTCTAAGTAAAGAAAGAAAGAAAATTAAATTGCAAATTACTTAGCGTACTTCCTCTAGTGATCTATTGTCTTCCCATTTAATTATTTTATACGAGTACTTTTTTAAATAAATATAAAGTGAGAAGATAATAGACGATTGGAGGAAGATTTTTTTTTGCACAATGAAGTGAGACTAACGGATGAAAAACAAGTTGCAAATAACGTAACGTAATAAGTACACACCTACAATGATTTTATTTTAATTCTCCCATAATAATTTCAAATTGTGTTGCCTATATACATCTCCTGTCTAGTTGGAAAGCCCGTGCGATGCACGGGTCGATTTTTAGTGACAATGATAATGACACCAATTAAGCTAGAGCTTTTACTCAATCATAACGAATTTTTGTAAAAAAAATTCCATTATACCCCTATATAAACTTTACGACATTGAAATTAAATACCGTTTTGTTTCATCAATTTAGATAATCAATTGCTCATGATTTCAATTATGACTTCTAATTCAATTACCGATGATGTAAAATCGTTCATTAATTTACAATTTTAAAAAAAATTATGTATGAGTTTTTGTTTTAATCTTAGCCTTTAATTTGATTTTAATGGTTGAGATGGTGTCTCAATGGGTGCGGCGAGTTGAGCTGCCTGAAAGGATCTATATATATGTGTATATATTTTAATTTAGTCTATTTATCGGTCCAGTTCGATCCAAATTCGGTTCGGTCCGATTCACATCCTCTTCTAACCAGTCCAGTCTTCAGGTTTGTGGGTTGACTGATTTTTGGGTCTAACCGGTCTGGTCCGGATTTTGGACCGGTGAACACCCTTACCTCCACGGCAAATCAAAATCTTTCTAACATTTGAAAGATTTGGAGTATCCAAACATCTCCACCTCAATCCCCCTCTCCTTAGTTCCCTTCCCTCCCATTTTTCTCCATTTTTCTATCCAAACAAAGCCTAATGTGTTTTCATTCATTATACGGAATTTAAGTAGATGAACAAAGCAATTTTGATCAATTTAGGATCATGGTTGAAGCCACCCAGGCCAATAGGAGCTGTCAGGATTTGAACTCGTGATCACTAGTCACCCTGACACTAATACTAGATTAGATGAACCATCTTAACTAAAACATTTAAGGATAGTGTTGAGGTGCAACTATTATATTTATTACTGTATATATTATATATTCTATTAGTCCATCAGATTCAATTCCTTTAGAAGCTGTGGATTGTAACATAAAAGTTTTGGACTGATATTTCCTATACATTTGAACAGAAAATTTCTTAACCGATGGAAGCTTAGAAAAGACAATGGAATGGAAACACAAGAGTCTGAAAGATATGCAGCTCAAGTACATCCCCAGCTTCATTCGAACCACCGACCCTAACGACATCCTTTTCTACTTCCTCATGCACTCTGTTGAAACTACTACCAATTCCTCTGCACCCGTTATCTTCAACTCTTTCGATGCTTTCGAGAACGACGTACTCTCCGACGTCTCTCAATTACTCTCTGCCCCTATCTACACCATTGGCCCCTTAGCCTTTCTGCTTAATGTCACACCCCAAGACCCTGCTACCAATGCTCTAGGGTCCAACCTCTGGAAAGAAGACTCGAAATGTCTCAAATGGCTCGACTCCAAACCGCCCAATTCAGTCATGTACGTCAGTTTTGGAAGCATTACAACGATGGCGAAAGATAATCTTGTGGAATTCGCATGGGGGTTAGCGAATAGCAATCATTTCTTCTTGTGGGTACTTAGGCCTGATCTTGTTAACGGCGAAGAATCCGTGATCACGAATGAGTTTATATCGGAAACTAAGGACAGAGGGATGATTGTAAGCTGGTGTGATCAAGAGACGGTGCTGCAACATCCGTCAGTAGGAGGGTTTTTGACGCACTGCGGATGGAACTCGACATTGGACACGATATGTGGTGGGGTGCCGGTGTTGTGTTGGCCGTTTTTCGCAGAACAGCAGACAAATTGCTGGTTTGACTGCAATAAATGGGGGATTGGGATGGAGATAGATAGAAATGTGGATAGGAAAGAGGTGGAGAAGCAAGTTAGGGAGCTGATGGAGGGAGAAAAGGGGGAAGAAATGAGAAAGAATGCTATGAATTGGAAGAGATTGGGTGAAGAAGCTATGGGAAAAGCAAGGGGCCATGGGTCATCTTACTTCAACTTTGAGAAGTTGGTTAATGATGTTTTGCTTCCAATGAAACAGGTGGGGAACTGATCAAATTGCTTGATTTGGTCGTTGCCGTTTATTTGCTTCTTCTTGATGTTGTTTTTCTTGATTTGGTTCCCTATAATATTTCATTCCATTAAGAATTCGTAACTATGTAAAGGGTGTAAGACAAATTTATTCAGTATTCACTTCAATGTTTTCTTATGTTTTGTTCGTCGAAATTGTCAGTAGTCCTACTAGTAGATTACATATTTACGCGTGCAAAATATCAACACCACTTGTAGATCGACATGCATAAAATATATGAGTACGTAGTATATGCAAATTAAACATGATACAATTTACGTTTAAGGTTGGATAATTTACATTACCCCTCCGAATTAGATTTAATGTTGGATTGAACCTTTAACTAGGATTGTCTAGAGACCTCATAAAGTGAGTACTGAGTATATGTGAATAGGGATGTGATAAAAGCATTCATTCGAAATATAACATTCATTAGATGGTGACGAGTGCTGTTTTTTGTCGTCGGCATTTCAGCCACGTCGTCGGCGCTTTTTAATGTAAAAGACAATCATGCCCTTCTCTAATTACATTAGCTAACTAAGTTAATATAATTTTAGAAATGAAATTATGTTAATGAAACTCGTTGATGAAACCCGACTTTCCTAAAAATCCGACTTTTCTTTGAAAAACCGACTTTCCCCAAAATGGATCAACAAGCGGTTAGTGCACTTTTAATTTTATTTTCCTCCCTTTTGATTATATTTTCTCCTTTAATATGTTAATGTGTATTAGTTTAGCATACAAAATCGTTTTTTCTTGTTTAATTTGTCGTTTATGTTTACGGTTTGTCGTATTCGATGTTGTGCTCGATTTTCATGCTATATAAAAATAAAGAGGGGACGCGGAGAAGAAGTCGGGCGTCGGTTTCTGGTGCCTGGGGGGTCACTGAACGCCAACTTTTTAAGATTACGGTTTTTGTAGTTTTTTACGGTTTTTGAGACACGTGTCTCAATGTAACCCGGGAATCTTTTTAGGAAACTTCTAATATTTTGTTAACAATTTCGTATCATAATCATTCCAAACATTCAAAATAACAATACCCGAGTCACGATATAAACATTTATCGAAGAAAGAAAATAAATTAAACGAATATCGTAACGTATAACGTCGTACGAAAAAAAAAAAAAAAAAAAAAAACTGGACTGGGTGTCAGTTTTTGGCGCCCAGGGGACCCCCTGGGTGTCAGTTTTGGGCGCCCAGGGGACCCCCTGGGTGTCAGTTTTTGGCGCCCAGAGGACCCCCTGGGTGTCAGTTTTGGGCGCCCAGGGGACCCCCTGGGTGTCAGTTTTTGGCGCCCAGAGGACCCCATGGGTGTCAGTTTTTGGCGCCCAGAGATCCCCTGGATGTCAGTTTTTGGCGCCCAGAGGGTCCCCTGGGCGCCCAAAACTGGCGCCCAGGGGGTCCCCTGGAAGCCAAAAACTGGCGCCCGCCCTGGTTTTCAGTGAAAAAAATCCAGAAATCGCCCCCTTCTTCGCGATTTTCAATCAATAAATCACAAAAACCGACACCAACATCGAACATAGCATACCATAACTACTCAAATCGGGTATTACATGGCAAAGTATACAAACCCAATTCAATGACAATAACAACCCAATTCAATTCAATAATCAAACACTAAAAAAATAACATTTACTATTCAATTCATATCAACAAACATAACTAACTAATCAAAGATACAAAAATACCGACCCACAATAACATTTATCGAAAAATAAGGTAAACAAACCAAGACGGATCATAGCGTGTAATGTTTTAAGAACAAAAAAAAGGCGAAAATCGGACCGGGCGTCCAAAATTGGCGCCTGAGAGGCCTCCTCGGCGGCCAAAATTGGCGCCCAGAGGACCTCCCAGGCGCCATTTTTGACCGCCGAGGAGGCCTCTCAGGCGCCAATTTTGGACGCCCGGAGGACCTCTCAGGCGCCATTTTTGGACGCCCAAGAGGCCTCTCAGGCGCCATTTTCGGGCGCCCAGAAGGCCTCTCAGGCGCCAAATTTGGACGCCCGCCCTGGTTTTCAGCGAAAAAAACCCAGAAATCGCCCCCTTCTTCGCGATTTTCAATCAATAAATCACAAAAACCGACACCAACATCGAACATAGCATACCATAACTACTCAAATCGGGTATTACATGGATTATTTAAGCATATAATAGTTGCGGGGAACCTAAACTACCAACCTAATACGAATTATAATCAAACTAATCAACCTAAAATAATCAAATAAAAACTCAAAAGTAATACAAAATAACATATTCCCGGGTCAAAACCCGTTCAAAATTTCAAAAACCGTCATTCTAAATTAGTCGGGAAAATAATAATTACATTAATCCCGAAACTTAATTAAATTCATTAATCAATATTAAAGAAGGGTAAAAGAGTTACGTTGAGACACGTGCCTCAAAAACCGTTCAAAAGTACAAAAATCGTAATTTTAATTTACTCGGAAATATTAATTAGATTAATTAAGAAACTTAATTAATATCATTAATCATAATTATGGAAGGGTAAAAGAGTAAATTCACGTATAAAGCGTCGACGACGTGGCTGAAACGTCGACGACGACCGACCTCCACTCAGCATCATGCCAACCCATCCCATGCATGAGCCAATACGAGTATATTATTGGATTTTTACAAAATATTAAATGTCGTTGTTTTGAGAGTTGTGAGTTGTAAATTTGATATAGTTTGTGGTACCATACTAAAATTGTGTCATCAAACAATTATTACATGAGATGAACCTTCTACACAAACGAATTCATCCATATTTATCTCCAATAAATGTGATTTTTTACTCAAATGGACTTTCCACGCTAGGAAATAATGAAATTGTATTACTCAATAATAATACGGATCTAATGTATAAGATAAAACATTGTCATGTAAGATCTTGTTTAAATTGTCTAATCGAGTGCGTTATAAATATCAAATTTTTATAATTTTTAAAAATATTTACTCCCTCCGTCCCAGTGAATTGTTTGCTTATTCCATATTGGGGCGTCTCAATGAATTGTTTGCCTTTCTATTTTAGGAATGTTTTTTATATATAATTTGACCCTCGGCTCCACATGTTACTTCCCCATTGGTTCTCTTTCCCTTGGTGCCAAAAGGAAAGGCAAACAATTCATTGGAACGGAGGGAGTAACTAATTAAAGATATGGACAAAAATAAACCTGCATTGACAAGTGTAAAAAAAACAAATGTAAATGAAACAAGGAGATTATCAAATTACTTTTCCTCCCTTTACGTTAAGTTAAAGGATTGCCTTTAACTCGATAATAAATCTTATCTAAATCGTATATGATATAAATTAACTTCTGTAGAATCGACTACCCCATGTTACGTTTTAAACTTGTTCATTATTGAGTATCGTATTTGTGTACAACATCATCAAGGCTGTGCGATAAGAATTTGTAAAATTATACGGCGCAGGAAATAGTAGACCATTCATAGAAGCGGGGTCCCCAATCCTATATCCCAATCCAAGAAGGTTAAGGCAGTCCGGCCAAAAAGACACGTGCGTTTTATCACTTCCGTTTTTTTTTTGCAATTTCTCACTCATGTTTGCTTCAGGAGTCAGTCACCAATTGTTCGATAGGAGGTTCGAATCCATTTTTTCTATATTGTAATGCGATTAAATGCATTCTTTGTTGAACTAAAAAATTATTCGATAAATTTTGTCAGTGACTCAGCTCGATGGTGTACGTGTACCGTTGCGAATAATCCCGATAAAGAAGGCTGTTTTTCTGACATAACATAGCCTCACACCTCTATTATTATTATTGCATATTTTGTTCCTTCGTGAAACCGAGCGACGCTTCAAAGAATAAGTTCAATCTTATTTTCAAATTTCAATGAAACTGAACTGAATTAAATTGAAATGATTCGAACTTGATTGAAAAGAGTTTAAAGATTGGATACAAAAATGAACCTATCAATGAAAATATAATGTTTAGTCAAAATCGTATCAATTTTGTTTATCTTCTCCTTAATTGTAGGCCCCATAATCCCATATCATTGTAACTTAGGCTAGCATTTATCTTGTATCTTCTATGCTAGATGTATTTATACTCTTGTTTTTTTGTGGGGTTTTTATTGTCTTCATACTCTTGAATCTTGATTAGTTAAAGTATTCAAATTGGAGTAGTAATTAAAAGGCTTTTCGTAAGTCAGAATCATATTTTGACTCGTTAACCTACTAATCTTAGGTTTCAAGGTCTTTTTCATAAGTTTGTATTCTATCTCGACTAGTTGAAGCACTACACTACAAGAGTTAAAGTCTGGAGCGACTGAGCTTAGCTACTGTCATCTGTCGCTAAAAAGAGACGCGCGACTATTAACAGTCGCTACAGTTAGTCGCATCTAGCGACTGATTTCAGTCGCTAAAACAGACGCGCGACTGATTTCAGTCGCTAAAATTAGCGACCAAAATCAGTCGCTATAACGTCCCTTTAGCGACTGATTTCAGTCGCTAAAAGCGTCAGTTAGCGACAGATATCAGTCGCTAACTGGTGTGACGTGGTATCCTACAGCGGCCGATTTCAGTCGCTAAATAGAAAATTTAGCTATTGATATCAGTCGCTGCCGTACCAGAAATAGGCCGGTTATATTTATTATTTTTCTAGCCAAAATCTGCACAATAAAACAAACCAACAACCACAATACATCCCAAACATCATTACAAACATTCCAAACGTTGTTCCAAACGTTACGCAAGCTTCACACTCCAAAATTGGCAACCAAGTACGCAAACGTCGTGAATACACTAAATTAAAAGTGTTGTTACAAACTATTTTTTCAACAAGCATTCAGAAACTACAAATTGTTTTCATTCAATCTACTCAGCTAACAGGGAAACTAGCTGACGCACCACTACCACCGTCACCGAAGGGGTCTCTAGGATCCGGGAATCGGGGAGTGGGGCCGGAGTTGCAGTTATACTGCTGCATGTTCCTAAGACGTCGTATCTCTTCCAGAATTTGCAGGTTAACGGACTCCTGCATCTTCAGCCTCTCATCCTGCTCCTTCAGCCTCTCATCCTGCTCCTTCAGCTTCTCAGCCATAGCCACCCGTAACGCCCTCTCCTCTCGGATTTACGACCTCATCTCAGTCATTTCGGATGGTACACACTCCGTCGAGGTCGATTGGGCCCCCCGAACATTAAGTGGTGTCCAGTACAGGGAATGAGCGTTCCCCGTACCGTACACCGCTCCCTTGCGGTATCCCTCCGCGACTCTGAACCAAATCGCGCTTGGGTCCACACCTTCATTCTCGGGCGCTCTAGTGGCCTCCAAATACGAGCTCTGAAAGAAATTGAAGTCATGATTAGGTGAGTTGTAAAGAAAAAAAAGTAAAGAAACCTTATGTTTGAAACTTACCCAAATGTCGGCGTCCTTCTGCGTAGCGAACGATCGACCGGTGGTGTCGTCCCCCTTGGTCTTCGTGGCGAGAAATAGCTGCGCAGGCAGAGGGAATTCTCCGGTTTTCTTCTTCAACTGTTGGCAGTACATGTAGATTTCTCATTTATATTTATAATGAAAACATTAAATAAGAATCCAAAATAAAAATCAAAGGTGAGGAAATACTAACATTCACAGCCCGTTGGTGCATCGACTGCGACCCATCGTAGTGGGTGCGCTCCACCTCCACCTCGGGGTCCCCTCCCCGCCTCTTGTTCTTCTTTGCCTGGACGGATCTTTTAAGGAACTTCGGGTCGGAGCGGGCTGTTCTGAACAGTTGGATGGCGTCACCTACAATTTATACACTTTGAGATCAATAAGCGTTCTGAAGATATATACAACTTTCTATTCAAGTACTAACACTAATTGAGTAATCGAACCTTTATGGAATTTCTGTGCCTTTTCATCGTTCGTCAACTTATACATCATGTCTTTGTGTCTTTCCTTCGCGACATCCATGTATCTGTCTCTCACAGCCACCTCGAGACCCTCGTTGTAAAAGTGTTTCAACTGCAAGATCGTTTGTTGTCATTGTATTAGTAATCTGTAAACAGTAACAGATAATTAATAAAAATCAAAAATTGGTGTACCTTGAAGTTGGCAAACCACTTCTCCCATTGCCACAGAGGCAACTTTGTCCAACTCGTGCAGTAAGTAGTCAAGTCATTCATGAAACTGTCCTTGACACCAGTCACCACCGCACGAGTACGAAACCTATACCAAAGAGTGAAATAAGATGATGTCTAAAAAAAAAGGAAATATAACGTCTCACCATGTGTTCTCCGGGCTAATAATTAGGCGCCCTTCGTTGGTATATTGAAGCCCTGGATCCTGTTGCGGTTGTTCTGGTTGCTCATCGTTGTTCACCTCCTCCTCGTTCTCCTCTTGGTGATCCTCCTGCTGTTGCTGCTCCCTGTTGCTGCTCGAACTACCATACCGCAACCTACTGCCCAACGTCATATCTGCAGACATATAATAGTAGAAAGTTAGAAATTGACATCATAATATTGAAATAATTTGCCCAAAATATGTAATGCAGATTACTATGTCGAAATAATATAACTTACTAAAACTATACCCTACTAAAAATCATCGTCACTAACGTTGTCATCTTCCACTTGCCTACTCGAACCAACCACATCATCTTCCTCGTAGTCATCTTCCTCCTCCTCGTCATTGACCTCTAAATCATTGGTGTCGTCCTCCTCCTCGACCATATCACTAGAAGCACCTTCCTCCTCTTCACCACCTTCATCGTCTTCAAAATCCTCCTCCTCCTCATTATTGTCATCATCATCAATTGCGAAAAGATTCTCATCAACTGGAGACAATGTTGTACCACTAGAAATGACATCCTCTAGGAAGAGGTCAGAGTCATAGTGCCCCCGTGGCTTAGTTTTGAACACCGCCCACCACTGGTTTACAGTTCTGTCATTCTTTGTGGTTGGATAAGGCGCAAAGTAAGCTTGGTGTGCTTGATGTGCAAGTATAAACGGATCGTACTTGGAGTATTTTTTGGTATGATTAACTTCAACTAGTTTGTATCTTTCATGTACTCTAGTACCTTGCACAGAGTTGTCCTTCCATTCGCATTTAAATACCACAGCTCTATACCCACGATCATTTCCAACATAGCACAACTCGAAGATGTCCTCCAATAGACCGTAGTAATCTTCACCCTCAAGTGACGATACACTCACACCGAAATTACATCTACTTCTACTGCTACCATGGGCAAATGTATGGAAATTGAAACCATTAACCGAATACCGGTTCCAAGTCCTAACCTTCCACAAAGGACCTAATGCTAGACTCCTAACCAAATCATCCTGAATATTATCTGAAATTACATGCTGCTTAAGCCATTTAGGAAACTGTTCCTCATGCTTATTCCAAACATCATCAGCATTGAAATGTGGATTAGAAGCTACAAATTCAGTTACAAACTTCTTCTCGTACGGCTCCAAAACTTCGCAGTTTGATAACAAGTACAGGTGAGCACGATTGTACTCCTTCTCATCTAATGTCCTCCACCCGCCAGCTGATGATGATCCCTCACCTACCTTACTTTGAAAAAAGTCTGGTATGTTGGGGTCAATCGTTGTCTCGGGTGTTTCTAGGTTTAGATTTTTGGCTTTGGTGTTCACTTCTTTCTCGAAATACAGAGAACATAAGTTGGCTATCTTCTCTGTTAAGTAAGCATTACATATGGAGCCCTCAACCCTCGCCTTGTTACCAATTATTTTCTTCAAGTGGTTGAGAAATCTATGACAATCATCAAGCAATTATGTTATTATCAAATTATAGTGTCTAACGTTAGTTAGTGGGTAAGTAATTAGTTGAAAGTTCTCACCTCTCAAACGGGTACATCCATCTAAACTGTAACGGTCCTCCCACTTTAGCTTCGTAGGGCAAGTGGACCGGTAGATGCTCCATTGAGTTAAAGAAGGAGGGTGGGAAGATCATCTCAAGTTTGCATAGTATCTGAGCTAGGAATTTGATCCTCCAAACGAGTCATGTCGTCATTTGTAACTGTCGACGAACACAAATCTCGAAAAAACTGAGATATCTCCGTGATAGGATTCAAAACACTTTCCAGCAGCAGGTGCTTCAACGCCACAGGTAGTAACCGCTCCATGAACACGTGGCAACTTACAAATGAATTTTTCGAGCTTCATACGTATCAAGCGGAGTATTATGAAATAAATTTGGACGTTGTTATAAGTAGACTTTTGAGCTTTGAAAGTAATAGCCCTAATAATCACAACTTCCACTAACTTTTGAGATTCTGAATCTTTTATAATATCCTCCGTATTCCAAGTCTCGAGTAAATTTTCCGTGCTCTCTAATTTTTTGAGCCATATGTGAAATATCTTGAACTAATAAGTAAATTATTGAAGTTTTTATCATATATTCTGAGTATGCGAGAAATTTCATGAGCTTTGTAAGATTTACAAGTTTTCAAGTAAATATACTTAATAAGGAGTAGTAATTTTGATTAGATCATTGATTTTGATAAAAGTTGAAAATTTATACTCCGTAATACGGAGTAGTTAGAAGTATAATCTTGATGGAAAAAATGATCATTTAACTGATAAAAGAAGAATCTCTTTAATTTTGCTCTAAATGAGAGACCTCAATAATTAGGGATTTAGGGATGCGTGTGAGGGGTGGTGTCGAGATTGGACGTCACCCGGTGACGCTAACTCATTTTCCAATAATTATTTGGGAAATATGACTAAAATAACTTTGGTTGTATATGAATCACTGTACCACATGACTTACCAAACATGTTTTAGTAAGTTCATGATAATTGTTGGTAGGAATTAAATTTATTTGAAGTGCATTTTTACCCGAAGTTCTACTATTTTATTCTCTCTGTCTCAGTTATTTGTTTATCTTTTATATTATTTGTGAAAAATATTTTAGTCAGAGGTAAAGAAAAGATTGAAAAAGTGTGAGTATTTACTGCGTAAGAACTAATTTGTTTAACCATATCATTAAATTTCGTTTCCTTAGAGCAAGTCCCATCATATTTTTTAGGGATTTTCGTACAATATTTTTAAAATGATAAGCATGTAGCTTACCATTAGAGATGAATTTATGTAGTATCTTACAAAGTTACTAAGTCATAGCAGGCTAGCAGCTTTATTACCAAGCTACATTACCTTGTACGGAGTAGTATTTAAAAAAAAGGAAAGAATTTTTTCTCATTGGTAAAATAAATAATGCGGGAATAAATAAGTTACAAGATGTTACAATTTCTCGTTGGAATGATAGGTAGCTGAAAAACAACGTAGCTATAAAAAACGATGTGGCAAGACAAACAACAAGCATTTGTAACTTGTCATTGGACTTCTCTTACATTCCTCTCCAAGATGTAAATTTTTATAGTTCCACCTGAATGCATTTTAGAGACCGGTTATTACCCTTATACTGAGTAAATGCTTTTAACATTTCAATACAAGAATAATTTTAATTAATCAATTAAAAAATGATATTACTTGTACTATATTTTTCCGTAATTAAACTATTAATAACGTGTATCAATTAAATACATGATATAAAGACCGACAATCCTACATACTCACAAGAAAATGCCGAAAAGATTTTAACCCTATTTTAACCGCACTTTCGCTTCTCGTCGTCCATAATTTTACTTAGCGTCGTCCGTATTTTACCTAGTATACCCATTTTACCCTTACTTTATTTAACTCTTTTTACCCACATTCTCTTTAACTAATTCAAATAAAATTACATTCCAACATTTAACTCATCAACTTCCACCATATTTCAATTGCAATTGAACTACAATTAAACCGTTTATGTTCAATCTGACTCCAATTAATTCAATCTTGACATTTAATGAGATCGTTTGAAGTAAAAACTTAGATTCAAGAATTCGTTATTAGTAAACAAACAACATCATCCGAATCGGTAAACTAAAATATTAGCAACTTAAATTACGATACCGCAATATCGATTATAATTCCTAATGTGCATGTTTGACAAAGCAATTCAATATACTTACGGAAAATACTAATAAACAAACAAAAATACACATAAAACCGAATAAAAAACTCAGAGACTTGAGATATCTACGACTGTCCCTAGGAGCGGATTTAAAAACTTTAAAACTCAACATGGACTCAGTCTTAACTGTTCTAAAACTGTCCCCAGGCTGAAACTTAGAAATTCTAAAACTCAACCTGGGCTCAGTCTTAGCTGTTCTAAGACTGTTCCAGGCTGAGACTTAGAAATTCTAAAACTCAACCTGGGCTCAGTCTTAGCTGTTCTAAAACTCAACCTGGGCTCAGTCTTATCTGTTCTAAGATTGTTCCCAGGTCGAGACTTAGAAATTCTAAAACTCAACATGGAAACTGTCCCCAGGACGAGATTTACAAATTTTAAAACTCAACATGGAAACTGTCCCCAGGACGAGATTTACAAATTTTAAAACTCAACCCGGTCTCGTTTTTGCTAGTTATTCCGGGTACGAGCTTTTACGATTAATACCTGGGCCGAATTCTTTTGTCACGTCTAATACGAAAAATAATACAAATCATAATTGCGTTCACGATGACAAAAATAACGAGACTAACCTCGATAACGTCGTCGTCCGAATTATTTTCGTTATAGGGCAAATTCAAATCAAAAGGAAAACTATTTTCCGCGTTCGACATGTCCGGGTTAATCAACGAATAATCAAAAATTCAAAATATAAGCGTTTTATTAATTCGACAGTAAAGTGTCGTTGTTGTCCAAGTTGTAATTAGAATGATGTTGATAAATAGTAAGATAAATTACGTTAATGAGTTATTTACTCATAAATTATGGACGACACTAAATAAATAGACGGACGACGTTAAATAGCCCCCTATAACCGTAGTCCAATCAAACAATCCACATTAAATTTATCCGTATCCATATAATTTATAAATACGACCCTACGAAAATTAATTTATGTATCCAGCCAGTGGTCACTAGGCCGCCAACACTATGCCAAATGCTGCTGTACAAATTAAATGTGAAATGTACTCCGTATTACGTAAGTACAATATATAAGCTGGTCACTTGTTGCCAATTAAAACTTACATCCAACAAATTAACGTCACATACTAATAATGGGATCACTAAAAACATCATCAAAAGTTGAGAAACCCCATGCTGTATGCGTACCGTACCCAGCCCAAGGTCACATTACCCCGATGCTCAAACTAGCTAAAATCCTACACTCCAAGGGCTTTCACATAACCTTTGTCCACACCGAGTACAACCGGAACCGTCTCCTGCGTTCCTTCGGCCCCAACGTCCTTGACGGCCTCCCCTCATTTCGGTTTGAGGCCATCCCAGACGGGATGCCCCCAACCGATGCTGACTCCACCCAAGACACCTCCACCCTATGCATTTCGACCGAGCGTCACTCGCTCCATCCTTTTAGGGAGCTGGTGGCTAGGCTTAATGAAGACGAGGGCGTGCCACGTGTGAGTTGCATAGTGGCCGATGCCGTCATGTTTTTTACGCTTGATGCGGCCGAAGAGCTTGGCGTTCCGGGGGTGTTGCTTTGGACCGCTAGTACGTGTGGTTTCTTGGGGTATGCTCAATATCAGACGCTTGTTGACAAGAAAATTGTTCCTTTCAAAGGTACGGAGTACTACACTACTACCCTTCTATTATTGAAACTAAATCGAGGCTTTTCTTTAGTTCCTTTTTAAGACCAAAGATACTTATTTGCTGGAGGAAGTTGCAATTCCAGAAAGTTACTTCCCACTTCAACTTTCCGGAAATTTTAAATATTTGTTTGGTTGACATCCTGGAATTCACACTTCCCGGGAATTGAATTCCTACATCTTGTTTGATTGACTCGACCTAATTCCCATGATTTTGATTACAATGACTATTATGCCCTTTATTAATCAGGGTATAAAAACTTATGAATTTATTTTTTCAGCAACTTAAGAAATATCTGAAATTGTCTTCACTATAACATGCAGTCGTAACCAAATTACATTATCGGCGTAAAAAATAACGAACATTAATTTTTTTTATTCTGAGTTAACCAAAAAATAGATGAGTGGAAGAGTAAATTCCGAGTTAACCAAAAAAACTCTAAGTTTAAAAAAAATAATGCAGAAAAGTTGAGAGGAAGCCGTAAATGGAGAATGGGGATAAGAAATTAGGGTTAAGTGAAAAATAGATGAGTGAAGATGGGGCAAAAAAGTCATTTGAATAATTTGGAATGTGGGAAGTGCAACTCACCGAGGGGGGGTCGGTGAGCAACTTCCCGCATTATGCAGGAATTGCAAGTGATGGGGTGAGTTTGAGTCCCCATTTTTTTAGTTTTGGGTAACCAAACAACCCCCAGGAAAGCATTTCATGGGATGTTGCAATTCCCGGGAAGTGAGGGGCAACCAAACGAGCCCCTAAATTGTACGGTAATAGGGTTAAAAAAAACTATTATTATTATTATTTTTGCTTAAAATATTTAAGGGAAGGTAAATTTTTTATTAGTATCCACATGTTCTATTTAAATTTGTCTTTTATTAACATTTTACAAAAAAAATTATTTTTTTCAATGATTGTGTTTCTTTATTGCAAGACTTATACTCTGTAATTAACACTGAAATCGCAAAATCATTTAATTTAGAACGTAATCACTTTAGACCACATCAAACCCCACAACTATTTTAATTACGGTTTTAATTAAAGGGCTTATATATACGATTAATCTCATATTTAGACGATTTAAAATGTTACTTAAGACGATGTTGCGAGTTCATTTACAGTACTTGTACATTATCGTGATTTGAATCAATAATGGGAGTCCATAATTGGCGATATGAAGTTGCCACGTTAGGCGATGAAAGATTGAAATATAAGCGATGTCAATGGTCAATGTTTCACCCACCGACCACCGTCCTGTATTTCACTATTCTAGTTTGGATGCAAGGCACAAGTATGCTCCTACAAATTTCGCTTTTTGTGTTGAGCGAGCACCTAATTTTCTTTATTATCATCATTCTTAAACTACCCTTGTGGAGTATTAATAATTGACTTTAAATTAACTTTTTTAAAACAAAATTAAAATAACTTCAGGTGTTGGACGCCTGCACCATCTCATTTGAGTAAGATCTGATCTTACTAATAACTTCTCATGCACAAATTTTGTACTCCGTAGTATTTCCTTCCACTGCATCAATTACGGAAAACTTGTTTCAACAAATATCGTATCACACCCTTCAAATTATCAAAGATCCTGTGGCAAGGGGTTATCAAGTCACACAATTTTTAATAATATACTCCCTCCCCACACACACAATGATTTTGATTAAAATAACGAGCGTGAAAATCCTAGTGAAGGGGACGGAGCGCTAGTATTAGATAAACCTCAATAAAACCTTAAATATGAGTAGTTGATTGTTCAATTGTTATTAATATTTTTACTCTTTTTACTTGATTCTTTAATTTTAATTTACTTTTACTTTTACTTTATACAAGTACTGTAGTAGTTAGTTGTTTATCTTTTAGTTACTTATTACTCATAATTACTGTATAAAATTTGATAGTGGGATTTTTACTTGTGCAGATGAAAATTTTGAAACAAACGGTGATCTAGACCAAATCCTAGACTGGATTCCAAGCCTGGAAAACATTCCACTTCGCTACATCCCGACATTCATCAGAACAACAAACCCTGATGAACCTTTGGTTAACTTCGTCCTTCGTCTAATCCCTCGGTCTAAGCACGCTTCCGCCATCCTTTTCAACTCATTCGACACATTGGACCGTGAAGTCCTCGAGTCTCTCAAGCCCGATTTCCCCCCACTCTACACCATAGGCCCATTGGACTTCCTCCTACACTCAACCCAAGCTATCACCGACCCAACCCACTCATTGACTTCAACCCTGTGGAAAGAAGATCCACATTGCCTCGAATGGCTCGATTCCTACGACCCTAATTCCGTTGTTTACGTGAATTTCGGGAGTGTAACCGTGATGACGAATGATCAGTTGGTGGAATTTGCGTGGGGGCTCGCAGATAGCCACAAGCCGTTCTTGTGGATCACACGGCCGGACCTTGTTTCAGGGGATTCGGCCGTGCTTCCACCTGAGTTCTTGGAAGAGGTGAGAGGGAGGGCGCTCATAGCGAGCTGGTGTAACCAAGAGAAAGTGTTGAGTCATAATTCAATAGGTGGGTTTTTGACGCATTCTGGTTGGAACTCGACTATAGAGAGTATAAGCCAGGGTGTGCCTATGATATGTTGGCCGTTTTTCTCGGAACAACAGACGAACTGTTGGTATTGTTGTACCAAATGGGGGATTGGGATGGAGATCGACACGAATGGGAAGAGGGATGTGGTTGAGAAGCAGGTTAGGGAGTTGATGGACGGCGAAAAAGGCAAGAAGATGAAGAAGAGGGTGATGGAATGGAAGGTTTTGGGTGAAGAGGCCTCTGCTTCACCTCATGGTTCTTCCTATGTTAATATTGACAAGGTGATCAATCTGCTTCAATCACCAAACTAAATACTTTTTCATCTTCGTTATTTGTAGGCTTATTACAAATGATTGAGACGGAAAGAATAATCCGGAGTTATTGCAATCATGTTTGATTTTAAGCTTCTATTTGAGTTCATGTGAGAGTAGGTAGATTAAGATTGTAGACTTCAATTCATGGGACATGTAATTTATCGTCTAATAATGGTTGATTGTTGCTCGAGCGTAAAATTCGGTCACACTGAACGAATATGAATGACCAACGGCTGCTAATACTCAAACCTTTGGCGACAACCAACTCTTACTTAGAGAAGATTTATAAAATGTATCTCAAAAATAAAACAAACATTTACGATAAAAGTAACGTTTTTTTGAGAAAATTAACGAAGGTACGAAGAAAATAAATTAAGTTGATTCCTCGAGAAAAAATAATAAATGATTTAACGAAACTCATTAAAACGAGTTCGGGTTTAAAATAATATAAGTCAAGCTTAAATCGAAAGAGTTTAGAATTCAAATCGTCGAAACAGAAGTTCAATAAGAATTAAATGTATAAAATAAATCGAAACAAGAATAAAATATATTTTAAATATGAGAAGAGTTTTCGAGACAAATAGAAGTTTAGGAGTTTGAAACGATTAAGACAAATTCATTTTATAATAATTTTAAGATTACGAATTAAATCGTAAATAGAAATAAAAGATAAATAAAATTTAATTTATAAAAACCAGGAGTGTTACAGTAGACTTCAATTCAGGGGACATGTAATTTGCCGTCTAATAATGATCGATTGTTGCTCCAGCGTAAAATTCGGTCACACTGAACGAATAAGAATGACCAACGCGGCTGCTAATACTCAAACAGTCAAACCTTTGGCGACAATCAAATTTACGATCATGTGGAGTTCCAATGTAATGGATCCATACTACACTACACTTGAATGGATTGACAATTGTGGTTGGTTAATTATTAGACACATTTTGTGAGATATTAGATTGAACTTCGAAAATAGTCTGTGCGTGTGTTATTGGGTTGGAGTTTGGATCGGAGACACCGCTTACCCACTAATTCATCAAATGATATGAAAAGGCCAATTTATTTAAAGAGTAAATTAGAAATTACTCCCTTCAAAGATGCGTTTATTAAAATTTACTCCTTTATGAATTTTTTTTAATATTTTACACCCAAAAAGGTGTAAAACTTTAAAATTTATTTGCAAATAACTATTCCGATGAGTTTATGAATTTACCGACCGAAATGCCCTTCATTAATAGTACGCCCCTCCCACCCCACCTCATCCTCATTTCGACTTTCCCAACTTTTTCAGTCCCAATTCCAGGAGAACCCTAAATTCCCAAATCGAAAATCACCAAACCCAAAACTCGAGCATCCATTCATCAATCAATTGTGGGCCGTGACTTTTTTTTCTTTTTACAAGTCAGCAGACTAAATGAGAGCATAAGGGAAGGGGGAAAGAAGGGTAGGAAGAAGAAAGGGGCACTTTCGGTATAAAAAATAGAAAACAAGCAAAATAATTCAAATTCACCGGATTAACTCGTCGGAGTAGTGATTTGCAAGTAATTTTGAAGTTTTGCATTTTCTTTGGGTTTAAAATATTAAAAAAGATTCATAAGAGAGTAAATTTTAATAAACGCATCTTTGAAGGGAGTAATTTCTAATTACTCTTATTTAAATGAGGATAATGACAATTTTTAGTTTTTACAAACAACTCTTATAATTTGCATAAGATTAATTTACAATGTTTTACAAGGACTTTCTAACAAAATCTTGCATTGATCTTTATTAACTAAAACATCAAACAAACTTTATTAATGCGTCAATGGTTTCAAGATAATAGGAGCACCAAACTGTGGCTGAAGGGTTGCTATGAGAGCAGGCGCATGAGCATAAGACGGTGAAACCTCGAAAGAGAAACGCTGTAGAATTAGGACTAAGACCATTCTAGCTTCGGTCATTGCAAAATTCGACCCAATGCAGATCCTAGGACCCCATCCGAAGGAGAAAAATGACATGTTTCCATTTGTTGTTGCCTTTGAGATGCCATGGCTGAACCTGTCAGGTTTGAACTCTGTCGCTTCCGAACCCCATATGGTTTCATCATGATGGACATGGAGCGTCGGCAGGTGGACTAGAACCCCTGCTGGTAAAAAGATGTCTCCGATTTTGATGTCGTTGGTTACACTTCGGTTTAGCTCCGTTGCTGGGGGATATAACCTCAACATTTCTTGTAATATCATGTTTACCTATTAACACAAGTTGAAATTGGGTCGGGTTAGTTTTATCAAGTCGAATTTTGAGTTGAATCATTTGGGTCGTGTTATTTTCATCAGAGCATGTACGTTACAATGTGTATTGTGTCAATATACATACAAACATACATACCGTTTTGAGTTGGTTTAATTCGTGAAAATCGGGAGTTTTCTGACCAAACGCGTTCAAGACCTCGTCTCGAGCTCGTTGTTGCCAGTCTTGATGCTTACCCAAGAGAATCATAGTCCATGTTAGCAATGTTGAAACGGTCTCCTGTCCTGCTATATAGAAGACCTTGCACTCATCAATCACTTCCTTGAGACTAATACTATTACCATTTCCTTTATTCAAATGTGACTCTAGTAGTACGCCCAAGAGATCATCCTTCGTCTTTGTTCCTGCTCTTATTGCCTTCTCCCTCTCCTTGATTATCTTCGTTAGCAATGACTTGATTTCCCTATCAAGTTGCATGATCCTTCTATTCACCTTTGTTGGCACATACCTACATACAACAGACCAAAACGGTTTTATATCACGAGATTTGAGCTCAAGCCATAATATAAGTACCAATTTTCACGACTTTTATCAGCGTGCTCGAATCCTCAAAATTTTCACAAGTGAAATTTCAGCACATGACACTAACCTCCATCCAGGGATATAATTACTATTAATAATAGGGACGGCCACTTTAAGTTGCTCGGTAAGAAGTTGGAAAATCATCCCTCCCTCTTGGTAGCTGCTTCCGAACGCCGCTCGAGAAATAACATCTGCTGATAACTTGTGGAAATATGACCATGCGTCTATCTCGCATGAACCATTCTTTGAAACCATTTCCTCCCATTCATTGATCATCTCACTCGAGCTCACAATAAAGGCAGGTAGCATGAACTGCATTGCATGCAACAACAAACATTTTAGCGTTTTAGACGCAAAAACTTACATATAGCTAGACACGTGAAGTTGTACACTTGTAGCACTTCGTTGCTAGTATCATTTTTCTAAATAAATCCGAGGGGTGGGTGGGGTGGGAAATGACCTTTAATTTTTCCACGTGGAAAGCTGGATTGAGTAGCTTCCTGTGTCTGGCCCACACATCACCTTCAAGTTGAACCAAACCAGTGGCTACTACATGCAGGATTGGGTTTATTTGTGGCTTCTGAAATTCGTTTATTTTCATTAACACTTCTCTCATTAATTTCGGTTCCGAAATGTTCACCATTGGTGTTGGCCCATTCCACGTGAAACTTCTTTTTCCTGCATTAATATTAGTATTAACCTTATTAATATTAGTATTAACCTTATTCATATACACAATATCAAGTGAAATCACTTTAGAGCATGAGCGGACCTACGTACAAGAATGATGTAGCACTTGCTACACCAAAGTTTTTGAGAATGTGGAATTTTGGTACATTAAATTTTGTTATTCATCTTTTGATTTACGGGATTTATGTAGATTTAATGTATCGTAATTCAGAGTAAAAATATAATGATCAAGATTGGAGATGCTGATGACTGTAGTTTTATATTGAGTAGTATATATTTGTATTACTTCTAAGGTTAACTCAATATATTTTTGTATTATGCTTAATGTATTTTTGTACTGTGATTAATATATGTTGGTATTATACTTTTTAAATTACAAAATGCGGAGTAACAAACTTTATAAATGCTCGAAAAAATATTAAAAGGCAATCAAATGAACGCGACGGAGGGAGTAAAGTTATTCAATTTCTCGTGATAATATTATTGTGATTCTTGCTTTAACCAACATATATATATGTATATTGATGTGTGTTCAGTAGACATATAGACGTTAGAAAAGGCGTATATTATTATTACATCATAGATGGAAATGCATGTAGTGAGGTAGGTAGGTACGTACCATAGGTTTTGAGAGTGTGGTGATAGAAGGGATGAGTATGAGAAAGATGATCATTAGAGAAAATAGTCATGGGTTTAGACCTAGCTTCCATAGTCATCCGTGCTTTCTCTTTAGAATCTCCATACAAGAATTTGTAAGAGTTTCCTTCAAATCCTTGTTCCCTAAGAATCCTCTCTAATCTCTTTGGATTCAACCATACCCATTTTAACACACTCCATCCCAATGTCGCCACCACAACACAAACTAACGATATAGCTATCGACATTACTTCCATTCTTCCCCGTATTCTTATTTTTACTCTTATAATTACAGATCAAGTATATATAAATTAGATAATATTATATTGTGAGGAAAATAATTGTTAGTTGATGAGTGAAGGTAAGTAGTGTATATGTAGAATGAAATTAAGGGAGGTGCATTATGCATCTATATATATTATCACAAGACTATGACAATTTTTTCAATGAGGGTGACGTCGTAATTAATTAATTATTAATATAATATCCTCAATGTTGTTTCTTGACTTTTATTTCAACCATTTATAACTTTCGTGGCAAGTAAAGTTTTTATGTATGTTTTTCTAATATTCTATATATGGTTGAATTATCGTTGAATTATGTGCGTGGCTTTCAAAAACTAGACTCCCTCTGACTCCTCATGACTCCATCGATCCATCGGGATTATTTATTTATCTTTCATTAAAAAAAACTCTCATAGATAATATAAAAGTAAACAAATAAATGAATGAGTCGAAAAAAGTATTTCCTCTATCTTTCTATGTTATATGCATTTAATTAAGATATATCACCTACTTTAATATATAATGGGTTGATCATAGAAGGACGGAGAAATAATATAACCTTCTAATGGATTTCAAATAATCTATGTCCTAAGATGTAACGTACGTAGCTCAAGTCATGAGGTTATTTGTTTATGATAATCAAAATTTCATGCATGCAGCATTATACTCCGTACTCTACCACTTTACGTGACTACGTGATTCAACTTAAACATGCATGTGAATTCGAATTTATTATTTTAATCCATATACTAGCTAGCTAGTGACCTAGTGTTAATCATGCATGCATGCAAAGACTACTGTTAAAGTTTTTTAGAACAAAAAATATACACCGTACATAATTTAGATAATGTTTTTATAATATGAACAAAAAATAAAGATAAAACTTAAACATAAATAATAGTCATGTCGAAAATTTTACATAAAATGTAAATTATGCAAGCAGCATTGAAAATTTTCATGCTACATACATTGCTACCACGATTAGCATAAGTGTCCTCTATTGATCTGGTGAGTAAGGCCGGATCTAGTTGCTTTCAATTATTTTGTTTAGATTTTAATCATAATCTGGTTTAATTACTTTGTTATTAAGATATATAGAGAGACTCCAATCTAATCAATCTAATCAGGTTGAGTTCGGGTCACTGATTATAGGATTATTTTGGGTGGGATCACAATTGAGTCAATTTTGAGTTTGACGGATCGGATCAACTTTATATGCAGGGTTGAATCCGAATTAGTTGGTTCTATACTTCTATCAAGTACAAAATATGCTCCGTAAATATATCACCGTTTAATTGATTGTGTGACATACGTGAGAGTCGAGAGCCGTATACCACGTAGACTATGCAATGTCTTGTATTTGAAGTAGAAAATTCTTAAATATTTTCGTGGCCTCCACGCCAATTTTACAAGAACAAACACAAATTGAATTCTCTAATACTCCCTCCGTCCCAATGAATTGTTTGCCTATTCCATATTGGGACGTCTCAATGAATTGTTTGCCTTTCTATTTTAGGAATGTTTTTTATATGCAATTTGACCATTCTCATGAGCTTTGCTCCACATGTTTGTTCCTCATTGGATCCCTTACCCTTGGTGCCAAAACGAAAGGCAAACAATTCATTGGAACGGAGGGAGTAATAAGAAAATTTGACAGAGATTGATTGTAGGTAGGGCACGCTGCACACACTACTTGACATTTGTAAGTACATTTTGTTCATAATATCTAATGAAGAGATAATCCTTAAAAGATCCTTACGTCATTAGTTGTAAATTATATCCTCGATGGTTATGTCCAATAGTTTTGAAATTTTCATATCTTGAAGCCAATAGATGATGGGGATCTAGTAGCAATCCATTGTCTATCTAGCTAGTCAACGTAAAGATTAAAGTTTTTTCTATTTCCGAGATTATAAAATCACTTGGAAAGCGAATGATATCTTTTATTTTTAATATCTAAAAAAAATTGTTAATAATGGGGATTTAGTAACAATTTTTTTTTGTTAATATCTACAGACGAATAATATCTTTTATTTGTGATATAGAATTTCATCACCTCATCGTAATTTTTCGATATGCGATAATTCTACTTAGCTTTATACTCTTAAAAACTCTTTTTAGAACTCGGATTTTTGGTTAATAATCTAAATACAAATGATTTCTCTTTTCCATTAGCTTACGGTCTTAAGAGCATTTTTAAGACTCAAATTCAAGGACAAATGATTATTATTTATAATATAGAATTTCTATCACCTCATCATAATTTTTCGATGTGAGACAAGGTTAGGAAAATTATAATAATAAAAGAGTTTATTTTTATATCTAACTTAAAAATGAACGATAACTCTTATTTTTATAATAAAATCCGATCATCTTATCATAATTTTTCGATGTGAGATAATTACTCAAGGTTATAATAGTTTTTATGACTCTAAAGATTTTTTGTGGATATGGATGATTATAATATAGAATTTCATCACCTTATTATAATTTGTCGATGTGAGATAACTTTAATATTTTTATATGGGATAAATTCATCACTTTTTCGAGCAAATAATATGAAACAAATAATATGAAATTTATACTCTAATGAAAGCATTTTCTATCTACCACGAATCTAATTAATTCATTTTTATAATTTTATTTACGATAACTTTGTGTTAAACTAAATTTAAAGATTTTTAGATGAAAATTACCGTATAAAGCATCACATTAATATAATAGATTAAATATATTATTGTAATAATTAAAAAATTCTCTATTTGATTTTATTATTATTAATGATATTTTCCTAAATTGAGTTTTGAGGTAAGAGATAGACCAATCATATTGCTCGAAAAGTTTTTACTCTATAAATAGGGTTATTTAACGAAAATAATACCAACTATACGTCTTCCCAAAATAATATCAATTTCAATATATCTGAGAATAATACGTATTATTAGAGTTGTTAAACCAGAGTAGTATAAAATTCTCTCGGTTTTCAATATGCATCGTGTCTTACGCGGAAAAAAAATTAAGATGGAAAATCGTGCTGATAACGTGTTATAAATAAAAGTGATTAATCAAAGAAAAGAGAGGAAAAGAGATGTGTGTTTATTGATTAATAAGGAGTACATATATATATAGGTAGCTAGTCTCCTGTGAGACGGTCTCACAATATATACCATTATTGTGAGACCTCTCACATAGGAGTATTTTATTATTTTAATAAAATAATTTGTGATATATAGGATACACGGGGGAGAAATAGTGTTTAGGGTTAATGACATAATAGTATAGACCAATGCAATTGCATGGTTTTGTAAGGAATATATAAATAAGTACTCGTATAAAATTAAAGTAATTTTATCAAATTTAATTTTTTTGTGTTGAATCTCAGATTATGTTATTAACATTATTAATAAATGAATACTTAAAAAAGGAAAAACAAAATGCCATTTTTTAAGTTGAAATTAAAAAATGACATTTATATTTAGTATAATAAATTGGCTCTTTTAATCAAAGTTGATAAAAAAAAGTATGTATAAAAACTTGTGAATGTTTTTTTTTTTTTTTTTATGTTTTTCTATTTTTTATTTAGCATAAATTGTAACAGCCCTAAATTTTTCGCGACCAAAATAAAGAATAAAATAGGAAAATTTAAAGCCGTTACTCCGCATTTAGCTCACAAGGCCAAATGCAAGGCAAAATAATAGTATATGAATTAAAAAGAACTGTAAATCCGATAAATAATTAAATGAAAACGTTGCAGCGGAAGACTTAAGTCCCACAAAATTCAAAACGGTTTAAAACAACTTCAACCCAAAATTCAACATAAATATAAATAGTTTGGAGTTAAACGTTAAATAATAAAATCCTTCCTCGCTCAGCATCCCGAACCAAATGCACCCATGCAGCATATTAATTGTACCTATCAACTGTACCCAAAACACAAATAGGTACAGGTTCCAGCGGGGGAACGACCCAAAACAAAAGGACGTCAGCAAAGCTGAGTAAAATATATTATATTGAAAACGTAAAACAATGATTATAACTTGTAGTAAACTGAATCAGAGTTAAATATCACTGTCTCGAAACCAAACCACAATACTTTAAAAACATCGTAGTAAAAATCAAAACCAACCAAAATATATTTTTCACCACCTGTGTGACAAGGTCCTACCCTTGCACGGTCTAGAGGTATCACCTGTGCTTAGTTCGACTTATATAGTGCGCACCTCTCGCATTTGGACAGTCAGTAGGATGAAGCTGCCAAAGGAGAAAGTCTAACTCCCTAGCAAGTGGGGGCCGGATACCCCACTTAATATAACTCGGGCCAAGAGTTCAGTTTCGGGACGAAGTCCCAGGAACGTCGTAAACGCACCTTAAACCAACTAGACCAACAGAGCTCCCAGAGTCTGTTATAACCTCCAAAAATTTTACCAAAACAATTCCGATATGTGACTCGTGTCACAAGTTCAATATTCAAAACATTATGAGTATCATAAAAATTCACCATTGACAAAATAATTTATAAAACCGCTTTAAAATATAATTTAAACCGAACATGCTCTTTACTTAAATGTGAAAAGGATAAAACGTCCTTACCTCTCAAGACGGTCAATCCAAGCTAATATTAATCCACAAATTATTTCTCCTCGAACCCACATGCTACAAATAATACAAATGGTTTAATAACTAACCAATTAATATAGAACCGAGTTTATCCCAATATAACAACATAATACTACCAGTACTATCTAATCTTATCCAATGAAATTCTCATCCCAAATTCTAAATTCCAACCCACGTGTCAATGACGACCCTTCGTTAATCATTTAAATTTCCCTTTTCTCAAGCTATTAGTAGTAGTAATATACAATTAACTACCTACTTCATGTCATCTTATTTATTTATATCCCCTAACATCCTCCGCTCTTCAATTAACACCTACACAAAACAGACGCACTACTCCATCAATACCCTATTACCACTCTCAAAACTCCAGGACTAGAACCGTATTTACTTTGTATTCCCCCCTTTGCACTTAGTCATGCCTTCTCTGTACTCACCCCAACGCCCTCAACAATAATATGAAACACACATCGTAATCAAACACCGTAGGCAACACAGACATCGAAACCCAACCATCAACAAATATGACTCCTTTTTGTGCCCAAATTTACAATTAAGACAATAGAATTACTTCCCAAATAATATTTTCACTACACCCATATATGTGAATCTGATTTTTATTAACTCATAAGACCCACTCACAAAACTTGGTATATATATTAAAAGAATAAAAAGATGCTTACTAAAATTAGTACTTACGGTTTTGACGAAGAAGGATGTGAAACGGTTGATGTGGGTAAGGATCAAGAAACAAATTTGCCGACGACAATCGAATGGTTGGACATGAAACAATAGAGGAGGGGGAGATGATGCGGCATGAGCAAAAGAGGAAACATGGAGGAAGAATGATGGGTGGGGTGGGATACGTGGGGTTTTAAAGAGTAATTTTTTTATTTTTTTTTATTTTACCCAAATTCCAACCCGATACAAAGTCGGTTTATAAAGTAGCGTTCCACTTAATAAAACCAAAACCGATTTATTATAAGATGACCCAAAATACCTTAATATATATAACGACATTAAAATATTTTTCCAACTTAAAAACCCGATTTAAATAAAAGTAGGAAAGTCAAGCTTTATAATTGACTCGGAAAATAACGGGGTGTTACAGACTTCCCTCCTTAAGACAAAACTTCGTCCTCGAAGTTTAAACTTATCCTCGAAAATAAAGTCTCACATTACTCACGGATGTCCAAAATGACTCGTTCACTCCATATATCCAAAATCCACCAAAATTCTTCATACATCTCCAAAATATATCATTTACTCCATATATCTAAAATCTGTCAAATTAAACACCACCTTAAAGATATCTCACATTTCTAAATCCTCAAAATCCATAACCACCTAATTCCTCAAATTTCAATGTATACAACTTCACCACCACTTAAATCCACAAGATAAGATCAACTAATTCCATAAGATAATACCAAAGTTCGAAACCACCAGAATCATCATACTCATATAAGGTAAAAGTATCATTTGCCAAGTTAAGAGCATGTCGGACAAAAATATTTAAATTATTTGAAAATTTTGAAAATCACAAGTTCAACCATTTTACAAGTGCGTAATGTACAAAATCAATCAGTCAATCAAATAAGTGCGGTTAGCACTACCAAACCAACAATACGTGCGTTGAGCACAAAATCACCAATATGTGCGTTGAGCACAAACAAATCACAAACATGTGTAAACAAGTCAATTTCCAGTAATGACCAATAACCAATGACATTGTGCTTATTAAGCATCGGTAATAGCCAAAATATTCATATTTGTGACCAATAAATAGATATTAGCGTGAAATCACACAAGAACATGCTTAGTTTACCACAAAAACAAGTAGTCACGTATATTTCTACCCACCTTAAAATGAAGCTTCGTCCTCGAAGCATGAAAAATTTACCTTAGACAAAAGATGAGGGTATTTGTCTCACACGGTTGGCTCAAGTTTCTCCCAAAATATTGGAACACATATGTTCGCTACCTTTAAAACTCCATGAAGTCTTACCACAATGTATATAAGCATCCACAATTTGCTTCTTCTCTCACATATCCTTCATGGGAATAAAATGTGCATTCTTAGTTAATCTATTAATTATAACCCAAATCATATTACTACCTTCCTGTGACCTTGACAACCCAATGCAACTATAAAATCCATAAAGATTAAACTCCACTTCCACTCGGAAACTCCTAAAGGATCTAACTCTCCCTGATGTCTCATATGTTCCCTCATAATTTTCTAATATCAAGTATTGAGCCACAAAACCTGTCATTTGATTCTTCACACTAGTCCACCAAAATCCTAATTTCAAATCCGTATACATTTTATCAATTCCTAAATGAACAGAACACAGTATTTTCCTTTAATTCCTTGTGGTTCGGTATGCAAATTCTATCTCAACACTTAATAAATCCATTCTCATTGCGCTTGACAAAGCTTACTCACTCACCAACCAACTTATCCTAGAAAAAAAAAAATATCACCACAACTCTCTAATAACTCTCATCAATTCTCTCTCAACAGATAACGCACTAGACGAGGTTTCTAATTTTGCCATTTTGATCCCGAATAACAGAAACTCTTCTCTCAGTTTATCACGGTACATCCCTAATTGTATTGTATGGAAAAATTTACTCAAGGCATTGGTCACCACATTGGCATTTCCTACATGGTATTGTATCTCAATCTTATAGTCTTTAATCAAATCCAACTAGCTCCTTTATCTCACGATTAGCTCCTAATGGGTAAATATACGATCATAAAAACTTTAAATGGTCCCCAAACAGTATGTCTCCAAATTTCTAAGGCAACTACTGCTTAGTCTAAATTATAAGTAGAGATTTTTTTTTAAAGGTTCAACTGCCTAAATGCATAAGCAATAACTTTCTTATTCTGTTGAAGAACACTAACTAATCCATTCTTAAAATGCATGGGTATAAACTTTAGAAACTTCAATTCCAAACGGTAAGGCAAATGATAAAGCATTGGTCAATTTTTCCTTTAAAATTCAAACGATTCCTCACACCCCTCATCCCAATAAAATTTTATGGGTTTCTACATCAGTGTAGTCATTAATCTATCTATTTTGGAAAAATCCTTTACAAATCTCCTATAGTAACCAGCTAAACCCAAAGGCTACGAATTTCAGTCACAGATTTCGGTTAGGTCACTCCTTAACAACCTTAGCAGGATCTACCGATATTCCATCCTTGGATATAATATTCCCCAAAAATTTCTCGAACCAGCCAAAAATCACACCTCAAAAATTTAACATATAACTATTTTTCTCTCAAGATGCCTAAGACAATTCGTAAATGTTCCTTATGTTCTTCTTTATTCTTTGAATAAATCACTATGTCATCAATCAATATTACAACAAATAATCAAATCCATAAACACATCAAGTTCATTATGTCATCAATGACTATCACAACAAATTTATCTAGGTAAGTCCTCAAAGTTCGGTTCATCAAATCCATAAATTATCAAGTGCACTAGTCAACCCAAAAGGCATCACAGTAAACTCACAATAGCCATATTTAGCAGAAAATATACTCTCAGGTAAATCCTCAAACACTATCATCAATTGATGGTTCCCAAAAATTGTAATTTCAGAGAAAACATAGGCTTCCTTCAACTGGTCAAATAAGTAATCAATTTTAGGTAAGAGATTCCTATTCTATAGTAATTTGATTCAATTCTCGATAATCAATATGCAACCTCAAAACTCCATCATTCTTTTTCACAAATAAGACACGGCACCCCAAGGCAACACACTAGGCCTAAATATATCCTTTCTCCATCAGTTCATCTAATTGTTTCTTAAGTTCTTACATTTCTAAGGGTGACATACGGTATGGTGATTCAGCCATTGGACTCGTCCGTGGCACTAAGTCAATAATCTTGAATTCAACTTCTCTACCTGGAGACATTCTCGGTATTTCCTCAGAAAGCACATCAACAAACTCACTCACTACTGGAACTTCACTCAGGTCGAGATATTCAATCCTCAAATCCCTTATATGACACAAAACCAGCTAAGCTTCTTTAGATAAATAAGCTATGTCCGATAAGATACTCTCACATTTTTAGGTCCTCATATGGAAACTTTACTATGTCCACAATCAATATTAGTCGATGAGATCCGAGCCAATCCATCCTCAAAATCGTATCAAAGTAAAATCATGGGAATTCTAACAAGTTTCCTCAAAATCATGATCACCAATAAATACAGACACATCCTTATACATCCTTTTACGGTTTACTAAGCCCCCGAATGCTATGGCAAAAATCAAAATCCACAATTTCACTAGCTTCTACGCTCCATTTATCCACAAACATAGTTCACTAGAGTGAGATGCACCAGAATCAGATAAAACATGAACTGAAATAGACTTCACTAGAAAATTAACCGAAAAAAATATCTATAATCCCAACTTCCTCTTTATTCATGACCAAAAAACTTCCCAAATTCCAGTAAATGATATCCCATTACAATTAGGCATAAGATGGTTTCAACCCAAATAATAACGTAGGTAGAGTTCACTTCAATCGAAAAGCATGACAAATATATAGCATGACTAGTATAAATATAAACATAATAATTCATGCGTATGCAATGCACCCAATCCACCCAACACTCAATTTTTATACGAAAGGCAAAGATTTTTTTTTTCTTTTCTTAACAATAATTTCAAATATAAGGATATATATATATATATATTTTTTTTTTTTAACCATTTCAAATTTTGCAAAACATTTCGGAAAAACCTATTGCTCTGATACCAACTGTAACAGCCCTAAATTTTTCGCGACCAAAATAAAGAATAAAATAGGAAAATTTAAAGCCGTTACTCCGCATTTAGCTCACAAGGCCAAATGCAAGGCAAAATAATAGTATATGAATTAAAAAGAACTGTAAATCCGATAAATAATTAAATGAAAACGTTGCAGCGGAAGACTTAAGTCCCACAAAATTCAAAACGGTTTAAAACAACTTCAACCCAAAATTCAACATAAATATAAATAGTTTGGAGTTAAACGTTAAATAATAAAATCCTTCCTCGCTCAGCATCCCGAACCAAATGCACCCATGCAGCATATTAATTGTACCTATCAACTGTACCCAAAACACAAATAGGTACAGGTTCCAGCGGGGGAACGACCCAAAACAAAAGGACGTCAGCAAAGCTGAGTAAAATATATTATATTGAAAACGTAAAACAATGATTATAACTTGTAGTAAACTGAATCAGAGTTAAATATCACTGTCTCGAAACCAAACCACAATACTTTAAAAACATCGTAGTAAAAATCAAAACCAACCAAAATATATTTTTCACCACCTGTGTGACAAGGTCCTACCCTTGCACGGTCTAGAGGTATCACCTGTGCTTAGTTCGACTTATATAGTGCGCACCTCTCGCATTTGGACAGTCAGTAGGATGAAGCTGCCAAAGGAGAAAGTCTAACTCCCTAGCAAGTGGGGGCCGGATACCCCACTTAATATAACTCGGGCCAAGAGTTCAGTTTCGGGACGAAGTCCCAGGAACGTCGTAAACGCACCTTAAACCAACTAGACCAACAGAGCTCCCAGAGTCTGTTATAACCTCCAAAAATTTTACCAAAACAATTCCGATATGTGACTCGTGTCACAAGTTCAATATTCAAAACATTATGAGTATCATAAAAATTCACCATTGACAAAATAATTTATAAAACCGCTTTAAAATATAATTTAAACCGAACATGCTCTTTACTTAAATGTGAAAAGGATAAAACGTCCTTACCTCTCAAGACGGTCAATCCAAGCTAATATTAATCCACAAATTATTTCTCCTCGAACCCACATGCTACAAATAATACAAATGGTTTAATAACTAACCAATTAATATAGAACCGAGTTTATCCCAATATAACAACATAATACTACCAGTACTATCTAATCTTATCCAATGAAATTCTCATCCCAAATTCTAAATTCCAACCCACGTGTCAATGACGACCCTTCGTTAATCATTTAAATTTCCCTTTTCTCAAGCTATTAGTAGTAGTAATATACAATTAACTACCTACTTCATGTCATCTTATTTATTTATATCCCCTAACATCCTCCGCTCTTCAATTAACACCTACACAAAACAGACGCACTACTCCATCAATACCCTATTACCACTCTCAAAACTCCAGGACTAGAACCGTATTTACTTTGTATTCCCCCCTTTGCACTTAGTCATGCCTTCTCTGTACTCACCCCAACGCCCTCAACAATAATATGAAACACACATCGTAATCAAACACCGTAGGCAACACAGACATCGAAACCCAACCATCAACAAATATGACTCCTTTTTGTGCCCAAATTTACAATTAAGACAATAGAATTACTTCCCAAATAATATTTTCACTACACCCATATATGTGAATCTGATTTTTATTAACTCATAAGACCCACTCACAAAACTTGGTATATATATTAAAAGAATAAAAAGATGCTTACTAAAATTAGTACTTACGGTTTTGACGAAGAAGGATGTGAAACGGTTGATGTGGGTAAGGATCAAGAAACAAATTTGCCGACGACAATCGAATGGTTGGACATGAAACAATAGAGGAGGGGGAGATGATGCGGCATGAGCAAAAGAGGAAACATGGAGGAAGAATGATGGGTGGGGTGGGATACGTGGGGTTTTAAAGAGTAATTTTTTTATTTTTTTTATTTTACCCAAATTCCAACCCGATACAAAGTCGGTTTATAAAGTAGCGTTCCACTTAATAAAACCAAAACCGATTTATTATAAGATGACCCAAAATACCTTAATATATATAACGACATTAAAATATTTTTCCAACTTAAAAACCCGATTTAAATAAAAGTAGGAAAGTCAAGCTTTATAATTGACTCGGAAAATAACGGGGTGTTACATAAATAGTTTTATTGATATGAGTTTCATAATTATAGAAAATTAATTGTTATTGTTATTTGTTCCTTTAATTGGTGTTTCCTTAATTGTAAAGATAAGGTTTTGGAGGAAAAATTTGATTAGAGAGTTAATCTCTGAGTGGAAAGGAGATGACCTAAAACACTCCTACATGGATATCCATGTATAGTGATACATACATAGAGATTGTTTTCCATAGATGTTACTCCGTAGCTAGCATGCATAAAATCATACTCCTTCCGCATCTATATGTTTTTCTCTTAATCCTCTTTGGTGATTATCTTTATGTCTTTCCCTTTTCTTTTATTTCCTTGCACGACAAATCTCATCAAATCAAATGTTTACATTTATCCATTTTTCTAACCTTTATTTTCCTGATTGAACCTCAATTATATTCCTTTTGTATTATACGAGTAATAATAAGCGAAAATTACACATTACAGCTAGGGGTGAGCAAAACCGGATATCCGATCCGGTTTCGTAAACCGTATCGGATATCCGGTTTTAAAAATCAAAAAATTCCCGATCCGGATCCGATCCGGTTTTTTCCGGATATCCGGTTTTCGGATATCCGGTATCCGGTTTTATATTTTTCTATTTTTAAAACAAATTTTTTTTCATTTTAATTAAGAGTAATTAATTGATTTTTAAGCAACGTTACGTTTTATATAAATTGATATAATAAAATATATTAAAAAAACCTCAAAAAAATGGTATATATGTCTTACGGTACAATTATTCTAACAAAATATTACGTTTCAATACATAATATCATAAATTTACTAATAGTTTTGTTTTTTTACCTTTGAAAATAATTGGTGCGTTTTGAAATTTACTAATATTTTTTATTGTTTTTAAAAAACCGGATCGGAAACCGGATATCCGGTTTCTATTTTCCCCGATACGTATCCGCTACGGTTTTAAGAAAAACCGTATCGTATATCCGGTTATTCGTATCGGATATACGAAAATTCGTATAATTGAAAGTGTATACCGTATCGTATATGTATAATAAAACCGTATCGTTGTAGTGAACCTATGTCATATCCACAATCGTATATTTTTGCTCACCCCTAATTACATTTTTATAAAAATCATTTTTTTTTCAATTACAGACTTATAAAAAAAATCAACAATTACTACCTAATAAAGCACTTTTCATTTGCGCTTGCTACCTTAAGTGAACTCTGTTGGATTAGTAAGCTAATTTTCGTCCAAAATTAGATTACGCCTAATCTTGTGACCATTTTGCCCTTGAGTCTATATACTATTTCCCCAACCTTTATCACTCTTACCAGTCTTAGTGCTCTTCAATTTCTTTACTCTTCAATTCAAATTTTTCACTTTTCAATTTCTTCACCCTTCTCTCCAATGTTTCTACCTCTTCATTATTTTAGTCATCATCAGTGACTACAGTGTATTGAACTCTTGATACAAGGTATGTAACCCTAATTCATGTAACATCAACACACATTTGGTTGAACAAAATCAATAACAAATTGCAGAAACCCTAAAAATTGAAATTATCTAATCGACAATCGCATTTGGCTCTCAACGTGCTAATGAAGTGCAATAACACTAAAACCACACTTAATTCATATAAGAAAGATTAAATTTAAATGCAAATCTAGGTATCGTTTAAGAATCGATTATAAACCCTGAATTAACGAAAAAAAACCCTAAATTAACAAAGGATTTGGGGTTACTTACTTGCAGATTTGTCGTTTCCTTCAATTGCGCCAGAATTTGGTATGGATTTTGGATTCATTTGTCGAGTTAATTAGGGTTTAGGGGACGGTTGACGAGGAAGCAGGTACGGAGTGAGTAGATGAAGAGAGAAGTAAAAGGGGATTAATGAAGTAAAAAGAAGATTTTAACATCGAGGGTATTTTTGTCAGTTAACAATTTTTGAAACGGAATTCAGCTTACTAATGAACGTAGTCCACTTAAGGTAGCAAGTGCAAATGAAAAGTGCTTTATTAGGTAGTAATTGTTGATTTTTTTTATAAATTTGTAATTGAAAAAAAGTGATTTTTATAAAGTTGTAATGCCGTAATTTTCACTAATAATAATAATTTTTTAAGACGGCCGGTAGATGGGGAAATAATAGAGGCGAAGAAGACAATGAGACAAGGCCCAAGGAACAATTTTGTCTTCATCTCTCTCAGCCTCTATTTTTCTAACCCAAAAGAAATCGTCGCTGGCAAATCGCTACGCAACCCACTACACTCTACACTCTACACTACAGCATCTCATTAAACAACTCTTTATTTGCACACCATTTTAAGTCGCATCCAGATCTTGACCATGGATTGGTCATTTGTGCAATACACTATTCAACCCTACCACATGATGCACGCCAATTCCTGATGCAATCCTACATATTTTATTTTGGTACCCCGTCCTAGTCAATAATTTATACTACCTCTGCTTTTTTGAATGTTTGCTCATATAGGTGGATATTTTATTAAAATGGGACAAACATTAAAACTGGAGGGAGTATTTTCTTAGGTTGATGATGTAAAATTATTTAGTACTCTAGTAGACTGAGAATTTGTGAAAAGGTTATTACTTGGACTTGTTATAAGGATACAACGAAAAGTTCCGTGATAAGGGAGACTAACGGTTAGTTTTATTGGTTTGGTGCCCAACGACCCACTAGTATTTTTAAAATGAGGGGACTGCCCAAATAACATGTGACGGCAAATCAAAGTCCTATAAAATTGGAAAAGCCTTGTAGAACAAAGCACAATGCTCACCTCTTTTACTTCACAATACTGCTTAGTGCTTACGGAGTACTACTTAATACTCGTAATAATAGTTAGGAAGAATGGGATCTTTAGTGAATGAAGAAGTAGAGCCCAAATTCCATATAGTTTGCGTACCATACCCTGCACAAGGCCACATCAAGCCTATGTTCCAACTAGCCAAGCTCCTACACGCTCAACCCTGCTTCCACATTACCTTTGTCCTCACAGAATACAACCACCGTCGCTTGTTACGCTCCCGGGGGCCCAACGCTGCTGATGGCCTCCAACGGTTCAAGTTCGAGACCATCCCTGATGGGCTCCCGCCCTCCGATGCAGATGTCACTCAGGACATCCCTACTTTGTGTCATGCCGTCATGACCACTTTTCTTGATCCCTTTAAGAACCTTCTTCGGAAGCTCAATGCTCCTTCTTCAGGTTCACATGGTCCGGTCACGTGTATTATTTCCGATAGTGTCATGCCTTTTACCTTGGACGCGGCCCACGAGATCGGAAATATTCCTCTGATTTGGCTGTGGACTGCGAGTGTTTGCGGGGTTTTGGGGTATTCTCAGTACCGTCCCCTACTCGACAAGAGGCTTGTACCCTTTCAAGGTACTTAATTACTTCTTCTACTTTACCACCCTTTGCACTTTCATTTGTTCTGTTCAGTCATTTGTTTACTTTTCTTTTATTTTTGAACTGTATTTTAGTCAAAGTTAAAAAATGACTTAGGCGGAGGGACTGAGGGAGTATATTGCTATGACTTAATGAATATGGAAGCTTTGTTATGAATATGTGTAAATGGGGTCACATTACCACAGTGGGCGATTTTTGATGCTGATAAATTCGAAACCCATGTTATGAATACTATTCCAGTTCTGAATTCTCATGATTTTAACTAAACTAGTTCACTAGTTTTTTTTTTTTTGGTAAAATGTAAGATGTATAAATAATCAAAAATTAATTACAAGCAATCTTAAAGAACGGCTCAGATGAGAGTCATAAGCCACTCTTTATCTTGTTGCGACCTTGAACCTTTCATAGCATTAATGAATCTAATTCTAAGTTCCAATTTAATCCGTAAAACCAAAAAATCGGGTCTAGTTGGTACATGCACTCGTGCACTATATATGTAGACCATGAATGCGTGATAGTTAAGATTGGTAGTGTAGGATATACAAATGGAAATCTATAAAGCGTGTATCCCATTAATGAAACAATTGGCCTTGTATGTAACAGAATGTGCTATGTATAGTAGTATGACCCTTAGAATTAATTTTCCTGCACATTTGAACAGATGAAGCATTCTTAACCGATGGAAGCTTAGACAAAATCGTGGATTTGATACCCAACAGCCTGGAAGATATGCAGCTCAAGTACATCCCCAGTTTCATCCGAACCACCAACAAAGACGATATCATGTTCAATTTCCTCCTGCACTGTGTCGAAGCGACTGCCAAATCCTCTGCACCCGTCATTTTCAACTCTTTCCATGCTTTCGAGAAGGACGTGCTTTCTGACGTCTCTGAATTAATCTCCGGCCCAATCTACAGCGTAGGCCCATTAGACATCCTGGTTAATGCAACACCAACAGAAGACCCTGCCACCGATTCCTTAGGGTCCAACCTCTGGAAAGAAGACTCAAAATGTCTTAACTGGCTCGACTCCAAACCGCCTAATTCAGTCATCTTGGTCAGTTTCGGAAGCATTGCAACAATAACAAAAGAAAACCTATTGGAATTCGCTTGGGGTCTCGCCAACAGCAATCATTTCTTCATGTGGGTACTTAGACCCGATCTTGTTGATGGCAAAAGTTCAGTGATTCCAAATGAGTTTCTATTGGAAACAGAGGAAAGAGGGCTGATAACAAGCTGGTGTGATCAGGAGACTGTTCTTAAACATAAGTCGATAGGAGGGCATTTGACGCACTGTGGGTGGAACTCGACACTGGACACGGTGTGTGGTGGGGTGCCGGTGTTGTGCTGGCCGTTTTTCGCGGAGCAGCAGACGAATTGCTGGTTTAGCTGTGGGAAATGGGGGATTGGGATGGAGATTGATGGGAGTGTGGAGAGAATGAAGGTGGAGAAGCAAGTCAGGGAGATTATGGGGGCAGAAAAGGGGGGAGAAATGAGAAGGAATGCAATGGAGTGGAAGAGGTTAGCTGAAGAAGCCGTTGAAAGGCCAAAAGGGTCATCTTACTTCAACTTTAACAAGTTGGTTACTGATGTTCTGCTTCCAATGAACCAATTGGGAAAGTGATGAATTATTGTCCATCGTTGCCAAATTCTTGTTTAACACGGGTATATCTAGACTTTGTCATTGTTAAGCTTATCACGAGTCAAATATTTAGACTAAGACAAAACTCATGTGCCTAGGTTGTAACAAAAGTTTTTTTTTTTTTACATTTTCTTCCTAAATATGTATATTTGATTCGTTTTAATGTTATGACATATATGTCCGTCGCAAGCAAGACCACCTGATTGTCATATTGGGCAGTACTCTCACTATTCAAGTCGCTATACATTGATTAGAATATATCTCACGTATATTTCACTAATGTATAGAAATGATTAAAAAGGAGGGAGTTTAAACTAGAGTGAGCTTATAAGCAGAAATTAGCAATGTTTAAAGGTTACATTAGGTCGACAATCAGTTTGTCGTGCAAAAGCTAGGTGTACTTGATTTTTAGGCTTGAAATTGAACGACTTAAGTTCTCAATCCAAATCATTGCATCAATAACCCATATTATCGGCTCACCGATAATCAAATTAGCCATCAACAAATAAAATGGAGAGTAGAGAATTAGGAAAACTTATTATTGATTGATGAACAATAGGATGAACAACCGTCTTCTTCAAAGTCTTGGAATAATAAAACTAAATTGCATAAATTAAATCTAATAAAATTGCATAACTTTGATATATGTAGTCTAGGAATGATAAAACTTGTTCTAATAAAAATATTAATCCAATATAAGTAGGGTAGAATAGAGAGATCAAAAGTCACACGCGAGTAGCTATTCGCTAGTAGCGGTCATTTTCGCTACTAGCGGCACTCTGAAATCATCACAATTTGCAAGATTTCTGATTATGCCTCTACTAGCGGCAGTTTTGCTCTTCGTCATCCGCTACTAGCGGCACTAAAAATTCACAATTCTTTCTTCTTTGTTTTTCCTTTGATTTTCTTCTCTTATTTTCTTCATTCAATCCTCGATATAACCCGGCATTTGACACGTATACCACCACTATGGGTATAATACATGAATTTCTCGGCTCTTCAAAAGTAGCTAGAAGCGTCATCAAAAATCACATATATAATCAAATCATGTGAGATCATCGAAAATCACTTCGAATGTCACTATATCGTCCAAAATCCACTCTTAAACAATATAAATATGACGATATATACTCACAAGTAGTGCTAAAAATAGCACTTAACACATACGGAATTGAAAAGATTCTGAAAGCACGCCACTATAATACAACGCGATGCTTATCGAGTAGAATTTTCGTGTTCCCGTAGATTTAAATTACTCTATGATTTTTCCTTCAAAAGACTTGTACAATTCTAATTGACAGGCACTTAAAACTAAGTTATTTTATCTTTATATTATCGACAATGCGACATAAATTTACATCAAATCTCTCGGACCTAATGTATGTACTGGTAACTGGTCTAAACAAGATTTTAGTTTCAACTTGTCCGCATTTTACTTTGATTGGTGCAAATTAAAACAATACTGATGCTAGTGTTATACACAAATTCTTGTTTGTGACGGAGTTATCAGTCATATTAGTATGACGGTTCAAATATTACTCGTTTAAAGAGAAAAGACAAAAGCAAAGCACATGAAATGTTTTGTCCTTGCTTAACTAAATGATTGTTACTTAATCCGTTATAAAAATACAACGGATAGCTCCGTCACAAGGGAGACTAACTGACATCCATTCGGTTTTAGCAACCGGGGCCCATATAGGTGAAGGGTCTTAATATTTACTCCCTCCATTTCATTGAAAGATTCCACTTTAAAAATGGAACATTTTTTAAGGACAATAATAAAATATTCAAAAGTAGTGAGGGGGTAAAGTAGGTGGGCCATTTATGTAAGAGAGAAAAGTGATATCAAAAAAGAAAGTAGAAACTTTCAAAGAAATTTACGAAAAAGGAAAAGTGGAAGTTTTCATTGAAACAGAGGGAGTATATTGATATTGATTATACAAAATTAACAAAAGTGGTACATCAGTTTAGTGATTAAGATAGTTAACGTGGATTTAAGGTTGTGGGTTCGATTCCTATCTATTGTACTAAAACCTTCATATTGAAGTTGTAACAGAACCTCCGAATTTTATTGACCGGTCCTGCTGACTGGCCATACATGATACACCATCACAACAGTGGCCTATATTTAGGTTAGTTCTTACTCTTTCTAAAGAAGGAATATCAAAGCATTATCATTTGCAATTTTCTACTACAAAAAAACAATGGGATCCTCAGCTAACAAGCTCCACTTAGTTTGCATACCATACCCAGCCCAAGGCCATATCAAGCCCATGTTCCAACTAGCAAAGCTCCTACACTCCAAAGGCTTTCACATTACCTTTGTCTACACCGAGTACAACCTTCGTCGTCTGTTAGGAGCGCGGGGGCCCAACTCAGCAGACGGCCTCGAACACTTCAAGTTCGAGGCCATCCCTGATGGGCTCCCGTCCTCGGATGCAGATGTCACCCAAGATATCCCTGCGTTATGTCAAACCATTATGTCTAATAATTTACTTAAACCGTTTAAGAACCTTCTTTGTAAGTTAAATGATCCTTCCTCGAGTTCACCTCCGGTGACATGTGTCATTTCCGATAGTGCCATGCCTTTTACTATTGACGCTACCCGAGAAGTAAACATACCTTTAGTTTGGCTTTGGACGGCTAGTGTTTGTGGGTTCATGGGGTATTCTCAGTTTCGTCCGCTAATCAACAAGGGGATTGTGCCCTTTCAAGGTACTTCACCATGTTTTTACCCCTAGTAATTATTGCTCTATTATTGGAATGGATTTTAGCATATGCTAAACCCTTTTTCAATCGCTATATATATATATATATGGTCTTTACATGCATGAGTAAAATCATCTTATTTTAAACGTCACGATTCAAATGGTGTTACAGATATGTACATGTATACCAATATAACAGTGACTTTATACCAAAAATTGACTAAAGTATTCCTTCGGTATAATAAATGTGTCATTTTTTGTTTAATCATGAAAATTAATTTATTGTGAATGAAAACGCAACTAGCTAGAAAATATTTCTAAGATGTCAAAATTAGTCATGTAAGCCCTAAAAGAAATACAGTATGTTGTGTGATATCTCCAATCCAAACAATTTCTACATGGATCCAGGGGCGGACCTAGGGGGTCACGGGCCCCCGACAATTTTCGAAACAAGTAGTTTTGAATCACTTGAAATATCAGTTTGTTAGTGTTGGTGTAGTGGTTGTTTAGGCATTCGTCATAAGGGGATTCGAACCCGAGCCACTTGTATAAAATATCATCAATGTAACCAATTTCACCACACTTTCAAGTATTAATAGAGAAAATAATAACGTAAAATGTGGTTTAATTTATAAACTTAAAAAATGTCAAAAAAAAAAATTGTGCCCCAGGTGAAAATTCTTAGATCCGCCACTCCATGAATCTGTGAGGAGAAAAATAAGTCATATGTAAATAAATACTCCGTAATTAATTGGATAGGAAGAAGTATTAAGTAATGAGGTTTTCGTATTCAAATGCATACCCAATTATCCATACTTGTTTGTACTCCATATTGATTAACAAAAAGAAAAAGAAAAGGGAAATAGTTAGAGGTGTCATTGCGAAGACGACAAGACGAGAGTAAAAATAGACACACCTTTTACTCGAATTTTGTTTTCAATAAGCAAAGGTGATCTTATTAATAGTTGGATAAGAAATTCTCTATCCGTCTTATATACGGAGTAGTTAATTTTTGGATTAAAGTTTAAGGAATAATAATGATTGAATTTGAACCACACAAAATTTAATTGCACAACACACTCATAACAACTTACTAAAAAAGTAAATAAATACTCCGTAAGTAGTCACTCCATATTGAATAATACCCAAAAAGAAAAATATGCAATTACTAAAAATGTAAATAAATACTCCGTAAGTGGTTCATAATTAATAATCTTCACCTCTTTCTTTTTCTTTGATTTGATCTTTGTGTAAAAGCAATAGATATGGAGTAACGAATAAATAAGACGAGTGAACATAATATTGGAAAACAAAAACATAATACTGGAAAACAAAGTGAATTTATGTTGGAACTTCATACTCCCTCCTATCACTCGTTTTCTTTCCTCTTTTCTTATTGAGCGTAGTCTATTTATTTTTTTATTTTTTTATTGAACTTAGTTTATTTTTCTTCCCTCTTTTTTTTGGTTGTACCAAAACAAAAGGAAGAAAACGAGGGATAGGAAAGAATATTACCAAAGATATACCCCTTTTATCCAAACAATTCTTTGCACTTACCATAAATGGACAGTCCAATCAATTTTTACCTTTCTTTTTTGACAAAAACTTTGTCATATAATTCTCGTATTTTTTTCTCTATTTACACAAAAAGTCACTACTTTTTTTCATATTTTAAGTTAGGTAGACTCATAAATCAATTTTATTTATCAATAATATTTTTACTTTTTACCATTTTTGTTAAAAGTGATGAAATATATTAAGTAAAAGATTGAATAGATGAAGGATAGTAGGAATTAAAGTTGTTTGAGAAGTTATACTTTTCGTGAATTTAACAAACAAACACCTTTCATATTTTTGGTGTAAAAATATGGGATATTTGAACAACTTATTTTTAATTTCAAGATTGGTTTAAGAATTTGATGTATTTGATCCAATGGTCCACTAGTGCGCTTCTTATTGGCCTGCAATCCGGTGTCTATAATTTATTGGGTATGGTACTATGGTCCCAAACTTGTATATATATAGTAATATAGTCCAAATTATTTGATGGAGCAGTATTTACGCAGACTACTTGTCTACCGCATTCATTCCTGAGCTCGTCATGTACTCACTTACACGTACTTGGTCTGTATAACTGTATGTATGATTGGACTCCGTAGTTGCCATAAACTAGTTTTAATCCCGCGCAAATTGCGCGGTTTTTCATTCAAAGATTATATAAATTCTAATGTGGGACGATTATTGTGAAATCGTCTCAAGTGAGATTTTTTTTTAAAAAAAAATGTGCTACTCTTCAAAGTAAAAAATGTCTACATGTATTATTATTTTTTTATCAACAATTTCGAGGAAATGTGAAATGGATTTTTTTCCTTTGAACTTAAAATTCATTTTAATACTCTTATATTTAAACACATTACTCATATAGAAAAATAGTAATCGATTAATAGTTGATATTTCAAATAATTTATAAAATTAGTCCAATAATAGGTTATTTATCTTCTTAAAGATTTGGCTCCTCAAATTAGATTAACTGAACCCCGTGAATTTCATGGGTATGTTCTAATATGGGGTTATAATGTAGAAATTATGACAAAATATATAATTTGAATCATATAAATGCATTTACAATTCATAGCATAATTTTAATGTAATTAAATAAACTCCTCGACATAAACTCTTTGTATTCCTCTGCACATTTTCACTCACATTCATAAAAGAGAGAGAATTCAATTAGCTACCATTGTTAACGGATTAAATTAGTCAAATTCGCCAAATTAAGGAAGGGTGGAAGATTAAGCGGTAGAGTGATTACTAATTGAGGCCGAGGTTAAGGTGATTTCCCCATGTTTTTATAAATATTAGTGAAATAGTGAAAACAATATTTATAACTAAAAAATCACACAACAATTTAATAAACCTTTGAATCACAATTTCTAATTGAAATATTGAATTAATTCAATATTTTAGGGTGCCTCGAAGAATAACTGCACAAAGATTCATCAAACAAAAGTAAACATATAAATTAGTTAGAAAAATATAATATCATTTATTTCTACCATTTATCCATGTAATCATAATCATATACAGTAATATTTATCAATTATATCAAAATCAGTAGAGACATACGGTGGTAGGGGAGGGACGATGGTCGGGGGCGTAGGGACGGCAATCCTGCGAACAAAAGAAAAATCAATATCAGATCAAAGCTTAATCAATCAATAATCGACAATCAATCAAAAATCAATATGCAGTGACATCATCATCATCATCTAAAACAAAGAAGAAAGGGAGAGAGCATAATAAGGAGGCAATCGTAAACTCAATAAGGGAAAATTAATTATTTTTTTTATTAATTGGAAGGATTTGTAAAATTGGCAGAAGATAAATAAGTCTCTCTTTAAAAAAGTGATTAATTGTTGTAAACTGAGATGAATTGTTTTTTTTTTTTCTGTGTTTATAAGTCAATGAGTTTCTAACTGCTTGACAATTTCTTAAAAAAAACTGCTCATGAGTTTTAAACTGCTTGATGGTTTCTTTTAAAAAAAACTGTCCATCAATTATAATTTAGGGTGACATCGTGCTAAATACTCAACACGTAGTACTTGCCACATCAGCGCCACGTGTATCAACAATTTAAAAAAAACTGTCCATCAATTATAATTTAAAAAAAATTGTGCTACTCTTCAAAGTAAAAAATGTCTACATGCATTATTATTTTTTTTTATCAACAATTTCGAGGAAATGTGAAATGAATTTTTTTTCCTTTGAACTTAAAATTCATTTTAATACTCTTATATTTAAACACATTACTCATATAGAAAAATAGTAATCGATTAATAGTTGATATTTCAAATAATTTATAAAATTAGTCCAATAGTAGGTTATTTATCTTCTTAAAGATTTGGCTCCTCAAATTAGATTAACTGAAGCCCGTGAATTTCATGGGTATGTTCTAATATGTGGTTATAATGTAGAAATTATGACAAAATATATAATTTGAATCATATAAATGCATTTACAATTCATAGCATAATTTTAATGTAATTAAATAAGCTCCTCGACATAAACTCTTTGTATTCCTCTGCACATTTTCACTCACATTCATAAAAGAGAGAGAATTCAATTAGCTACCATTGTTAACGGATTTAATTTGTCAAATTCGCCAAATTAAGGAAGGGTGGAAGATTAAGCGGTAGAGTGATTACTAATTGAGGCCGAGGTTAAGGTGATTTCCCCATGTTTTTATAAATATTAGTGAAATAGTGAAAACAATATTTATAACTAAAAAATCACACAACAATTTAATAAACCTTTGAATCACAATTTCTAATTGAAATATTGAATTAATTCAATATTTTAGGGTGCCTCGAAGAATAACTGCACAAAGATTCATCAAACAAAAGTAAACATATAAATTAGTTAGAAAAATATAATATCATTTATTTCTACCATTTATCCATGTAATCATAATCATATACAGTAATATTTATCAATTATATCAAAATCAGTAGAGACATACGGTGGTAGGGGAGGGACGATGGTCGGGGGCGTAGGGACGGCAATCCTGCGAACAAAAGAAAAATCAATATCAGATCAAAGCTTAATCAATCAATAATCGACAATCAATCAAAAATCAATATGCAGTGACATCATCATCATCATCTAAAACAAAGAAGAAAGGGAGAGAGCATAATAAGGAGGTGCCTCGAAGAATAACTGCACAAAGATTCATCAAACAAAAGTAAACATATAAATTAGTTAGAAAAATATAATATCATTTATTTATACCATTTATCCATGTAATCATAATCATATACAGTAATATTTATCAATTATATCAAAATCAGTAGGGACATACGGTGGTAGGGGAGGGACGATGGTCGGGGGCGTAGGGACGGCAATCCTGCGAACAAAAGAAAAATCAATATCAGATCAAAGCTTAATCAATCAATAATCGACAATCAATCAAAAATCAATATGCAGTGACATCATCATCATCATCTAAAACAAAGAAGAAAGGGAGAGAGCATAATAAGGAGGCAATCGTAAACTCAATAAGGGAAAATTAATTATTTTTTTTATTAATTGGTAGGATTTTTAAAATTGGCAGAAGATAAATAAGTCTCTCTTTAAAAAAGTGATTAATTGTTGTAAACTGAGATGGATTGTTTTTTTTTTCTGTGTTTATAAGTCAATGAGTTTCTAACTGCTTGACAATTTCTTAAAAAAAACTGCTCATGAGTTTTAAACTGCTGGATGGTTTCTTTAAAAAAAAACTGTCCATCAATTATAATTTAGGGTGACATCGTGCTAAATACTCAACACGTAGTACTTGCCACATCAGCGCCACGTGAGACGATGATGTGGGTGAATGTGGTGCGAGTATTTTCTTCAGCTTTAATATATAAAAGATTGAAGATCAGTGAAGTGTTTTTCCTATGAGTGGTCGTATTTCAACCAGTCAGCCCATAATTGACCCGGTAGGAAATGATCTGAGATAACTAATGACCGCAAATAATTTGGTATATATGGGTCATATTAATACGGAGTATGAGTACTATCTAGAATTTTTTGTCATGGCACCTAATATTTAGACCTTTTTTTAAGAATTTAAGTCATGACGATTTTTAACTTTTTTTTTACGGAGTTCCTACTTTGTTTCCTCAAGACAAACAAAAACAAATGTTAGGTGATTTTGGGCAAAAAAATAATAATTTTAGGTGTCTTACTTACAGAAAGTTAGGTGTCTTCTGACAAAAAATCATACTATTATCTATGTTAAAACAATGGGTTAATGAATTATAATCTTTCATAAGGAGTAGTTAATAAATTAAATAAATTTGTAAAGTATTATTGATGGGACCGGTATCGCTGTCACCCCTCGGCCCGGATCATATCTCGTCCAAGTAGAGTCTGGGTAATCCTGCCAGGAGCTCATCTAGACCCTCGGCCAAGGGTCTCGGACTGCAAGAGCCGAGGCCACCAGCGTCGTCATCAGAGATGCCGAGCTTCCAGACCCTCAGACAGAAGGGACCGGAAGACCTGCGGGCCTCAGTGCCTCGCCACCCGAAGTAGGAAGACATGTCAGCCATATGTCCTCCACACTCCTGGGGACTCCCCTCTCTAGCTACAGCCTAAGACGAGAAGAGATAAGAGAGTTGTCCATCCCGCTAGACCCTCAGGCTCTGCCTCTCCCTCTCCCTCTCCCTCTCCCTCACTCTCTCCCCTTTGGTAATCTATAAATACTCATGTTCCTCATTAAGGGTAATTAACTTTCTCTCTAACTAAATTCTTTGCAATTAAGCTAACCCTGAGCAACGGCTGATAACGTCTCCAAGAGACTGACTTAGGCATCAGAGAGAATCCTCTCGCAAACCTCCGAGACCCTGTTTGTTTCTTGTGCAGAGTAGAAACTCTTATGTTGATCAAGAATATTCGCTAAGTCAAAGGAAGAAATTAGAGATACGGAGACCCAAGTTCAAGACAAAGTCAAGCTTCATAATTCGTTTTAGAGTTTAGTGTTTCAGACCGAAACAATTATGTTAACCCTGAGCAACGGCTGATAACGTCTCCAAGAGACTGACTTAGGCATCAGAGAGAATCCTCTCGCAAACCTCCGGGACCCTGTTTGTTTCTTGTGCAGAGTAGAAACTCTTATGTTGATCAAGAATATTCGCTAAGTCAAAGGAAGAAATTAGAGATACGGAGACCCAAGTTCAAGACAAAGTCAAGCTTCATAATCCGTTTTAGAGTTGATTGTTTCAGACCGAAACAATTATGTTAGTCGAATTTGTATATTCCAAGAACATTACTCATATCCGTCGAAATGGCCCTACCTGGTCCGACCGAAAATATATTAAATTAAAAATAAACTGGGCCAAACCAAATCCGATTGACCCATTTATCATCACACTCATTACTCTCTCAAGTGATTGAGTGACATGAGTATTGGAAATATAGGGTCACTATATAGGCGATATATAATTAGATACTCCGTAATATACATTGTTGGGTCGAAGGTCACTGAATGAGAAACGAAATCACCCCGACTATGGTACAAATCGGAATGGGCGTCGTCCCCCAAGATCACACAACACTCCTAAAAAAGTGTGTACTCAACCATGAGTTGGAACTCGGTGGTATACTCAGAATTTATCAAAGAGATTTGGATGATGAAGTATTTGATGTATATTCTCATATTTCTTATCATTGTCATAACCCTTCCTTTATACTCCCTCCCATTCACTAGGTTACAACCATATGATTAAAATACTACTCACATATATTCAACTTATGATAGGAATCCAAAAAATGGAAGGGAGTATAATATAAGGATCACGTGAGATTAACCTCAAAATGAATTTAATATACTACTCGATCATGGAGATGCTCTTATTATGCAATAATAGTCAACCATTTCACTTTTCATTTTCCTTTTCCTTGTATCTAACAATGAGTACATGACCCATGTGGCCATGTTGCTCGGCTGCTGAATGAATTAACAGAGAATGCTAAATTTCACAACAACAAAATACTGTATAAAGGCGAAAATTACACATTACAACCTTATAAAAATCAGTTTTTTGTAATTACAACCTTATAAAAATTTTCTTTTCAATTACTACCTAATAAAGCACTTTTCATTTGCAATTGCTACCTTTAATGAACTCCGGTGGGTTAGTAAGCTATTTTCCGTTAGCGAAGTTGTTAAATGACGAAAATACCCTTGATGTTAAAATCTTCTTTTTACTCCTTTAACCCCTTTTACTCACCTCCTACACTACCCACTCCATACCTTCCTCTTCAATCATCATCCACTAAACCCTAATTAATTTTCCAATTGAATCCAAAACCCATACCAAATTCTGGCGCAATTGAAGGGAACGACATATCTGCAAGCAAGTAGCCCCAAATCCTGTGTTAATTTAGGGTTTTTTCGTTAGTTTAGAGGATTTTCGTTAATTTAGGGTTTTGAATCGATTCTTCACACGAAACCCAGATTTTTCGTTAATTTAGGATTTTGAATCGATTCTTCACACGAAACTCAGATTTGCATTTAATTTTAGTCTTTCTAATATGAATTAAGTGTAGTTATAGTGTTATTGTAGTTCATTAGCATGTTGAGAGCCAAATGTGGTTGTCGATTAGATAATTTCAATTTTTAGGGTTTCTCCAATTTGTTGTTGATTTTGTTTCGCCTAATGTCTGCTATGTTGCTTTTGCTATTCAATTTTTTGTAGATATGGATATTCAACCATTCACCGTTAACTTGCAACATTTAGACGAATAATAAAGGGAATTAGGGATAAACCTTAAATTTCCACAAGCCCTAATTTCTAGGTTAACAGAAATTTTGCAAAGTACAGAATCGTGAATTAGGGTTACATCAGAATCGTGAATTAGGGTTGCATATCTTGTTCGTACACAACAATAAACTACAGGCAAGAGGTATAAACGATAGAGAGAGGATGAAGAAATTGAAGACTGCAAAAATTGAATTGAAGAGTGAAGCAATTGAAGAGCAATACAATTTTTAAGGTGTTGTAAGAGAGATAAAGTTGGGAAAGAGTATACAGAGTCAAGGGCAAAATGGTCACAAAATTAGACGTAATCTAATTTGGGACGAAAATTAGTTTACTAACCCACCGGAGTTCATTAAAGGTAGCAATTGCAAATGAAAAGTGCTTTATTAAGTAGTAATTGAAAAGAAAATTTTTATAAGGTTGTAATTACAAAAAACTGATTTTTATAAGGTTATAATGTGTAATTTTCGCGTATAAAGTATCTCCAATAATTTGGTAGTTTTTTTTTCTCTTTTGAATATTCTATTGTTATTACAGAATCAACATTCCTGACTGACGGAGCCTTAGACAAAATCGTGGATTGGGTACCCAACAGCCTCAAAGACATCCAACTGAAATACATCCCCAGCTTCATTCGAACCACCAACAGGGACGATGTGATGCTCAATTTCCTCATGCTCGCTGCTGAAACCACTGCCATTTCCTCTGCCCCCGTCATTTTCAACTCCTTCCACGCTTTCGAGCGTGACGCCCTCTCCGACTCTTCTCAAGTCATCTCTGGCCCATCCTACACCATCGGCCCATTAGACTTCCTCGTCGATGCAATACCAGAACACCCTGCTGCCACTTCCCTAGGGTCCAACCTCTGGAAAGAAAACACACACTGTCTCAAATGGCTCGACTCCAAAAACCCCAATTCAGTTGTGTACGTCAGTTTTGGAAGCATTACAACGATGACGAAACATAATCTTGTGGAATTAGCATGGGGGGTAGCCAATAGCAATCATTTCTTCTTGTGGGTACTTAGAGCTGATCTTGTTAACGGCGAAGAATCAGTGATCACGAATGAGTTTATATCGGAAACCAAGGACAGAGGGATGATTGTAAGCTGGTGTGATCAAGCGGCTGTCCTACAACATCCTTCAGTAGGTGGGTTTTTGATGCACTGTGGGTGGAACTCGACATTGGACACAGTGTGTGGTGGGGTGCCGGTGTTGTGTTGGCCGTTTTTCGCAGAACAGCAGACGAATTGCTGGTTTAGCTGTGGGAAATGGGGGATTGGGATGGAGATTGATAGTAATGTGGATAGAAAGGAGGTGGAGAAGCAAGTAAGGGAGCTTATAGAGGGAGAGAAGGGAGAAGAGATGAGAAGGAATGCAATGGAGTGGAAGAAGTTAGCTGTTGAAGCTGTGGAAAAGGGAAAAGGGTCGTCTTATTTGAACTTTGAGAAGTTGATTACTGATGTTTTGCTTCCAATCAAACATTTGGGTGAGTAATTGATTGATGATGCTTGGTTACTGATCTATCACGAAATATTTATAAGAGACGTTGTTTTAATATTGTTAAATCGAGATGAATATGGTCATTGTCTAAATAGCTATAGCTTATGAGTTATGAGCTTTGTTGTATTTTACACCAACTAGTGTACTAACCCGTGAAAATTCACGTGGTTGAGACGTTTTCATTGTCATTAGAAAATATCGAATATAATTAATAAGCAGTGTAACATAAAGACTTTATTGCATGGTACATTTGTTAAATTAATGAATTTAGAGGAATAGTGTAATATCCGTGAAAATTCACGACGTTAAAGCGTTTTTTTGCATCAAAAAGGCAAATTAGAACCCATATGAAGATGAACGTAAAGATGATACTGGTTAAAAATAAGGTAAAAGAAATAAATTTTGATGCAGACGATTATTACAGTGTGTTCAATATCTAAGTTAAATAACTCACATGAGTAAGTGAATTTCACCCAATTTTGAAGAGTGTATGATAAATAATGTAGATGATATCGTAAGTATAACGACATAAGACGTCGAAATGAGTACTTGTAAAATAGTCATTTCACACAATTCATACAAAAGAAAAGGAAATGAAAACAAATTATACTCTAGAAATAAGAAAATTTAAATTCGTAATTCATACAAAAAAAAGGGAAAATGAAAACAAATTATACTCTAGAAATAAGGAAATTTAAATTCATAGTTACTCATGTACGGAATTAAAAACATTTTTTTTGTATACTTTTGTATGTACCAATATATTTTAGAAAGTGGTTACTCGTAATATTTATACATTATTGAGATAAGAATTGATAAAAAAAGAATAATATTTTCCTTGCGGTAAAAATTAATATTTATATATTTTAAAAAATGAATCTAAGTATTTATTTATTAGAAACTAATTAAAAACACGAATGACTCAAGCAAGTGACGACTCTCAATATGTATTAGGTTTATATGGAGTACAATTTTGACAAAAAAAAATGGAGGGGTGTAATGACAAATGAGTTGAGTTTTAATGTGAAGCTCATGTGTCACGTCACTGATCATGATGTTATTCTATAATAGTGCTGTAGTTGGGTGAGGGTTTAAGTTGTTTAATCCCAAATTAATCAGGATGTAATTTTGGCCAGGTTAATTGAGCGTGAAAGAGAGACTGTGAAGATCTTGACCCGGATTGTGAAGCCCGGATGATTGGATTCCAATGCAAGAATTATCATACAAATGTTGAGTTAATGAGGATTGAGTATTTCAAAATACTCGACAAAGAGCAGCGCCACGTCATTGTGCATGGTGATTGCTTTAATATATAAAGGATGTTTGTGGTAGTGCTTGGTTTTGTATCAAAATTAAATGGATTTCATCACTTTAATCTGTAATACTATGTTTTGTATCAAAATTAAAGAGATAATAGAACGCTTTTGCGGTACTATATTTTGTCTCCCATAAATATTCAATATTTAATCCGTAAAGTAAAAAGTGTAGTATGTCTGAGTTGGGAATGAAGTCAAATATGTTGACGTAGAAGGTCATAGGTATTATCAAAGATCACATATCAAGTATTACAAATGCTCAAGTAAAATTATCTTGATAACATATTGTGAGATCATGTCTTGCTTATGATTGAGTAGTTATCTAGGATTATAGTGGGTGGATTAATCGTACGACCATCTTTCATAAGATTAATACCAAATACGTAATCACGGTAAAATAGAGATTATTGTTGAGGGTTTGGAAATATGTCATTGTCGAGGACAAACGTAACGGAATTGAAATTAAAACAAGATTGACAACTAAGTGATCTATGAGTATCATCTCTCTTAACTTTAGCCGTTGAATTAAGTAATTAACTATACCTCTACAAATTATTTAAATTTGTCTAACAATATATAATCAAATCAAATTAAATGAGGTTTATTAATATGAATTTTATTTTGGTTATCCTCTATTTATTAAAAGAACAACCATCTTAGTATGGATGACATCAGCAATTAGTGTAAAATTTGTATGTAATGATGTCATGATGACATCATCTTGAAAAAACTACTCTTCAATTCGTTTATTTTGCTTAATACTAACAACACTTTCACATATAAAATTTACAAATAATTTTATATCTAAATTAAGTAATTAAGTAATATACCCAATTTTCTTATACATTACAAATTTACAAACAACACAATTTTTTCTTATACATTAAAAACTACAAATGTAAATATAAATATGGCAATAAAAATAAATAAATATTAAAGATAAAATGTACATGTACAATGTGATACGTCGGCAACTATTATGGCTGCTACATTCTCCGCTTTATTAGGGTTGCAACACGTAAGCTACCGGACCTTTTAACTTAACAATTTTTTTCGATTACGAGCTGCCGCCGTTCCGAATTTATTAGGGTGACATAAAGGTAACTCATCTATTATTTATAGACGATTACACTAAATGCCGCCAAACCAATAACGTCGGGTGACAAAACGTAACTACAAAGTAATTCTTAGTCAAACAGTATAAACTAATATTCATCATCGTCAATCTCAATCTGCATAAAAATAACAGATTAATAAAGATCAACAAAGATTAATAAAGAGTAATAACTACAAAGTAATTCTTAGTTAAACAGTATAAATTAATAAAAATTAATAACATATTAACAGCTAAATTAGTTAACTCCTGAAGTTAACTACCCAGGACCCCCACTAATATTATTTAACTTCTGCAAAACTAACATCGTTTAGTACCCATGACCCCACCAAAAAAAACCACCTATCTTAAGTTATAAGTTTCCCATTTAACGGCAGTAATTGTCATTCAAAACACCAAGAAAAATAATATCAAAATGTTACATGCAACCGAAAAAATACTAATTTGTAAACTAAAAAAAAAGTATTTGGCGTCCATTTGAAAGGAAGAATTGTTCGAAAATGGAAAAAAGAGAATTTGAAAAACAAAGGAGTAGAAGACTATGTATCTCTAGAGATATTATTGGTTGATGAAGAGGTAATTACATGAATTGACAAAAAAAAAATTAATTACATGTTATTCATTTTACTATATATCACACCATAGATAAATGCAATTAATTACCTTAAAAACTTTTGAAGGGAGACATTATTCAAATGACAGCAACAAAGGATTTGATTCAAGTCTTCAATGGAAAAACTACAAGATCGACAGATTTCTGATCATGCTCAACAATGGATACAATATAGCAACACCACATCCATGCATGTCGTTTGAGATAAGGATCAACATCAATTGTTGAAGAGAAAAAGGATGACTTCCCAATCAATTAGACAAAATACAAAAATTACATGATTGTCGTTATATATCAGCGTTTGAGGCCGTGTGGAGAATTTTTGGATTTCCAATTCATTTTAGGACACCTCCTGTTGAAAGGCTGCGTTTTCACCTTTTCGATGAACAAAACGTCATTTTTAATGACGAAGACCCCATTGACGCAGTAATTGACAATCCTACAGTTGGTATGTCAAAAATTTTAGCTTGGATGGATTGTAACAGCTCAAACGAAGTCGCTAAAATTTTTTTGTACACTCAGTTTCCAACCAAGTTTGTTTGGAAACATCCCAATCGAGCTTGGTCTCCAAGACAACGTGGGTTTGCTATTGGGAGAATGCATCATGTCTCACCAAGTTGTGGTGACTTATATTACATGAGGACATTGCTCAATTTTGTTAAAGGACCCAAAGATTACGATGATATAAGGATAGTTGACGGGGTTGTGTATGCCACTTTTAGAGAAGCGTGTTATGCTCTTGGTTTGCTTGGAGATGACAATGAGTACATAGATGCTATACGAGAAGCAAGTGAATGGGGATCTATGTTTTACGTGCGAAATCTATTCGTAACATTGTTGTTATCAAACACCATTTCGATGCCAACTAGGGTGTGGAATGAAACATGGATGCTGCTTAGAGATGACATCCTGTATAAACAACGGAGATTATTAAGAAACCAAGGTAAGTGCATACTCTACATATTTTGTTACAATGTTATATACCGAATCATATTTTGTAATATAGCTCATGGTAATCTGAAATGGCCTATACGAACAATAATTTTAGTTTAAATCTTGCAGACTTGAAACTCACTAACGATGAACTTAAGAACTACACACTATTAGAAATTGAAGCATCTCTTCAGCGTGATGGTAAGCAGTTTAAGAAAGTTTGAAGGTATGCCGCAAACGAATTCCTCCACATCTTATCATTCTAATACCTTACTGTTAGATGAGTTATCCTATGATAAAGCTTCTTTACGGGAGGAACATCTCCGATTGTTAGCCACAATGACTCAACAACAACTATTAGTGTACAATGAGATAATGGAGGCTGTTAATGAATGTCGGGGAGGTGTTTCTTTGTAAATGGATATGAAGACACATGTAAGACATTTATTTGGAGGACCTTAAGTGCTGCCATATGAAGCGTTGGAGACATTGTCTTTTTTGTGGCGTCTAGCGGCATTGCGTCCATATCTTCCTGGTGGTCGAACAACGCACTCGAGATTTGGTATTCCACTGAATGTTTCAGAGAACTCCACATGCCCTAGGATTAAACCAGGTACTGATTTGACAGATCTTTTGATTTACACTAAACTAATCATATGGGATGAAGAACCAGTGACGCGCAACCATGCCTCTGAGGCCCTTGATAAGAGTTTAAGAGACGTCATTTGTGGTTCGAACGCAAACCACGCCATTCGGTGATAAGGTAGTTGTTTTCGGTGGTGATTTCCAATAAATTCTTCCCGTTGTCCCAAAAGGTTGATCGGACATTGTGCATGCGTCTTTGTGTTCATCATATCTTTGGTCTTCATGCAAGGTACATTGCATGTCTGTTACTTAATTTTTTTACAAAGACCATGATATATAACTATTACCGTTGAAATACCATATTTAATTGAACATTACACACTTATGTCATTACTAGGTGCTAATGTTGACAAAAAATATGCGTCTACAAGTTGGGAGCTCATTTTCTGTTATGGTAGAGGTTCGTGAATTCTGAAAATTGGAGACGGTTTAGCTGGAGACCGAAATGATGGGAAAGTTGACGTTGAGTTGCCACCTGATGTATAAATTGACCATGGGATGAATCCTATTGTTTCCATTGTTGAGAGCACATACCCATCTCTTCAAACCGAATTACGAAACCCCGATTATCTTCAAGAGAGGGTCGCCCTTGCACCAACCCACAAGATTGTTGAATTGGTTAATGAATATGTTTCCTGGGGCAGAAAAAATTTACTTTAGCTTTGATGAGGTCTGCAAAGATGAGGGGAATTTTACGGGACACAATCTATACTCCACAGAATTTTTAATTGGTATTAAGTGTTCCGGCCTTCCAAATCATGAGCTTAAGTTGAAGGTTGGTACAATGGTTATGCTCCTGAGAAACATTGATTAATCGCAAGGATTATGTAATGACACAAGATTATTGGTAACTGATTTAGGTACTCGAGTGATTAGGGCCATGATGTTGTCAAGTAGTAACAAGGATGATAAGGTTCATATTGCCTGTTTAACACTTACCCCATCAGACACTACCAAATTTCCGGTTCATTTCAATAGAAGACAGTTTTCGATAATAGTATGTTTTGCGATGACTATCAATAAGAGCCAAGGGCAGTCCTTATTAGCCCACGTGGGATTATATCTTCCACGCCCTGTATTTACGCACGAACAACTTTATGTGGCTTTATCGAGGGTTACTAGCAAAAAGGGGCTGAAGATACTCATATATGACAAAGATAAATTGTTATCTAATAGTACAAAAAATGTAGTCTATAAAGAAGTTTTTGAGTATTAAGACAATTAAATTGGAGTCGAAGTCCTAATTATTTCCTCCTACTGTATAATATATTTCTACTAATGTTTATTATATTAGTTGCTTTGTAACATTTCAATTTGTTCCAATTAAGTAGAGTTATACAAGGTATTCCATCTCAATCATATTAAACATAAACCAATTCGATGTTACAAAATATTGTTCTGTCAGTATAAACTCAACTTAGAAATATTCCGTGCAAACGTGCACGGGGTAACACTAGTTTCAATAATATAACAATGAGTAGATTATACCACCTGTTGTACGTAGCTCTATTTACAATTGATTTTATAATTTTGAATGTTATCACAATGTTGTAAATTTTTTGAACTTTAGTGAAAAGTTGTCAAGTTAAATCAAATAAATATTTAAACTTAAAAACTTATAACTTGACTCAGAAACTTGTATAATCTCAATAAATATATACAAAATTTCGACAACTTTGAACTGATTATACATATAATTGATGGTATAATATTATTTTACATAAAGTTTTAATTTTGCACCTCATGCATAGATGGTTTTCTATTTAAAACAATGTGTCCGGTTGAGTGCAAGTTGTCAAATTTTCAATGAATTTTTAATCGAAGATATAATCAAATTACGTAGAAATCTTTAAACGATTTCATCCTATTTTCGTTGTTTCAAATTATAAGAGGTTCACTTTTACGAGTATTTGTTTATTTTATTTATTTTATTTTTCATTTTAGAGAAAAGTGAGACTTAATTAAATTGATTTCCGTCAATGCAAGAATCACAAAAAAAAATTGTTGAAAAAAAATATATCTTTCAAAAGAATGTTTTGAAGATATAAGAGATTAATTGTAATGTGCTTGATGAACAATATATTAGATGAAATTTTGCATATATCGACTTAAATAATAAATAATTGACTATCGATTTGCTAATTTCATGTGTTATTGACGGTAATTTACTATTTTTGAATATGTTGTTGTTAATCGATAGCCTATTAGCAAGATATTGGAAAATCAGAGCGTAAACTCTATATTCACAATAATAACATAGAATAATATAATAAATTTATTTAGTACTCGTAATAATATTTAGAAATTGAGTGAAATAATCCATTTATCGTCATTTCCATAAATAGAATTAATCAACGATAGCTAATTAGTTCATTCACGATTCTAGTACTTGACGGTTTACAATCTAATAATTTTGTCGATATTATAGATTTTATTCTATGTCCTTAATTATTCTGTAACGATTTTTCATTAGGTGGGTTTAGTTTTTTTTTGAAGTGAAAGGCAAATTGTTTTAATAAAAATTCATACGACGTTTACAAATGATATCAAATTGAACATAATACAAACTTGCAATTAATAATCTAAAAATATCATTTTTGGAACAAAGATCGTTATTATAATATAACACGATCATGCATATCCTTCATTATACGGTTGCGCATTGACACGACCTTTTCGTGAAAGAATATATGGATCTTTTTTTTCTTTTTTTTTTGAGGGGAAGAATATATGGATCTTGAGTCAATGAACTTTGCCTATTTTAGCAAATTTTTGTTTGTCAGAATTGTCACAATACTATTTGTCGTGAATTATAAGACGGGTCTAGTACATATAAAATCACATGTTATGTACTCATGTTCTGGCTTTATTAGCATCACGTACTAATATTTGATCTGTTTTAAATTTTACGACAAATACTTCATCTTAAGCGAGAGTAACTGTAGTTTTAGTACATAAGGGATTAATACTCCAAGTTTAAGGACACATAATACTCTCTCCGCTACAATCCATTACATATGTTTACTTTATACACGTATGTCAATGTTCGATTTCTTTTGTTCATAACTTTAGTTACATATTACTAAAAATAAATTTAAAAAAATTTGATATTCATAATGCACTATTTAAACAAGATCTCGCTTTGACTATCTTTTCTTTTACTTCATATTAGAAGTTATATCGAACTCACTTATGAATAGTATCCAAAAAGCAAATAATAATTGATAAGTATACTAATAACATTTATTAAAATTGGAAGGACATATATATTTTTTGGGTTGATTGTCTCTTTAAATGTAAAGAGTTAATGGGTTAATGCATACTAGTGTATACCCCGTGCATGTATGCACGGTATTTATAGAATTTTAATATTTTAAGTTAATTATTTATACAAAGTAAATTTTAATTTAGTAACCTGATAATTTTTCACGATACTATCGTTGTATATGGATAATAATAAAATAACTTGAAATTGCAACCTCGACTAATATCATGAAATATGTAGTACAAAATAATTATTATCTTAATTGTTGTTAGAAATTTAAGCGACTATATTTCTACAATTATTTGTATCGATACACCCGTTGTTAGTTTTTAAATATTTAACCCGTAAGAATTTTTATATGATAATTGAGTGTGATTCTTCCTCATTTGTTCTATTGATTTTGTTCAAATTGAGAGTTTAAAATTTAGGCGAGAAAAGTTTTGAGATTTTTTTTCTCTTAGTTAGTAGAGATTGATAACTTAAAATTTTGGTGCGAAAAGTTTTGAGAATTTTTATTTTCTTACTAATAGACGATTACAATATTTAATTACAATCAAATATCAGTCATGATTATTACAAAAATAAAACGTATTTTCGTTGGTATATATACAGTCTGTATTTAGTATACACTGGTGCAAATAACATAGATTGTAAAATATACTGTTAACAAAATTTCAGTATTACATAACCAAAGCAGTTAAGGCCCAAATATAAGTCCAATAATATGAATAGGCGAAAAAATTATAGGGGTGGTTAATCTCTTAGTAGCAAGGAGATTTTATGGTATATAAAATATAAAATTAGATGGTACTGTCAATTAATCAATCAATTAATTAGTATGATGATATATAGAAAATTTTTTATACTATTTTATGATATAACAAAAATGGTACCATCTACTCAATTAATTATATTATTATACTATTTTATGGTATATAAAATATAAAATTAGATGGTACTGTCAATTAATCAATCAATTAATTAGTATGATATATAGAAAAAGATTTATACTATTTTATGGTATAACAAAAATGATAGCATCTACTCTATTAATTATATTATTATACTATTTTATGATAGTATCTTTTAAACATATAGCTATTGATCGCAGTTAACATGCATGGGTAATTTAGGTATAAGTTCAACCAATATATATTAAATAATCCAAAAATAAGCCCATATGGTAGGCCCGTATTTGATTAGGCGGGAAAATTTGGAGATTTGTTACTTGGTTAATGGAAAATGGTAGAGAATAAGTACTACATATCTAAGGTCAAGGGTTCGATTCGCATATAACTCATTTAACTTGCTTTACTAATTCTTTTTTTTTGTAGTGAATAACTTTAGGCGGGAAAAATTGAAGGATTGTTATTTGGTTAGTGGAAAGGGGGATGAGGATTTTCCTTAATTAAATTATTGGAGTCTATAGTTTTAGGATTAATTTAATGATAATTGAAACAATGAGATATTGTGGTGTAGTGGTAGAGAATAAGTATTCACTTGCTTTACTAATTCTTTTTTTTTTGTAGTGGATAACTTTAGGCTGGAAAAATTGGAGGATTGTTATTTGGTTAGTGGAAAAGGGGATTTAGCTCTTAATTATGTTTTAAGTACGGAAAAATTACGAGAAATAAGAATGGTGTGATGTTAATTTAAGGGTAGATTTCAATCCCTCCTTCTGAGTTCTTCAAGTCATTTATTTGGGATCGAGGTAATTAATACGAGTTTTAAGTTAATTAATATTCCCTTCGTCTCGTTCATTTCTTTGCCTTTTAAATTAATTAATATTCCCTCTGTCTCGTTCATTTCTTTGTATTTCATTAGAATAATCGTCACAATGAATATAAGAGGCAAAGAAATGAACGAGACGGGGGAGTAGGAGACTGAAAGGTGAGTAAGGCTCTTTTCTTTCCGGTTTAATTTTAGTTCGAACAAATTAAGTTTATCCTTATTATTTCGTGCAGGTAGGTTAAATTTAGTTTCATTAATTTTAGTCTCTCTTCGTCAATTTATGAACTTAGTTCATTTTGATTCAATTCAATGTCATTAAGTTGAGTTAAACTTAAGTTGCAATAATAAGCCTCTGTCATCTAAATTCAATTCACCCACTGATAGAACAGAATCGTAATTTTCGTTTGTTATTGGTTCCGGGTTATTTTCGAACCATATGAGCATGAAGCTTGTTCTGGGATAGCAGCTCGAAGTGCACCGAGGACGGTGGGTTAGCCAAGTCGTCAATGACAAGCGGACGGAGGGTTCACCTTCACCAGGGAGCGGGCCTTGCTCGGTCGTCGTGGGGTTACCACAGGAGAAGAAACTGAGTAAGTATGACATGAAATGGAGAAGAAAGAAGCAGCTCGTGGTTGACGGCAATTTAAATTCTCAGTGGTAAATGAAGGTTGATTGATTGGTATACTTTCTTCATCGGGGTTGGACATGGTCCAGTGATGAAGGAAGGTTATGAAAGTATGACATGAATACCTCAAAGAAGATGGATCGATCGATCGAATGTTGCCCATTGTCTGTCATAATAACGTCCAGGAAAAATGGTGAACGGATGGTGTATTTCATACTCCCTCCATTTTCTTGAGTTAGCCCCATTGAAGTTTGACACGGAATTTAAGAAAATGTGAAAAAGTAATAGGAAAATGATGATATGGTGCATGTGATAAGATAGAAATATTTTTTTAAAAGGAAATAGAGCTAACCCAAAAAAAATACCAAATATGAGACTTATGTTGAAATTTTTGGGCAGCGGAAGTAGCATGTGAGCCCGATGTTGATGAATATTGATGATCTTTTATTATAATTTGATATTTGTATGATATTACAATATTTGGGCGAGAGGGTGATACCTTCATAACTCCATTGGAGCTTGAGGTCACACAATTTGCAAGCATACCTATGACCTATTTATACTACCTTCATGGATATCTCTAGATTTTTCTTACCCAGTTTCTTCTACATCATTCATCTTCTACTCCATTCTTCTTCTACATTCTTCTTATTATTTCTTGATTTTGTTTGACACTTATCTAGATTTTTCTAGATTAACATTTCAACACTCCCCCTTAATCTTGAAAAATCTTGTTTCTTTGAACTTGATGTATTACTTGAAAGTTGAAACTGCTCCCTTTGAATGTTGAATTTCTTTGTCTTGTTTTTGTCGCCTTCATTGTTTGATGAATCTTCATATGCTTATCTTGCACCTTCTTTTGTGTTTATCCTCCTCTATGTCTTCACTTGCTTCATTGGATGATCTTGTATGATGTCTTCATTTCTTGAATCTTCATTGTTTGTTGTGGTACCCTTCCCATGACTTGCTTGTACTTCTCTTTTAAACTTGAAGAGGCAGGACCTTGTCCCATTTTTCTTCTAGGGTCGATGCCCTTTGATTGGTCGGGTTCGATGCCCGTCTTGTGTTCGGAGTCTCTTTTAGATGCTCCTATTTTTTCACCCTTTTGATTTTGGGTTGACCTTTCTTTGTCACCTTTGTTGAATTCGGGTTAGTTTTTACTACCCTCATCGGATTAGCTCTTTTGGCTATCCGGAGTTCGAGTTAACCTTTTCTGGTTACTCTCATCGGGTCAGTTTTTTTTTTACTGCCCGGATTTCGGGTTAGCATTTTTATTGTACTACCCTATTGTTTTGGGTGAAATGTTTGTTGTTCATATATATTTGGGAAGGTAACAATTTTTTTTTTAGACTTGAAGTAATATTGGATTTTTTTTTATGAATGTGGAGGAGGTATTGATTTGGTGCTTCGATGTGTTTCATATCCCGATTTGAACCATCGGCTCTGATACCATGTTGAAATTTTTGGGCAGCGGAAGTAGCATGTGAGCCCGATGTTGATGAATATTGATGATCTTTTATTATAATTTGATATTTGTATGATATTACAATATTTGGGCGAGAGGGTGATACCTTCATAACTCCATTGGAGCTTGAGGCCACACAATTTGCAAGCATACCTATGACCTATTTATACTACCTTCATGGATATCTCTAGATTTTTCTTACCCAGTTTCTTCTACATCATTCATCTTCTACTCCATTATTCTTCTACATTCTTCTTATTATTTCTTGATTTTGTTTGACACTTATCTAGATTTTTCTAGATTAACATTTCAACATGTGTTAAAATAATCTAAAAACCTTGTACTTAGAATTATCTAGACTTAACAACTGAAATGTGTGAACAAACTAGAAAAATAGGAAGAATGGAAAAGAATAGTGTAGAAGATGAATCATGGAGATGCTTCTGGTAAATGATGTAACCGTGTGCATTTTGGTGCCTATAAATACCAAATGCATGAACTTTGTACGGTACTTCAAAAATCATCAATAAAAGTTTCAATTTGCTCTCCAATCAAAACATAAACACTAATCAATCTTTCCCACATCAACAAACACTCAAATAAAAAACTAACAGTGGTATCAGAGCCAACCCAAGTCCGTCCGATAAATACATATCCAAAAAAACTAGTCCCAAAAAAAACCAACACATCAAAAAAAATAACATGTCAACTCCAATTCAAGTCAATTGGGTACCAACATTCGAAGGCGAAAAATATGACCTTTGGTGTATCCAAATGAAGTCGATATTTATTTCCCAAGGATTATGGGATTTGGTACAAAATGGGTACGAAAAACCCAAAGATACCAATGAAGAATCGACATGGGACGCTACGAAGAAAAATTCATACATCGAAAATCAGAGAAAAGATCACTACGCTCTTTCTTTGATTTATCGAGGACTCAACGAGACAATACTCTCACGAGTTATATCAGCAACATCGTCCGCGGAGGCCTGGAAGATCTTGGAAAACACATATAAAGGTTCCGGCAAGGTAATAACAATTAAACTCCAAACTTTATGGAAAGATTTTGAAAATTTATTAATGTCGGAAGACGAGTCAATTGAAGCATTCTTTAATCGTGCCTCCAACATAATAAATCAAATTCGTTCTTACGGAGACACAATTGAGGATGCAAAAATTATTCCAAAAATATTACGAAGTCTTCCGAGAAAATTTGAACATATAGTGGCCGCAATAGAAGAGTCAAAAGATTTAAAACAAATTACGATGGTCGAATTAATGAGCTCACTTCAAGCTCATGAAGAAAGAATGAAAAGATTTAATGACGAGCCACTAGAACAGGCCTTTAAGGCCGATTTAAAATTTTCAAACAAAAGTCACGGTAGAGGGGGAGGATTATATAATCAAGGAAACCGACAAATTAACCAAACAGAGTCATATTGTTATTTATGCAAGAAAAATGGTCATAATACAAATGATTGTTGGTTTAAATGTAAGAGATGTACAAGACACACCCATTTTGAAAATGATTGTCGGTTCCGAAATAAAGATGAGGCTAATTTCATAGAAGAACAAGATTCGAGTGGACAATTATTTTACTCTTGCTTAAATGCACAAGAGAAGTCCACAGAAATATGGTATATAGATAGCGGTTGTTCCAACCATATGACAGGCAACAAGGACTCATTCGTGAGCCTGAATGAGGAAATAAGATCTCAAATTACTCTTGGTGATGGAACACGTCAAGAGGTTGCAGGTAAAGGGGTAGTAGCCGTTAAAACAAAAAACGGCTTCACTAAATTTATTCACGATGTCTTATACATCCCCGGCCTAGCACAAAATTTATTAAGTGTGGGACAACTTCTCCAAAAAGGTTATAAAGTCATATTTGACAATAGAAAATGCCTCATCTATGACAAGAAAAATGGGCAATTAATTGCTTCCGTACAAATGGCCGAGTACAAAAATTTTCCATTAAAAATGTCCATAAACACAGAAAAAACAACCATACAGAAACAAATCCCTCTTCCTACACCAAAAACATCAAATACTCCAAACTTCCCAAAATCACAAAACTCTACCTCTCAACCAAATAACCAAACACCACCGGAAGAGTACGAATGTGGCCAAACAATAATGGTACTCACAGCAAGAGAAGCACCAAGTTATCGAGAAGCAACAAAAGAGAAAAAGAAGATCGAGACAAGGACATACAGAGACAAGCTTAAAGATGGAGCTACCAGCCCGAAGAAGGGATCAAAAACTCCTTACTACAAAAAACAGTCAAGTCTAATCAAGACTCAAGCCACTAAAGAAAGATACTCAGCAAGAAGTCACCAGAAGAATCATCCCGTTGATAGAAGATTTTCACAGGTAGTCAAAACATACTCCCTCCGTCCCAAAATGTTTGTCCCGTTTACTTTTGCACGATAACTAAGAAAATGGTGTGATGATTGAGTATATAGGCAATCATGACTACTTTATAGGGTGATGTGTGAGATGGTGTTGGTTAATTGAATGGCAAAATGGTAAATACTTTGTCTTAGTAGGGACGAAGTTGTAAAAAAGGATAGACTAAAAAGGAAAGTTGAGAAATGGGACAATCATTAAGAACCTACCCAAAAAGGAATACAGGACAATCTTAGTGGGACGGAGGGAGTATCAAGCTACGACATCATTTCATCCGAGAGCTTGTGAAAAATCAAGAAATCAAGTTAAATTTTTGCAAGACGGGGAGCAACAAGCAGATATATTGACAAAGGCAATTCCAACAGAGAAATTTATCGAGTTCAATTCAGACAGCAGCTCGAAGACTCGAAGTACAAGATTTTCAGATTAGGGGGAGTGTTAAAATAATCTAAAAACCTTGTACTTAGAATTATCTAGACTTAACAACTGAAATGTGTGAACAAACTAGAAAAATAGGAAGAAGAATGGAAAAGAATAGTGTAGAAGATGAATCATGGAGATGCTTCTGGTAAATGATGTAACCGTGTGCATTTTGGTGCCTATAAATACCAAATGCATGAACTTTGTACGGTACTTCAAAAATCATCAATAAAAGTTTCAATTTGCTCTCCAATCAAAACATAAACACTAATCAATCTTTCCCACATCAACAAACACTCAAATAAAAAACTAACAACTTATTCAAGGAGGGAGTAATAAATAATTTTATCCAAAAAATAGCAAAAAAAAAACTGTCACAATTTAGTTGTGACAAATAATTGTGACAATAATTATGCCCATATTGTCACAATTAAATTTAAAAAAAAAAATTGTCATTTATTAAAAACGGGGTTTGTCTGCTAGAACTTCCATGGACGAACTCCATCCAACAACAAGGTAATGTATGTTTGTCCATATTTTAGAACGAACCTTACATGGTTGTTGATTCCCATTACTAATAACATAGATTCATTAATAACATAGATTCTTCGTAAAACTTCATTGACATACAAACGGAGAGTAACTAAGTATCTAATTAACATCGATCCAGAAAAATTTTGACAATTAATAACTATGTTTTGTCACCCATAAATATTCGATAGTTTAATCCGTAAAATAAAAAGGTAGTATGTTTGAGTTGGGAATGAATCCAAATATGTTGACGTAGAAGGTCATACGTATTATCAAAAATCACATATGGAGTATTACAAATGCTCCAAGTAAAACTGTTGAGATCATGTCTTATGATTGACTAGTTATTTAGGATTATAGACTTATAGTGGGGATTAAATCTAAGACATCTTTCAGAAGAGTAATACCACATACGTAGTCACAGTATAATAGAGAGGGTGTACTATTGTTGAGGGTTTGGAAATATGTCATTGTCGGGGACAAACATAACGGAATAGAAATTAAAATTGAAAGTCATGAGTTTTACTTGTAATAAACTAGTACTCGTATAAGGTAATTACTAATTAGCATCTAAACTTTACATTTTAGGAAACCAAAGTTTATTAAAAGATTATTTAGTCATGGCTTTTAACTCAAGATTCTGGAGGATAACATTAAAAAAAAGTAATAATATTTTTATTAGATGATTAATCAAGCGAATATGGAGAAATTTTAGAGACTAATCCTTAAATCCAATGAAATCAATGAAACGGAAGGAAGGGACCATGCCCGGGCCCAAACGCGCGAACATGATCTTTAAGCGATCTCTTATGTTTAAAGTCGGATCCACAAACGCAAGGCCAACGCTTGCCACAATTTTTCTCATGGGTGCGCCAGTCGCCTTTGACGGCCAAGAGCTTGGCACAGTTGCGACAAGCGAAAGATTTAAGAGTGTGCTTGCGTTTGTAGTGAGTCTGGAGGGTACGAAAGTCCTTCAAAGGCTTGGCTTTGGGGTGGTTGATGTTGTTCTTGCACCCTTCTTCACAACAGTAACATGCTAGGCTTAGTATGCCTCTTGGTTGTGTTCCTTTCAATGACTTTGGGCCTCTTCTATACTCTGATCCGTGCCCCCACATATGCATCTAAGCCCACACAAAATACGTTAGCTCACAAAATACGTTAGCTTTCTACTCCATGTAGTAGTAGCCCATATGGCAAAAATAAATACTCGTACTAAATAGTACTCCCTCCGTCCCAATGAATTGTTTGCCTATTCCATATTGGGACGTCTCAATGAATTGTTTGTCTTTCTATTTTAGGAATGTTTTTTATATGCAATTTGATCATTCTCATGAGTTTTGCTCTACATGTCACTCCTCATTGGGAGGCCAAAAGAAAAGGCAAACAATTAATTGACACGGAGGGAGTAACTAAAAAGTTCTTTTGCAATAGTTAAAAGAGTTTTTTTTTTTGCCAGCAAAGAAAGAAATAGTTAAAAGAGTTACTGGCCGAATAATTAGTTAATACTCGTAATTTATAGACGTAAATATTATTGCAAAAATTGAAGGGGTAAAAAAGAATATTGACAAGACATTTAAATTGGTGTCTATTTTATTTATCGTAGTATCATAAAGTTAAATAATAGAGAAATGGATTCGATCAACGTGTGTTTTAAAGATAAAAATAATACACACTACACTAAAAAGAGGCATGTCTAGATCAGATATTTTAATAACTTTGTGAAAATATATTTGTAATTATATACTCAATTTAGTTGTTAATTGACTCTTTTTTAGTAAGAAAGAATTTAAGTAGAATATTTAGGAACAATAAATTAAAAGTTAACTTGTAGTCTTGAACTTCTTCAAATCCAAACAATTTTACCTTCTTAATTTTTGGATGTCAAACGTAAAAAAATATGAAACTTTGAGTGATGGATGCAAATCATATAGGAGTATTTGGTGTTGTTATGAGAATGTCTTAAACAAAACTAGAATTTTGTTATTAAAAAAAATTATAACGTTAGGTATAAGTGAAGAAAAAGACGGTCAAAAAAATTATGTATGAAAGATGACTTTATTAAAAGGGAGTAAAATGGTTTGGACGCGAGGGATTAATTTTGAGGTGATTTGAGCAAGGAAGGGTAGAGAAGTAATGTTACCTGAAGATTATTATAGCGATTGAAGGTCTTACTACAAAGGTGGCAAGAAAAATGAGTGAAGCCCACTCGTATTTGAGCCACACTCGGTATCCAATACTCACTGCACTCTTGATTATCATCAACTCTAGTAGCTCTAGTACTGCTACTATCACGCTCCCTTGCTTTCTTACCCGAATTACCGTGATCTGGTAATCCGATTTGCAATGCCACCGTAACATCACCCTCACCCTCACCCTCCGACTTCTCCTCCTTCAAATCCGAACACAATAATGTGTCATGTTCGGTTTTGCATGGGAAAAGATCGAGTAGTGGCTCCACAATTTTACAATTAACTTGCTGCATTATTATTATTATTATTATTCAATTTATACAATCATGATATAGTTGTATGGACTATGGTAGCTACGTTGTTATAGGTAGGTCCTATTTATACATAGAAAAATTCTGTTATACAATCATAGGAGATAACGTAAATTAAATTGAATTGAATTGAATTGGGTTAGAATGAATGAATTTAAGGTAAGATATTAGGTAGGCTAGAGCATGAGTGCATGAGACTTATTGAGGAAAAAACAAGCTTTAATTAAATTCAAGGGATTATCTCTTCTGTTTGTTGTGTTTTCCTAGTATTCTTATTCCAGAATGAATGGCAATGGGCAATGGCATTGATAAGGGTGGCCCAGGCCCAAATTAAAGGTGTGTGTAGTAATTGGCAAGTTTATATTGCAGAAAAGCTTGAATTGGATTATCATTTATGGGTGTAGCAATATAAAGGTAGATTATATTAGTGCCACCCTACTAAGTAAAAGTTAGTGATACAAAAGGAGAGGAGTTTAATTGTGATTGTGATCTGGAAGGTACTCTAGGGTATGTAGCAGTAGCATGCCTCTTTTCTCTCATCTCCTCATTACGAATCCAATTTTTGTCCCTCTGAGCCTAGTTGACTTTAGAGTTCATGTGTCACGTCAGGTTAAGTCGTGTTATGTTGGTCAAATTGGACTCTTAGGAATGTCGGTATTGGTCGGCTCCTTCAACAAGGGTTCGACTTTTGGATAAGATCAGAGAGAGAATGCGCTCTCTCCTCGGATTTTTACTCTCCGTTTCATTTGATTGTTTGCATTTATTTTTTCACACTTGTCAATGCACGTTTTCTTTTGTCTATATCGTTAGTTACGTATTTTTAAAAATTACTCCGTCTAAAATTTGATATTTATTACGTACTCGATTAGACAATTTGATATTTTATCTTATATATTAGAAATTACATTGACGATTTCACTCATTTATAAATAGTATCAAAAGAACAGATACAAACAATCAAATGGAAGGAAGAGAGTATAATAATGGCATTGGCATGGTGGTCTGGTCTTGTTGTGTGCATATCGTTGACTTATTTCACAATCTCAAATGTGAGACCAAAAGTGTTTGATGGTATGGCAGCCCAGTAGCTCGGCCCAACATGCCTGCAAAAAGAGAGCCCAGACTGAACCCGCACGGCCCGACTCTATTTGCCAAAAACCCAAACCAGTAGCCACCCACACGCCACACGCCACACCCTTCGTCTCCGGCAGCGCCCTTACTTACTACTGTAAGTCTAATTCCAGTTTACTTTTTTCCCTTTCTTTGATTCAATTTCTCTTTTAATCCAAATCCTTATACTAGTATTTTAGTACTCATACATTCATTTCGTTTTTTTTTTACTGCAATTATTTACGGAGTATATGATTTCTAGGCTGTTTATCAATCAATACTCGTTTATTTAATTTTCTTTTCATTTGATGTATTGTTGAAGATTAGCTGTGTATAGGTAATTTTATAATGTTTTGAGATATTCAGAATTTGATATACATGGCTGTCGGATGATCTGACGAGTACGGAGTATTTTTTTGATGGTTCGGAATTTTGAATGATGCAAATTGACTCTACTTCTTTTTATCGCCAATTATGAGTCAATCGATTCAATGGGGACGATAAAATTGAGACGGAGCGAGTATATTATGGCTATTATCATTGGGTTTTTGAGAATCTAAGTTCCATTATTTGGACTGTGTTAGTACAACTACTAAATTATACACTCTGAAGTGTTTGAGAAGTGTAATTTAAGAGGATCATTATGATCGATGAGACAATGAACACTTTGTTTCAGTTCATTTCTATGCCATTGTGTCAGTGTTCATTGGTTTTTTTGGTCTTTTGGCCCAAATATCTGTGTACCATTATTGAATAAAACTGTGACTGTCATACCCGTGCTCAAGATTTGCCACTGATTGACTGTGGCTGATGAGCTTGTGCTCCTCATCTTATTGCACTCTTTTTAAATTTGTGTTCTAATGAAACGTCTGATTTTGATATTTGATGAGAATTTTTGTCCAGTGTAAAGATTATTTTCAGTGTCCTGATGAAGTTATGATACTCTCTTGGTATCTTACCTTGAAGTTATGGAACTAGTGCAATAGAGAGTTGTTTGACGTGTTAAGTTTTTGTGTTGTTAGTTCTTTCTCTAATATGTTCATAATTTATAAAGAACTCGAATTTATTTATAGTGTACTTTACAACCATGTTTCCTTTGTCGCACAGGTAGGCTCGCAAAAAGGTTAATGCATTTGGTCTCAAACATCTGCTAAGTGTGCGGTAATATTGTTTTTTGTAACTTTTAGCACTGTGTTTCAGAACTATGCTGATGTTGCTGCTCTGGGTTCATGTCATTCATATGCTATGAGGGGAGACGGGGTTGGGAAAGTTCAGTTGGGTAGGAATTCAAAACTTTCTTTTGTTATCTGAGTAAACATTGATGGAAAAGGTCCTATTCTGAACACTTGGAGAGACTATCAGTAGTTGCTTTGTTGTCCGCAGCTTCACTTTACCTTTCATTTAAAATGTACCATCAGTTCCGTTCATCGATGAACTCTTTGTGGGCAGTTTCTCAACTCAATGCGAAAAGTCGAGCAATGTCTCGCTATAACTTTCACTGTTCTCTTCAATTTTCCCCTTTACCCTCACTATCTGATTGGGTCACATTCCGTTCTTTCCACTTCAGAAACAATTTATATGCCGAGCTTCAGCCTATGCATGTGAGTAATAAGGATGCTTTAAAGGTTCAAACTCTACTTGAGAGATTCACAAATAGCTCAAATGAAGAGCGCATGGAAGCTCTAGATAATTGTGAGGTATCTCTTACAAAGCCTTTGGTGGATGATGTGGTCAGACGGAACCAATCAGACTGGAATTCTGCCTTTCAGTTTTTTAATTGGGTATGCAGTGTTAAGGATCTTAGTGGTTGCACGCCAAGTTCTAGCACATACAACGAAATCCTTGGGATATTGGGTAAGGCAAGGCAATTCGAAAAACTCGAACAATTGTTTAGGGAAATGTTCAAAAGTGGAGTTATGAATGAGAGGTCATATGAAATAGTGGTTCATAGGTATGCTGCTGCTCATAAGGTCGAAGATGCTATTGCCTTTTTCTATAACAGAAATCAGTATGGCTTAGAGCTTCATCTAGCTGCTTTTCAATCTCTTTTGATGGCATTGTGCCGGTACAAGCATGTTGAAACGGCTGAAGATCTATTTCATGAAAAGAAAGAGGAATTTCAATTTGATATCAAAACATGGAATATAATACTCAATGGGTGGTGTGTATTAGGAAATTTACATGAAACAAAGAGATTTTGGAATGAGTTGACTCGTTCCAAGTGTAAACCAGACAAGTACTCTTTTGGCACCTACATAAACTCACTTTGCAAATCCGGAAAAGCAAGCTCAGCATTGAAGTTATATCGTGCTATGTGGGAGAATGGTTGTGCACCAGATGCTGTAATTTGCAACAGTGTCATAGACGGGTTGTGTTTCAAGAAGAGGGTTCCTGAAGCCCTTGAAATATTCCAGGAGATGAACGCTAAGGGTTGCCCACCAACTGTAAGCACATATAACTGCCTTATTAAGCACATGTGTAAGATTCAAAGAATTGAGATGGCGTCAAAATTGTTCTTGGAAATGGAGGAAAAGGGTGGGGAATGTGCACCAAATGAGATGACTTATATTCACTTGTTAACAGCAGCAAAGAAACCAGAGGAAGTGGCAAGTCTGCTTAAAATTATGAAGAGACAAGGGTGCAAGATAACAGGGGATATATATAATTTGTTATTAAGGTTGTATTTGAGTTGGGACAACGAGGAACATGTTCGGTTGACATGGGCTGAAATGATGAAAGATGGCGTCGGGCCTGACCAGAGATCTTACACTATTATGGTCCACAAGAGGTATGAGCAAGGGCGAATAAAAGCTGCGTTGGATTACTTCAAAGAAATGACATTGAGGAAACTAGTTCCCGAGCCAAGGACATTGGTGTTGGTTGATGCCATGAAAACCAGGCTAAGAGCAAATGGATCGGAAGAGGCAAGGGAAGTTCAAATATCGAGATGAGAGGAGACTGAAAGTGGGTTTTATTTTGTTCCATCAGTCGGGTAAGCAAATGAAATCCGCTTCTTTAGACTATCACTTCAAGCACTTCTAGTTGTGTTTATGATAACAATTGTCGAGTAGTGAACATAATCATCGATTATATCGGGAATAAGGACCCTAAACAAATATCCATGTGGGAAACAAAGTATGATCCTTGGTTCATGTTACAGAAGTGTTAACTTGAGTGTAATAGCGACTGTTTGTACCAAAGAAGCTGAAGATGTCCAACCTTTTCATTTGTTGTTTCGAAGTTACACCAAGCAGTCAGATTTCACTAATTCTCTAATGAGACGGTCTCACAATAATAAGTTTGTTGTGAGACCTCTCACATAATAGGTAGTTACTGTTTTAATCTAGTGTAATATAAGTTACATTTCACAAGAATATTTTACTTTTTGTTGATTGTGTCTTCTGAAGTTTGCAGATCTCCAGTTGCGTTGGCAGAAAACTCTGGCAAGCAATTAGATTTGGGTAACAATGACAGCTTTGGTATGGTGAATATTATGGGAAATGAGGGGATCTTACCTTCAGAGTTTGATCTGCCTGCTGACAATGAGCAAAAGTCAAGCAATCAAATATCTGTATATGAGTCTTTCGTGAAGGAAGTGCCAGGAAATAATTGTTACGATGAAGGGGTGAAAGGTAGCGATGATGGATTAACTTATAGATCTGGGAGTGGGCTTATCGATAATGTTGTGGACGATGAAGATGGGGTTGAAAATCAACAAAACTATAGCGTTCAACATACTGAACGTGGAGCTTATGGTAACTGTGATCAGGCTAGGCCAGAGAGGGGCGGCATATGGCAATTCCCTTAGTCTAGCACTCTAGCTAGTGTTCCGCAACATGACTCAAGGTATAGCTTGAACAAGACCTGTTCTCAGCAAACAATGGATACAGGGTATAAGCTGGAACAAAGGGCTTTGAAGTAATGGGGTAATTTTGCATACGTCTGACCGTCTTCAGTCCACCATTGGCAAGGGCATTGAAGTAATGAGGTAATTTTGTTCATACTCTTCATTCCACAGAGAGTATTCCCTTCCCCTAGAGATGGTTGGAGAAAAATGGTAGGAACCGGTCTAACTCTTTTTGGTTCCGAAGTGAATTTGATGTATAAGGCTTTCGTATGCATTGTCTATATCGAAGACGAAGTCTGATCCTTGGTTCATGTTACAGAAGTCGGAAATCCTTATTTCTATAATGAGACTGTCTCACAATGAGTCTGAGTCTATAGTAGTTACGTCTCATATTACCTCAAAGAGACTTCATTGTCAGATTTAAGAAGCATGATGGTCCCAAATGCTGCTATCGTAGCCTAATAATTGGATGTGGATATGCAACATACTCAATATTTAAATTAAATGCCTTGGATAACATTAGGCAATGGTAGTAGATATGAAGTCACTATCTTCAATGAGTTTGATCCATTTAGCCTAATATTCCTAACTGAAATGATTGTGACCAAAGTTGATGTTAATTGTTTGTTAAGTCCCACATTTTTTTCACATCCGATTTCTTTCCAGTAGTGATAAGTTTATTAAAGCCAGTGGCCCAAAATCGTTGAGGAATCCAGCGGTTCACCGATCATTGTTGTTCAACTGTTGTCGTACAATTCAATAAGCTGTGAACGATTCCGATCCATGATAGGATCTTAATTTTGTAGGATTTTACTATTCGACTTCTCTAGAAAACGTAAGTAGGATTTTGACCATATCCCACGATCCGACAACTATGTGATTCCCTACCGTGAAATAATATCTATTTTGTCAAAATCAAAAATATATATAAAGTGTTAATATTCGAAGACTAAAATATTAAAACCACTTTTAATATTGAAAAAAATCATTAAAAAAATCTTTCAGAGTTTTAAAAATAATTCATTTGCTAAAATGGGGGAATGAGAGAGATTCCGTAATAAAAGCACAAAAAAAAATCAAAACATGCAAAATGGACTCGAAGACTTAAGCTAAAGTGTGGAAATGGGTTGTATACTTGTATTTGTATATCAGTGCATGTGACTATGTGAGTGCTATGAGCTTATGGAAGTACGCTGTGATAAATGTCAATAGAAAATAAAAAATAATCATCTTATATATAAGGGGCCGTTTGGTTCGTAAAAGGATATGAAAATGGAATCAGGAATCAAACAGGGTGGTATGAGTTTGGAATTTAACTCCTGAAACTTGGTGTTTGGTTCAATTTTTAGATGATTGAGATTCAAATCCAAAATTCTATTTTTTTTTTGAAATTATATTTAATAATTATATAAAAATTTATATCACTGACTATATAAAATCTAAAAAATTTAGCTTGAAAGAAAAATTAAATAAATTTAATAATAAATAACTCTTTTTAGCGATATAAAACACTGAATTACATTAATAAAATTTTAAAATAATTTTTTTAGTATTTTAAATTAGTGTTTTTCAATAAAATATTTCAGTTATAATATTTCAACAAAAAAAATTGGAACAAATTCTTTCGAAAAATCAAACAAAAAGTATGAATCTCATACCCACCCACTCCTTTGGGTATAAGAAATCCATACCTTGAGAGTTTTGAGATATGGGTATCAAAATGAAAAACTTGTCAACCAAACACGAGGTATGAGTTTAGTTCATTCTAAACTCATACCTCATACCTAAATTGAGTGAACCAAACAGGCCCTAAGAGATCTCATAATAAATTTATGGTGAGGTTGTTCATATTAGAATTGGTGGATGAAGATTAGACTAGCGGGATGCTCAATAGCCTAAAGACGATGAGTTTCTTTTTTTTATCTGGAGAAAAATGCATTATGTCGCAGATGAGAATCGAATCCCAATTTTTTAGTCAGAGTAGAGGTGATGAGTTTATGCGAATGATTCTATCACAATAAACAAAGGTGAAATAATGGGATATGAAACTAAACATAAAATGGAAGAAAAGATGGATGTGGAAGTTGGGGTGATGAGTTGGAAAGTGATACATACATGTACTAATCTCCAAGTCGTCTCCCTTAACTTAGGCAATAATCCTCATTTTCCAGCATATATAAATCTTTCATTATGATTTATGAATACTAGGAATTTCAACACTGCCTAGTCCTCACTGAAGCTATGCATGAGTTATGAAACACTTGCATGTGTATGTCTTAAACTTCCCCCATCACATCACTTTCATTCGTCCGGAGCAGTAGGATGAGTAGTAACATGATGTTGCACTCCCATGTCCCAAGACAACAAGATAGAGCACAAGATATAGACCTATCTATCTCAATTCTCAAACCCCCAATATTAGCTCCTACTCTATCATATGCCCTCGTTATATAGTGGAGTATCAAAAACAAAATTATTGTCATTTTATTGTAAAAAACATGACCTTTTTATGCTTATCAGTAACAATTTTATTTGATCACATTTTAGTATTAAAGCTGTCATTTCTTTCGATCGATTGATCACATTTTACTACCCTTATTTACATACGAGTATTATCATATTTCATATTAGGACGTGTCAGTCATTTGTTTAACTTTCTATATAGAGATTGTTTTATGAATTAATTTGATCATCTAAGTCATCATAGTCCATTTGTCATCCAATAACAATAACCATAAATGGTCCCCTCCTTTTTTGGTCTACATGTAACAATAACCATAAATGGTCCCCTCCTTAAATAAATAAATGATCGAGACAAATAAAAGATACGGAGTAAATTAAACACTTTTTCCTTCATTGTAAAACATAAAGATGGTATGGTATAATTTGTGAAACCCATAAACGAAAGTTTGAAAGGAAACCTACCCTTTTTGATGGAATTGGTCCATACTCCATGCTAAGGCGAAATCATATGTCGCATCTTTTTCTTTGACACGCAAGAACTAGGATATATATGTACTGCCAATCTGGCATTGGTATTGGGCATGGTCAGAGATGGAAATGAGTAGTACTGTGTTGTGTTTCGTCTTTGTCTATTGTGTCTAGAGGAAAAAATGGCACGGTCCATGCACGGGAAAGTGGACCTCGTGTTGTGTCGTGTCATGTCAGTATTAAGAAAGGGTGGCTCAGGTATGGCCCATAGCATGTCATGTCGTGCCGTGCTTGGATGTGTCTAATCATTTCATTAAATTTAAGCTTATTTCTTTACATTTTGGGTGTATCAAGACCGTGTTGTGCCTAGATGAGCCGTGTCGTGCTGGACCGTACCAAAGTGAGCTCGTATCTTAGCAAGTCTTAGGTCATGTCAAACCGTGTCAATCCACCAACCCACATACCAACTTCCAGGCATGGGCGTGCTTGGTACGAGTACATATCATGTGCACATAATTGTAGATTTGGCATACAGAGCTTCCACACCGTTTAACCATTGCATCAACTCTTTAGCTGATTGCATTTTTTTAGAGTCCTCGTACTATATTTCGGTTTCCTGTCGCGCGTCACTCGGCATCACGTATGACGTAACCACCTTAGAAGCTAAGGTTATGTATATATATTGAATTGGGTTGTTTATTGATGATTGTGTATTATAGCTAAAGGTGCGTGTGACAACACATACTACACACACTATGACTATACTAGGGGAGCTTCTATCTAGTTGTCCTGTGATCTGATCTGTTACTGTTAGGGTCACAAACATTCAATCAATTCAACATTGATTCTTCTCTTAATTAGATGCCATAATGAGAAGATAAAGCAGCATGTGAGTGAGATAAAGCAATGCAAGAGGTATGGTATGGTGGCGGCTACCACTTTTCGCACCCTTGTCATCGTTTCGGGTTGGATTTCAACTACATTAACCCATATCCTAATTCGATCGGGTCCACTAAAAAAATAACGCCTATTTGAGTGGGGTCGGATGAGTGAAGTGAGCGTCCATCCCGTCCCTCATTAAGGTTATAATCGCGCCAAATGTCACAAGTTCAACCCAGACTGATTCAATGTAATTTTGTATTCCCTAATTTATTACTCGTACTTCCTCTATTGCGTATAACTCTAATCTCATACGTAAATTCACCTTTCTTCTTCACATGAAAAATGAGAAATGTTTGTTGAAATCAAAGATGGTATGGAAAAGCTAAGGTATTAGCGTGTCCAATTTTCGTGTGTGCATTTTGGATTTGTCTCCCACTCCCACTTGCTCACTTGCTCACTTGCTCTATTTAGTGGGTTTGGTTTGATATATGCAATCATGGACATGGAAGTGGGTATATACGACCGTACTAGCTACTGATAAATGATACGGAGTAATGTAAGTAGTTCGTAGTCAAACTAAACCCCCACTAATCCACTATCATAACACTCTAAAGAGGATTGAAGTAGTTTGAACTGAACTGATTTAGGCTGAAATACTGAGACAACATGAATCTCCTAGCACTGAACTGAGCTGAACTAAAGTGATCAGCTGAAAAGAATTGAAAAGAACTTGCTTATTTTGCTACTTTTGCTCGATGAAATGCATCTATCTCCATTTCTTTTTCTCTTCGTCATCTTTCATCTCTTTTAATAATTGAATAGGTATAATTATTCTTTGATTCTTTCCTCATCACTTTTAGTAAATGAATGTGTGATGACAGTATGAAATTTCGTCTCTTCATTAGCATGTCGTTAGTATAGCATTAGTGTGTACTCTTACATCTTCCTATCATTAGTATTTTTTATGTAGGTTCATAGAATCTCGTTGTAGTATTTCGATATTTATACCGAATTTAGTCAATGAAATAATTAAGAGGAAAATTTCACAATTCTACACTCATCATACCAAACAAAAAACCGTATGATGTAACTAGCCACCTCACAAGTCACAAGTCACAGAAAGCATTGTTTGGTCATAAGTTTAGCAATCATGTATGTAGAAGAGTTAACTTATTCCTCAGTATGAAGTATGAATATGGGTCGGATCTATCTATTTATATAGAGTCACGGGATCGTGGGTTATTTGTCAAGTTTACCACAAGAATGGTGGGAAGGAGTCAAAAGTGATAGTGTAGTCGTCGTAGTGTATGTACTCGAAACCTTGCATGCTCCTGCCACTTCAAAGTTCAAAGCTACTTCATTCTATGGCATTTCATAGGGGACTTGTAAATTGTAAAAACGTGACAAACACAGGATCATCTAACTGACATAACATTGTACTTTCATTCAATTACCAATCCTCTTTACCACTCTCTCCCTATATTAGGGCCATTCTCATTCCTCATTGCCTCCAACTTTTAGGTTCCGCCTTCACGCTTGGTTTATAAACATATAAACGGACCTACATCGGGAGAGTAGAAACTAGCAGAAAGGGGTCGTCAAGGACACCCGTTACTCTAACTCCCAAAAAATAATTAAAGTTACTAATTTTTACTCTCCATATAATGTGCGCGAATTCTTAATAAGTATACCATAAATTTCCATTTGTAGCTTCATTCATATATAAATAGATTTATTAAGAAGATCGTGTTAGATTACAACCTATAATTTTGGATGATTTTATCATGTTTTATGGTATAACATTACAATATTCCTCGTATTACTCCTTATATGTTAAGGAGATGGGACAAATATTAATCTATGTATGTACGGTTATATATCAAAGGTAAATGACAATGCCACCTAACGATGGCTTTGTTAGTTTTATATAAAAAATTTAGTGACTTCAACTCAGTTACTCATGTCATTTTGTTGTTTCATACTCATAGTGACATTATTTTTATTATTAATATAAAACCCGTGCACACATGCATTGTATATGAGTGTTATAGTGTACTTACATTTCAACAAAAAATAAATAAATAAACGAGATGAAGGGAATACTATTTTGTTAATTATTTGTTTATTTTTAATTAACTAAAATATCTTCTAGAAAAATTAATCAATAAATAATAGAGAGAAAAAAAAGGTAGTAATTGCTACTACGAAGTACGGAGTATAAATTTTGTCCGCTTGTCGGGGTAATATTAGCAAAATGAACCGTGTAATGAACGGAGGAGAATATTGTTGTATTGTAGTAGGCGAAGATGGATAAAAATAATGCATGTAATCAGGGGCGGACCCAGGAATGATTTGTTAGTGGGGCTGACTACCTTATTACCGAAAAAAAATGTCATACACGGAGTATGTAACACATAAAAATGTTTAGATAATTTTTTTTACCGTCATCAAATTTTGCACCCTTGGATTTGATAATTATTTGACTTCAATATATCTATACCATCATCGTAAACATTCATATTATAAATAGATAACTAAACGAATTTTCTAACATGGTCCAATTAGGCACACGTTAATAATGATTTAATTACGGAAAATTTAATTTAGCAAATGATAATATTCTAACAAATTGATATATTAATTCATACTACGTATTTACCATACTTAGATAATATATAGGTTAATTATTTCCGTAATTAAACCATTAACTCGACGCATCTAAAAAAACCGATAAATAAATAGGAAAACTTTCTAAACAAATTGTCAGTCGATAAAATGAGAAACATAGGTTAGCTTATACCAAGGTTAAGGGAACCAATGAGAGAGTGACATGTACAGCAAAACTCATGAGAATGATCAAATTGAATATAAAAAACATCCCTAAAATAAAAAGGCAAACAATGAGCCCCTGACCTAAGGTCCCCAAGACCAAAGACCCCATCTTTCACCACCTGCGCTACGGACAACTCCCAGTTTTACTTTGCACTAATCAACTTTTGTCCTGAATTCAACTCGGGCTAAAGCCCAACTAGCCTAAGGCTAGATCCGCCCCTGCATGTAATGTGACATCTTTAGGTGCGAAATAATTATTCACTTGGTCACTTATCGTCTTTCTCTTAACAACTTAATTAAGAACTACCCCGTCTTTTATTTTATTTTTCACATTTCAATTCCATTATTCCTTTAATAATTACGATAATTCCAACGAATCGAAATTTAAAAATAAATTCACATCTGTCCTATATTTCGTGACACAAAAAATGTTAGAAAAATGATTTCTGGTTGTGTTTTGTGGAGGGATGGAGAATAAAAGGAGGAACATCCGGAGTAGAATGATGGAGCACTATTGCACGTTGCTCCTTCCAAAGCAGTATGCCAGTATGTATGTTATCCATGGGTGTTTTATTTACTGCTACTGCTGCTGCTGCTGCTGTTTGGTGTGTTATCTTCTGGCTATTCTTGTGAAAGTATAACCCGTGACATTTCCCAAATTCCAAGTCGTACAACGCCCCTCTCCCCCTGCCTGCCTGCCTGCATGCCCACTAAATTACAAAATTACAATAATACGATTCAGTAAAGGACTACATTCAATATTTCAATTATTAGTCGCTCTACTCTTTAGTCTACTTCGTCAAATGAGCCGAGCTCTTCTTAGCAAGGGTGTGCAAAATCTGGTTCGGAATGAAAAAATGGATCGGACTGGAATAAAAAATTCTGATCCGGTCTCCGGTGCATCAATTTGGGCAATTTTGGGTTTCGGTCCGATCCTGATCGATTGGACCGGAAAGACTGGAATTACATTTATTTGATAAAAATTCCGGACTAACCGGTCCAATGGACACGAATTTTGGATTGGAATTTCAAAAAAATTTAAAAATTCTGATCCAACAGTTTCGGTCTAGTCGACCAGAATTTTTCTGGTCCAGATTTTTTTAAGATTTCGGGTTCGGTCCGGTCTTGGACCGATGCATATCCGTACTTGTTAGATCTTCTCATGCCATAATGTAAAACATGGTTGAAATTCATCAAAACCCGTAAAAATCTTCTCATGCCATAATGTAAAACATGGTTGAAATTCATCAAAACCCGTAAAAATAGCTACGGACTACGGAGTATATAGTACTTGTATGTATATATGATTAAGGAGTAGTTTTCTACTTTGTATTTATATAATTATAATTTACCAGAGAGAAATTAAACAAACGCGGTTAGTTATTTAAGAACGACATATCCATGTCATCTACTCATCTTTAATACAGAGCGTAGTTTTTCGTATAAGTTCTCAAATTGTCAAACTTGTGAATACTTGAATAAAATGATTATTTTTTCCGCAAAATCACAGCTTTTGATTTTCAGTTGTTGCAAGAAATCTTAAGAGGAAATTTAGTTATTAATTATTAGGTTTATAATATACTATAACAAAATCTCACTAATATAATGAAATGGTTATCTGTTTTCTCATTATGTAATCTTATACTCCGTAGACCGCAGCAGTAGTTGACAGTACACAAAATACTTGCTGCAGAAGGAGCCCATTGCATGATCTTTCATTTAATGATCTACGTACGCTCACTATGATGATCTTCTTCAAGGGATAACCATATTTATGTCGTATGACAATTCAATTATGAGTTATGATTAATTATTGCAACATTATTCATTATGCATAATGCATGTGCTTTACATTATCACAATTATTTTAACGTATTAGTAGGTTACTTTTAATTGTCTGACGAGTAGTTTACATAGATCAAGATTGACTTTGATGAGTTTGATCTACTTAAACCGATATTAAAGTGGTTCAAAACTATAATACTCGTATCAAATATATTTGACTTAAATTATTTCAATCAGTGAAAAATAAACGTATTGATTTGTTTATATATATATGTGTTAGAAAGTGTATCATTCACCCTCATAAAAACGGAAATTAAATTACAACTGATTGAGCGTAGGATGGAAAATATTTATATTTTTCGTCTTACCCGGCCCGAAACTAGTATGAAACATATCACTAACTATCTAAACACAAATTAATAACAAACTCGCTATATGAGACGTTTCTCATAAACATTATTGAGTGACGAGTTTACGTGATTTGAAAATGACGCATCCTGTATGGGGCTTAATAGTTGCTCCAATACTCCACTACCTTCTAATTTCTAGTTGATGCATCAGTACGTACTGTTGATTGTAATCAGTATGCAAGGAGTAGTGTTTCAGTGTTTGTTTGGAGGGAATAAAAGGTGAATGAATGAATAATTGTGATCAGTAATCACCGTCAAGCTAAGGCAGCAATATGCATACTCCTACGTATAATGAATGCATCCAAAATTCCAAATTCCAAATTCCAAAATCCATAATTCTCTCCTAATGTTAGTTTCACCGTCTTTAGCTCGGCGTTGTATATGTAAAAGCGTTACATGTGACGAGAAAAAGCGTCACATGACGAAAGAGTCAAAATCCCAAGTGCAAGGGGACCCTTTCCCCTGATTAAGGTAGGGCTCCACAGAAGGCCCTACTATTTTTGTCGGCCAACCCGGCCTTGAGCCTTTAGTGATGTTATGTATCATCAACTTCTTATTAATGGAATACATCTTCCAATAATTAGCCTCGCTTCGGTGGAGTATAGTAAATGGATGCTTATGTTATGTTCATGCATCAAATTAAATGTCGTTAATGGATATATAGGACGACTTTATTACGGACTACTTCCTTTTCTTTTTTACGTGAGTGAACCTTAACTGAGATAAAATAAATTAGATGGGTTATTTAATTGAACTACACTGAAATAAATCTTAGCTGAACCAAACTAAACTAAGTTTTAGAGCAATCATAATGGACAAACTTGAAATAAAGTTTGTCATTGCCAGGTAAGTTTTTGAAAAACTCCATATGCTTAGAACTTTTACTCACAATGGAAGAACTCTTAATAAAGTTTTTACATGAGATACAAAAATGAAAATAAATAAATTAAATAAATTGCAATTGGGCAATCTTATCTTGGAGTTAAAAAGAACATGGTTCTTTTTTTCAAACCAAGTTTGTCAATTGATGAACAAACTTTTTGTCACAATGGACAAATAGTCAAATAAAGTTCTTGCAACAAACCCAAGAACAAGAACTTCTCATTGTGATTGCTCTTAATTGAATTAAACTAGACTGAAAGGAGCATGACCTTATCAGACTAGACCAGTTCATTATATCAAAAATGATTTTTTCAAAATTTACAAATACGCGCCTTGTTAAACCGTGTGAAACCATATATTTTACGTATACATATAGTAACATATAATAACATGACCAGACTAATAATGTGATAAAGTACATCAACAAAAAAATAATACGAGTAATAATACGGAGTATATAATAACATGGTTAGACTAATAATGATATGTGTATAAAATGATCAAAAGTCGGATGTATAGTTAGTTGTCATAGAGTTGTTTGCCCTCTAGTTCGGCCATCGTACTCGAGCCGGGCCTATCCGGCCAACCCAAATGGAGATGGGTTAATTACGTAGTAAGTATAGAGCATTATTATTGTAGTATAGCATGCAGCCATGGGCCATAGACGTCGTCGGTTAGCCGTGTTTAAGAATGTTGTCGGTCGTAAGTAGCTAGTCATAAGTCATAAGTCATAAGTCATAAATCATGAATGATACTGATCAACTCAGGAACATGATTTTAGTGGGAAAGCAAGCATTAAGCATGTGTGATGTATGTGTATCTTGATTCTTTAAACAAATCTAAGCAACCGGACCACAGTTCCCAGGCAGTAGCAGCTTAGCTGCTACCCATTCAATTCATTCACACTTGTCACCAAAAATAATATACTCGCTGGCTAGATTGATTATCAAAACTCGCTAAATCTGCTATGCGATCGAATATTCATCATTATTTTTATAAATTTATGATGAATCATGTATTATTCAGATCACTTGGATAGATTGTGAGAAAATATTAATTACTCTCTACACAATATGCATCATACTCCGTACTTTTTATCTCATTTACACTATTTTTATGGCAAAGAAAAAATTGTGATCAAAATAGGAGCGATTTAGTCTCATCTCGTCGTTTGGATGAGATAAAAGGATACGGAGTAGTACTTAATTTAGAAGCCAATAGTTAACTTTGGGCTCAAAATATTTGGCTAAGGAGTATTTATCCATAATTTTTTTAAATATATTCGTAATGACCTCCAATCTTGCACATTGAAAATATTTAGCTAGGGACTCAATTAGCAAGGCACGAGTGCTCATTATCACGATCCAACATGACACAGACACGCTATGACAAGCCATGGGCTATATATGTGCTTGGATCGAGGTTTGACAAATACAGTGTAAAACTGTGCATAGTCCATGCAGGACCACCAACCTAGCTAGTCACGCCACATTTGGGCACGTCTAAGAACGGCACGACACGACACACTGTGAGTTGTACGTGGACTATGCCTGATTAGTGATTTACCATTCTCATTCCACCAACACAACATAAATACATAATAGGGTACAAAGAACACCTTCCCATGCTTGTGTTGTGCCATCTTCTCCTTTAGACACGACCCATTTCCATCTCTACCAACGACCAATAAAAATAATTGGTAGTCTTCAAGGGAAGAAGACAAAATATTCGTTTTAAAGTTAAAATAGGCCAAACATATATCAATACAACACATTACCTATTGATATTTTTAGGATTATTTTTGATTAAAAATGGTTCTACATACCTATAATCATTTGAACAATTAAAATTAAGTATTGTTCCATTGACTTGTGTAGTCTTACACCACCAGAGTGTTTAAAGACTTTGATCCTCCTTAAAGGTGGTTAGATTCCACTACTGCTTCACTAGTGTCACACTCTCAAAGTTGATTTTCTTTAATTAATGATAATGATAATTAAATCACCCCTCTTCAATAATTAAATAAATAAATAAAAACTACTCGTAATTAACAATAAGTTTCTCTTGTGACAAGTATATCCGTCACAAGGATATGACAGATGAAGTATTATTCACTCAATAGGTAATCACATGATATTTTTTATTTTCTATGCATTATGTTTTTTTGTCCTATATACACTAATTATCCGTTACATATTTGTGACGAATTTGACCATCACAAATAAGAATTGATTGGTGAGGTTTGAACACGAGTAGAAAATAGATGAGTCATTGAGTCACAGAATCAGAGTACATTTTGCAGATCGACCCACCTCCACCTCCACTCCCTCTCCCTAAAACCCCCCACACACCCAAAAAAAAGCTTTATTTTGGTATGGATATATAGCATCCCATGTAGATGCAGATGTAAGCGCGTTGTATATATTTGATTGAATTGGGAGGAAGGAAATAGCAGAAATTATTTTATTTATTTAATTATTTAATTTAATTGTATGAATTAGGGGAGGGTGGCATTAAATGCTGGAAGCATCTCCTACTTATTCAGAGTAGTAGTACTCTTACATTTACATTGATGAGTATTTTAGGAAGAGAAGAGTGATGGAGTAATAGTAAGGAGTGAGTTGCAGTAATAGTGTGTGGAGCTTTTACTTCTAAACTAAACTAAACTTCCATTCTCTATTCTATTCTCTCTTTTTCACTTCATTCATTCATTCATCCATCCTCACTCCTCCTCACCCGACTTTCAATTCATAATTCTTCTCAAATTCTCAATCTTTATTGCTTTTTAATGGTGGTCTAGATTGACAAAAGTTACTACTGTAAAAAGGGTAAGTTTACTCCAGTAAGGTGCCACTTCTTTTTATTATATTCCAAAGTTTCAATCTTTTTTACTTTTCTCTTCTGGGGAACCCTTCATCTCACTTTTTCACTCAGCTCCCACCTTTGTCTCTTTTATCCAATATTTTATCTTTTTTTTTTATTATTAATCATGCTTGATTTTGATCTTCAATTGGGTGGTGGTGTTCATTTACTCCCAAGAGTAAATGATGAATGGGTTATGTGTAGAATTAATAAGTGTTGCAGAATTCATTGATGATGAATTAACCAAATTCACTCATTTTTCCTTATATGTTTGTTTATAGGGGGGGTCCTTTTCAGTTGGTTGTTTAAATTTGTGTTTAGCAAGATTAGTTAGATCTTCATCTACTTACTGGGATTACACTTATATACACACTCCCTCTGTCGTTAGTAGTATTTTAATCAAAGGACAACAAATGAACGAGACGGAGGGAGTATTATTTTACTCTAATTGCTCCTTGTAGGTTGCTAACTTGCTATAATTTTCTGATTGCAATTCTCATTTCATTTGAAAAACTTAAACTTCTTGTGTTACAGGTTGATGAAACATTTCTGGTTCTTTTTTGTAATTACAATTTACAAATTCATTAATAAATGCTTGATTGGATCTGCTCTATTATGTAGTTATGTTATTTCCCACTAATTCTCAAATGAGACGGTCTAACAATCAGTTTATTATTCTCTTATTTCGCTATTCATTTTGTTGCATTTTTCAACGCTTTGTGCTAAATTATGGTGTAGTTTTATGGGTGAGATCGCCTGGGTGACAGTTTACTGTGGATGGTTTTTAACTCTTTGATCATTTTAAGAGTTAAGCTAACTGACGTTTGCAGTTTGTTATAATTAGTAGTGCGTAGAGGACTCGAGTGTTATTTACTTGTTTCACTGAAATTTTGGAGCTGCCATTGCAGGATTCTTTTCTGTATAGAAAATGTCAAGGCCTCTGCATAGAGGCGTATCAGGGGAGCAGCGACGGTTTTCTGTTGGTAGCCATGGTTCTTTGGACTCAGATGATTCACAAATGAAAGACAAACCAGTAAAGGAGGACGACTATGCCCCGAATTCTTTGTCGGATAATAGCTGTTTTAAGCAATCATTTCGATTACTTTCTTCTGATACTGCCTCTTCAAAGTTGGGTGTCAATGAAAATGGTTTCGCCAATCCAAGAAGTCGGCATAAGTTGGCAATGGCTCTTCTGAAGACCAGTCTAGTCCTCATAGTGATTCTGGCTTTAGCAGGGTCGTTTTGGTGGACAATTGCGATAACAACATCGTCTAGAGGCCATATATACCATAGTTACAGGAGACTGCAAGAGCAACTCGTGTCAGATCTTACGGCTATCAGTGACATTTCTCAGGGGCCCTCCAGAGTGACAGAATTAGATTATTGTAATGAAGAGTTTGAGAATTTTGTGCCATGCTATAATGCCTCAGAAGGTCACGAGCATGATCGTGAGTGTGAGCACAGCCTGAAGCAAAACTGCTTGATTTCACCTCCTAAGGGTTATAGAATGCCTCTTAGATGGCCTACTGGAAGAGATGTCATTTGGGTTGCAAATGTCAAAATTAGTGCCCAAGAAGTACTTTCTTCTGGAAGCTTGACCAAGAGGCGAGTCCGTAAACTGTGATTTTGATATTTGCATTATTTGTGGTTCTGTGATGTACATATACATGTTAATTATTTTCTTTCGGGTGCTAATTGCAGGATGATGATGTTGGATGATGAACAGATCTCTTTCCGCTCTGATTCTCTGACATCAGATAGCATCGAGGACTACTCTCATCAAGTTGCTGAAATGATTGGGTTAAGTTCTTCTAATTTTGTGCAAGCAGGGGTATGTTTATTCTTTTCACACGGTTGTGTTCTTTCTTCATAATATGGTTAGTGCGCAGTATAGGTGTTAGCGAGAGATGATGTTCCTAGAAGCAAATGCCTTCTCTTCTTTGTTGTCCTTCACATAATTTTGTAGGATGAGTGAGAGATTCATGAGTAAAACTCCGAAACCTAGATGTATGGGTAGCATTTGCACCATAAAGCTTGTGATCCTTCACAATGACTCAGAATTGACAGATCTTGTCATACTCATGTAGATTAGTTTGTGTTGGTAATATCTAGGGGTCAAATCCCAATTCCCTAGGATCGAGGTGTGAAAGGTGTGCACTTTTGAGGATTTGTGATCATGATTAATGTATTCTTCGGAATAATTATCATCGTCAACTAATACAATTGAGTTGTTGTTCTGTTTGACTTACCCATTTCACGTATGAAAATGCATTTGTTAGGTCCCTCTTTTCTTCTCCAAAACAATGATCATGATTCATGAGACATCATTCTTTTCACGCAGGTACGAAATATCCTAGACATAGAATGCGGTTTTGGTACGTTTGGAGCACACCTGTTTTCAAAACAGTTGCTTACAATGTGCATTGCACCCTACGAAGCTTCAGGTAGTCAAGTACAGCTCACACTTGAACGAGGTCTTCCAGCAATGATTGGTTCCCTCAGTAAAAATCAGTTGCCATTTCCGTCGCTTTCTTATGATATGGTTCACTGTGCTCGATGTGCCGTTGACTGGGATCTCAAAGGTACTACCCTCTTTTTCAATGTAAAAAGAAACTCTACGACGAACACTTTATTGTCGAGTTCAGTAGGTCAAGTGAGTTGATATATATTCAAATTGCTCATTTCTTGCAGATGGTTTGTACTTAGTTGAGGTTGATAGAGTGTTGAGACCAAGTGGATATTTTGTGTGGACTTCACCTATTACCAATGCCCGTAATAAACAGAACCAGAAGAGATGGAATCTTGTCAATAGTTTTGCTCAGAACCTTTGTTGGGAATTGCTATCGCAACAGGACCAAACTGTCGTGTGGAAGAAGACTGCCAAACGAGGTTGCTATTTCTCGAGGTCAGTTTTTTTTTCAAAATCTAGTTTTCTTTCTATGTGGAGCATTGCTTCAACAATCTGCAGGTAAGTAATAGGTGGTGTTTCTATCTTGAATTTCAGGAAACCTGGTACTGTCCCTACTGTATGCAGCAAGGGTCAGGACATCGAATCTCCCTATTATCGACCTCTTCAAACATGCATAGCCGGGACCCACACCCGTCGCTGGCTTCCTATTGAGGAACGGTCAACATGGCCTTCGCGAGCAAAGCTGAATGAGAAGGAGCTTCGACCTCATGGTACGTCGAGCCAAATTAATTGCTTTTTTTAAATATTGTTTGATGCTGGTGTGTTTCCTATGGACTTAAGTTGATGAGTTCATGTGATAATCCAGGACTACATGCAGAAGACATGGGTGAGGAGAGTACGGTTTGGAAATCTGTGATCCGTGATTATTGGTCTCTTCTATCGCCTTTAATATTCTCAGATCATCCAAAGAGACCAGGGGATGAGGATCCCTCACCTCCATTCAACATGCTGAGGAATGTGCTAGACATGAATGCTCGGTTTGGTGGGTTTAATGATGCTTTAATGGATACTGGGAAGTCTGTGTGGGTCATGAATGTTGTACCAACAAGCGGGCCCAACTTCCTTCCCTTGATTCTAGACAGGGGATTTGTGGGAGTTCTACATGATTGGTAAGTAAGTACATAACAAAGGTTATGTCTAAATGTTTCAGCTTGGGTCATATTCGCGCATGGGTCAAGTTATTACTACTAATTTGATCAACAAAGAGTATTTTACAAAATTAACGATTTATTGTGGTACGTTCTAGCCCAGGAACTCTTCATTTTGACGTTCATGATCTTGATGACTTAATACTAGTCGTTTTGGGTCATATCGGGTTACTTCGGATCAATTGGGATCAGGTCAATAATAAGTCTAGTGATTTTGGGTCAGGTCACCTCAGGTCGGATCTTGTTTTGAATCAGTTTGGGTTGGGTCAGATCAAAGTACAAGCGCTAGATAGGAAGACATATCTAGTGTCAAACTTGCCATGACTAACTTTTGAGTTACGAGGACTTTTGGTCCAAAATAAAGGATAAAAATAGAGGCGGCCTGCATCAAATCAGAAATTTAACCTTAATATCTGAAATTTTTTGAATGCTTTTTTTCTTGAGAAATTGAAAGATGTTAGAGATACATTGATCTAAATCGTCAATCTGAAATTATACCGAATTCCGTACTTTGAAGATTAATTGATCATCCTTTTAGTTGGAGTGTTTGATGAAATGTTGTATATTATCGTGTGTAGGTGTGATGCATTTCCAACATACCCTCGAACATATGATATGGTGCATGCGGATGGTCTCCTCACCTTGGAAAACCGTCCCCAACGCAAATGTACCACTTTTGACATACTCATTGAGATAGATCGGGTTCTTCGACCAGAGGTACCTACCTACATCTTTCCCTTTTATTCCTCGATTCTCATATTTATGACAACTTGTGAAGAATATATGGTAACAATCGGCACATGTTTGTTTGTAATGTACAGGGATGGGTCATTTTCCGAGACACAGCATCTCTGATCGAGTCAGCAAGGCCCCTGATTGCACGACTAAGATGGGAGGCTCGAGTGATTGACCTCGAGACCAACAACGATGAGAAACTCCTCGTTTGTCAGAAACCTTTCGTCAAGAAACATGCAAAGTAATTTACAATCCCTAGCTACATCATTCATCAATGGTTGGTTGGTTGGTTCCTGTGATTATATATATTTATCGATATACAAAGAGAGTGTCACACGTCACATACAAGTTCAAGTTGAAGTTGAAGTTGAAGTTGAAGTTGGGCACGCAAGATATATTAGCCTGTCACCAACGCCTATGGATCCGTAAGGCAAACATAGGGCCTCTGCAACAGCGCAAGCTGGGCACAGGAGGAAGATTGATTCATCATCAAATTATAAGTTAAAGTTATTATACGCCGACAGATACTGGTGTTTATGAAATCAGTAGAACCGAGATGAGTTGCATGCAGTAAGTATAGTCCTTTGACGTCCTCAAGAGTGAAGGACCACAACTATTCTTTTGTAGAAAGATTGATTCATTATTATTACTACTACTCCGTATAACTTAAAAAGCCCTTACAACTACACAAAATTTGAGTACCTGCTCAATAATTTACACCCCATAGTAGTAGGGGTATATTTGAGCCTGTGAAACTCCTATACGACACAGACACAGACACAGACGATGGTAAAGATTTACTCCGTATATGAAAAGTTCTTTGAATTTTAATATCGAGCACCAAAATTAAATACCGATTACAACTAAATTGAACATCCAACAATTATAGATGGCACCCGTACCAAGATTATTTGTGACAGCGGCTTTCGATTAGATTCGTGAATCCATCTAACTTGAATTCTCATACTCAATTCAAACCCGTAATGATAAGTTCCGTGAATCTAAGATGTAACATGAATAACCGATACCAAATGCGGCAGCGAATCTCTCTTAAGTTGGATGTATCCATCTTAACTCTTAAGAAATATTTCCTCTGTATCACAATGATTTTTCCATTTTATTGTGACATGTGGATGTATCTGTTTCACATGGTAAAAAAATAATAAAATATTAAATAATTAATTAATGGGTTAAGATGGTAATTAGTTATTAATGGAAATATGTTAGTATATGATTAATATTACTGTATCAATTTTCGGAATTACTTTTTTCTAACGAAGCTTTACTCAATTCTAACGAATTTATAGTAACTTTTCCAATTTTATCCTCTTCATAATTTCCCATCCTAATTATCTCTCTAACTCTTTCATTCCTTTCCAAAAAATTCAATAATCAACCAAACTCCCGCAATTTCGATTTCCATTTCGATTACAGATTCTAATTTGATTATCAAGATGATCTTAATTTACTTAACTATTTAACATATTTATTGAGTTTGATGATTAATTAAACTTTTAAATAGGGTTTTGGGGATGAGGCGTTGGGGTGGCTGGTGGTGGTCCGTGGGGTGGTTTGACTGGGTTGCTCCTGACGCCATATAGTGACGGCGAGTATGGTACAGGGTAGCTCCGGCGGACGGCGGTGCGTCAATGTTTCTCGATTGATGAACTTGCCGGAGCCACGCGTATGTGCTCTGATGAAGTGGGTGATAGTGAAAATCTAACGTCGAAATCAGGGCCGAGATAGGTTGCCGATTGAATCTGGAATTGGATTTGAAATTGGCATGGATGATACATGTTCAGGGGGATTGGTGAAGATGGTGGGGATGCTGGTTGGGAGTTTGAGACTTGGGATTGATTAATGGTGGAGAGTGAGGGAGAAATGACGGGGACATAATGGTAATAACTCGTTAGAATTGAGTAAAGTGTCGTTAGGAAAAAACACAACCCTTAATTTTAACTAGTTTTGTGACCCGTGCAATGCACGGGATTTCTATAATATTTATTATTGGGAACAGTTGTATGTTTACATTTTTGCCTGTTATCCGTGAAAATCATGGGTGTATTGTAAATAAGTTGTATAAGCTCACACTTAAACACGATCTAATTTTCTTAAGAACTTTTTGGTATAGGAATGTCATTTGCACCAACATGCAACAACATATGACGCAAATTCTTATTTATAAGTTTCGGTATATATAAAAAGACAGCATGTTGGTATCAAATTTTGCATAAACCAAGATATTCATGTAATATAGGTTTAATAATTAAAGTATAAAAAACGTGAATTAGTTAATTGAACATTGAGTATTTTTTTATCCAAAATTAACTATATGTCAACGGTACATTCAATACTTCTATTAAACTTTTCCATCATGAACATTTTTTTACTTAAACACTATTGTTAGAAATTGTTACACTCTTGTAAATAAAAGTTTTACGTGGAAAAAGTTTTGCCATTGTGTTAACCATTATGATGTCACAATTTTAATACCATATTGCTTTAAATTTTGGAAATCTAAATGAATACTCCTACAACATTTTGAATATAAAGTTATTAGGTTCGTTTATTAGAAGGAACAACTTTTTATTTTTAATTTTTTATGTTTTTTTATCGAATTTATTTTGAGTTTGCTTTTGTGAGAGGTAGTTGTATATATAGGAGTTTGGGTGAAGGGTATGTTATTGCCTCATTGATGGTAATATGAGTTGGGGTTATTTTTGGTTGTTATATACTAGTATAGTAGTATGTGTGAAAGGGCGTGTCGTTAGAAGGGTTGAAAGGTGTTAACTCTTTATGTTATCTTTAAAGTACTATATTAATTAGGTTGGTTAGTCACAGTAGTCCATATGTATTACGTAGTATACTTTTGTATAAAATCATACAAATTGTCAACGCATCGCAATTATTATTGAAACACCCTACATTGATTGAAGATGTCCTATTTATGAGCTTTACTTAAAGGGATTTGAAGTACTACTCATATCAACAAAGTGCACTTTCTTTTCTGGTTTGCCCATGATAAGAACTCTGCAGTTAAGCGTGCTTGACTGGGAGCAATCTTAGGATGGGTGACCTCCTGGGAAGGTTTCCAGGATGCACATGAGTGAAAAGGACTCGTGTTGGTCTGTGGGACCAGTACAAAGCCTGGCGAGCTACCGCGGTTAACATTTTCGGCCCTAGGATTGGGTCGGGGTGTTACAATTATAATAAATAATAATGAAAAATATAAAGTGACAAAATAATGTTAGTGATTGTTGTAACTAATAAAGGATCGATAGAGGTCGTGATTTTAGGATATGGAGAACATATATATAAACTCTCTCACATTTTATACAAAAAATATCCAATTTATAAAGATCGATGAAAGTTTATAGCAGAGTAATCAACGTTAATATGTAATTTATAAATTATAATGTAAATTATTATTGTTTAAATTAATTAATTAATAATAACATATCTTAATGTACTTTAACGATAACAATTAATAACGTACTATTTAGTATGTGCTTATGATAAGTGTGGTTTGTAGTGCCTATTTTGTAGTGTTTTGGTCCCATTTTCCTTGTGGAATCGCTCCTGGAGCGATTTATGGGCTTCTCATGCTTCCTTTAGTTCGTTTCAGGTTCCCGAGACCGATTTGGAAGAGTTGGAGCGATTTCGACTCGATACATACACATTTTGGAGCCAATGAGATAAAGGAACGATGACTCGATGCTTTGGAATCGACCCCGAGACCTTGGGACCCAATCCCGAGCCTCCGAGACCCGATCCCGAGTCCCGAGAATCGATGAGAAGTCCATGTGAGGCAAGGAGGAACCAAAAGGGTCATATTGGAGGCCTACAAGACTCATCCCCGACGGGTATGCACCTCATCCCGTCGGGGATGAAGTGCGTGTTTAAGGGTGTCACTGTGGGTCCGTCCCGGTCGGGACCACCCAGTTCCAGCCGCGCACCTTTTCCTTCTTCTTCCTTCCATTTGTAACCCTATAAATACCCCTTCTCTTGTATGTTTTAGCTTATGTTCTTCATTACCCACAAACCCTAGCCTAGTTTTAGCATAGATTATAGATTATCGTTAATCTTAGTTTAGTGCTTGTAATTTGGGAATTCTTCAAGATCTTCACCAAGTTTGACAAACTTGGATGTTTGTTTTGGGTTTTTCTCATTTATGCAAGTTTCCTTCTTCCTTTCATCTTCTAGTATGGTATAATCTTCTTTTCCTTTCTCTTAATCTTTGTTCTTTAATCAAGTTTGAATCTTTATTATTGTTTGTTCTTGTTCTTGTTAGTTTGGTAGAGTTTGTTTAGATATGTTTGTTTCTTATGATGATTCCTCTTATTCTTGTTAGTTGTAGTTTGATTATGTTAGAGTAGTGTTCTTGCTAGGGTTAGTAGGGTGATTAGGGTGTTAATTGGGTGATTAAGGGTTTGTTGGAGATGTGGGTGGAAGATTTGGGTTTCCTCTTGGTTGATGCATGTTACATGTTTTATGAAATGCTTGAATGACTAAGTAAGTTAGATTGCTTGTTTTTCTTGCCTTTCCCTTGTGGGTGTTAGTTTGTTGTGGGTTCGGTTCCCTCACTAAGTTGCGAGAGCCCGGTGAGGATGACCCCTAGGTCGGTCTAAGTTGCGACCGCCCGGATTCGATCTAGGCCATAGCGCGCTAGAACCCCGTTTGTCATGTGTGTTGCCAAAATGGGTTCCATGAGGAACCTCTAGGTCGGTCTAAGTTGCGAGAGCCCGGACTACACCTAGATTACCCTACTACCTCCTTCACTCTAGCTCTTCCTCGACCATTCCGTTACCCCTTTGACCCCTACCTAATCCTAGTCTGTTTCCTTAGTTGTTCTCTCCGTTACCGTAGTCATAGCCTTAGCCTTCTCGCCTTCCTATTACTCTAGTTTAGCTTAGCTCGTTGACTTAGTCTCGTTTTTGGGCGAACTTAGTCTAGACGCCTCTACCGTCCCCGTGGATTCGACCCGACTTACCCTAGCTACCCTAGTTAGGTTTTGCCGGTTAATTATTTGACGGTTGGGATCCGCGACAAATCCCTCCCATCAGCTTATTTGCTTGCTTTTATTTAAAAGGCACATTTTCTCATTGAATGATGATGATGTGGCTTTCCCATATGCACTTAAGAATGATGATGTGGCTTTCTCATATTCACTTAAGAATGAATATTGTTTTTTTTTGTTCCACGAAGAGCACACTTAGTCGCATTACAATATTGGGGGAGAGAGATTCGAACCTGAGACTTACTGTCCCAAAGCACCTAGCTCTAACCACTAGGCTAAGACATCTTCGGTTAAGAATGAATATTGTAAAGGGATGTAAGACTTGTCTTTTTATTATATATAGAGATATAGATGATGTTAATCCTTGTAGTTTGGATTTATTAGTGAAGTAACTGGTTTTGTTGTCCGCGATATTCGCGGGGTTATTTAAATAATACTATGATGTATTTTATATTTAACAAAAAAAAATTATTTATCAGTTTATCACTGATTAAATCTTCTTATAAAAAAAATATACAGAGTAAAATTAAAGAAATACGCAGTAAATGAAACGAATTACCTCCGTTCGGTTGAATTGTTTGCCTCTCGTTTGAACACAAAAACCAATAATATAAATCCCTAAAAAGGCGAATCTACTCCTAAACATTGACAATAAGCATCGTATAAGTGCTTGGATATGGAAAACTGATGAGGGGTAGTATACTAATAAATGATCGAGACATCCAAATGAGGAATATGCAAACAATTTACCGGGACAAAGGGTTAATTGATGATTAAGTTATACAATAATAGTCGGATATGACATGCGTAGGGCGGATGACAGGTGCATGAAATATTGTTATAGTTATTAGGATTTTTTTAAAGATATATAAGGTGGACATTTAGAATAGCTATTTAGTGTCATAGAAAGAGTAAATAAATTTACGGAGTTACTCTTCGCAGTACCAATTTTACTCGACGCAGTACTTTTTGTACATATTTTTCCATTATATGTCATTCACCAGAAAAAAAAAATTCTCTTACTCTAACCCTCTCTATTGTAACCCTATAAATCATTCAATTTTTTCAATTATTATCAACTAATTTCAATACTAACTATACAGCTCGTTCAATTTATTAAATTTATAAAAGTATCGATACAAGTTTGATCGAAAAACAGGTATGGACGGTTATTTATCCCTAATTATTGAAATTAGGGTTATAGAAATCGTTCAATTTTTTCAATTATCACCAATTACCTCAAATTCCTAATTATTGAAACTAGGGTTCTATAAATAGTCCAATTTTTTCAATATCATCGATTCCCCCAAATCTAATCATACAAATCATTCAATTTATTAATTCATAAGATTATGGATACGAGTTAGATTGAAGGGCAATTATAAACTAGTTATTGAAATTAGTTTTTTTGTCTGGCCTTATTTTTTACTTACGTAGTACGGTCGTAATTTTTTGTACAAAAAAAAACCTTACAAATTGAGCATGTCCTCAATCAAAGTTAAAAAAAATATGTATTGCGTCAACGTTGGAAAACAAATGTACTGCGTCGTATAAGAATCGTATTGCGTTAGCAAAGTTAAAAAAAAAGTTGCATCAAAGATTAAAAAAACATGCAGTGCACGAAAGTAAAACAAAATGTACCGCGTAAAAGTAAAAAAAAGATGTATATTGTATTGAGTCAAATAGATTACGAGGAAAGAGGAGGAGAAAGGTAAGAAAGAGAGAAAAAAAGAAAAATGAATTTGAGGGGCAAATGAGAGGGACAAAACTGTAAATATCGTACTACGTTGAGTAAAACGCGTACTGCGAAAAGAACACCCTAAATTTATTTTGAACAAAAAAAACAATAGTAAAAAAACACTAACCCAATAAAACAAAGTTGTTTCAAAAGTAAATTGAAGTAATTTAAAAGTGCATGTTTTTCTAGTGTATAAGAGAAGCAAATGGTGAATGTGAGATGATTTGTTTTTCCATGTGGCGCTAAAAGGAGACTCATTTAACTCGTCTATCTATTCTATATAATAATAATATAAAAAAGCAAACTAAGAAGTATCATTTCTAATAAGTCGACACGTGGCATCACTAGATTCACTACAAGCCGACATGTGGCATCACCCCAACTCAATCATCATTAAGCTACTAAATGAAGGTGTTTGGTTTCTTTATTTTAGAAAAAAAATTCCTCTGATAATAAGTGTAATTCATTATTGAAGAGTAATATTATATCGCTACGGAAGATTAACAGTTGGTGACTTCGAAGTATCCTTGTATTTTTATCTATAAATCTATAAATATAATCAAAAGTTAATATGTTCCTATAAAAATATTTTTTAACTTATTCTAATTATAAAATACCAAAATTTAGAATTTAGCAGGTTACTTTTAGAATGACGACATTAATTACACAGATGACATTTATACCCTTCCCTCCTAATTAGTTTCTAATATATTTTTTAACTTAATAATAAAGACGATAACGATAATTAAACACATGACCAACGATGTTAACAATTTAAGCGGAAAAATATCAATTGATAACCAACGACGGTAATTAATGAGATTAACAATAATAAAACACGTAATTAACATTTTACAATTAAACGATCATGACGTAAATGATAATTAAACAATTATTTAACACTAAATTTAAACACTAAATTTAACAATAATAATTTAACACTAAATTATTTAACGTTAAGTTTAAAAATTATTTAGACAAATGATAATTAAACAAGTAATTAACGATTTAAAGATATAATTTACGTCTATTATAAATATTAATAAACCCCAAAAATTGTCCCAAACCTCTTCGAGACTATAGAACACTTCGAGGCTAGAACAAGGGGATATAAATTCTTCTCAACATAAAACAAACACGTCCCGTGCGTTTGCACGGGTGAAAAAACTAGTTATAAATTTACAACGGAATTTGTATTCGAAATGAGGTTAGGCGTCTTAATCTACATATATCAACCATTTCATTTTAAACGGACCCAAACTGGACCTTGATTGATCGACTATGGAACCGGTTTTACAACGGAAAATAAATAAATTGGACAATTACGCTACTGTGCATGCAAACAAAACCCTAGAACTTTGAGACAAAATTAGAGAAATAAATGGAGCAATACAACATACAAGCGAGCTGAATCTTCCAAAATCAATATACAGTCTACTTTTTTAGACAACATTTTGACCGTTTACTGTACTCAACGTTGCGCCGTTGCCTGTCATGTCTCTTCAATTACTCCTTCCCCTTTAATTACATTTACCACTTCTCAATTTACTCTCTTTACCCTCTTTTCTGCTTTATTTATTTCACCTTATTTCTTTACCGTCTCTGTTCCGGGTCACGAGACGCTCAAATTTTCAGGTAACAACATACATGTTCAAATAAAGATGTTTTTTTTAACCTTTTTTTTGTTTATTGCATATTGATTGTGTGAGTAATGCTGTCACTGTCATGCGTTTCGTTTTTCTCATAATTTGATAATGTACAGTGCAATGTAGATGATCAACTGCTAATATCAACAAAAGATGATGTCTTTGATGCCAAAAATTAGGGCTGGACTGACGACCCAATTGCAGTAATAATCTTTGAGACCGTCTCTCATTAGTGTTCATGTCAACCTTTAACGTAGATGGGTGTGGGGTAGTTAGGCGAATCTAGACCTAAAATTGTGGGGTAGCGAGTTTCTTATGCTGTAGGATTATATTTATATTAACGTCTCATATTTATAAACTTTGGGGGAGCGAAAGTATATAATTTTGATCATTTTTTTGTAAGTTTGAGGTGTCGAGTGTTATCCTTGCTACTAGCTAGATTCCCCTGCTCGAAAGGCAATACATTTGTTTTTCTAGATATTCGTTTTAATTGTAGTGTTGATCCAATTTCCCTGAACAATAGTTTCGGATTTCTATAGGAATTTGTGATTGATTTGAGGAGAAACTAGAAATGAAGAAGAAGAAGAATTCAGATGATATGCCAGTAGGGAAAAGGACAAGGCTACAGAGACGCCTTAGAGAGAAGGAGTATCGTGAAAGAAACAAGAAGGTTCGGTTGTCTGCTAGGAGTAAACATAGGAAGGTATACGCTGAGAAAAGGGTTTTAGATAGTGTCGATGACAGTGATGAAGACGAGGTTATAGTCATAGATGAAGCTGAGTATATAAGACTAGTGTCTGTGTCTCTCCTTCAATATAGGAATTGTTCCCCAGATGTGGTTATAGGGTTTGAGGAAAATAGCAAGGATTCAGCCCCATTTGTAGGGGATAGACCGAACTCTTTAAGTACTGGCATCGACAATGACAAAGTTGATGAAGATGGTTTTAAAGTTTGTGGCGGTGACCATGTGGAAGAAAGGGGCTATCAAACTTTGGGAATGAAACCTGTTTCCGAAGTTGTTGGTGATGGCGGTCAATCTTCGGAAATGAACCAGGGTTTTGAAGGTTGTGGTGATCATGTGGTTGAAGAGGGCTGTCAATTTTCAGGGATGAAACCTGGTTCCGAAGTTGTTGGTTTTGAAGGTTGTGGCAATCATGTGGAAGAAGAGGGCTATCAAATTTCGGGAATGAAACCTGGTTCTGAAGCTATTGGTGATGGCGGTCAATCTTCGGGAATGAACCAGAGTTTTAAGGGTTGTGATGGTGATCATGTGGAAGAAGAGGGCTATAAACTTTCGGGAATGAAACCTGGTTCCGAAGTTGTTGGTGATGATGGTCAAACATCAGATATGCGCGAGGGTTTTAAAGGTTGTGGTGATCATGTGGAAGAAGCGGGCTATAAATTTTCAGGAATGAAACCTGATTCTGAAACTATTGGTGGTGTTGGTGATGGCGATCATTCTTCAGGAATGCATCAGGATTTTGAAGGTTGTGGTGATGTTAGTGATGAAGGTAAATCTTTGCCTGTTCAGCCTAGTTGTGTTTCTGAGGATGATACTGATTCTGTTACATCTTTGGATGACGATGATGATGATGATGATCATAAGTCAAGTGATGAAGACTTTGAGGTGGATGAGGCTGAAATATGTGATATGTTTAGCCCTGGGTACTCTAGCGCAGAGGATGACAAGTATAGAAGGAAGACAAGGAATGGTGCTTGTTATGGAAATGGAGTGGATCGTGTCATTGTTGATAAACATGTCAGTATATATGATAGTCTAGAGAAGAATTCAGATGAAGATATCCAAAGGAGACTCGACGATAATGAGTTGGGCGTGCAATTGCTTTTCAAGAGTGGCGAGTATGGTAGCAACATCAACCAAGGCGAGTCACCCAAGAACAACTGCACCGGAAAAGAGAGAATGGGGAGAGAGCCTAAGCCACCCAAGAACAACAATATGAGAAAACAGAATAGGGTGCTCGAGCCTGAGCCTGAGCCACATGAGAACAACAATATGAGAAAAGAAACAGTGGAGGTCGAGCCCGAGCCACTTGAGAACAACAATATGGGAAAAGAAGGTATGGAGCCACCCAAGAACAACAATATGGGAAAACAAAAAATGGTGCTCGAGCCTGAGTCGCCTGAGAACAACAATATGGGAAAAGAAGAAATGGAGCACGGGCCTGACGTTGGGAGGGGCAACAGTAAAAGGTGTAGGTTGCCAAGGACGAGCAGTGAGACAGTAAAGTCTACTCCACCAAAAAAGAAGCGGATCAAGAAGTTAAAACCCAACGAGGCTGAAAATGTAATGATGAACACGATACTGGAGAAAGGGAATGCAGGACTGATGGATTCCTGTATTAGTTCTTCCATGACTGCGACTGTGAATGAGAAGAGGGCGGATCTTCCTTTGAAGTTTAGATTTGGAGTCCAAGATTCAGCGCCTGAGAGCTCAAAAGAGGTTTCAGATACAGAAAAACTCTTCCAGGATCTTGAGTTTGCACTCCGAACTTGCGACATTGGTGAACAGACTCCCTTTCAGGTAAGGAAGGTTACACACTGAGAATGCTAGCTGTTCTCATTTGCTATGACAGTGAGGGCTTAAGTCGACAATGATTATTCAATAACCCACCCGGCTATCTTGGTGATGATTTGCAGGACGAAAATGATGATGGTAATCAAGGGAAATTCTGCCATGAAGGCAATCATTACTTGATTCATGATGATGAAATCGGGATCAGATGCAAATACTGCTCATATGTGAAGCTTGAGATAAGACATGTCTTACCAGCATTTGTAAGTCTCTCAATGTTTTCCCAACTCTGCTTATGCCTTAGCATCAAATTTTTTAATTAGTGAACAAGTATTAAAGCCGATGTTGGTCATCTTTATACTGAAATCGGAGCAAATCTCGTGTCTATGCACTTTTTTTATTCACATGCTCGGTAATGTTTACATACTAATACGACATAATTATACCTCTATTTATAATACGAAGTAATAATAATAATAATAATAATATTATTATTATCATATTTAGTCTATTTATAAAAACTGCTGTGTGTTTTTTTCCATCTCTAAGTTTTTATAAATTTTCCATTTAAAAAAGGAAATAATTATACCTATTAAACAGGTCAAATAGTTATGTTGGGTTCGGGTTTGGGTTCCTATTTAAATTGGTCGAGAATTATTCAACCCAAACATGATTAAAAAAGTACTATGTACTTTGTATAGAATTATCACTAAAATTTCAGTATTAATTTATCCAAATATTAAATATTGCTCCCTCCGTTTTTTTTTATGTTTGCCCTTTTTAATATGTGTAATTAAAAAAAACAGGGAGAGTATTATACTTAATACAGTATATTATTATAAAATACTAAATTTTTTTTTGCCAGCAATCCAAAATATAAAATACTAAATTAAAAGGTCTGAAAAATACATTTTGACTCGATTTGGTGACCCTAAGTCCCTAAATGTTGGAGTACTGATTTACTCTATTCAATATGACCCGAACTCGTGTTGACTAAACAAAATTTGTACTTCCTTTACCTTTCTAAGATCTAATTGATCCAATCCATTATAACAAAATTTGTACTTCCTTTACCTTTCTAAGATCTAATTGATCCAATCCATTATAACAAAATTTGTACTTCCTTTACCTTTCTAAGATCTAATTGATCCAATCCATTATTGTAATTATCGTAATTATCTAATTGACCATGGGTTTGATTCTCCCCGAAATAACTTTTAGTAAATTAACTTTATTAAAAAATTTAAAAAAAGACGGAGTACTATCTCTAGTCAATGTAGCAAACCGCAAAGTCAAAATAATTAAATTTAATTGGCATGTGCTGAAGCGAGTGGGCGACTCACTGGACACCTTAACCAGAATAACGTGTTTTTTTTTGTTTTGTTTTGGTTCAAAGAATAACGTGTTTAGGAAAGGAAAGTCCTAGGATTTCCTTGTCCACCACTCTTAGTTTAGGAAAGTTTTGTTTCTTTCATTTAGTATAAATAATCACCTTTATTGTATCTCTTTGTTGTTCATACAATTTCTCACTCAATAACAACAACAATTAACACCATAACATACACGTTATAAATTCTGACAAACATTGTTTTGTTTGTTGTTTTGCATATCAAGAACATGAACCCATTTGGGAGAGGTACAAAGAGGAATTATTGTCAGATTTCTCCTGACAACAACAACAACCACAATGCTCTTGATGGAACCCATATTCCGAATTCCGATGAAGATCCTGGAAATAATACTACTACTAACATTCAGGGAACTGTATGGGAACTCATCCCTGACATATTCCATACGTTATACCCTCACCAGCAACAAGGGTTTGAGTTCATGTGGAGGAACATCGAAGGAGGAATTAAGCTCGACCAGCTTAATAAACCCACTAAATTTGGTTCGGGGGGATGTTTAATATGTCACGCTCCTGGGACGGGGAAAACTCGTCTGGCAATCACCTTCTTGTTATCCTTCATCAGGAAGTACCCGTTGTCACGCCCTGTTATTATCGCCCCTAAAAGCATGCTCCTTACTTGGGAAGAAGAGTTTGGTAGGTGGAATGTTGACGTTCCGTTTATCAACATGAACAAAACTGAGTTTTCAGGGAATGAGGACTTTGAGGTTCTGCAGCATGTTGCAACAGATAATGTCAAGTCTCTGAAGACGATTCGGGTGGCGAAGCTTTACACTTGGGCGAAAGGGAAGGGTATTTTGGGGATTAGCTATACATTGTTTGAGAAACTTGCTGGTGATAGAAAAGGGGTTGATAAGAATATCAGGCGAGCGCTTCTGGAGCAGCCGGGTATTTTAGTTTTGGACGAAGGGCATACAGCCAGGAATGATCAAAGTAATATTTGGAATGTGTTGAATGATGTTCAGACGAAGCGCAGGATTATTCTTTCTGGAACGCCGTTTCAGAACAACTTTGAAGAGCTTAGTAACACCCTCTCTTTGGTCAGAGAAGAATTTCAGTATCATTTATTACCGGGTAATAAGTATATGAAATATGGCAGGAAATTCGTTGAGAGGAGAGGTAATGTGGTCGACAGTGACAGAAGAATCGCTCAGTTGAAGATCAGGATGAAATCGTTTGTCCATGTTCACAAGGGGGAGATCTTGAAGAAGACACTGCGCGGGCTGTTTCATTCGGTTGTCCTGTTAAAGCCATCTGATTTGCAGAAAATCTGTTTTCAACAATTAAATGGGTTGAAAAATGGGCTCAGCTTGGATCATTTAGTCTCGATTGCCTCAGTTCACCCTTGGCTTTTGCACTCGTATGAGCACATTCCCGAATCTCTCAAGGTTTTACTGAAAGACCACAGCAAAAGCCTTGATGCTGGTGTCAAGGTCAGGTTTCTATTTGATCTCATCAATTTAGCTCAAGGAGAGAAAATTCTGGTTTTCAGCCAATTTCTGAGCCCCTTAAAATTCATCGGGAATTTGCTAAAAGCTCGGTATAAATGGTCAGAGGAGAAGGAATTGCTTTACATGGACGGGAAACAAGATGTAAAGCAAAGGCAGGCGTTTATACGACATTTCAATAACCCGAAAAGTGAAGCCAGGGTTCTATTGGCTTCAACGAAAGCATGTTGTGAAGGAATTCATCTGGTTGGGGCGTCAAGGGTGGTGTTGCTTGATGTGGTCTGGAACCCGTCTGTAGAAAGGCAGGCTATAAGCCGGGCTTACAGGCTCGGCCAGAAAAAGGATGTGTATGTGTATCACCTGATAACCTCGGGAACACAGGAGGAAGCCAAATACGGGTATCAGGTGACCAAAGACCGGGTTTCAGAAAAGATATTTTGTTGTGAAAAGGAAAGCCAGCAGAATAATGTGGGGATGATACCACCGAGGGTTTCTGAGGATCGAATACTGGAGGCAATGATTCAGAATGAGAAAAGCAGGAATAAGTTTTTGAAAATTATCTATCAACCTAAAGCTGATGAATTGATTGAGAGTTTCGGTCCTGTCAATCTGTAGGTACAATAGTTTCGGCATTTTGACTTGAAAAAACATACTCCTATCTGATGTGGTAAAATCCTTGCAACAGATTGAATTTGCTGATTATGTACAGTATATATTAAACCAGTGCCTCTTATGCCTCCTGTCTGTTTATTCTTCTTAGATTCTTGTTATATACGGAGTACTTCCAAGTGAAATTCGGTATCAACTACGCTTCAGCTATGAGACTAATGTTAAGGTGCTCGAACTTGTATGGGACAGTCTTACACGGAGTATATGATGTTATTATTAAGAATATACTCGGTATTTAGACAGTATTTGTGTAGATGTCGATGTTCTAAGTTCTAACTACTTTAATTAATTAATTGCATCTTCAGCGTTCTGTTTAGAATTTAGATAACTTGACATTGTGTATTTGGTAGGTAGCAAGTTAAGCTTCCAATTGTACTTGGTATCAGGTTAAGTTGATCCTCAACCCTAATTAATCAGCCTCTCGGCCGTCCCTAACCTCTCAACAAACCACCACTATGGCCACCCACGCTATCCCAAATAACGACTTATCGTTGTCCACATGCACTCTAACAACAAAATTTGATGGTACCAATTTCCGAATAGGAACTCCAAATCGAATCTTTTCTTGTAGGCTAAGCCTTCTCCATTTCGTTGATGAAGCACGTCACCTCCGTCCAAAACTACTCAAAAGGACCACAAAAAAAAAAAAAAAAGTAAAAAACCATCCTGAATCTCTTTAGCACTTCCAAGATTTTATAAAATTTGATAGAACTTTACCTCCTATACTCAATTTCTAACCCCAACTTTATTCTATCATAATTGAAGAGCTGAATTGATTTTGGAGATTTTATGACGACAATTTAGAGAACTAGATTTATAAACATTTCACCTACGGATACATGAATGAAAAATATACAGTCAAAATATACTCCATTTCATTGTTTTGTCAAACTAAGCGCATACTAAATCACATAAAAAATAAAGGCGGTATTGATCCCAAGTGATAAACCGGTTCTTTAAACGAAGCTACATGTTGGGATGATGAAGCCCACAAATGAGAAAATATACCCCAAATCCCACCATAATCTACCCACAATCACATTCCCTAATCCTGGCGCCATACCCATTCCATACAGACAACTTCCATATCCGATACCTCCACAATACAAAACCCTCTTCTCCACCTCTCTATCCCAAAAATAGTAATAATAAAATACTCGTATTAACAACAATGGCATCGGGAACGCTGGAACCCACGCCACAACCACCGCCGCCTCCGCCTCCGGACCGCCTTTCCCTTGAATCCATCCCCACCGTAGATCTCCGTCACCTATCTCAATCAGAACTCACAGCCCTCTCTCTTTGCTCCACCCACGCCTTCGACCTCCGCCGCTGCGACGACGTCGTCATCCCCAAAATCGACCGCACCGTCTTCAACGAATCCGCCGGCAGCCGCAAGCAAACCTTCTCCCGCCTCCGCCTCGCTCCCCGCAACCCTAACCCTAACCTCAAACCACGCCCCGCCGCCGCCCCCGTCCCCGTCCTCGACTCCGACCGCGCCGACAACGCGCGCATTGTCTCCTTGTTTAAGACTCTCTTCAATTTGAACAACGGAATCGTTCAGGAGGAGGAGGGGGAGGAGAAGGAGAAGGATGGTGTGGATGAGCTGGCGTTGGTGCCGGTGAGCGTGGCGTACTGCAACGACGTCGTTGAGGAGAGGATGAAGGTAGTGAAGGAGGAGGAGGAGGAAAGAGAGAAGGTGTTGGTGAATAGTAGAGGAGAGGTGGTGGATTTGGCGGAGCTGGCGGCGAAAGAGGATCCGTATGCGGAGGAGTTGAGGAGGCGGACGGAGGGGAAGAAGACGGCGGATGAGTTGTTAGGGTTTATCACTGAGGTGGAAGGACAGTGGGGGAGTACGAGGAAGAAACGCAAGATTGTTGATGCTAATGTCTTTGGGGATGTGTTGCCTAATGGTTGGAAGGTTTTGATTGCCATTAAGAAGAAGCAGGGTCGCGCTTGGGTCTTTGTTCGTCGTTACGTTAGGTATTTCTTCCTTCTTCCTTTTCGTTTCTGTTCTTATAGCGATTTTGGTTGTTAGAATGTTGAATATTGGATATTCTACCTTTGTGTGTTGTATCATTGAGTATGTTTAGATGATTCTTAGACTTCCAATTGGCGAAATGGTGGAATGTGTGTTGGATCATTGAGTATGTTTAGTTAGTTCTTAGACCTCCAATTGACGGTTAGTCGAAATGGTGGAATGTGTGTTGGATCATTGAGTATGTTTAGATGATTCTTAGACCTCCAATTGACAGTTAGTTGAAATGGTGGAATGTTGGAATGGAATGGATTGGATTGTGTAGAGAGTTGTAGAGTTGATCTAAGTTTGGCGACAAAGAGTCATGTTTTTGAGTGGGTGGGTGGCAAGGAAGAGGAACCGCGGTGTTAGTTGAGCATTCCTTGTACGTGCGCACTTGGCATTTTGGCAGCATAAGTTGTAGGAGTAGGAGTAACATTTAAGTACTTGGTTAGAGTTATGTGATTTATAAGAGCTAGTCCATGAGAAAGATGAAGTTGTTGACTTTCTTTTGAATCTAATCCATTGCCTTTCTCCATGCTCGCCTTTCGCACCCCGTTGCAGTCGACATTGTGGCACAAGTCATCTTAAGATCCACTTTGCTGTCACGGAAATGTGCTATCCCCTTCATACAAGTTTCCTCTCATGTTATCTTCGCCGTTACAAATCACATTCTCATTGTTCCCTATTTGGTCTTGAGTTTATTACTTTGCTGATCACCCGCTTCTCTCCAGAGCAATCCCTCTTCTTCATTGATTCCTTCCACCTTAAAAGTGGCACATTATTTAAGAAAAAATAATAAAATACACTTCCTTCATTCCAATCGATTCTGTATATTTGATTAAAATATAACTCAATGTGTCAATATGTTTTACCACTCATTGTATGGAGTTATGGATCACTTATTAACAAAGTGTCTTGTATGTAGTGGCATTGACTAACCATGCTCTAAGAGCTTAACGCTTATCCTCAAGGTCTACTTTTAAAGCTGGAGCATGTTGTTATTTTTTAACAAGATGCAAGTTTTATGGTCAAATGTTAGCAGTGTTATTCGGTTTCACATCCATGGCTCTTAGCAGCAAAGGTAGAGGAAAATTCCGAAAAGCACGATTTGATTTTCTGGCCTATATGCCACATGGAATTCCCATCATTGAGAAAAGTTGTCATGCCCATCATTTGAAGGTCTTTATAAGCAGTGAAGTTACCACTATACTTTAGTAAGAGTAGGGGAAATAGCAAGGTGTAGACCTAGAATTGCACTGATCATGAGTATTGTGCCCAAAGAGAGCTTTACCCAACTAGCAAGTCACAAAAATGTTCAAGACTTTAAGACACTAGATTTTGGATTGCTCAAATGAGAAGGGTCTGCTGGTTCTAAACAACATCTGAGTTTTTTTATGGTGGAAATATCTGTTGAGTTATACCTAGAAACTCGTTGTAAGCAATCTTTATTTGAATCTAGAAGCATCCATCCTTATTTTCTAGTCGATTCCATTGAAGTTTACCACTAACCCACCAGAGGTTACGTTGTCAACCTCTTTGGCATTCAAGATGGTCATTTCAACCTATTTATTTATGTGTTTGTCATTCAAGTTACCCACTAACCCACCCACTGATTTACGATGAAATCAGTTCTTCTGTGACACATGTGCTTGGTGTAAAGGTGGAATTTAGTGCATAATAGCGCATGTTGGAAGAATGCCTTTTATGCATGTTTCTAAGCTTATGTTTTCATCATTTATCCTTCACAGTTATTGAAACATTTTTATTCTGCTGACAGCCTGACACTATCTTGATGGATGTTATGCAGTCCTAATGGACGATATTTTGTTTCCTGTAAGGAGGTCTCTTCTTATTTGCTCTCGTTGACTGGTCCTCAAGAGCTGCCGGAGAAACCTATTGTTCAAGGCCCTGATATTTCAATGGCTGACAATGTGGCTTCTAAAAAAGGCCTGGATATTTCAATGGCGGACAATGTGGCTTCTAAAAATGTTAGTTACTACACTATAATTTAAACCCTTCGTTCCTTCTTTTCTAGTGCCTAAATTGAGTGATTTACCTCAGGTTGAAAAAATTGAAACAAAGATTGAGCTCCCAGCTTTACCTGATTCGTCTCGATCCAGTGATCATGGCAGGAGGCAAATAGACCTTCATATTTCTGCAAATCAGGAAAAGCAGCTGATATTGTCGAAGGATATTCAGCCAGGAAAAATGAAAGAAGCATGTTCTTCTGCTTTAAATTGTCACTCTACTTTGAATTGTCACAGATGCTCCGCTCCATTTGCTGAGAAGGTGGAGTTGTTGAACCATCTCTTATCATGTCATAAGAGGAAGCGACGAAAAGCTGGTGCTCCCATTGAAGACGAAGATCTTGTGAAAGATAGGAAGTATGAGTGCCAATTTTGTGACAAGATATTCTTTGAGAGAAGTAGTTACTTTGGGCATGTTGGAATGCATGTAAAAAATTACTTAAGAAGTGGTGGTGGAACCCCTGGTAAGACAGCCAAGCAGAAGATCTCCGAGACAATACCCACAGGTGAACTTCCCATGACGTTCTCAGATAAATTGGGATCAGCGGAAGTGAAAGATGGATCTATTACTGAAGCGCCTCAAACGCCTCAAATACCTGCTAACAATGAGCAGAATATACATGTCTCAGAGAGGATAAGTATTTCATCTCCTGCTTCCGACAAACACTTAGAAAATGATGATGAAGGCCAAAATAGTTTCTCTCATCAGATGGAGTTGAACGTTGAAGCTGCTGAGACTAATAAAAGTTTAGCTTGTGAGGTTTCTGCTAAACTGGATGATACTCGAAACACCAATGATAATGACGTGGAAATGGATGAGGCTGTTGACTATTCGAATGTAGAGCCTGATGACCGTCCTGGTTCTGACGAGATTTTGTTTGATGCTGATAATGATTTGTGTGAAAGTGCTCAGGAAACACATGCTGTTGATTGTGTGTCTTCTGAAGTTTGCAGATCTCCAGTCGCATTAGCAGAAAACGATGGCAAGCAATTAGATTTGGGTAACAATGACAGCTTTGGTATGGTGAATATTATGGAAAATGAGGGGATCTTACCTTCAGAGTTTGATCTGCCTGCTGACAATGAGCAAAAGTCAAGCAATCAAATATCTGCATATGACTCTTTCGTGAATGAAGTGCCAGGAAATAATTGTTATGATGAAGAGGTGAAGGGTAGCGATGATGGACTAACTTACGGATCTGGGAGTGGTCTTATCGATAATGTCGTGGATGATGAGGATGAGGTTGAGGATTCAGGAAGCTTGGAGGTACCTTCTCCTGTTTCCCAGCGAGAAGTGAGCTGTGGTGTCACAATGAGCAAGATTGAGAATCTTGGGCATACGGTTTCCGATTTTCCGCTTGAAAGAGGCTTAGATACTAATTTTTCTCCTCCATCTGCCAATCAACAGGAAGATATTGGGATGCAGAACAAAACACATGATTTTGCTGGCTTGGTCAACGAGACAGAAGCGGACCTGTGCTCGGACAGCCCCGAGTTGGGTTTTTCTAGGAATTATGTTTCTAATTATGAGGATGGGACAGTGAGGGGTTCTGAAGTCGGAATAGTGCAACCTACTGAGGTTAGAGGCTTTCAGTTTGAGCAAACCTGTAGTCCTGACATTAGCAGAGTAGAGAATATGAATAAAAAAAGTGAGGATCGTGTGAGCAACCTGTTTTTCACTTCAGGAACTAGTGGCACTCATTTAGATGGCAACGCTATGACAAATAACTCACACAATGACGTCTCTAATCAACTTGGGGCCTTTGGTAGCTTTGTGGATAAACAAGCACAAGTTTCGAAGAGTTTATTATCTTGCCTTTCGATGAATCAGCATGAGCGTGAAGTTTCTAAGAACAATGTGGGTCAAGTTTCTCCCACCACAACTACAATGCATTTTCCTGGACTTGATAAAGTGGAGGGCTCAACGTCTAATAAGTCAACCCTTGATTTTAGTAATATGAGTGAAATGAATGGAAGATTTCTTAGTTCTGTTCAGTGTGAAACTGTTCCTGAAGAGTCCTCACCTTTTCAGTTGTGGGGACAACAGTCATGTGGCCTTGATGAGAATCAAAGCAAAGTTTATGGAGGTGCCAGTAGGGTTGCTCAGCAAAAGAGGTCTTCTGGTAATGATTCACTCAATATGGTTGGTCTACAACAACCATCTGGTAGAGGAAATAATCTGAATGAGGTCTGTATGAATGAGCAAAGTTACGTTCAACACGGTGAAGCTGGAATATTCAGCAGAAATAATGAAACTAGTAGGGAGGGGAATTTTCATGGCAATACTCTTAATCTAGCCGGGTTTTCGCAGCAATATGAATCCGGATATAACTATAATAAGCCTTGTATTAATCAACAAAACTATAGCGTTCAACATGCTGAGCGTGGAGCTTATAGTAGCTGTGATCAGGCTAGACAAGAGAGAGCGGCATATGGCAATTCCCTTAGTCTAGCTAGTGTACAGCAATGTGACTCAAGGTATAGCTTGAATAAGACTTGTTCTCAGCAAACAATGGATACAGGGTATAGCTTGAACAAAGGATATGTCGACTCTGTACAGGGAATGTCTAAACTAGACAACCTTGGAGACTCTCGAGACAGGGACTTGATGATTGGTTTTGGAAATAGTAGTGGCAGACCTACTCAGACTGCTCCAACAGAATATTTGTGGAGATCGACTGAGGGAAATATTTTGCCGGGTGGTTTAGTGGATTCTTCATCCTCTCAAGGCCAGTCATCTGGGTCTTTCCAAGCATTTGATTTCCTTTCAGATAAGGTATCCTACAACATATTTCTTTTTACTTTTGAATGAACATACATTTTCTTTTGATTTGCACTAGTTCTGCATTTTATACGCATGGGTTATTTTGCATACGTTCGATCGTCTTCAGTCCACCATTGGCAAGGCCTTAGGAGTAATGGGGATAATTTTGTTCATACTCTTCGTTACGCATAGAGTATGCTCTTCCCCTAGAGATGGTTGGACAAGTTTTGAGTGCATTAATTAAAGAGAGCTGCCTGTATCTATCCTTGTTCTTTCAGTGCTCCAATTACATTGCAATGCTACTATTTTTCAAACTTACATCAATTAAAAAGGTTTGACCAATCATGACTCAGACCACAAGTTTTGAAAATGACGCTTTTGCACTCCAAATCGAAGATCTCGTAAAGATGATGAATTTGGGGGAAAAATTCATTGTTTTCAAAACTTGTACCCGTGAGTTATCGTACGTCAGTTATTTTGACCAAAAAGAGGGGTACTTAAAAGTTGAAAAAACATAGGGTACCACGTAGAATACCCTTACACCATAAATTATTTATTTATGGCAACCAAATCAGTCTGCGTCCTATTGGCTCTTCCAAAACTCCCACTTTCCAGCGATGTCAATGCACATGAACATTTGACATGATTCTTCTGTTTGATTTCAGGGCGGGAATGACTTGTATTCAGCTAATGATAAATTCGATAATATGCCAAGCTTTGAGGGGTTGAGATCCAGTGTAGAACCAATGGAATTCAGTTTCATGACAACTCAAGAATCTAATCCCCAGTTGGAACACCCAAAGGTCTTGCAATACAATACAGAGGTGGATCCAAATTTTGGTTCGTTTCCAAATATGATGGCGGGTCATGTTTTTACCACATTGTGTGTCTGGTGTGGAAATGAATTCCAGCAGGATCCTTTGGCCTGTGAAATGCAAGCTGGTTCAATTGGTTATCTGTGCCCAAATTGTAAGGCCAGGATGTCGGGCCAGTTTCTGTAGATGACTGACTCTCAAGTCATGATTTGATCCGAACCTGACCCGCTCGCTCACTGGTTCAATCGGTGGTTATCTATGCCCAGAGTGTTGTAGGCCGTATATAATTCCAGGTTCTTTTGCATTCATCCTTAGTGCTCTCAGTTGTATACAGCCGGGTGTTTGGGCATGTGTTCCGGAAAGTGTAGTCAGTGTTAGATGGTTCCTGCTCTGCTCGTTTGGCAAGCGAAACGGGTATGATTGTGCATATATGTAGCTTCATACACAAGCTGTGAAGGGCTTGGTAAAGGTGTAGATTAGGGTTGTAGTATCACTGTAATTGACACACTCCTATTCATCCTTTGTAATCCTAATCTCCTTAGCTTTCAGCTTATCTGACTTATCTTTTCTCCCCCATCTTGTAACACTCAGCCTTTTACCGGATTTCTTTTGATTTTTTTTTTAAAATTTGAATCACCGGAATATTTGTAAAATTAGCGATGATAAATATGGCGTAGTTGGAGTTTATCTTAGGAATGATAACCTTAATCTACATTGCTGTTAGTCTGAAACTCTTTGACAATTTGAGTCGTTCATGTCTTTCTTTACCTTTTGGAGTTTGTAATTTTTTGATTTATTATTAACATTTTCAACTTTTGAGTTTAAAACCATACGGAGTTTTTTTTTGTCTTCCTAATTTTTCTATTATTATGAAGGGAGCAGGTGAGGTGAGAATTTGGAATTAGCAAATGAAGGGAGTTGTTGGGAGATAGTGAGATTGGTCCAACATATACCCAATAAGTATGTGTGATGTAAAATATGGCACACCACACCACTCATAGGAGTAAATTTTCTCTCCGTTACCTCCTTCTCTGGACGATTTGGATTTGTTTTATGATAATTCAGTGATTATCAGTTTTGATGAGGTGGAGATGATCAATGATTTTATATTATTGTATTAGAGATGATGGAGAAAATTAAGAGAAAAAATAATAGAGATGATCAGCAGTCCGGCCCACAACCAAATGGAGCCACTAGTAGAGAACTGAGATATGGCATATTTTTTGTTTACTCAACGAAGTGTATATTTAGTTGTCTTATGATGATGGGATTAGAGATTCAAACGTAGAATTTATCATCCATAGTACTTCGTCTCACTAGATTAATACATCCTTGAAACATTTTCGACATTAAGATTTTTCAAATGAATACGATATACCATAGAATCGAATCTCCGACTTATTTTAATAACAGATTTTCTAACATGTGTCCGCTGGTCATATGTTAATATTGTTTAATAAAGCAAGATTCGCAAGAATCTCGTCCAAATATGGTAAATAAGAGTAATATGGTAATTTGATAGGATAATATCATTATCAATCTTATTTTATTTAATATGTTAAACGTTAGAAAAACCGTTATAATAAAAGGGCTCCTACAACTTGACCTAACGCTTGGTGATAGTGAGACATGACATAATCGCATAATAGTCACAACTCTAATTTAAGATAACAGGCCACAAATCCCATTCTCATTTCTCAAGCATTCAACCCCAAATTTGATGAAAGCCGTCCCTAAACACATTACCAAGAACCAACAAAAATAGAAGTCAATCCTCTGATAAACCATCCATCCATTCATCTTCTTCCATCAGATCACTACATCACCCCTCAAGTTTTGATATAAGGCATGATGCACGAGCCATGATGCCTTTATCAATTTGATTTTCCCTTTTACTCTTTTCTTTTTTTAATTAATTTAATTATATTATATTCCTCCCCCCTTTTTCCAACTTTTTGTTTTGAATCTAGCTGTTTTTTTTTCCTTTTTTGAAAGCATTCAAATTTTCGATTTCTTTCTCAAATTCGCCTCATTTCGTCATCTGGGTGGTGCTTAATTTTGCGGAATTTTAATAAATTAGGGGAAACTGGGTTGGTGAATTGAAATTAGGGTTCTTGGGTAGGGTAATTTTTGAAGGGTTGAGTAATTTTGATTATAAGATGATGAAGACCTTTTATTGGGTTTTTGTAGTTTTAAGTATGGTAATGTTTGTGGGATTAACTAGAGGTGAATCGGCCATGGCGGAAAGGCTGGATTCTTGCCCTGTTGTTTCAATTACTGATGCGATCTTAGGGTTTCAAGATTCCGTTTGCCGTGTTCATCATTCATATGTTGCTACTGTTATTGAGGTATTATTTGTCGATTTTCTGTCAAATGTTTGAATCTATTAGTATGTAATTGATTATATTTTGAATGTTTTGTTTCGTTGACAGCTGAATTGAATCCTGTGAATTGGAATAATTATCTCTGTCTGAATAGCTTTAGCTTATGGTTAGGTGATTGAAGTTTTGGGCTGACGTGAGTTGTCCAAGAACATGAATGTTGTGAAGGAGACCATCAAATTTCCAGTAGAAATAATGGTCTCAACATCTTGCTTCTGGTTTTCTCATCGTATGGATTCGTCATTTGTTGTGGTTTGAGGTTCAATTGTATGTATTTTATGGCGGATCTTAGAATGCAAAGTCATCATAGTTCGTGGTGCATATACATCTATGATCCTCTCTTTTTGCCCCGATTCCAGTGTGTTTGAATCTTTTGTTTTGGATGTTTTTTAACGTATTGTTCCGTAAGTTAGGTAGTAGCTCTGTTGGAGTTTGCTTAGTATTGGAATTTGGAAGTGGAATGTGTCGTGTTTCATCCATGGCCTTCTTTTACCAATTATATTTGTTTTGTGTTTCAAGGGAGATGAAAGGTCATTGCAGAAGGCGCTGCATTTGGTGTACAGTGGTAACCAGGACTATGCAGCTGTTCTTTTTTACGCATCTTGGTGCCCATTCTCCAGAAACTTTAGACCAAACTTCTCAGTTCTTTCGGCCTTATACCCATCTATCCCTCATTTTGCAATCGAAGAATCGGCTGTCAAACCAAGGTCTGAACTTATTGCTGAAGCTTTTACTCCCTAACTGTATATTCTTTTTATCTCCTGTGTGACCATGATTCTACCAATGCAGCATTCTGTCAAAATATGGAGTTCACGGTTTTCCAACTTTATATCTTCTGAACTCTACCATGCGTGTTCGTTATCGTGGCTCTCGTAGCCTGAGTTCACTTGTTTATTTCTACAATGATGTCACTGGTAAGTCAGTCCCTGTTCCTTTTTCCTATCGTTTCATCTGTTCTTGGTGCTCATTGCCCGCACAATGAGGGTTTTTATGATATTTAATCTATCAGGTCTGAGATGCTTAATGACTTGTATGTAGGAATAGAAGGAGACCCGAGAGACGCTTTACCAGTTGACAAAATTGTAAGTACTTCAAATCAGGAAACAAACAATTATGAAGAGGTAGAGGAATACCCTTTCTCTTGGGCAAGATATTTCGAAAACCTATTCCGACAACAGACATATCTTGCTTTAGCCACCGCATTTGTGCTCCTAAGGTTGACGTTCCTCGTAATTCCGTATATCCTCGAGTTTCTTCGGTGTACTTGGAGAAGATATATGGAGCATGTTAGGGTAACAGCCTTGTGGGAGCATCCTTTGCGCTACTTAAATAGGACCAAACAAGTTTTAGGCTCTTTTAGGGGTCCTCGAAAGGCAAACTTCCAAGAGGGGGCTATAAATGCCCGAGCATGGGCATCGAAATCACTAGCTTCAGCCGTTTCTATTGGAGGTGATGCAAGTGCCAGTCGAGCCGCTGCAACTAGTGCAAGTCACTAAACATCCTCAACCTTAACTTGCTGTGATCCAAGTAATTCAGAGGATGAGCGAGGTTCTAATGGATGGAGTTCACGAACAAGAAACATCATCTTCGTCATTTGTGTACAATTTGAGCAATTTCAACTGCATGGATGTATCGTTTTTCTTGTATCATGGTATTATCGATTTTCCATTATAGCCACTGTCTGAGTTAAAACCTAGTACAGGGATGTATCAGCTAAGCTTCCTCCTGTAAATGTGCACGTTATGAGTCGACTTTTCTATAACATCAGTGATGTTTTTGACTGACTTTGTGTCGAACTGTTTTGTTCTCTTTCGTGTAAAGTAATCCACAGGACCACTTTGTAATGTTACTAGCTTTCAAATCTTATCATAACTTCTGAGCTAAATCAGTAGACGTTGTTCAAGTGATCAAGTACAAGTTTAAAGCATGGATTTTGGGTTCGTGGCTAGCAGACTAATTATCGGAAATGCAGACATTTCTTGCTCTTTTTGTTTGTTTTGCAAGCTAGGCAATCTGGGTACAATTGGTGGGATGGGACGGAACCATCCTAGTTTGCGATTTTCGTTAGTGCATTAAGCTTTGCTCACCACAGCATATATAATAGGTGGAATTTGCTAGTGCTGAGAATGTGAAGAACCCGCTAGCTAGATACACTAGTACACTACGTCACTACAATTCATATAATTACATATTCAAAAAGATTGATTCTTTATAAAAGGTGCCCCTAAAAGCTAACTTTAGGAGGCAGCACTGAAACTCCATGTACCATCTGAGGAAGCAATAGCAGGCCGATTAGGGGGTGAAGAGAGAGGCACATCAAATCAAGAAGCCGACTTCACTGTAGAAAATACGAGGCGTCTGCATGCCATTTGAATCCAGTGGAACTTCAGTCACTCATTAAGCTCAACAGTTCCAACATCCTTACTGATGATCTAAAAAGGATCAAAACAACCCGGGTTAGATTCAGAGCAATAGCGACACCCAATCTAGGTCATGTACGATGCCTTCTACAAAGTAATATTCCGACATCAAAGGACGACAATTACTCACTCTTGTGAGAGACTATCTAACAGGAAATATAATATGAGACCAACCCGATTAAACTAAAATCTCAAGTCAACCTATATACTACGTATCAATTACAGCACCTCACTAAAACTAACAAGGAACAGTTTAACAACTAGCCATCATATGGGGCAATCTGATAATAATCATATCACAGAGATTTTGTTATATGGGAATATCGAATATGTGAAAGCACAAAAGGGAGCATCGTAAGAGAAAGAAAGTGGGTACAATGAGCTACTTGCATACTTCCACTAGGCTTACCTGAGATACAAAGTCTTTAATTTTCTGGTTCACTTCACCATCCAAGGCTCTCTCAGCTAGCTCATACACTACCGTGGTACCTTCCGGACCGTTAGCTTTCTCCTTCTGAAGATATCTGCAACATTTAATCCATTGCAAGGGGATTGACATCACTTGACAGTTCACAGTTCCTTGGCTTCGAACCTTAATACAGACATGCAGTACCCTACAGAGAATAATAAAACAAATACTAACCTCTGCTGTACTAGAGTCTCTAGCAAGAGCTTCACATTTCCGAGATCAGGATGGTTCTCATCAGTTTCTCGCAAACCCAGTCGCCTTAAGTGTTGCCACAGATTTTCTAAGAGTTTCATAGTATTCCGCCAGAGTTTTGTCAGTTCTCTTACACAATGGAGATGCGAATAAGACCAAGATCCATTTTAACAACATAATTAGAAAGCCCTTTATAATGTTACATTTAAATTGGATAGTAACACGGTTATGGTTAGAAATGTGTTCCAGCAAAATATTCATACCTTCTGAGATTTTGCCTCCAGCGAGTTGAACAATACTGACGATGACAAATGTAAATCCTGTCAGGGGTGCAGTATTGACATCCTCGACAAATTTCCGGTACACATCAGCAGGCAATTTACTAACTACAATATATGTTCTTGTATCAGCAGAACCTGTAACAAATAAAGCGGTTATTTTTGTAACCACCCAAAATAAGAACAGTACGAAAATAAAATAAGCACGAAGAATATCATAAAAAAAAAAAGCCCATTAGGAAAACATTAACATCAGGGAAATAAAGTCATACATGAGGCACTACAAAGCACAACAGGTCATTTGAGGGCCTCCATAAGACATGATACATAGGAAAACCTCCACCATTCCAAAATGCTCGGTGCAATAAATCAATAAATCACATCTTATCATGCAGTACTTCCACTTTCTTGTACCATTTTGTAAGTAATTTCAAGGTGCTGGATTCATGTTGCAGTGTTAATTTACTAGGTACTAAAGTGATGCTTTATTGTCCCATATTTACAAGCTATATGAAATTATGTCCGATCATTACATATCAAAGTTAACCTCTTTTCTTTCTGTGGCGCCATTCACTATTTGTACTTGACAGACAAAGAAAGGGGATCAGACAGAACAGTTATTGCCTCTACCAAGAGAAAATTGAATGAACAGGTTTAAAATGCCGTGGCAGACACAGTACAGAGTCTACAGACTACATGGTGTCCAAGGGAACACAGCTTTTACGAAATGCATCTTTATACTAATGTTGCTACGATGATATCCCTGATATTTTGAAAAGAACACCCACAAAACAATGGCATACTGAAAAACAATTTTTCTACATCAGTGGCATTGGATACTCACTCTGCTGTGAATACCGAGCTTGACTTTTTGATGTAGAACGTGTACGCTGAAGCTCCTTAAGTTCATAGCCAAAAACACCAGCGAGCTTCTCTATGGCTTTATCAATAACAGCAGCAGGAAGAGCACGGTGCCTATAATTCTTGGTCACTATTTGCGTTAACTCGTCCCTCTTAATAGGACATCCGGAGCTTTGGTGAGTCTTGAAAAGAACATAGCGAACTACCTCACCAACAAGCTTATCTGTTTCCTACAGGAACAAACCATTAATACCGAGTGTATCAGCTCGGCATCATCATCTTAGGGATGCATAGGGTAAGCAATTACCTCACTAGACAGGCCAAATTGCGAAAAATTTACACCGTTCTCGCCCATTCCTGAAGCCTACTAGCCAGAAAAACATCAAGTTATTTACTCAACTATTAATGCAAAGGAATAATAGCCAACTGGACTGCTACCACGCATCCAATAACCACAAATATTGCCCACAATGACATTCAATCATTACCATCTCAATTCTAATCAATCAAGCTTGTAATCTTAACTTGTCAATTCAGACATTCGGCAGACGTAAATTGACAATCATTAGGCCTGAATTAAAACTAATTGTGAGCAGATTTCTATGATGCAGATTCAATCAACTAACACAAAGGGGAAGTTTGCGGGATTTGTAAAAGAAACCATAAAATGAGCCGCATACAAGAAAGTTTTACAGAATGTACAGCGTCGATGAACGAAAATTAAGCAAATACCCAATTCAGATACGCATGGATTTAAAGTAAATTCAGATGATCAAATTGAAGGAAATCAGAAATGATATTAAGAAAACAATGTAAGGATAAGTGATGAGTACCGTAAGATTTGATTAAGCAAGTGAATCGAAGCTTAATCGATGACTCTGAGCGATTAATTTGGTGAAAATTGGGGATTTAGGGTTTTGGTGGAATAGAGATGAAGGCAGTTGGACGTTTGGTTCCCGCCCTTTACCCTTTGCCGCCAAAGAAAAAAAGAAAGACAAAACTCAAAGACAGAACTAGGTCTAGGCCGTCTAGGTGAGTTGGTGGCATATTTTCCACTTTTTCTTTTTCTTTTTTGGATTCCAAAATAAAATAAGCACATACTCTTGATTAAAGTCCACCCATCAAATACAATGTCCGGTATAATATGAGATCATTTGGATTTCAATTGAGACTTTTAGAGGTCATAGGATTGTATTTTTAAACATGTTGAAATCGGTCGAAACAAGTTTTATACTCCTTTTTATATTGTGTCAGAGGGTTCTCATAATCATTAGGTATTCTATTCTCATCAACAAGTTTTCGTCAAAAAAACATTCGCGCTTTCAGACAACTTTCACCACTTTCAAAAAATAGTAAAAATGACTGATTCTGAAGGTTATTATTAACGTTTTTTTCGGTCTTTTGGGTCCCGGAATAATAAAATTGCTCGATATTCGCATCAAATAAAGACCACACCAAATACAATGCGCCGGTGTATTGTGAGGATCATTAGGATTCCATTGGAAACTTTTTAATGTCATAAGATTGTGTTTTTAGACGTGTTGGAATCAGTCGAAACAAGTTATGTAGTCTTTTTACATCATGTTAGAAGGTTCATTTGTGAATAATATAATAATTAAATTGGAACATCTCTATATTAACCCCATCTCTATGTTTTTAGGTTCATCTATCAACCCCGTGATTTTATCATGGGTTTTAGACTATAGCTATTATTCCTGCACAGTTGATAACTATGTCAATATTTTATTAGAATTACTGAAACAACTATCGAGTAAATTTCTGTTACCTACTAAAAGTCATTCATAATCACACACATTTGTGGACATGACATAGGTCCACCCCGACGCGGCCACGCGCGGGTTTGGGGAGGCGAATGAATCTCCATATGAGATGGTCAAACTGAAATTTAAATCGAAGTAGGAGTCGCCACCGAACTTTGTGGGAGTTCGGGCCCGTTCGAACCCACTCTATGTCGTAGTGGGCCATATACAAAATATGGCCCATTTCCGATGTCAGAGTTTATCGGGTTCGTCCCTTAGCATTTGATACCGATACCGACATTATCGGATATCGTGTATTGAATGACTCTCGTTGCCAATGGATTCGGACATCCGGAAACCATGGTTCTGAGTAAGGGGTGGGGATACGTGTTGGGAAGTTCACTAAGAACACCCAACCCCGCCCGCACTTAGCGGCCTTTACTAAGATATCGTTCGTTTTTGGTGTACACGCACTAGTTCGACGGTTGAATGATATGCAAAGATTATTTTCCCTAGACATGTGAGAGAAAAATAAATGGGTTGCTAAGTCGTTTAATGCATGTTAAACTAATAACGTCATAGTTATTTTAGCATGTGAATTCGTTTTAGTCTAATAAAACAAAAGACGGAAATAAATTGCTACAAACACGAGAAAACGAGTTAGTAACGATGAATAAATTGAATAAAGATGTAAATATGCATAATTTTGGAAAAGACTTATGACACGTGATGGATTAGCACGTGTTGACCGAGGTCGAAAAAAGAAATATTTATCGAAATATGTCGCGAAAGTCGCTTTTTATGTAAGACTCGAAAAGAATAAAAAATAGAAAAGCGAGGAAACGAAAAAAAGAGACCCGGATAACCAGGCCACCGCGCGAGTCGCCTGACAGGCGCGCGAGTCGCGTGGCGGTCTGCTCGTATTTTTTTTTATTTTGTCGAAAATCGTTAAATTTTATAAATCGCGTACAAATATGGATTAATTTATACCTGATTCATATTTTCGATATTCGTCGTATTCGATATTCGATTATGAAATCGATATCGAATAGTCGGAATGATTTTAGAAAAGGCTTTGAAAAAAGTTTGTTTTGAACGAAAAGTAAAAAAAAGAATTTTGAACGAAAAAGATGTTAATTCTCTCCGCGTATAAAATCGTCGAATTTTGTTTAAAAAAGGATGTAACGATTTTATTTAGCATCAATGAGAATTAATTAATTTAGTTCTTTTTGGATACGATATTTGATTAGAAAATCAATATCGTATTTTAAGAACGTTATATAAAAAAATAGTTTTTCGTAATATCGATTATTAGAAATAAAAAATATGCGACGAACGACCCATATTAAAAAATACGACCGACGACGACACGACCCATATTAAAAAAAAACGTGAGAAAGGAAGAGAAGAAAGAGAAGAATCGGGTTTGATTTACACCCTCAACCTACATGCTTTGTTTTCTCGGGATAAGGCTCGTCGGAAAGTGGTTTAAACTTGGGAGCGTCGGGACGATGCGGGATGAGTTAAGGTGTTATTTTGGACGTGTGATGGGACGGGTTTCGGCCGGTTGGAGGGTCGGTTTCGTTGGGTTGGATTCGTCGGGAATTGCTTAGTATAACGAGGTGGAATGTGAGAATAGTTTTGTGAAATTTTTTGTGTGTCACGATTTTTGTGTCGTGTTGTGTGTGTAAAAATTTCTATCTGTTTTGTGTTGAATGGAGGGTCCTATTTATAGGTGAAGAGGTTTAGGAGAGGTGTCTTGCTTGAACAACAAGAAACACTGGTTTGGATAGGAAACGTAAGAGGTTGAAAGGAACGAGAACTCGCTTTCTTGGTGAAGAAGGCAAAGAACTCGGCTGTTTTGGCTGATTTCGGCCGAGTGTTTGACACTCGGTCGGTAATTGCTTTAGTTTTTCGGATAGAATTCTACTTGAGATCAAATTCTACCTTTAACGGAATTGTTTAATGTTTTCGAAGCTGATTTTTTTGTAGTATTGGAGTCCAAACCGGACACGTGAGGTGTCACGGCTGGTCCGTGAGTCTCGGGAAATATCTTTGACCGGGTTTTGACTCGGTCGCTAAAAGACGGTTTTACCCCTGGTACCGGATTCGACCCAAATTAGTCTTATTTGACTCGAAACGACCAACTGGGCCAGGATTTGAGGTTGGCTTTGTAATATTTGTACTCCGTAATAAGCCTAAACCAAATGTCCATGATTTCAAGCCCATATCCGAGTCCGTCAAAGCATGTTTGCGTCCGATCATCAACGGGTGTTTGGCGGGAACTACTATAGACACCTGGCGGTCAAAATGTGGGTGTCTACAGAGCCCCCACTCTGACTGAGGCTTGAACAAGGCGAAAGTCAGAGTAGCTACCAGGCCAACCGAGGATTAAGACCTGATAGACTTCTGATCGGGTCGTTTAGAGTCCATTAGACTTGCGTGAAGGGCTCGCCAGCCATAAGATAGAAATCATACCTGGGTAGATGTCAACAATGTCGCGGAGACTTTTCCTAAAAAGTCTTGGGTGTGTCTGTTTACAGACACATCCCATCTTAGAATAGCGCGGGGACTTCTCCTAAAAAGTCTTGGGTGTGTCTGTTTACAGACACATCCCATCTTGGAATAACGCGGTGACTTCTCCTAAAAAGTCTTGGGTGTGTCTGTTTACAGACACATCCCATCTTGGAATTGCGTGAGAGCTTGCCTTGAAAGCTCTGGGTGTATCTGCTTACAGATATATCCTGATTCCTTAATAGAAATGTTGCATGATCCTTCCACTGGTGAGTCTTTGAGAATTCTTCGGGGAGTCTTGGGGTACCTGTCTGTTGATACATAACAAATTGCATGTAACATTTAGGCGAAACACTGACTCATGCTGGGGAAGAAATGATTTTTGATTGATTTTTTGGAAAGAAAATGAATTTTTTTTGGAAATTAGAATTCTTGGGATGACTTGATTCCTAATCCGATTCTGACACGGATTCCTAAAGTCTCTGGTTAGGCCTGTATGCCTAGATGAAGTGTGATAAAAATTCTTATTCCCGTTGTGACTAGGAAAGAGATTTTCTCAAATGGCTAAGTTTTGCGAATTTTAAAATGAGCATTTGAAGAGAGAGATATACCGACCGACTCGACTCTGGACGCGACAAGACGAGTTGACAGACACGACTGGACTCTCTAAGGGTTGGACCGTGACTCGGTAGGGGATGGGCCACCTAATATGACAAGACTCTTAAGTTGCGCTATTCCGTAGCCTAGGCGAGTGGCAACACGGTCGAATCCTCGGAATGAGACTGATCTGCTATAGGGGAATTGCAGTAATCTGTAATGAGACTGTTTTAGCAGTAACAATGCTGTAGTCTAGTGCTCCTTTTGAATTTTTGGTTTTGGGGTACATCTCCAAAGTGGGTATTACTCCAAGTCCTGACAGATTCTCGTCTTTGACTGAGCCGAGTACTAGGACACACTACAGAAAGGAGGCTGAATTTTTTGAATTTATCTGGATTTTGTGAGTGGATGGAGGTTTCCTGCCTAAGAGAAGCCCCCAGGATGACAAAGCTAGCTGTTGAGAACATGATGGTGTCGTGAGCAGAATGATGGCGCTTTTTGAATGTGTGTCAATGTGGGTGGTTGTGCCCTTGTTGAAAGGCTGCCTACGTATTCACGTGTAGTGAAATCAAACCAAGCCGTAGTTCAATGGATTGAAAGATATATAATGGTGCCTAGTTTACTAGGGCTTTGTGTGTAACTAGCCACAACGATGGTGTAGGCTAGGTGCATTCCCAGTGATGTCTTGATCAAAGGGCTAGAATAGTTAGGATGTCGATCCTGTGACTGTGAGCGTTCTCCGGGGTAGCCCCCAGAGGTGGTGTGAACTTATTTGGGCATGTTCTATGCCGACTGCAAGTTGAGTTCCCGTGTTTGGGGTTGGTAACTGGTTTGAATGAGGAGAATTGGGATGAGATTTTAACGAGTTCTGCTCTCGGGGATTTTAACGAGTTCTGTTCACGGGGATTTTAACGAGTTTTGCTCTCGAGGATTTTAACGAGTTTTGCTCTCGGGGGGATTTGACGAGTTTTGCTCTCGGGGGATTTGACGAGTTTTGCTCTCGGGGGCGGGGGATTTGACGAGTTTTGCTCTCGGGGGGATTTGACGAGTTTTGCTCTCGGGTCTTTGTATGGTGATTGTGAATTTTGTTATGTAAAGGGGAAGTCGAGTAGAATGGCTCGAACTTTGATCGGAATAAGTTTTGATAATGCGGGATCTGGTTTTCATGTCTGGCCCTAAAGGTTAGGGTGTATCCTATGGAGCTTGAATCCTCAAAATTCTGGGTTGTCTCTAGCCTAGGTCTCGAGAAGGTCTTGAGGGTTGTAATGTGGGAAGGCTAGATGTGGTGTTAGCTGACCAGCTTGACTGTCTCTCCCCTATTGGATGGTATGGGTATTGATAATTTTTGAATTGACCGTTTCACGGTCATGGGTTTTTGAATTCTTTGGGTTGACCTCTTAGCCCCGGTCATGGGATTCTTCATTTGAGTTGACCGTGTCTGGTCGAGAGATGTTGATAATTCTTTTTTTGATCACGGCCAACTTTTTTGTTTTGGCCTTTTGCTTTTTTTCTCTTGGACTTTTGATTTTTTTGTCCAGCTTTTTTTTTGTCGGTCAGACTAACACCTAAGGTAGGGACTGACTAGTCTTATTGGATGGGTGTTTATTGTGGGAAGTGGGCTTGCCTCCCGTCTTGAACCCAAACTAGAAGACTGCCCAGATTTGTCATAGGATTCGATATGCTCCTGCTACGGGTAGTTATGTGGCTTTCTATACCAGACATGGAATAGGTAAAAGGAAAACACGGGTTCGGTTTCCTGCAGTCATTATAGATGTGCCTATAATAGTCACGTGCGTGTGCTCATAGTGTATGATGGTGTTCATCATGTTCTCGGAAACACATAAGGAAAGTATGTATGAGAAATAGAAAAGCTGATTTTTATTGAATTTTTGAAAAGAGAACAGAATACAAATGACTCTGACGCTGATTTGGAAATGAGGATGTAGGGTATCCTAGACTCGAACTCAGACTTAGACTCGAATCAAATCCGGACTCGGACGCTCGGTTGGTTGTTTGTAAGGTCTTTGATTGGAGAGAACGACGGGTGTCACGACTCGCCTAAACTCGGCTTTGCGCAAGTGCAAGTGAGGGAGTCAAACTAGACACGGCCCGGGGTGACGGGTCGACAAAGACTCTTGAACCGGGATACTCAAACGTTGATCTAGACGAGGTAACGACCCTGGCTTGGACTCGACCATGAGACTCGGACGGTGTATGAGGGCGAGTCCGAAAATGGGGCAACCGTGTTTGACCGCGTCGCGTGCTCGGACCAACCGTGGTGACCTAACCCTAGATGACTCGAGTATTTGTAGCATAGGTACGACACGAAGAAGGCATCATAAGGACGCCGGTGCAGGATGAACGTAGGGTACCCCTTAAGGTGACTGTGGTTGACTGCTCGGGTGGAGGACAACCCCCGAGTGAGACTAAAGACTTTGATAGGACTCAAATGGTGCGACATCTAAGTGACTCGAAAGTGGGGTACGTGAGCCAACACGTGTAAGACCTGATCCTTAGAGCAAACGCGGTTGATCGCCCCGCTAAAGGGTAGCCCCCGAGTGGGACTGAAGACCGACTCCTAGACGGGTGACTCGTGGATGGTGGACTCTCCATGGGTTTTGGCAAAGTGGGCCTAGTCCCGTTCGAAGAAAGATCCGTGTGTGAAATCCCCAGACTTTGGACTCGATTGTGTAAATGGACTTCCCTTTGTAGGAGTTTGTCCTACGTAGGTGGACCACCGTGCCTTGACAAATAAGGCGGACTTGGGATGGGGTAGAAACTCGTGATGTAAGATCGACGGAGTTTCGACGCTATAGATTCTAACAACTTATGACAAGACCCGACACTGCTAAATACGGGAAGTCCTAAGAAGAAGAAAGTTTTGAAAAGGGAATTTGGATTTGAAAACCGAGCAAGGTCGGATTGGAAGGCCCGATTTTTTTGAAAAATCGAAAAAAAGGTTACCGGGCCGAGATTTTGAATTTTTTTGGAAAGTTTGGACAGCATACCGGCTAAAAATAGGCTATTTTGAGTCAAAATCATAAGTCCTAAATTTGGTAGCTTTCCGGGTTTTGAAAAATAGATGGGTTTGAAAAGATGTGGGTTTTTGAAAATGACGGTTTTTGAAAGACGACTTGTAAATCAGGTAGCACGTAGTCATAGAAACAGTATAACGACGCCATGTATGCTCTAAGTCTAAGTCTCGGTCGGTCGAAATAGGGTCTATACCAATGACGATAGCTTTCTCGCAAATCAGGACGGTCTTCCTAAGCCGAGTTGGTCTTAGAACCTGCCGTAAAACCCATGCGAGTTCCGCCATCGAAGTCTTTAGTGCACCCATGTAGGAATGCACCGTGGTATAGTGGGACGTCGGTCACAAGTAACCGGCCCGGGAAAGAATTGGGTTATGCATGAACCATTGAACTAAAGCGTGTACATTACTATTCGAACGATTTCTTTTCGAGTCTCACCCTGAGGATGCCGATGGTAAGTGACACATCAGTTGATCCCCAGCAGAGTCGCCAAATTGTGGACATGACATAGGTCCACCCCGATGCGGCCACGCGCGAGTTTGGGGAGGCGAATGAATCTCCATATGAGATGGTCAAATTAAAATTTAAATCGAAGTAGGAGTCGCCACCGAACTTTGTGGGAGTTCGGGCCCGTTCGAACCCACTCTATGTCGTAGTGGGCCATATACAAAATATGGCCCATTTCCGATGTCAGAGTTTATCGGGTTCGTCCCTTAGCATTTGATACCGATACCGACATTATCGGATCGGATATCGTGTATTGAATGACTCTCGTTGCCAATGGATTCGGACATCCGGAAACCATGGTTCTGAGTAAGGGGTGAGGATACGTGTTGGGAAGTTCACTAAGAACACCCAACCCCACCCGCACTTAGCGGCCTTTACTAAGATATCGTTCGTTTTTGGTGTACACGCGTTAGTTCGACGGTTGAATGATATGCAAAGATTATTTTCCCTAGACATGTGAGAGAAAAATAAATGGGTTGCTAAGTCATTTAATGCATGTTAAACTAATAACGTCATAGTTATTTTAGCATGTGAATTCGTTTTAGTCTAATAAAACAAAAGACGGAAATAAATTGCTACAAACACGAGAAAACGAGTTAGTAACGATGAATAAATTGAATAAAGATGTAAATATGCATAATTTTGGAAAAGACTTATGACACGTGATGGATTAGCACGTGTTGACCGAGGTCGAAAAAAGAAATATTTATCGAAATATGTCGCGAAAGTCGCTTTTTATGTAAGACTCGAAAAGAATAAAAAATAGAAAAGCGAGGAAACGAAAAAACGAGACCCGGATAACCAGGCCACCGCGCGAGTCGCCTGACAGGCGCGCGACTCGCGTGGCGGTCTGCTCGGATTTTTTTTTATTTTGTCGAAAATCGTTAAATTTTATAAATCGCGTACAAATATGGATTAATTTATACCTGATTCATATTTTCGATATTCGTCGTATTCGATATTCGATTATGAAATCGATATCGAATAGTCGGAATGATTTTAGAAAAGGCTTTGAAAAAAGTTTGTTTTGAACGAAAAGTAAAAAAAAGAATTTTGAACGAAAAAGATGTTAATTCTCTCCGCGTATAAAATCGTCGAATTTTGTTTAAAAAAGGATGTAACGATTTTATTTAGCATCAATGAGAATTAATTAATTTAGTTCTTGTTGGATACGATATTTGATTAGAAAATCAATATCGTATTTTAAGAACGTTATATAAAAAATAGTTTTTCGTAATATCGATTATTAGAAATAAAAAATATGCGACGAACGACCCATATTAAAAAATACGACCGACGACGACACGACCCATATTAAAAGAAAACGTGAGAAAGGAAGAGAAGAATCGGGTTTGATTTACACCCTCAACCTACCTGCTTTGTTTTCTCGGGACAAGGCTCGTCGGAAAGTGGTTTAAACTTGGTAGCGTCGAGATGACGTGGGATGAGTTAAGTGGAGCAGCGAAATAGTTAGTAGTGGGAATTAATTAAGTGACTTGCATTATATATTATCGTAATTAAAAATAGTTAGTAGTGGATGGGTTGACAAATATAGTACTCTCTTGATCTGTTCCGTTCCGTTGACATTTTCTTTTATATTTTGGATCATTTTTCTAAGATTTTGGTTGATAATTATTTAGGTATTTTCTACGTGCTATTCTTGTGTTTTTTTTTTTACATTTTTTTATGGCGTATTCCTTTATTTTAGTTAAAATAACTTTGACTTGCGATAATTTATGGACACAAATTCAAAAAATGACAATATTTTCCCATAGTTCATTGTGTTTACTAGATCTTCAATTTGAGATTTTTTTTTGCAATTTCGAAATCTACTAAGAGTTATGCTCAGTCAAACGTTTTTAATAACAAAATAAACTTTGACTGGTCATCATAACTATGTGTCTCCAATTTCGGAAGTGATGATTTTTGTCCAAACTAGTTGTTTGTAAGAAATGTAGTTCGGTTTGAAATTAAAATCATCTCTTTCGAAATTCATAGCTAAGAGTTATCGTAAGTCAAAGATATTCTGACCAAAATGAGGAGTACAATATAGAATATGAAAAAAATACATGGGTACCATATAGAATACCCCTATTATTAATTACTCAGTTATTATTCATTCAACGTCAACCACGTATTTTCTTTTCGTTAAAATAATTTGTCAAAAAGTAATATAAAAAGATCGTAGTAAAATGGAGGGAATACTAGTATACTACTTGGAATTGGTTGTATGATGTTTTAATTATTTAAACAAATACAAAATGGAGATTTGTATATTTAAAAAATCAATTTAATTAACATTTTATAAATAATTTGACATTAATTAATACAAGATTTCATTAACCTTTAGTTAAACTAAATATTTAATTACTAGAATATTTCTTTCATTTCTTTTTTTTAAATACTTAGTACTTAGTAGTATTTGTTATACATATAAGATTAGTCGTTATTTCTTGATGAGACGATTTCATATTGAAGATAAAAAAACATTCCTCACTTGATCGACCATAATTCACATTGAAGATTATACTACAACAAATAACAATATATTAAACCATGGAACAGGGGAGCCTAAAGACGGAGTATTATCTTGAATACAAGTACATAGTATTATTTTTGAAAAATATTTTAACCAGTTTAGTAATAATCTGTTTTATCTTTACTATGCAGTATTATTTATTTATGAATACGTATTCTTAACAAAAACTAAACAAAAAATGAAAATAGATAATAATGAATAATAATTTCAATTCAAAAGGGGAAATACATAACTATTGAATGAGGAGAGATTACTATTTGTGAAGTTTACTTTAGTCGGTTTGAGTGATTTGTTAAATTTTATATTATTAATGAAAAATATTTTAATAAAATTGGATAAATAAATAATGCGAACAAAATGAATAGATATTTCAAAATATTTTAATTAAAGGTAAATAAATCATCAAGATAGAAATACAAACCAATGTACTCCTATATATATTCCCTTTGCAAGAACAAGAGAGGTACCAACTCAAAAAACACTAATTCTCAAAAAGACTTTGATTATTCTACAAATTAAACCTCTTCATTATTCCAATTTCAAAAGCAAAAAATGTCTAAATTATTAATGGAGAAGGAGGTTTATAGGGCAGCAGTCAACGGCGATTTAACCATTTTCGGCAACCCAAAACCCGAACATTTACTCCACAAAACCTACGAAAATTACAATATCATACACATCGCAGCCCAACACAAAAAACTCAAATTCATAAAAGCAGCTCTGAATAACTTCACTAGTATTCCAACCTGTGAGTCGCTCATATGCGACTCCAACTGCCACGGGGACACCTCCCTCCACATTGCTGCCATGGTCGGGGACCTGTCTGTCGTCGAGAAACTCGTAGAGTTTTTCTCGACAGAATGCTCGGTCGCTGCTACCAGCTGCGGCCGAGTGTCCCCGTGGAGGGTGAAGAATGAGGACGGTGATACACCGGCTCATGTTGCCCTTCTGTATTGTAAGGTTTCGGTTGCGATGTATTTAGTTGAGAAAGATGGTTATCTTGCTCGGGAGATTAATAATTCCAATGAGACATTACTTCATCTTGCTATCCAATACCAAGTTTCTGGTAATATAATTTCTTCCTTGACCTTTATTTCACAGATGATGACAAATTCTAGTTTGTGAAAGCACCTTACGTTATAAATTGTCCCATAAACTTGTTAAATAAATACAAATCACATTGCTAGTTGTCTAGAAATCCGAATGTTTTGTCTATATTAATATTCGTACTATATACCGAATATGTGATGATATTTGACCTGTTTTAAATGAAAACGATGCAAGATTATCTGTTAGATCATATAATTGTAGGATCGATGGAATCTAAAAATTTCATATAAGCTTGTCTTGTCATGTTAGACGATATCAAAGGCATATTAATACTCCCTCTGTATCAGAATATATGACGTTTTGACTTTATGAGGTGAGCCTTTGACTTTAATTTTCATGCTTTCAAATGAGTTTACATTTCATGATATTTTTTCTTATATTTTGAGAGATATTGAAGAGAGAAGGAGGTGTCTCGAAAAGTGAGAACGACTTATAAAAAAATACAGAGGGAGTAATAGAATATAATGGACTTCAATCATTGCGTTAAGGTTTTGGTTGAATTAGTTCCATAACATGGTATCAGAGTCAGAGTTCACGAGTTCGAACCCTAACAGCCTCCTAATATCTCAAACTCTCGAGTAGAAACTCTTTCTTTTTTTTGACACTATTCACAATTGAAAAGAATTTTTAATATTCTCGACAATGTAACATCTTGAATACTGTGAAAAGTCAAACGTTACCATTGACACATGGAAATACAGGCAATGACGAACCCGAACCCAAAATAGCGGAGGATATATGGCCGCTTATCGAATTGCTCCTAAAACTAGAGAGTTCAGTTACATGTTGGGCAAATGCTGAAGGCTTGACTCCTCTGCATCAAGCCACATCACTTGAACCCGGTTATTGCCTACGAGTCATCAAAGCCATGTTGGCTAGCTGCCCCGAGGCCGCTAACGTCCGCGATAAAAGGTCGGATCACACCGTGTTGGTTAGCCGTTCTGATGAGGCTTCTAACGTCCACCGTAAAGGGTCCGGTCACAGCATGTTGCATCTTCTTACGAACCATCAACTGACGAACCAAGAGCAAGCCAAAGAATTGTTAAGTATACAAGAGGTATATGCTCTTAAAGATACTAAGAATCATCAAGGAGATACACCCTTGCACCTTGCGGCTAGAAATCGTGATACTATCATGGTTCGAATCCTTTTAGATTCCTCCCCGAACCTTGGTCTAAAGAATAAGAGCGGTGTTTCAGCCGCGTCTTTGATTCGAGAATTCGAAGAGGTAATTCACTCGATTTTTGCGTTCATAATTTATTGGTTAGTTGAATATATATTCACTTGTTGTAAGCTGGTATAAACATGTACGTGCATACATGTACGATATATATGGGGATTTGGTTTATTACTTGTTTAAAGATTTTAAATTGAAAATTTAGAAGTAATCAAGATTATTGTTTAAAGGCAATAAATGTATTTGTTAGCTACTCCACATAATTGCATTTGAATGGGATAATTCCAATTTAGTGACATGCAAATTAGAGTTGTCACGTTGTTGAGTTTTATGGGTATGTCAAATAGTGTTTTAGTTTATGTGGTGGAATTTAACGTGTTTTCCTAATTGACATGAATAAAAAAATAAAAGAGTAAGATTTTCAACAACGACAACAACAAAAAGTAAGAGTACTTTAATGTCATTCACTCGAATATTTTGTGATGATGTCGAGTTTCCATTTGAGAATTAAGAGATTTTTGAGGTCGTCAAGGTTCGAACACGTGATCTTTAATTTGGTCACTGGTTCGTTCTCGAAAATTTTACGTCGATGGTTGAGCTCCAACTATAATATATTTATATTACAATAGTATATTTTAATGAAAACACTTTTGTTAATATTTTAAATTGAGTATGTCTTGTTATGTTTGATGTAAATAGATGAGGAGTATAGAGACACGGGGGAAACACAAGCAAAAATTTAGCAACGAAGATTATGAAGCTGCAAACGAAGGAAATATAAAATTCCTTAGAGAAAGAATGGAGTTGTTAGGAAAGAAATTTTTGGCTTTGCAGACAGCCACGGGACAAAACATTCTTCATCTCTTAATGGGTTTGCACTTGAACTATTTACCGGACGAAGTTGTAGAGTTCATTGGAGAAGTGATACAGATACAACCCTCGCTCATCATTCAACAGGATTGTGATGGCAATACATATCTTCATGTCCTTGCGAGACGAGGTGAGGTAAAAGATGATTTGATTAAGCAAGTGCAAGAAGCGATAGAAAGAGACCTAGTAAGAGGTGAGCTCCACTCATCACCATGGCGATTGAAGAATGTCAATGGTGACACACCACTTCATCTTTCTGCTAAAACCTCCAATGATGGTGATGTTTTATTGATGATTCTAGAGGCAGATGAGGAGGTTGCCACCTATGTCAATAATCGCAAACAGACACCTATTCATCTTATGAATTACAATACACTACAAGGTAAAGTCATTTTAGAGTCAAAAATTTTGGTAGCAAATCTTCAATATTCCGTAGCTAATTAGCTTAGAGACGGAATTTGCGACTAAATTTCATTAGTAGCTAAATACCTTGTCGCTAATTTAGGTACTGGATTAGCGACTAGAATTAGCTACCAATTTAGCGACGAAAGCGTGGTAGCAAATTTTGAGACAATAATAGAGACAAAAATTTGAGTAGGTACATTAGCGACCGCAAATCGTATACTAGCTAATTTAGGTACAAACTTAGAGACCGATTCAGTTGTGACAAAATTAGCGACGTAATTTTTTAGTATCTAAAATGGCATAAAAGTACTACCTCCGTATCTATATGTTCGTCCACTTTCAATATAATACTCCACCCATATAATAAATAATGTGGACAAACATATAGATACGGAGGGAGGAGTATCTAATTTAAGTTTTGGATACGGAAAAAAACGTTAGTAGCTAAAATTGTCCCTATATATAACGATACAATATTACGAACAATGTATTGGTGAATATCTAGGACTCTAGCCTCTAGGAGACCAAAGTAAATTAGTGGATAACCTCATATTGTAGTTATTATGGAGACAAAATCGATTGAGTACCAATTTTAATATCTGGTTTAATTTTTTAGCTACTGAAACACGTTTACTTTTTTTCCCTATATTTCATATAAATGTATGCGATTGTGAAATATAATTTTAAATTAATAAGATTTTTTTTATAGGAGTAGTTATTATTAAAAAGTATGTACCTTATAATCCACGTGTGTAACAATTGATTTTACTTTTATGTTGACAATTATGTCTAATACAAGCATTAATCTTCATGTGGTCTAATGGTTGGAGTGTCTACTTCTCTCTTCGTTCCAATGAATTGTTTGCCTTTGATTTTGGCACCAAGGGAAAGAGAACCAATGAGAAAGTGACATGTGGAGCCAATGGTCAAATTACATATAAAAAACATTCCTAAAATAGAAAGACAAACAATTCACTGAGACGCCCCAATATGGAATAGGCGAACAATTCATTGGGATGGAGGGAGTATGTAGTTGAAGGTCATGAGTTTGATCCCTCTATCAAACATAAATTATCATCCGGTGAGTGGAGGGGCCAAGTACAATGATGTAGCAGTAACCGATATGTGCCCTTGAAAATAGAGGAAGAATATGAGGATCGTGTGGTAAAATCTTTTGTCATAAAATGAATGTAAAGTTCTAATTAGATGATCCGTTTATAGTAAGTTTTAGTTTATAGTAAGTTTTAGTTTATAGTAGTAAGTATTAAAGTTTAGATTAGATGGGAGGACTAGTAGATTTGTGTTTTTTTGATCTCGTAATAACTTCTCGAATTCGTTTCTCTAGATGATCGTGAGTTTGAAGAAGAAGAGCCTGAAGAAGCTGAAAATGTAATAAGCCGCCTGATTACGCCAAATCCTGAGGTACCATATATGCAAGACGTGGAAGGTCTTACTTTTCTACTTGCTGCGGTTAAAGAAGGTAATCTCAATTTTATTCGAAGTTTCTATACACGATTCCCTGCGAGCTCAAAAATGGTTGACTACAAAGGAAGGACATTATGGCATTTAATAGTCGTTCCACTCCATCGCTTCCAAAGTTCAAATTATTTTGAGGAGGTGATTAAGCTATGTAAATTCTTAATTCGATACGATGATAACCAGTGTATTTATGATCTGATGAGTGAACCGGACAACGATGGAAACACACCTCTACATTATGCTATTACAAATCGACAATTTGGTTATGCAAAGTTTCTTCTCGATTATTACTCTGAAGGCATTGAGACGGCAGATGCAGAGGACTATAAGGTCCTCTTGCAACGAGAAAACAATGAGGGTGTTACACCTTACAATATGATTGGTTCCGTCGAACATCTCCCCTATGAGGTACCAACTCATTTCTCACTACACAATCTTTGCTTTTGTATACAAAGAATTTACCCAATGATTTATTTAACTGTTTAAGTAGAGCTTCTTAAAAAAAATTATCAAAATAAGATTCCTTCAAAAATATTTATCAAAAATGGATTACATTATGTCATGTGTTAGGTTCGATAGTAAGTCGATGTGTAACACAACAACTTCATATGAATTCGTTATGGTAATTAGTGGCTAATAGGATATAAATACGGAGTATATGATAATACTTGAACTTCAATTATCATTACCTTAAAATTTCGAAATTACTTTTTCCTAACGCAACTTTACTCAATCCTAACGTATTTTTCTTAAGATTTCCAAATTTACCCTTCTCATAATTCACAGTTCTCCAACCAAGACCACTTTTCTCTCATTTGCATACAACTATTCAAACCACAATTACAAATCGATTATGAGTACTAATTCAATTAGTGATGAAGTGATCACCGTTTTTTCTAAATTATTGGACTGATTACGGTAATTACTTTTTCTAATTAATCTTTAATTGAAATTGAAAGATTAAATTAGGATTTTGTTACTTTTTTTTTCTTCTAAATTGTTTAATTGAAATTGGTGGAGTAAATTAGGGGATCGATCATTAACCCTAATTCAATTAATGATAAACTAATTGCAGTTTTTCCTAAATCAATTGTATGGTTACATTAATTATTTTGTCTAATCAAAATTTAATTGAAATTGAATGATTAAATTAGGGTTTAGTTACTTTTTTTTTCTAATTATTGTTTAATTGTAATTGGTGAAGTAAATTAGGGTTTAAGGAACAAATTAGAAGGTGGTGGCGGTGGTGGTGATGGGCGGCGGGTTGGGTGGTCGGATTCGATTAGGTCAAATTTGAGATTTTTTTTAGAGAGAAGATGAACATCAATTTTGAGAGCGTTAGGAAATGACGGGGGCAAATAAGTAAAATGTCGTTAGGATTGAGTAAACGCTCGTTAGGAAAAAGCACGACCCTAAAATTTTGATTGAGATGATTCATATATCATGATATGAGAGACATCGTCGTTATTAAAGGTCAGCTGGGGGTTTGCTAAAATTATACTCCCTCCGTTTATATCCAAAAGATACGTTTCTATTTTCCACAAGAATTAAAATAATGTTAAAATTAAAAGTACAATAATTATGGACAAATTAACACTTAATTATCCAAAACTTAACTAATGAAGGCATCACAATGACATATGGTGTAAATATGTGTAAGGCCCAAACTTTAAGTTTTTGGTTCAAGGAATAGCGCAATTACTGAGACCTATCATCTCAGAGCACCTAGTCCAGTTAAAGCTCATCCCCCTTTTTTCCACTAACCAAATAACAATTCTCCAATATTTTCCCGCCTAATGTCATATGGGCCTACCAAATGGGCCTACTTTTGGGTTATTTAACATGCATTAGTTGGGCTTATATCTAAATTACTCGTGCATATTAATTGTGATCATATGCTATATGTTTAAAAGATGCTACCATAAAATAGTATAATTAACTGAGTAGAAACATTTTTGTTATTTGAGTCTATACTAGAAGATATTATTATAATTATTTCTATATATTGTTATGATGTGTCATACTATTATGATATGCACAATCTTATTCCATATATCATATACAATCTTATCTTATTCTATGTATTATACTAATTAATCGATAAGAAAATAATCCGTTTCTAACGGGATTAAATTATTAATTAACCAAAATGTAACCAAATTATCCACTGGTAATCGATCATCAAATTAGAATATTTTTGTTTAAAACTTCACTATATGAACCGCAAGATTGATTTTCATATTATAAATAATCATCAAGATTTCACCTTAAAGTAAGACGATATCAAGTCATATTTGATTGAGATTAAAATATAAGATTGTAATTAGGGGATTGTAATTAGGGTCTATATTAGGGATATATACGAGATTGTAGTATATATCCCTAATATTCTACGCAAGAGATTAACACTCACCGATAATTTTTCGGTCTATTTTTTTTTAAATTCATTGATTCTCATTCAATAAAATTCCAAAAAGATGCATACAAACAATTTCCCCACCTATTCATATTGGGCCTTCGCTACTTTGGTTATGTACTGCTGAAATTTAGTTAACTTGATATGGTCAAAGACACAACTAATTAATCATTTGTGCAAATTAGAATGTTTTATTATAAATGAAAGACAACCATAATTTAGAAATGATTGACTAAATTAACGTGCAAATTGGAATATTCAAGTATAAATGAAAGACAATCATAGTTTAGGAATGAAATATGCATGAAAAATTGAAAATGACTAAATTAACGTCTGAATGTAGTCTCATGACTGATATGTTAGGTATATTTTACAATCTCTATGATTTGCGTCATTGTATACTAAATACCGAGAGTTTATATATATATACCAACGGAAATACATTTTACTTTTGTAATAATCATGACTGATATAAGATTGTAATTAAATATTGTAATCCTCTATTAGCTAAGAGAATAAAAATTCTCAAGACTTTTTCCTGAATAAATTTAAACACTTAATGTGGATAAAATCAATATAACAAATAAGAAAAGAATCACACTAAATTATCAATCATATCATATAAATAATACTTTAAATATTTAAAAACTAATAATGGGTGTATCGATGAAAATAAATTGTAGAAATATAGTTGCTTAAATCTCGAACAACAATTATGAACTTTATGAACAAATGATATATACTGAGATCATAGGGAATAACTACTCTCTTCGTTCCATTCATTTGTTTGTTTTTATATTTATTGTGAGGAGTATTTTAATTAAAGGCAATACTCTATTTTAAAATAAATTTAAAGTGAATATACATTTCACAATTTATTCATATATAATAATAAAAAATTACTTAAACGAGAAATGATTGTCTCGAGAAATATGAATGACAAATAAAATATAGAGGTAATAATTTTTTGGACTACATATTTCATGATATTAGTCGAGGTCATTATCTTGATTAATTATGTAATTTCAAATTATTTTATTATATTTAAAAGCAAAGATAAAAATAATGAAAAGTTATCGGATTGTTAATTAAAATTCATTTTGTATAAATAATAAATAATTAACTACAAATATATAAATTTCTATAAATATCGTGCATACAGGGGGTCTATAGTAGTTAAGAAGAAAGAGTTAAAGAGTTGTTATTTGTTAAGGCCCTCACAGACGATATAAATACAAGCTAGGCAAAGAACATAGGGACGGATACATTATCGCCATACCTGTGACATACACAAATTGTAACAATCATAAAACATTCATAGTAAAACACCCTATATGTCTTGATACCCGTGATTTTGTTCCTTCTTTGATTCTAAGGATTTTTTCACGTATAAATCTTGCGTTCCTTTTCCTTTTACCTTTGCTATCTTGCTAAGCCCAACCTAAGTTGATACTAGTTGACCTACTATCCCTCATACCTCCATTAAAGTATTAAACTGATGATAAATTTTACCAAAACAGTATGCTAGTAGAATAATGATAGTTTGGTTCGAAAAATGGACTACAAATAAAAGGGATCAATTGAATTTGAATGTCCCAAAAAAGAACACGTATCTTTTGGATATGAACAGAGGTTAGTACCAAATTTCTGTTTCTCAAAAAAAAGGGTCGGGATATGTACAAGTGAGAAAAAATAATAATTTCAGGACAAAAATCCCTTAATTTGTTTACTTTGACATGATGTCTCACAATGACTCAATGTAAAAGCTCTTCAAGAAGACCTACATTTTACTATATCCTGTTTGAATCATGAATATTTTTATTTTTGTGGTTACCTAGTTTGAGAAAGCCTTGTTCAAGAAGGGAAATTTACTACATGGACACCGAAGTATGTACGGAGTCCCAACAACAAAAATCGAAGAATATGCAAATACAATAGGTGTGATAGCAGCTTTACTAACAACCATAACATTTACCGCAGCTTTCACCGTACCAGGCGGTGTAAATAGCACTAACGGGACCCCACTCCTCATACAACATGCAATGTTTCAGATGTTCATGGTGGCGGACATTGTGGCAATGTGCACATCAGTGATGGTTCTCTTTTGTCTTTTATGGATTATGACAACGGGTAACAAAAAGGAGTCAATTTTACTTCTAGACGCAAGTGTGTTTTTACTACAAACGTCGTTTTATGCAACGCTTGTGACATTTATGACGGGTCTCTACGTCACAACCATATCAATTGTTCCTGCTATTGCTATCTCCACTTGTGTCGTCTGCATTTTGCTAATCATTCTTATGCACAAGAGACTGTTGTTGCTGACGGTTGTGCCCTCCGTTGAGATATTGATCCTCTTAGGTCGGATGCTTGCAGGATCAATTAATAACTGTTTATCTTATCCGTGGTCCTTCGTTAAGAAGACCAAAGTTGATGAAATGACACCAGAAGCTTCCGAAGTTGATGCTGAATGGACATATGAAGTTGATGTAATGACATCTGAAGTTGTTGAAGTTGATGAAACGACATCTGAAATTGGTGAAGTTGATAAAATTACACCTGAAGTTGACAAAGTTGATAAAATATGACTACCCTGCACTTTATTTTAAAGATTGTATTTTTATATGAACAACACATTGCTTAATTTGTTTCATCCAATCATTTTATCATACACCGTCTTGATAAAAGGTTTTATTTCAAAGTTACTAATTAAAACTTGTGCCAAAACGATTGACGCAGTGCAGTCATGGATCATTCATAGAGTTCATAGGGTACAATTCTAAATTTTGTGTTGCAAATGCCGTAGCTTTTTTTGAACTTCGTTCCAAGTTCTACATCAATTCTAAATTTTACTCGGGATCTTGTAAAGAAATTTTTTTGGTCCGCCACTGATATTACTTCATACACTGTACATCCAAGGTCGTGCTCCATTGATCCCTAACCCTTCAATTGAAATTTAGGATTATCGATTGATAAGTTATAAGATGCTCTGATAAGTACATCTTATTTCGTAACACTTTACACTTATATACTCCGTGCACTACGGAGTATAAAATAACACTCGATCAAAATGTACCTTCTAATACAATAACACTCCTTATATATACTCCGTCCAAGTCTAACTTATGTTCCCTCTTTTCTTTTTGGGTCAAGTCATTCTTTCTTTCCTCTTTCCTTTTTCCTTTTTAAGCCATGAATATGTGGCTCATATTCATCTTTTTTTTTTCTCTCTCCCTCCTTTATTTTGGAGTCACACATTTCCACACTTTTATTTTTTTCCCTAAAACACTAGGATAACATATCTTAGACTCGGAGGGAGTACATACATAAGAATATAAGATGGAACAAGGTTTCTCATTGATCGGCTCAGAATACGATATTAAGGTGAATATTAACTCGTTATAATTAGATATGACTTCTTCCATCATTCTTACCTTTTGTTTAAAATATTATTCGTAAATAGTATAAATAAATGAATCGCGAAAACAGACAAAATAATACATACTGAGGAGCGAGTACTATAAAAAGAACGTTGACTTCAGAAGTTTAATAAATTCGTAATAAAGAAAGACTTTGTGATAAATAAAGATGACTTTTTGGATTATTATAGTAGAGAGTAATTAATTAGTGACTTGCATTATATGATCATATGTAATTAAAAATTAGTTAGTGTCTCTTGAATCATTCCTGATAAAGAAATATGGGTTGACAAATGTAATATTAATCTTCCACATTTTCTTTCTTTTTATTTTGGATTGTACTCCAATTGAATTTGTTTTATATAACCGTCTCACAAAGTCACACGTAAAATGATTGAAATCATCTTATCTTATAGTTTACGTTGAAGATTATACTAAAGATATCTTAAACCATGGAACGGGGGAAGGAGTATTACTCTTTCAATCATAGTCATTTATTTATGATTTATATTACGGATATAAATAAATAAATAAATAAATAAATAAATAAATAGGGAAGAAGAACAAATTAAACTGAACAGAACAAAGGAATTAAAATACTTAAAATTAGGAGGGGTGTTCAATTTTAACAATTTTTTTTAATAAATAACAAATATTTTAATTATTTATTCAGTTTTTTTTTTCAAGTGAATATCAATTTCATTAACAATAAGTCAACCGGTATTTATAAACGATATCAAATTGAACTGAATACTAATCGTACAATTGTAGGTGATCTATAGTCGTATATATATCATTCTCTTCTCAAAAAGATTTTGATCATTCGTTCATTCATTCTATACAAAAGCTCTTCACTTTCAGCAGCAAAAATGTCAAAATTAATGGAGAAGGAGGTTTATAACGCAGCTGTCAACGGCGATTACACCATTTTCAACACCAAAAAACAACAAGAATTACTCTACAAAACATACCAAGACTTCAATATCATACACATCGCAGCAAAACACAAACAATTCGAATTCATAAAAGCAGCTTTGAATAACTTCCATAGTATTCCAACCTGTGAGTCGCTCATATGCGACTCCAACTGCCACGGAAACACCCCGCTCCACATTGCTGCCATGGTCGGAGACCATGCTGTCGTCGAAAAACTCGTCGAGTTTTTCGAGACACATTGCTCGGTCGCTGCTCGCAGTGCTGCGAGCAACGACAGAGGGGTGGTCTCGTGGAGGGTTAGGAATGATGAGGGCAATACCCCGGCTCATGTTGCCCTTCGTTATTGTAACGTTTCGATAGCGATGTATTTAGTTGAGAAAGATGATTGTCTTGCTCGGGTGATTAATAATTCTAATGAGACACTTCTTCATCTTGCTATACAATATCAAGTTTCTGGTAATATAAATTCTTCCTCAAGCTTTATTTCATAGTTTTATCAACGTTGTTAGGATGAGGATTGTGTTTTGGATCGATGGAATGAGTACGATCGAATCAGATTGTAATCAGAGTCAGCCAGTTATGATTATTAGATCATCCTAACACGTGTTACACTGTTACATAACAAATCACATGTCAAGTTGCATAGAAAATTCAGATGTTTTAACTTTATTACCACTATATTACGTGTTATTATTTGACTCATTTTATAAGTTTAAAATAGATACCAGAGTTTGACCAAGAGTGCAAGACTAATGGTTAGATCATACGATCGTTGGATGGTTGGATCAAATCGAAATTTTTAATATAGCATGTCTTGTCATATTAAACGATCTCTCACGAATATTAATAAAAGTCCACGGCCTTCGAGTATTAATCAAATCCAATCTAATGTTACTAGATTACACTACTACCCTTTAGGTATATTTACTGAAGATGTCTTAGTCGGTTTAATATTAATTAGGTGCAATTGGACAGTAGGTCTCAGGTTCGAATCTTCCATTATATTGTAACGCGATTAAATGCGCTATTCATTGAACAAAAAACACTGTAATCCTTCTTAATCATGCTTTAACTAGCTTCTTAATGTGTGCCCAGTGAGACACACGTTAGAAAATCCGTTACATTTATCATGAATTTTACAAAAATGCACATGGAATGCAGGCAACGACGAGTCCAAAATATCGGGAACAAATTGTAGAAAGAAATCGTATCAACAAACGGAGGATATATGGCCGATTATCGAATTGCTTATAAAAGTTGAGAGTTCAGTTACATGTTGGGCAAATGCCGAAGGCCTGACTCCTCTGCATCAAGCCACATCACTCGAATCTGATTACTACCTACGTGTCATCAAAGCCATGTTGGCTAGTTGTCCTGAAGCCGCTGACGTCCACGATAAATGGTCTGGCCACACCATGTTGCATCTTTAATTCTTACGAACCATCAGGTGTCGAACCATGAGGAAGCCCAAGAGTTGCTAAAATACCACATGTAAATGCTCTTAAAGATATTATGAATCATCAAGGAGATACACCCTTGCACCTTGCCGCTAGAAATCGCGACCCTATCATGGTTCGAATCCTTTTGGAGTCCTCCCCAAAACTTGGTGTAAAGAATAAGAGCGGTGTTTCAGTTGCGTCTTTAGTTCAAGAATTTGAAGAGTTTGAAGAGGTAATTTATTCACTCGATTTTGACATTCATAATTCATTAGTTAGTTGAATAGATATTCACCTATTGTAAATTTTCCAAAACTCAATCATCACTCAAATTTTCATCGGGCTTGTGTAAGTTTCCACCTGAGGGTGAGATATTGGAATTTGACAAACTGGTGAGTGGTGAGTCGGTGACATTTTGTCAACTAAAAGCTTAAGTTGATATTTACTTAGGGCATTAGCAATGGTAGGAACTTCCTACCATATTTTTTATTGTCACATCAACGTATTCTTCTACCTATGAAACTCCTACATTTTTACCTCAATGGTTGGAGTTTCATACTATCTCAAAGAAAATATGGAGAGAGAGAAAATATGAACAATTCCCTAGGCATATCTTCAACATGAAATTGGTTTTTAGTTTTAAAAACCAAATTCTTAATAAGGAGCTCCTTATGTGTACAACAATGGGTAAGGAGCTCCTTATTGTATATGGAACTTCTTATTATTGCCCATTGTTATTGCTCTTATATTATTATGTCAGTATATTTTAATGAGAAAATTTTGTCAACCTTGTTTGGTTGCCTTAGCTTGTAAGATCATGAGAAGTGAGAAGTTCACTTCTCATGAATTGAATAAAATGAAGTTGGTTGTTTGTCTCAAATTTTCACAAATGTGAAAAGTGAAACTTCACGAGGAATTGACATTCTACGTAAATGGAGGAAGTTTCTTACTGACACCCCCTCGATAACTTGCAATTCTCATGAATTGAATTCTCACGTAGTCACTAAACAATTTTTAGAACTTTCTATGAATTAGGAACGAAAATTTATTTCTCATGATTTTCTACTTTCCGCATCAACCAAACGAGCTACTCTTAACCTTTTTCATTAAATTAGTTTAATAATAAGTTGAAATGATAAGAATGGTGAATTCAATTTTATATTTTTTTTAACTATATCATATGTTTGATGTAAATAGGCGAAAAATATCAAGATGCGAAACATAAGCAAAGACTTAGCAACGAAGATTATGAAGCCGCAGAAAAAGGAAATATGGAATTCCTTCGTGAAAGACTGGAAATATGGAATTCCTTCGTGAAAAGAATTCCTTGGCTTTGCAAACATGCAAGGGACAAAACATCTATCATCTCTTACTACTTTTGTTCGTTGGTCACTACTTTTATTTGGACGTAGTCACAGAGTTCATTGGATACGCAATAAAAATACTACCGTCCCTCATCATTCAACAGGATTGTGATGGCAATACGTATCTTCATATCCTTGCGGGAAAGCGTTTGAACGGCGATAATATTAAGCAAGTGAAAGAACTTATTAAGCAAGTGAAAGAAGAGCTCGAGAGAGACCTAAGAGGTGTGATACACTCATCGCCCTTGCGAATGAAGAATAGCAATGGTGACACACCACTTCATATTGCTCTTGGAGTTGGCTCATATAATACTGCTCTTTTGTTGCTAGAGGCAGATGATGATACGAAAATTACGCTCTGATACCACATATGATACGAAAATTATGGCTTTCGTATTCTTAACGTAGCGGAAGACTTTTTTTGAGGTTTTATTTTGTGAAAGAAAGGGATATTTACTCGACCTAGACCTATAGGACGAATAATAGTGAGAACAATTAAGACCTATTAATTGTTACTCGAGTCAATGTTTGATACGCGTCAAACAATAACAAAATTTGGATCGAAACTCATCGAACCGATAAACACAATTGCAACGCAAAGGTTCAAAATTCTTTTTCATAAACTTCATTCTTAATAACGAATACAAAGACTCATATTTATACTACAAGAATAAACTAATCTTAATTATGGAAATAATATTAGAGCATAATATAATTTCTAAATATCACTAGAAAATAAACTAATTAGATACTTATTCCAAATATATAACAAATATGGAAAAATACTAACTATCAAAAATTCATATTAATGATTTCCTAAATAATTAATTAGATACTTATTATTTTCGTATCAGATGAGGAGGTGGCCGACTATGTCAATAACCGTAATCAAAACTCTCTTCATGTTTACCGTTACAGAGAAGATTATGGTAATGTATCTTCTTCCAGAATTGAATTGAATGATCCACTATGTCTTTTAGACTTAGGTTCAAATTTACTGATCTATTATTAATTTTCACCACTCCAAGATTTATTACTCGGAGTTTTAGCTTTTATTTGGGAATTTTGTATCGTAATATTGTTGATCAACTTAGCTTGCTAACTTTTCAAATTCATTATTTTAGCTAGCTGCCTTTATTGTGACGAAGAAGAATGGAGGGAAAAATTAATAAGCGGCTTGGTCAAGGCAAATGTTGAGCTACCGTATATGCAAGACGTGGATGGTCTTACTCCTCTACTTAAGGCGGTTAAAGAAGGTAATATCTATATTATTGAAGACTTCTATAAACGATTCCGCAACACCTCAAAAATTGTTGACTATAAAGGAAGGACATTGTGGCATTTATTAGTCTATCCACTTAGTCGCTTCAATGATTCAAGCTATTTAGAGGACATCTTAAGGATTTTTGACTTCAGTGATGATGAAGATAATAGATTAGTGCTTATTCAGAATATTCGGGCTCTAATGGGCGCAAAGGACGAAGATGGAAACACACCTCTACACTTTGCTATTACAAATCGACAATTTGGTTTTGCAAAGTATCTTCTTGATAATTGCTATTTTGGTCGCTCCCCTTGGGTCGAAAATCAATATGAATACCTCTTGGAATTAGAAAACAACAAGGGTGTTACACCTTATACTTTGATTGGTTCCGCCGAACATCTCCCCTAGGTAACAACTCATTAGTCATTAGTCATTATTTTTCGTTCCTTTTCTTTTCACGGGTTTGAACATTATCTATATGATCACTTTTTCAATAAGGTTGAATATTATAATCCACCTAGGATGTCAACCTAGACAGTCTAGGTAGCACTGACACTCCTCCAAACCAACGTGTTCGTTATGGACACCGACACACGTTAGACACACAGTAATATGTGTTGGACACCTGTAAAATTGTGTCTTGATTTTTAAATTTATTTCGAGACGTGTCGGACACGTTTAGTGATATTTTGAGACGTGTCCCGACATGATTCATAGTATTTGGAGACTCATTAGACACACATAGCGTTGTTTATGAATTTCCGGACTTTAAAAGGAAACAATAATATATTATATGTTTATAGCGGATAACTGTTTGTGTTTTAAGATTTGATTTTAACTTTGAATTTATAGTCTTTAATTTTTTGTTTTGTTATTTTATGGCAATTCTGATATTGCAATTAACCAAATCTATATTTAATTTAGGCATAAAAACCTTGAATTTCTCTTTGTTTAAATATGTGTATTGTTTTTTCTTTTCTGTCATGTTGTAGACACCCACATTTTGACTGCCAGGTGTCTATAGTAGTTTCCGACAAACACCCGATAATGATCGGACGCTAACGTGCTTTAACGTACTCGGAAATGGGCTCGGAATCAATGGCATTTGGCCTAGGCATTTTACGGAGTAAAAATTTCACAAAACCAACCTCAAATTCAGGCCCAGTGGGTCGTTTCGAGTCAAATAACACTAATTTGGGTCGAATCCGACACCGGGGGTAAAACCGTCTTTTAGCGACCGAGTCAAAACCCGGTCAAAGATATTTCTCGAGACTTGTAGGCTGACCATGAGGTCTCACACGTCCTATTCGGACTCCAATTCTACAAAAATCAGCTACACAAAGCAATAAACAATTCCGTTTAAGGTAGAATTCGATCTCGAGTAGGAATCCTATCCGAGAACCGATTCAAACACTCAACCGAGTGTAAAACACTCGGCCAAGTAGCATGAACCAGCCGGTTTTTCTTCTTTTCTTCCCTCACAAGAAAACGGAATTCTCGTTCTTCTCAGTTTCTTACTCAAGCGGTAATTCTAGCTCAAACAGGAATCCTATTCAAAAACCGATTCGAGCACCCGACCGAGTGTAAAACACTCGGCCAAAACAGCCCAAATCTGCCGTGTGCCCTTTCTTCCTTCACAAGAAAGCGGAATTCTTATTTCCCTCAAATTCCCACGTTTCCTATCCTAAGCGGTAGTCAAACTCTCCTAAACCAAGGTCGGGAACTCCCTATAAATAGCCCCTTGCATCCAACATAATCAGGACAATTAATTACACACACACATTATCAACACCAATTATTAGGAACACACACATACACCCAATCTCCGATACACACACATAATTCCTTTAGCATCGAGAAATCGATAATACATCCAAAACCCGAAGGAAACCGGTCCCGATACCCGACACCTTCACCCGTCAAACCGAGCTACCCTAAACCGAACCAAACATCACTCGACGCTCCCGTGCCTAGCCACATTCCGACGAGCCCCGATTCGAGTCAACAAAAGCATGTAGGTTGAGGGTGCACCAAACCCGATTTCTCTCTTTTCTTCCCTTCTCTTCTTCATCCGTCGCGTCTTCTTTTTACGGGTCAAGCGTCGTCTTTTTATTTTATTTTTTCCTAATATCGTTATTAACGAAAAACTATTTTTATAACGAAAATTCTTAAACATACGATATCGATTTTTTCTATAATCGAATATTGTATCGACAAGAATTATATTAAGATTTCGACGATACTAAAAATCGTTACATCTTTTTTTCGTTCAAAAATTCTTTTCTTTTCTCGTTCAAAACAAAATATTTTTCAAAACTTTTTTTTATTCATTCTAAATATCCGATATCGATTTCATAATCGAATATCGGATACGACGAATACCGAAAATATGGATCGAATACAAGTTAATTCATAAGTTGCACGCGATTCATCAAAATAACAATTTTCGAACAAAAAATAAAAACCGGACAGACCCGTACGCGAGTCGCGCCGCGCCCGAGCGACTCGCGCACGAGCCTGAAACCCGGGCTGTTTTTTTCCAACTTTTTCGTTCGTTTTATTATTTATTCTTCGATCGATTTCTAAAATTAACATCTTTTCTAAAAACTATTCCAAGTATTTGATATTGATTTCGTAGTCAATTATCGAATAAAACGAATATCGAAAATATTAAGTCAAGTACGAATCATACAATATTCATACGCGATTTAATAAAAACATCGAATTTTCAAAAAACCGTACTCGGAATCAGCCCGACACGCGACTCGCCGGCATCCCGGGCGAGCCGCGCGGCCGGCTGTCCCGACGCACCTTTTTCGTTCTTTTTTATATTTTTTCGAACATCGTTTTTTATACAAAACAGCGTTTTAGCAATATTTTTCATATTTCGATTAATATTTTTTTTTTCTCGATCTCACATATTTATTTCTTGCTATTATCGATACTAACTCGTTTGTTCATCTTTTATAGCAAATTCATTCCTTTTTATTTCATTTGTTTTATTATACTAAAACGAATCTCACATGCTAAAATTCGACTTTGACGTTAGATTTTTCATGCATTAAACGACTTAGCAACCCGTTCAATTCCTCACATGCTTACGAAAACAATGTTTGCATAATCATTCATCGTATTACTAACGCGCGCATTAAAACGTCATTCGATATCCTAGTAGAGGCCGCTAATGTGCGGGCGGGGTTGGGTGTTCTTAGTGAACTTCCCAACACGTACCCTCACCCCTTACTCAGAACCGTGGTTTCCGGATGTCCGAAACCATTGGCAACGAGAGTCATTCAATATACGATTAACCGCTTCAGTCGGCATCTATATCGATATGCAAAGGGACGAGCCCAATAAACTCTGACATCGGAAATGGGCCGTATTTTGTACACGGCCCACTACGACATAGAGTGGGCTCGAACGGTTCCGAATAACCATAAAATTCGGTGGCGACTCCGACTTCGATTTAAATTTCCATTTGACCATCTCATGGAGATTCATTCGCCTCCCCAAACCCGCGCGTGGCCGCGTCGGGGTGGACTATGTCATGTCCACAATTTGGCGACTCCGCTGGGGATTTACTGATGCGTTAATAACCTTCGGTATCCTTCAGGGTGAGACTCGAATAGAAATCGTTTGACTAGTACAATACGCGTTTTAGTTTTGCGGTTCATGCATAACCCCATTTTTCCCGGGCCGGTACTGGTGACCGACGTCCCACTATACCATTGATATAGTCCAAATTGGTTATGTCAAAGGTGTCCATTAGCCGATTCGTATGGGTTTTACGGCATGTCCTAATCTCAACTCGAGTTAGGGAGTCCGCCCCGATTCTCGATAGGCTATGTACACTGGTATAGACCCTTATAGACTGACCGAGACTTAGCTTAAGAGCATACATGGCGTCATTATACTGTTTCCATGACCACGTGCTACTTGATCCACATCTTTTTTCAAAAACCGTCATTTTCAAAATTTGCATCTTTTTCAAAATATCCAATTTCAAAACCCGGGTCATATACCGAATTTAGGATTTACGATTTTACTCAAAATAGCCCTTTTTCTAGCCGGTATTATGCCCAATTTGAAACTCGAAACTATTTTCGAACTTGCAAAACCGTCGCCCGGTTCGATTTCCGTTTTTTTTTCTCTTTCGAACAAAACCGGGCCATCAACCGAATTTCTCTTCGGGCTTTCAAAAATTCAAAATTTCTGACTTCTCAAAATATTCAAGCCCGATGACATTTTCGCCAATTTTAAAAGTCGGGATCCTGTTTCGATTTTCAAATTTTCGGAAATTCATCTTCGATATTCAAAATTCCAAAATTCCAAAAATGCATTTTTTCGAAAATATTCAAATTTTAAAAAATCGGAAAGCTGCCGAAATTTAGACTTAAGATTTGACTCAAAACAAGCTTATTTTCTAGCTGGCATGCTGCCCATTTCAAAATTCGAATTTCCGATCCACCATTCGATTTTCGAATTTTCAAAATTCAATTTCGATTTTAAATTTTTCGAGATACCAGTTTCGATTTTCAAAATCTTCAAGATGCCATTTTCAATTTTCAAATCTTCGAGATGTCGTTTTCGATTTTCAAATCTTCGGGATCTCATCTTCAATTTTCAAATTGTCGGAAATTCCTTTTTTTGATACTCAAGTTTCAAAATTCCAAATATTCAACTTTTCAAAACCCCGGAATGCTACTGAAATTAGGATTTACGATTTGATTCAAAGTAGCCTATTTTCCAGCCGGTATTCTGCCCATTTCAAAACTCGATTTTTTTTCGAACTTTCAAAATTATGGTCCGATGCACTTTTCCGTTTTTTCGAAAAAATTGGGCCATCCACCGAGACCTCTCGGATTTTCCAAAAGAATCTCTTTTTCAAAACCTTCCTCTTCTTAGGACTTCCCGTATTTAGCAGTGTCGGGTCGTGTCATAAGTCGTCAAAGTCTTTAGCGTCGAAACTCCGTCGATCTTATATCACGAGTTTCCTCCCTATCCCAGTCTGCCTTATTTTACTAAGGCAAGGCCCATCTACGTAGGACATACTCCTACAAAGGTTGGCCCAGTTTACACAATCGAGTCTAAAGTCTGGGAATGTCTCACGTGAACCTTCCTTCGAACAGGGCCCAACCCACATAGTTGGATCCTGAGGAAGGCCCACCTTTTCACAAGTCACCCGTCTAAGTGTCTTTTCCGAGTCAACCTTTTACAAGGCATAGCCCTATAACAAAAGGTTCACGGTCCTTACGTCTAAGGGTCACTCACTCGAGTCTTAACAAAGTCTTCAGTCCCACTCGGGGGCTACCCTTTAGCGAGGCGATCAACCGCGTTTGCTCTAAGGATCAAGTCTTACACGTGTTGGCTCACGTACCCCACTTTCGAGTCACTTAGATGCCACACCATCTGGATCCTATCAAAGTCCTTAGTCTCACTTGGGGGCTATTCTCCGACGGAGTGATTAATCACAGTCACTACGAGAATCGTACCCTACACATTTGTCTTAGGAGAGTCTAACCCGAGTCAAATTGGAGTCGTCTCTCCTCTCGCGCTATTTCCTGTGCCTTGGTGAAATTGAGTTCCGAAGCAACTTCTCTGATTACGCGGTATTCTTACAGATAAGCCACCGGTAACCAGACGCCAGAAAATGCAAGAATCTTTGGATCAATTGACAACCTCTCTAGCTGAGCTTGAAGCCCAATTGACGGTTATCAGGGCCGAACAAACGACCATTGCCACCCGTTTGAGTGTCGTGGAGCAAAGGACTCTTAAGGTCAGGAATGAAACTACTGGGCCCATAGCTGAACTGGTCAGCACCGTTCGCAAACTTGAAGAACAGGTCCACTCGACCACCAGAAACACCATCCTCACGGAAAATGCCCGTACCTACTCGCCCTTGACCGATGAACTGTCCGCTAACCTCAACTTAACGGGCTTACCAATGTTTGACGGGACGGAAGACCCGGTACTCCATATTCGGGCTTTCAAGGACTTTATGGCTGTTAAGGGGGTCAAATCGACCATGTTCAAGCATCTCTTCGCTTCCTCCCTCGAGAAGCACCCGAAAGCCTGGTACTACAGACTCGATTCCAAGAAGTACAAGACTTGGGATGATGTGGCAACAGAGTTCGCTCGGAATTATGCCGATAATACCGAGATTGATAACTCGTGATTTTACTCGTTTTTGCCCCATATTTCTACTCTTATTCGATCAATTTTATAACCCGATTTGTTAGTAATTAGTCATTTTACGTTTATTTAGCTTATTAGTCGAGTTTAGTTTAGTTATTGTCATTTTATGTTATTTCTCGAGATTTTGGTACTGTGCCTCGATATTTGATTTTGTAGGTACCGAAGAGAACCGAGACGATAAAGACAGAACAAAACGGATCAAAACAACAGCTATTGAATCATGATGAGGATTGGGCCCAAACACAAAATAAGGCACCCAGCCCACCAAAGAAGAAGAAAAGAAGGGCAGTAGAATTAGAATAGGAGAATGAGAGGAGGGAGAAGACAGTAGGAGTAGCAGTAGAGAAATAGACAGAGAGGATAGTTAGAGTAGACAGTAGAAGTAGCAGTAGAGCACGCAGCAGCAGGCAGTCCTCTTCCCCCTTTTTATTTTATTTTATTTTAATTTTAGTTTTAATTAATTTACTAAGTTAATCTAATCATTTCTTTTTCAACATCCAAGTTCTTATTTCTAGCAATTCCTTGGTACAATTCTCATCTCTTTTATTTATTTATTGTTTATCTTTATGTTTTGGGTTTATGTTTAATTTATTGTTAATTAGCTCAAAGTTTGTGTCTTTATAATTAATTGCGTTTGTTTTGTATGTTTATACTTGAGATTAGTATGTGTAGATGATGGTGGAATTAGTTTAATCATATTAGATTAGTCAAAGCTTCTTTTTTTTTTTATTTCTTTATGTTTAGTATTATGTCTAGAATTAGTATTAGTATTTGTATTAGTATAATTGTGTTTTTATTAGTTAGTCTTATCTAGTTTAATCTCACTCTTATTAATCGATCCGCGTAGCTAATTTGTAATCCGAGACCGAACTAGTACTCATTCCCGATCTCTCTGTGGATTCGACCCGACTTACCCTTACTATTCTAGTCTAGGTTAGTTGGTTTGTTTGATGGTAGGATTGGCGACAAATCCCGACTATCAAAATGGCGCCGTTGCCGGGGAGATCATTGGATTGATATTAGTTTATTCTTAGATTTATTAGACTACGCTTGTTACTTGTTACTTGGTGCTTTTTCCTATGACGATTTACCACATTCCACAACGTAAAGAGACATTGCATGATTATTGGGATAGACTTAAGAATTGCACTTATGAATTTGATGTTGAGATGTGGGAATTTTGTCATATGGTGTATGATGGTGTTCGTGATAACATTAGAGGCATGATTGAAGAAAGTTGTCAAGGTATGTTTACATCAATGCCATATTATGAAAGATGGGACCTTCTTAATAAGTTGGTTAATGATTCTAGGCAATCGGAGAAAACTAGTTATAAGGATGCTTATTTGCCTCTCCATGTGGATGCTACTACCTTAGTTGATGACTTAGAGTCTAAGTTGGATGATGAGCCTCTTGTTAACATGACCACTTTGCCTACCATTTGTGATTTGATTAGTTCTCCCTTCCTTAAGGGATGTGATGATCATGGTAGCTTTTATGTTGGGTCTATTGTTCTTATTGATGATATCAAACCTTCATTTGATGATAATCTTGAGGATAAAGGATGTGTTGGTGAGGATATTATTAAAGAGACTCTTCTTGAGGTTTTTGAGATAGTTGATGAGCCATATGATGAGTGCATGGGTGTGTATAATGATGCTTTTGATATGGAGAGGGATGAAAATTGTGTTCTTATGGAGATTCAAATCCCTCCCCCTAGTCTTAAGGATGCTTGCTTGCCTCACCTTATGGATGAAGAGGAATTAGTTGATAATCCTTGTTATGGAGATGACTCCCCTACTTTCTTTGACCATTCTCCTTCTTCTCAATATGAGTCCACCATTAGAAGCCTTGAAACTCTTGATGAACCTTCCATTGATAAAGTTATTGAATTTGAGGTTTCTTATTCTCTTAATGAGCTTGTTGATGATGATGTTGAGACTAGTAGTGAGAATGTTGTGGAGGTAGTTGAGAGCATGGGGGTATTTGAGGATAAATGGGATATGGATAGTGATTTCTTTGAGAAGCCCATTTTGGAGAAATTTGAGTCTTTTGCTCATTTTGAGAATGAATCTATTTCATGTATTGATTTTGTAGACCTTATTTCTCTTACCCCTTTGTTCGAGACCATGTATGTTGATGAGAATTTTTACAATCCTATCTTTGAGGTCGAAGTTCCTTTATGCTTGACACTTGAGCTTGGCTTGATCAAGTGTCTTGAGAATGGGTTTGAAAACAATTTTACCATTGAAAATTTCAAAGACTTTAACCCACCTCTTGACACTTTCAAAGCAAGTGCCGAGTATTTTGATGAATTTGAGATTTTTGGGTTTCATACTTTTTCTAAGTATCACATTCATCCTTCCACCTTTCCTTTCTATCATCTTTGGTCATGTCTATCCACTATGATGCCTTATGACCACTTTAATGAGGATTGGTCTATCTCATTTGACAATTAATGAGATCCTTGGTCGGGACTAAGTAGATAAGAGTGATTTGTAGGTTTGGCGGTTTCCTTGAAACCGCGCTTCTTGGGAGGCACCCCAAGTTTGTTGTACATATTTATGATTTTGTTTGTTTGTGTTTTTGTTTGTAGAGATCTCTAGCAAGAAAGAAACCACATGGAAGCAAGATGGCTTAGTGACATGAAGTCGATCAAGTGTGGGGAAGAATAATTATGCTCCAAAGGTATTTTCTCACCCTCCCTTCCTTTCCCTCCCTAGTTTTTGAACATTGAGGACAATGTTCGTCTCAAGTGTGGGGAGGTAGATTCTTGATTGATGGTTTGTTTTGCTTGAGGATTTGTGGTTGATTTTCTTGTTGGAGGATACTTTGGTGGATTTGTTGTAAATATGTGGTTGTTGTGGGATTGTAGCTTGTGTGGATTGTTTTGTTGTTTTTGGTTTCTCGTTTTTGTGTTTTGTCTCGTTTTTGTGTTTTTCTTTTGAAAAATTCTAAAAAGTGAAAAATGTAAAATTCCAAAAAGATTTTTATTTTTCGATTCACTTGTTTTCCTTGATAAAGTGATTTTTCTAATTTTCAACTTCTTTAAAGAGTATGGATTTTTCTATTACTTATTGGTTGTTTCTTATTATTATATATTGATTGTCCTCCTACTGTAAGTCGCTCGGGATGTGTCATTCACTTGTTTCCACCTTCCACCCCTCGTGTTGTGATTTTGACATTGCATATTTGTCTAGGTGACTATTACCCAAGTGGCTATCTATCATTTTTTCGATCCTATATCCCACAAAAATACTCCACAAAATAAAAGTTGATATTAAGTTTTGCATTTTTTTTCAATCCAAAAAGAGCTCAAACATCAAATATGAGAAACAAAGAAAAATTCTCAAAAACTCAAAAAGAAAAAATAAGGGGGAGAAGAAGAAATGAAAAACAAGAAGAAAAAAAAGTGAAAAATGAAAAAGAAAGAAAAATGAAAAAGAAGAAAAAAGAAAAAGAAAAGAAAGACGATTCCTCCCTCGAGTATTTTTGTTTATCCATATCTTCCATTTTGGATTGTTTCATATGTCACTTGGGTGATTAGGACGACCCTAACCCTTTGTTTATTCAAGGGGTCGAGACTTGTATGCATTAGTCAATAACTCCATGAGAGAACTCTTTCCATTTCCGCCTCACATCCCGACATAGCATGGACCGAGGCTAAGAAATATGTAATAATAATTTTTGCAACCGATCAAGGAATTTTAACATTCATATTCTATATTTTAGTTGGATTTTAGAATCGTTACTTTTGATTTGGGAAACTTGTGACTCGTTTGTTTATATTTGCTTATATTCGTTTTTGTATATATTTCGTGTTTTTGTTTTCCGTGATTTTATTTATGGGTCGTAGTTTGTCTTTTGAGCTTACTCGAGGACGAGTAAGAGTTAAGTGTGGGGAGTTTGATAACTCGTGATTTTACTCGTTTTTGCCCCATATTTCTACTCTTATTCGATCAATTTTATAACCCGATTTGTTAGTAATTAGTCATTTTACGTTTATTTAGCTTATTAGTCGAGTTTAGTTTAGTTATTGTCATTTTATGTTATTTCTCGGGATTTTGGTACTGTGCCTCGATATTTGATTTTGTAGGTACCGAAGAGAACCGAGACGATAAAGACAGAACAAAACGGATCAAAACAACAGCTATTGAATCATGATGAGGATTGGGCCCAAACACAAAATAAGGCACCCAGCCCACCAAAGAAGAAGAAAAGAAGGGCAGTAGAATTAGAATAGGAGAATGAGAGGAGGGAGAAGACAGTAGGAGTAGCAGTAGAGAAATAGACAGAGAGGATAGTTAGAGTAGACAGTAGAAGTAGCAGTAGAGCACGCAGCAGCAGGCAGTCCTCTTCCCCCTTTTTATTTTATTTTATTTTAATTTTAGTTTTAATTAATTTACTAAGTTAATCTAATCATTTCTTTTTCAACATCCAAGTTCTTATTTCTAGCAATTCCTTGGTACAATTCTCATCTCTTTTATTTATTTATTGTTTATCTTTATGTTTTGGGTTTATGTTTAATTTATTGTTAATTAGCTCAAAGTTTGTGTCTTTATAATTAATTGCGTTTGTTTTGTATGTTTATACTTGAGATTAGTATGTGTAGATGATGGTGGAATTAGTTTAATCATATTAGATTAGTCAAAGCTTCTTTCTTTTTTTATTTCTTTATGTTTAGTATTATGTCTAGAATTAGTATTAGTATTTGTATTAGTATAATTGTGTTTTTATTAGTTAGTCTTATCTAGTTTAATCTCACTCTTATTAATCGATCCGCGTAGCTAATTTGTAATCCGAGACCGAACTAGTACTCATTCCCGATCTCTCTGTGGATTCGACCCGACTTACCCTTACTATTCTAGTCTAGGTTAGTTGGTTTGTTTGATGGTAGGATTGGCGACAAATCCCGACTATCAAAATCCAGACTACGATGCGTACTCTGGAGGTTATGGCCCAAGAGCCCAAAGAAGGTTTCACCAAGTACCTTCAAAGGTGGAGGGCCGAAAGTGTGAAGTTGGTAGACAAGCCCAACGAGAAGACACTAGTGGAGGCGTTCATCAACAACCTCCTCCCTTCCTATCGCGTCCATCTTAGGTATGCCGGCATTTCAAACTTTGAAGTGCTTACCGAAATGGGCATTAGGATTGAAGATGATCTTCGACAAAATGAAGATCCGGGTGAAGCGTCTATTGGAGGTTATACTGGACATCAACTTGAGTCCTTAGAAGCTGAATTGACAACACCATCCGAGAGTCTAGATTTGGTTTAAGTCCGAGTCTGAGTCCGAGTCTAGGACGTTCTATTTCTTTCAATTTCAAAGTCAGAGTCAGAGTCAGTTGTATTCTGTCATCTTTTCAAAATTCAATAAAGTCAGCTTTTCAATCTCTCATATATAATTTCCTTATATGTTTCCGAGAACATGATGAACACTACCATCATACACTGTGAGCACACGCACGTGACTATTATAGGCACATCTATAATGACTGCAAGAAACCGAGCCCGTGTTTTCCTTTTACCTATTCCATGTCTGGTATAGAAAGCCACATAACTACCCTTAGCAGGAGCGGTATCGAATCCTATGACAAATCTAGGTAATCTCCTAGTTTGGGTTAAAAACGGGAGGCAAGCCCATTTCCCACAATAAAACACCCATCCAATAGGATTAACCGATCCCTACCTTAGGTGTTAGTCTGACCAGCCGAAAAAAAACGGCCAAAACAAAAGAGCTGGCCATGACAAAAAAAACTGGACGAAAAAATCAAGAGTCCAAGAAAAAAAAGAAAAAGCAAAAGGCCCAAAACAAAAGAGTTGGCCATGATAAAAAAATCATGACCATGATCAACGGTCAATTCAAGTGAAAGCCCCATGACCAGGGTACGTTCAAAATTCATACCATCAAATAAGGGAGAGATAATCAAGCTGGTCAACTAACACCACATTTAGCCTTCCCCTATTACAACCCTCAAGACCTTCCCGAGACCCAGGCCAGAGACAGCCCGGAATTTTGAGGATTCAAGCTCCATAGGATACCCCTAACCATTAGGGTCAGACATGGAAATCAGATCTCACATTATCAAAACTTATCCCGATCAAACTTCGAGCCATTTTACTCGACTTCCCCTTTACATAACAGAATTCACAATCACCATACGCAAACCCGAGAGCAAAACTCGTCAAATCCCCCCGAGAGCAAAACTCGTCAAATCCCCCGAGAGCAAAACTCGTCAAATCCCCCTGAGAGCAAAACTCGTCAAATCCCTCGAGAGCAAAACTCGTTAAAATCTCCGAGAGCAAAACTCGTTAAAATCCCCGAGAGCAAAACTCGTTAAAATCCCCGAGAGCAGAATTCGTTAAAATCCCCGAGAACAGAACTCGTTAAAATCCCCGAGAGCAAAACTCGTTAAAATCCCTGAGAACAGAACTCGTTAAAATCCCCGAGAGCAGAACTCGTTAAAATCCCATCCCAATTCTCCTCATTCAAACCAGTTACCAGCCCCAAACACGGGAATCAACTTGCAGTCGGCATAGAACATGCCCAAATAGTGCACACCACTTCTGGGGGCTACCCCGGAGAATGCTCACAGTCACAGGATTAACATCCTAACTATTCTAGCCCTTTGATCAAGGCATCACTAGGAATGCACCTAGCCTACACCATCGCTATGGCTAGTTACACACAAAGCCCTAATAAACTAGGCACCATAATCCACTGAACTACGGCTTGGTTTGATTTCACCACACGTGAATACGTAGGCAGCCTTTCAACAGAGGCACATTCACCCACATTGACACACATTCAAAAAGCACCATCATTCCGGTCACGACACTGTCATGTTCTTGACAGTTTAGCTTTGTCATTTTGGGGGCTTCTCCTAGGCAGAAGTTCTCCATCCACTCACATAATCCAAATAATTTCAAAATCTAGCCTCCTTTCTGTAGTGTGTCCTAGTACTCGGCTCAGTCAAAGACAAGAATCTGTCAGGACCCGAGGCAATACCCACCTTGGAAATGTACCCAAAAATCAAAAATCCAGAAGAGCACTAGACTACGGCATTGCTACTGCTAAAAGTCCTGTCATGCCAAAACAGTCTCATTACAGACTATTGCAATCCCCCCATAGCACATCCTTCCTATTCCGAGGATTCGACCGTGTTGTCACTCGCCTAGGCTACGGAATAGCGCAACTTAAGAGTCTTGTCATCTTAGGTGGCCCACCTCCTTACCAAGTCACGGTCCAACCCTTAGAGAGTCCAAGTCGTGTCTGTCAACTCGTCCTGTCGCGTCCAGAGTCGAGTCTGCCGGTAGACCTCTCTTTTCAAATTCTCATTTTAAAATTTGCAAAAACTTAGCCATTTGAAAAAAAAAAAACCTTTTCGACAAGGTCAAATTTCAGTCTATTTAAACTGCAAATTTCTCCTCCACCTCTTTCAATTTTGGTAACCCATCTCCTAGCACGTGAGTTGCTTTCAGGACTTCGATTTCAAAATACAGCAAAAATCATTTTTATTCCCCAGCACGAGTCATTTTTCCTATAAATATTATGTGCAAAACTTTGCTACTTTGCATAAATATGTACAGGACGGCTCAGGCAGGACTATGCAATTTGCATAACTCCCCGGTGGCATTTAACAAGATGAGCCCACATACAGGCCCATTTTAAGTCTCATGCGACGAATTCCCCCACGGAGTTATCATCAGTTCAGGTACATTTCTAATCCATGGCCGGCGGGCCCTTTACGCAGGTCTAATGGACCTTAAACGACCCGACCGGAAGCTGCCAGGTTTTAATCCTTGATTGACCTGGTGGCTACTCTGACTTTCGCCCTGTCCAAGCCTCAGTCAGAGTGAGGGCTCTGTAGACACCCACATTTTGACTGCCAGGTGTCTATAGTAGTTTCCGACAAACACCCGATGATGATCGGACGCTAACGTGCTTTAACGTACTCGGAAATGGGCTCGGAATCAATGGCATTTGGCCTAGGCATTTTACGGAGTACAAATTTCACAAAACCAACCTCAAATTCAGGCCCAGTGGGTCGTTTCGAGTCAAATAACACTAATTTGGGTCGAATCCGACACCGGGGGTAAAACCATCTTTTAGCGACCGAGTCAAAACCCGGTCAAAGATATTTCTCGAGACTTGTAGGCTGACCATGAGGTCTCACACGTCCTATTCGGACTCCAATTCTACAAAAATCAGCTACACAAAGCAATAAACAATTCCGTTTAAGGTAGAATTCGATCTCGAGTAGGAATCCTATCCGAGAACCGATTCAAACACTCAACCGAGTGTAAAACACTCGGCCAAGTAGCATGAACCAGCCGGTTTTTCTTCTTTTCTTCCCTCACAAGAAAACGGAATTCTCGTTCTTATCATTTTCTTACTCAAGCGGTAATTCTAGCTCAAACAGGAATCCTATTCAAAAACCGATTCGAGCACCCGACCGAGTGTAAAACACTCGGCCAAAACAGCCCAAATCTGCCGTGTGCCCTTTCTTCCTTCACAAGAAAGCGGAATTCTTATTTCCCTCAAATTTCCACGTTTCCTATCCTAAGCGGTAGTCAAACTCTCCTAAACCAAGGTCGGGAACTCCCTATAAATAGCCCCTTGCATCCAACATAATCAGGACAATTAATTACACACACACATTATCAACACCAATTATTAGGAACACACACATACACCCAATCTCCGATACACACATATAATTCCTTTAGCATCGAGAAATCGATAATACATCCAAAATCCGAAGGAAACCGGTCCCGATACCCGACACCTTCACCCGTCAAACCGAGCCACCCTAAACCGAACCAAATATCACTCGACGCTCCCGTGCCTAGCCACATTCCGACGAGCCCCGATTCGAGTCAACAAAAGCATGTAGGTTGAGGGTGCACCAAACCCGATTTCTCTCTTTTCTTCCCTTCTCTTCTTCATCCGTCGCGTCTTCTTTTTACGGGTCAAGCGTCGTCTTTTTATTTTATTTTTTCCTAATATCGTTATTAACGAAAAACTATTTTTATAACGAAAATTCTTAAACATACGATATCGATTTTTTCTATAATCGAATATTGTATCGACAAGAATTATATTAAGATTTCGATGATACTAAAAATCGTTACATCTTTTTTTCGTTCAAAAATTCTTTTCTTTTCTCGTTCAAAACAAACTATTTTTCAAAACTTTTTTTTATTCATTCTAAATATTCGATATCGATTTCATAATCGAATATCGGATACGACGAATACCGAAAATATGGATCGAATACAAGTTAATTCATAAGTTGCACGCGATTCATCAAAATAACAATTTTCGAACAAAAAATAAAAACCGGACAGACCCGTACGCGAGTCGCGCCGCGCCCGAGCGACTCGTGCACGAGCCTGAAACCCGGGCTGTTTTTTTTCAACTTTTTCGTTCGTTTTATTATTTATTCTTCGATCGATTTCTAAAATTAACATCTTTTCTAAAAACTATTCCAAGTATTTGATATTGATTTCGTAGTCAATTATCGAATAAAACGAATATCGAAAATATTAAGTCAAGTACGAATCATACAATATTCATACGCGATTTAATAAAAACATCGAATTTTCAAAAAACCGTACTCGGAATCAGCCCGACACGCGACTCGCCGGCATCCCGGGCGAGCCGCGCGGCCGGCTGTCCCGACGCACCTTTTTCGTTCTTTTTTATATTTTTTCGAACATCGTTTTTTATACAAAACAGCGTTTTAGCAATATTTTTCATATTTCGATTAATATTTTTTTTTTCTCGATCTCACATATTTATTTCTTGCTATTATCGATACTAACTCGTTTGTTCATCTTTTATAGAAAATTCATTCCTTTTTATTTCATTTGTTTTATTATACTAAAACGAATCTCACATGCTAAAATTCGACTTTGACGTTAGATTTTTCATGCATTAAACGACTTAGCAACCCGTTCAATTCCTCACATGCTTACGAAAACAATGTTTGCATAATCATTCATCGTATTACTAACGCGCGCATTAAAACGTCATTCGATATCCTAGTAGAGGCCGCTAATGTGCGGGCGGGGTTGGGTGTTCTTAGTGAACTTCCCAACACGTACCCTCACCCCTTACTCAGAACCGTGGTTTCCGGATGTCCGAAACCATTGGCAACGAGAGTCATTCAATATACGATTAACCGCTTCAGTCGGCATCTATATCGATATGCAAAGGGACGAGCCCAATAAACTCTGACATCGGAAATGGGCCGTATTTTGTACACGGCCCACTACGACATAGAGTGGGCTCGAACGGTTCCGAATAACCATAAAATTCGGTGGCGACTCCGACTTCGATTTAAATTTCCATTTGACCATCTCATGGAGATTCATTCGCCTCCCCAAACCCGCGCGTGGCCGCGTCGGGGTGGACCTATGTCATGTCCACACATGTCCGTGTCCTACAAAATTTAGAGAGACATGTCAATGTGTCTGTGTCCGTGTCTATATCAGTGCTACCAGTAGACATCATCTTTTAGACTCGCTTCATTCAAATCAACCTGTCACTATTCAAAATTAAAAAGAATTTTCAATATTTTTTACAATCAATCATTTTTTCCATACAATCGCTCTTATATACACACATGTATAAACTTGATTCGTTATATTTTTAAGATGGATAATGTCTTATTAAGGAGACTTGCTTAAATAACATAGGAGCATCTCACACTCCCTTAGTGGGCACCTTTTGAATTAATCGTGAGTATTTTTATTTTGTGGGCACATAGTTTGAGAAAGCCTTATTCCGGAAGGGAAATTTACTGCGTGGACACCGAAGTATGTACGGAGTCCCAACAACAAAGATCGAAGATTATGCAAATACAATAGGTGTGATAGCCGCTCTTTTAACCACGATAACATTCACAGCAGCTTTCACCGTACCAGGCGGGGTAAATAGTACTAACGGGACCCCACTACTTATACAACGAGCGATGTTTCAGATGTTCATGGTGGCTGACATTGTGGCAATGTGCACATCAGTGATGGTGCTTTTTTGTCTCTTATGGATTATGACAACGGGTAACAAAAAGGAGTCAATTTTACTTCTAGACGCAAGTGTGTTTTTACTACAAACATCGTTTTATGCAACGCTTGCTGTGACTTTTATGACGGGTCTCTACGTCACAACCATATCAATTGTTCCTGCTATTGCTATCTCCACCAGTGTCGTCTGCATGTTACTAATCATTCTTATGCACAAGAGACTGGTGTTGCTGACGATTGTGCCCTCCGTTGAGATATTGATCCTCTTAGGTCGGATGCTAATAGGATCAATTAATAACTGTTTATCTTATTTGTGGTCCTTCGTTAAGAAAACCAAACTGTGGTCCTTCGTTATGAAGACAAAACTGTGGTTTTTCGGTAAGATGACCAAACTGTGGTCCTTCGTTAAGAAGACAAAACTGTGGTTTTTCGTTAAGAAAACCAAAGTTGATGAAATGACACCTGAAGCTTCCGAAGTTGATGAATCAAAATCTGAAGTTGATGAAATGGCATCTGAAGTTGACGAAGATGAAACGACATCTAAAGTTGTGGAAGTTGATGAAATTACACCTGAAGTTGCCAAAGTTGATAAAATATGACTACCCGGCACATATTTGAAAGATTGTATTACTATATGAACAACGTATTCAATCATTTTATCCTACACCGTCTTGACAAAATGTTTTATTTCAAAGCTACTAATTAAAACTCGTACCAAAACGATTGACGCAATGCAGTTAAGGATCATTCATATAGAGTTCATAGAGTACAGTTCGAGAGACACAATTCGAGCGAAACGACCATATGTAGGACTCCAGCCGCCTAATTAGCCCACAACTCGCATCCACCGTTAATAGGAATGTAATGTTTCGCCATGTCTCTTGAATTTATCTCGTTCGGTCATATTCGTAGATACTCTAATTTGATGGCGCATAGCTTAGCTACGTTTTATCCTAGATTTATTGGTCGACAGTTCCAGGCTTATTCAGTCCCATCAGAACTTGAAGCGTTAGTTACCTCACAGGCTGATACTCCCTCCGTTCCAACGAATTGTATACATTTGCTTTATGCACGTATGTCGATACTCGTTTTCTTTTGTCTATATCTTTAGTTACGTATTACTAAAAATTATAAAAATTTGATATTCATAATGTATTTTATTAGACGATTTAAACAAGATCACATACGACTATCTTTTATCTTATATATTATAAGTTATATTGAAGCTTCTCATCACTTATAAATAGTGTTAAAAAAGCAAATGGATACAATTCGTTGGAACGGAGGGAGTATAATTTAATGTCAAAAGTTTTGGGTATTTTCGAAGAAGAAAAAAAAACTTCAATAACACTGTTATTAGTATATAAGAATACTGTTATATATACGGAGTATATAAGAATATAAGATGGAACAAGGTCTCTCATTGACCCGTGAACATTAACTCATTATTAGTTATTACTCCTTTTGTTTTCTCGCTCATTTGTTTACATTAATTTAAATATTACTCGTAAACAATATAAAAGGGAAACAAATGATGAGTATAGATTGAAATAAATAAAATAATGTATAGTATGTATTACTGTATTAGTAGCATAAAAAGAAGGTTGACTTTTGAAGATTAATAAACCCGTAATAAAAAAAGAGGCTTGTGATAAATAAAAAAGACTTTAGAGCATTGGAAAAAGTAGTTAGTGACATGCATGCATTATTATACGATCGTAATTAAAAATAGTTAGTAGTGGCTTTCGATAAAGAAATATGGGTGGACAAACATTTTATTTCTTTCCATTTTGATCATTTCTCTAACATTTGTTCATTTTTTATAACAAAAATTACGTGGTCAATAACTCAATATATTATCCTAGTTATTACTCGCTCAACCTTGATCACATATTTTTTTCTTCACTAATAAATTAAAATAATATGCCAAAAATCAATAATAAAGTATTACGTAGAATTGATCGTATATTCGGTTTAATTAAATTGTTTGAACAAATGCAAGATGGAGATTTGTGTATATAAAAATTCAATTTTGGTTGACTTTTTATAAATAATTTGACATTAATTAATATGTACAAGAGTTGGATGAAGCTCACTCTTTGATAGCTAATTCATTACCCTTTGATTCACCCAAATATTTAGTTACAATTTTTTTTTTATGAAACAATGACTCGTCTTTCATTTCTTTTTTAATACGAGTACTTAGTAATTTCTTATTTGTTATACCTAAGATTTAGTAAATATTTATGAAAAATAAATTAACTAGTGTCAATAATTTGTTTTATTTTTATATTATTTATGATTATTATTTTATTAATCAATTTCAGTCATTTATTTATTTTTTATATCACATAAAAAAAATATTTTAATGAAAAGTAAATAAATAAACCTGACAAAACAAGTATTTTAATAAAAGATAAATAAGATAAATAAATTATTGGACCGGCGAACTGAATGTATATATATAATCCCCTTTTCAATAACGATAGAGGTACTTACTCAAAAACTCATTGAACATTTTATCATTCTACAAAACCTCTTCATTATTCCACAAACCAAAATGTCAAAATTAATGGAGAAGGAGGTTTATAACGCAGCGGTCAACGGCGACCTAACCATTTTCGGCACCAAAAAACCCGAAGAATTACTACACAAAACCTACGAAAATTACAACATCATACACATCGCAGCACAACACAAACAACTCAATTTCATCAAAGCAGCTCTCAACAACTTCCCCAGTATTCCAACCTGCGAGTCGCTCATATGCGACTCCAACTGCCACGGGGACACCCCGCTCCACATTCCCATTCCACATTGCTTAAGATTTGATTAAGCAAGTGAATCGAAGCTTAATCGATGACTCTGAGCGATTAATTTGGTGAAAATTGGGGATTTAGGGTTTTGGTGGAATAGAGATGAAGGCAGTTGGACGTTTGGTTCCCGCCCTTTACCCTTTGCCGCCAAAGAAAAAAAGAAAGACCAAACTCAAAGACAGAACTAGGTCTAGGTAAATAATTCTCTCTAGGGCTTCTATGAGAGTTTTCTAGGGTTCCTCCCCTCTCTCTCTCCTCTTCTTGACGGTTTCTTACCCTACGTGGGATCCGACAAAAAGTACAATTTTTCCACCAAATCTTTCTCTTTCACAGTGCATACTACAATTTTACAATCGAAAGATGGCAGATCACAACGTTGTAGGGCAGCGAAAAGGGAAGGAAATTGTGGGACAAACAAGTGGATTCCTGTGGGACGTGGATGACGAACAAGATGCAGACAAGGAAGAGTTCATACTCATGGGAAGGATTTGGACCACAAAGACGGTTAATGCCCAGGCAGCGATCGATACTATGGCAAAAGTGTGGCAACCAAAGGGATCCATTGTAGGTAACGTTCTTGACCCGATAGAGCGTACTTTCTTATTCCGGTTTGAACTAGAAAAAGATAAACTTAGAGTGCTTGAAAATCAACCGTGGCATTTCGATAAGAATATATGGTGCCTCAATGACCCTAAGGGGGAGGGGAAATTATCTGATACCCTGCTTTATCATGTGTCATTGTGGATTCGTGTCTATGATTTACCTCTTCGGGGTCGGGGAGAGGAGGAAAATCTGTGTTACATCGAAAATCAGGTGGGAGATTTTATGAGCATGGATAAGGAGTCGGTGAGTGGGGTCGAGAGAGCGGTGCGCCTGAGAATTCTTCACGATGTCAGGAAGCCGTTGCGTGATGGCGTGGAGGTGAAAATGAAGTCGGGTAAGGTGGAGAATTTTCCTATAAAGTATGAGAGGCTACCAACCTTTTGTTATGGGTGTGGAATTTTAGGGCATGGGAAGAAGGATTGTGATGAAGGACCGTATGAGGATGGTGAGCTAAGATTCAATGAAACCCTTCGTGCATCTCCCTGGAAGGCTAGTAGACTTGTGGTTACCCCTACTGGATCAAAAGGTCGCACCTTACAACAAGAGTTTGATGAGGAGGCAAGGCGACATGAAGAGACTGTGGTGAATGATCTCATAGCAAAATTAAACTCAATTGTTGTCAATAAGGGGAAGAAGGGAGGGGAGCCTCTTCTCAGGGGATTAGAGATAGTGTTGGAGTGGAGAAGAAGGTAAGTGGGGGTGGTGGGATGGTGGAGAATAAGGGGAAAGGGGAGGCGGTGAGGGAGAAGGAGGGACTCGGGGGTGAGGTTTCGGCAAATAGCTCGACGGGAGACCGTCTTGATGATATAGACACGATTATGAGTGATGACCTGTTGGAGTTGGGAAGGGGGTCTACGGTGAGGCGTGAGAAGCCGTTTAAGGCTGCGAGAGCGCATAAGAGGAAGGGTGGATCAGCAAAGCAGGAAAAACCAGTGGATCAGCGAAGCAGGAGAAACCAGTTGAAGGGAACAACACGAGAGTGGGGAAGCGGAGTAGAGACGTGGAGGGAGACCACGAAATCGAGGAAGTGATGACGAGTCGTCGTAAACTGGGCGAAGGGGTTATTTTTACGGTGCTGGACGTCAACCAGAAAGTAGCGGAGGTTGCTGTTGAGCAACCCCGCGAACAGCAATGAAAATCCTAAGTTGGAACTGTCAGGGGCTGGGCAATCCCCTGACGGTGAACACCCTTCAAGATAGGTGCTGGAGAGAGGGCCCAAACATCGTTTTCGTCATGGAAACGATGCTTAAGGCGAGTGAGTTAGAAAAAGTTGAGTTTAAATGTGGTTTTGTTGATGGTATTTGTGTGAATAGTAACGGCAGGTCAGGTGGTATCGGTCTTTGGTAGCGGAATATTGATGCTGAGTTGGTGACGTATGATAGCAGGCATATTCGAGTCAGAATTCGGGACGAGGAAAGGGGACTTATATGGGAGGCTATTGGTGTTTACGGTTGGCCGAGTGCTGCGGAAAAACACAGAACCTGGAGCCTGCTCAGACGACTATGCGATGATGTGAGCATTCCTAGAGTTATCTTTGGTGACTTTAACGAAATCCTATGTGCTAGTGAGAAGGAGGGTGGGAATGTCCGCGGTGACCGGGAGATAAACGCTTCCCGTGAGGCTCTTGCCGATTGCCACCTTGCTGACTTGGGTTATGAGGGACCTGCTTTCACTTGGCAAAGGGGTCGGGTTGTGGATAATATTATTCGTGAGCGGCTCGATCGGGCGGTTTCGTGTTTGGCGTGGAAACAAATGTTCCCAGAAACCTTCGTGAGAAATTACCCTATTTACGCCTCTGATCACGGACCGATTGTTGTGGCCACTAAGGGAGAACATCGGTGGGCTAGAAGAAAAAGACGCTTTCGCTTTGAGGCTCTTTGGTTGTCGGATCCGGGATGTAGGGAGGTTGTGAGCCAGGCCTGGAGTTCGTCGAATGGGGTTAGGGTGGAAGAAAAAATTCTGGAATGCTCTCGTAGATTGGGTGCGTGGGCGTCTAGAACGTTTGGAGACCTGAAGAAGAGGATACGAGATACTGAAAGAGCTCTCAAAGATTGGCAAAAGCGCTCCCCCTCTGCGGATATGTTGGCTGCCTGCACACGGTTAGTCAGTGAGCTGGATAGGCTTCGTCGACAAGAGGAGTCTTACTGGTTTGCGCGAGCCCGAAAGAACGAGCTTCGTGATGGAGACAAAAATATAAAATATTTCCATCACAAAGCGAGCTGTCGAAGGAAACATAACACCATTAAAGGGCTCGAGGACGAGGAGGGCGTGTGGAAGACCGATAAAGAATCGATTGCACATATCACGTCGTCTTTTTTCGGGAATTTATTCAAACACAAGGTGTTGGGGGGGGGGGGGGGGGGTCAGCCGGTTGTAGACGCGGTGGAGGTGAAGGTTTCTGAGAGTATGAATGGCACGCTTTTGAGACCAATTGAAGATGAGGAGGTTAAAAAGGCTCTTTTTGACATGCACCCACACAAAGCACTGGGTCCGGACGGTATGCACGCGGTTTTCTATCAAAAGCATTGGGATTTAGTGGGTCCCGATATTTGTTCCTATGTTCGTAACTGGTGGGATTTGGGTGGGAACTTAGAAAGAGCTAACGAAACCTCGGTTGTTCTGATTCCGAAGACTTCGGCTCCGCGAAAGCTGACGGAGTTTAGACCGATTAGCTTATGTAATGTCTTATATAAAATTATTTCCAAGACGCTAGCTAATCGTCTGAAACCATTTATGAATAAGATAATTACTGAAGAACGGAGTGCTTTCACCGTTGGCCGTCTTATTACCGACAATGCACTCATTGCTTTTGAAATCTTCCACTCTATGAAGCGAGGAGGTGAGGGTCGGCATGGGAATATAGCACTGAAGCTGGATATGAGTAAAGCTTATGACCGTGTGGAGTGAGACTTTCTTGAGGTCATGATGCGGGCTCTGGGGTTTGCTGATGGATGGGTGAGACGAATTATGAGCTGTATCGGGTCGGTGTCCCACGCGTTTGTGATCAATGGGGAGCTGACGGGGCAGATTATCCCGAGTCGGGGGCTGAGACAGGGTGATCCGATCTCACCGTACCTTTTTCTCATCTGTGCCGATGCTTTCTCTTATATTATCCGACGCGTGGTTCGGGATAGGCTGCTCCACGGGATTCGTGTTTGTCGGGGGGCGCCCATTATCTCACATTTGTTTTTTTGCAGATGACAGTATTCTTTTCACTAGGGCAACTTCGGAAGAATGCTCGACGATAGCTAACTTGATTAGCCAATATGAAGGAGCTTCGGGACAGAAAATCAGTTATGCCAAATCAGAAGTTGTGTTTAGTAGAAAAGTGTCGAGCCAAGTGCGAGGATCAGTGGGAAATATAATGGGCGTACGAACTGTTGACAAGCACGAGAAATATCTCGGTCTCCCTACCATGATAGGACGATCAAAGAAGGCGATATTTACGTGTCTCAAGGATCGGGTGTGGAAAAAAACCAATGGCTGGAAGGAGAAGCTCCTATCTAAACCCGGTAAGGAAGTTCTCATTAAAGCCGTGGCCCAAGCTATACCCACCTATATGATGAGTCTCTTCTCCATCCCGGAGGGTGTGATTGATGAGCTGCATAGAACGATGTCAAGATTCTGGTGGGGTTCAACGGATAATAAAAGGAAGATCCACTGGATGTCATGGGAGAAATTGTGTCGCGCAAAAAGATGTGGAGGGCTGGGCTTTCGAGATATGAGGATTTTTAACCATGCTTTGTTGGCAAAACAATTATGGAGGCTCTATACCTGTCCAAGCTCTCTGGAGGCTAGAGTTATGAAGGCAAAGTATTATAAACACTCTTCGATCTTGGAGGCTAGGAGGGGGTATGATCCAAGCTTTTGTTGGAGGAGTTTGTGGGGAGCAAAATCGCTTCTCCTCGATGGTCTAAAGTGGCGGGTTGGGGATGGGATGGATATTCTTGTCTGGAGTGATGCTTGGCTGTCGGGCCCTACCTCTGCTCGTGTCCCAGTCCCTAATTTGAATGCCGAGGCTAACCTGAGAGTGGGGGACCTGATCGACCACTCTTCTCGCTCGTGGGACGTGACTAAACTCCGTGAGGTCTTGGTGGAAGACGATGTCCGTGCAGTTCTAGAGTTGCCACTGTCGTTGAAGGACTCCCGAGATGCTATGTTTTGGTGGCCGTCGAAAGACGGCATCTTCACGGTCAGATCAGCCTATCATCTGGGGTTATCGACTCATCCCTGCCCCAACCCACTAACTTTACGTTGTGGAAACTGATTTGGAACCTTCCTGTTCCTCCTAAGCTCACCCATTTCTTATGACGTGCATGCTCGAGTGTTTTGGGTGTTCGAAAGAGCCTCTACTCTCGCCATTGTCTGGAGTCCCCCATTTGTGGTTTATGTTTGCAGAGGGAGGAATCTACGGCCCATGCTCTTTGGGGTTGCGAGAAAACGAGGTGGGCTTGGTTGGGGTCGGAATTCGAGACGCTTGTGTCCCAACTTAACGTGTATGACAACTTTTCTGCGAACTTAACCAAGGCGCTGGAGGGACTCGACTTCGCGGCGAAAATCAGGTTCCTGACGATGCTCTGGGCGATTTAGACGGTCCGTAATGCTTTGGTTTTCGAAGAGAATCCAAAACCTCCGAGTGTTATTTTGCGTGGTATGTCTCTCCTTGTTTCGGACTATGCGAATTATCAATCTGCAGTTACTGTGGGAAGTAATCATCTCGGCGTGGTTGGAGTTAGTAGTTGGTTGAAACCAGACCGGGGTGAGGTGAAGATCAATGTTGATGCTGCCATTCTCAATGATAACGAGGTGGGTTTGGGCTTCATTGTTAGAGATGATATGGGAAGGGTACTGCTGGTCGGTAGTCGAAGAGTGCGAGCGAGATGGTCGCCGGAAGTGGCCGAGTCTAAAGCTGTCTGTTTTGGGCTTGAAAAAGCTCGGATTGCGGGGTTTCAGAACATCGTTGTGGAAAGTGATTCGGCCAATGTAATCGCTAACGTGCGACTGAAAGTGCAGTGGAGATCTCCCCTCGGGTGTTGTTTGGATGATATTTACGTTTTGCTTGAGTCTTTCCCTAGGTCGCGTTGTATGCATACTAAACGAAGTGGGAATACGGTTGCTCACTGGTTAGGTAGATTTTGCTCTACCCATGATAGCGAGATTGTTTTGGAGTCTTCTTTTCCGACAACTGTAATTGAGTTGTCGGAGTTTGATTTAATATAATTGGCTCGCTTTTCTTCAAAAAAAAGAACTCGGTCTAGGTGAGTTGGTGGCATATTATCCACTTTTTCTTTTTCTTTTTTTTCTTTTTTGGATTCCAAAATAAAATAGTTACATACTCTTGATTAAAGTCCACCCATCAAGTACAATGCCCGGTATAATATGCCAATATGGAATCATTTGGATTTCAATTGAGACTTTTAAAAGTTATAAGATTGTATTTTTAGACATGTCGATATCGGTCGAAACAAGTTTTATACTCCTTTTTGTATCGTGTCAGAGAGTTCTCATAATCATTATTAGGCACTCTATTCTCATCAACAAGTTTTCGTCAAAAAAACATTCGCGCTTTCAGACAACTTTCACCACTTTCGAAAAATAGTAAAAATGACTGATTCTGAAGGTTATTATTAACGTTTTTTTTCGGTCTTTTGGGTCCCCGAATAATAAAATGGCTCGATATTCGTGTCAAATAAAGACCACACCAAATACAATGCGCCGGTGTACTGTGAGGATCATTGAGATTCCATTGGAGACTTTTTAATGCCATAAGATTGTGTTTTTAGACGTGTTGGAATCAGTCGAAACAAGTTATATAGTCCTTTTTACATCATGTTAGAAGGTTCTAATAATCATTGTAATGCATTCTATTCCTATTGTCAAGTTTCATAAAAAAAACATTTGCGGTTTTAGGCAACTTTCACCGCTTTCGAAAAATAGTAAAAAAAGATCAATTTTGAAGGTTATTATCAACGTTTTTTCGGACTCTTGAATCCCGGAGAAAAATGGGTCCATATTTAGGCAAAATAAAGTCCACACCAAGTAAAATGACTCGGTGTACTACGAGGGTCATTGAGATTTCATTGGAGACGGTTAAAAAAACCATAAAATTGTCTTTTAGACGTGTCAGAATTAGTCGAAACAAGTTCTAAACTCTGTTTTATATCGTGTCAGTGGGTTATGATAATCCTTATTATGCATTCTATTACTATCGACAAATTTTCGTCAAAAAACATTTGCGCTTTCGAACAACTTTCACCGCTTTTGAAAAATAGCAAAAAAACGACCGATTTGTAGGTTATTATCCACCTTTTTTCGACCTTTTGGGGACATAGAATAAAATGAGTCCATATTCACGCTGATTAAAGTCCACAACAATTACAATAACCCTGTGTAATATGATCAGGATCATTTGGCTTTTAATAGGACATTAAAAAGCCATAAGATTGTGTTTTGAGAAATGTCAGAATCAGTCGAAACAAGTTCAATAAACCATTTTGTATGTATCAGAGAATTTTGATAATCATTATTAGGAATTTTATTTCTATCGAAAAGTTTTCATCAAAAAACATTTGCGCTCTTGAACAACTATCATCGCTTTAAAAAAATAGAAAAAAATGAACGATTTTGAAAGATATTATCCACATTTTTTCGGTCATTTGAGTTCAGATTAAAAAGGTTCCATATTCGCGCTAATTGAATCTCAAGAGGTTGAACTAAACTGAAAATAACTGGCCATAGTTGGTCAAACTTATTTAAAACAACAATGGTGGACTGGTGGTAGAAGTGTAGAACACATAAAAACTACTCCCTCTATCCAACCAGGATGTTCCACTTATATTCATTTGTGAATAATATAATAATATAATTGGAACATCTCTATGTGTAAGGAATCTTAGTATTCTCACCATAATCTCGGGATATCTTCTGATGGTCATTGATGGCAAAAATCAACAACTGACGGCAAAAATCAATCAAGGATGGTAACACTATCTTTTGTAATAAGCAATTGTAATCAATTAATCCATTAAGTATCAAATTATCAATTAGTGACACACTAGTTTCAATGAGTTGATTATACAGTCAGTTGTCATAATTCTATGTACAATTGGTTTTATGTTGTTGAATATTATCACAAAGTTTTCAAGTTTTGTTATAAATTTTCTGAGTTTTAGTATAAACTTGTCGAGCGAATCACACGGATGTTTAAGCTAAAAAAACTTATACTTCCTCCATTTTTATTTTATCTTTCCTTTCACTTTTGGCACAATTTTTTTTCGTAATAAATATAAAATGATAAATTTAGAAAATATTGAGGGTAGAAGGGTAAGTGGGTATAAATAGGAAAAAATAAAGGTGTAAAGTGTTGTAAATAGTAAGGGTAGTATGGTAAACATTATGGAATAAAATGGAAAGAAATGAAATGAAAAGATAAAAAAAATGTGAACCGAAAAAAAAAAATTAGAAAGATATAAAAAAGTTCAACAATGTTGGACTAGTTTTACACGTACGATACTATTCCAGTTTTGGGAGTAAATGATTAGTTTCCTTGGTTGTTTAGATTACACTTGTATAAATCTGGTGCTCACAACTCACATTTAATTACAGTAATTTAGAAACCGTAATTCATCCCCAAACACTAGAATCCTTTTCTTCCGTACTCATGCATGCTTCCTCCACTTCCTGCTCATCTCTCATTCTCGCGTTACCCCTTTCTCTAGGTTTTCACCTTTCCATCTCTTTTTCTCTACTACGTTTATTCTTTCACTAACCCTCCATTACCAATTACCATGAATCGAGTTTATATCCGTCACAAACTCCCGACAAGAGATCGATTTTCTTGTTACCCTCTTTAGGTTTTCCTATTTTGATCGCATTTCTGTATTAATTTTTTTTCCAATTCATGATCATATTCATATGAGATGACGTTGATAACCCACCTTCCGATTGATTTGATTACTGATATATTCGCAAGATTACCTACAAAAGCTGTGGTACGATTGAAGATTGTTTGCAAATCATGGTATAGTTTAATCAGAGATGATGACTTTGTTAATCATCATTTACAACGATCTCTTGCAACCAAAACCAATCTCCACTATCTCGTCTCCAATCGTCGGCTTAACATGGAGGGTTATGATCACCTTGTGGATCCCTTTGAGCGATGTTGCCCTCTTCTTTATTTCGCCGATTTTGACTCTTTACAAAACCCAATTGAACTCAGTCGCCCTTTCAAACATTGCAAAACTCCCCCCATGGTTTCAGGCTTATGTCGTGGCCTGGTTTTGATTCATGTCGATGATGGTCATTATATGCTCTACAACCCCACGACTCAAACCTACAATTTGCTTCCTCCCTTACGTTCATGGAAGTCTTTTGACTCAATTGGTGAGTTCGATTGTGGGTTTGGCTACGATACTGTATCTCGGGATTACAAATGTGTCAGGATTTTCCAGTGTCGGTTTAAGGAGATATGGTGTCCCCTGTGTGAAGTTCTGGTGTATAGCATGAAAACGAATTCTTGGAAAAGGGTAGCTGATGCCCCTTTCTATTTCCGGACCCGTGGTTGGGTTAGTGGCACTTTGGTGCATCAAGTGTACCATTGGATTGGAACCAACAGCGATGGTGTGTACGACTTTATCGTAGCCTTTAGTTTCAGGGATGAAGCCTTTAGTTGTCTGCCACTCCCTAGTCTAATGCCGGATTTGCCTTACGAGTATTCTTGCAATGGCCTGAATGTGGGAACCCTGGATGATTGTTTGTGTCTTGTTGCTAACCGTTACCCTGAGAGTGACCTTTGGGTTATGAAGGAGTATGGTGTGGCCGCATCTTGGACAAGGATGTTTACTTTCAGTATACTTGACGCTATGATGTCGGAGAAGCTTATCGGTTATTCAATGGATAGGAAGAGTTTGGTTTTTAGATCGGCCAATTACGCGCTCAACTGTTTTGATTTGGAGACAATGACGTACACCGAGTTGTCGTTTGGTGATTCGAACAGAGTTCTGGATGTCAATGTTTGCGTAGAAAATCTTCTCATGCTGGACTATGCTGAGTTTCTTGTTGATATTCATACTCAAAAGAAACGTCGAAAAAGGAAGAACAGAAAGAGGAGGAGGAGGAGGAAGAACAAGAATAGGGAACCTGGCTCGTTGAACAATGTGTTTGAACAGGGTGAAACGTAGGTTAGCTAGTAATTACTTGGCATTTTGATGTGCATCGTTTGCAGGTGATAAGCGGCCGTCAATCAGGAATGCCTTCAAATTCTTGTGGAATTCCTTGGGCTTCTCCATGCTGAAACCATGTCCAGCATTCTGTATTATCACTAGCTCAGCATTGTCTCCTATGTGACTGCAAACCAGTGATCAACTTCAGAATTCAGAAATAAAAGACATTCTAATAACTGTCTCAATTGATTCTTACATTCAGAAATCCCAATATATTTTAGTGATTTCTAACTTTACATGTTGCACCCCCAGCTTCCGAGGAGTCAAAGTTTCATTCGTTATTGGTCTAGACTCTGGATTATGATGAAATAAAAGGATTCCCTAAACTGTGTTCTTTTATCGTAAGGTTACCTTCATTCTATATAGTTTTTTTTTGACGCAATTTTTGTTTTGGATCATTCGGAAACAATCTCTTTGTATTGCTAGCGTGAGGATGACGCTTGGTACATCCGATCCTTCTTACCCTCCAGTTTACAGGAGTGCTTAGGCAGAGGGTAATGTTGTTGTAAAACCTTTAGTCCAAAGCTGTACACTTCTATTTTATGTTAGAACTTTGAATACTGAGCACAAGATTTTGAATGGAGCACTTACTTTTTCAATCTGTAGCCGAATTCTATAGGAAAAATCTGATCCTTATCTCCCCAAATTATCAAAGTTGGCTGCATGCTCCAATAAGTCATTAACAATTAACCCACATAAGATAGCATAATTTCATAAAATTGTAAATACAATACAAACTGTATTGCCTATACCTGGGTGATTTTCGGAATTTCATCCATTTTCCTATCTTTCGGAATCGCCTGAATCAACTCTCTTCTCTCTTGAAGGTTCTCTCTACACATTGCCTGCACATTGTGCAACAAGAACGTTCATGTCAAGCCATATAGGAGTACATCCAGCAAAACAGACCATGTCTAAAATGGGCCACCTAAACTGACTAAAACGTTATCAGAACAACCTGAAGTCGACTCAATATGTTACCACGGATTCAAGAAAAACATGAATTGTAACGACCATGTTAGTATGTTACAGGATGCTCCAAGCCTACAAGGTAAAAAAAACCAAGAAGTACTATACTCACATGAATGTAATCTCGGAGAAGACAGTTAGGCTGAAGCTTAGGCGGCTTAACAAGTGTAAAATTGATAAGCTCTCTCAGCTTATCTGGTGTCTGAGGCAACAAAATATCAGCAGCCGATTCCAAATCCGACACCTTAAACCTCCCTTCAATTAAATCCTTCTCCTCCATGCATATAGCAGAGCAACATATCACCACTTTATCAACCACACCCTTGAGCTGGGCAGCCATGGAATAGGCCACAAACCCCCCATAACTCAACCCAACCACACTGAGCCTTTCAGTCACAGAGTGAGCCTCCATGAGCCCGATAAGGCACTGGGCCTGGAATGCGTCAGTGCGGTCTGTCCTAGTGGTGTATGATTCCCCGAAGAAGACCAGGTCTGGAACGTAGACGTTGAAGTAGGGTGTCATTTGGGGTACGAGATCAGCCCACTGCCACAACGCATTGGCTCCGAACCCATGGATTAGAAGTAAGTTGGGGTTGGATTGTTGGGGGTGTTTGGGCACCCAGCAGTGCATCACTGTACCATCACCGAGGTTTGTTGTCGTGGATTGGAGACCCGAGTTTGAGAAGGATATTCTGAAGCGCCATTCTTTCAGGGATGTGAGGCTTATACAACATGGCATTGGAACAGAGGTAATGAGGAATGATGTAGAATTTTTGAGGTATACAGCCTACACCGTACCCTCCGTCTCACTCAATATATTATGTTTTATACTTCGTGCTTTGTCTTTAATAATATTAAATTCAATTAGTCTAATAGTCTCGCTTTACTAAGTTTCTATGAACGGAGTATAGGTAAACATGTCATTGGAACGGAGGGAGGAGGGTGTTAATAGAATGGTCCTCCTAAGAAAGTTGAAAGGTGCAGATGTATGGCCTAAAAGTGATTTTGAGTAAGAGTGTAGAACAATGTGGACTTATGCTTCATTGACTATGACAACGCTGTTGCAGATAAGAAAGGTCTAAAAATGTTTTTCATTGATGCCCATGTACACGTAGCAAAGATAAGTAGATAACCCGTGGTTGATGACAGGCTCGACGATGACTCGATCTGGTTTGTTATACAACACCCGTAGTTATTTAGTGTCTAGTGATTTAGCGAACGTGGTGGTGATCATGTGTGAACTTGGGGGAAATACGGGTCAAGCTCATACTTATTTTTCTGGCTCGCTGGCCACCTGTGGCCAGTGAGTTTGGGATGATTTAGTTGGTTGAGCTTGGACCTTTGTGTCCTACAGTTTTACAACAAAACGCAGTTCAATATAGGGGTGCGCCCGTGATCGTGACCAACACAGCATAAGACGAGTCCATAGCAATTTCAAATAAAGAGTCACATATAAGAATTTGTGACAAGTGAAAGGGGTTAACAAAAGTCAAGTATTTTATTATTCAGCTAGATACGTTTTTTTGCAAGAAGAATAAACCCACCCTATTACCATTCAAGAGTTCAGAGTTTCAGACCGTTCGGCTGAATAGTTAAATGAGTTGGTATAGAGTTATTGACATTCAGTAACTACGTAAGAGATGTTTCTATTCTTTCTTGCCTTTTTGGATTGGTTTACATCAATATGAATATTTCTAAGTTAAGAGCCTAACTGGAGAATAATTGTCACCCATGGAGAATAATTGTCACCCATGTAACTAACGTACCACTAGACCTGTCGAATGGGTTGTATCACGTATCGGATTATAGTCGGAATACGAGACATAAATAGTTTATTAATATTATACTCTTTAATTATGATTGTTATATTTTAAAAAATAATCATAACCTTCTTAACTTGTCTCAATTCTTGATTTCGCTCAGGGTTGTCTCCATAAGAAAAACATTTGACAAGAAGTGAATCTTCGAAATGATATAATTATAATCATTTCGTCGCAGTAAAAAATGTCACATTTCAATATAAAATGAAGAAAAATCCTCCCATTTAATAAAAGGGTTATTTAACAGCAATAATACCAATTATAGGGCGTCTTCCCAAAATAATACTCCCTCCGTTCCAATGAATTGTTTGTCTTTGATTTTGGCACCAAGGGTAAGGGAGCCAACGAGGGAGTGCCATGTGGAGCAAAAATCATGAGATTGGTCAAATTACATATAAAAAACATTCCTAAAATAGAAAGGCAAACAATTCATTGAGACGCTCCAATATGGAATAGGCAAACAATTCATTGGGACGGAGGGAGTATCAATTTTAATAAATCTGAGAAAAATACGTATTATTAGAGTAGTTAAACTAGGGTAGTATAGGTGGCCGGTTACCGGTAGAACCCTTCCACCTTCCTTTTTCACCTTTAATTTTATTTGACGGCAATAATACCAACTATAGAGCATCTTCCAAATATAATTCCAATTTTAATAAATCAGAGAATAATACGTATTTTTGGAGTAGTTAAACCATAGTAGTATAGATGACCAGTTAGCGGTAGAACCCATTCATCTTCCTTTTTCGCCTTTTATTTATTTCATATTACTTCACTTAATTTCACTTACTCAGTGTACCAGGTATTAAACGTCATTAATATCCTCCGTCTTTCTCTTCCTTCAAGTCTTCAACCTCACCAAATCTAGCTAACAACGCAATTCTACACCAAAATAAACACGTAATCTAAACGAAACGTATGGGAAAAAAACTGAATAAGGACGAAGGGTAATGGAGAGAGAGAGGATGAAGGAGAGAAGTAAGAAGAAGTAGACCTGGCAAAACTGACCCAACTCGAATAAGCCAAACCGAACCCGACCCGACACCCGAATTGAAGATCTTTTGACCTGTAATCCGAATTGACCCAAGCTAACCCGAAACTGACCCGACTATTATTATAGAATACGAGTCGATATCTCTAAAAAAGTTGAAAATAGCAAATCCGAGAATGACCCGAACCTGAAATTATCTGACCTGACCCGAAATCAACCCGATTATTATAACCCGGAAGTGGCCTGACCCGACACGGTTCACCCACTATGCAGGTGTAAGGAGGATGATGGAGGATAAGTAGCAGGTTAAATATTAATTATATGATCTGATGTAGCAGGTTATAAAGTGACTTATACTACTATGGTTTAACGATTTATTGAAATTGATACGAGTATTATTTTGGAAAGACGTCCTATAATTGATATTATTTTCTATAGCTCATATTATTTTCGTTAAATAACCCTTTAATAAATAACTAGTATAGACCCCGTGCATGCATGCACGGTATTTGTAGAAATTTATTTATTTTAGTTAATTATTTATACAAAATAAATTTTAATTAGAAAATTGATAATTTTTCATGATTTTTATCATTTTATTTGGATATAAAATAATAATTTGAAATTACATAATTAATCAAGATGATGACCTCAACTAATATAATGAAATATGTAGTCCAAAAAATTACTACCTCTGTGTTTTATTTGTCATTCATATCTCTCGAGACAATCATTTCTCTTTTAAATATTTTTTTTAATATAAGAATAATTTGTGTAAATTGTGAAATGTATATTCACTTTAAATTTATTTTCAAATAGAGTATAATTCTATACTCTTGATGTTTAGATGTAGTTATTCTTTATAATTTTAGTATATATCATTTGTTCATAAAAATAGTTCATAGAGTTTATCACTAATTACCCCCTTCTATGTTTCCCATTTTTCAAATTACCCCCAAAAAATGTTTCCGTTAAAATTACCCCCGTAAAGTTGTAAAAAAATTAGGTTTTACCCCCAGGCGTCCTTCTCTCCTCTTTCCGGTGACTTATGCGATTTTTCTTCCCTTTTTGCCCCTCCCCTTACTAACACACTCTCTCCTCTCCTTAACACTCTTTCACTCACTCAAACACACTCAACCCTACCAAAATCCCCAAATTCCCCCAATTTCAAGAACCCTAACCCTAATTCCCAAAATCGACGCAAAATCGAGCACGACGACCAATTTGCAGTCAATCGATCCATTTCTTAAGGTAATTTCTCTTCCTTCCTCTTCCCATTTTCGACTCTTCTCTTTTCGCGGTTAGGGTTATTCCGATTAGGGTTTAGTGTTCGAAATTAAATTGAACAGTACTATTTATTGTTTGGGGACACCTGTGTTTATGTCGTGGTTCAATTGAAAACTATTTCAGTTGGGTTTATTTTGCACATTCAATGTCCGGTTGTGTTTTGTCATGAAGGAAATGTTAATTGAAGTAATTTTGTTTATATTCTGATTAGGATGGAGTTCAATCTGCGAACATTCTATGGTGGTGAGTTTGCTCTAGTTAATGGTAGAACTGAATATGTTGGGGGTGGTATGCATCTAGAATGTGGGTTAAATACTCGAATTCTGAATATCCAATACTTAGAAATCTAGGAGAGCGTTTGATGGGAAGAAGAGACTTCAAAATTTACTATACTAGAGCCGATCCTAGACTTGCTCAAACCATGGGGAAGGCAATGGTTACATGTCCACATGATGTGGACTGTTTGTTGAGGACAATGACAAAACAGAAGTCAATTACGGTGTTCATGGCAATAAGGAAAAAGTTGAATTACGTGCCTCTTCCGAGGACCAAACGTCCAAAGGAACAAGTTACTGCTCAAATGATTTTTACTACACTCACAACGAAAGGGAGAGGATTACTGCTAAGTGTAGGAACAAGTGCAATTGCGAGTGAAACAAGAAGAAGTCTAAGCTCGGTAAGTGTTCCTGTGGTGTAAAGAACCCTTGTCTTTTTCATGTTCATGCTAGAAAACTACCCGACTCTAGCATTGGGAGGACACTGGTATGCCAGAGCCACTCCCACCACCACACAGAAGGTTACCTGGAAGGCCTAAGTCCAAGAAAAGAAGAAGAGGGGTTGGGGAAGTCGAAGAGCAACGGGTTAAAAGGGGGACAAAGGTGAACAAATGCAGCAATTGTGGCGGGCGTGGACACACTAAAAGAACATGCAAGAACCCAACTGCACCCTCTACAACTACAACACAGAGGGCTCCTGGAGGTAGGCCTTTGGGAGGTAGTGAGTGGGCTGTAGAGACAAGGAGGAAGAGGCAGGCAAGGAATGTCCAGAGAGCACGTTTGGTTTTACAGAATCAAGCTCAAGCTACTCAAGCTCAACCTGCAGCGACTGCACAAGCTTCCACCTCCAGCGTCAACCCTTCAACATCAAATCAAATACCCAGTGGACAACCTCAGACACCAACAAGCTTTGTCGAACTTCTTAGTCAAGCTTCGACTTTAACTGAAAATATGATTTAGTCAAGCTTCGAACTTTGTGCTATTTAGAACCACCAAAACCTATGTTATCTCCTACTTAGAACTTTACTTTGCTTGTGGTTGCATGACTTTAGAACCACCAAAATCTATGTACTACTGCGCATTTGGTTTTCAGGTCCTATTTAGAACTCTATTTACTATTTCACATTTGTTCATTGTCTTTGTTTACAAATTGGTGATAATTCGTCTGTATAATGGGGGTAAAATCAAATATTTTTACACCACTCTGGGAGTTATTTTTATGGATACGTATGTCTTGGGGACAATTTCATGGATACATAATTTTTGGAAGTAATATTAAATAACAAAGAAACTTAAGGGGGAAAACAGGGAAGCTGAAACATAGGCTATTGTTACTCCTCCATCAGTACAACGTACATTACAATACATTACGCTACAATACTACACATTACGCTACATTACGACACATAACTGAATAGTCACTTCACTTCACTAAGCAAATGCGATACCGAGTACAAGCGTCAAACAAACCACCGACAACAAAATGACAACCTTCTTCAAAATAGCATCCCTCTTAGCTGCTGACCTCAACATTGCAGAGAGGTTATCATTCCTCACATCAGTTAACCTCACAGCATTTGAGAAAGTGTCCTTCGTGACTTCCAGAAGGGACTTCTGCAATTCCAACAAGTCCTTATCCATCTTCAATTGGTTAATTACATCCCTTTGCCATTCAGTTGGACATTTGTCGACCCATTTGAAGTACGTACAGCCACGAGTATCAAGCATCCTGTTATACTCTTTGCAACACTTGAAGCGTCGACCGGGATTCTTATGTGTCCAAGAAGTGAGCAGCGCAACTTCATTGCCGCAGTGACATCTCTCGCCTCCAGCTGATGACTGCACCCCGCTATGGACGAACATGGCTGCAATTTACAGAAGTCACTATCTTGAAGAACCCAAAAACAATAACATTAGCACAACCCAGAAACAATGATATTTACATACATAGAAGTTCAAATCACTACCACTGAAAACAACAACCCTAAACCCTTAATATAAACCCAGAAATTGTAAATGGTTTTTAATGAACCCAGAAAATCGAGATAAATTTCGATTTCAAAAACCCTAACCGGGAAAAGAGAAGAGTCGAAAATGGGAAGAGGAAGGAAGAGAAATTACCTTAAGAAATGGATCGATTGACTGCAAATTGGTCGTCGTGCTCGATTTTGCGTTGATTTTGGGAATTAGGGTTAGGGTTCTTGAAATTGGGGGAATTTGGGGGTTTTGGTAGGGTTGAGTGTGTTTGAGTGAGTGAAAGAGTGTTAAGGAGAGGAGAGAGTATGTTAGTAAGGGGAGGGGCAAAACGGGAAGAAAAATCGCATAAGTCACCGGAAAGAGGAGAGAAGGACGCCTGGGGGTAAATTTTAATTTTTTTACAACTTTACGGGGGTAATTTTAGCGGAAACATTTTTTGGGGGTAATTTGAAAAATGGGAAACATAGAAGGGGGTAATTAGTGATAAACTCTAGTTCATAATTGTTGTTAGAAATTGAAGCAACTATATTTCTACAATTTGTTTTCATCAATACACTCATTATTAGTTTTTAAATATTTAACATGTAAGTATTCTTTATATGATATGATTGATAATTGAGTGTGGATTTTTCCTTATTTGTTATATTGATTTTGTCCAAATTAAGAGTTTAAAATTTAAGCGAGAAAAGTTTTGAGAATTTTTATTCTTTTAGGTAATAGAGGATTACAATTATAATATTTAATTACAATCTTATATCAGTCATGATTATTACAAAAATAAAATGTATTTCCGCTATTATATATACAATCTCGATATTTAGTATACACTGACACAAATCTTAGAGATTGTAAAATATACTTGTCATATCAGTCATGAGACTATATTTACAATATATTTAGCATATATTTTTAATGATGCACGGTATATATGATATTATGATTATGATATGATATATTTAGCATATATATATGTATAACTTATATTTAGCCTTAATAACGGAGTAGGATTATATGCAGCATATATAGTAGATATTTATTTGACAATATAAGCTTAACCAAGTACACTAAATGACCCAAAAATAGGCTCATATGGTAGTAGGTGGGAAAATTTTGGAGGATTGTTATTTGGTTAGTGGAATTGATTCAACGATATTAAACGGTAGGATATCACATCAATCAATCAATTAATTGCACAATTTATCAATCAATCAATTAGCCTGATATATAGAATAAGATTGTACGGAGTATATGATATATGGAATAAGATTGTGCATATCATAATAGTATGACATATCATAACAATATATAGAAATTATAATAATATCTTCTAGTATAGACTCAAATAACACATGTATATATCACATAACACATGATATATATCACATGCGTATAATTGTTATATTATTAAGGGTACTCTAATACTATTACCCTTTAGAAATTATACTGTCAAAGATACTCAGAAATACAATTATCGGTATTACACGAAACTTGATATGAGATTTCAATTATCGGTATTACACGAAACTTGATATGGGATGAAATATAACGTGATATAATAATTACTCCCTCTGTCCAATGAATTTTTTACGTTTCCTTTTTCACACTTGTCGATGCACATTTTGTTTCCTTCATATATTTATTTACGTATTATTAAAAATTCTAAAAAATTGATATTCTTAATATAATTATTATGATAATTCAAAAAAGATATCACATGACTATATTTTACATTATATTTTAGAAGTTAGATCAAATATTACTTCACCTCATGAATAGTGTCAAAAAAGAAACGTAAAGAATTCATTGGGACGGAGGGAGTATGACATATATACGGATTATATGGCATAATATATGGAAAATAATATAGATTAGGACATGATTACGACAGATAATAATTTCAGACTCATGTTGACATAACCCAATTTATGACAAAAGTGTACGTAGTCTAATTTTAAGTGCTTATTATGCCAATATTTCTACCAAGTGCGTTATAAAATCTTTTTAAGTAAGGTAAGTTTTTAATCACTTTTTCGGTAATTGTGCTTATACCAAATATAGATGCGGATACCTAATCAAATATAGATATTAATCAATCACTTCTTCTATTTGGTTTGAGAATAGTAGTTGTGGACTTGTATAGATATTCGGTTGACAATGTAAGCCCAACTCAAAAATAGACCCATTTTGCGTTAGGCGGAAAATTTTTGGAGATTGTTATTTGGTTAATGGAAAGGGAGATTGGCACGTTCATTGTTGGAGCCTTGCATAAAAAGTCAAAACCAGTTACAATTACAACCTACAGACTACAGTAGATTATTTTTAGAGTCATCTTGAAAAATTGCATACACCATTCACCATGGAAACCTTATCAGGTTCCTCCTCCCTGACAACAACCTTCCAATTCCCGAAACAATCGAAAGCCACCAGCCGCCACCCTCAACTCAACCACCCCTTCTCCAACAACCACCCTTCGTCCGCCGCAAATTCCGCCTCGTCATCGTCACTCTCATCAACCCTCCACCAAAAAGACACTTTTACCCCTCTCAACTTATTCCACAACCAAAAACACCCCTCATCAACATCAACAACATTCCTCCCACCCCCACCCCCATCCCCATCCCCATTACCACCAAGCCATGATCGTGTTGTTCATCGTAAAGCGGCCACGGGGTACGCGGCTGCGCTTGTGGAGGTGTCGCAGCGCGAGGGCAGGGTGTATATGGTCGAGAGGGATGCTAGGAGGCTGCTCAAACTCCTCAAAAATGGGCATCTGAGGGAGTTCATGATGGATGAGGTTGTGGAGGAATATGAAAAGGGTCAAGTGGTGAAGCAGCTTTTGGAGAAGGGTAAGTTTGACAAGAATTTTGTTGCCTTGGTTAAGTTGGTTGTTGATAAAGCTAACAACAACAGCACGGTTGGGTTGGTCAAAGATGTGCTTCATCAATTTCTCAACATTTTTTCTCACCTTTCTGCTGCTACTAATACTAATACTAATCCAAAGTTGGCTTGAATTGATTAATTACCATTTCCATCTCGGTCATTTGTTGTCCAAGACAGAATGGGGTTATTGAAGGAGCGAATGAACATGTAGCTCGTTGTTCATGACTTGAATTTGTCGACTTGTAATTTGTTGGTTTGATGCATACATTACAAACCATGTTTAATGGTCTGGGTTTGATTTTTTATTATCGAATGAATTTGTGGATCATTTGCTTGCTGTAAGAAATAATTTCCGGATAACCCCTCTACATTTGGTGCATGCTTATAACATCCAGTTTTAATTAGTCATCTGAATTGATTAGGAGTGACTACTTGTATATTTTACTACTATAAGTTACTGGGCGCTTTAGAGTCGAACCGGAGTAGGTAGGTTTCTTCAGTCAAAACAAGTCCTCTATATACATAGAAAGAATCATAGGAGTACTGGAGTAGTATATATATCCTGGCCATCAAACAATATCAACGCCTCCATTATTACCGACATTGTGCTGAGAACTCTGTGTGTGGGCTGTGCAATTGTGAAGTTGAGACCCTGTTGGATTGCTCCGTAACTAAGTGGGTCTGGTGTGGCACGGGGCTTGAAGGAGTGATTGAAAAAAGTTCCTCACCTTAGCTTGGGGGACACGGTCTATCCGATATTCATTGATTTTTGAGGAGACCCCAATACCACCATTGATCATCCTTCACGGTCTGCAAGCTTTAGTCCAGGAGTATACTATACTGGAGTTTGGAGATAAGGTGTTCAGGTGTTGTTAGCCACGGATAACTACACTGGAAGTACATTTAACATAATAACATATACATGAACTCCGTATACACTTAATGATCTCTCCATTCAAATCAAGCTGCACATTTTTTTTGTATACCATTCACAATTAAAAAGAATTTTTGATAATTTATGAGAAAAAATATAGTCAAATGAAATCTTGTATCTTAACGGGTGGATTAAAAATATTCCGTATCAATCAATTTTTTTACCTAAAATAAAAGATATCGCTGATGACTCGATAAGTATGCAAAAGATAAATTTGTACTTTGGATTTAAATAGAGTTGGTACGGAGTATGATCTTATCTACCAATTTGTGCATCGGGGAAAATTGATGAGGGAGGATGTTCACGGAGGCGAGTGAGTTCAACCATGGGATGGGGGTAATCTCCTGATCATTTAAATGGTTTCTTTTACCCTCATAAACCCTAGATTGCATTTTGTTTCAATTCACAGCAATTCATCTGCGAATTTCCGATTCTAGCCTTACCCCATTTCAGGTTTTCCCGATTTAATCCCCATTTCCCAATTAATTTCATTACTTCTCATATGAATTAATTTCACAATTTATGATGATATCCCACCTTCCAATCGATTTGATTCGTCATATATTCTCAAGATTACCTGCAAAAACTGTGACACGCTTGAAGATTGTTTGCAAATCATGGTATAACCTAATCGATGATGATTACTTTGTTGATTATCATTTAGAACAATCCCTAGCCACCCATTCCAATCTCCACTTTGTTGTCACAGTTCCCAGGTTTTATATGCAGAAATTGGATCACCTTCCTGAACCCATCAGATCAGCTTTTAATGTCCATTATTCGGCCGATTTCGACTCTTTAGATAACCTACGTGAACTCAGTCACCCTTTTAAGGATCGTAGTCCCACCACACGGATTTACGGTTCATGTCGTGGGTTGCTCCTTCTTCACCTTGATGATGGTCATTTGCTGTTGTATAACCCGACTACTCAAACCTACAACACGCTTCCTGTTTTACCTGTATTCCAACCTGCCAAGAGTTATGGTCAGTTCGATTATGGGTTTGGTTATGTTAGTGTCTTGAGGGATTATAAATGTGTGAGGATCATGCAGTGTTTCTTTGAAGACACGGGGAGTTTTGTGTGCGAAGTCATGGTTTATAGCTTCGAAACTGATTGTTGGAAAAGGGTACCCGATGTTCCCTTCTTTTTCAGGACATGTGCTCGTATCTTTGGCATTTTGGTACATGAAATGCTTCATTGGGTTGGAACCAATAGTGATAACGTGTTTGACGTTGTTGTTGCCTTTAGTTTAAGGGATGAAACGTTTAGTTGTCTACAATTTCCGAATTTCCAATTTCAGCCGTTTCAAGTGAGTGTGGGTGTGCTGGATGGTTGCTTGTGTCTTCAGGCTAACCGTTATCCTGAGTGTGACATTTGGGTCATGAAAGAGTATGGGGTAGTTGGATCTTGGACGAAGATGTTTACTTTCAGTATACTCGACCTTCTTTGCTTGGAGAGGCCTATCAGTTATTCAATGGACAAGAAGAGGTTGCTCGCAAGAATTCTTCTTTCCAAGCTGGTTTACCTTGATTTAGAAACAAAGGAGCACACACAGTTGACATTTGCTGACTGGAACCAACATCTGGATGCCCATGTTTTTGTAGAAAATCTTCTCATGTTGGACTATTCTGAATTTGCTGATGATATTCATATTTGAAAGAAACGTGGAAGAAGGAAGAACAGGAGGATGGAGAAGGAGAAAGAACAAGAACTGAAGCCTTAAGTAACCAACCTTCTTTCACCTATCCATTGCTTACGTTTCTGTCAAATGTGTCACATTATATTTTCGATGCTTGCTACTATATCTATTGAGCATAAGAACTGAGAACCTTGCTTTTTCGTGTACCTTTTGATCCTCGGTTTCCTCCGGTGTTGATGATTGAATAAAGACGTACGAGTTCCAAAGTATGTGAACTTTTTAACTGGTTTTGTTTGAAGAATAAGCATTCATATTATTTACTGTTCATTGAATGAGTATTGAGTATCTAGATTTATTCTCCGTAGATATTTTTCATGTTTATTTGCGCAGGTTTAAGTTCGATACATGCCTCATCATGTTCAGAATCTAAGGATGTTCTCTCAAGACACTAAAATGGATGTTTTTCTTATCATCTATGAGTATGGTGTTATCGAAGTCAATACTTAGTAGGCTGTCCAAACGTAATTAATTACCTGTTATTTGGCGCTTATTGTTACTTTCTCAGCTTAACATGACCATTGTGCTGTTAATATAAATGTTCTGTTCACTACAACTTTTTACTATGTACGCCTCATCGGCCTCGCTCCCATAGTCCCATGTGGTAAATGTTCGATTGATGCTAGTGGCTATCAAACGCTGAGCCGTACATAGGCCGCAGCAAATCCCCCCAGTGTGAAGGGCCTACTACCACCAAGGTACGTACCTGGTGCACTGGTGTCGATAGAAAGATGGAATCGAGGGAAGTGGGAGGGTTAAGGGTGTGAACTGTGAATGGATGGCGGAGGCCGGGGGAGTACATTGGTTGTTGGTGGTTGTAGGGTGAGCAGAGGAGTGACTTGTGAGAGGTGGTGAACTGGTGATGCAGTCATGTAGAAGTAATAGAGGTGGTTGGTAACAGTAATTTCTGTCCTGAATTAGGCAAAAATGGTCCAAGTTGGGATTTAGGTGCAATCTTTGATCTTTGGCCTAATCGTGAATCTTTTCGTAATTAAGCTATTAACATGTGCCAACTGGACACATGTTAGAAAAAACCATTTTAATTATTGCTAGTAATTTCTTTTCAAAAGGGAATACATTTTTAAAATTACTTTGATTTTAACATACAACCTCTATAAACTGTTGTAATAATATCTCAAACCGGTAAAACTGCAAGTCATAACTTGAAATTAGCCTAAATCAAACCCAACTCGATATTAAAATACTACTGAGTACTTAATTACGATAGCCAAAAGCACCAACTTTCTGTTTATCCGACTTATTGTGGAGTTGTTTCAAGTTTTTGAGGAAACGGTTCAAATCAGATGAAGTCGGTCTATTTTGAGTTCTAGTTATTTTGGGGTCTTTTATTATTAAAGCATTTTGCATTTGTTACCAGTATGGAACAAGAAATAATCACAAATAATTGGCCAGTCACACTCTGAGTCGCAGTTGACTCAAGTAAGTCGTCGCAGCTGGAGTCAACAAATCTCCCTCCCATCTCATTCTTCACCTTTTATGTCTTTAACAATTACTCACACACCCCGCCAAAGATTCTATGATGTCAAGTGCAAACGCCGCCTCCGAAATGGCCGTTGTTGTTGACATCGAGTCAGTTAAACCCACGACAGTTGTCTCGGAAATGCCTGCAGCCGAGGTTGATAACGAACATCAGAGCTCTACAAGCGCAAACCCACACAGAGATGCAGATCAGCATTCAGCCTCGCCAACCCCTACTTCCGTGCTTCCGTCATTGGACCCACCTCCTGGTGAGTTTAGATTTATCCATCGATGCATTCCTCAAGTGCATTAGTTAATATAGGAAAGAATGAACAATGCTGATTAATTCTGTCATCTGATACATACAGATTTGGATAGCAGTCAAGTGACCAAATGCAGTGCTGATCTGTTCAGAGCTGCCCTGACTGGCGATTCTGAAACAGTAATGACGATTGCAGAACATACTCCGGCATGGCTTCGAACAGGTATAACTGAGGGAGGAGAGACGGTTCTTCACATAGCAGCAGCCACCACGCATCTCCAAGTTGTCCAAGGAGTGATTACATCCGACCCAACTTCTCTCATTTACACCAACAAAGATGGCAGCACACCCTTTTGCTTTGCTGCTGTGTCCGGAAATGTTGCGATTGCAGACACAATGAGATGTCAGAATCATGAATTGCCTTACATTCGAGGCAAAGAAGGTATGACCCCGCTTCACATGGCCGTTTTGCTAGGACATCGTGCTATGGTATGGTATCTACTTATGGTAACCGATGCCAAAAGGTTGACTATCCAGGACCGTGTTCAGATTCTTACCAGTTCCATTGACAACGATTTGCTTGGTATGCAGCCCTTCCTTTTTACACTACCGTCTTGAGTAAATAGACGCTTGTTTGCCAACTTTTCCATTAACATAGGACGGTTATGACAGATGTAGCACTGCATATCCTAAAGGACAACGAGTATTTAGCCCTCCTCGCAGATGCAAGGGGTGAGACACCATTGCATGCTTTGGCCCGAAAGCCAGTAAAGCAAGATGGGTATCAGCCAAGCATTTGGAGGGTATTCTCAAATAGATGCGTAAGTAGCGGCGGCCAAGAGTCTACAGAGGCACTGCAGCTAACCAAAATCCTGTGGAATCGAGTAATACAACAAAAAAAGGAAGATATATCAGCATCAATTCGCGAGCCATGGCGATTGCTATTTGTTGCAGCTAAATTAGGGAAGGTTGAATTTCTAAGAGTCCTGATTCAAGCTTATCCTAGTTTAATATGGAAAGTAGACGAAAACGGATACAGCATTTTCCACGTTGCTGTTATTCACCGTCAGGTCGAGATATTCAAGCTGATACATGACATTGGAGCTATCAAGGATTTACTAGCCACTTTCAAAGATAAAAATGGAAACAATATGCTTCATTTAGCCAGCAGATTGGCCCCTATCAATCGTCTTAGCTGTGTATCCGGAGCACCTTTACAAATGCAACGGGAGTTACAATGGTTTGAGGCAGTCGAGCGGATAGTAAGATATGAGTACACTGAAGCTGAGAATATGGATAATAAAACACCTCAGGCCGTGTTCAGTGAAGCACATGAGACATTAAGGAAGCGAGGGGAAGACTGGATGAAAAAAACGGCAGAGTCATGTGCCCTGGTGGCAGCTCTTATCGCAACCATGGTGTTCACAGCAGCCTTCCAGTTGCCCGGAGGTCTCGACAATGACACAGGACGTCCTGTCCTTGTGGAAAGCACAGCATTTGTGTTTTTCACTATGTCGAATGCACTGTCATTGTTCACTTCGACTTCTTCAATATTGATGTTCTTATCAATCCTCACTTCCCGATACTCTGAAAGAGACTTCCTAATATCTTTGCCTCAAAAGCTGATGACGGGACTCGTGTTGCTACTCATTTCAATAGCAACGATGGTTGTTGGGTTCACCGTGACCTTCTTCTTAGCATATCAAGAGAGTTCGAGATGGGCACCCATTACAATAGCTGTACTTGCCTCGGTTCCGGTTACACTTTTTGGATTGCAACAATTCCCTCTGCTGGTAGAAATGTATTACTCGACGTACAGATTCGGAAAGTTACTGCTACCAGGACAGCACAAGCTTTTTCAAGTTCCAGCACTCAAACATGATACATCACGTTATTCAATGAGAGACCGTCATGTGCAGTATAACTTAGAAGGTTACTTACCACCAAAACGACATTTCACGGACGCTGACGTTGTCAGTATTGAACAAATGTACGCAATGTAGAGAATTTGAGGCGAAACTACTAGTTGATCAAGTGCTTATTAAGGTTGATAACAGATATGGTGCTAACTTATTCATAATTTTTGTTCAAATTTTTCCAATAAATTATCGAATTGCAGAATTTTGATATTTTGCAAAAATCAGATCAGATCTTGGATATTGGATCAGATATCTGGATTTTTTTGGATTTTGGGATCGGATATCCGATCCGTACTATGCTCCTTCCCTAATAATATCAACAGCGTTGGTCTCCCATTTATGACAGACGGTCTGATATCAGACTTGTCAATTCGGCATTTGTGTATAATAAGACACAAATGGCGATACAGTGAAGTAAGCTGCGAAACGATCTTGTTCAAACCCTGTGGTGAATGGTGATGCGTTCCAACTTCCAACCAAGAAACAAGTTAACATCAATCATACTCAATAACTCCATCAGATAGATATACAAGAATTTTGTGGTCTGAGTAAAACTAATTAAGGCTAATAATCAATCAATAAATAAATATACACCAAGTCGATCATAAATAATACGAGAGTATAATTTGGTCCAACTCCTCATCTGTACAAATCAATATCATCAACCCAATTATAGAATCCTCATTCAAATATAATTTCAAATAAACCCGCTTTGGCAAAGAATATGTAAGTAACAAATCTTAGAATGCCATTCTTCTCTTCCTTCTTTTTCTAATACAAATGGAAACAGTGCCCAAACAAACTACAAGAGTTTTTTGTCACCGCAACCTCACTACTATGACTGATATATCGTCTTTGCTGTCTCTTTTCAATGCCTCAGCTACTAATTGCTTAGCTGCCTTCTGCGGATCTCTTGTCCTTCTCGCCATGTCCACCGCCTCTTGATTGTTCATCACCTACCAGTATTTGTCATCTCGAGTTACAACCTTTTCCATACATAAAAACTCAACTTAACATCTATCTAGTGCAGGAAATCACCTTCCAAAGACCATCACTGGCGAGTATTAGGACGTCAGCAGTGACGTCGATGAAAATATCCTCCACATGCGGGTCTGATCGGATATGTGACTTGAGGCTTTTGTCTCCGAAAGCACGAGACACTGCAAGCTGCCCGTTCACTCTTGGAACATCACCTGATGATGAATAATAAAATTTATGTCATTTTCCAATGCTACACACGATGCCAAGCTCAATCTCAATCTCTTTACCCATCTTCTTTCTAACTTATTTTGAGCTCACTTTAGTTTAGTTCACTTCATTCCAGTCGAGTCCTAGATGACCGACCCCATAACGAAGATTGTTTTGAGAATTGCATAACATATCATGTCATAGTAAGCCATGACATACTAACTTGGGTTTCCGATGATTTAAGTAATACTAATTAGCAATGAGAAAAAGGGTAATAACCTGGCAAGTTTGAAACAAAACCTCCTTTGTCTTCAATGCTTGCTCTCTCAGTCCCCGGCTCATGATCAACACTTATCTGTAACGCCTTGCCTCCTCTTGAGAGAACTGCTCGAGAATCTCCTAAATTCGCGATCCATAACATCCGGCCATTGAACAGAATAGCAGTCACAGCCGTTGAACCACCTCTCGATAGCTCAGTACTCAGAGACAGAATTGCTTTGTCGGTTTTCTCGTAGGCCTTGGAAATGGCTCTTCTCGGATCAACCCAAAACTCCTCCTGGAAGGCATTCAAGGACCAATAATGAGGCCACATTTTCAAATCATAAATAACCAATCGGGGAGTATTATATTATGATGAATAAGCCACACAGACCTCCTTGAGAATGTTATCAAAGAGATGTTTCTGAAGATAAGAAGGGACACCATCCCCTAAATGGCCATCAAATATAGCAAACATTCCGAGCTCGTGTTCTTGCACCTTTTCAAACTTAGCCACATGATAGTCCTCCATACGATGATCGGCTTTACCCTTCACCAGACTGTATCCGAATGTAATTTCACCTTCCTCATTTTTTCCCTTCCCCGAAATGCCTGAACCCTGATGTCCACTAGTCTAAAACAGGGGGAAACCAAACATATTAACTATTCACACCACTCAACATACAATGCACATTCATACCCCGTGAGATATTAACTGTAGAATTACACAATCTAGTATGAGATGATTTTACTTTGACACCAACAACACAATATCTGTAAGATACTCAATTGAGAAATAGAATTCGCCTCACCAAAGTACAAGACCGTCTTACATGAGACTTGAACAAATTGATTTGAGCTTTGAAACCCCCTTTTTTTCTTTTAAACATCTAAAGTAAAAACCCTAAGAAACCTCTGAAAATCGCCAATGGCGAGAAACTATAACTCCTCTTGACAGAAGAGGATCTAGAACTAAAATCTTAAGGTAGCAAGTTTCCTCATACTTATGGTAACATATTTGCGATTTTTTGGATATCAAAAGTCGATCATTTTAACCACCATTTTTGGCAAGACCCTTGCTCCAAGCTAGATTCACCCAAAAAATGACTGTACAATTTTTAACAATCACGCTTTGCTTAATGAAATAAGAAATTTAAAAGCAACCCACAATCTAAAACATTAGTAGTAGTAAAAATATCATGATTGAATCAGAATGAAGGGATTAAACACCTCTCTGAAAGTACTTTTTCTTCTTCGTAAATGAGGAGTATTTTAATAAAAATGAAAGTTTTGATTGAGTCGGAGGGAGTATAATCTACTTAAAAATAGAAGAATTGAAGTAGTAAGTTACCTCAGAAGAAGTGAAGCAGCATAATCTGTCCATTGAAATAAAATTATGGCCACCAAAACCACCACTAATTCCTTTTAATAAGTCCTACATACCCAATTCATAAATAAATAAATAAATAAATAAATAAAAACGTAAATTAAATCAGGGAGCTTAATGTCATCAATAAAGTCAACACCAAGATGCCATATAATTAATTTCACATGAAAAAAACGCACCAAATTCGAATATATTCTGATAAACTTTGAGAGAATCACTGCCGTCTATGAAATATGAACCACCACTTGCTGGTATAAACTATAAATAATAAGGAGTGGAAGAAATGAAGGGGAAAAGAGGGTGTTTATATTTTTTTATTTTTTTTATTTTTTGTTGGAAAGTTATTAGGAGAAATTTTAAAAAAGAAAAAGGAAGAATTTTGAAGGGGATTAAATTAGGGAAAAAAAAGGTAAAGGGTTTTGGGGATTGCCGTGGTTGTAAAGGTATCTTCTTGATGTAAGACTACGACCTCTTCCGTGTTGACTTTCTGCTCTCTCTTCTTTAATCGCCTGCCTCCCTATTTATAGAACTCAGCCTCATATTATTGATGACTCCGGTTTGGTGGCTAAGACGGATGTATTTTATGTAATAAATATCAATAATTTAATATGTATTTATTTTGAATTTTGAATTTTGAATTTTGAATTCTTGTTTCTATTTTTAACGAGTAGGTTTCTATGTACAATTTTTTTTATGATTTTGAATGTTATTATAAAGTTTTCGAACATTGATGTAAAATTATCGAGTTAAATCATATAAATATTTTTTTTTCTCACAAACTTACCACTAAGCTTAGTAAGTATGTATATTCTTACAAGCTAAGTTCAACAATTTTGGACTGGTTGTACATATACAACTGGTGGTATAATGCTATTCCATATTTTCTTTCAAAGAGCACTAGCTAAGTGTATATTTGTACGTGACATTGTAGGCTTGTAGCTTACAAGTTTCAGTCGAATTTATTGTTTAAAACAAGAATTAGGTGCGTGTTAGACAAATTTCTTGGTTTCTTTATCAATAATGAATAACGTTAGTTTAGGGTATGTATGTACTCCCTCCGTTCCAACCATTTGTGTACGTTTGCTTTATGCACGTACGTCGATACCCGTTTTCTTTTGTCTATATCTTTAGTTACGTGTTACTAAAAATTATAAAAATTTGATATTCATAATGTATTTTATTAGACGATTTAAACAAGATCTCACGTGACTATCTTTTATCTTATACATTAGAAGTTACATTGAAGATTCTCTATCATTTATAAATAGTGTTAAAAAACTAAATATATACAAATGATTAGAACGGAGGGAGTATATTGCATGTAGCTGAGGAAATGGGTTAGCAATGACCCCGTTAGTTAGGTTACAGGTTACTGCTGTCTCACTGATGATACCCATACCCTCTCTTCAATGGTAGTCGGTAGACCTCCAAAACCAGGGCATTGAGCCACTAAAGGACATTCATAGTTGACCTTGGAATCTTGAAGAATCTGTTTTTATTTTATGTACTGTACAAATTAAATTAAATGCAAGTTGTACCAAGTACTCGTACTATATAGAATCACATAAGAGATGAGTAGATACATCATACATATAGACATATCTTTAATAAATATTACTCCCTTCGTTCCAACAAATTGTATACATTTGGTTTTTTGACACTATTCATGAATGAGAAAAATCTTCAATATAACTTTTAATATATAAGATAAAAGATAGTCATGAGGGATCTTGTTTAAATCGTCTAGTCGAATACATTATAAATATCAAATTTTTATAATTTTTTGTAATACGTGATTAAAGATATAGACAAAATAACACTAACATCGACGTACGTGCATAAAGCAAACGTATATAATTCGTTGGAACGGAGGGAGTATATGGATCAGGTATATATTAGTACGGAGTACAAAAACTTACTCCCTTCGTTCCAATGAATTGTTTGCCTTTGTTTTTGGCACCAAGGGCAAGAAATACAATTAGAAAGTGACATGTGGAGCCAAGAGTCAAATTACACATCAAAGCAAAAAGGCAAATAATTCATTGAGACGCCCCAATATGGAATAGGCAAACAATTCATTAGAACGGAGGGAGTATTTTATGTATCTGAATAAAGTAGATATTAACCCGTTTATAATAACCTAATATGGAGTACAAGTAGTACTTATAAATATGTTTGAATCCAATCCATTTTCTAAAATAAACAAAGGATTCATTATTCTCTATTACAAATAAATTACGGGGTACCATTTTCATTATTTTTTTGATTAAGCCAAGAACGTGACCAATGTACCGTTAGATTGCCGCCAAATACAATCTCCATCGTTGAAAGAAAATGAACCCTCCATTTCTTTTGAAAAGTAGAGAGAATCTTAATGGGATATGAATATCCACAAAAAAAGTCTTTAGAAAAACGAACTCTCATTATTGAGAGACATCTCACATGATAATAAGAAGAAGTTATTTGATTTCAATTTTTCATATCATGTCTCAAACTAATTTAGTGAGAGACGGTATATTAATATAGAAGAACCTGTCGGACGTAATGCAATGGCCAACAATGTTGACTATATTCATTGTATTGTAGAGAAGACTTTCATAACATCGTAAAATAATCTTGTCACTAATATCATGGTTATGGCCATTAAACTTTGTGTTTATGGCTTTATGTTTCTGATGATTGGAATGTCATTAACTTGGTGGTTATGGTGTCAATTAATCACTTCGATCTTCTACCTGCAGTCATTTGAGATATATTATCTTTCATCTCATCTACTTATTCTCTATGATAATTTTAAGCATATCATATGAGTTTCAACTCCTAATGGTTGAATACTCGTAACATGTCCTTGGGTTTAAGGGTTGTAACCCTACATATACAACCTTTTAGGAGTGTTGTGTGACCTTGGGGGACGATGTGCATTCCAATTTGTGCTGTATTTGGGATGATTTCATTTCTTATTCAGCGATCTCCATACCACGACACAACATCTATTCTTAATTCATAGTAAACTTGTAAATTTATCAAAGTATGTACTCCGTAGTTCATTATAAATTTATAGTCAATTTAAGGGAGCCAAATGAGCAATAATGTATGGTATTTAGTGGAGCATTTGAAACCAATTATTTTAGTAGTGATAGGAGTATTAAGTAATGAAAATATTCTTGTAATCCACCTAAAAAACATTTGATAAACTGAAGCCAAGTCTTTGATGGTCGGCTTAATTTGTGGACCGTCCACGCAAACCAAGTTTATAGAATGTCATATACATAAAGAAAAGCGTAAAAATGGGTTGCATCATTTTCACATCATCACTCTTTACTCTGTTACAAGTATTAGTCTTTGGGCTTACATTTCAACCCATCCATGTTTGTGTGTGTAGCATCAATTAATGAATCAATGCTTCTTACGAAAGTGACACTCACACGGTGACACCCCCTGCACTATATTTATATTTGCTTGGTTGACTGCTTCTCGTACCAACTTATCCAAAGTTACGTCCATCGTTTAACCAAAATTCTTATTTGTGATGTAAATACTCCTTATATTGTTATGACGGTGTGACAGATGAATATTCATTTTGATTTAAAAAAAAACAAAAATAATTATTGTGTAAGATAATGTTTTGTCTTTATCTGACTAAATTAATAATATTTTGTCGTTTTAAACATAGAATGGATAAATATACCAAAGAAGAGCAACTAATTGCTTAATTGGCGAGGTTTCCTTGAATTTTCTAAGTTTTCATGAAAACTGCTTAAATCTAACTTCCCTTGTACGTTAGTACGTACTTGTCCAACACCTTGTGTTAACATTACTTAGTGTCGGACATACAATTTAATTGTTGATGACGAAGACGGCAAATGAATTAATTCAAAACAAGGAAAAAGTTGCAGATGATTCGAGATGGAAGTGGACGACACATGGATCGGTGGGTCAAAATGGTCCAACACGGCCCATGACTCAATAAGGCATGGCTCATTTTGACACGACACACCAATACACCATAGAGGCATGGATTGTGGGTCATGCATGAATGTGTTGAAGTTTGAGAAAGAAGACTGTGCTTAGTCATGGTATAGTCAAAATATAAAAAATATAAGCATAAATTTGATTAATTGGTTGCGCACACCCAACTGACCCAAGTAAGGTATGGTACGCCATGGAGCGTGGGTCGTGCATCGGTCTCGCTTTCCATTCCCCGACAAGACAAGAATACTGCATTTTTTCCTTCTTTGGTTTTTATTTTTAAACTTAAGTGGCATTTATTACTTATATTTATCACTTACACATTCAATTTTCTCTTATTGCTTTGTACGGAGTAATTTTTATGACGGAATTTTTTAGAGTACATTTTCTTTTCATTTTTACATATAATTTAAATTTATTATTCTACTCTGTATATATATTATTTTGTACTACGCTATATACTTTGTTATTTAGACATAATTGTTATACAGATCCTTTAGATGAAAAGTAAGCGGTTGTTTGATCGAATGCTGGAGTAACATTTTATCATCAATAACCACATCGATAATTATAAATAAGTCATTTGTTCAAAAAAAAAACTTTGTTTTTATATTAACATTTCTTTTAGAAGCGAAAAAAAATCTTCTAAAAGTTTCGCTACTCCATGATTTGAATCTTGGATTCGCTCATGGAAGGATTACAATTTACAAGTATCATTTTTATCAAGAAGTGATCAATGATGCGTCAAGTAATGAAGAAGAAACTACGGATTTTTCCTTATCAGGCGTTTGGTTAGATGCTTAGATATCCTAGACCGCTAGACGTACACCCTTACTTGCTCGTTTTCATTGTATTTACGTTAAATATACTCCACGATCCTCAAACACGCGTGCTCACCGCCTGACACGAGTATAATAACATAGCTTTGTTCTTCTGGAAAAAAAAAAGTGGTGAAATGCGAAGGATTGTTGAAATCAAATTATAATGGGCCAGTATTACCTTAACTGAATCCATCATCATTTAATTTGGACTACATGATATATGCATTTGATTTGGCCCAAACATGGTCGTCTAGCATGCGGGTCTCAAATTAAAAGACATAAAAGTCTGCTCTAATCGAATGTTATACTTATATCCGGAAATAAACAATTTGAAAAGTGGGTTAAGTGTGGGAGTCATTTTTTGTGAGATCGTCTACAAGTGAGCACGTGAGCTTGTTCACGGGTTGATCCAACACGATTCACGACTCAATAAGGCACAAATTGTCAAATTCACTCTGACACATCCCATTATGGCATGGCATATTATGGACCGTGGGTTGTATCTGGGTCAAAGTTTGAGAAAGAAGATCGTGTCTAACCTAGAGACCACACGTTTTGGTTGTTTGACATGTCCAAAATGGAAAGAAATAAGTCTAAATTTGAGAATTGGTTGAGTACGACACGACTCGACTCATTATAGGTTATTCCCGGGCTCTTTTCATTCAACAGCATGACATGAAGCCCAACTCACCTGTTTCCTCCACGCACAATAAACCAACGTGTGACACTGACCCAACCTGACCCAACCCGACCAATTTGAAGTGATGACTATTTGGGTCCCTAACATTGTGTTTTATGTATAATTGACATGATATCCTTGGCCTCCACCCTATACCAATCAAGAAATGCCATGGTAGACCAAGCAAAGCTCTCCTAGCTCCTTCCCTAAATGCATGCATGCATTAAATGAAAATAAGAAAGCAGTTGGTGCATACCCATACCCATACCCATACCCATACCCCCCTCAATTTAATTCTATTCATTCATTCATTCATTATTATTACTACATTGACCCAACAATAAAGAACCACCCTTCCCTTCCCTTCCCTTTACAAACATATCATGCAGATCACATTAAAATCTCCCTTAACACACACCAACTTTGTCCATGCCCTATACATGAACATGATGACAACCTCATTCCACTAAAAACTAACCATTATTCTACATTTCATCTTAATTTTATCGGAAAATGGGTAATAATAAGGATGAAGCATTGACAAGGTGTTTACTATGTTTAGCAATGGTGATAATAGTGGTGGGATTTTCAACAAATTCTATCAAGAAAATGGTGGTCACTTATTTAGTGGGAGTTGTTGGTATATCAGCTGTGCTCTTACCTGACTGGGAATTCTTTGATCGAGATGTCTCCCAATGGAATCGCCCTGTCACCGTTCATGCTCTTACTCCGACACCTGATGTTCTTAGGCCTCAATCTACAAGGTTTGTTCCTTAATTCCTACCCTTGTGCAAATCTCCTGTGAAACCGTCTTACTTAAACATACGTACAGGTACGCCCAGAGTTTACTATGATATACTCATATGAGAGGTAGACTTTCTCATACGAGAATGAGTTGTTTTAATGTGGTTTGGTTCCAATTCGAGCTAATAAAGGCAGAGACTTGGTCGTAACTTTTGCTTTATTTTGATGTTGAATAGTTAATGGTATATTGGTATTAACTAGATGACTCCTACTCTCCTAGTATTTCTTGAAATTGCATCTATTATGTGGAAATGTTGTATGTCTAATGCATGTGTTCCTTGTAATTGGATTCACAAGCGGTGTCTCTTAACATAGAAATATGCATCTTAACTATGATGATTAGAATGAATGAGTCAAATAATAATACTAGTATTCCGAAGTTTTATTTTTGTCTTATCTCTTTAATTATATCCGTTATAACTTATAAATGATAGAGTATGTAGTAGCACCTTCTTCGTCCCAAACAAGAATTTAAGTTGGAATGAATTTGTTTACTATTTTTTGGAAATTAAAAAGAGACATGAGCTTTGAAGCAAACTACTCCGTAGTAAAAAGTGTGTGGCTTGTTAAATTGTGGGATAGAGGCGGTAGGTTGAACATGGACATACGCAAGGAGTTGGTTTGGCTTGTTTTAGTTGGTACTCCATATCCATATGGTAGTATGATAATTAAGCCAAGTCATAATCTATAACTAAATTCTAACCCAACACAACTAACTCATGTGGTGATCCTGGCATAAGTCATAACTCATAAGAGGTGTAATGAATTGAGTCACTCGATCAAGTTGGTTATGACTTACTCGTATGAATTATGATTGCGTTCACTTGATTGAGTCGTCTACTTGTATTTGGTTGGGGTTTTGGTTTTGTTGGGAAATATCGTCCTTCACACTTCACATTATCAAGTTAGTTCGAGTTGATCAATTGTTCGACTCATCATTGGGCCTTTATGGTACTCCCTCCCATTCTTTTATTTCTTCCCACTTACTATTTTAGGCAATTTTTTTTTTCTTCCCATTTCTCATTTTTTCCTACTTTAGTTATCTTTTTCAATGTGTTTTTACCAAATTGTCCTTATGAACTTTATGAAACCATCAAAATAACCACTTATTTTCCTACTTTAGTACACTTCACTTCACTTATTTTATTTTTATTATTTCATTAGTGTCTTAAAAGTTGTGAAAAAAATGGTAGGAAGAAATAAAAGAATCGGTGGAGTACAACCCAACATATCAACTCAAATATTCTAATTTGGACCCACATTAAAATTGTCAATAGGATTATATTGACTGGCTAGTTTACTAGATTTATAAACTAATCCTATACTCATCAGCAATGATGCTACATAATGTTACAAATTCAAATACACAATATATAATAGGTAACACGTGACCTGGAAAAGTATGAATAATTTGTTTTGAATTCTTCGGTTATATTTTGAAAATGTGTGATTAATTGATCGAAACAGACGGAATATGAGTTATTCGCATTCATGCGCGGACGACTACTGACTAGTATGAGTAGCTAGTAGGAGTACTAATACTAAGAATATACTCGATCCTAATGTGCATGTGCAGGTTTAGGTTCTACCCAGTGAGAACGATAATCTACGCAGCGGTTTATTCATTTGGGTTGTACAAGTGGTGGAAATATGTGACACATTAGATCGAGGTGAGCAAGTCGGCCTACCCCCCAAATGCTCGATCAGCTTCCTCTCATCACTTACCATAGCATAAGCATGCTGCATGCATTATGCCTTGGTATTTGGCATGTACGAGTAACAAACTACAATTGTTGGTCTTTAGGACTATAGCTAGCTAAGCAAATTTGAGATGAATCCCATTCCTACGCCAATACATACATTGGTGATTGGTTCGTTAGTTACTCCGAATTTGCGTTTTTTATTACGAGAGTTCAAACCTCATATAATGAGGAATTGTAATTGTGTGGGGGTGCATCATGCATGCCAAATTGCCAACTACGAGTACTTGTAATTGTGCCAAGGCGCCTACCAATAGGATACCCACGATTAGTGTATCATGTATTCCCTGTCTTTGTGACATAATGACGTGAATAGTTTACAACCAACGGAAGTGATTAAACAGAAAATCCTGATTATTTTATTTCTGGCGTAAAATTTTAAATTATATCCCCTCTAGTTTTATATGTTTATCCCATAAATAAATGCACACAAATTAAGAAAATGAGAAAGTGGGTGAAAAAGTGCAATGATAACACTCATTATAGACATGAGTCATCAAGATTAAGGAATAAATGGTAAAAAGGAAAATAATTGCACTTGGTGGCAATGGCTCCTATAAAAAGTACACAGTCCTCCCTCCATATCTAGCTGAGAGAAATAAAAAAAATCAATTATACAAATACCAATTTATTACTCCGTATTGCATTAGATGGCAGAAAATGTGGAATAAAGTCCGTCGCAAACGATAAGAAAGGACTAGTGACTAGTTAGTAGTTGCGGAAGCAGCTCAAAGATAAGAAACAGAACACACGGCCAATCCCCACATAATAATACACACATCTTATCTTCTACATAAACACCTGATTACTAAAACATGGCTGCAAAACTTGTGTGTAATCGCATCTACCCAAACACTACTACACCGCCACCGTCTCTCTTACAACGACACCACTCATTTCTGAAGCGACCCTTCACCATAATCCGTCATCAGAGTCTGTCTACAATGCAGTGGAGAGCCAAAAGACGGTCACCAATGGTCGCAGTTTCAGCAGCAATGAAACCACTTGACCTTACGGAGGAGAACGTGGAGACGGTGCTGATGGATGCGCGAGCCGAGTTGGCTCAGTTGTTTGATGGGTCAGTCGGAATCACGGGTCAGGCTGAGCTGGCTGAGGTTGATGGTCCCTTTGTAAAGATCAGGTTGAAGGGTAAGTTCTGGCACAAGCGATCGATGGTGTTGGCTAGACTTGAGAATTACTTGAAGCTCAGGATTCCTGAGATTCTCGAGGTTGATATTGAAGATGAGAAGCAATTGGATGACAGTCCTGCTAATTTTTAGTCTTCTAATCTTGTATGCTGCATTGCTACTTTATTGCTTCATATTTCATTTGCAGAATTTTTGTGCAAAAATCATAATCAATAAACAAGAGGTAAACAAATGAATGATACTGTATATCATAATCAACTAAAATGGGCATTTCGCGAGCAAATGTTCAGTTGCAAAGAAACCCACAGACCTGTACTTAGAAGCTGAAGCATAATTTTTTTTAAATGCTAACGTGAGACAGTCCTGTGACAAAACGATTTCACGGGCTTGTATGTACAGCTGTACATACTGATGAGTGATGAGTAATATCAAATGATATCACGATAAAACCTTCTCGAGAAAGTATATGAAATGCTTCCTTGGCCTGACGAATCCATGGAAGAACTATCATATTCAAAGTCATGAACTCAAGTATCAGTCTGTCTTACATGTGAAACCAGACTGAATCTCAACAAATTTCTCACTTAGTTTTATGATTAACAGGACGGTCTCCTACAAGAAACATAGTGCCATACATTTCTGCAGACTGAAAGAGGATATGTATAGCAGAAGAAGTTTTATGATTAAAAAAAATCTGATCACAGCAAAATATATCTAAGAATTGCTCGCTCATTTATTTACATCGCCATTGAAGCTCCCGTACCAAAAAGTTAAGCAAACTTACAAGTGAATCTAGTGTCTTGTAGTCTACTAGCTACATACTAATCCTGTGGAACTCTACAACACAATTATGAGTGGACATCAATAAGGCCCTCCAAAGACATAAAGAGCGCCAAGGGTAAGCAACATGAACCTCTGACCAATTCGGATTACCTGGAACAAAATTGACTTATAGCCGTAGTCTCTATCTCCAAAGGTGATCAATTGCCGGTATAAACAAATTTCAAAGAATGACCCTATCAGGGTTGAAACTAGTCTAATATCACCATGTATACATCAGCTGAAGCTTTCATTCATTCGGCTTTTAGAACTATCTTCATGCATTCGTAGACAAAATAACTTATTGATGCTGATGGTAGTACCTAAAATGTTCACACCATAAAACCAGAAAACAGAATGAGGACAAAATCGTTGCTACCAAATCAGAAGGCATATTGCTTCATCTTGAAGAAAATACCTGGACAGAAATCAGGCATTGAGTAATGTTGGTGTACTCATATACAACATGCAAACCCCAAAACCAAAAAAAAAACAGCACAGGGCATGTAAGCATAACAAAGAATTATCTTTTCACTATGTTTTGCATGGTATCAGGCCGTTACTGTATGAAGTAGGAATCTGTTACATGTTATCAGACGATTTACCATAAGTTTGTAACCAAACCTAATAACTTCCTTTTATATTATCGAATAGTCAGCCATCACATGGGGTTGTTAGTTTTAAAGGCCGACACTTTCCAATTATCAACTCCATATATCAACCATTATGGTTCAGGATTGCCAGTTTTGAAATGGTAAATCAAAGACGTTAGAGTCTGAGACTAGGAGAGAAAAGTGGTATTTATGTTGTTTTTATACAATATAAGCGTACATACATCCTTTCTATTCTCAGTTTACACCCCCACACAGACATGCTAAACAAGCCGCCGCTCCCTTCGCCCTTCCGCTAACACACACCAATCAACCTTTTACTCCAGGTTATACATTGGTCATATCTCCTTCTGGACATGGGTGGAGGGATCAAAGTGGAACATATACAGATTAAAAAAAATAGCAGACTCATCAAAGCGATGGCAATCCAACTGAGAGAAGTACACGGCAATATAACGAGTGCTATAATTTTCATCATAAGTTCATTGCAGAGAGCCTCAAAAAGAGAAATAATCTCTGTTCAATCCCTAACGCCTAGTCTATAGCGTATCAAGCAGCAGTGCAGCACAATGAAAAGAGTGTCCATACCTGAAGTAAACTAGGGAGCAATCCGGCATACAATGCTGGAATTCCTCCTTGCTCAACAATCTTCACAAACGTTCCAAATGTACTCAGTTTCGTTAATTGAACTTGCATCTGCATCTGTCTCCTGACCACTTCAAATGGATAGGTGGCAACTTCAGCACAAGCACCAGAAATAGCTCCATGCAGTAAGGTTCTCAGAGGCCCTAATTCCAGTTGGCCCAAGGCAGTTAGTTCTTCCCCCTGCAGCTTCATTTTAAGCGCTCTTTTCTTTCCCTCGGGCGAACGAAGATATGCTGATTTAAGTATATCATATACCCCATAGAAAACTGCACTGGAAGGTGCAATACTCATGATGGAAGGTAGTAAGCCTTTATAAAGGGAGAATAATCCTTCTGTTTTGATCATATAGTGAAAAGCACCAACGACACCACCCAAATGTTCCCCGCCACGTGCCACTATCCTGGTTCGGATCTTTAAGACGAAAATCAGCACAAACTTATAGATAAAATTCACCGCAAAGTAGGGAAAGAATACACAGTAAACTACGGAGTATTTTACTAGAGTAACATAATATATTTATATAAGTTATGTAAGAAAAGGTTAACTATTAGATTTTAATTTGTCACATACTGTGTCCAGTGGCAAACAAAGAACTGTAGCAGTGATTCCAGCAGCAGCTCCCGCAATGAATCTTTCGGCATTTGATGTTCCCTCCATAAAATGTAATTTGCACAATTGCTTTCTGTAAGTATCATAAGCACAAAAATTGATTGCTTTAAATGGAGCTGTGCGGAGAATATTAAGGAAGTTTCCCTTCCAAAATCCCCTCAAGCCTTGAGTAGCGGCTATTGTCCGAACAAGCTCCACAATGTTTCTCTGCTCACCACGAACAATGTACTCTAGCTTCAATCTCTCAAGTGGGGCAACAACCGTTCTGAAGCAGTGAAAGAAACTCATAAACTGATGAAGTCGAGAAACTGTAAAGCTAAATTTTTGGCCAAAGTTTAATAGCCATTTGCATGAGTACCAGACCACTACATTTTGCATTAGTGCAAATTCTTACCCTTGGAAAAGTGACATGGTTGCTACATGTAATGTTGTTCAGGTAATACTATAAGCAGAGTTGTAGCAAATTTACTAGGTATACTCCATCTATCCCTATGACAGGGATATCTCCATCCCATCCAATTCATCACATTTTCCTTTTGAATCAATTATTAAATAGAGAAGAACGACACCAAAGTACAGGCCAATTTCATTTGGAAATAGTAGAGAAGGGATACTAAAACTTTTTCTAGCTGATCTTGACTGCTTCAAAGATAGAAATTGGACATGAGCAACCGGCATTCGTTACAATCCCCAGTCACAAGTAAAAGTTCCTTGACACAAACGGCAAATAATTGTGCGGGAAGCGTGTTTCTATATTCCTATCTCCCAAAGTTCGGTTTAAAAAGCTTATGTTCTTATCACCGCAACATCAGCGTAGTATAGCCCGAAAAGAACCATGCTATAACGTAAACCTTGATGAATCATGTAAAATCTTTTTCTTTTCTGGGGCTAGTGTGATTGAAGCATTTTAAGGGAAAGGAAGGAAGATGGAGGGGGCAAGGGATTTAAAAGTCTCTCGTTTGGTTAACAAATGAGGGTGTCCAAAGCAAATCAAGATCATACACCATATGAAACTTTTGAGGGGAAATTGTATTGAAACACCCCTATCCCATCCACTCCCCCCTTCTCTTTCCCGTCTTTTCCCCCTTATCTCCCTCCTCTCCCTTTCCTTGTTACTTTGCTATCCAAACAAGTCCATACCCTAAAGACGCACAAATTAAATTATAAGGCTGAGTTTAACTTGAGTTGTGAGTGACACCTATCAACATTCACCCCGCTCTCTCTATATTCAGGATCCACACCAGCAATGTTTTCTTCAATGAAGCTAATGCTAATACACTCACATTTCACAAGACACGACTAGTAGAACGCTAAGGCCTTGTTAGGATAACAAATTCCGAGAAAAGGGGAGGGAGGGAAAGAGGAATGGCATGCACGTTTGGATAAAATTTCCCTCCAATATTTTTTTGGGGTAGGGAATTTGATTTACCTTGGAGGGAGGAAAATGGATCCCGTCAAATCCCTCCCTCTTTATCTTCATTTCCTAACCAAACAAGGAATGCTAACACGCGCACACACACACTCCTTCAAATCCCTCAACCCCCATAATCCTAGAAGCTCCACCACTGCAGGGCTAAGGAGTTGGATCAACACAACCTCAACCCCGTAAATGCTTCCTATATGCAGTAGTCAACACTTCCGAATGCATCAGCTATTAAATCCTACAGTCTACAGTAATTTTTTAGCAGAAATGTAGTACTCGTAACTCCGGTAGTAATCAACACTGCAACACCCATGAAGCTAAAATGCAACTTTATCAAAGAAATAACACAAATTCTCGTCCGTGACGAGCAAATCACGCATCAAATATCTCACACACATGGCTAGATAAAGACAATGAATTGGATAATCCCGTCACAAGGGAAAGGGAGATATACTCAGGAAATAATCCAAAAATAGTGAATTGATTAGTTTAAGAGATAAACACGAAACAATGTAGCATAAATAGAAGAAGAAAGTAAGTACCGAGCAACCATGGCAGCAACAGCACCAGCCCACAAGTGTTTAGATGAGTTATTAATGGCGGCGCCACGTCCCGGCGAAGACGACGCCGTTTTACCCTTCAAAGTAACCGAAGAAAACACGGGGCCAATTGAAGAGGAAGCTTTGACAATGAGCCTAATGCCCTTGTTGGAAGTAGAAGCAGTAGCATTGTTGTTGATGGAGCAAGTGAAGAGGGGGTAGACGGTGTGGAGAAGAGAGGGGGAGAGAATGGGGTCCAGAAATAGGCCGCCGTGTGGGGAGGAGACGATGACGGCGGTGGTGGTGGTGGTGGTGGTTGATTGTAATGGTACGATGTCGGAGGTTGGCATTTTGGGGGATTTGTGAATTGTGATTGTTCTGGTTTTGGACTTTGGGAGAGACGGGAGTGGAGGACTGAGAGTTGAGTTGATGTGGGGAATCTGGAGATATGGATTCATAATTCGGATTTCGGGCGAGGGTATATTCCACTCTGGGTACACCTATCAAACGGGCCAATCGGTTTGGGTCGTGTCAGTTTTGGGTGAAGTCATTTTTGTGTCAGGCCGAATATTTCTCAATTTGGATCATCTTTTAGTTTGTTGTTTTCAACTTTTTTTTTTGAATATTGACTCGTTTTCAATAATAACATTTAGATCGGCTCAACTAGAGTTATAGTTCAAATCGGGGTCTTCAGTTCGGGTGTCGGGTTGGGTTTGGGTCGATTTATTTCGGTCAGTCATTTGGGTGAGGTCAATCTTGTCCGGTCCAACCATGGGTGTTGACTACACGTCTACACCTATTCATGGGTTGGGGCGAGCCCTTGCTCACTCAATCCTAATTCCTGACTGGATTGCGGGCGTGACTGCCCTGACTGGGACGGGATGGAATGGCCTTGACTCTTGAACCATTACACTGTGTTTATTTATTTATTTGCATTCGGGTCGGTGCTTTTTTCTGTCTCAAACGAACCATCCGGACATTACAAAAGGACTAAATGAGATATTCAAACATTGGACCTAATGTCCACTGTACATCTATCATAGTCACTTGATTAAGACATCTTCGATATTTAAACATTGTTTTTTTTTTACTATTACCTCACTTCTTTATTATCCTCAAGCTCATTCGCTGCGGATGAGGCCTATAAGGCTGACAACTGGTTATTTGCTAGGTACCATGGACAATTGTGCATTTCGTGGAACTAAAACAATGTACTCCCCTGTATCACCAAATCTTCCCACTTCAATATTATATCTCTCATAAATGAATAGAAGTGGGAAGATCTGGAAATGGAATATCTCGGTGGTACTTGAGGAGTGCTCCGTATAAATAAGACGACGCTTGGCGCAAAAATGCATTTTTTTCATACATCTCTCACTTCTCCATTTCCCTGAGCTAGAGAGAGTGAGAGAGACTACTCAATTTTATGATTTCTCAAGTAATCGTCTGTCACCAACGCATGATTCCGAACTCTTGCTAACATAATTTCGAATTGAAACCTGAAATTTTCGATTTCTTGAACAATTAATCAATTGAAATGCAGAAACTAGGTTTTCTAGGTATGAAGAGCTTCGATCAATTCAAATTCTTAACAGGATCCTCTTCCGGAGCTGCGAAAACGTTACCGATACCTTCGCGTTCATCTTCCGATGCTATTACTTCTGGAAGTTTCGCTAATCTCAAGCTCACCGCCGGTTCGTCATCGAAATCTCATAACTGAGTTCATGAATTGCTTCAATTTACGGTTGAATTTGTTCTTACTTGTTGATAATTTCTCCGAAAAATTGGTCACTGAACAAGCGTATGGTAGAAAATATGTTGTTTTAGTGGTTAATTTCATGAATTACTTCAATTTACCGTTGAATTTGTTCTTATGTTGATAAATTTTCAGAGAAATTAGTCAAGGAACAAGCGTCCGTGAGAACTGATCTCGATTTAGCGGTAATAAGATGATTTTCACTAAATTATGATTTACGTGCAATCATGAAGCTGCGATGAACGAATTTAGGTATAATTTTGAACAAATTGTGTAGAATTCGAAGTTGAAGAAGTCGTTAGAGCATATTCATGTGCTTGAAGAGAAACTCCAAACTGCATTTAATGAGAACGCGAAGTTCAAAGTGAAGCAGAAAGAGGATGAGAAGCTGTGGCAAGGACTCGAGTCGAAATTCTCTTCGACGAAGACATTATGCGATCAGCTTATGGAAACGTTACAGGTGCTGGCTTGTCAAGTGCAGGATGGTGAGTAATGCGTTCATATTTTGCTCACTTTCCTAATTTTATGTTTGGATAGAATTGTTGCTAAAAGTGTATATTATTTGACCAGCGGAGAAGGATAAGCTTATAATTGAAAAGAAACTGAGCACAAATTCCGCAGCATTAGAAAGTTTGAATGACGAAATGAAGAGTTTGTCGCTTAAATTAGAGTGCGCTGAAGAAACTGTCAGAAAACGTAAGCTATTTCGCTAGCAAGACGTTTACAGATCTTTGAATTGTGAGATTTGGAAACAGATGACAATATTCTGTGATGTATATTGTCATGAAATAGTTGCTGAAAAATTTATGTTCATGTGTTTGTGAGTTACAATTATCCATCTAATCGGAATTGATTTTCCAGGTGACGAGGCACTGAAGGAAGTGACGGCCCAGAAACAGGAGCAAGAGGCAGTTTTTGAGGGAGAGAAGTTGAACAATATCAAATTTGTTGAGGAGAAAGGTAGTCATCTTGAATCTTACAGCTTTTCATGGTATCATTGTCAAATGTTGGTGCAAAACTTTCTGTGTGTTGGTAGACGTTATACATCATCTGTGTGCATATAGTTCTCTATTAACATGACAAGCTAATTCATTGATTGATTTTAGCTCTCTTTCTATTATGTTTCTCTCTCATTGTCCTGTGGTTTAAATGCTTATCGATGAGAATATCTCTGTTCACCTGTTAGACGGTTCTGTCTTGAATGAAGCTATTTCATCATATTTTCTTGTGTCATAAACCTTTTGTGACTGGTTATTTGTGCTAACCACCTGCACCTTGCAATTAGAGGATGTTTCACTAGAGGATCTATAGTCATGTATTCCCTTGAATCATCGATAGCTTCTTGTTAAATGATGTTTTCAATGCAAACGCATGGGAATGCCTTGCATAATTTATTTATTTATTTGCAATTTTGTTTCAGTGTGCACATGAACTCCTGTTTGCAGAATCTGATAAATTCCCTGATTTTGGTAATTTTGTAGGGTCAGATGTTGTCCACATTCTAGTGTTAATTGCTCTTAGCGAGCTTAGCCAGCCTGCTATTCTTCATTTATCTGCTAGTTGAGTGACCTCGAGTCTTTCTAAGATGTAGCTGGTTTCTGCATGATAGTTTAAGTAGAAGTCATTCATGAACTGGTAATTGTCCACATGGCAAGTTCTATTGAGTATTTAGTTCTTTACTATATCCTACTTCTAAACTCGATGCTAGTTGTAGGTCAGTACATGTTTCTCGGATGGCTCAGGATACTTTTGTGAGTTTGTCTCACCAGGCAATGTATCAGAATGCTTCTATTTGCCTGAGGTTTTATTTGAACTGTATTTTATCAGATGCTTTGATTAAGAGTCTCGAGGCAGATGTAACTACAACCAGATTGGCTGGTGAAAACTTGAAATCTAAGCTGGAAGATGCAAGCATGGAGTTAAGATCAAAAGAAGAGGAACTTTCTCAGATGCGAGTTTCTCTTGAAAACTTAGAGAGGGAGAAAATTGATCTCCAGTTTAGCAATGATGAGTTTGCCAGAAAACTAGCATCCTCCCTACAAGAGACTCAAGATCTCAAAAAAGTGGTTAACGTTTTTGCTGAAAATTTGACTGAACTTGACCAGCAGAGTCTGGCTGTTTCCGACAAGATTTCAAAGCTCTGTGCTGTGTATGACTCATGTTCTAAGATAGCTGAGCAGGAAAAAAATCTCATTGTGCAGCGTGCTCAGAAGCAGTATGATCTGCTTCATCATCAGCACGTTCACATTAAGTCGGAGAAGGATGAGCTTCATTTAGTCAACCAAGGGCTGAATGATAAGGTCAATGCACTTCACACAGCCCAGGAATCTGTGATGGTGCAACATGCTGAGGAGTGCCGCCTAACAGAAGAGAGGATTCAGACATTACAGTCTGAAGTAGACGCTCTTGCGTCTAAGAAAAATGAAGCAGAAAAACTGGTTGTTCAATTGGAAGAGCAAGTTGGTAATCTTTCCGATTGCTTAAAAGCAGCGTCAAATGAAAAGGTTTAAAATTTACTCCTTCAAATCTTTCGTGCTCTTACTTCAGAATCATATGTCATCTTCTAAACGTCTTTATTTGAACCTGCAGAACGAATTGCTGCTGAAGTTATCAGAACTAGAGGCTGAAAAGAAAGAAAATGCAGAGAAGCTTCTGGCTGATTTACAGAGTAAAGAGGAAGAAGTCGACGGATTTCAGAAGAATGTCTTGAAGTTCAAACAAAAGATCGAATCATTGGAGACGCAAGTTAGCCAGCTTGATACATCCTTAGAAGAAAAACAACAACTAATCTTGCAATCCATGGAAAAAGAGAAGCGACTGGAAGATGAGAAAAAAGAGGTCATTAGATTACGAATACTTTTTGTTGTTATATATTATGAACCTATACATTGTGTAGAGCTCATTTGAGTGTCCGTGCAGGTTCAAGCTCAATTGGTCGCTTTAGAAATCAAGCTGAAAGAGGCTAAAAAGCAGTACGATAGTATGCTTGACAGTAAACAATCAGAGCTTTCCAGGCATTTGAAGGAGATTTCTCAGAGGAATGATCAGGTTATTTATTATACATTGAGTCTACATTGTGTCTAATTTTCGTTGGAAGCATTTTTATGTTCTTCTTGACATCGTTTCTTTTTAAACAGGCTATAAATGACATGAGAAAGAAGTATGAGGTCGAAAAGCAGGGCATCGTTAACCTTGAGAAAGAAAAGGTTGGAGGGCTGTTTCGATTTAATTGAGGCACTATTAATACCCTGTTACTGTCTGCAATTCCTTGTTTGTTAACTGGATAGATGAGATATAATACTTCCTGTTACTACCTATAGGCAGACAAGGCTGTTGCAGAGATGCAAAGGTTGTGTGAGCAAAGACTGAATGAGAGCAAGGAAGAATCAAAACAACACCTTTCTCGCATTGAAGAAGAGCACATTGCTGAGGTATGTTTTAATAAAATATAAGTAGTATATCTTTTGCTCAAATCCACTTGAGACTAGCTGCAGTATGGCACTTTCTTGACCATAACTTTCGCAATTGTACACAGTTAAATCAAGATGTGCATTGTTTGTTGACACAAAGCTGGTTTTTTGAGTTCTTAGGCCATAAGTGGTTAAAATGAATGCAGTTTATATTGAATCCTAACTCATATGTATCCTGTTTCTATCTAGATTAAGAGCTTGAATAAAGAGCGTGAAAAGAAAGAATCAGAGCTCGAAGCTGAGCACCTTGAAGAATTAAAACGCTTCAATCGCCAAGCTGAGAATGCTTCGAGAGAGGTCAGCAGGCTTTACTTCTAGCCACATGAACATCAATTTCTTGTTGAGCTATCTTTCTAACCATGTCAAACTTTCAGAAATTGATGGCAATTAGGGATGAACATGAAGCCCAACTACGAGCTTTAAGGTTGAAGCATGAAGATGAATGTAGACTACTTCAACAAGAATTGGATCTTCAGAGATCAAAAGTCGGTAGTTGCTTCTGGGGCTAAAACCTTTATTAATTACAGTATGTTTTAAGTTGATTGTGATGTGTGGCCTCCTCAATTGACAGGAAGAGAGGCAAAGAGCTTTGTTGCAGCTCCAGTGGAAAGTGATGAGTGACAAACCCCAAGATGAACAAGAAGTAAACTCAAAGAAGGTTCACTCTAATCTTTAGTTTTCTTTTGTTTGAACTTGAGAGCGTATCTTGTTCTAAACTTCTAACCTTGTCTGTTCTTCTGTACACCTGAACGTCTTTTGGAACGATTTGCCGTAGCAATGTTATTAGGACATACAGATGCTGCAAATAATATCTGTCTAATGGCTAGCAGTGTTGCACTTAGGAGTTAGGACCCAAGTATTATATACAGTGAATATGATATCTGCTGACAAATCATATGATGGATAGTCCAGATGATTAGACAGCTATGTCACTTTTATTTTCTCAGGAGTACTCTATTACATCTAAGAGAGTTAAAGAACCAGATGTTATGCAAAATGTGAGGAACACCCAGGTAACAGTTGCTAAATTTAACTGTATGATACAATATATTTCCCTCTCTTTGCGTGCTAAGTAGATGATGTTTTCAAGACTTACCCTCTTTGTTCTTGATCATGTCTATATCCCAGGACTTGCCTTATCGAACTGCAGTTCAGTCTCCTGTGTTGACCCTGCTACAAAAAGTAGATAAAGAAAACTGTGGAAACACGGTTGATATATCTAAGCATGGAAGAAAGGTGAGATGTTTTATGTTTGTGTTGACTTCCAGTGCCAGACTACCTGTCCTGTAGAAATTACCATCAGGCTTCAGTGAAGTGTTCATCTGGTGTCTGATAGCACATAACTTCCGTAGATGTTTTACCCTTTATTAATTACACTCATATTGAATGGCTGATGTATCTACCACGCACAGGTAACTCATCGCGAGTATGACGTGGAAACAACTGGAGGAACTGTCCCCAAGCGTAGAAAAACCAAGAGCACCGTCATATGCGGTGTATGTACCCACCTCTACTCAATTTGTTATGGACTACGGAGTATTATATTAGTCACATAAATACTACGAGTAGTTTTGGATTAGAAGGGATTCATGGACTTGATTTTCCTGTTGACTCAGGATCCAAAGAAACACAAAAAGGTGATTACACCCAAAATCAACACACCAAGAAGCTCTATCAAGGTAGCATAAGCATACGGAAATCAGTCATCTTTGTGCATTCATTTTGTTAAAGGTCGACTTATTGCAGTGTGAAAACAAGCTGATGTCTTTTGTTCTGTATTCAGGGAACCCGGAAAGTGGTTCACAGTCAGCCGGCTAACTTAGGAGATTTGTTCTCTGAAGGGTCTCTGAATCCATATGCGGATGGAGACGATCCGTATGCCTTTGACTAAAGGTTAACAATCAATTTGCTTTCTTTCTTTCTTTTTTTTGCCAGTGGGTTATCACTTTTTTATCGCAGTGATGCAATTTGTTACTCTTGCTCTCATTTTGCTAATAACTGAAAATAAAGCGCAACCGTGTGCAAGTAGCAGCCTTGTTGAATTTTCAGACAATGATTCTCTTTGAAGTATAATACTACTCGTATGTGTTTATTGTGCATCTTAGGAATAACACAGAAAATCTGAATGTAGACCAGGAACTCTGTGAGATCATAAAAGTATGTCGTAGACTACTAATCACTTGCATTTTTCGACAGTAAACTGCAGGCGAGTCCTTTTGTGTATAACTCATTTAGTATACAGGGCTTCAACTGACTGGTGTTGTCTAAGATAACTCCGAGGATTGACGTTTGCATCTCATAGACTGTGAACAACCCGCTGTTATGTACTTGGAGAAGCCATTTAGGAGATGCGTGCATATCAAACCTGTCAGCTGACGGAAACTCAGTATCAGTCGATATTCTATCTCTTGATTTCACCACCAATCTATTGGGCAGCTGAGTTACAAGTTTACAACAATGTCGTGTACAGATATACGATCCTTTTCTTGACGGCCTTTAAGATCAATTCAAATTTTGTACCTGTGTGAATCTTAGCTTCAGTTCAGAAACTTAGTTTTGTATTCATTCTGAAGTCACAAGCATGTTAACTTTGCCATTGCATTTGTACTCTTTTCACGAGATCTTTTGATGGTTGATATACTGTTCAAATACCGTCTTTGACAATTTTTTATTTTAGCTTCAGGTACTTATATACTAGTATACTACTTCATACGAGTAATTTTTCGAATGACCTTGGAGCCCGCAGAACTAAGGGTGATAACTGATAAGTAGTCGAGCCGAACTCGAGTTTGACTTTGCTCGACTGAGTTCGAGTTTACATATGTAGTACTCCCTCCCCACTAAGATTTTTCCACTTTTCTTAGAAGGAAACCCTACTAAGATTTTCCTACTTCAAAATTTTTTTTATTCATCAAAAATATTCTCTTTCTATTGGTTACTTTTTGTGATTTAATTTTTTGAACCCCACCCAACAATATATCACCTTTCATTATCGATTTCTTAATCTATGTGTCATTTGGAAGTGGGAAGAACATTGGGGGAGGGAGGACTTCCTAAGTATTTTTATACTAACATGCATTAACTGGTCACATTCATTCGAGTCACTTTTGAGTCGAGCCAATGGTAGCTCGGCTTGGCTCATTAAGTCGTAGAGATAGATTAGAATCCGAACACGAGTCAAGCTTGGACGAGCCGAGTTCAAATTGTTCACGAGATATCTCGTCTCATTTTCATTCGTAGACTGAACAAATTGATTACAAAAACCCCTTAAACATCAATTCTAAAAATCAACAAAAATCGTACTCCAGAGAATTAGCAGTTGTTTCTGAACATCAATTCTTCATTTCTTCATACTTGCAAGTTACTGTCCTCAGAGAACCGAAAATCAGAAAGCTGGATATCAAATTACATTGATTGAACTATCAGAAATCAAGCAGTTGATATAGCTCGATACATTTCCTATGACGCCATTGATGATCGAACGATCATCAAACGATCCTCGAGAAAATCAAGAAAACGAAGGTAGTTAGCATAAACAGCAAGATGATCAACACCGAAAACTCGAACAAATTGCAAGCCTTAAGATTCTTCCTCTTGAACTTCTCCTTCACTAGCTCCATCTTCAATTCCTCAATCTTACGATTCTTCATTTCCTTCTCCTGAAATTGATCACCGTTTTGCACCTTAGAAATTCGTTCTTCATTTTAGCAGAATTCGTGAGAAATTAGAGAGAAAGAGAAGTGATGAATCAATTGATTGGATTGAATTACCTGCTGTTGACGACGATTTCCGAGGGAGTTGAGAAGCATGGCGGCTTTAGCGCATCGAATTGCGGCAGAGTGTGATTTCGCATCGTCTTTCTCCATATCCTTCGTTCTATCTTCCTTCACTTCGGTCGCTGCTCTGTTCGTCTGTTTGCTGGAATTGGAGGTTTGAAAGTTGTGAGGTGGGACTGGGCGGGGTAATTTTCAAACGATTTAAACGACGCGTAAAATAAAGATAGGCGCGGTCCGTTTACCTGAAAAACCTCGGGTATTGATTCACGCACTACTTGGTGAAATAGGTTCTTGCGGATTCGCGGTTCGGTTAAAAGAAACATACATACGGTCACTCTGATGGAGACAAAAACAGACATATTTTCTGAAAACAATGCTTTATTATTTTGAAGTATCTAGTAAAAATGGATAAAGTTTGACTTGTTATATCCGTTATAATGAGTATAAGTGAGACTATAAATCTTGTTTGTGATGAGTCAAATAAAGATTCATGTGCATAGATAAAGACAAACCATTATACGTACTATTTTCCTAGTCATTATGATTTTGTCTTAACCATTCATATGGATGATATTTGATTCGTCACGATCTCACAGATATATCTGTTACGGAGTATAACTTATATAAGAGAGACTTACCCATTGAGCCATGGTTAATAGAAGAATGATTTCATAATTGACTTGACATTAAATTGGAGTAATTTTGTGTAAACCTATTATTCTCTCTTGAAATAAAACCCACCGATTAACGAGACTTAGATTTTTTTCTTTTTAGTTCATTTACATTGTTCTAATCTAATCCAGTTTCATTAAATTCGAATTGGTAAAATATGACTCGACTTGACAAACTTGATCCGCTCGAGATCTCGACTTGATAGAACCCGAACATTTAGTAATCCCGACATCCGATATGTCCCAATAATCAGTGACCTTAACCGGACTCCGTCCCGCCTGATTGGCAGTCTTCCCAATAGTTCCAAAGAGAAATCCATGATCATAAATATTCTCCACTTGCCCGCCAATAAAACTAAACAACTCCAGTATCTGCCCAGAAGACGAGAGTAAGACTATGCACTTTTTCCCTACAAAATCAAATTCATCCCCAAAACCCCCAATTCAATACTACTACTACTATGTCGCTGCTCAAAACAAAGCGTCGAATTTTCTCCATAGAATTAGTCCAATTCCTTCGATATATTTACCCCTCTTCTCTTCATCATTCTCTACTAACCTAATTTCCCCTCAACAAAAATGAATTTGGAAGAACTCCGCTGTGAAATTGTTCCTATTCCTGGTTCTGATCTTCCTAAACACGCTCTTTTCTTCCATCGGTTTGTTACTTCACTTCCCTACTTTCTTTCAACTTCTTTTATGTTTTCACCCATTTCATGTTACTGAATTTGTAGCGTTTTTGTAGCTTTGAAATTAGTTGCTAGAATCTTTGTTTTCTTTTTGGGTAAAGGGAGCCGTAAAAGCGATTTTGATGTTGATCGAGTTCCAATTCCAGTCATGAGTACTAGACCAGCTAAATTAGTTGACATCTTGAGTTGTTAGCATCTTGTGTAAACTGTGATTGAGCCTGTTACCAGCTGATGAAGAAGACAATTTGTGTGTAGAAATTGTGAATTGGGTATGTAGTGGAATGGAATGCACTAGAAATTAAATTATTGGGTACGTATTGTGTGTATCATGTCATCGAACCCCAAGCTGGTAAGAATTTAGGATGAGAGCATTTTCTGTAAATAACTGAAGAAAATTTAACTTGGATAGGAAACTAGACTTTTAGTTGGTTAGAATGTGTGATAATTTGGCACACGTGGTGTCTGTGTACGGTGTACCTATGTATTTTTGTAGCAATCTTCTTGAGTTTTAGTTCTTGTAGATGCTGAAAGTGGAAACTACTGCGACAGGTTTCATGAACGGCACAGCGAGTCTGCTCCTGTCACTGATACATCTTGTTTTCCTGTGGAGAGAAGCAATGCAGCAACCGAAAAGTGTAAATATTGTGTAGAAAATGGGTCGGCAGAGAATCAGATGTATCATCGGTCAAATGGGTGTTACAATGATACCAGTACGACGACACCTTCTTTTGAGTTGGTCTCATGGTTTGATGAGAGGATTGAAGTGGTTGTTCCAAAGTGCCACAATTGGATTACAAAGATAGGTTCAGTAAATATATATGTACCGTTATTGGATAATGTGGGCTTCAGTTTCAAATTGGGACCAGCAAGCCCAGGCCATTCTGAAGGTGCATTTTCTGCTAAAGATGTTACAGTAACTGAACCGAGCATTCAGAGGCAACATTTATTATCCCGTAGTGTGATTCCCCTGAAAAAATCGAAACAGGACAAGTTAAGCAATACTGAGGAAATTTCCGAACATGGCAGTTTTAAGGTTTTAAGTTACAATATATTGTCGGATATCTATTTGTATCCAGACAAGTACTTTTACTGCCCACAGTGGGCTCTAAAGTGGGAGTACCGTCGGCAAAATTTGCTTAATGAGATTTTACAGTATGATGCAGATATCGTGTGTCTTCAAGAGGTAAGGGCTTGTTAGGACTTTCACGCAGTCTTCATCATTGTGGCATACATGTTTTTTGACTGTTGTATTTCAGTTACACTTGTAAAACAGATATTCTAGGAAGTGAAACCAGATGTTTCACACATTTTTATTGCTTGCTTAAGATTAAATGCTCCCTTCTGCAGAGTTTGTTCTCAATTATTTGCTATTAAGGGATTATTTTGGGTTGTTGTTAGATTATTATTGGTTCCCTCTACAGGTTCAAAGTGATCATTTTGAGAATTTTTTTAAGCCCGAGCTTGCAAAATATGGCTTCTTAGCGGTCTACAAGAAAAAAACTAAAGATGTAAGTTCAAGTAATTTGTTTATGGTTGATTATTTCAAATGAAAAATCATTTTGTAAAACATAGTGCTTATCTTCTCTTCTGCTTCTATGATTGCAAAGCGATTATATTGTTCTGATCATTGATATGTCGCTCTCTGTTCTATTAATATATTACTAAGAGGATTTTCCCATTATTGCAGAACTTCAGTTTCACTAGTATCTCTCGTACTACCAATTTCATTTTTTTTGAGGTGGTCTGGGGCTGGCGGTGGTTCATTGGCTTTTGAATGCATATAAACAGTTTTATCTTAATCTAATCTTTGTTCTTCTGTTATGTAACAATTCTAACAGGTGTACACAGGTAGTGGTTACACCATCGATGGTTGTGCCACTTTCTTCCGTGGTGATATCTTCAAGGAAGTCGTTTCCTATGAGGTTCATGTTTTTTTCTTCAAAGAAACTTTTAGACCATATTTAATGGCTCCAAATTTTTCATACATTTATGATTGTATTTGTGTAGCTTGAGTTCAGTAAGACTGCATTGTCGCTGATAGGTAAACTGGAGCCCAGTCAGAGGGATCAAGCTAGAGTTCGACTGATCAAGGTTAGGAATTTTTTTTCTTTCTCGTCTTCCAAGCTTGTAACCATTGATGTATCATGAAGTTGAAAATTTTGCACATGCAGGATAATGTAGCTCTTGTTGTCATACTGGAGATGGTTGGAAATGCCACTTCACACGCTCCTCCGTGGTCTAGACTATGTGTGGTACTGTCTGGATTTCCATTGTTTTTTATTGCTATCAAACATATTTATACATGGCTGTAAAATAGCATCTGTAGTTTCTGCTTCATCGTGAAAGCTGCTCTTCCATTTTAGTTGCTTGTAGATTCATATTAATTATCCCGTTTCTTGCTATTGTAATAGATTCATTTCCTGATATGCAGGTTAACACTCACATATTTGCTAGTAAGGGCTCCCCTGACGTAAAGTTGCTCCAGGTACTTGATATGTGGTTAACAATCCTTAAATTTTAATGACGTTGACTTGAAAATTCTGACATGTGACTGTATATCAAGGTATCTGATCTTATTTGTGAAATTGAGAAGACAGCTATGATAGACCCAAAAATGCCTCTCTGTATCTGTGGTGATATTAATTCTATTCCTGGAAGGTGAGGTGTTAAACTTGAGAACATTTTTTTTTGCATCAACTCAAAATGCTTGCATTGTGACTGGCTAGTCTGGACTTGTAGTCTGAAATCTCCTCTTTGATGTCCTTCATGTGTATGAAATATGAGTTTGGTACTACGTCTTTGTTAATTATATTTCGTTGTACATCCCGTAATTAGGTTTTGCTTTTAAATTTGAATGTCTTTTGTAACCTAATATGCTCCGGAAATGCTTAAACGATATTGCTACTAGCACACGAGCTGGGACTATTCTGAGTCCAGAAATTGGCAGGTTCTTAGCCTGAGTGTGTTATCGCCTATCTTACGATGACTCTACTTATTCCTTCTCGTAGTTGTGTCCGACACACGACACTTGGACACCTCATTCTATGCCAAAATTCCCACATTTTTCATAAAAATAGCCGAGTTCGACACTTGGACACACACCCGTGTCGTGTACTTCTAAATGAGGTGGAGGAACATAAGTTATCACTAAAATGCACCGTGGAATCTAATGTGCATAGGACTATAGGAGTATAATCTTTGGATGAGGTACTGAGGCCTAGCCAGCTGCTAATTTTAGACTTGGTTACATTGCTGTTGGCTAGTAGGAGGCATCATAGATTTTATAGTCTTTAATAGCTTTCACAATGAAGGCTATTTAGAAGTACGACATACATTTAAGATCAGAAGGGTAAGCTGCTAATAATTTGGCTATCGTAACTAGTTAATGATTTTTTGATGACAAACCTTGGCTTTCTATGTTGCAAAACTAGCAGTTAGGTCATGTTGGATGTTTGATTGTGGTATCACATAGTTCATTCTCTCTTTATTTCTGAATTTGATTGGGTTTCTGGAAGCTCAGATGTTTGCAATCCTGTTCTGATTACTTTCTAGTCCTGTGTGCGAGTCTTCAATTCTTCAACCTTCAACATAAAATCATGGACAATTCATATTCTCTTAGCTCTATTGGTTGTAAGTTTCTTGTTTTGCAAGTGCTGTTTCTTGGGATAACATTTTTTTTTTTTTTTTAAATTTCAGTGACCCTTATACTCTTCTAGCAAACGGCGAGCTTAATCCTTCATGTGGAGAGGATCCAACAGATCCTTTGGGTATACACCAGCATCTCAAACTTCATCATTCAATGAACCTGGTAATTACAAACTTAAGTTTGTATTACTATCATTTATGTCGGTTTTAGACTTAATATTCATTTTGATTATTGCAGTCGGCAGTGATTTGAAGAATCACTGATCTTTAGCAGTGTCTGATTATTATATTCTATAATAACGGGGATATTTTGCAGGCAAGTGCATATACAACGGTTGCCAAGTCTATCAAAAACATAAAAAAACAGAGTAAAAACAAGAGGGATTGGAGTAGAGAAGGGCCTTGTGCTGTCAAGCCTATTAAAAAAAATTCGAAAAATCAAAGTAAAAAGAAGAGCGATTGGAGTACCGGAGAGCCTTCAGTTACGAGTTTGACTCCTCATTGGAAAAGAACCCTGGATTATATTTTCTATACAGGTATTATCCCATACATTGCGCGCTTTTTGGATTACTTTTTACTTCCATTTTGCTTTCCCTTTCAATTTTTTTTACATGGATCCTATGATCCATCGTTTTTTGGTTTTAGATTATGATTTAGTAAAGTAAAACGACTCACTAAACTCATTGTGCTTCTTTTTATTGTGAATAGAGTCATTCGATGTGATTCTTGATGCATTTTTCATAATGGGTTGTTTAGAATCAGTCTCTCTGTGTCCTTAACATAAGAATGAGTACATCTAACCTCTCCCGAGTCCTGATCCTGAATTTTCAGGAGCCCTTGAGACACTAGAGTAATGTTATAGCTGTATTCTCTCTTTCACTTTTGGTGACTTCTCTACTCTAACACTCTAAATCAAAACCATAATTTTTTCTATGGCAAGGATCTCATTCCTTAACCTGTGCATCTTCGTTTGTTATACAATTTTTTGAGTTGTTTAGGCTATGAACATTGTTTCTATATGCTGCTTGCAAGTTACAAGTGCCGGCGGGGCACAGACTGATCGTTGAAATTACTGATTGAAGGTTTCTCTAAACATAAATCCGGTACTATTAGGCTTTTAATGTACACCTTAAATTCACTAATTTAGCCACACATTATTATATCTTGACTAAGAAACCACATAATCTTGTACTTCATTTTGTTGTGGACATCATTGTATTCCAGTAACTTTATGATGCTTGTGCTTTTCCCTGGTCCGTAGCTAAAAATTTCATCCCTCATACTAATCATAGAATTTTTTATGCAGTGGATAGCTTGGAAGTTAAGGGCATTCTGGAGCTTCCAGATCTTGATAGCGTGGGTGGGATGCTTCCATCACCTTTATGTTCATCAGATCATATTGCTCTGATGGCAAAATTAAAAATTGTAAGACCATTCGTTCGATGATTTGCAGCTCAACGTTATGCCTTCAACCTGTACGTGCTGGTATGTGTGATTATGCTATCAGTTTTTTTCTATATAATTACACATTGTGAAATAATCACACATCATGTGAAATAAAATCCATGGTGGTTGTATGAACATATATCAGCTTTTCTTCCTTTGCTCTGTAGAAGGCTTTGGTTATCATTTTATTTCTAATGAAACATAGCTTTGATGTGCTTTCTAGTAATACACTTATCTTCTGCAATTGATAAACTGACGGGCTTCTTAACTTTAGTACGATGTGTTGTAAGACAGTGATTTTGAAGTTAGGATGATTCATATTGTGTCTGTAGGAACGTCGCTGTATGTTACCTCCTTAAGGAATATAGTGGACAATGGCTAAAGCTTCTCATTTTGGCTCCCTTTGATATAAGCCTCATCTGAAATTATAAGTTAAGACGTATTATGCCGTTAGTCTGCTAGTCATTTTTGTGATTTTGGTGTCGGTATTAGCTGCTACTGTATGCTAGTTTACCCATGCAAGACTGGCATTCTAAAATTTTTGTAATAGGATTCATGGAAAATAATATCGTGTTTGAAGGCTTTATTAAAGCTTTTCATACGAGGGGTGGGCTTAATTTGGTGTTTCGTTTGGTTTTGGACCAAAAGGCTTTATTAACCTTCCTGGCTACTCGTCAGCTGTGTTATTAGTTTTTAAAATCGAATGTCACTCAAATGGTAGATTATTCTATGGAAGATATATGGTGAACATCTGGGTTGGTATAGTGGATAAAGTTGATTTTACAATTCAATGGATGTTGTTCTCTAAACATTCAAATTGGTTTTCAAACCTTTAACTTTTATCTAGAGTATCTAGAGTATTACGGAGTAACTTTTATGTAGGATTAAGTATGATCACTTTTGAACAGTTTTTTCTTCCCTTCGTTTTTTTTCAGCAAATTTGGGTAAAAGAGCAAGATATGTATATTGAAATATTGGATGCCTGTATTATTGAGACTAAAACACGACTTTTGAAAATAGTTTGAGGCATTCACCGTAGAATCCGCATCCAGATATTAATGCAATTGCAATTTACTATTAAATTTTGTATCTGGTGAATACAGTACAAAGCGATATTTGTTTGGGGCCATTAAATAACTATAACTATAACTATACTTGACTATAAAGGAAAACCTTGTGTGCGTATCCAATACTTAAATGAACTTAGTCCTACCTGGCAGTGAACCAGTGACCCAGCCATTATGAGACCTGTCCTTTTTTTTCCCATCTCTTTCTCCTTTCTTATTGTTTGGAGTAATATAAGTAATTATTATCGGTTTCTTGTATGTTGTTTATGTATATGTGGTTGTGAGTTGTTGAAAAATCTCTGCCTCTCCATTTTTTTTTATATATTTCTTTTACTCATTGTTGTCCTTTTATCTCGTATTATGGATGAAATTGTGATCTGTGTAATTGAAAATACCAGGAGTTGCTATGTCTATCCCCAAATATAACTCCAAACCTCGACACAGTGATACCAAGGAGTATATTGAATATGTATGAATCTCTCGCAAATGGTGCAGGTTAAATATTACAGTCCATGATATTGGCAAGGGTGGGCACTAGGCAGTAGCAATACCAACCCCTTGAAAAACTTCCCATCATTGCACGTCTTACAAATAGATCCGACCTTTCGTTGTGGTGGTAGAACCCCATCTTCTGTAACAATTTTAGTATTCATAATTTGGCCAACATACTAGACACTACCTTAAAATCCTTGCTAACTTCTTATCAATGTCTTATTCACTCCTTTCTGTTGGCTACCCCAGATGTCCAACACAGACGAACTATTGAAGATGTGTGTTTTTAGATAATGCATGTATATAGTAAAGCTCTTGTACTAAGAACTTTATGATGGAAGAGGCTATGATTAATGAATGAGAAAGTAGTTGGGTTGTCCCCGTAGATGAAAGATCAAATTGTGAAGACTGAGAGAGCTATAGCGAGTCCAAGAGAGGTAGCGACGGTTTAATTTTACAAATAAGTAGTTTTCTTAGTTAGTTTTTCGTACACGGTTGCAATGATGCTAGAAAAGGTGCTCAAGCCGATTTGTGTGTGGTTGGGTGGATCGTACAAGATATCTTGCAGACTTGACTTTGTTCTCGGGGAAAAGCAAATTGAGGCGAGGGTTTAGGTGGTTGTTGGTGTGTAATCTTGTATATGGTTCACAAAATCTAGGTAGTTTTAGGCGGTTTCACACGGTTACACATTTCAGATAGGTATCCATGCAAGCTGTGGTTTAATGGGGTGAATGAAGAAGATGATTGTAGCATATAGGATGAAGGGAACACTAATATTGTACTCCCTCCATTTTTTATTTATTGCCTCATTTGATGAATATATGCGAGGTATATTGAAATGGGGCAATAATTAAAACCGGAGGGAGTAATACATTAGGCTTACAGTATTTTAATAAGGAATTGTTAAAATCACGAACAAAACTCCAATAGAGTATGTTTAACTCAATATTCTTGTATTCTTGTTTTTTGAGGCAGAAGATATTAAAGGAAGCAAAGGCCCTAAATATATTTCACCGTCAATTGAGGGAATTTCGTTGGCAGGAAAAAAAACTTTCGAGCTAAGATAGTCACTACCGACCTTTGATGCAATAGACGAAAATACATTAAGATTTAGTTAGGACTAAGATAAAAAGATAGGATGAAGGAAGGGATGAAGCAAGCATGAGATTGTAATTAAAGTATGCTGTTGTGTGGGATGGAAAGCAATTAAGAACTAGCAAGCAAGGATGCTATTAAATGTAGAGAAAATGTATTATCCATGGAAACTGTGAGAAATGAAGATGCGAGGAGAGAAGCAAAACATTAGGGTGGTAGAAGAGCACTTAGTCCTTTTGAATAAGAACACGAGCCATGCTCAAACTTGTGCTTACATAATCAATATGAAAGTTTGTAAATGAGTGATTGATGAAATGATAAGGAACATGTGGATATTTTGGAGAACCAACTAGGAGTTATGTTTGGAAAAACAAACATGGAGGCAATATTTTTTATGACATACTTGAAAAAACTATATTTTGAATATAGAAAACATATCCTAAAGTGTCTAGAAAAGTAACGTGGCTTAAGGTTTAAATTTTAAAATGGTTTAATATATAGATGGCAAGAGTATGTTTAAATCACAAATTCACAGGTAGAGTATGCCATCGCGTATTTTGTTATTTTCTGTGCATCATTAGATGATTTCAATCAAGACGATACTATTATGTGTAACGGTTTACGGTTGCATATACATTTTGTTTATTGATGAGAGCAAATCATGTTCTAAGTGGGGTAGAGGTAGAAGGACGTCAACTTGATGAGACGATTGTCTGATATTCTGTATTTCCACTGTTTAAAGATTTATTGTCCAAAAGAGTAATGGACTGGGGGATTTATGATTTGCAGAACCAACAAGGGTCCTTAGATGTAAGGGGAAAAAATGAATGTATTGTAATGATATGCCCTATATATTTGGGCAATATTACCATTTGATCTATGTTATACGAGTATTACATTGTTGGGAAAATGAACTTAATGTAATGATATCCCCATAGATTTAAAGGTATCTGCTCTTTTTAATTCTTTTCCTCTCTGTTTTCTCCTCTGGTTTTATTCGTCCCACTTTCTCCTTTGTTTTCCACCTTACTGATATCATTTTGAAATCTAAGATTTGCTGTTGTTCACTCCCCCTGGTGCAGAATCTTCTTTAACATCGTTGAGGTAGTACTATGGTATAATGACCATGACTAGCATGGTGTATTAATACGAGTAACAATCGGCCAGATTGTTACTCCAAATAATGACCATGACTAGCATGGTGTATTAAATCGTTAAGATTAGAAAGTTAAAGGTCAGAAATAAGTAGTCTTCTGGGTTCAGGGATATTTGGGGAGCATTGAACACTAATGTAAGGCATGAAACTACATCTTGGAAATAGGTTAGACCCCAAATATAGCTTCATTGCTGCTCTAGATTACAGGAATATATAGCATGATGCAGGAAGTTAGGAAGTCCTTGTGATTAGATTGGTCATCAATGTGAGCCCATTTGTGGAGGGCATTAGAGCTTCATCTTTTCACATTGCTCTCTTTCAGAGGAACTTGTAATGCAAATGAGCACCAACTTCTCTTCGTTTTGTTTCGGTGAGCATACTCATCTAGAATCATGTATGTTAAGCTTGGAGGCAGTTGAGCGTATTTATAGGTGTTAGATTAACCTTTCCCTTTATAGAGAAGAAACCATTGCGGTCGACTTCTAATAAACTACTTGGGTTGAATGATCATAAAGTACCAAAAGACAGGGCCAATTTAAAGACATTGGTGGCCCATCATGAAAAAAGCTCTTAGTTTACCGGTGTACCACGCCATCGTGCACTTAACACGTACGGTGTATATGTTTCATTCATAAGCTATTCTGATTCTGCCTTCTGATCTATGCAAAATCTTATTCTAACTTTTGCAATACTGAATACTGATTTTCTTATTGGTTAGGGCTTGTGATTGTTAGCTACGTAGGGTGTACCTATGTTTTTTTGCTTGTCATCATGTCCTCTGATATTTGATCAATTATACATTTGATGAACTATTTTGGTGTAAAATAAATAGCATCAACCAACTATTTTGGCTCCTCACTTCCTATTTTAGTTATTCTTACATGACAGCAATCCTTTTTTACACATAATTATAGTTCATCTTTTACAAACTCATAATACTAAACCAACTAATGTAGTAGATGACTGAAAGTGATCACATACCATTGACCACATGGATAGATGTACTCTTACTAATGATCTTTATATATATATGGTTTTTTTTTTCCGCTTTTGGTAAACAGCATACCGATAAATACTAATTTTACCTAAATACATTACCATTAAGCTTTGGAAATGGCATGATATGATTTTGTTTCATTTGATGCTACCATGAAATGAAGAATTGTCTAGCAGGAAAGGCTAAGTTTGGGATTGAACAGGTCAGGAGGGGTCTGGTATGGAGGATGAACAAACTTGCAGTTGGGGCATGTTGGTGATGACTTTTGAAGCATCACCAGCATGTGACACCGCATACAAGCCGTTGCCACCATCTCTACCGCCTGATCATCTTTCTCGGTGTCTGAAGAACTCGTCTTTTCAGCTGTGCTAATCCCCAGACTCTTGAAAAGATCATTAGAAGCTCTTGGGGATAAGTTGCAGGGTTTCTTCTTCGTCATGCCAGGTATTTTTTCTTCTGAACTTTTAGAGGAAAATTTATGGTTGAGTGAACCACAAGGCAAGTTTAGCTCAAGGTCTAAGCTCATATAACAATCCCGAGGACTTGACGGCTCTGAGCTTTCCCTTGGATCTCTCACTGTTCTTTTTTGCGTTCTGGTGTTGTAGAAGTGTATTTCTCCTGACTGCATGTAAAAAGTAGAATTTTTAGAAGGGTCACGTCTTTTTCCATCATCACTCCCACCCAAAAAATATTTTTACAAAAACCATCTCATATACGGAGTAACAATCTGTAAATATTCGTATATATCAATATTAATTGATGTTTTCCCATTGTCATTTGAACTTAATTGTATCATTCTGAAAATGAAGTGTACCTGAATATCGAGACATCGTTGCCACTCAGAAGGCAAGGGTGTCTCGAGGTGGAGTTCTATATCGGAGAAAGATTTGGCCTTGGGATTCATCCATTGCCTGTAAGGGAGAATCTCCTCGGCTTCAACGTCGTCATCCCATTTTCTTTTTTTGGAGTTACTACTATCAGATTCCAGAAGTGGTGTTCTTTGATTTAGTTGAAGAAAAGGGGTTTGAAATGAGACCATTTTTTCTCTCTAAACTTGAGTTCTACTAGTAGTATCTTTCTTGGTGAGTGATCAAGATGTGGAGTAAATGTTTGAGTTGGGCTTTATATATATATAGGGAGGAAGAATAGATGAAAGAGAGAGAGAGAGAGAGAGAGAATTTAGTAAGAGGGAGAGTGTTGTAAGCACTAAGCAGGCAGATATAAGTGTAAGGAAGAATCTAATAGGGCAGATTTAAAGGTGGATTTAAAAAAAAAAAAAAAATTGGCCCACTGAAAAATCCCACAAATTCTCCTTAACTTGGGCATGCTTAATTAACTAAGTTTTTGTGGTGCATATCATCATCCATCCCGTTACGTGTTCCATCTTCTGTTCTAATAATTCTCCTTATATTATGATACGTAATCACTTTCACATAATTCTCCTTAGTTATGATAATTATCCGTTAAGAAGTGATGTGTCACGTAATAAAAGTTATGGGAGACGAGATGTGATGGGTGATCTCAGCCCAAGTTTTCGGGGTTGAATATTAACTGCAATTTAGGGGAGGGAGGGAGGGAAGCTGTTGGGTGGGGTTTTAATTATGGGTTGGATGGTGTAGTCCTAACCAACTTTTGGCCTTTGTAGTAGTTGTAGTCAATATTCATGCATTCCCTTATTAATGCCCTCCCTTCCCCTTCTTAATAACACACGCCCCTCCCTCTCTCTCTCTCTCTCTCTCTTCACTAAATTGCACACCTGATCCTGGTGCTTCTCTAGCGGTCACCACTTCACCCATTCTTTGTATTTTTTTGTACTTCCTACTCTGTTTGAACTTTGAATAATGATCGCTGAATTCGAAATTGGTTCATAAGGAATAGGTTTTGTTCTATGACAAGTTTTGCCCAACACCGTCTTTTGATCTTAGGCTGATTATATTTGGGTATCTTGTGATTGACGATGCATAACTATGATTGATTGGTCAATTTGGATTCGACCCATTTCACATAAGACCGTATATGATCGTGTACGTACTCCAAGTAAAGAGTAAGATTGATTATTAGGATGAAGATTAGCTAGGTTGAGTATTGAAGGTAGATAGAGTGGTAGGCAGGGCATGGGAAAGAAGTTGATTGCATAACTTTGCGGCTCACAACGTCATATATAGTATAGATGAATATAATTGGGTGCATGGAGGCATGCACGTCATATGAAAATATTGATCCTAAGAAGGAAGAGTAATTAGAATAGAAGAAGTAAATAGAGGCGGTGACGACGATAGAAGGAAGGAGGGAGTATTACTATTGTCTATTGCCCCATTAAATGTAGGACTGTTGTACAGTTGGAGGAAGAAGGGGTTTTCAATGCCTCCCTTTAGCTCACTTAATATACTCTACTCCTACGATGCTTTGTGTTATAAATATCATCCTCACAAATTCATTCATTATTTATTATAACTTGCAGCTTCCGTAAATGGGTCGCATAAACAAGTAATAACAATTAATATTAATATTTCTGCTTTTTTTTTAATATGCACAAATGCTTGATTAAGATTTTCTTATGACTGTACGATCATAATAATACTGTACATCTCAATCTCAATCTCAATTTCAATCGCATTTAACTATAGCAATAACAAGTACGGAGTCCTCTGTAAGATCTATGGACTACGGAGTATATAATACAGTATGATCTTGCGATTGGAGATCCTTGATGGTGTCTTGTATGTGTTGAAATTCTTGTTCCGGTTGAGTAACAACAGCCGTGTAAGATGAGTACAAACTATCGTTTGAGAGGACGACATTGCAATTCTTGTTTTGACTAGGGTTGAGATATTATACTCCAGTTGCACATTAGATTTTTTTTATTGGCAGACGATCTCTTTTGTAAGTACTGTCCATTTTTGTATGATCATGTTTCTTTTGAATTTTGTTTCCGTCATTTGGTTATATTTGATTAAAATATTTGTCATGAGTAGGATATAAAAGGAAAACAAATGAACGAGATTGAGATAATGGAGTGAGGTATGGATGATATTAAGTCGACTGGGAACCATAAGGCATGAGATATGAATACTGGTACTAGTAAAACAGAAGTTAAATTGTGATGAGCGGAACATCCTACCAACCTTTTTAATGAATTAATTCATCTCAACACCCTCGCTTTTATTAACAACTACTACATCAACATGCTGCAATACATAATACTCCCTCCGAGTTCTTATTATTGTCCCAAAAGATTTTGGGTGAAAAATAAGGAAGGAGAAATGAGTGACTCAAAAAAGAAGGCGGAGGAGAGAGAAATGAGAGACTAATTGTGAACCACATATTGATGGTCTAAAAATGAAAGTAGGACAAAAATCAAACTCAATCCAAAAAAGAAAGTAGGACACTAATAGGAACTCTGGAGGGAGGACAATACATTTACCCTATCCCTCTCCCTCTCCATATCCCCATCCCCCTATTCTATTTTGTGCTTCCCCCTCCAATCCAATCCTCCATTTATGTCTAGCATCATCACATGTCCCTTACAACAAAAAAATTCGATCGTAGTAGTAATAATAATAATAATAATAATCATCCTTAGTACGGAGTAATATCTTATAAATTTGACGACTACTTGTAATCATATTAGTTAGACCGTTAAATTTCATGTTCAAAAAATGTGTAAATTTGGTACAAACCCAATAATTTTGTTTTATTTTAGTTGAATCCGACTTCTCTATTTTCTTTGGGCTGTGTTGATCAAATTCATTGAATGACCCCTACTATAATGGTAGAGGCGCATTACATATGGAGTTGGGACTGCGACTCTGTAAACAAATTAAAATTTTATTTAGTATTTGACCCATTTTGTACTCGACCATAAATTCATTGGTTTTCTTTCTTTGTTTTTCTTCTCTATCACCATACTTTTAATCAATTCTTTATTATTTCAATTACGCAAACATTTTTTTTTTTTTTTTTTTTTACTTTATACCCACTTTTTCTTAATTTTCATACCAAAAAAGGGGAAGAAAATTCATGATAAAAGAGAGTAACAATCCTCAAACTCAGACCCTCTGGTTTGATTAAACTGGATGTTGTTTAACCGGGCGACCTAATTGCATGGACAAGTCATTAACATGCATGCATCCCCGTTCGTTGTAAAAACATATTGGCCGTGTTTGGCAAAAAATATATTGGGAGAAAATTAGCGGATTCCAGCCTAAATAGTAGATTGACCGTCAAACTACTAATTTTTTGACATATTGGTCGGAATATACTGTTTTTGAATATGCGGCTAATAGAAGCATATCGAAATAACATATTGAATTTATACATGAAAACAACCTGATTTTCCTATCATCTGTTAATTACCAAACACTCTTTCTTAATTCTGCTAATTTAATTTGATAATCAAACCTGCTAATACAATCTGTTAATCGTATTCTGTTATTATTATCCGCTATTACAAATCTGCTACTGCTATTTGCTAAATAGGGCCATTGTCGATCAGCTCCTACGGAAATCTACACGTCATCATCATCAACCATTTTACTTCTACCATAATACTAACAAATTAAATTTGAAATTACTACGAGTAGTATAAAATACTTCCTTTATATTCAATAAATGATCGAGACAGACAAAGTACAATACATTTTTATACAATAAATGAGTAATTTTTTTATACGAAAGGTCGTTTCACAGCGTAAAATAGTCCAACACAATAACTAATACAGTACGGAATATATAAAAGTATAAATAATAGGCCGGATTGGAGTACTCCGTAACTTTATCCGTTCTAACAAATACTTATCAATGGTATTGCGTTATTATACTCCGTAGTTTGGTTTGTAGCTTGACAGGCCAGTGGCGGACCCAGAAATTTAAAATAGGGGGTTCACTTTTAAAAAATTCAATGAATTACGAAGAATATAAAATATTAATTAAAAATAGAAATTGATCGTGTCGTCACATAGTTACATATTGTCCGTTAACTATAAATATTAAATATAACTTAAAGACCCCGACGAGATTTCATGTTCTGAAAACGTTTCAATACATCATCGTCACTAGGTGTCTTAGTCTACTTAAAGACCCCGACGAGATTTATGTTCTGAAAACGTTTCAATACATCATCGTCACTAGGTGTTTTAGTCTAGTGGTTAAGGCTAGGTGCTCTAGGACAATAGATCTCAGGTTCGAATCCCTCTTTCCCTATATGGTAATGCGACTAGGTGCGCTCTTCGTTGAACCATAAAAACTAACTTGGATAAAAAGATCTTTCTCTATATATGGGACTAAACAATGATTCAAAAGAGAATCACTCATACTATTTATGAATTTATAGTCCAACTAAAGAAATAATGATCAACCAACAAATAAAGAGAATCACTCATACTATTTATGAATTTATAGTCCAACTAAAGAAATAATGATCAACCAACAAATAAATAACATAAACCCCCAAAATTAGGGTTTCACAAATGTGAAATATCAATTGAGAATTATATTTAAATTAACAATTAATTGACAATATCAAAGCAAAACCCATAATTGACATAAACAAATACCCAAAAACATGTACCTATAAGATTATAAGAATATGATTCGAAATTGATAATTGAGAAAGAATTTTTGAAACCTTACAAATGAACGGCGGCGGTGACCGGCGGGTCGGCGGCAGTCGGGGTGGGCTGTGGGCGTCGCGAAGAAGGTGGGAATTGTGAGAAGGACTGATCCGTGAATTAAAAAAAAAAAGTAACTGAGGAGGCAGAAGGTTGGGAACAGAGTAAGTAGGAAATACGAAGTAATGCTGGTATGGGGACTCGAACCCCCGCCAACTCCAAGCAAAGGGACTTGAGGGAGCACACTCTACCAGTGCACCACTGATGTTTCTCTTGCTCCCCTCTTACGCATATTACACAAGTAGTAAAGATTCAGTATTTTTTTTTTAAAAAAAAATTGAAAACCTAAGGGTGCGCACGTGGGGTGCTGTGCGCACCCCTAGGTCCGCCCCTGTGACAGGCTGTGGAGTTGTCGTTGCATTACATGCACACAAAGAACGTGATCGAGTTTTAGTACGGAGTATATAAAGATAGGTATAATAAGGTGTTGATGAGGACCATATTAATCAAATGACTAATCAATAATGACTAAATCATGATGCTACGTACCACGCCATCAATGATAAATATAAATATGAATGTAAGTATAATAAAATTTTAAATTTATGTTACAATTTAGTAGAATTTGAATCTAATATCGTCATTATGTGTGTATAAGTAGGGTCACAATGAATATAATGTTGTACATTTAATGGTAATTAAACATAGAAGGTGTTATATTTATTATCCCATAATTTCGTTCTTTTATGAGATAATCTCACTATATAGTAGATGGTAATATATTTGTCTAATAAAAGATCGTCTTTTATGTGATTAAGCTAGTTGATGATTCATTTATAACAGAGGGTCCCTTGATGCATGTATATTATTTATAGGTTATGTCATATACTAATCTATCTTTGTGACTCAATTAATTCCCTTAACTACCATCCCATGCATGTTGGTTCAATGCTCTCAGATCGAGTATATAAGACATAAATTGCATTAAGTCGTCAAATTCATGCTCATTTTTATAAGTCACCCACATTCACCTTGAATGATATGATTAATTAATTAATCTGAGAATGGAAAATGATAATAAGCAAATCTAAATAACAATAAAAATTGTTTCATAACACCATTTTACATGTAAAACTAGCTCGATAAATACAAATTAAATAGACACGATATTAGGGGAGAAGATTCAAATCTCATAGATATTGTCCATGTTACTAAGATAATCTCTCAAATGTTAATAGTAAGTCACAATACTTGTTAGTTAAGAAATGTATCTACAGTTGATTAGGTCACCCCTCTTATTTGGTAAAAATGTGGGGTCACAACTAATAGTAATTAAAGAAATAGACAAAAGAGGAATAACACTTTTTTAGAGAGACAACAAAAAAAGAAAGGGTGACTTTTCTACAGAGACAAAGGGAGTACTCTGTATTATGTATTTATTGTATTAATGATTAAAAAGAAATTGGAAGAATATTTTGAATTTGTGCCAAATGGATATGATACGAGTAGGTAATATGGATAGTAATGTAATTATTCATCCTTGATTGAAATATTCAATTTAGGGTTTCAAGTTTCAAGTACGAGAAAGAGAGAGCCATGCATGACAAAACTGATCACCATGCAAGACTTCCGTACTTGCAATATTATGAAAATATCAATCCATTAATTAATTGGCTGCTGAATTCCTGGCCTTCATTTTGTTCTTCGCATGTCATAATTTAAATAAAACTAACAAAATTTTCTATCAGACACTTTCTACTGTATGCTATTTATAATAGATCGACCACTTACTTAATGAGGGGTAGTTGTAAATTAAATTTTTCAAATGTGAACAATGTTCTCATTCGTTTGCCGGTACGAAAACAAAAGTGATTTTTGTAGAGTCTCCAGGAATCGAGAGACTTTCATACTAGGTTAAAATAAAGAATTTTGTATATATTATTAGAAGTTGTCTCTCAAATAATTACAATGACGTCCTATATTATATAGGATTGCAGTATGTATCTTATACAGTACTATCGTTGGATAATCTAACTTATTCCATAATATCAGTATTAATCTGATCTGATTACAATATATTATCGTAATATATACATCATCCTAATAGTTCCCTAAAGCTACTTAAATATCGTAATAATACAATATTCTCCGTGATAACATAATACTGATCTGAGGTATCCTCTGATGAAATGGAGACGGTATGTATATGATGATGTTTATTATGCACTTTTGAGTATATGATGATGTTTGATCTGAATTTGGGTTGAAAATACTGCATCGTGCATGGATGGGTGGGCATCTATCAATCTATGTTTACAATTACAATGCATGAATTGAATGCCAAATCATAATTATATCATCATGTCAAATCATATGACTGTATTATATATTACGGTATTCTATATTATTATATCGATATAAATACGGAATACTTCGTTAATTACACAAAACTAGTTAACCGATGGACAGTTGACGAATGACGATGACGATCATATATTCATATCCAAGCTAGCTATCTCATAATACTAGTTCATCGATCAGTTAAACTAATTGACATCCGATAAATATAGGAAGGAAGATGATGAAAGAATTGAGATAGTAGGAGAATTGAAGGTTGAAGATGGATGATGGCCTGATGGAGTAATAATAATAAAGGCAAGCTAGCTAAGTTTGGTGAGGGAGGGAGAGGGAGAGGGAGCTGGTGCCTGCCATCATTAACTCCTGAGATCATCTTGAATTCACTTAAATGCTGAATTTAAGGATCAGCATTCACTAGCCTCGCTTACTTCAACAACAACACCAACATCAAATTATTTAAGTACACTTCTCATTATACTACTCCACACCATTCTATATTACTCACCCCAACACTACACCCTACAAGTAACATTTATTCCTAAAAACGGTCTTTCAATAACGTTTATAACAAATCTTCCACATATATAATGGGGGTGATTATCGACTGGAAAATGAGTTAGTGCCACCAGGTGACGCCCAAACTCGGCACCACCCTTTCACATGCATCCCTTATTATTGAGGGTCCCCTTTTAATAAAGGGTGCATGTGAGGGGGTGACGTCGAGATTGGACGCCACGCCCTATCATCATCAATTTATGTTTAAATAGTTACTCCCTCTTGTTACGAGTTTTCTTCTCTTTTCTTATTGACACTAGTTTGCTTATCTTCCATCTTTCATTTTTGGGTTGTACTTTTAATCAATTCTTTATTCTTACTTCAACATTTTATTATTTTTCTATACACCACTCACACCATATTTCTACGTACTTTTTATGCCTATTTTTTCTTACTTTAATCAATTCTTTATTTCTTTTTTATTTCTTGTGTTATAAGAGGAAAAAAACCTCGTAATAGGAGGGATTAATATTTTGTACCACTTTAGGTTAGCGTGAGATGGTATCCCAAAAGTGTGTTACCTTTTCAACAAATTAAACTACTCCGTATAGAATACTTGTGTGATGATACTACACTGTGAAACGGTCATTATGTAAAACACCATTAATTTATTAATAGTAAATGAGTGGCATTTTGTATAAGATAACCGTCTCACGCAATAATAATTACTACTACATAGGTTTTCTTTCTATTTATTATTTCTTTATCAGAATAATTTTATTTGGATGATTTATCATGAAAATTAATACTCTTATACAACCCTAAAGACTGTATTCAAGGTTTCAAAGAAGAAAATAAAAACTTAAATCAAACATTGACGAAGTCAATATATGTGTAGATTTTAAAAAAAAATCCTAATTTAATTACTTCTCCTAAAATTGATTTAATTCTTATTTAAAATTGTATTTAAGGTCACTATTTTTTGCTTCGTTTTCCTTATTTGGTAGCTAGGTCTTTATTTTTTGCCTCACTTTTTCACTTTTCTTTTATATATATCTTACCCTTTTATCCTTTTACCATATTATCTTTCTTTCTATTCTTTATTGGCAAGAAATGACATTGAATTCTTTGCCCATTATTTATTTCTTTACCATTTTATATTCATTTTTTCACTACATATTAAATCTCATCATCATTTCTTTAACATTTTATATCATTCCTTATTTTATGTGCAAAAGTGAGCGCGGCAAAAAATAATGACCGGAGGGAGGGAGTATTTAATTAATTAATGTACTAATAACCTTTTATTATGAATTAATGTTTGTCATCAGTCATCACTCTCAGCACCGGTTTCAGTTAAATGCAACCAACCTATTTTCTCCTCATTTAATCCATCTTCTGTCTCATCATATCTATTCTCTCTCTCAATTCAAGATCAACCTTCCTTGTATTTTCATTTCAATTCTACACTGCCTTATTAGCATGCATTAATGTAATGCTACTTACATACCAATGTATATGTATCGCTATTAAAGAATGTCATCGATAATTCACCAAACTATTTGGGCGCCTTGTATTTATTTGATGCATGCCATTTATAAGCTAAGCCATTTGTAACTGGCCTGCTTTGGTTCGGTATGTAACAGACCACCTCAAATCTCAAACCGCTCCAAACAATTCTTTACGAGAGTGTATATATTCATTGACTAGGCCCTGTTTGGTGATTGACATATTAGACAAATTTCAACATATTGGAGAGATTTAACATGTTTGACTAACGAATATGTTATTTATAATGTTTGGTTAATAGCATAATGAAACATTAAATTAAGGTCTAATATGTCATTTTGCAATATATAATCATACCAGCATATTAGATTAGTACTATTAGAACATTTTCTTCTTGACCTTTTTACCCTTTAAAAAAACATTTTGCAACATGTTCTTTCATAATTTATCCTTATTTGTCATTTACAACAAAATTAAATAATCTACTATTCACAAACTGTCAATTACCAAACCCTTCTAAAATAATTTTGCTAATTAAATCTGTTAGTCAAACCTGCTAATTTTTGTGGTTAATATCATTTCTGATCACATATCTTGTCTCAACTTTCATTTCCCACCGCACACTTCGTTCTCTCCTTAATAATTTTTTTTTGAAAACAAAGAAAGAACGTTAAGGACTACGAGTAACATCTGATACCCATGGATGCTCAGTCATGGACTTCCTTATTTAGTCCCGTTAGGATAAAGGATAAGGACACGCAATAAAATTGTGAAAAGACATAAAAACATCATACATATATTAAAGACGATGTTTTACAAAATTAATGCAATAGTATTTCACAAAACTCTATATTCTTTACATGTAATTATAGGTATTATGAGTACTTAGGACTTAGCGTTTGGACTTCATGTGTTTCTTGGATTATTTAAGTCAACATGAATATAAAATCCTCAAGCCTTGTAGTTGTCGATCATTTAATTAATCGTTTACGAAGATTGTTTTTACGTAATTACGGAGTACCTTGAAATCCATTAGTAAAAGGGATCTATAACGAGTGTATCAATCTTGAGATTTCCTAGTCATATTAATATAAATGAACTTAACAACGTTAGATAAGATAAATGTAGAATATCTAAATGAAGTGTTATTTAATCAGTTTGAAGATGAATATACCGTCTTAAAGGATCAAATTATCCTTTTATTACGGTAGAAAAAAGTCATCCTAAATTAATGATCTGTGGCTTAATGCCTTAATGAACATCATAAAATGAAAAGAATATCGACGATATATGCGACGTGAACATTTTTGCAACAAAAATTTCAAGATTGTGATAACATAACAAGGAATGATAAATACAATGTTTAAGGACGTATTTAAGATATTGCATGTATAAAGTCTTAATACATTTATTTATTGAATTGACATTTGTATAATTTGATCTTCAATTTTTAAATTTTACTTCGAATCAACTTTAAAAGGTTTTTAATTACTTCAACAACATATTGTGACCTACGTAGGAGTATATTTAACTCCACCCAAAATTAATTTGTATCGCAAAATTTTTATTTTATTTATTGTGTCAGTTTTAGGCTTATTAGATGTCAACTCCACGTTTGGCCCAACACTATACACTATGAAAACTACCCATATCAATATAATAAGCCCAAACAAAGAAAAATCATTTATAAACCCAATAAATGGCTCAAAATTAGACCTGATCATGGGTCGTATCGTCCGATTAGTCTGTCCCGCCTGGTCCGATTTTTTAGCGGCCACAGAGAACAAAATTATTTAAAAACGGAGAATGAGCCCAATAAGCCCGTTCCGAATTACGAAACAGGCCGGATATGGACACGAATAATTTTAAGTGGTTATCTCGCCCGACCCGCTATAAAAATAATTTTGAAATATAATACAATAAAAATTATTTTCAAGACTGTAAAAAAGTATAGACGTAATTAAAGTTGTAACTCGTAAAATAATGTGGGATCATCCTTTAATACTTAACAATATCTATTTAAGCATTTTAAAACTAGTTTTTTTTTTATTAATTGTCGAAAAAATATAGAGCTTCGAACCTTTTTCACTTAATAATGTGTGGGCCCGGTGATCGCAAGCCATCCAGTTTTCTATAAAAGGGTAGGTAAGGACACGTAATTTCGGCCTGTTAGTTTAGCCCAACCTGCCTGCTTTTCTGTTTTCGGACAAGTTTTTAGCTTCTACCCCGACCCGTGTCCGGCCTGAACACACATTTGAACAACTCTAATTCCAATAGACTCAAACGACAATCTTTTGGCTTTAAAACTCTTTATTGAAATCTAAATGATCCTCATATTACGAGTCATTTTATTTGGTGAGAAGTTCGTTCAATGCGAATATGGATTGATTTCATTCCGGGATCCAAAAGGCCGAAAAAACGTGGATAATAACCTTCAAAATTGATCCTTTTTAGATATTTTTGAAAGCGGTGAAATTTATTGTAAGGCGCAAATGTTTTTAGACGAAAAAAAGTTGATAATAATAGTCTAATAATGAATTAATGATTATTAGAACCTTCAGACATGATATAAAATTGAATAAAGAACTTGTTTAGACGGATTCTAACACGTCTCAAAAGACAATCTTTTGGCATTAAAACTCTCCATTGAAATCCAAATGACCCTCATATTACATCGGGACATTTATTTGGTAAGGAGTTTGTTCAGCGCGAATAAGGATTCATTTTATTCCGGAACCCAATAAGCCGAAAAAACGTGGATAAAACGTGGATGAAATTTATTCTAAGTGCAAATGTTTTCTGATAAAAACTTGTCGATAGAAAAAGAATGCATAATGATTAATTAGAACCCTCAGACACGATATAAAATGAAATACATAACTTGTTTCGACAGATTCCGACATGTCACAAAAGATAATCTTTTAACTTTAAAACTCTCCATTGAAATCCAAATGACACGCATAGTACACCGGGGCATTTTTTTTTATTTTGTGTGGATCGGAGTTTGTTCATCGCGAATATAGAGCCATTTTATTTCGGGACCCAAAAAGCCAAAAAAAACTTGGATAATAACCTTTAAAATCGGTCATTTTAAGCTATTTTCGAAAGTGGTAACATTTGTTCTAAAGCGCGAATGTTTTCTGACGAAAACATGTCGATAAGAATAGAATGTCTAATAAATTATTATTAAATCTCTCATACACGACATAAAATAGAATATAGAACTTGTTTGTCTGATTCTGATACGTTTAAAAAGACAATCATTTTGATTTAAAACTCTACATTGAAATCTAAATGACCCTTATTTTACATCAGACATTTTATTTGGTGTAAAGTTTGTTCAGCGCGAATATGGAACTATTTCATTCCGGGATCGAGACATCCGAAAAAAACGTGGATAATAGCCTTCAAAATCGATCGTTTTTATCTATTTTCGAAAGCAGTGAAATATATTCTAAAGCGCGAATATTTTTTGACAAAAAAATTGTCGATAGGAATATAGAATACCTAATAATAATTATTAAAATTCTCAGATACGATATAAAATTGAATACAGAACTTGTTTCGACTGATTCCGATACGTTTTAAAAGACAACCTTTTGCCTTTAAAACTCTACATTAGACTCCAATGATACTCATTTTACACCGGGACATTTTATTTGGTATGAAGTTGCTCAATGCGAATATGGAGCCATTTTATTGCGAGACCCAAAAAGTAAAAAAAAGCATGGATAATAACCTTTAAAATCGATCGTTTTTAGATATTTTTGAAAGCAATAAAATTTATTCTAAAGCACGAATATTTTTTGACAAAAACAATAGTCAATAAGAAAAGAATGCCTAATAATGATTATTAAAACTCTAAGACACGCTATAAAATTGAATAAAGAATTTGTTTAAACGGATTTCGACACGCCTCAAAAGACAATATTTTAGCTTTAAAACTCTACATTGAAATCTAAATGACCCTCATTTTACACCGGGACAATTTATTTGGTGTGGAGTTTGTTCAGCACGAACATGAAGCCATTTTATTCCGAGAAGCAAAACGCCGAAATGACCCTCATTTTACACCGGGACAATTTATTTGGTGTGAAGTTGATTCAGCGCGAATATAGAGTCATTTTATTCTGAGAAGCAAAAAGCCAAAAAAAACGTGGATAATAACCTTCAATATCGGCCGTTTTTAACTATTTTCGAAAGTGGTGAAATTTGTTTTAAAGCGTGAATGTTTTCTAACGAATACTTGTCGATAGAAATAGAATGCCTAATAAATGATTATTAGATCTTTCAGACACGATATAAAATAGAATACAGAATTTGTTTCGTCTGATTCTGATGCGTCTCAAAACACAATCATTTAGCTTTAAACTCTACATTGAAATCTAAATGACCCTTATTTTATTCCGGGATATTTTATTTGGTGTAAAGTTTGTTCAACGCGAATATGGAGCCATTTAATTTTGGGACCGAAACAGCCGAAAAAACGTGGATTTATTGAGGGCCGGAGTATTGTGGAGAATGTGCTGATATGTCAAGACCTTGTTAAAATGTATAGGAGAGGGCGCGTTTCTCCTAGATGCTTATTCAAGGTTGATATTCACAAGGCTTATGATAGTGTGGAATGGAGTTTTGTAGATCAAATGTTGAGAGCTTTAGATTTCCCGGAACACTTTCGCCGCCTGATCATGGAATGTGTTACATCAGTCTCGTATTCCCTTCGTGCTAATGGTGATAATTTCGGATTTTTCCGTGGGAAGAGAGGGTTGAGGCAGGGTGATCCTATGTCGCCGTTGCTTTTTACTATCTGTATGGAATATTTTTCTCGTATTCTGACCCATGGCAAAATAGACAGGAATTTTAAATTTCATCCTAAATGTGGCCCGATGAAGCTTACACATTTGATGTTCGCTGACGATCTGCTTCTCTTTTGCAAAGGGGATACGGAATCGATGGAATTTTTGTGGAGAGCTTTTGCTACTTTTAGCAGGGCCTCGGGGCTGAATATAAGCATTGGTAAATCTCATGCTTATTTTGCAGGAGTCGATGAGGATAAGAAAGCTTCCATACTTCAATTTTCTGGCTGTGTGGAAGGTACGTTGCCTTTTCGGTATCTTGGTCTTCCGATCCAGTGTACTCGTCTTGGTAAAATTGATTGTGAGAGTTTGATAGCCCGTATCATCTCGAGAATTTCTAGTATTGGTGCTCGTAAGCTTTCTTATGCGGGTAGACTGACCTTGGTTCAGCCTGTGCTGTCTCAGCTACACAATTATTGGGCGATGGTCTTTATTATTCCGACATATGTTATGACCAGAATTATTTCTTTATGTCGCAATTTCTTATGCAATGGTGGGGTGGAAGGAAATAATCGGGCTCTAGTGAGTTGGGAGAAGATCTGTTGTCCTAAGCTGGAAGGGGGTTTGGGGCTTAGAGACCTGGCTGCGTGGAATCAGGCTGCTGTGGCAAAATTGGCGTCCTGGGTATTTGATCAACCGGATCGTTTATGGGTTTGGTAGGTGAATAACATTATCTGAAGAGGCGTGATTGGCGTGAATATCAACCCAACACAAATGTCACCTGGGCTTGGCGAAAGATCTGTCAGGCTAAGGACAAAATTAAACATATGTTTGTGAATGAGCTCTGGCATGGATCGGGCTCCTGTTATGTAATCTCGGAGGGTTACGAGGGCATTTGGAATCACAAACCGAAGGTGCCTTGGACCCGTCTCGTTTGGAGTGGTTGGAGTATTCCTAAACATATCTTTATTTCTTGGCTAGTGTTTAGGAGGGCTTTAAACACTAGGATTAAATTGGTGAGGTTTGGTGTTGCTGAATCAGACCGTTGTTATTTATGTGAAGCTCAGGAAGAGAGCTTGGAGCATCTTTTCTTTGGATGTGAGTGGAGCTCCCAGATTGTCGACAGTTTGAGCGTGTGGGTGAAGAAACAAATACCAAGTAACGATACCTTACTTTGGGCGTGTAAGATGCGGGGTTCGAAGTTGCAATGCAACGTCATTCGCGCCTTGTTTAACGCCATGATTTATCATGTTTGGAGGCAACGAAACTTGTGTAGAATTGAAGGATCGGTGCAGCGACCTCATCATATTGTTAAGTTGATCAAAATGGATGTACGGGATAGAATTATGTCTAAGATTAAACACCCATTACGGACTAGAGATGCTAGATGGCTACATAATTTGATGTAGCCATACATTTGTACATTGATCCACATTTTTTAATACATACTTACCCTTTACCAAAAAAAAACATTCAAAATCAGTTGATTATGGAATGTGTCAAGTCGGTCTCGTATTCTCTTTGTGTGAATGGAGATAATTTCGGATTTTCTGAGGGAAAAGGGGATTGAGACAAGGAGATCCAATGACTCCGTTGTTATACACGATATGCATGGAGTATTTTTCCCGAATTTTGACCCAAGGCAAGATGGATAAGAATTTCAAATATCATCCGAAATGTGGTCCGATGAAGCTTACACATTTACTATTTGCTTATGACCTACTCCTTTTTTGCAAAGGGGAGACGGAGTCGATGGAGTTCTTGTGGAGGGCTTTTGCCACCTTCAACCGCGCGTCGGGATTGAGCATAAGTGTGGGAAAATCCCATGCGTATTTTGCGGGAGTTGACGAGGATAGGAAGACAGCTATTCTGCAGTTCTCTGCCTTTGTGGAAGGTACAATGTCTTTTCGTTATCTTGGGTTACCCATCCAAAGTACTCGATTAGGTACGAATGATTGTGAAAAGCTGCTAGCTCGCATTATCTCGAGGATATCTAGTATTGGAGCCCGTAAATTATCATATGCTGGAAGGCTGACTCTGGTTCAGGCTGTCTTATCTCAGCTGCATAATTATTGGGCTATGATGTTTATTATCCCTAAATATGTCATGGCTCGAATTAGTTCGTTATGTCGCAATTTATTTCCTTTGAGATGGTGGCGTGGAAGGAACTAATCGAGCCTTGGTGAGTTGGGAGAAAATTTGTTATCCTAAGGAGGAAAGAGGACTTGTTTCGACTAATTCCGATACGTCTCAAAAGATAATTTTTTTGGCTTTAAAATTGTACATTATTGAAATTCAAATGACCCTCGAGTTACACTGGGGCATTTTATTTAGTGTAGAGTTTGTTCAGCGTGAATATGGATCCATTTTATTTCGGGACCCAAAAGGCCGAAAAAACGTGGATAACCTTCAAAATCCACCACTTTTAGCTATTTTTGAAGTCGGTAAAATTTGTTATAAAGCACAAATGTTTCCCGTCAAAAACTTTTTTGGTAGGAATAAAATGCCTAATAATGATTATTAGAACCCTCGGACACGATATAAAATAGAATAAACAACTTGATTCAACAAATTCCGACACGTTCTCAAAAGACAATATTTTGGCTTTAAAACTTTCCGTAGAAAATCAAATGACCCTCATATTGCACCGAAGCATTTTATTTGGTGTACAGTTTATTCAGTGCGAATATAGGGCCTTTTTATTCCGGGACCTAAAAGGACGAAAAATCGTGGATAATAACCTTCAAAACCGGTCATATTTAGCTATTTTCGAAAGAGGTGAAATTTGTTGAAAAACGGGAATATTTTCTGACGAAATCTTGTCAATAGGAATAGAATGCCTAATAATGATTAATAGAGCCCTCAGACACGATATAAAATAAAATATAGAACTTGTTTCGACTGATTCTGATACGTCTTAAAAGCCAATCTTTTGGCTTTAAAAGTGTACATCAATAAAATTACAAATTCTTGTTTGTGACGGAAGTATCCGTCACAAACTTCTAACGGGTCAAGTACTACATTAAAGACAAAAATATAGTGTGAGTGGGACCTAGCAAATCAATTGTCTTATTCATACATGTGGTATATATTTGACCCGTTATATTATTATGACGGATAGACCCGTCGCAAGAGAAACCCACTGTAATAAAATTCAAATGACTCTCATGTTACACTGGGACATTTTATTTGGTGTGGAGTTTGTACAACGCGAATATGGATTTATTTTATTTCGGTGTCCAAAAAGCCGAAAAAACGTGGATAATAACCTTCAAAGCGCGAAGGTTTGCCGTCCTAAATTGGAAGGTGGTCTGGGCCTTCGGGACCCGACTGTGTGGAATCAGGCTGCTGTAGCTAAGTTAGCTGCTTGGGTATTTGACCAACCGGATAGGCTGTGGGTGAGATGGGTGAATTCAGTCTACTTGAAAGGGAAGGACTGGCGCGACTATCAGCCTAACACCGACGTCACTTGGGCTTGGAGAAAGATCTGTCAGGCTAAGGAAAAAATTAAACATATGTATGTGAATGGTCTGTGGCATGGGTCGCGACCCGGCTACATGATTTCGGAGGGCTACGATGGTATCCGGTTACATCAACCGAAAATACCTTGGGCCCGTCTGGTTTGGAGTGGTTGGAGCTCTCCTAAACATAGCTTCATTTCGTGGCTTGTTTTTAGGAAGGCTTTAAACACTAGGATTAACCTGGCTAGATTCGGGGTTGCTGAGTCTGATCGATGTGTGATTTGTGAGCTACATGAAGAAAGTTTGGAGCATCTTTTTTTTGGGTGTGAGTGGAGTACTAGGATTGTGGAAGCCATGCGTGACTGGACGAAGAAATTGATCCCGTTTTCTGGAACGCTAAATTGGGCGTGTAAGGTCCGCGGGACTAAACTGCAATGCAATGTTATCCGGGCTATGTTCAATGCCATGATTTATCACATTTGGAGGCATCGCAACTTATGTCGAGTTGATGGTGCGGTCCAGAGGCCTAGTACAGTTATTAAGTTGATTAAGATGGATGTTCGAGATAGAATTATGGCTAAGATTAAATATCCGTTACGATCGAGAGATGAAAGATGGCTGCATAATTTGATGTAGCCATTTATTTGTACAGTGAACAATATTTTTTAATATATTCTTACCATTTACCAAAAAAAAAAAAAAACCTTCAAAACCGGTCATATTTAGCTATTTTCGAAAGTGGTGAAATTTTTTCAAAAACGCGTATGTTTTCTGACGAAAACTTGTCAATAGGAATAGAATTTGTTTCGATTGATTCCAAGACGTCTCAAGGTACAATTTTTTGCCTTTAAAATTCTACATTAAAATCCAAATGACGCTCATTTTACACCAAAGAATTTTATTTGGTGTGGAGTTCGTTCAGCGGGAATATGGACTCATTTTATTTTGGGACCCCAAAAAGCCAAAAGAATGTGGATAATAACCTTCAAAATCGCTCATTTTAAGCTATTTTCTAAAGCGGTAAAATTTGTTCTAAAGCACAAATGTTTTTCTGGCGAAAACTTGTCGATAGAAATAAAATGTCTAATAAAAGATTTTAAATCTCTCAGACATGATATAAAATACTCCGTAGAATATAGAACTTGTTTCGTCTGATTCCGATACGTCTCAAAAGACAATTATCTTTTGGCATTGAAATCCAAATGATCCTCATTTACATCGTGGCATTTTATTTACTATACATTTTGTTCAGCGCGAATATAGAGCCATTTTATTCTGAAACCCAACAAGCCAAAATTAAAAAAACGTGGATAATAACTATCAATATCGGTCGTTTTTAGCTATTTTCGAAAGCAGTGAAATTTTTTCTAAAGCGTGAATGTTTTCTGACAAAAATTTGTCGATAGGAATGGAATACCGAATAATGATTATTAGAACCCTCAGACACGATACAAAATTGAATATAGAACTTGTTTCGACTGATTCTAATACGTCTCAAAAGATAATATTTTGGCTTTAAAACTCTACATTAAAATCCAAATGACCCTCATTTTACACCGAAATATTTTATTTGGTGTAGAGTTTGTCCAGCGCCAATATGGGGCCATTTTATTTCGAGACCCAAAAAGCCGAAAAAACGTGGATAATAACCGCAGCTACTTTTTACCGTCAGCGCTTTACTTCTTACCGTCGGCGTTAATTACGTGAAATGACAACTTTGTCCTTGTTATTTATTCTCGAAATAATATTACTTTTACATTTTCGATTATTGTAAAACTCGATAATAAAACCGTCTTTTTCGATTATCGTAATAAACCAAAACCGACTTCCTATATAGTTAATATATGGAATTACGCAAAATGACGAGTTCTCCTTTGCAATTAATTCTTGAAATATTATCACATTTACATTTTATAGAGTATCGGTTTATTAGAACTCGACAATAAAATCGTTTTTTTTATTATTGTTACGCCTCTGATTTTAAACAGTTAATTAGATTAATTAACGACTTAATACAATTTAATAAACGTAATTAACAAATACGAGTAACACGCAAATTAAATCCTAATTAATCTACGACAAGTCGACAATCAAGATTTATTATACAAATCGATGCAAATTAAAAGAAAAAAAATCCGGAAATGGGTCAGGTCGAGTGGGTTTTTCGACCCACCCAAGGGTCGCATTATTTTCTCTATAATACTTGAAAGTTTTGAGAAATAGTTTAAGTATAATATAATCTTCCAATGGTATGAAACATGAAGTATAAGGTGGTGAAATTGGTTAAATTGAATATAGAACTTGTTTTTACTAATTTCGATACGTCTCAAAAGACAATCTTCTGGCTTTAAAACTTTATATTGAAATCCAAATGACCTTCATTTTACACCGGGATATTTTATTTGGTGTGGAATTTATTCAACGCGAATATGAATCCATTTTATTCTGGGACCTAAAAAGCCGAAGAAACATGTATTAGGGTCCCGGATCTCCAAAAACCGTGTATTATATACTCAATTTTGAGCCGTCCGAGATGTGGTGTAGTGACTTTCCACATATCTCAGTTATTAAGCGTCTTTAAGGCAAGTCACTCTCTAATTGAACGAGCAAAGATAAAAATTAGAAAGAGCAAATAAAATAAAAGAAAGAAAAATGAACAAATGGCACAATTATGAGTGGAACTCTTAGTTGGTTAACATACTTATATAATTCAACGAACTTATGTTATTCAACATGTCATAAACATACAATGACGGCAAGTCTTCCCTGTGATGGACAATATCCGTCACAAGCTTACGATGGATCAAATACTATCTATGTGAGTAGATAAGACAAAATATATTGTTCGTAGACATTATACTTTTGTTTTATCTACTTCACATGAATAACACTTAACCTGTCGCAACCTTGCAATGGATATACAACGGTATGAAAAGAAGTATGAAAAGAGCAGAGGAAGTAATAATGGCGTTATGGGCCAATACGAATGAATAGTCCAAGTTAGAAAGGGTGAGAGTAAATCCATTATCCATTGGGGAAGTTTCCAAAGTACAGATATTGTCTGCCAAAGAATCATATATCCGTACACCACTTTTGGTCCGCCGAATGTGTTATCAGTTATGCGGCGACGCATATAATTATATAAACCAAGTAACCCCACATTGAAAGGTACTTGTACAAGTACATGAACATGAACATGAACATGAATACTACTGCCCCTATTCTTTACTATATTATTCTTAGTAGTATCATTTGTCAATTCTATGGAGTACGAGTAGTAGTTTAATACTTTCACTCATGCAGTACGAGGTAGTATATACTAATCAATAAGTAGTTGAGCACCAATAATACAACCTTAATCCCTCTTACTATCATGTTTTTGTCCCCCACTTCACTATTCACTTGATAATTAAACCATACAGTATTGCTAATTGCCATGCAGCCATGCAAAAGATTAACACTATTCACCTATTACGTAAATCTGTCTTAAAATCATCCTTATGACAATGTAAAACACATTTAGAAACATAAACTTACGGAGTACTACTTACTACTAGTAGTATAAAAGCAACAATTTAGAATAGACAACAAACAATTATACAAACTGGCATAATCCCGATTCAACAGCGTATGGTGACAAAAAAACAGAGAGACTTGTTTACATTCAATGATGGCCTCGAGGATCAAAAACGGCGTGGACATAGTTGAACAAAGGTGTGCACCATAGTGTTTTGAGAGATGATCTCAGTGGTTATTTGTGAAGGAAGATAGAAGTAAGTACTAGGAGTAGAAATATAACAACAAACCTAAATTAAAATAGGGAACAACATACAAAACTTGCTCGCTCGCTCGCTCGCTCGCTCAATCTCACTTCCTGATCAGCCCTCGAGTGAAGATCTTCTTGCAGTAGGGGTTAGTGCGAAGCATCGAATGAGGCCGCACTGCTGTCACTAGTGAATCGTTCAGGCCGCCCTGCCATCCAAATATCATAATATACAAATATGAACGAGTGCAAAATACAAAAGTTTGAAAGTTTAAACCAGGAAATGCAAGTACAATGTTTGCACCCAAATGTGAAGTGTTTGCCAAAACTATGTAATGAGGCTAGTAGGCTAGAGTGAATATGAGTGAAAGAGATGTCTGAAGTTGCTTGTTTATTACTGTAAAATCAATACTACTTGCATAGGAGTATAATACAGTTCTAATCTGCTAATCTATCTCTCTTCCGTTTATAGAAGTAGTAATTTGATCTACTTGGTCAAAGTCAAATGATGTCAACTTCAACCCCAATATTTTCCTCATTAAACCAAGCTCCTGTTAAAGCTGGTTGGCTAGCTTTTGACTATAAAAGTGACATGGGACCAACAAACAACATTGGTTAGGTTAATACACATGACATGTGACATGCATTCCGTCGCGCTATTTTTCATCACGGATAATAACAAGGGTAAACGAAATACGTGTCATGTTATGTTGTACGGGGTACTACTTAAATATGGCTTGCCACACATGATAAACGTAGACCATCAAGATACAACTTTTAAACTAAGATGCAAACCACGAGTTTGTGTAACAAAAATCGTCACATAACACACCAAGTATCACAAATCGACAAAATCGCAATACAGTTGATGGAGAAACTCACATGGGTAAAACATCACATTAGTCTTTTTTTGACCTACATCTATAACTATTAAAAGAAACATGCATCATTACAACCTAAATATTTAGGTTCCAAAACAATTCCCATTCCTTTCAGAAATGATGAATGATATTGACAATGTATATAAAATGCACAAAAATGAGCATTTGAAATTATCAGCGCAAGATGCAAAAAAGGGAAACAGACAGACCTTTGTAACTTCAAGTGCTGATTGAACCACATAGTTGGCAAAAGGGTCTTGCAGGAGTTGCTCAAACTGAGGAACTGAGAGCAATTCATACACAATTCTAGCCTGGCTTTCCTCGATAAACTTGAGGCACTTCTCCACAACATGGCTACTGAATTTTTGCATTGAGAGTCTCACATAATGCCCTTCAAACTGAGCGGTCAACAGAGCTGCTGCTGATGGGATTTTCAGCTCGATTATGTACTGAACAACATAATTCCTGAAATACATCAACAAGTTTACCAACCGGGAGATATATTAGCGTTTTGCTAGTACCGGAGAATGTCAAACAGAATGCCACAGAAAAACCCGTTGTGAAGAGAAGAAATTAGGACACCTCAAAAATATAAAACTCATTTGAGACGGTTTAACAAGTGAGACTAACTCATGAGCCATATACAAGCATAGATGCATCTAAGTTGGTCCCATATTTGACAGATTGTTCCCAAAACAATGTTACAGTACTCGACAGACTTTATTGTTGTCGGGATTTTAAAATTATTTGCTGAGGGAGAAAACCACACCACACGCATGAACTCACAACTTATAACTAAATAGTGCACAAAGAAGCAATCAAGATGAACGTTTGTACTATCTGATTATGGAGTTAATCACAGCCACAATAAAAATCCAAGGACGATTGACAAGCACATGACCAACACCTAAAAGCCATTAGTGAAGCTCGTGTAGTAGAGAAAAACTGCGCATCCACGTGTGCTAATGCTCAAAACTCAATAAGGCACTAAGAAATAGATCAAGAACCTTAGGATCGCTTTATGCATCAGGCACAACAAGCTAAGCATACTGCCATGCAAATCCTAATTTTTTTTTTCTTTTCATGTTCTAATCCTTTAATTCAACCCCATCATCGCTATCTTACACAAACGCCCTCTACAAAAATCCATTATACTCCCTCTCTTTCATTGGACAAGCACCCTTTGAATAAAGTATACCTCACATATATTCATCAAATGGTGCTTTTCAAAAGAATGGGAGAGAGTAGGTTGTTGCCCGACATTATTTTGAAAATACAAATTTTCACGAAGGGGATTCATATCGCCTTATCACCACAGACCCTTTGATGACTTAGTGTGCCTTTCAAAATTAAGCATATGAAATCTTGAACAAACGACAGTGATTCCACATGAAAGACGTAATGAAATGTAGGTACATAAGTAACGAAGCCGAAGTGGTTACCAGCATAGTATCAAAGGTTTAGGGTAACACTAATTGCAAAGATTATTTCCAAATGACAAAAACGAGGGCATACATTGTAAGAAGCAAAGCCTATTTCCAAATGAAAAGGTAATACTAATTGCATAGAATAGACAACAATGTATAAGAACCATTCACAAATTTGTGCGTGAATTTGCTTTATTTCGATCATATTCTAAAAGAATACCAAAGACAAAGAGTACAAAATCTCTGACACTATTGGAAACGGAAAAATTGAATATATATTTTTATGAATTTAACATTTACACCATACAAAAAAAAAAGTGCGCCAGCCGTCAAGTTGGCTCATAATCAGGAGCCGCAGCAGATACACCACAAAAGAGCATAACAAAGCCAGGACACATAGATCCTAAACTCTTTGTAAAGATAGAAATCTAACCGAGCATAGTTATAGTGACTCCGTACATGAGATAAGATCTGAAAGGATTAGGGCACTAGACCAAGTTCATGCAATTACATATGCAAACCTAACAAGGGCAATAATATACGAAGTAATATGTTATACTCATGAATAAGCGATCAAAAAAGCTCAAATAAGAGAGCTGTGGTTGAATGTTGAGCTCAAATAAGCTCAAAAAGCTCAAAGACGGATAAGCGAAGAAGAAAAAAGAACCCTAATGAAAAGGGAACATATAAGCCAAGTGAAATTCTTTTGGTGAAAATAAAACCATGCCTAAGATGTGAGAACTCTACAGTTAAGCTTGAAAGTTCATGAAAAAAACCATAACGAAATTATTCAAGAATCGATTTCGTCAAAAACCTAGTTACATTAGGCACAACATTTGCCAATATATATTGCACCTATGATTTGATTTACCGTATCTTAATCTCAAGCATCAGTTTAGAATATGCCAATTTGTAACAAGCCACGGAAATAAAACTAAACTGGGCATGCATATCATAGTTTAAACAAAAGACGCAAGGGGCACCAAGGCAATAAGACACAAGGTGCTTGGTGAATCGTCATCTCATGCGCACAAGATGCACTGTTTTGCAGACAAATTCAAAGATAAAAATCTTGTGGAACAATAACGAGGTTTTAAATATTGTTAGCATGCAAAAATATATAAGCTACTCAAGCCTTACTTAATTAGTGAAACTAAGGCACACTGATGCCTTTTAGTCATTAACTCGGCAAACCTTCTGCATACTCATGGCTCAGGTACACGTTTTCGATAAATGAAGCATACAGACAAAGCAAGGAGAATTCATGGGCATGGGCAAAAGTAACTACGAGTGAAAGAGAGTTGAGAATCTATGATTTAGAAATTTACCCAAAAGGATCTTCTGCAAGAGTGAGCCCATTGCTGCAGATCTCATCAATCAACTTTGTCCGATGATCACCATTAGAATGAGCAATGCAACGTTGCAGCACACAGCACCCATGACGATGCGTTGCAATCTCAACACAGAATCTTGAAGCAGCATCAAATATGAACTGCCAAATATATGTGACCACATCATCAACAGGTTGTTTTACGCGACTAGGGAGACGTTAGATTAAACACTATGTACTACCCTAGGAGCTATTGCCAATCTAGTGAAAATATTACAGTATTTTCAACTTTACATGCTAGATACTGCAAACATTCATGGAAACTGGTGACATTGATTATTTCAAATAATGTGCTTCAATAAACAAAATCCCATATAGTACACAAATGCTTCATCCCCTTAAGAGGCAACCATATAGTACAAAATCCCATTCCCTTCCCTACCACTTTCATCAAAGCAGATACTGTATAATGTATATGGTACCTACTTGCATGATTAGAATTCAGAATATGATCCACCTAGACCAAGTCAACAAAATAAGTGAGCAGCAAAATGAATAAAACAAGGGACATCGCTTTCAACGAAATGAAGAAGCAACAGTTTTCAAACAAATTTCACCAACGAAATCGTTTACTCCGTACGTGACAGGAATACCTTATTATCATCATAGTTAAGGCATTGCAAGCAACGTTGGACGACATGATTCCCGTTAAGATCTTTTATAAGGTCAAGAAAGCCTGGTTCAAGAGCTCGTATAATCAATGAAATCTGCTTCCTCGATCTGAGGCTGTCGATCAATTTCTGCACCACCCGTGTCCTGAGACACAAATACCAAACATACCAAAAAAACATCACTACAAGGTTAAAAAAAGGTTGTATGAATAAAATATGATAACATGGAAAACAAGGTTTTACCCATGTGTATTCAAGCAAATTCTAACAAGTTCTCCTCGATCTTTCGTAACAACATGAACAATCTTCATTCTCTGTTCCTCATTACAGACATCCATCAATTTCTGAACCAGATAGTTTCCAAATGGATCAATCATTAGATCAACAACATGGTCAATAATCTCATCAAAAATGGTTTGCACATCTTCAAATGATCCATCCTCAAACTTCTTCTGCAGGAATCGACAACCATGTTGATCCTTAGCCATAAGATGTATATTCCCCTTAACTTCAGCCAAGGAACTATACAAATTTTGAAAAACCAAGGAATCACAGCTACCGACCGGACTACCAATCCCAGCACTTCTCTCAAGCTGCAATGAACCATTAAGATCAAAGCTTCTCTCAGCAATCTTTTGCACGGTCCTCCTTCGACCACCTGACCCATTCAATCCCTTTCCATGAGTTCCCAAGTTAGCATCACCGTTATAAGGTTGCCGCATGTTTTTCAGCAATGCCAAATGGGGTGAGGCCAACCTTTGCTCAGCAGCCCTAAGTTTGTCCCTCATTGTGTTATACAGTGTATTTCCTTTACTTAAGGCCTGCCTTGGATGAATCAACTGCGACGAACCCAAAGAATTAAGACCGCCCATCTCTCCAAAAACCTGCCCTCCATAATTCTGTAACAAAGCCCCATAATTCTGAGAATTGGCCCAAGAATTCAACAATTCCTTGTAATCTTCTGCTATATACTGCTGCAAGGAATCATCCACAAGAGGAGAAGGGCCATACATTGACTGGAATGGAACAGGAACGTCATCCCTCGGAAATCTACCTCCATTACCCACAACATAATCATTACAATTGTACACAGACGACATTCGATCACCATACAACTTGTTCCCCCTCATATTTGCAACCCCAACCCCATTACCATAAAACTCATCTCGTTCTTTCAAGGGATATTGGATCAAATAGTTCAACTGACCAGCCCCGGCCCCACCCCCGGCCCCGGCAACATAGGGAGAATAAGACCCCACAGAATCACCAAAAGAGTTCATTCTTTCAGCCAACAATCTATAATTCCTATCATCCTTATACAAAGGGGAAGGGGAAGGAGATGGGGATGGAAACCCTTCTACATTCCCAAACCCTTCAAAACCCACAAAATTCTCAAAATTAGATGGTCTGAGTTTCGGGCTAAACACATCTACATCTCTACCAAATCTCCCAGCATAATCAGAATTAGGAGGCATAAGAAGATCATTAGAGAGAATAATCCCCCTATTCCCAATATCAAGTTTCTGAAAGTCTCTAGTCAAACAGAGTTCATCCATCAATACCCCTTGACCAACATTGTTGTTGTTGTTGTTATACCAGGAAGAAGAAGAAGAAGAAGAATCAGAGGCAGAAGTAGGACCCACATAATAGTGATGATCTACAAAATAGTTTTGTGAAGGATCATGAAGAGGAGGAGGAATCATAGATGATGAACCAACATCAGGACTACTATTACTGTTACAATGTTGTTGATTACTGTAATTATGATGGTAATTATGATGATTATTTGATGATGATAAATGAGATTTTTCCACAAAACACTTGTCTTTTTCTCTACCAACACCATTCATCTTCTCCTTTCTAAACATTGATAATGATCCTAACAACAACAAAAAAATTACACTAATTTTTTTAACCTTTTTTTGTTTTGTTTTGTTTTCTTTTGGGTTTTCCTAAGACAACAACAAAGTATTAAAACAGAGAAACAACAATTCAAACAAAAATTACAAAAGACAAAAACCCAGAAAAGGCCAGATCAAGAAAATCACACCCAAAAAAAAAAAGAAAAAAGAAAAACTCAAATTCCCTATGGAAAAAAATATAAAAACAAAAACCCAAAAAAAAGGAAATTCAATACACATACATGAATTTAGAGATGTTGGGTAAAAAATTGAGTGGAAATTGAGATGAATTGATGGAAATGTAATGGGTTCTAATGAAGGAGTAAAAAAAGGAGAAATGGAAATGGAAGGGTTTTAGAAGAGTGGTAGTAGTAAGGTCTGCTAGTTTTGCACGCTCACGCCATTAAAATGAAGACTTGAGGCCAATGTGTGTGTGTATATACACACACATATACTTAGCACTGATGAGAAGTGAGAATTGTGGCTGTGGCACAAATATATTAATTAAATAAAAATGTGTATACAATACAACACAGAAATATAATAAAAATATAAAACTAACAAAGGTTTTAGTTGTGCTTTGTTTTTATATTATATACTCTATATATATAATGTAAATACTCCTTTAAAGGGTGTAATTGTAATCCGTATTAATTAGGAACAAAATCTTTTTTTTTTAATTAATATTCTATTGACCAAACTTTGGTAACAATTTCGGTTACAAGTTTTATCGTACTTCGTCTTTGCACAAGAGTTACTTTTTCTCTTTTTTGGATCGTCTCTTTTAAAAAGTCACTTTATTCATTTTTGTCTAATTTTTGTAGTTATTATTTGTCTGATTTTTGTGGTTATCATTGGTTGTGACCCCACAAATTTTCTCACTTTTAATTTTTCACCACATATTTTTACCATCTTTTAATTTTTAATGAAGGAAGTGACGATGGATGAGACACATTTCTACCCACTTTACTTTTTAATAAAGGAATGGGCGACTCTCTTGATGAGACACGTGGAGTAAATGTATTTTACTGGTGAGCAGGCCTCCCTACTCCTTTCAAGTTTCAACCTTCGCAACTACCTTCCTATGTTTTCTCCCCAAGTTTCATGTTAATATTCCATTTAAAAAAAGGTTTTGTATTAATATTTTTCAAATTACAAATTCTCCAACTACATCTTTCGGGTTCTAGTAGTTTTTGTGTATGTCGCATAATGGTTCTTTTGAACAAAAAGTTCATTCATTAAGTTATTTTTCATCACATAAATTAATCGTCCAACGCATAAGATTATCTCACAATTACTTTCTAATTTGTGTTCAGGTTTTGACGTTTTACCATCCTCCTTTTTTTACAATTTTTTTAATCTTGGTTATGTTTTTGCCTCATTTTTTTTAAGGTGGTATAATCTACTCGTATAAATTATTAAATCTTGTCTTATGTTTGTTGTTAACTTGTTATGTGTTTTTATACTCTTTTCCTTTCATAATTTACTTTCTAAAATACCAACAATGTATTCTCTAATTTAGTGAATAGTTATTTTTTTTAAAGAAATACGGAGTATATTGTTCAATAGTTCACTATTCTAATTTTTGATGAGTGGTTGTTTTTTTATTTTTGAGTAGGTCTACCGAGAGTTCGTGTCACTAAATTACCGAGACACAAATAATAAATATGGAACAAAAAATGGCCCTTACTCGTCACTCAAGTTGAAGATATGAGTTTGACCCGTAACCCGAATTTGTTAAATCATAAGTGACCCGAATTAATGTTATTATAGAAAACAAGTCGATATCTCTAAAAATTGAAAATAACAAGCTCGAAAATGATCGGAATCCAAAATGACCCTGCGCAACCCAAAGTCAACCCGATTTTTCCAACGTGGAATAGGTCTACTGAGATACGGTCTCTCATTAAATTTACTGAGACACTAAAATTACAAAAGAAACGTTAGGTAACAGTAGTACCAAAAGAAATAAAAATAGGTACGTGTAACATATAAAAAAATATAAATATAAAAGAGTTACACTTGTTATAAAAACATGTACAAAATGAAATATGTCATTTTTTTTTGGTGACAAGAAGTGGGACTAAACCCAAAAACTATAAGAAGAAAAATCAGAAAGCATAAAAGGGTATATTCCGAGGCCTTGAGATTCCGCCTAAGTCCTCCTGAAAAAGCTCGAACAGCCTGCTAGGCATGCCTTCTTCTTCAAAGACATTCAGTTGCATACTCTGCTGTACTCCTTGGTTAGCCAACCAATCGGCACAACAATTCGCCTCCCTATAGATGTGTTTCAGCTTGACCATCCACTCGTGGTCCTCGACTAATGACTGGCAAATCCGAATCATATGGGAATGTGCCGAAGAAGTCAACTCTTTCTTGAGCATAAGAAGCTCGACCACTTTTGAGTCAGTTTGTATCAATAGTTTCACAAAACCTCTCTCTCGTGCTAGGATCAAGCCTCGCTTCAGTGTCATGATTTCAGCCCTCGTAACTGTTGCTACCCCAAATTTTTCAAAGAAGGCTAGAAGCATTCGACCTGTCCCATCACGAAAAACACCTCCTGACCCCGACATGTCCGGGTTACCTTTCGACGCCCCATCTATATTAAGTGAAATCCAATCTATTGGCGGTACAACCCACTTAATAAAAATCTCTTCCTTCCGTTCAATTTTCCCTGTGTCCAGAAACTTAGCTAATTCTTTCGCCTTTTTAACTTCCAAAATTCGTTGCTGCAGGAAGAAGTGGGCTTGTGCTGGTATCTCGTCTTCCCTCCCAAAAACACGGTTATTTCTCCACCTCCAAAGCCATCAAACGACGACCGTAAAGATTTTCGGCCATCCCAAATGCCCCTTAAATTGCTGCTCTTCCAGGTTCTCCTTTACCCACATCCGAATATTACTATCACTGTCATTCCAGCCTGTCGCCCCCAAGAACTTGTGCCAAACATGTTTAGCTTTTATGCAATCCCTTAAGATATGGAAGGTGGTTTCATCGTCTGCCCCGCATATAGTACATGAAGGGTTGTCAATGAATCCTCTTCTAGCTCGATTGGAATTCGACATAATTCTATCGTGCATCAATAGCCACAAGAATAATCTCATCCTTTGTGGCGCCCAAGTCCTCCAAGGTAAATTCCATTCTTTCCCCTGTTCCAAATCGGTGTCATTCCGGATCAAGTGGATAGCCGATTTCAAGGAGAATCTCCCTGCGGAGGTGGGTGCCCAATAGAATTCATCATCATTCTCGTCACCCGGGACGACCTTGTACGAAATAATTGTTTGGAGTATTTCTTCCGGTAGGAAATCAGCAAACACTCCCCACTTCCAACCTGTTTCAGCCTCCCACATCTCTTCTACAGTGACATCTTGCAGATGCAAGGGTATGTCGGTATTAGCCAACTTCTCCAGTGGTACATTGGTTGCCCAACAGTGGTTCCAAAACATGGTCCGTCTGCCATTTCCGATCGAAGAACTCATCCCCTTCCTCAAGGTAACCATTCCATCTACTATTCCCTTCCAAAGATTGGAGCTTCTTTGTTTTGGACTAAACATATCCATGTCGCATCTACCATTGCAATATTTATGCCGAATGACCCTCGCCCATAAGGCATTGGGTTTTGTAAGCAATCTCCACCCCAGCTTTGTCATGAAAGCAGTATTAACCTGTCTCATGGATCGAAGACCAAGTCCACCATTCGATTTCTCCTTAGTTACAACGTCCCAAGACACCAAGCTCAAACCTCTTTTATCTTCATCTCCTCCCCATAGAAACCTTCTCGATTTTTTATCCAGGTCATCACAAATTGACCGGGGCAATTTTGCCGTTTGCATAGCGTAAGAAGGAATGGATGACAACGTAGATTGTATCAACGTTGCTCTGCCTGCTATCGATAGATGTTTCGATTTCCAACCGGTCAATCATTTATCCACCTTCCTACATATGAAATCGAAGGTCTCTCGCGTGACCCTACCATTAATTGTAGGCATCCCAAGATACATCCCTAAATTATCAGTACGCTCGATATTCAAGGCAGCCGTGACACTCGTTGCGCATAGATCATCTGTATTTTCAGAGAAAAAGACTTTTGATTTGGTGTTACTAACACGAAGTCCTGAAACCTCACAGAAATCTTGAAGGCACCTGTTAATTATGTCAGCTTGGTCCACCAACGCCTCCCCAAACAAGATTAGGTCGTCTGCAAAAAACAGATGTGGGACCGTTGGCCCTCCACGACTTTTTTGTATGCCCTTCCATCGCCCTACGCTCACCTCCTCTTCAATGAGTTGACTCAGTTTTTCCATACATATAGTAAATATGTATGGGGACAAGGGATCACCTTGTCGAATTCCTCTCTTAGGCACAAAAGTATCTGTTCTTTCTCCATTCCAAAGGATATTCGGGCGAGAAGAAGTGATACACATCATAATTGTATTGACCATTCTCGTTGGTAAGTTCATGTCATATGTCATTTAGAGAGACATCTAATGATAAAATAGATATGAATAACACATAAATTGATACCTAAAAATGATATTTCAATAACTTAGTGTGAGACCGTCTCTCCATAGTTTTTATGTCTATAAGTAAGGTTTAGATGAAATACGGAATATTTCACAATTTTTTATGAAAAAAATGTAAAAAGTAAGGTTGTTATTAGTAAATCAAAAGGTCTTATGGATTCACAGTGACATTTTTGGTAAATAATTAAGGAATACGATAAGTATGGTAAAATCTTTTACAATAAAAGGTAAAAAATTTCACTTGGATAATCGGCTAACAATTGGTGTAAAATTTTGTTTGGATGGGAGGGGTACGTAATATTATTTCCATCTCGGTAATTTTTTTTTACTTTTATATTATTTGTGAAAAAAAAATTAATCAAAGATAAAAAAAAATGATTTGGACAGATAATTATAAACAACCAAATTGGGACATGTAAAAAGTAATTATGAGAGTGGGAGTATTTCTTAAAGCTCTTTCTTTATTCTTGTTTTTGCTCTGATTACGTTTTTCGATCATTTTTTATGTTTTTTTATTAAGAAATCTTATTCTTTTTTCGAAAATAAATAACTATTCCACATTAGGTGTGACTGTGTGAGATCAATAACAACACTCATAGATGTCTCTTACAGATTTGTGGTTATTCGTCCTATAAAAATTGTTTTTTTAGGATTTTCAATACATTTTGATACTCTCCCCTATTCTCCATTTTCTTCCCCTTTCTTTTGAGAGGAAATTAAGAAAAAAAAAAAGTAAAAAGTGAGGTATAGAGTGAAAAGATGGTGAGGTTGTATGTAAAGAAAAAGATTAAAGAATTAAATGATGAATAAAGAAGGATTAAAAGTACATCAAAAAAACAAAATCATAGTTAACAAGGAGGGAAGAAAATGGAGAACAAGAGGGAGTATATATTTGTGGTTCTAATTTTTTTTGACCCCACATTTTTTCTCTACTTTCATTTTGTCCACATATTTTCAATCATCTTATTTTCTGACCAAAAGCAACGTGGATATCTTATAGAAGTGGACAAAGGGTTTGTTTTGTTCAATGCTTAGGCCATCCCATCAAAGGTGAATAGGGAGGTCAATTTCCAATGAGATCATGTTAATGATAATCAGGAGTGTTAATTAGCAAAGGAGGGTCATAAATTGATCTCTTCTCTTTTTTTTGACCCTCTCATCCACCTAATTAGGTGTCAATGGGTAAGAGCAAGTTCAATAGGAGGTTTTAGGGACTTGCTTGCAATATTTGCAAAATATTAAGCATGTAGCTTACTATTGGAGATGTTTTTTTTGTTTGTAGCTCAGAGCAAGTCCAATAGCAAGCTACAGTGCTTGTAGTTTGCGTTGCCATATGGATTTCTTTAACTACTTCATTTTCCGACTACATACTATTCCAATAGTGGATTGTAACATGTTGTAATTTGCTTGTTCCCACATTATCATATTAACCAATGAAAAAAATTCTTTTTATTTTTTTTAATGCAAGCCATTGTAGCTTTGTAGAGCTATAATGTTTGTAAGCTACAATGAAAATATCCAATAGTGAGCTTGTAGCTTGAAATTTTTTTCTAAATTGATAGTAAGTTCTTTTTACTCACTATTGGACTTGCTCTTACAAGTCATTGTAGCTCTATCAAGCTATATTGCTTGTATTTATAAAAATAAAAGAAAATTTTCTAATTGGATGAAATTAATGATGTGGATCCAAACAAGTTACAAAACTTTACGATTCACCATTGGAGCGGTACGTAGTCGAAAAACGAAGTAACTAGAAAAATCGATGTGACAATACAAACTACAAGTATTTGTGACTTGCTATTGGACTTGCTTTAATTGGTTGCAAAAAAGTTAAAGTGAGAGAGAGTTGAGTATGTGAAAGAGAAAAGATGTAAGAGAAAAAAGACGTAAATTTCATTGTGGCTACATTTTTTAATAAACGTATTTTTTTTTATAAAAGGTCATCAATATGTAAACAATTAATTATTTTATCTTATTTTTTCTTATACACTAATATAATCTTATTTTAATTAAAAAATATAAACAAAATATCTCAACAATTTCTTATTATTCTCAAATTATACTACTTCAATATGGATCTAAATAATTTTGATGATGATTATTTAACATCACAAGCTGATACTATTTTAGACATAAATCTAAATAATACGGTAATACTTACATAAGCTGGGCAACTTTTAAATTAGTGTGATCACAGAGTTGCTGAACTTTGTTACAAAGTTGTCGAGCTCAAGAAGTTTAGTACTAAAGCTCGACAACTTTGTACTAGAGCTCAACAACTTTGTACTAGAGCTGCGCTCATAATTTGTCACAAAGTTGCTGAGCTTTGTCACAAGTTGTCGAGCTCAATAAGTTTAGTACTAAAGCTCGATAACTTTGTACTATAGCTCAACAACTTTGTATCAAAGTCATAGTTTGTCACAAAGTTGGTGAGCTTTGTCACAAAGTTGTCGAGCTCAATTAACAAAATTGTTGAATTTTTTCATGTTAAAAATCACCGTTTAATTTATGTTATGCATTCTTAATTTATTAATTTGAAGTGTTTTTATTTTTAATGTAATCAAATTCCTTTGTAATATATTTATTGAAAATAAAAATGTATTTACATTTCTTTTAAATATTTTTTTAAACATTTTCTAAATCAAATATTTCTCCCGTTCCAACCATTTATATACGTTTGCTTTATGCACGTACGCCAATACTAATTTTCTTTTGTCTATATATTTAGTTATGTGTTACTAAAAATTATAAAAATTTGATATTCATCATGTATTTTATTAGACGATTTAAACAAGATCCCACATGACTATCTTTTTTCTTATATATTTGAAATTATATTGAAGATTCTCATAACTTATAAATAGTCAGTCCGGATCACATGTCCCATAACTTTGTCCCACTCCATGTACCACCTATCAGAGACTGACATGTGGCACACAAAAAAAAAGAAAAAAATGTCACTTGCTACCGTCTTCCCTCTTCTTCCTTTTCTCATTGCATTTGTTACTTCTTTTTACATTAAAATTTCAAGAACATTGAACTCCTCAAAATTATTTGTATCGGATCCAATTTCTCATCAACAAATCAATAATACTTTAATTTTATTTTTTCATTGATATAAATATCACTCTAAGTTCAATTGTTTTTGTTTTCTAATTTTCTTTTTCGCCTTTTCATTTCCAATTTAATTTTAATTGCTCAAATTTATTTAGTTTTTTCTTTTAAGATTAGATTTGCTAGGCTCTTTGTTCAATTCACGAATGCGAAGATGGTGTATTTGTATTTGGAATTCTATTGTATCATGGCATCATATAGCGGAGACCAGAGGTCACTGTTTTTGATGTAGGAGAGAAGAAGAAGAAGATGCAGTGAGAGAAAAGAAAGAAGAGTGAAGATGCAGTGGGAGGATGAAGATATAAACACGTAAACTTTCTATTTTTTCTTTTTTTTTGTGTGCCACATGTCAATCTCTGATAGGTGGTACATGGAGTGGGACAAAGTTATGGAACATGTGATCCGGACTGAAAAAAGTAAGAGATAAAGTTTGGCGAGGTATAGGTGGGTTGAAATAATGGACAATTGACCTAATTAACTTGGTCCTTTGATGGGGATGGTCTTTAGGCATGGATGAAATGGATTCAGAACCCATGATAGTATGAGTTCTAAAATCTGTATTGAAAATTGTTTGACTCATTTTATTTTTAAGCAAAAAAGAATGGGGTTGAAATTTATAGGAGAAAGGTGAGATGAGATTCCAGGAGGTTAGAATGGAATTAAAATTCATTTCTTCCTAACCATATACTGTATATCTTAAACAAGTTTCATTCTAAAACTTTCTAACCAAATATTGGAATAGAGGAAATCCATACCAATTTTCAATCCCCTCCAGGTAGACAATCAAACATCACAAGCAAATGAAATTATTGATTTTGGAAGATATTCTCTTACACTACAAAAGGGGCGTGGCAGCAAATTTTAAAAGAAATGATATCTAAAGAGAGTAAGTTCTGAAAAAAAAAAAAAAAAAAAAAACCTTCCAATTTTAAATGATATCCCATTTTAATATAATATTTTCCAGATATATCATGAAATAAAGCAATCATTTAAAATTGGAGGACATAATAAGGTAGCAATTTTAAAAAGAGTTATTTAACAGAAATAATATCAATTTTGGGTGATATTTCATCAATAAAACCAACTTTAATTAATACGGGAATAAAACCAAGTATGAGACATATTATACGAGAATGAAATTGCCTCTTAAATGACCGGATGAAGTCGGTTTTTGTGGGTCCCATACTATTAATTAACACTCATCTTCATCTTCTTCATTGCCCTAAATCAAATTCTCTCTCCTAAACGTACGTTTTAACTTAGGGTTGGATTGACCTACGTTTTAACTTAGGGTTGGATCAACCTACGTTTTAACTTAGGGTTGGATCAACCTACGTTTTCAATCAAACTGATTAAAAACGAACACTAATTGGACACTTCGGCATTGTTCTTTTGGACTGAAACTGACTGAATTTAACTTAACTGAACTTAATTTAACTGAAACTGACTGAAATATAGAGACAAAATATGTCTCCTGGAGCTGAACTGAACTGAAACTGACTAAATATAAGTACAAAAGAACAGGGCCTTAAACCCCTAAATTAAACCAATAAGAAAACCCTAAGTTTACTCAGAAAAATCGAAAACCCTAAGTTAAACCCAGAAAAATTGATTTGGAAAAATGAAAAGAAAACTATTGTTGACATTGCCGAACCACAAGATTGAGCAATGAACTTGACAATACCCCTGAAAATTGATTTTTGACAAAATTAATGATAATCAATTATAAACACGGACGTAGAAAAGTCGGAAAAAGATAAACAAACAAAAATTTCGTAAAAAATTACCTTCGATGAAGTGAATGATGAAGTGATGAATTGATGAATTGACGATGAAGTGATGAGGATGAAGTGATTAGTTTGAAGTTTGAAGCTTGAGAATTAACAAGTTAAAAGCGAATGAGTTACTTTACTGTCAGAATGTCAGTAAACCTTGTATTAGTGGTAATATTGAGTATTGACGGTGTAGGCGGTAGCAGGTAAGCGTATTTCATTCTCGTATAATAGGTCTCATACTTCATTTTATTTCCGTATTAATTGAAGTTGGTTTTATTTATGAAATACCACCCAAAGTTGGTATTATTCCTATTAAATAATGGTGCGGCCGTTCAATCTCGAAGATTGATAAGCAGCGACTAAGCAAATCTGCGGTGAATGGAAGAATCACCTGAGATTGGCTAAGAACAATAAATGGAAAAATAGCAGAAGAGTGACGGAAGATTGATTATATTTCATTTGATACCTCTCTTACAATGGAGTGCTCATTATATAGAGTATTATCATAGTTTACTAATGATTAGATAATAAATGGAAATGACTTGATTATTACGTCAGTAATCTAACAAACTGAGATTTCTCGCGTTCGGTGTACTAGTATTGTACCAGCTGTCCTTCCAAGTACAACTAACCGTATTAGGGAATCATTCTATTACTGGCAGCCCTTCTAGAAACCGTTCCTCCTCCACTATCAGAATCATTCGAATTTGGCGCCATCGAGGTATAAAGCGTATCAATACTCCCCTCTTGAAAGGATCCTTGACCCCAAGGATCAAACTTTGGATACTTCTTCTGCAAATCAAATAAAAACTCCCATGTTGCATCTTCCAAAGCTGTATTGCTCCACTTGACAAGGACCTTAGTGACCTTGATCCGACCCCTCTTGACTGACTTTCTAGCAAGAATAAGTTCAGGTGTTTTCTCATGTAACTCACTATCTTCCCAAGGTGAGGTGACAGGAGGGTTGTCTCCATAGTATGCTTTTAGGAGAGACACATGGAATGTAGGATGAATTTGGGATCCAGGAGGTAGGGCCAATTTGTAGGCAACGGTCCCGTATTTCTCTATAATTTGGTACGGCCCATAATACTTCTTCGCCAACTTCTGATTCCCTCTGGACTCTACCGTCCGTTGCCTGTATGCTTGCAGTTTAAGATACACAAACTCTCCCACTTCGAAACTTCTTTCACTTCTTCCCTTATCGGCCTTTTGCTTCATTCTATTTTGAGCTCGAAGCAGGTTGTGTTTAATGCTGGCTAATGCCTCTTCACGGTCTAGCATCATCCTGTCTACTGAGTCCACTTTACTGTCACCTGGTAAGTAGGGTAAATGTAGTGGTGGTGGGTATCCATAAAGAGCCTCGAATGGAGTCATCTTTAGAGAGGAGTGGAAGGAAGTATTATACCAATACTCCGCTGAAGGAAGCCATTTGCACCAATCCGTGGGAGCATCGTGACAGAAACACCGAAGGTAGGTCTCAAGGCATCTATTGAGCACCTCCGTTTGACCGTCGCTCTGGGGATGGTAGGAGGAGGAAGTAGTCAGTGCCACTCCGTGCACGGAGAACAACTCTTGCCAGAAGTTGCTAAGAAAAATGGGGTCCCTATCCGAGACTATGCATTGTGGCATCCCATGTAGTTTATAAACAAAATCGAAGTATGCTTGAGCTACATCAGAGGCAGAATATGGGTGAAGTAAGGGAATGAAATGTCCCGTCTTACTTAGCCTGTCCACCACAACCATTATTGAGTCCTTTCCCATGGATTTAGGCAACCCATCTATGAAATCCATACTTATGTCGGTCCACACCGCATTAGGGATGGGCAGGGGCTGTAACTTTCCCGGATATGCAGACGGATCATATTTGCATTATTGGCATACATCGCATTTTTTTATATACTCTTGCACATCCTTCTTCATGCCACTCCAATAAAATTTCTGTTTAAGTCGTTGGTAGGTGTTTTCTACACCCGAGTGACCTCCCTGGAGGGTATCGTGCATTATAGAAAGAAGTTTCTGTCGTAGGCCATCATATGCTCCCACTACAAGTCTGCCCTTCCTCTTGAGTTGGTTTCCAGTCCAAACATAAGAAGATTGGAATGCTGGGTCATTCTTTAATTTGACAATTAATTCAACCAATTGAGGGTCGTGCTCCCACGCCGCCTGGATAGAGGTATAAAGATCAGTGCTAAGACTACTGATATAAAGTTGTGAGAGTTCTGAGCTGTGCACCCGAGAAAGAGCGTCCGCAGCTATATTTTCTTTTCCCTTTTTGTAGGTAATCTCGTAATCATATCCTAACAGCTTGGCTAGCCACTTTTGTTGGGAAGGGTTTGATATCCGTTGTTCCAACAAGTATTTCAGACTTTGGTGATCGGTTCTGATGATGAAGTGTTTATGAGATAAGTATTGCCCCCACTTAGTTACTGCCAGAATGATCGCCAGGAGTTCTTTTTCGTAGACAGAAAGTGCTTGGTGCTTGGGAGATAGTGCTTTACTGAGGTATGCTATGGGGTGGTGATTCTGCATTAATACAGCCCCCAATCCTTCCCCCCCCCCCCCCCCCCCCGATGCGTCGGTTTCTACTACGAACGGTTCTTTAAAATTAGGTAAGGCCAACACTGGAGCTGAGGTTAGTGCTTCCTTGAGCCTGATGAAGGCCTCCTCTGCAGTAGCATTCCAGTGAAATGCATTCTTTTTAAGTAGATTTGTGAGAGATCGGCTAATGGCTCCATAACCCTTGATGAACCTTCGATAATACCCAGTCAGCCCGAGGAACCCTCTTAATTGTTTGATTGAGTTAGGAACAGGCCACTCCTGGACAGCCACAATTTTGGAGGGGTCAGTAGCAACACCTTCCTGAGAAATTATGTGACCTAAATATTCCAATTTGCTGGCACCGAAACAACATTTGCTGGGTTTAGCGAACAACTTATATTCCCTCATTAGCTGCAGTACCTGGTGAACATGACTCAAATGAACCGCCAAGTTGGGGCTATATATGAGTATGTCGTCAAAGAATACCAAGACAAATTTCCTCAAATACGGTTGGAACACCTTGTTCATCAAACTTTGAAAGGTGGATGGAGCGTTTGTAAGGCCGAATGGCATTACTAAGTACTCGAAATGACCGTGATGGGTCCTGAAGGCCGTTTTGCAAACGTCCTCTGGTTCCATTCGGAGTTGATGAAACCCTGCTCTAAGATCAATTTTAGAGAAACATTCTGACCCGTGCAACTCATCTAACAATTCTTCTATGAGGGGGATAGGGAATTTATCTTTTATGGTCTGTTTGTTGAGCTCTCTATAATCCACACAAAGTCTCCATGTTCCGTCCTTCTTTTTTACCAAAACTACTGGTGAAGCATAGGGGCTAGTACTGTGTCTTATCACTCCATTGCTCAGCAACTCTTGAGTCATAGCTTCGATAATGTCCTTTTGTACCATGGGGTACCTGTAGGGCCTAATTTTAATCGGCTCGGAACCGTCTTTTAAGAGAATTTTGTGGTTATGACCAGACCTAAAAGGTGGAAGTCCCTGAGGTGCTTCAAATACATCCTCAAATTGGTTTAACACCTCTTTTAGAGCAGGGTTGAAACTAGAATGTTCACTCAGTTGTAAGGAAAAGAACTCCACTTGATCAGCCTCCTGTTGCTGCATAATTACCAACTGAGCACTACCTTCCACTGCCTTTCCCATGTATTTTAAGGACGGTTCCTTAATTCTCGCCTTAGTTGACCCTTTAAGCATTAACTTTCTTCCCTCGTAGCGGAATTCCATAGTAAGTTGCTTGAAATCCCACGTAATAGGGCCTAGCGTTTCCAACCATTGCACCCCTAAGACTGCATCACAGCCGCCTAACGGAATAGCAAAGAAGTCGGCAGTAAATTGAGCATCTCTGATCCTCCACATCAGTTGAGGTATCTTGTGTGAACACATGAGTTTTCCACCATTCGCCACAGAGATATTGAAGGTGTTCACAGGGTTAAGAGGGAGCCCAAGCCCTTTAGCAACATTAGCATCAATGAAATTGTGGGAGCTACCACTGTCAACTAAGATGCTTAGGACCTTCTTCCCTATCTGGCCAGGAATGCGCATAGTTTGACAATGCTGCTGGCCAGCTAAAGCATACGCAGAAATCTGGGCAATCTCTCCAGAATGAATTTCTTCCTCCTCTTGTAATTGTCCCTCGGTAACCTCTTCCTCCTCCTCTTCCAGCAAATACAGTTGTTTCTTTCCCTTACAGACATGTTGTGGGGTATATTTCTCATCACACCTAAAGCATATTCCCTTAGTTTTTTTCTCCTCGATCTCTGTTTGGCTTAAGGGTCTGAATCTTGAAGAGGGTGTGAATGATCCACGTGATTGTGGAATAGAACTTGAAGCTGATTTGAAGGGGGTGGTATTTTTTGGTGGGTTGAATTTTGTGGATGAGGAATAAGGGGTAGTGGTACGGTGATGGTTAGAAGGGTTGTTTAATTTGAGTGCGGACTCTTGTAATTTAGCAAGGCTGTAAGCTTCTTGAATACTTTTAGGCTTCATCATCCTCACAACGACGGAGATATTCTCCTTTAAGCCAGTAAGGAAACAACTAAGAGCATGACTAGGTTGCAGGGTAAGCTTGCTAATAAGTATATCGAATTGGTCATGGTAAAGCTGTACCGATCCTGTTTGTTTGAGCATCAGAAGCTCCGACATGGGATCCTCATACATATCTCCAAACCTAGCCCTCACCGCCAGTTTATACTCCTCCCAACCCAAAGGTACAATAGATATTCTAGCCTTAACAAACCCCTGATGCCATGCTAAAGCTTTCGACTCAAGATGCATGGACACATGGGTGATTTTTGCTACATCATCAAGATCATCAACAGTAAAATATTGTTCACATTTGAACAACCATCCATCCACATCGTCTCCATTGAAAACAGGAAACTTAATTTTTGGTGCTCTAAAAAAAGTTTTTGAGTTGCGAGAATCGTTACCCATATTTTCTGCCATTTGGATCGTTAGTAGTGATAACTTTTCCGCCATGATCGCCAATTGTTCCTGAAGAAGTTGTACCTCTGAAGGCCCTCCATCCCGAGTCATTTTGATTCGAACACTGCGGGGTTTAGTAAATTTTTTTGCGTTTTTCTGAAGATAAAGATGAACAAAAGAAGGAATGTTTTTGGATTTTTTTAGATTGTTTTCTCTAATTTTGAAGATCTAAAAAGAAATTCACACAGGCCAAGAATGCTCAAGCTCTGATACCAATTGGTGCGGCCGTTCAATCTCGAAGATTGATAAGCAGCGACTAAGCAAATCTGCGGTGAATGGAAGAATCACCTGAGATTGGCTAAGAACAATAAATGGAAAAATAGCAGAAGAGTGACGGAAGATTGATTATATTTCATTTGATACCTCTCTTACAATGGAGTGCTCATTATATAGAGTATTATCATAGTTTACTAATGATTAGATAATAAATGGAAATGACTTGATTATTACGTCAGTAATCTAACAAACTGAGATTTCTCGCGTTCGGTGTACTAGTATTGTACCAGCTGTCCTTCCAAGTACAACTAACCGTATTAGGGAATCATTCTATTACTGGCAGCCCTTCTAGAAACCGTTCCTCCTCCACTATCAGAATCATTCGAATTTGGCGCCATCGAGGTATAAAGCGTATCAAATAACTCTTTTAAAAATACAAAAACTTTAGAAAGATGGTCTCTCAATAATGGGGTACCTTCATATTAACCAATAAACTAAGTCATCGTTTACTATCAAATATGAGTTGTAAATTTGTAATAAATCACAAATTCTCATAAGAACGTGTTGACTCATATTCAAGGATTTCATGGCTTCCTTCTTGGCCTGATGTCTACTTGAACTTTCGACCCCGAATCCATTATCTTTGAGATGATACCTACAATATAAAGATGAGACAAAGCAGTACCATCTCTCGAATGATAATAACTAAAAATTAAGCAAAAAATCACTAATTACTAAATAATACTCCCTCCGGTTTTATTTATTGCCCCATTTCACCAATATATAGATGAAGTATTTTAATGAAACGAGACAATAAAAAAAAAAATGGAGGGAGTAACTAAAAATGAGCCATTAAACCATGTAAGCACACAAGAATCGAGTCGAATTTAAATGTGACAAAAATGTCATTTATCACATTTAAACCTTACTCGCACTCGAGTAGGCTCAAACTAATACTACAAAACTGGAGTAATAAACTAAGTACTAGCCGAGTGGGTATTAGTACATATATATCCTACGCCCTTTCAACTCAAAAGATTATGAGGGAAAGCACTCCCGCAAGACAAGTGAGGTCTTGTTAGAAAAAATGGATGCAACAAAGCATATTCTGGAGGCAAGTTGTAAAACCCTTGAGGAGCCGGCTCGAGATAAGAGTCGTGAAATGGAGATTGTATCGGACTCCAGAACGATTCTTAAAAACATAAACTACTATGTATATGCATGGTTCACTACATGTTATGACGCAAATATTTTACAACGATTCACTAAGAAGAGACGTGCTAACATTATAAGGTCATCGACCGAACATCAGGGACGGATCCAGGATTCAGAAGTATCTTGGGCTAAATTAACATCGACGGTTCAATCATGCGAAGCAAAAAAATTTTTTGGAAGAGAATTGTTAGATATTGAGATCATTTATCTAGATATTAACCATAGGTACTTCCTCCCCTTCTCTATGATATTCCACAATTGGTTTTGGGAAGTTTTTAAGAAGGATGGAATATGTGGAGGAAAATGAATGGGAAGAAAAGAAAGTGGGGTCACAAACAATAAGAATCACAAAATATAGTACTAAAAAGGAAAGTGGAACATCTTAGTGAATTTTCCTAAAAAGGAAATGTAGAACATCTTAGTGAAGGGGAGGGAGTAGAAATTAGTAAAAAAAATTGTTTCAAAGTGGATAGTATTTGACGTTTTGAACCATTTTGATATCCAAAAAGTGATGAAAAGTAGAGAAATAAAGTGAAATGATAAAAGTGATGAAAAGTAGAGAAATAAAGTGAAATGATAAAAATAAACGAAGATTGCTGCCAATGGGAGTTGAACTCTGGTCTCTCACATGAAACTTCAACCCTCCTACCACTATGGCAAGAGCAAATAACTGACAAATTCCTAAACTAAAAATTATGTATTCTAAATTTAACTAGGGCTAGAGTCCGAGTAGCCTAGCCTAGATCCGCCCCTGCCGAACATATAGATTAATCGAAACCTCGACCAAAACCCAATCCAAAATCCAATTAATGTCATCATGAAAAATGGAGGGTTTGAAAAGAGCAAGTGAAATAGTGAAGGAGGGACCAAATCAAAATAGAGAGGCGTTCGAAAAAGGGGGGATGCAAAATGCCATGTCAGATAAACAAACAAAATCCCACAACTCAGAGTAGTGGAGAATTGGAGACGGCTCAAAGTACCTGCCCCCCGGGCCCACACCATCCCATGATTCCCATCACACTCCTCTCTCTCTACTCTGTCCTCTCCTCACCAACCCAACCCCCCAAGGCTCCAACCCTCCAAATCACCTTCCTCCCCCAACTTCTCGTTTGTGTCCGAAATATCCGTCGCAAAGTTTATAACACATCAAATAAAATAAATACGACAAGAAGCTAAATGTTAGGGAGTAACAAATTATTTGTCATAAGCTTATACTCCCTCCCTTCAGAACCAAATACATCATTTGCTTTTTCACATTTGTCGAGACGTGTTTTACACCATCGATATCTTTTATTTCGCTTTAGTAAATCAAACAAGATCCCACATAACTATATTTGCTCTTGTAAATTGCTGAGAATATCGAAAATTCTCTTAACACGTGAATAGTGTCAAAAAGAGATATGGTGTGTCAAAAAGAGATATTTCGTATAAATAATTATTATTCCGTGTTACTCACTTTGTTCCTATAGAAAGGTTACATATCCAAAATGGGAACGCAAACGGAGGGAGCATATAACATCTATTTTGATCTTTTATTTAACTTTGTAAAACCAAATAAAGGAAACGGGATCCTCACAAATCACAAGGCAATATTTCAACCGTCTCAGTCATTTGTTTATCTTTGATTAAAAAAAAATTCACTACTCTGTGCTATTTTTTTCACTTTGTTTTTTTATGTTTAAACTTGGATGGTTATATCGTCCCAAAAACAATCCTGGTCATTAAAAAGAAATGATCCTCAATTTGTTTTTAGGGAATGGAGATGTTTCTGATAGTAGGTACCACCATTTTACTCTTAGTTGCGGAAATATTACACAATATATAAAGTACATTTTTTTAAATGAGAGTGGTATAAGATTAAACACGGAGTACTAGAATATAAGTGTAATAGTTGGGCTTCAACCATTGTTGTAAGGTTTTGGTGGAGTTGAGTTCGAATCCTAGGTAACCAAACACTTTTTAAAAATCTCATGAATTAGGAAAAGAAGTTTATTTCACATTATTGTCTACTTACCATCTTAGTTACTCAAACACTCGGACATGGACACGTGTTAGACACGTATCGGAGTGTCGGACATGTAACTTCACAAATTTTAAAATACGTGGACACGATCAACGGAGCGTCTTGACCATGAAAAATTGAACCTATATATTTTAAAATTTTAAAAACTTCACAAAGAAGAGAGGTTGTTTGTATGGCTAACACTTGCCCGCTAAATATGTCCAAGCTAAGTGGGGTCATCTTTTTACCTCCCTCTCCTTAACTTGTTGGATGTGTTGTGTCGTGTCCAAATCTGGTGTGTCGAACATGTGTCACGTGTTGCGTCTACCTCGTGTCGGACACGGGACAGGGATGGAATCCGACGTGTCTAAGTAACCCAACTTACCATGAATTAACACCTTCTGCATCAGTCAAATGAGCCCTCAAGATTAAAAACTCGAAAGAAAAGGTGAAGGGAAGTCAATAAAACAACATTAAAAGATAAACGGTGACCAAAAAAATCCCCGCGTATGCCCTAATCCCTAGAGAGGAAAAAGTGTTGGAAATTATTGTACTTTGATAAAAATGAGTGTGTTTACTACGCTATGGGCTCCCTGGAATGGACTATTACCAAATTGGTCTGTTGATAGTACTAGAAGGGAACCCCTTTGACTCGTAAAGCTAGTCGTAAGTCAAGGAGTCGATAGATAAAGGTGTGGACTCGTTGATACAACGATTCAACTTCAACACATACAAGCCCTTTGACTAAACACACAAAATACAACGGCCCACAAATATTCCCAGATAGAAAGAGAAAGAGAGAAGAATGTAATTTGACGACAAACAAAAGCGTATGGTATGGGTTAAAGCCAACTCTGAGAAACATATCATGAAGGGTTTTATGGGAGTAAATCATTATGAATTTATGCTTAGCTACTCTTATTTACTTACTCAGTATAATAAATGTTGAGTATAGTCGAATCCGGCGTCTCATAAATTACACCAAAACAAAACATTTATAAACAATTCAACACAGTATCATTGTTGACGAGAGACTTTTCATATGTTAGAGATAAGTTTTTGTTTTATTTTCTTTTGTTAGTGTTATGTACTTACGTCTCACACATGGACTTAGTGTGAGTCCGTTTCTCAGAAAACATACCCGGATTATAAAACTACATAAAAAAAAGATGGGTGAGTTCTGTTCCGATGATTTATGTTATTTTAAGAAGGTCGAAGCTCAAGTGGTTAGAGCTACCTAACCTCGCCTGAGAGGTTGGGGGTTCGGTTCTCACCTGCGACATAGTGCGCTCTTCTCTAGATCAAAAATAATAATAAACGTAGGTTTTAAAAATTTAAAGTATTGGTATTCATTACCTAAGTTTGAATTCAATACCAATATATTTACACTTGTGCTTCCTTTTTGCCAAAAACAAAATATTTAGCCGGACTTGTAACGAATAATCAATAAATTAATGAGACCGTTCCAAACTTATCGAGTCCCAACAGGTTAAGTTTCAATTGGTCTACATTAATATTATCGATGACGATCGATTATGTTTCCTTCACTCCAACTTCCTTTTATTTCTTTCATTTGGAAAGCATTACTGCTATTATAGTATAATAGCATAATTGTGGTTTTATATCTTGTTATGTAGTTGAGTGAAAACGTAGAATGGGTTTGATGATTTCACATGCTACTTGAGGAAATATGTTTATCCAAATATACTCAGGTCCTACATAAATAAGGAAGCGTATATAACGCGTTTTCTTGAAGGGTTGATTTTTAACAAGGAGTATCTTAGTCTAGTAGTTAAAGTTATGTACCCTAGAACAATGGATTACAAAGAGCGATTAATTACGTGCTTCGTTGTGGTAACCACCTTAGTTGACCACTTGACCATCATATGCATGTAAACTAAATGTAAAAAATGTCAACTAATTCTTGGTCGTAGTTAGGGATGGAATAAATGTTTTTTCAAATGAAGGAGAAAGTTAGAGTTGAAAATAACCGTGTTAATAGCAACCAAGCAAGTGCCCTAGTTTTATCTTGATTTCATGTATTCCCTCTATTTTTTTTTTCAATTTTAAGTTTCGTTTGGTTCAAAGTATTATACTCCGATCCAAAATGTCTTGACCCAATGGTTAAGACTATGTACGTTGTGATAATAGGTCACATGTTCGAATCCCCTCCCCGTAATGCGACTAAGTGTGTACTTTGTTGAACAAAAAAATATTATACTCTATAATCGATTAGAAATTTAGAATGGATCGAATATGATTCCATCAAAGTAAAGAGTCAAAAGTTAGAACGTATGCACATGATAACTCAATTAAAAAATTTCTTGATCAACGAAGCGCGTACTTAATCGCATTACCATGGGGAGGGGATTCGAATTTGCAACCTATTTTTCAGAATACCTATTCTTAACCAATAGCCTAACACGTATATATATTAACCACCTAGCTAAGACATTATGAGATAACTCGATTTAGTTAGCCCATATAGATTTTCAATCGACTTGTTTTTATGCTCCACTATATTCAGTTTAGTTTAGCTCCTATAATCATTCAATTCTGTTCGACTATTCAATTTTGGAATACACTTTGATTGTTTGATTAGGATTCAAAGTTCAAAGTCTTTTACTTCTTCCCAACCATGAGAACATTTACTGACAAATGATGTGTATCACTTGACCGCCTGCACCAGCGCGAAACTTCCTTGTTCGCTTGAATTGGCAAAAGGCACCTTATAACTTTGGATAAATTCTGCGTTAGCCATGGGAAGTAAACTGCTGTAAATTATTTGTACTTGACTCAAAGTAAACTATTGTAAATTGTCTGTACTTGACTCGAGTGAAATATTATAGAATTAACCGTGTGTGGGTTGTTTGAGGTGTTAGTGCGCGACAGCTAAATCGAAAATATAAATAAGCTATATATAACGATAAAATAAAAGTGTTAGTGCGCGGCAGCTAAATCGAAAATATAAATAAGCTATATATAATGATAAAATAATACAAATCGAGCTAAATAAGGATAAACAAGGTAAAACAGTGGTTGGAGAAATATTAGTTCCAATCGCAAGAGTTTTTTTTATCTATGTCAAGATTCAAGGGGCCGTGGTTCGATTCTCATTTGTCACTAAATACATGTTTCTTTAGATAAGAAAAAACACGGGAAAAACAATAGCGTGACAAGTATTGATTTTTTGCCACAGAGTCTTTTGTCACGGATTATCCCGTGGCTAATTACGTTTTTGGTGAAACATTTAATTCAGTGAAAAAATATATAATAAATTAATAAACGTAATATTTATCTACTTAAATAGTGACATCTGAAATGGTTACGAGACTAGGCGACTAGTCGACTATCATCCTCGACCACGTGGAACTAAGGTAACAACAATAGGGAAAGTCCGTTCATTTCTGGCGCATCACTTGTCCACAAACTCAAACTCCATAAAACCAATGTCAACAATGATACAAGTTCATCAAAATTTATAAATGGATCTCACCCACAATCCAATTATTTGTTTGTCGTGTTGGGTCGAAAATAGTTCATACATGATGGGTCAGATTTGAACCCTATATATTTTTTTAATGTTTAGTCATACTTTTATTTTATTTTATTTTTAAATAACTAATAAATTAATTTAGGTAAAATAATTAGTACTCCCTCCCATTCTTTGGATCCTACCATAAGTTATTATATGTGAGTAGTATTTTAATCAAATGGTAGGAATCCAAAGAATGGGAGGGAGTATAAATTAACTAATAAAATTACTTTAGGTGGTGAATGTCCAAAAATATTACTCCCTCCGTTCAAGTCTAACATTTCTTTTACTTTTTCACGTTTGTCATTACACATTTTACGTCGTTAATATTTTTCGTAGCATATTAGTGAAAATTATAGAGATTTGATATTAATAATGTATTTTCAAAGTTGAATCAACAAGATCCCACATGAATATATTTTCTCTAATAGATTGTTGTGAACATCAAAAGTTCTCTTTCACTGTGCATAGTATCGAAAAGAGAGATGAAAAGGTTGGACTTGGAACGGAGTGAATACTATTTATGAGTATTATTATTACTCCGTATTATTATGATACAAGTGTTGGACTATTTGATTTGAAAGGGACCCATCAGGGAGACCCATCATTTTTATCACATACTCCCTCCTAGTTTTTTATTTTTTCCCCTTTTTGGCACAAAAATTAAGAAAGTATTAAAGAATTGATTAAAGTAAGAAAATGTGGGGTATAAAGTATAAATGTGGTGGGGTTTATGAGTAAAGGAAAAAATAAAGAATTGAAGAAAGAATAAAATTGATTAAAGTACAACCAAAAAATAGAAAGAGAGAAGATGGTTGAACTAGTGCCAAAAAGGAGAGAAGGAAGATAAAAAAAAACTAGGAGGGAGTATGTCATTACAATTGATCTACCCGCACTCCTACCCATTGCGTGCAATACACCACTGCCGCTATGCAATTCATTCTTTCTTTTTCCAAATTGTAAGATGCAGCTCACGAAGTTGTTCGTCTGCAAAAACTTCAATGAACGAAGGACTACGAACTGCATCCAAGTATCCAACAATAATGACTATCGGTTCTTATTCACGAACTTTGCTCACAGACCTATTGTTGCGGTTGCTCTAATCAAATTGAACAAATACGGAGTAGAAGCCATGACACACCTGTAACATCAAACGGTACGGTTACTCTCCCTTGTGACGGAGGTATCCATCATTTTGTTGTAACAAGTCAAATACTTCTCATTTATATAGAAAGGACAACCCATGTACTTTTGTAGTGTTTTGTATTTTCTATGTAAATGGGTCGTATTTGACCCGTTATAAGAAAACTCCGTCACAAAAAAAGATTTGTGCTGACAGTAAATACCTCTTGACAAAAAAAACCATCAAACGGTAAAAGTATTTGAGTGGAGAAGGTAAGTTTATTAAACCAGTCCATTTTACTAACTGGACCTAAAACAAACGTGGACTGCTATTTTAGCTAAAGGGTCCAAGTTACTCCAATTTTCTCCACTTAACTTTATCCAATAAATTTGACCGGTAAAGATTACAAACTTGTAACGTCTTTCAACCCTCTTTCTTTTACAACATTGTTTAAATCGAATATGAATTGTCGAAAATGTATGACTTGTGACTTCTCACAATCCTATATATGAATTAATTATGAGGGAATATTTTCTTTTAAAAATTACTCCATATAAACTTTCTCCAAACATTAGTGGCCCTAAAATTATTGTGATAGTAACATATTATTATAAAGGGTTATTTCATGACAATAATACCAACTATAAGGGGGCTTCTTAGAATAATCTCAACTATACGTAATCTCGTTTTAATATGAACTATGCCTTCATTCATCTTATTTCGCTATGGACAAAATTATGACCTGCTATTACCGGTAATAGTGACCGGTTGTAACTTTCTAGGGTCCGTGAGTGTTCCGTCGTCGTTCATGAAAGCCAAAACAACAAGAAAATTAAATCATTTTTTTTCATGGCTTCTATAATACTAATCGCAAAAAAAAATGCAAGATGAATTTTGGGAAGATTCAAAAAAAACTTAACCAATAGCCGAAACTGAAGAGGAAGGTTCAACCAGTTTTCCAGGTAACCGGTCACCTATATCAATGAGATATTAGTGAAGGCATAGTTCATATTAAAACGAGATTACATATAGTTGGGATTAATCTAAGAAGCCCCTTATAGTTGGTATTATTGTCATGAAATAACCCTATTATAAAATGATAGTCGTAGATTTAAGTGGAATAGTACATTTTAGTTCATCAATCACCAAACAAGTCAAACTAGTAAATTGACATTCAAAATGTCCTTAAAGAGGCCTATATGTACTAAACACAAACGAGTCAATTATTGGAGTATCAAAATGTATTTATGTAAGTAATTGTGATGTTTTATTAACGAATTATCCATCTGTTTCAAAAATAAGTAAAAATAAAGAGACTTGATCTTTACTGTTGGTTACTTTATCCATTTTTACCACAGGATATAACTCTTTCTTGTTTATTCATGGATATTGTCACACTACTATATCAACAGTTTGATTCGGGGTATCAACCAGCGCGAATATCAACTACTCAACTTATACGGAGTAAAATATTTGACTCGTCATAAATTTAAAACGAATGATACTATGATATAATACTTGGGAGGCATCTTCCTCGTCCGTACTATTTCAGTTGACTTGCGAGAAAACTTAATGTCCAGCAGCAGACAACATAGATCAGAGGCTATTTCTAGTACAGTATTATTGCAAACCTAATGCAGATATCAATATGGAAAGTTGAAATAAAATTATGGGTTTTTGACATAAATAAACAGAAACCCCAACCACTAGATTGACATATGACAATGACTCTTCAAACAACAACATTTTCATATAAACATTACAACTCAAATTGCCCCCAATGTCTTTATCTCTACTCACGAGTCACGACGTGGTGATGCCGATATAAAAATAAAAGTTAATGATTAAACCAAAGAGATGCTACTTTCCCCACCTGGCGGCTTACGCACGCCACTGAAGACCCTGGATTCTGCTTTCCCATCGGAAAATATATCATTTCCACTCATATCACGGAGCTTGGCCGTGCTCAGAGGTTTCTCAGCGGGATTTAGTGGCGGTGAGTCCGCCTTGAAGATGTTGTTTCCCGACAACTGAGCAAGTTTTTGGTCATGGATTTTCTTTGCTGTCTTCAAAACAGGCTCCGGATTTGTTTGTCTGAATGCTGCTGACGCTTGCACATCCCGAGGCTTCATTTCAGGGGGTGGAGCGAATATGTTGGTCCCACTGAGCTCTTTGTATTTGGCATCAGAAAATTGCTTCTTTAACTTAGCCTCAGAGATGTTGTCAAGATTGCCGCTGAGTTCACGCTGTTTTGCTGCTTCTGGCAGTGTAGCAGGCTTCTTTGGAGTAGCGTTTTCGTCAGTGGCGAATGAGATTTGACTCATGCCAGCTACGGTTTGCTGGTAAGCCAATCACATAGCAATAATTTCATTTAGGGAAATGAGATGATCTCACAACACAAAAGAACAACTATTGCTAGAAATGAATGATTTCAAAAGATGCCAATTAAAACAATTGATTATACACATCTTTAGAAACAGGCACTTTCCATATGGTAGAACTTAGTATTGAGCATGGTTTTAAGTCACGGACTGAGACTTTGGTCTAGTAATCAATTGTCGCAACATGATCCGGCCATTGTGCCACATGATAACGCCGTTATGGTAGCAGAGAAGAAAAAATGGTTGTTAGTCAATCGAAGTGAAGTATTGTGGCTGAGATTTTGTATCATGGTGTTGTGGATTCAGTATTTTTTAGGAGCAACCTAACTCGATTGTAGATAGATGGTGAAACACACTGAAAACCCCACAAGGCCACAACCCATGTATATGCTAAAACCAATTATTGATTCGCTGAGGTCGAGTGACACTGGTAACAAAGACGTTGAGATCCACCAAAAGAAAGTCGGACTATAGAGTATTATACCTGGTACATACGCACACCAGACTTGTTATTTGGAGTTCCACTGGCACCTTCAGCTTCTTGATCATTATCCTCCCCTTCTCCTGCAAAAATGCTGCTTCCTGTCATCTCTCTTCGCTTATTTTCAGAGCGTGGTTTTCTGAAAGATTCCAAATTTCATATTTAGCATCATCGTGATTTCCAATCAATCAAAGGTCACCACCCTTGGTCGATCCTAGGAGTACGCCCTTTTGCTAAGGCATATTCATTAGAAAGGGAAGGATGCGCAGGATGCAGAGACCACTAAATAGACTAGTATTTTCATCAAATAACCAATCATTTACCATGTCCGAGTCCGATGGAGCCAGATACTATTGTTAGGTGGTACGTTATGACAGGATAAAGTTCAACTACACTTGAAATATTGTGAAATTAATTAAGAGCGATTCAAACCAATTCTAAACTTGATTATCATTTTGTTCATCCAAAAGTTCAACTTATAAGGGAAAAACACAAGTGGGTATTGCATAAATTCGACAACTTTTCCAACATAGCCTTTAAGACAATGGGATAACGGTTTTGCATCAAACCCATCCAAAAGAACTTCAAAACAATCCTATAACACAAATATCACCTATATGAGTGAAGAAAAATAAGTCGTTTGTTACTCCCTACACGTTCTGCATTTGTCTTATTTATTGACCCATCACGGGTTATCAGGAGAAATTCTAGGGGTAAATTTGTCGATGATATTGCGTAAATTTGTATCAAAAAATACACCACTACAACTACAACTACAACTACAACAACTACTACTACTCTATGTTGGTAGTGGTAGGCAAGAAAGATGAAGATGAAAACATTACCTTTTCAACATTGATTCAAACTCTTCATCAGTGACTTGACCTCCAAACACCACCTTCGTGATTCCATCTGACGGCTGCCCATTTTTCAAAACCACAATCTTATTAATCACCCAAACATTTAGCATGATTTGAACTTTCACTCAATTAATAATAAGCTTTTTAGCTCAAATGTAAAAGAAAATAAACAATCTAATTAGAGTTGTTACCCAATTAGTACATTGTCAAATTTCATCCCACTTTGTTCGGTAGATTCCGACCTAAATAGTCTTATAATTTCATGTGTTTGGTACCATGTTGCTCGGAATCTAGCATTTTTCTTATTATGCCACTAATTGTCCTACAATCGGCTACCAAACACTGTTTCCTAATTTAATTTGGTAATCAAACCTCCGCTACTTTTTATAAATCTGGTTTCAAGCTAACAAAGTACAAACCCCTCGATTCATTAGGAGTTAGGGCCCAATTAACACTTAAGAACGGGATTGAAACTGGACCTAATATTATGGGGCCGACAACAACAGACTCCTTTTACCCAAAGAAACTCATAAAAATCAAAACTTTGAGCTCAAACTAAAATCTAATCTAAATCAAATGAAAAAAAAAGAGGATGGAGTGAGAAAAACCAGGAAGCTGCGAAGAGGGCGGTTGTCGGCGGCGGGAGAATCGAACGTTGGGCCTTCAGGCCAACTTAGTAGATCTGCGGTTGATGTGTGAGTCTTCCTCACTGGTGTTCCTCGCTGCTCCATTTTTCTCAAATTTCAAAATTGAATTATTATTAATTATTAATAGGAGTAATAATAAATTAAAATGTACGAGTACGGCGTAAATAAAAGGGGAATAATAGTGATGTGAAAAATTAAATGTGACACTGAGAAAAGAAATAGAGAGGGGTGTGAGTGTGGGTTTGGGTTCTTTTTTGATGTTTTTGTTTTGGTTACTTTTTGTGTGCTAAGTGTTTAGAAATCACAACTCAGAAGTACAACTAGAAATTAAAAGAGGTAAGTGAGGAGGGGAAAGTGTGAACTCAGACCAAGGCAGATTTGGTGGAATGATTCAAATACCCTTTTATTTCCGTTTTTGTTCTCAACTTCATTTTCTATTTTCTACTAGAAAAAATAAAATATTCTCTAGGTTTTTTTAAAATAAAGTGTTCTTCTTTCTTCGTTTGATCGTAATAGAAAATTGACAATCAGCTTTAACCATCGCCTTAATTTTGATTGAATTGGTTTCATAACATGGTATCAGAGTCAGAACTCACGAGTTCAAAGTGTGACAATCTCCAATATCTCGAACTCTCAAGTGAAAATTGCACAGTAACCACCCTTCAAACTCGATGACCATTCGAAATAGGCAATGGGCCTCAACCATCAACAGATCGTTTTTGTAAAAAATCGTATTTTTCTTATTTCTTTTTTGTTTGATTTTTGTGTTGTCGTTAGTTGTGACCCTATATATTTCTAATTTTCATTTTTCACCACATAATTTCATACTATCCCTTAATTCTTAGCAAATACTTGGGTGACTCTTTTAGAATGTGTTTGGATGGGATGTGGATCGGAATCACTTGTTTGGTTGGCAAATGAAATGGAAGACGAGATATTTCAATACCTTAGAATTTTATACTCGAGTGTCAATTTATCCCAAATTTCTAACTAGTTATTCCAACTACCATCGAAGCAAACAATAATAAACAATTACTCCCTCCCAAATCTACAATGAATTTTCTGCAACTAATTACTCGTATTACTCTGTATGACCGCATCTAAGATCTATGGAGTATACACAATGTACATAATCACTAATTCGTATATGTAGCAACTAGCTAGTACTTTGACTCATTCATTGATAATGTTAAGTGTGTATCCAAGTTATAAAGAGTCATTTGTCAAGTAAACCGTTTAAGAATGAAAGCTAACTCAAGTGAAAATAGATATACTTACTACGGAGTAACTTTTTTTTACTTCAACCGAAACCTAGGGATTCGACTTGTAAGCGTGTGCTTTTGGATTGACGTTAGCGTTAGTATTAGTACTTTTACAATGGAACTGTTAGATGAACTATATCAACAAAAACTTTAAAGGTGATGGTTGAAACTTTAAGTACCATGTGCTGAGTTTCTACTTATGAGTTGAGAGATATTGGAATCTATCAGAACCCGACCTTGTGATCTTTGGTTACATTTATTCTAATACTGAGTTAGATGAATTTGATAATTGAACATCAATTGGACAATTATATATTTATATTTATGGATTATGGAAGGCTTCTTAACTGGCAGCAACAGCACAATAGCTTGCAATAAGGAAAACAATCTACATGTCATTAATTATGGGTAGTCACAGCTCACAAGAATTCACAACTTAATTTCAATAAAAGAAAAAAGAAGTCGCAAATTAAGAATAGGAGGCCATTAACGGGTAACTTCATCAGGGCATCAGCAATAGGCGTTTATTTAAGGTGTTCGTAAGAATGAACGAATGTTGTGTGTGTTTGTGTTGTTGTGGAATGTTGTTCGTTCATTGGCGTTTGGAAAAACAAACTCGTTCTGCCTCTCACAAGTGGGACACTCAACACGTTCCTTCATTGTTTGCACACTCTATTTCTTTACTGCATACTCTATTTGTAAGAAATCACAAACTTGTCGCAAATTAAGTACGATAATGTACAAGTAATAAATAATTTATCTTTATTTAATATTGTAAATAAAATTTGAACCTATTTTCGTAAATGATACTGTGTATATTGTCAAAAGAATTATGCAGTGGGATATACGAACTAATATTAACACAATTATATATACGGAGTACAATTTTATTAATTAAGGAGTAGTACTAAATATTACTCCGTAAGCTACTACTAGACGTGCCAGCATTTTTGTCAGAAATACGAAACGCATAATGCATGCAATTATATTTATATACGAGTATGCAAATGCTTCTTCCTTGTCTCTTAAGATTAATCATTAAAGACTTGGAAGTAAATGATTTGCACCCAACCATAGACATTAGACTTAATTAAATAATTAAGGTCATAGACTTGCTTTATATACACATAGATCCTATACTCCTATAGTGATTAGTGGAGGCGGATCACCAAACCAATTGTTTGAATTTTTGAAAAGCTAAGTGTCGAGAATGGCTCCTAAACCCATATACGGAGTAATTAATTACGTGTGTTCCATATTGAAAGAGAAGAGAAAGTTGATCCAAAGTAAGGGATTACTCCTCTATTGCCAATTGGTTTTAGAGTGAAATCCTCTTGTCTGTGAAGTGAACTCTTTTCGACTCTCTCGGGTGTGGTCTATGTCCGTTATGTAATTTCACACTATCCCTCCCCTCTCCCCCCAAGTAATGCATTACCACCCAATGGGGGTAATTATTCCCTCCTCATGTCCATTTTACACTATAAAATGTCACAACCAAGCAACAAGCTCATTCATTTTTAGTTCATTTTTGTTCTATTACCTCCGAAATAATTACCCTCATTCCAAGCGAACCATTAGAATAGCACTACACTCCAGTAATAATGTACGGAGTACTACAGTAGTATAGGATGATCACTACCGATTTGAATAATTGAATTGGTTTGGATGTAATCTTGGCATTACGGTTGGTAAATGGTAATGATAGACATATACACTGATATCAAGATTTGGATTATTTTGCATCAGATCAATGTGCTTTGGGTGACTAGAATTTGTGTAATCTTTCAAGATCAAACACGTCCGTCCCCGAAGTTTCTTGATTCCCAAACAAATCTATTACAACAGGTATATATGTAAAATGAAAATCAAGATAATCCTCTTTTGGAGAAGGAACTTACGCAATAGCAAGCCGGTCTCCATGCATATATAGCGTGTCGGAATACAATTGTCATTCCTATACAACTTCATTAGTGCGGTGGAATGGGTTGTCTTTGTCTACAACCCAATATGAAAATTATTTTCACTGTTGGTTGGAAGATTAGGGCGGAATAATCTCCACTTTCGATCCAAGACTTCATTCCTTATATTTATTAATTACATACCTAGCTATAGTGTTTAATTATGTCGCTCATCGATTAGCGGTGACCCAGTGAAAACATACTGTAACTAGTGTTCTCTTTTCAGATGACAAAAAAAACATGATCCTTGCTGCCTTGTACTCTAATGTCTATTAATGTTGTATATATTCTTTTTGGTTTATACCATATACATAAACGATGAATAATAATACTTCCGGAGTCTTTTTATGATGGATTACAAATATAATTTATAACGAATTCACATTAACACATGAATAAATAAGACAAATATCAAAATCATGAAACTATCTATTTGAGAATCCAATACTTGAATACAGATTATTTTTCTAAATAATTTGAGATTTTATTCAATTTTGTATCTGCACTATTAAATTTTCTTGCGTGTACTCATTACTTGTGCACAAAAAAAGGAAACTTTGATTGTCAACAATGTTTGGTTAGGAGTTCCTAAAAGGGTACTTTGTTTTCAAACTAGTCAAAATTAAAAATATTTTTGTTTAAGTAGAGTACTAGGAAGTAAGCAGCAATAATAATAATATTATAGGATAAATAGATCAAACAAGTATTTTCACATTTATTAGGATATTATATACTCTATATTTAAGATTATAGGATAAATAGATCAAACAAGTATTTTCACATTTATTAGGATATTATATACTCTATATTTAAGATTATAGGATAAATAGATCAAACAAGTATTTTCACATTTATTAGGATATTATATACTCTATATTTAAGATAGATATATGCTCGTCTTGAACAAAAATATGTAAATGCAGACAACACCTAATTTGTTTTGTAGCTGCTATTGTTGTGGTTGGTTTCCTTCAAATGGACTATCTTTAATTCTACTTTTAGCATCCCAAATACTCCGTAGTGAGTCTTTCTTGCGACAGACCTCTCCGTCATAATAATAAAATGGGTCAAATACATAGCGAATAAGGCAACTAGTTTGCTCTATCCCACCCACACTTTATTTTTTGTGTTTAATATAGTACTAACCCGTTAGAAGTTTGTGACGGATAGTTCCGTCACAAACAAGAATTTGTGAGTAATCCAGTCAAGTACAGTAAATGGTTGGTATCAATCAATCATATCATCATATTAGTAATAAATAAATGTTCTTGTTCTAATTCTCACGCACTGTTTAGTGTTTGGTTTATTGCTAATTGTGTTGTTGAGACATCTGTTCTAAACACCATTTAAGGAATTAATTATCTCAATCTTACCTTTTTAAGTATGACTTTAATCCCTAAACAAGACATCCTACCCAACCTTCTCTATCTTCCCCATCAACTTCTTCTTAATTCAGCAGCCCAATCACGACGAATCAAAAGCCCTTGTTGATGGTAATTCTGTAATTTGCTTTGACGGCAGGGGACATTATTGTCATTATCATTCTACTTTACTTAACCTTTTATCATTAGTTATAGAATTACTCCTTACTACTTATGATAGGAAAGATGATCAGTTTCTATTACGAACGATTATTCTATTAATATTGATAAATATGTAAGAGATATTTTTGTTATGAGATCGTTTAACGGATTTTATAAGATCATTCTCAAGCAAGGTCATGGAAGAGGTCATGAGCTTGTTGGGTCAAATTAATCACGGATTAACGCTCAATTAAGGTGACCCAATGCAAAAGAAAGTTTATGTGATGACATTTTTTCATCAACTTGACCTTCTTCATGATCCATCATGTGTCCTCTTCCCATTAGTTGAGTAAGAAAAGAAGGACATGTACTATTTTAAAACCATTTAATCAATTAAATAAGCTCTAATTTGATAAATTTATAATAATGAACCAAATTCTAAAAATAATATATGTTGTTATATTTTAAAATGCTCTATAAAATGAGTACAAATTTGATATATTTTGAGTTATATTTTAACCTATTATTTTCTTATATATTAATATGAGAGATGGTTGGTGGGGTAGAGAAAAGTGGGGAATGATTGAAAAAAATGGATTAAGAATTAAAACATTGGTGACCCGATTATCATGACCTTCTGCTCGGAGATGGTCTAAGACCACTCCCAAGCAAGCTTTTTTGACGAGTCATCACCTTCCAAGGTCAAGTTAAACATTCATTAGATATAGACAGGGGCAGACCCAGGAATGAATGGCTAGTGGGGCTATATTAGAAGACTACCTTATTATCGGAAAAAATGTCATACACTGAGACATAAAAATGTTTAGATAACTTTTTTTACCATCATCAAATTTTGCACCCTTGGATTCGATAATTATTTAACTTCAATATATCTATATCAACATCGTAAACATTCATATTATAAGTAGATAACTAAACGGATTTTCTAACATGGGCTCACTGGGCAAATGTTAATAATGTTTTAATTACGAAAAATTTAATTTAGCAAATGATAATATTTTGACAAATTGATATATTAATTCATATTCCGTATTTACTATACTTAGATAACTAGTTTCGTTACCCGTGAAAATCACGGGTGCGTTTCAAGTAAATTGTGCAAACTTAACCTTATACTTATAAAATTGTCGTCGTGTTGTATGCACTCGTAATCTCGTATGAAAAAACTTATGTGCATGAACGAACTGTAATTCACGTGCTTTGTTCTGAATAAACAAATAACATTATTTATGTGAATATTCATCGTAATATTTCTAAATTCATATAACAATATAATCTCAACGTATACGATTATAAGCGTATGAAATCGAATGGAAGAGGGTGTTGATAACATTGTAGTCTCGTGACGTCATGTTATCTAAATCAACATATAATTATATAATGGAGTAACAAATTATGATTCATCTATTTTTCTAACTAAGAACAATAATCAGACAACAGTAAAGGTAGATGGCTTAAAAGTAAGATATAGTAACATATCATGACAACTTACGCTACCCAAATCTATGTGAAAATTGTGTATTTGTAATTCTACTATCATAACTTAAGACTACATTAACTTTATAAATTTGCGAATATTAGATGAATAATCGCGTTAATTAACATACTCTTTTAGTGTACTTATCCATAGTACTTTTAATTTGCAAAACCTTAGTCTTATGGGAAAATATTAATTATGCAATCCTTAGTATTATAATTATTAAATCTAAATCTAAAAATAATAATGCCCAAAATTTACTCTGTAACTCCTTGTAGGAAGTTTATGATTTCACTCATATTTTTTCTCATCTATAAAATGATGGTACAACGTCTGCAAAAAAATAAATAAAAATAAACCATACCGGCCAAAAAATATCAATGAAATGGAATAAAAACGTAAATCAAAAATTGATACATAATTTGTAATAACCAATTATCCTGTAAGAATTTTATTAATAAGATATCTCAATTGTTAAAATGGTATGATATTAAAGTTGTGTAATCAAAATTATTAGCACAACTCATATAAAAAATTATTCTTTGTAAAAATGTAGAAAATGCTAGTAATATGTAATTACTTTGTATTGTATTAATTACAAATAATAAAAGCACATGAACTATATATTGTGATATTGATGAGCTAAACATTTTAGTAGTGCCACTTGTCAATACCTTGTAAAGGGTGGCATTATGGAATGACTTTTTATATTTTTATATAAATATATAGGTTAATTATTTCCGTGATTAAACCATTAACTGAGCACATCTCAGAAAAATCGATAAATAAATAGGAAAAATTTCTAAACAAATTATCAGTAAATAAAATGAGAAACATAGGTCAGCTAATTAGCTTTTTGCCCACAAAAAATAAAATAAAATAAAACAAACTAGCTACGACGGGGTTTGAGCCCCTAACCTCAAGTCGCCAAGACCAAAGATCTCAGTCAATCACCACCTCCGCTATACACAACCCCCTGGTTAACTTTGCACTAATTAACTTTTATCTTAAATTCAACTCGGGCTAAAGCCCAACTAGCCTAAGGCTAGATCCGCCCTTGGATATAGAATTAGCATGACCCAAGTGAGGAAGAGGTCAATTGATGGTCCTAGGTCATGACCTGCAACAGGAGTTGATAGATGGTCACATCACTTTTTCTATACTAACCTAACCCTCAACAGAAGAGTGATTCAACCTGAGGAGTCACACTCACCTAGGTTCAAAAGAGTGATTCAACCCAGGGAATGGTTAAGTTAGAAGAGTGATTCAACATAGGTGTTCAAGGACCTTAAATCTCTTTTAATGATTAGGAGATCCGTGCTGCTGTCTTTCAACTTGTTGGGGGATTAAAATCTCGTGGACCGGATGGTTTCCCGGCTTTGTTCTTTCTGAAACATTGGCCGGTTATCAAACAGGATCTTACCCATGTTGTCAGATCAACTCTAAACTCGGGAAACGTGCTCAAGGAAATGAACCGCACTTTCATTGCTCTTGTCCCAAAGGTAACTAGCCCTACTTTGGCGGATCAATTCAGATCTATTAGCTTGTGCAATGTTATAATGAGAATCAGTACCAAGTGCATTGCCAATCGACTCAAGCGGGTGCTCACTAGCTTAGTAGGGGATTATCAAAATGCATTTATTTATACCTGGAAGGTCTATAAATGACAGTATTATCATGGCACATGAATTAATGAGCAACATTAACAGAAGCAGAAGCCCTGGACAAAAGAGTAAGCTTGTCTTAAAAATTGATTTCAGTAAGGCTTTTGATCGAGTTAATTGGTACTTTATCAGGGCTCTTCTTGAATCCATGAATTTTCCGGATAGATTCATCTATCTTATTATGAATTGCATTATGACAGTCACTTATGATATTCTTGTCAATGGGTCACCAAGGATTCGAATTTCTCCGGAGCGTGGTTTAAGATAGGGAGATCCGTTGTCTCCCTTCCTCTTCGTTCTATGCACTGAAGCTTTGTCAGCTAATTTATGCAAGATGCAGGATATGAATGCATTCTAGGGAATTCGAATTGCTCGACATGTTCCTCGAATTTCGCACCTTTTCTTTGCTGACGATGCAATGTTTTTCCTGGAATGTAACAGGACTGGCATAGAGAATCTTAAATACGCGATTGAGGAATATTGCGATGCCTTTGGGCAAATTATCAACAAAGGTAATTCGTCTTTATGCTTCAGCCACAATACTACTCTCGATGTGGCCAGATTTTGCTATAGTATCTTTGGTATTTCTTCCTCAGCCTCTATGGGAAAATACTTGGGTGTTCCACTTGATATAAATAGGAATAACAAGCAGTTCTACAATGATATATATATGATTGTGTTGCTCGAAGGGTTTCATCTTGGAATGGATCCTTGCTTTCGCCAGCTGGGCAACTGACCCTTATCACCTCGATTCTAGCCTCACTTTCTGTTCACCTCCTATCGGTATTCAAAATACCAGTAAGTGTAGCAAATAGAATTAACAAACTATTTGCCCATTTCTGGTGGGCTGGAACTAGAAGTGGTAAAGTCATGCACTGGCGAAGCGCTCGTCATTTATCCCTTCCAAAAGCTGAAGGGAACTTGGAATTCGGAATATAAATTGCTTAAATCAGGCCCTGTTGGCCAAATGTGGGTGGAAAATTCTTAAACAACCAGAAACTTTGATCAGTAAATTCCTTACCTCCAAGTATCATTGTGTTGCCCCCTATCTTAAACGAACTCTTGAGACACCATCGTATAATTGTTCCTGGGGATGGAAAAGTATATTATGGGGCCTTAGAATCACTGCATCCGGTATGGCTTGGATCCCAGGTAGATCATGCCAACTTGATTTAAATCAATCTCGATTGGTTTTGGGAGAATGCCCAACTATATATATATTTTTTTAACGAGAAGAATAATTCATTAATAGAACGCCAAACGGCACTTACAACGAATACTTATAATCACAATCAAATCTAATAAAAATCAAATAAAGTAATTTTTCTTATAAACTAAGGATCTCAAGACATGATCTGACAATTCGGCATGACCTCGTATTGCTATCTTCTTGCAGCTTTTGTTGAGGGGATTCTTCGTTTGATTCAGAATTAGAGAAAACTTACCTCCTATGGGTCTCAAAGATTGTTGACAAATTACTTGTAGACATTGAATTGACGTGCGACGAACCATCAACAAACTACCCTTGTCAATAAGAATAAAACTAAGCTCTATAACATCATAAGGGACCAAAACCTTGAACAAAAGAACCAAAACCTTGAAATAAAGGATGAAACTCCCATAAAAAGAGAGACTTTTATTGAATAATATATTGATTATCATACTAATCATTGAAAATTACCTAACATCTGCCCAACTATTAAGCATGGATGTAATGACTTGCCCCCTTCTAACATCTGCGATCTTCTGGATGACACTGGTCAATGGAACATGAGGACTCTAGGCTCCTCTTATGATGAGATTTGGGTTAATAAAATCATGTCAACTCAACCCCCTCCGCCTAATAGTGAGGATCTTCTCTACTGGGGTCCAACTTCTGATGGTGCGTTTACTATCAAGAGTGCCTATAATCTTGCTCTGGCAAATCACTTGGAAGACAGACCTCCCGGACACCCGCTTGACCAGAATTTGAGGTCATTCTGCAGGAAATACTTGTGGAAAATAAAGGGACCCGCGAAATTGAAAACTTTCTTGTGGAAAATTGTTAACGATGCTCTCCCTGCAGGCGAGGAGTTTAAAAAGAGGGGTCTCGCCGTTCCTTATGACTGCTCTCTGTGCAATCAAGAGAATGTCATTGAATTTTTGGATCACTTTTTCAGGGATTGCCCCTTTTCAGAACGGTTATGGCGTGGGTCTAATTGATGCGCGTATTTTATATACACTTTTTATGCTCTTATTACGCGCATTCTTGTGTTTATTGAATAGTGAAAACTATTATTTTGCCCCGAATTGGCTACTTTGTGGTGTGTATTGTCCTTTTGCAGGAACGGAAGACAAAGGAGCTAAAACGAACCAAAACCGCGCCAAAACGAAGCTGGAAAAATTGTTGTTCGCTGAAACGAGCAATAGTCGACCGACTATCGAAATAGTCGGCCGACCATGACGATAGTCGACCGACTATTACAATAGTCGGCCGACTATTCTGGAGCTTTTGAGATCAAGTTGATGAGTGATTAGTCGACGGACTATTACAATAGTCGGCCGACTATTTCCTGGACTGCGGGCAGATTTCGTGATCAGCAAGGAATTTCCTAAACGCAAAAGAGTTTCCTAAACAGTTTTTAACCCATTCAATTTGTATAAATAGGGCTTTGGGAGCCACATTAGAGATCATCTCTTAACTTCTCCCTTATTCTCTTTTACTTCTCTTTAGATTTCTATTAGATTTTCTTCTCTACTTTTATTCCTTCGGTAATTTTATTAATCTTCCTTCCTTCTTCTTTGTTCTTGATTGTTTTCTTCTTCATATTTAATTATTCTTAATTATTGTTTTATACTTGTCGTAAATTTATTATTATTCGTGATGTTTAATCTAGTGAATTCTTTTATTAATCTTGTTGTTCTTGAATTAATTATGAGTAGCTAATTTCCCTCGCTAGGATTTAGGGGATCTGCGAATTGAATGTGGTCGCTAAATAATTTATAGATCTGTCAATGATATTTTGTCTGAGTTGTCACTTTTAGCATATAATCGCGATTAGTCAGTTAATGCGCATGATTGATTAATTGAATCTGGTAAACTTGAACCTAAGATCGAAAGCCTGGTAAAAGTTAGACCTGCTACAACACATTGGTTTGCCCTAATAAGATCGGAAGCCTTTAGACGCATGCTAGGGTGAATAGCGGACCGGAAGGACCTTTTCAATACCCCTTAGACCAATATCTGCGACAGACCTGTGACTTAGACCGTGACCATATGAGATTCGTAGTGAACCGACAATCCTAGTTTTCTCTCCATATATTATTCATCTTCATTCGTCTTACTTTATTTTAGTTATTTCTTTTCTCTTAATTCTCTTTCTTTCATTACTTTTAGATTAGTTAAAACAAACAAACAAAACCCCCAATTTGGTTACTTAGATAGACTTCAATTGCAAGTAGAATTTATTTGTCTCCTTGTGGATTCGACCTGACTTCCCTAGCTATATTTTTAGTTAGACCTAAGTTGGTTATCTTTGATAGGTATACGACTAGCTTATCAAATTTTGGCGCCGTTGCCGGGGAGACGGTTAATTTTACTTGTCTTTTTAGTTTATCTTTTGTCTCAGGGAACTTACGTTCCTTGAGACGGTTCTCATATTTTCCTTCTTAGTTCTGTGTATGCCCAGGTCTAACAGGTCCGAGATTCATCCTTTTGATCCCGAACCTGAGAAGACTTTACGAGCTAGACGGAGATTTTGGAGGGAAATTCGTCAAGCGGAAAAATCTAATCCGTTTGACCCAGTTTTTGCTAATCTGGAAGCGGAATATTCGTTCCACGAAGAGGAAAACTCAAGCACCAAGTCAGACGCCGAGTCATATATCTTAGTTCCGATCATGCCGCCGAAGCTTTCCACTCACTCCGAGCCGACTCAGGCTAACATCCCAAAAGGATGGAAGCTACCGACTCCTACCACCGGCTCTTTCGAGATTCGTCCCGCTTATATCAATTTAGTGGAGCGAAACACCTTCTGGGGCAATAAAAACGAAGACCCCGGACAGCATATGGAAATATTCACTGATTATTGTTGTTCGATTCCAGTTGCTCCCGGGGTAACACAAGAACAAGTAATGGAGGCCTTATTTCCATTTTCTCTTGCAGGTCCAGCCCGTAGATGGTATCGAGATTTGGACAAAGATGCAGCCAACATCAATGATTGGAATTCATTGGCGCTCGCTTTTTATAAGCATTACTACTCTCCTCAGCGCACTAATCAGATACGGAGTCAAATAACCAGTTTTAAGCAAGGACCATTGGAAGATCTACATGAAACATGGACTAGATTTAAGGATCTAGTCCGCTCTATTCCTCACCACGGATTTGAACCATGGTTTTTATGTAATCAATTTTATAATGGTTTATTTGATGATAATCGTGCTATTCTTGATGGTGCAGCTAACGGACGTTTCCAAAACAACGTTGATGATGACAAGGGTTGGAAATTGATCGAGGAGATGGCCACGCATCGAGCCGAATATGGAAATCCGAGGGGTAGTGTTCGGGTAGCCGCGGCGGAAACTAGTGAGATTATGGCTCAATTTGATCATCTTCACGCCCGTCTCGACAAAATTCAGAATCCGCCTCATAGAAACGAGTCGAATCAGCAAACTGTCCATGCCATGATCAAACATGAGGCAATGTGTGAGCGATGTGGTATAGAAGGCCATAGCGCGGGGGAATGTATGACCGGGATGGAACAAGTTCTAGCTTTTCAACACTTCAAGCAAGGTAATCCCTATTCTAATTACTACAATGAGAGGACTAGGGAGCATCCAAACTTCAGTTGGACGAGTCAGAATGTGTTGAACCCAGTTCCTCAGCCGAAGCAACAAGCTTATGTCCCGCCTCATCGCGGACAACAACAAGGCTTCCAAAAGCCTCTAGCTCTTCCACCGCCAACTCAACCTCTTGCTATTCTTCCTCCACCACCTGTGACTCCGGCTCCAGTTCCTAGTGAATAGCAGGAATTGAAGAGTATGATGCAATCTCTCATGATCCAGATGCAGAAAAGTGACCAATCTAAAGATGCACAGATCAAGATGTTGGAGACGCAGGTGGCGCAGCTTGCAACAAATCAGTCTGCTAGGCAACCAGGCACACTACCGTCACAGCCGGAAAAACAGCATGATACGGCCAACGCGATTCAGCTTCGAAGCGGCCTTACTTATGACGAGCCCAAGATGCCTAGTTATGATAATTCTGTTAATGTGGAGGATGTAATTGAGGATGTAATAGTTGATGATGTATCGTTAAAAACTGCTGAAACTGCTGTGAATGACGAACTGGTCAATAATAGTCGACCGACTATTAAAAATAGTCGACCGACTATCATTGACAGATTAACAGAAACTGCAGGTGAGGAGGAAAATAGTCGACCGACTATCCCTGATAGTCGACCGATTGTTGCTAGTAGTCGACCGACTATTGCTAGTAGTCGACCGACTATCCCTGATAGTCGGCCGACTATTCCAGAGACAGGATCCAGATCCGAGACGGTCGCTGCTGATAAGCCGTCTGATGCTGAACTGGAAACGGGTGTTCTACAAGATAAAGCTACTGAACAGATCAAAATTCAAGTTCCTTTTCCTAGCCGGTTGAAGAACAAGAAGATCGAGAATCAGTTCAGTAAGTTTATGGAGGTCGTCAAAAATCTCCAGGTAACCGTTCCCTTCACGGAATTAATTACCCAGGTACCCTCTTACGCAAAATTCATGAAAGATATTCTGACCCGTAAGAGGAACTTTAATGAACATGAGATTATTGCTTTTACTGTTGAGTGTAGTGCTCTAATTCAGAGTAAGTCTCCACCCAAACTGAAAGACCCGAGTAGTTTTTCCATACCATGCACCATAGGCACCCATGTAATCGATAAAGCTTTATGTGATTTGGGTGCAAGTGTCAGTGTCATGCCCTATTCAGTTTGCGAGAAACTGAATATGGGTCAGCTTAAAGTCACAAGTGTGACTCTTCAAATGGCTGATAGGTCAGTCAAACGTCCCCTAGGAGTTTTAGAAGATGTCCCTGTTAGGATAAGTAAATTCTTTATACCTGTTGATTTCATTGTTTTAGATATGGCTGAGGATACTCAAATTCCTATAATTATGGGTAGGCCATTTCTACATACTGCAGGGGCTATTATAGATGTCAAGCACGGACGCTTGACTTTAGAGGTGGGGGATGATAAAGTGACCTTTAATTTGGCCAACACATTAGCTAAGCCTATGATCGAGGATACTTGCTATTCATTAGATATTATCGATGAAGTTATTCTTGATGTTTGTACGGGTTCCCTGAGTAGGGACCCGCTCGAGGCTTTGACATGTTTAGACACTTGTGCAGGTGATAAGACTAACGATGATGCTGTGTGGGATATTTTAGGAGATACACGGAAACTGACGAGCATCGACGGAGAAGTGGTAAATAGGTTGGTAGATACTTCTTATGCTGTAGAGGTAACCAAACCCGATCTGAAACCTCTTCCGTCTCATCTTAAGTATGTATTTCTAGACAATTCTGAGTCTTATCCCGTCATCGTAAGTAATAAATTAGATGAGAACCAACTTTCTGCTTTGTTGGTCGTTCTTAAAAAGAACAAGAGTGCATTAGGTTACAGTCTAGATGACCTTAAGGGAATTAGTCCCGATATTTGCATGCATCGAATTGAACTGGAAGAGGATCGCCGACCTGTTAGACAGGGTCAACGTAAGTTGAACCCGAAAATGCAGGAAGTAGTAATGAAAGAAGTGATGAAGTTATTAGACGCAGGTATAATTTATTCTGTCGGTCACTCTAAATGGGTGAGTCCTGTTCAGGTCGTCCCGAAGAAAGGCGGGACGACCGTGGTAAAAAACGATAAGAATGAATTAATACCTACTAGAATTGTAACGGGATGGCGGATGTGTATTGATTATAGACAATTAAATGCCGCCACAAAAAAAGATCACTTCCCTCTTCCGTTTATCGATCAAATGGTAGAAAGGTTAGCCTCACATAAGTTTTTCTGTTATTTAGATGGCTATTCAGGGTTCTTTCAGATCCCGATCCATCCTGATGATCAGGAAAAGACTACCTTTACTTGTCCCCATGGTGTTTTTGCTTATCGCAGGATGCCCTTCGGGTTGTGTAATGCCCCTGCCACCTTTCAAAGGTGTATGATGGGGATATTTTCCGAGTATATCGAGTCTATTATGGAGGTATTTATGGATGATTTCAGTGTCTACGGTAGTAGTTTCACTGATTGTTTAACTAACCTTGATAAAGTGATGCAGCGATGTATTGAGGTCAATCTAGTGCTGAATTGGGAGAAGTGCCATTTTATGGTCAACGAGGGAGTTGTCCTTGGGCACTTAGTTTCAGACCGAGGCATCCAAGTAGACAAAGCAAAGGTGCAAGTGGTCGAGCTATTACCTCCTCCCGTTAACGTGAAGGGGGTTAGGAGTTTTCTTGGACACGCCGGATTTTATCGCCGGTTTATAAAAGATTTCTCTAAAATTGCTAAACCACTTACACAATTGCTTCTTAAGGATGCCCCATTCATTTTTTCTGATGAATGTTTATCTGCTTTTAACAGGTTGAAGCAGGCTTTGGTCACAGCACCTATTATTCAGGCCCCGGATTGGGAGTTACCGTTTGAAGTTATGTGCGATGCTAGTGATTATGCGGTCGGAGCGGTGCTGGGTCAAAGGAAGGAAAAGGCAGTAAATGCCATCTATTATGCGAGCCGAACTCTGGATGAGGCTCAGGTGAAGTATACTACGACGGAGAAGGAGCTTCTAGCTGTGGTTTATGCACTGGAGAAGTTTCGATCTTATTTAATAGGATCGAAAGTCACAATTTATACGGACCATGCGGCTTTGAAGTACCTCCTCGCGAAACAGGAAGCCAAACCGAGATTACTACGATGGATCCTTCTACTTCAGGAATTCGACCTGGAGATTAAGGACAAGAAGGGCGCTGAAAATTCTGTGGCGGATCACCTTTCTAGATTTCCATTGCAGGACGGAGGCGATACTTTACCGATAGATGATTCTTTTCCTGATGATATTTTGATGGCTATTGGTATAATGGATACTCCATGGTACGCTGACTATGCTAATTTTCTTGTAGGTAAAATAATGCCGCCTGATTTGTCATATCAACAAAAGAAGCGGTTCCTACATGATGTTCGGCAATATTTTTGGGACGATCCATATCTTTTCAAGGAGTGTGCCGATGGACTTTTTAGGCGATGCATACCGCAATGGGAAACCAATGCCATCTTGGAAGCCTGTCATTCCTCGTCTTATGGTGGTCACCACGGTCCCGCTAGGATCGTGGCTAAGGTACTTCAGTCAGGTTTTTATTGGCCATCTTTGTTTTCTGATGCCAAGTCATTTGTTTCAGGATGTGATGCTTGTCAAAGGATGGGAAATATCTCCCGGAGGCATGAGATGCCTCAGGTCGGTATTTTGGAGGTAGAAATTTTCGATGTATGGGGCATCGACTATCAAGGTCTCTTCCCGACAAGTCGAGGTAATAGGTACATTTTAGTAGCCGTGGACTACGTATCTAAGTGGGTAGAAGCCGTTGCCTCGGTCCATTGTGACACTAAGACCGTCATCCAACTTTTCAAGAAGATTATATTTCCACGTTTTGGCGTTCTGATGGGAAGGGATTTGTCGTGGAATCTCAACCGCCAAATAAATAACCGGCTAATCCTAACTGGGTAGATAGGGTAAGTCGGGTCGAATCCACGGGGACGGTAAGAGGCGTCTAGACTAGGTCGGCCCAAATACTTGATTAAGTCAACGAGCTAAGCTAGAGAATGATAAGAGGAAGAGAAGACTAGACTATGACTAAGAAGAACAACAAGGAAAACGAGCTAGGATTAGGTCGGGGTCAAAGGGGTAACGGAATGGCCAAGGAGGAGTTAGAGTGAAAGCGGTAGTAGGGTAATCTAGGACACACGACCTAGAGGTTCCTCATGGAACCCATCCGGCGACACACACGACAAAGGGAAGCAAGAAAACAAGCATTCCAACCTACTTAGTCATTCAAGCATTCCAACAAACATGTAATATGCATCACTCAAGAAGAAACCTCAAATCTTCCACCAACATCTCCAACAAACCCTTAATCATCCAATTAACACCCTAATCACCCTACTAACCCTAGCAAGAACACTACTCTAACATATCTAAACTAAAACTAACACTAACAAGATGAATCAACACAAACAACAAAACATCCAAAATGAAACTACCAAATATGATGAACAAAACAATAAATAATAACTAAAGATTCAAACTTGATAAACAATAAAGGATTAAGAGTAAAAGGAGAAGAAGATTATACCAAACTAGTGAAGGATGAAAAGATGAACACTTGTATAGAAGAAAACCCAAATAATTCCACCAAGGTTGTCAATCTTGGATGGATTCTTCAAGAGATCCAATAATACAAGATTAAACTAAGATTAACTACTAATTACCGACTAATCTACACTAATTTAATCTAATCTAACCTAAAGTAGTCTAGGGTTTAAGGAGAGGTGAAGAATCTGAGCTAAGATTACAAGAGGAGGGGTATTTATAGGGTTACAAATGGAAGGGAGAAGAAAGAAAGTGAAATGCGGGCAACAGCACTTGGTCCCGACCGGGACGGGTCATCCCGACCGGGACGGACCCACCATCCCGACCGGGACGGGTTGGTCCCGACCGGGACGGCCCTGCAGTAGCCTCCTCCAAAGTGCACTTCATCTCCGACGGGATGAGGTGCATACCCGTCGGGGATGGGTCTTGTAGGCCTCCATTATGATCCTTTTGGTCTCTCCTTGCCTCACATGGACTTCTCATCGATTCTCGGGACTCGGGATCGGGTCTCGGGACTCGGGATTGGGTCCCAAGGTCTCGGGGTCGATTCCAAAGCATCGAGTCATCGTTCCTTTATCTCGTTGGCTCCAAAATGTGTATGTATCGAGTCAGAATCGCTCTAACTCTTCCAAATCGGTCTCGGGAACCTGGAACGAACTAAAGCAAGCATAAGAAGCCCCTAAACCGCTCCCAAGGAGCGATTCTACAAGGAAAATGGGACCAAAACACTACAAAATAGGCACTACAAACCACACTTATCAACTCCCCCACACTTAACCCTTACTCGCCCTCGAGTAAGCACATACTAACTACTATACTAGCCGAATGGGTATTAGCGCACCCTACGCCCTTTCAACTCACGCGAGTGCACTTAGAGGAAAAGTGCACCCCGCAAGGCAAGTCGGGTCTTGCGACAAAACTTTGGATGCAACCGGACACAAAACACATAAACAAACAAACACACAAAAGGTTGCACCCAAAAGAAAAGAAATACCGCTTCCCTCAAACAAGCGGTGAAAGAAGCACCGGTTTAGGACTCAAGGCAAGTGACAACGTTCCCAAGCTAGCAATACAAACCAAGATGGACTAAACCCTAATAGTATGACGACAAAGCAATAAAAACGTTGGTAACTTACCTCGGTTCCTCCTAACCTTCTAAGAACATACTACGGGACGATCGGCGGGATGGAAAAAGGATGAACCACGGTGTTAGTCGACACTGTAGGTAAGTGAGACCCCGCCCTCTTTAGCAAAGAGCCAAGAGGGTCGTCCCATGTCCGAAACCGTCTAACTAGTCCAAGTAAAAAGGTGAAAATATGCAAAATGAGGGAAGACCGACTAATGCCGCTATCATCCTTCCTCGGGACTCGGTCCTTTGGTAGGCTCTTCACGGCAAAAGTCGGAAAAAGGCTTATTTTTGTGGGGATATAATCTTTTTGTGAGACGATTTTCTTTTGGCATTTTCTCTTTTCTTTTGCATTTTTGTTTTGCTTTGCCATGCCATTTCTTTTTCTTTTTTTCTATTTTCTTTTCGGCTTTTGTGCCTTTTCTTTTTCTTCATTCTTTTCTTTCTTTCATTTTCTTTTCTTTTTCTTTTCTTTGCCCTTTCTTGGCATGATTTGGCTTTTTGGCATTTCTTATTGCAAAGAAAGACGAATTCAACAATTTGCAATTTTATTGTGTGGAAATGTGTGGGAGGTAGGGTAATGGGTGAGTCGGGACGGGCCCTTCCCTTCAAACCCACAAAAATTGGAGAACTTGGACTAATCAAACGATCCTAGACACGGTCACCTAAGGGACGAGACTCGGTAACCAAGGCCTTTTCACACCATGGGTGGTCATAATGGTCAAAATGCAAATCCCGTAGTAAATCCCTAGTAAGCTAGGTGGACTCAAGGTAAAGGACCAACGAAATCATTGATTTAGGGTCATTCTACTAGATTAAAGTCCAAGACTCGATTTACACTACTAAAAAGGGAAAGTACACACTCACACACTAGCCTCTAAACCGGGTTTTCGAAAACGGTTTACACACAAGACACACAACATAACACAAAACAAAGACTCAACGAAAACAAAAGAAAAAGAAACAAGAGTAACAAAACAAGAACAACACAAAACGAACACAAAAGAAAATCACGAACACCACCCTATCTTCCAAACAAGCCACCAAATCATCCATACTTTACAAAGCTCCACCCGAGCACACAACATCACAATCTCCTCCAAACTCCGCAAGAGGTAAAGAAGAAAAAGAGATAAGATGTTACCGGGAGTCTTGAAAGCCTTCCAAAGTTAACGGCGAATAAAGCAACCTATAAGGGAAAGAGAGGCAAAACACGCACACAAAACAAATATACGACACAACGACACAAGAGGAAAACACACAAAAGAAAAATCTTTTTGATTTTTGTGAAATTTTTTCAAATTTTTAGGGTTTTTAAAGATTTTTTTCGAAAGACTACAAAAATAAAGCTAACTATGCTAGAATACCACTCCCCCACACTTAATTCGAGCCATGTCCTCATGCTCGACCGTAGTGCATGGGAGCACAAAAGAAACTACGAAAATAAAGCTAAAAATCAAAAAGTGGAGAAAATGGTAGAAAGTGTCCGGCCGAGGTGTAGTCAAGTCACCATGGGCCGAGACAAGAAAAAGATATGGAAGGGGGAAGAAAAATAAAAAGAAGGAAATAAAAGGAAATGGGAGGGGAGGACTAGGTGTAATCAAGTCACCTAGCCCGGATTCCGCCTAAATCCGAGTAAATCCTCAAAAAGAAAGGGTGAAAAACTTGGAAAAATTGGATTTTGAAAATGACTCTCGATGTAGTCACATCATCAAGAGTCGGGAGCAAGCACACCAAGGCCTCGAAGGCCACCATGACTAAGGGGAAGGGGAGAAACAAGGGGAAAACAAGCATTGAAAAAAAACGGAAAAGAAAGGATAGTTGCCATACCGACCGGTTAGCAACTCACTCTCTCCATCGTCTCAATGATCAATATAGGTACTTGCTTGTTGTCGTCATTGTCATCCTTCTTCAAGCTTGATAGAACCGCACGGTGGAGGTAGTAATGGTGCGAGGGGGTGGGATTTGATGTGAATATCGGTCTAAGGTGAGGAGGAAATGAGGTTAAGGTATGTAAATGGGGTACATGGGTGGTATGAAATGAGAAAGGAAGGTAGGGAGGTTGGGTGGGGGTATATAATGGTTGGGTGGGCTTGAATGTCGAAGAAGAGGCACCAAAAAGGAGTAGGGGATCATCCCGGTCGGGATGGGTGGTCCCGGTCGGGATGACATACCCGTCCCGGTCGGGAAGCCTCCTTCCCGATCGGGATGACACTCCAGTGAACTCGATTTTTGGCACCTTCATCCCAATCGGGACGGCCCCATCCCGGTCGGGACGACACACCCTTCCCGATCGGGAAGGGTCTTCATGACTCCCATGACCCCAAAAACCGACTCCCTTGCTCACGATCCAAGCTCTATCACTAACCACTCCTTTCTAGGAGTCACCTTCACTTCACCTATCACAATAAACTCAAAGTACACATCAAATTCACTCCCTCACATCGCTCATCAAAATACCAAAACAAATACAAGAATCCCACAAAAACAAACAAAATCAAGAGAAAAAAAATCACACAAATACAAACACAAGTACTCTAAGGAGGAGAGGAGAATATACAACATGACGGTTCTTTAGGAACTCCGTCAAACCTAGGATGGTGGACTCTTCTTCAACCGTAGCCCTCAAGGGCATGGAGGAGCAAGTCGAACGCGCTACCGACATCATAATGTAGGCCCAAGAAGCGCTCGAGCCTAGCTAACCTCCATGGCCTCCAAGGTGGAGGCGAGAAGTAGGAATCCCAAGACCCATCGTCATCATTCATGTCATCTCCGGGGTCTATCCATCCTACGAGCTTAACCGGCATCTTCCTCCCTAGGCATCGCCTCCAATCATTAGCAAGCTTCATCTCCAAGAAACGAGGCACAAAAAGTGGTTTTGGCCTCATCTCCTCGATGCACACCCCCACACTTTCCTCAAGTTGTGGTTCCCCATCCTCATCACTAGGCCCCACATCATCTTGGAGAAGAGGATCGAAACTTCTACCGGCGGTTTCAATCTCTTCCAAGTCATCTTTCGGTGTACTAGCAAGGGGCTCTTGATGCTTGTCCAAATTATCGCAGAAGGGCAACTCGAGGCTAACAATCTCACCCAACAACTCCACAAACTCCACCAAACCATCCAACTCACTATCCTCCTCCAATTCCTCACCAATGTTGCCTTCACTAAGGGTCATATCCTCATCTGTCTCTTTTTGGGTAGACGATTGAGGTTCTTCAAAGCAAATCTCTCTATCAAAGGGAACTACATCGGCGGCTTCGTGATTAGGTTGCTTCTCTCTCTCAAGTGGGCACCCTCCATCTAAATGCGATGTTCGGGATAAATACATTACGGTTTGAACTGATAATGCATTTAACCGAGCATCCCTCGCCTCGTTTGCCCTTCGAATTTTGGCCATTAATTCCTCTTGTTCTTTTCGCAATTGAATGGCCGTTTCTTGGATGCTCCTTTGCATTTGAAGAAGCGATTGAAACTCCTCCATGTCGGGCAATTGGTGATCATTGGGGTCTTGTAAGGCTCCTTGATAATCTTGAAAATCTTGATGATAATCTTGATAATCTTGATTAAACATGGTGTCTTGATGATGCCCAAGGGGTGGGGCATCATATTGTTGGTAGTGAGGTTGAGGTGATTGGTAGTATTGTGGGTCATGGGGTTCATATTGTGGTTGGGGTGGAGGGTAATATGGTGGGTCTTGGTGGTATTGGCTTCCATAAGGTGAATCTTGATTGAACATGGTGGGTTCACATTGATAACTCGAGTAATAGTCACCATGATCGTAGGATAGGTAATCGTTCACTTGTTGGTAGCCATTTTCATAACCTTGAAGTTCATACCCACTAGAGTCTTGATCACCCCAAGAAGCTTGATAGTGGTAGGGGGACGTCATGTCATACCCTTGGTTCATGGAAGAAGAGGAGTAGCTCATATCGGCTCCCGAATGTGTGGAGTTTAGATCAAACCCCATGCTTGCTCGAAAATCGTAATCCATACCCGGTTGGAAACCACTCATTCTAGCAACCGTCCGTTAAAGCGGCTCTTAATCGCAAGAAGAAGATAGTCACCACCTCTAAGCATAAACTGTAGACTAGGAACAAACGTGAGAAGTCTAGTGCTTTTTGGGCACTAGACAAGAGAGAAATAAACCACACACACACAAGAAGCAAGGTAACCAAAGAAAAAAGAAAAACACAAGACACAAGACAAAGCCAAGTAATTAGGTAAACAAAGTCTAAACTAGCACCGTCCCCGGCAACGGCGCCAATTTGATGGGAAGGGATTTGTCGTGGAATCTCAACCGCCAAATAAATAACCGGCTAATCCTAACTGGGTAGATAGGGTAAGTCGGGTCGAATCCACGGGGACGGTAAGAGGCGTCTAGATTAGGTCGGCCCAAATACTTGATTAAGTCAACGAGCTAAGCTAGAGAATGATAAGAGGAAGAGAAGACTAGACTATGACTAAGAAGAACAACAAGGAAAACGGGCTAGGATTAGGTCGGGGTCAAAGGGGTAACGGAATGGCCAAGGAGGAGTTAGAGTGAAAGCGGTAGTAGGGTAATCTAGGACACACGACCTAGAGGTTCCTCATGGAACCCATCCGGCGACACACACGACAAAGGGAAGCAAGAAAACAAGCATTCCAACCTACTTAGTCATTCAAGCATTCCAACAAACATGTAATATGCATCACTCAAGAAGAAACCTCAAATCTTCCACCAACATCTCCAACAAACCCTTAATCATCCAATTAACACCCTAATCACCCTACTAACCCTAGCAAGAACACTACTCTAACATATCTAAACTAAAACTAACACTAACAAGATGAATCAACACAAACAACAAAACATCCAAAATGAAACTACCAAATATGATGAACAAAACAATAAATAATAACTAAAGATTCAAACTTGATAAACAATAAAGGATTAAGAGTAAAAGGAGAAGAAGATTATACCAAACTAGTGAAGGATGAAAAGATGAACACTTGTATAGAAGAAAACCCAAATAATTCCACCAAGGTTGTCAATCTTGGATGGATTCTTCAAGAGATCCAATAATACAAGATTAAACTAAGATTAACTACTAATTACCGACTAATATACACTAATCTAATCTAATCTAACCTAAAGTAGTCTAGGGTTTAAGGAGAGGTGAAGAATCTGAGCTAAGATTACAAGAGGAGGGGTATTTATAGGGTTACAAATGGAAGGGAGAAGAAAGAAAGTGAAATGCGGGCAACAGCACTTGGTCCCGACCGGGACGGGTCATCCCGACCGGGACGGACCCACCATCCCGACCGGGACGGGTTGGTCCCGACCGGGACGGCCCTGCAGTAGCCTCCTCCAAAGTGCACTTCATCCCCGACGGGATGAGGTGCATACCCGTCGGGGATGGGTCTTGTAGGCCTCCATTATGATCCTTTTGGTCTCTCCTTGCCTCACATGGACTTCTCATCGATTCTCGGGACTCGGGATCGGGTCTCGGGACTCGGGATTGGGTCCCAAGGTCTCGGGGTCGATTCCAAAGCATCGAGTCATCGTTCCTTTATCTCGTTGGCTCCAAAATGTGTATGTATCGAGTCGGAATCGCTCCAACTCTTCCAAATCGGTCTCGGGAACCTGGAACGAACTAAAGCAAGCATAAGAAGCCCCTAAACCGCTCCCAAGGAGCGATTCTACAAGGAAAATGGGACCAAAACACTACAAAATAGGCACTACAAACCACACTTATCACGTTCCCCGAGTCGTCATTAGTGATGGAGGTATGCACTTTAAAGAAAAACAACTTATTGCCTTATTATCTAAATATGGTGTTATGCATCGTAGAGGTTTGGGGTATCACCCCCAAACTAGTGGACAGGTTGAAGTTTCCAACCAGGAGCTTAAGGATATTTTGGCAAAAGTTGTCTCGAAGTCAAGAAAAGATTGGAGCCTGAAACTAGATGACACTCTATGGGCGTATAGGACCGCCTATAAGACACCGATTGGTACATCACCTTATCGGTTGGTTTATGGGAAGTCCTGTCACTTACCCGTAGAGTTGGAGCATAAAGCTTGGTGGGCCGTTAAAGAGCTGAATTTTGACCCAAAATTGTGTGGCGAAAATCGACTTTTACAACTAGACGAGCTCGAGGAGTTCAGGATGAATGCCTACAATAGTGCCCGTATCTACAAAGAAAAGACAAAAAGGTGGCACGATAAGCGTATCATTCTGAGAGAGTTTAAAGCGGGCGAAAAGGTATTATTGTTTAATTCTCGTCTTCGTCTTTTTCCAGGAAAATTAAAATCCAGATGGTCCGGCCCCTATACGGTAATTTCAGTTTCTAAATTTGGGTCGGTCGAGCTTGAAAATTCTTTAACGGGAAATCGCTTTAAGGTCAATGGTCACCAAATAAAGCACTATTACGAGAAAGGTGAGACAGGAGGAGAAGTCGAGGTTTTGTACCTCGAAACAGTCACTAACTGAGCAAGGTGACTACGGTCGTGCGGGACCTTAAACCAGCGCTAACCGGGAGGCAACCCGGGTTGTAAAACATTTGTACCTGCATTTAGTTAGTTAGAGCATATTTAATTTTCTGCATTATAGATTCTGTGAGGGTGAGAACGAGGGTCTAAAGGTTTGAATTGAGTTTTGCAGAGAACAGGCTGTTGACGGTAAACTGGAATGAGTCAACAATAGTCGATCGACTATTTTTATAGTCGGCCGACTATTATTTTTGTCGGTCGACTATTCCAATAGTCGGTCGACAATTCCGACATCGCGCACCTTGGCTGACAATTTTAGATTATTTCTTATTTGCTACCACTTAGGAGGGATCTTCAGACCCCCAGACACTTCGCACCCGAGACGGGTGAACCATCTCGACAATCTCGAGGAGGTGGTAGCCGATCGACCAGCCGTGCTTCACATACACCATCTTTTGCGGCTGGACCTTCGGGCCCACCACGGCCTCTTTATGCATTTCCACATACTGATTATTCTAATGTGCCTGCTTTTCCTGCTCACTTTGTGCCTCCTCCACCGTATGTTATACCGGCGGTGCTCGACCAAGCGGCGGTCCCGGGAATGCTTAATGAGTTGTGCCACCGGATGGCCACGGTGCAACTAAATCAGGCACTTTCCGATTTTCATTGTTACAACAATGGAGTGCAGGTCGGCCTAATCTCTCCTACAGCTTGGCACCCGACTTACTACAGTTATCCCGAGGGAGGCTATGGTAACAATGCCGGGAATACGGAGAAAAATGATGGAGAGGGAGATGACGAGGAGGGAGATGATGACGATGGAGCTAATGATGGTGGCAGTCAGGAGGAGAGCGGTGACGAGAGCTCCGATTAGGACGGTTTGGGGAGGTCTTCATTTGTATATAAATCTTGTAAGTAGTCTTCTTTTTCTTTCTGCACTTTCATCGTTTTGCATTCCTTCCCCGTATTTATTGCTGCCTCTTATTGTATGATGTACACAATGAGGGCATTGTGCGATTTGGTTTGGGGAGGGTATGCTTCTGTCTGTTTTCATCCATCTGCATATTTTTTGCATTTTCGCATGCATAAAAAAAATTTCAAAAATATGTTTTTTTGCATTTAGTCGAGTCTTAGTTGAGTCGGAATGTTATGTAGCGATGATGATATTGCTTTTATGTCTTCATTAGTTGCTTATCCTAGTGCGCCGTTAGAATTTTTGTATATAATCACATGCGGTATTCTTGCATCTTTGGTTAACGGTACTGAACGAATAAACTTGACTCATTGTTGGCAAACTACTCAGAATTGTAAGGAATTAGAGCCTTAAACTGATGACATTCATGATCAGTTTCTTTTAGGATTGAGAGTAGTACTCCTTATGAGACATGTAACATCAAATTGCATAAGCATGACATTCGTCTCTTAGGTACCTGTATGCATTTGACTCGTGGTTTTGACATGTGCGAAAAAGGCAAATCCTTTCTTTTGATTAATTCCCATGAGCCTCACATAGCCAAATTGACCTGTTTGACCCGTTTATTAACTACATGCCATAATTTGCCTACCCTAGTCAAGCTAGTAGATTAGTAGAACGGAATTGTTTTTTTCGGGTTAACTTTGGTACCATGATGATTGGAAAAGAAAAAAAAGGGAATTGAGAAAAAAAATGAAAAGAAAAAAAAATCAATGAATGGAAAAAATTGAATGAAAAAAAAGAAAAGAAAGAAAAAAAAAATGAAGTGAAACTAGAAGAAGAATGTGTTTTTGCTATGAGAAAAGAATTGATCTCTCTAATTTCATAGTTATTAGCGGGAAGCGATTTTGATAAGGCGCTTGTTGCTATGCCTAATTTTTTCGACTGGAGTTTGGTAAGAACGGAATATTTATTATTGATGGGTGTAGGGAATACTAGCTTGGCTTTTACCTCCTCATATCCATATCGTTTTGGCCCTTCTTACCCGATTAGCCTCACTTTATACCATATGTAAGTCCTTGGCACGTGTCTTTTCCCGATAGAATGCGTATGTACGGTTATTAGAGATTGATTTCATGTTAGATTGCATGCATGTTCTTGTAGGTCGCAGTTTAGGTGAGTGTTTCGTCTTTCCATTTTTACATAAACTCACAATATCACCCCTTTTGTGTGATGAGTGATCCGTGAGAGTCCGACATGGGCGAGTCTTGCAAGGTTGAAGGTTCAGTATTGTTGTCATTGGTCAAGCTTGTTGTGTGTGGTTGTGTACATTGATTTTAATCGTTGAACATTGGTTTGGGTAACTTTGAAGCATATTCCGCTATGAGTTATATACATTCCATTAGGATTGGGTTAAAAGTTTTGTGCTTGCTTGGGGACAAGCAAGGGTTTGGTTTGGGGAGATTTGATGCGCGTATTTTATATACACTTTTTATGCTCTTATTACGCGCATTCTTGTGTTTATTGAATAGTGAAAACTATTATTTTGCCCCGAATTGGCTACTTTGTGGTGTGTATTGTCCTTTTGCAGGAACGGAAGACAAAGGAGCTAAAACGAACCAAAACCGCGCCAAAACGAAGCTGGAAAAATTGCTGTTCGCTGAAACGAGCAATAGTCGACCGACTATCGAAATAGTCGGCCGACCATGACGATAGTCGGCCGACTATTCTGGAGCTTTTGAGATCAAGTTGATGAGTGATTAGTCGACCGACTATTACAATAGTCGGCCGACTATTTCCTGGACTGCGGGCAGATTTCGTGATCAACAAGGAATTTCCTAAACGCAAAAGAGTTTCCTAAACAGTTTTTAACCCATTCAATTTGTATAAATAGGGCTTTGGGAGCCACATTAGAGATCATCTCTTAACTTCTCCCTTATTCTCTTTTACTTCTCTTTAGATTTCTATTAGATTTCTTCTCTACTTTTATTTTCTCTAGTTTAATTTCTTCCCACAACTCGGTTATTGTAAGAACTTTTGGATTCGAATCGCCTTCATTCCTTCGGTAATTTTATTAATCTTCCTTCCTTCTTCTTTGTTCTTGATTGTTTTCTTCTTCATATTTAATTATTCTTAATTATTGTTTTATACTTGTCGTAAATTTATTATTATTCGTGATGTTTAATCTAGTGAATTCTTTTATTAATCTTGTTGTTCTTGAATTAATTATGAGTAGCTAATTTCCCTCGCTAGGATTTAGGGGATCTGCGAATTGAATGTGGTCGCTATATAATTTATAGATCTGTCAATGATATTTTGTCTGAGTTGTCACTTGTAGCATATAATCGCGATTAGTCAGTTAATGCGCATGATTGATTAATTGAATCTGGTAAACTTGAACCTAAGATCGGAAGCCTGGTAAAAGTTAGACCTGCTACAACACATTAGTTTGTCCTAATAAGATCGGAAGCCTTTAGACGCATGTTAGGGTGAATAGCGGACCGGAAGGACCTTTTCAATACCCCTTAGACCAATATCTGCGACAGACCTGTGACTTAGACCGTGACCATATGAGATTCGTAGTGAACCGACAATCCTAGTTTTCTCTCCATATATTATTCATCTTCATTCGTCTTACTTTATTTTAGTTATTTCTTTTCTCTTAATTCTCTTTCTTTCATTACTTTTACATTAGTTAAAACAAACAAACAAAACCCCCAATTTGGTTACTTAGATAGGCTTCAATTGCAAGTAGAATTTATTTGTCTCCTTGTGGATTCGACCTGACTTCCCTAGCTATATTTTTAGTTAGACCTAAGTTGGTTATCTTTGATAGGTATACGACTAGCTTATCACTAATCTTGGAATCAGAACTAAGATGTTGGCCTCTGTGGACATTCCACACTAGATTGCTAACTGGATCACTTATCTCTGGGCTCTCGCTTGTGACGGATCCCCAGCTACTGAATTTATGACTATTCTCTGGACTATATGGATCGCCAGGAATAAGGCCAAGTTCGAGGGCTTACCACCATCGGGTTCGGGGATCATGGCTATTCTTAGAGCTCAACAAAACGATCTTATTTGGAAGGTCTCTGATTTGGATTTGGCTACCTCACCTGATCGAGCAGATGGTTATTGCACAAAAAATAGAAATCCTATCATTATCATTAGATCCAGTGGAGATTGCAATGTGATCTCCATAAAAACTGATGGGGCTTGGAAGAATCTTAGTAAAGCTGGTGGAGGTTGGATTGCTGTCTTGGATGATAAGATTTGTGTGACCAAGGGGTTCTCAAGCTTCCGTGCTGCCTCCCCCCTTCATGCCGAAGCCCTTGCAATGCTTCATGCTACTCTATGGGCTCTTTCACATGGATATATCCATATTCATCTTTCTACAAACTGTCTATGCCTTGTTCAGCAAATTGGTGGTATGACGAATGTTTCACTTGAAATTTGCAGGAAAGCAGCTCAAATTCACAATACTTTCGCTCTTTTCCACTGTGTTTCTGTATCGTACATTCCTAGATGTTTAAACAAGGATGCCCATGGATTAGCGGCCATGGGTATCAAGAACTAGTGACCCCTTTTCTTTCTTGGCTGACAAAAAAAAAATCTCTTTTAAGTAACAATAACGAATAAATCTAGGACTACACTACTTCGGACTCGAAGAATTGATAGATGAACCGGTTAGTACGCAAGGGTGAACGAAGTAGGTGGAGTAATGCAACTCAAGCATGGTCAACAAGAGGAGGGTGAGGCAACCAAAGCATGGTCCCCTCCTCTCTTCCCAAGACCTTAAAACGACCAAATCGGGTAAGAAGCATGCATGCCATGCATGTGAAGTAACCGAAGCACATCAAGACAAGTCTTGGGCGCGACTCCAAGACCACGGACCACCAATTGTACCCCTTAGCTAATGTGCTTATTCTTATAGGTAGAGCAATCTAGGACGTTCATTTTAGCTTCATCTACACCGTTGCTTGTAACCTTAGGAGGCCTATATAAGGAGCTCATTATGCTTTGTAAGAATCGGCCGTTTATGAAGGAAAATAAAACTTTGAGGAGTTGAACTCTCTCCACAAATTCTTTCACAAAATCAGAGTTTAGTGTAAGGTTAGGTCTAGTTAATCTTCTAGGGAATAGACTAGTCACCTAAATAGCGTTGTTGGCTTAAGCAGACTTGGGTTAATAGCGTGATTGAGTTTTGAACCATTTTTGCTCGAGTCTAGGATTGGTTTAAAGCACACAAAACCAACTCGTCCAAAGGGTAAGGGTGGGTTGTTTATATCTTGTTAGCTCTCATTGTTTGAGTGTTAACCCCATAGTTTACACTCCATGACCTTTGTGACCTCATAGGTGTCCCATTTTCCTTGGTTTGACACAAGAATAATTGCAGGAGGGAGGATCTGATTGGATTAATTAAATAATATAAAATATGCATTTATTAATTAGAAAGTGGTAAATAATGAGGTTGATGACCTAAAGTCATGACCTTGGAAGGGTGTAGATGGGTGAAGATAAATAAAGTGAAATTAAAAATAAAAATTTGTGGTGACCAAATTAACTTGACATTTGCTTGGGGATGTTCTAACAACCTGACCCACCACTTGTGAATTATTATTGATGAACAATGTGTTGGATTACGAGAGAAACACAATTTGTACAAATTTATTATACATTAACTAAAATAAAATTATTCAGATCAATATTACAGAAAAATAATATTTTAAAATATAGTAATATGATATTCTAATGGATTACACAATATTTGCACATGTACCTACGATAAATCATCTCGATGGTCCTGTTATCATAATAACCTTCTAAAATATGAACGCAATATCATTGACTTAAATATTAGTATGATAAGTATTGATGTTTAGTAGGAAGTGTTATGACTATTAATCTCGAAAGATTATGACTTGTAAATTGTGATAATATAAATGTCCGTACATTCAACATCTCTCTCGTGTTTAATCAAGCTTAATGGATCAATCGATAGAGTCATTTTCATCACTCATTGTCTTTTAGAATTAGGTGGGATTTCTATATTATTGCAAATTACATTACAATTCTCACTTGACTCACTTTCCATGAAATAACAAAAGTGTGCGGTAGTTCATACTTCATACTGCCTACTTCATTGCTACTCCAGTCATAATAAACCAGTCATATAGTATACACTCCAAGAAATACGTGCATTATCGACCGACGAAAAATTTGTCGCTGAAATACATTACCGACCGCCAAATCGTCGGTATGTGTTAAGTAGTCGGAATTTTACCAACCGACAGTCAATCCGTTGCCAAACGTGCAAATCGGTCGGTAATTTGAAACATTACCAACCGATTGTATAGACTTACCGCCCAATTTTGTTGTAGTTGGTATCATTATATATTTACCGACCGATAAAATTTTAAATTTTAAAAAAGCTACTCCGTATTTAATACAACGTCCCGACTGCAGTTTAAAATTACCGGCCGACTAGTCGGGAGGTGACGAAATCGACATTACCTTCAACGGTACTCATACACAATTAATTTCTTTTGTAATAACAAAATTAGAAAATCTGAAAACCCTCGTCCCCCATATCAACCCCTTCGCCCTCCGCGCTGCTGCCGCCGACCTTCTTGCTGCCGCTCGACTACACTGCGCCGCCCCCTTTCTAATTTTTTCTTAAAATCCCTAATTTGATAAAGGTATGATTCTTAATTATTTTTTTGTCTTAGATTGTTTAAAAAGAGTTCATTGATGTTATTCTTTATAATTTTATGTTGTATGGGATGAATTTCTGAACGTCAATGTTCTTACTTAAATTGGGGGTTTTATATGGAAATTTATGATGTTTTACATGTTTATTTTGCTAGAATTAGGGTTTAAGAATGTATTTTTGGGATTTCATTGTTGAATTTTGCTCAAAGTGATGAACTTTTCTGGGTTTTCCAGGAATTTATGGTGTTCTACATGTTTGTTTTGCTTGAATTAGGGTTTATGAGTATATTTTGGCAATTTTAGATCATTTTATTGCTGGGTTTTGCTCAATAGTGTTGAACTTTTCTGGGTTTTTATTGTTGGGTTTTGGAGAATTTGCCAGTGATTGGGGCGGTGTCGATTGGAGGAGTGATTCTGGCTGGAGGTCACTATTATGTTCTATGTTAGGCATACCAGGAATTAATGTGAGTTTTTTTGGGAGCTTTAATTTGTCTCACCTAATTCAGCCCATTTCAACCTTGTCGATTCACCATGATCAACCTTGTCAACGCTTCATTATAGACCAAAGCCTTAAAATGTTCATAAAGTTGCTGTGGTAGGCACTCCAAGTCTCCAACATTAGCAGACCATGTTTGGATAACATGGATTTTGAGCAATGCCTGTTTGACCTGTCAGTCTTCTGATTATGGTGCTAGGACCAAATTTAGCAAGGGTTTTGGACTATACGCGACGAAAATGATAGGAAAGGGTAGTGTCGCTGTAGAATTAGGGCCTTAGAGGTGATTTATTTACTACTCCCTACTAATTAAGGTGATTTATTTACAAGGTTAAAAAAATTCTTTACTTGGTTTTTCTTTTAGTTTTACGTAGTACCAGTACTTTTTAGGTGATTTGTTTTTAGTTTTACTTTTTAGAGTATATAGCTATGAGTTGACCAATGTGTTTATTTTTTACTAAATATTTCATCTGACTCATATATCGTATTTACCTAGGATATATACTTGAATTGTTATATGAGTCATTAATCGATATATGAGTCAGCTCCATCAGCAAGAAGGATCGTATTTTTCTTTTTTCCTAAGGATTAAGCCAGTGCTAGACGTGCCAGTATTTTTGTCAGAAATATGAAACGCATAATGCATGCAATAATTTTTTATATATGCAAATAAATGCTTCTTCCTTGTCTCTTAAGATTAATCATTAAAGACTTGAAAGTAAATGATTTGCACCCAACCATAGACATTAGACTTAATTTAATAATTAAGGTCATAGACTTGCTTTATATACACATAGTTGATAGATCCTATACTCCTATCCTATAGTGGAGGCGGATCAGGATCACCAAACGAACTGTTTGAATTTTTGAAACACTACCCCTTTGGATAGTACTACCAGTAATAATGTACTAGTATAGTATGATCACCGATTTGAATTGGTTTGGATGTAATCTTGGCATTAAGGTTGGTAATGCTAGAGTTATCCTTTTAGTATATAGGGGATTTTTGTCCACAAATTGTTATTTGTATAGTTATATCCCGAGTTCACGACTAATGTTTTATTAATCTGTAAAAATAATCAATCGTAAAGAACGAAAATATTAATATTACTCCCTAGTATAATAAAACAGGCTCGTTAATTAAATTTGTACTCCCTCCTAATTTGTACGAGTAATATTTTCTTTCCTCTTATTTATTTATTTATTTATTTATTGTACTTTTAATCCATTATTCTTTTTCCTTTCAATACTATTTATTACGGAGTCCTCTATACGGAATACCCAAGTAACGCAACGTTATCATCTTTCCACTTATTTTCGTGCCAAAAAAGGAAAGTGAAAAAACGAAGGAAAAAGAAAAGAAAAGGAGGGAGTAATAAAACACGGCCAGTTTAAACCAACCTCAATCTGATTCAGCAAACCCTAACAGAAAAATTGGCCACGCACTGCCGCTGACGCCACCACCTAGCCGCCGCCGCTACGACATACCCCCTCTCTCCCTCTGTTCACCTTATCTCCGATTCCAGGCACGCTCCTTTTTTTTGCGATTAATTTGTTTCATAGTCTTTATGTTTCACCTAATTTAGGTCGTAACTCATGAATTATCGCTTGAACTTCTTAATTGAATTGAATTTTTTTGATTGTAGTGGGTTAGGGTTTCTCATAAGTTGGGAGTTTTTAGCCAATTAAGCTTGTATATACATGCACTGATGTACTACATTGTCATTTTAGTGTGTGGTTTATGAAATTTTTGGGGTTTATCTGAGCTTTTTGGAGGGATGAATATTTCTCTAGTTAAATCTGTGTTTTTCAGGTTATTCTTGTAGTAGTAGATAACATGGCTGCCATGGCCACCCGGCAAACAGCAGCAACAGGTAATGTGAACGCTTTCAAGTATGCGGAGTCACGGTCTGCTGAAGTGCAATCCCTCCAGTCAATCATCTCAAACCGCCTAAATAATGATTTCACTACGCGCCGCAATAAGCGTCGACGTACAACTAGCTTCGCAACTAAGACAGGCCGCCGGAGTAAGCAAAAAACCTCCAGGAAAGTTCGTAGGAGGATTGAGCTTCAGAAGAATCCGGAAGAGGGCTTTGTTGTTTCTGGAGATGGTACCAAGAGGCTTAGAACTCATGTTTGGCATGCCAAGAGATTTACGATCAACAAATTGTGGGGCTTTTATCTTCCTCTAGGAGTACACGGGCCTGGAAGGGGATCCCGGTCTCTTCTCAAGTGCTACCACCAAGGTGCTCTTATTCATGATGCCTCCTTCTACACTGTTGTCCTTTTAAAGGCTTCTCAGGAAGCATTGTTGTCTGTTTTAAATCAAATAATGATGCCTTCTCCTACCCATTATTCTCAAAGCATACTCTCTGGAGATTCTTTTGAAACTGCCATGGTTAGTTTGTTTTCTTTTTGCTTGCTCTTACATTTTGATACAGAGTATTCCTATTCCCTATCAGATTGCATGATCATCTTTTTTCTGCCTCATCTGCAGCTTCATCATGCTGAACAATACAAACCAATTTGCCCTGTCACCTATCTGTGGCGCCCATTTCATCAAGAGAAAACGGATGAAGAAACTGAATCATCCCTCTCTGATATCCGTCACGTCTGGCTGTGGATGCATCCCTCAGCTTCTGCTGAAGGTCTTGATTGTATAAAACTTGTTTGCCAAAACATGGTGAGTGTTCTTTCTGCCCTTTCATTCTCTAGGCCAACTAGGGTGTTGGCTGATTGTTTGTTACCTTGATTTGATATTTGTTCTACGTGACATTCAGATGAACAAGACAGGTGTGTTGGTTGATTGTGTTTCCCTTGATGGGCAACTTGGTAGAATCGATGTCATTGGAGGCGGAGCTTTTCAAATTCTTCAAAAAATATTGCATCCTCTTACTGTGTAAGTGTAAGTCTTCTGTTGCTTATGCTTAAATTTTAAATTCTATCCACATGAAATAAACTTGCCAACTACGCCTGACTCTGCAATCGTAATTACTGCAGTCGCTCTGAAAAGTCTTGGAAATTGAAGAGTTGTTCAAAGAAAGAGCAAACAAATGGATGTGTGCCCATGCAGAGCAACATCTTTGAAAATGAAGAAAACTTTCCGCCCCATGCAGCTTTATCTCTTAATGTTGTTGACCCGCGTCTCTTATCTACCAAGGCAGCTGCTGCTATTCCTAATGCACGTTTAACAGGAGATCTACACGACTTATCGGAGGACACAGATAAAGATAGCCCTGTGGGTTGCCAGCATGAAAAGGAAGATGCAGTTTTTAACTTGCAGCCACGAAATGAAAGCGATTCCTCTGACTTGTGGGTTTCCACTGGAATGGTTCAACCACCCATGGAAGATCACCTTCTCTGTCAGGAGAGACATAAAAAATCAATGGATTTCTTTTGCCTGAAAGATACATCTTCAGTAAAGTCTTCATCAACTACGGATAACTTCTCAACATCGTGCCCGATTATGCTGATGAGACACAGCTACAGATCAGGCCTTCTGAAAGGGTACCCTTCTTTTTACACTTTTATTTTATTTTATATTTTATTTGGTACAAGTAGTTATTTATTTTTTGAGGACAAATTATGTGGTTTTGATCCTGTTGATCTTCAATGCAACTTATAGATAAGGCACATCACTATGAAGTGTCAATATTTTTTTCTTTTATCTCCTTAGTCACCGGACTCACCTTCTTCTCTTTGGCATAGTATCCCTGATGTTTACTACTTTACATGTCAAGCGGTCAAGCCTATTTAAAATCCACGTAAAGGAAATATTGCATAGAATTTTATCTAAAGAAAATACAAACTTGTGCTTTGTACTTTCTTACATTGGTTCGCCTTGCTCCTTTTTAGTCCGTGTTTGGAATCATTTCTATATAATTTCTGGCCATAATCTTGCGGAGTATTTGCACAGTACTTTAGAAAGTATATGATCATTTTTTCTCACAATGTTTTTTAGATACACCTCCTATGCTTGTTCCTTCTCCTTTGTTATGGTTCAATAGATCCTGGTTCCTTTAGCATTTATATTTCCACCTTTGCTGGTGTACTTAACTGTATTCTCCATCACTCATCTTTCAGATGGTCTATTGTACTCCCTATCAGCTGGGTTAAAGCTTTCTGGATTCCACTCGTTTCTCGTGGAGCTCAAGCCATTGGTTTGAGGGAGAAGCACTGGATTTCTTGTGATGTAGGTGTATCCCGTGTCATTTAAGCCTTTCTGGTTATCTGGTATAAATCGTATAATATTTTTCTTTGAGTTTCTGATTTTTGCCTTGCAGGTAGGCTTGCCATATTTTCCTTCAGATTTTCCTGATTGTGGTGCATACTCTAGCTTTATGGCAAATAAAGCTGAAGCTGTTGAGCAAACTATGGATTGTTGCCGACCTGCCTTGAGACCATTTAAAGTTCCAACGCTACTTCCTTGGAATAGCAGATTCTTTACTTTCAATGATGGTGTCGGACAGTCATTTCCAATTGGACTTTCTTGTAATACAGGGTTGAATGCAGATCATTCAGTAGATCAGTGTGCAGAGTCACATGATGTTCCACCTAATGATGTATGTGAAAGTTCGGTGGCAAGGACTTATATAGAGCTGAATGCTTTCATACAGAAAATATCTGGTGACCATATACTTCTATTCCCTAAGGGACCAAATATTGACGACGTCTCTTCTTGTATGATGAATGAAAACAAAATTAGCCAGGCTTCTGGTGCTGTTCTTTTGGCTCGTGAAGCTAAACGACTTTGTTACCTCCGAGTTCTTGTGCGTGCTTTCAAGGAAGGTGTTTTTGAGGAGGGAGCGGTTATTTGTGCTCCTCATTTTTCTGACATATCATTATGGACCTCCAGGTACTTCCATGCAAACTATTTTGAAATTTATTATCTAAGTTCTCATATCCAGTTATCTAGTAAGACTTGCTTTACCCATGCTCCCAAAGAAAACTGATGCGTTCTCTCATGAATTTTCTTGAAATTAACTTCTACCTGTTCTTTGACTTTAATTGCCATGTTGGTGAACCTCCCAGGTCAGAGAATAACGAGAGTCTTCATCTGCCTGATGCTTTTGTGGGTTCTTGCTTCAAAGAGCAATCCCCTGGTAAGTGGGATTTTCATATGCCCGAGGATGCTGCTGCTAGGGAAGCTTATAGAAGACCGATAGGCTTTGTCACCACAGGATTTGTACGAGGGAGGTTTGTACATTTTTCTCTTTGCTTGCTTGTCAGTTAAGTTTTTTTCCCTCCCCATTTTTTGGTGATTTGGAGCCTTAGATGCTCCCATACCTGTGTGGCTAAAATGATGATAATTGATTTAAAATCAGGAGATAATATGTAAAGGAACAAAGGAAGCATGTTGAATTGTTGATAACGTTAGTCCACTCTCACGTCTCAAGCACATCACAACTTACAAAACACTTAAAATAGGAAAATGATATCCATAATGGTACATTCATTTGGACCCTCATCTTCGTTTCAAAGATTGCCCAGTCTATCACTCTTTCCCACACGCTTTTTAGTTACTTCTAGAATATAGGGCACATTGTCTCTTTCAAAAAGCTCAAATTCCTGTTTTCTTCAGATCAAGGATGGTAATACGAGTATTTGTTACTGAAAATTTGTTCAATTTTTCAACTTTCAGCAAGAAACCATCAGCTATAGGCCTTTGTGAAGCCATACTTGTTGCGCGGCTTAGACTTGATCAGTGGAGTCAAACATCTGCAAAGAAGAGACGAAAAGAGGTATTTGTACTGGTCAGAAATCTGAGGTCGACTGCATATAGACTTGCCCTGGCCACCATTTTGTTGGAAGAGCAAGACGATGATGTTGAATCCTTTTGATTTGGGAAAGCCTTCATGCTTTTCGTTTTAAAGGAGCTCCAACTTTGTCGAAGCTATAAGAAAGGAATTTATTTTTTGGTTCAAGGAACCATATCTCGATATGGGAGATTACAATGTTAACTCGATATGACTTCACCGGCTAAGTTAGTAATAGTTGCACTCATGCTCAGAATCGCAATCCTTCACATCTGGCATGAGATTTTATGAATTGAATCTGCTATGAAGTGAGAAGAAACTGAGATCAATCGAGTTAATTATTCCTGGAAAAATGGTTATAGGAGATCTGGTAATATTGTTACTACCACATCTAACTTTGAACACAAGATGTACTCGCTCATTTATTCGAACATTGTTCAGACTTCAGAGGATAAACATTATTCAGTAGTCAATAAAAATAGATTCAATTGCGAAGCAGTTTTGTTTTGGTCTGAAATCTGTCTACCTTTTCTTTAGAAGTTCATTCACTTATTTGGACATGTTGTATCCATTACTGAACTCTCTCTTCAAGTGACAAAATCGACAGTTCAACACAAAAAAACAGGAAAAAAACGCCCACCGTGGGGCTCGAACCCACGACCACAAGGTTAAGAGCCTTGCGCTCTACCAACTGAGCTAGACGGGCTTGTTGGTTTTTACTGTGTCTTTAGTGTATTAATATTTGTGAATATGAACCCATTGCCCAATCAAGAGAAACCTGTAATGGAAATGGCACACTGACTGATCAAGTGATCATCCATGTTTGAGCTGAATGGAGCTTCCATAATCCTACTCTACTCAAGTTTTTTTTACAACTCCGTATTGAAATTTGCAATGGATGGTTAAGAAATCACAATAAAAAGAAACTATTAGTATGTATAATCATTTTGAATTTTTTTTAACGGAATATCATATTTGAAACTTTTGTGTTAGTAAATGAATAAGATCATCTTATCCGCCAATGTTTTCTTTTGTTATTCTCCTACATAAAAATATCCATCCTCCAAAATTTTCATAATATCTCATATAAAATTCCTTATTCAAATACTTACAATTATTTCTATGAATCGGTTGGGTTGTAACTGTGACGCCAAGACGTATCTTGTAACCTAATTTTATCCAAAAAACTCGCGTTCTATTGCCCCAATCTTAAGGTGTTGGAGTCATACCGGAATAATGGGTTTGACTTTGAGCAAGTATACCAAAGAGTTACCAACTCTTCTCCCTCTAGCTCTATTTGGCGAGGCATAGAGTGGCACACGTCGGGAGTTGATAGCCCTATTATGCAATTAGTCTCATGTGATGTGATACAGTATCACAACAATTGTCTTTTTTGTGATCCAGTCACGAACTTGTCTATTCTAACATAAAAACGAATTAAATAATATATCGAAAAAAATGTTTTGAAATTCCTACCTTATTTACTCCGTACTTGTGTATATTTTTTCGATCCGTTATAAATTTTGGACGGATAGCCTAATCAGATTTGCGATTATGAAATGCTCAAAAGCATAAACCCCGGGAATTTAGCTGAACACATATTGGGAGGGCGTGTTGTTTGTATTCCAACTGTCCAACTAAAGAGAAGCAGAAGCACACAAAAAACACAATGGCCACCCTCACCAGAATCCCCACTCCCGTAATTTCCCGAATTCAACGCCGCCACCTCCCTCGCCCTCGCATTTCCCGCCGTTCCTTCCCTCACTTCTCATTTCCAGCCGCCCGATTTCCTCTGCCACTTCTCAACCTCCAACTCGCTGCTGCTACTTCTTCTTCCTCCGTCATTGAAACGACGCCGGTTTGGCCCCTTCTCCTCTCTTCATCTTTCAAATTTTGATTAAGTGAATTGGACTGAACCGAACTGAACGAGGGAGTATGTACAGTAGGTTATTTGATTGATGTGAGAATTGAATATTTGGGCTTATGATTATGATTTGTAGTTAGGGGACGTGAATTTTCCGGAAATTCCGAGTACAAATTTATCGCTGCAGTTACCCAAATCTGAAATTATTATTTGTTGATTTCAAACCCTAGAGCTTTCTGTTAAAGGTTATTAGACCTGTTCAATTTTGTGCTTGTGGAATATTTGAGTCGAGGTCGACTGTAAGTGGGCTTAACTGAAGTGAATTGACGGATGCAAAATGGACTTAATGAGTTGAACTGAGTCATGAACTGAAGTGAGCCGAAAATAGTCAGGTAGGAACAAGGCATCGGGCGTTGGGCATTCATCTGTCATTGTTTTCATAACGACACTCCGCAGCTTCTCTAAGTAGTTGCAGTTGCAGATTCCATAAGCATCTACCTTGAAGTCTAATAAACATCACCGATGTACAGTATTTCGTGAGTTAGGCCCTGTTGGATATCCATTTTGGGGGATGTAGGATCCTATGTTTTAAGCAAGTAATGAGTTTTTTGTTTGTTTCACTTGTTCATCCTCAGGAGAATGTTTCGACTGTGGAGGAAATCAATGCAAATAAGAACATTTTAGGTTGTCCCATATGCTATGACCCGTTGACATGGACTGATGATTCCAGTTTATCAATGTAAGTAGTATTAGAAGCTGAGAACCGAAGTTGGATGTAGCATGTGCAAATTACAATGTCATTTAAAAAGAAAACTTAATTTTTCGTGAGAACTTTATGTGTTTGAAAATGTTTCAGCGAAACCATCTCTGGCGCTACCCTACAGTGTAGTACCTGCAATAAGTCGTATTTTGGCAGAGAGTCGCATTTCGATCTTACTATTGGTAGTGGTTCCAAGAACTACGTTGAATCAATGGCACCAGTAACAGAGTTTTTCAGGTGGTGTTTCATGTCACTGTGTCTGCTCGTTTTTTGTTTTGTGTCATTGCCGTTTACATGAGTAGAAGCCACGAGATAATTGTTTAGTTTCTTGTTGCAGTTTGCCAGTCATGTCATATATATACGAGAGGGGTTGGCGCCAAAATTTTGGGTTGGGTGGTTACCCAGGCCCTGATAGAGAGGTGATTTCGTCACTGCTTCTTTTTTATATTCTCTTAGCTTAGTTTAGTTAGACGAGGTTGTAGGAACTATTTTAGTTAACTTCTGATCTTTGGTAGCTAAATCTTATCATAGATGTATAAGAACTGCATTTATCTGACAGACTTAGCAATATCATTGCATTCTAGGATACAATTCGGTCATCTCCGTGCAGCTTGATTAGTGCCCATCATGTATTCGCAACATGGCTTTTGAACCAAACACGCTACTAAGTCTGTATCATGTTGCCATGTCACGTGTATCCATGACGGGTGTACTATGAATTTGGCTGCCCTGTGCATTTGCTTTGTGTCTCTTTGGATAAGAAAGAAGGCAATCGCACATACATTACATTTGGCTGATTTTATTGGTTGCAGTTTGAAATGGCAAAAGAGTACTTGAAGCCAGTTTTAGGTGGGAACCTTATTGATGCTAGCTGTGGGAGTGGGGTATTTTCAAGACGCTTTGCTAAGAGTGGATTGTTTTCTCTCGTTGTTGCACTAGACTACTCAGCAGCAATGTTGCAGCAGTGTCTTGAATTTGTTAAGGAAGATCCAGACTTTCCCAAAGAGTAAGAAGTCATTTTTGCATTGTTAGTTCACGCCTTTAACATCAATATTCTATTATTGCCGACATACTCATTTTCCAGATGTTATTAATTTGGCCTGGTATGTAATCCTCTTTGTTTGTGAACAGAAAATTAACCCTAGTCAGAGCTGATATCTCTAGACTTCCATTTGTTTCTGGCACCATTGATGCTGTGCATGCCGGTGCTGCATTACACTGCTGGCCTTCACCTTCCTCTGCTGTAAGCATGAGTTCTTATGTGATTTTGTTTACATTGCATATGTAGCAGTTAATGCTAGGTAATCCAAATTAAAGTAGATTATCATGCTCCGAGTTAAAGAGTCCTGGGAAATTTGTTAGCAATGATGAATTTTTGATTGATAGTAGCATACAATGCCCAATAAGCTAGGTAAAAATGACAAACATTTATAGTTAGGGATCAGCCATCCCCAACAATTGGAGCTTTCAATCCGCTGAACACAAATGTATATATGTATATTTTTTAATCTATCACTTACGTAAATCATCCTATGAGACGGTCTCACGGTAACTATATTGTAAGACCTCTCTCATAGGTGGTGATCACAACTTAGTTGCAAATATGTTTTTTAGTGTCTCACAATAACTTCAGGCGAGGCAGTCTTACAAGAGTATCACTTAACATACCTTGTTATGGCATCAACTGTATTTTAGGTTGCCGAAGTCAGTCGAGTGTTAAGGCCCGGGGGAGTCTTTGTTGCTACGACTACTATTGCTGATGGCCCTTTTGCACTGCTGCCATTTAGGAGCAATTTTGCCGAGGTAAATCAGATCGCTCTGAAATGGGAGTTGAAGTGTTGAACTTCGACGTTTAACAAACTGCTCGTAGTTTTACAATTAGAATCGTTGTGCTGTGTGGAACAATTAAATATGTGCTGATTTAGTCTTCTTTGATGCATGTGTAGTACTTACAACAATATTCAGGATCCCGCGTTTTCCTGTCCGAACGTGAGCTTCAAGATCTCTGTACAACATGTGGTCTGGTGGACTTCAGATGCACAAGGAATGGGCTATTCGTTATGATCTCTGCTACGAAACCAGATAAACTTTGAAATTCCTGAGTAGTTTCGATTGCTCTATTTACGGTGGTGTCGGCATTTACACTGTCCGTTGCTGATATGTTGGTCTGTTGGATGAATGGGGCTGTAGGACAATTAGAATTTGACCAGGCTGTTCTGTAATTCCAACTGTGCATAATACTTGTATAGGAATATACAAAGAAATCTTACTATCTACACAAATTTGTAACACTTACATTTGATATTGAAAATTAATACTACTCCTACACATTTGTCCAGGAGTATTATATTTTCTCTAGATATCTTATTAACTTGAGCGATTTTGATCATATTATGCTTACTTACACCAGCTGAAAGCATGCACACTACTGAGCTAGAAGAGTCGACTCAACTTGTCAAGTGATCTATTCCGAAGACTGTTTGCCACTGCAAAGCTTGTAACTCTGGTATGTGCCTAATAACTCTGGGTTTTCCTTGTTCATCATTTAAATGGAAGATGCATCTTTGCTCTATATGCCCATCAGGCTATCATCATCATCATCATCATCATCATCATCATCATCATCCTTCAATTCGCGTACATCAATATGTCACCCATGTTTACTGAATTTCCTCGATTTATGGAAGTTTTGTTGATGAAGCCTTAATCTTGTCTTTCTTACGAGTATTAGTTATTTCCTCCTTCCCAGCTTTTAATAGTGAGAAATCCGTTTTTGGTATTGATCATTGTTCACCGTTGATATTATAATCCTCCAAACTATGATGTCTTAGCCTCTTACACTCTGTTTTCTCCTGCTAATTATTTTTAGCCCACCTCATTTGAACTAAGTTCAACTCACTTCAAATCGGTTTAGTTCAGTGCCATCCAATTAAGTCCACTTCAACTCGTAAATCACAAGTATGAGATTATAAAATCCGTGTGCATGGAGAAGAATAGTACGAGTATAAAATCACAGAAAAAACGGGGATAAGAGGCGGCTTTGAAAGTTGGGAAGGCGAAAGAGGGTGAGAAAGTGACTAATTAACAAAGAAGGGGTTCAAATGATGAACGTGAAACAGCTGGTTGCCTTTGCATTGCATGGGGGCACTAATCACCATCACTTAACTCACTAACAACTTGGATTAGTGTAGTCTCTTCCTTCACTTGTCAATTATCCCTTCTCTTGTTAAGCCGTTGCATCCACCATCTAAGTTGCCAGCTCTTCTTACTTAAATGCGTTTTGGCCCTATTTACAATCGATCTATTCCTCTTCTTTGGGACGAACATATTCGTTTCGTCATTTGAATGAGTCTAAATACTACCCCTCCTAGTTGATTTTATCCTCCCTCTTTTTTTTTGCACAAAAATTAAGAAGAGAATAAAGAATTGATAAAAGTAAGAAAATGTGGGGTATAAAGTAGAAATATGGTGGGGGGTTTGTGAGTAAAAGAAAAAATAAAGAATTGAAGAAAGAATAAAAAATTGATTAAAGTACAATCCATAAATAGAAAGAGGAAAGATTGTTGAACTAGAGCAAAAAAGGAAAGAGGAAGATAAAAAAAACTATGAGGGAATACCAAGTACTCCATAATACTCCGTATGATGATTGATGGTAAGGATAAATTTTTGTTAATCCCTAAGCAATTATCTTACCAGATTGGCATGTGATAGGCCGTTTCTTGAAATTAAGACCAATATAATCGTTTTAAATCAGAACTAGTTTGCTTTATGACAAATTAACTGTCGTATTGTTATGACAGGTCAAATATTATCCATTTAGACAAGTAAGAACAAAACATTGTTCCCAGAGTGTTTTTTTCTATCCAAATGAGTCTGTTATAATAATAAGACGCATATCTCCATCATATTGTGATATACTATAGACTGATATAGATTCAAGTGCTTTGAGCTCCTCTACTCAAACCAGGGAGTTGAGAGTTCGATTATCATCTGTGACTTTATTAGTCGTTCTTTCGAACAAAAAAACTACTCCTTCCGTCCATAATTTATCGTCCCACACCATTATGCACAGAAAATAAGAAAAATGTATATAATGTTAAATAAATGATGGTGGGCCACAATTAATGGTTAATGTATTAATTAATTAATTAATGTAGGTATGATGATAAGTGGGTCATTGAAAGTTTAATTCAATGGTATTTTGGTAAATAAGATAGACCAACAAGGATATTTGGGTAAAAAAGGTAGGATGAAAAAGGAAAGTGAGGGAATGGGGCAATAAATAATAACCTACCCAAAAAGGAAAGCGGGACGATAAATTATGGAGGGAGTAATATTTCAAAAGATGGAGTTAATAGCTATGTCCAAAATTTTGATATTTTCATAAAGATAATTTTTGGTAATTACGAAATCACAAATTTTGAGAGAGATGGTCTCTTAATAACTTGTGAAATTGTGGATGCAAATTATTAGATTAGAGATATAATTTCTCCAATAATTGTGTATTATGGGTATTAAGTGCGTGGTGTACCATCAATTTGTTGTTACGTGGAGACGTTGCTAAAATGTGTTCGTGCATTATTGATAAGAAGGTCTGGTACAAATAGTCCATCATACGATGAAACTCTTTGGTAATCCGTACTTGCATATTTGAATGCTCAACTGTTTTCCCTGGCCCGCAAATAACTCATCTCCTAATCTCAAATTCTGAATTCGATTAGTTGGTACCACACATTTGCCTATACATATTCAATTCATTATTATTCACACTACTTTCACATTTCTTTTGGATTGGATAAGTCGATAATTTAATACGAAAACTTATAGAAGACGATATCTCAATAACGTTAAGCAAACATTTCTCCCACAATAAGTATTGGTATTTTTATTTTCAGTGTTATGTCTTCCACTAACTTAGTGTTCGTCGATGTCTCGATCAAGAAACTTACTTGGGAAGCAATTGTGAATTGTTACTAACTTAATACACTTTTTCTTATTCGTAGGGGGATAATAACGTCAAAGGTCAAAAATGCTCGTGATACTCATTTTCTGAGAATGTTAAGTAATCATTAATTACAAAATTGATTGTTTTCTTTGATATTAATTCCAACCTTAATTACTTGTTCTACTATCTTAATCCGTACTTAAATTAGTTTTTTTTTTTTTTTTTGAGGTTCGTACTTAAATTAGTTTGGTCCCTTTTCATTAACCCAAAAATAATAAGGCATTCCGTACACTATAATTATGGAGCATAAGATAAGAATGACAAACAAGATAAGAACTAAATATAGTAGAAGACACACATCCCTAATCCATATCTTAGCTTTCTAATTGGTCTCTAAATCTCTCAATTATTAATTTTACTGTATTATGAAATGGATCCAAATCAACCCGTTTACCAGCGAGACAATTTGTATCTCAAAAATGAGTCATGCCATGATGAGACTTAATTCTTAAATGAGAATTAGCTACTTAAACTCAAAAGGCAATTGAATTGAATTGAATTGGATCAAGTTGTGTCTAATTGTGTTGCAGCTGTAGATGTCTTTTTTTGGATTGGTAAGCATTTGCATTAGAGTTAATAATTGTGAGGTACGTAATTAAGTCTGTTGAAAGGGGGGCCATGTCTGCCATTATTGGTTCCATAAAAGTTGAAGCACACAAATGCATTTAAGAAATACTCACAGTAAAAACGTCAAACTTAATTAATGGTGGATGTAGTCAGTAGTCCATCTAGGCATGTAGCCTCGTCGGCCAACCATTTATTTACGACTATTTTTTTTAGATTTTCAGCGCGGTCTTATATTTTTCACTTTTTTATATGGTACTCTACCTTTTTTTTTTATGTCTATAATTAATTAACAAGTAATTGAGCTTAATTCAAGTGTTATCATTTTATTTGACAATATAACGTCAAAAATATAATCCATTTAGATTCGGAGTATAACTGCAAACACGTACAAAATTGTTAGTTTAAGTTCAATTATCGGTTAATTAGGTATATTAAATGACGTTTAATTTTTAATCTTGAACATAAAAAGGTACGGAGTAATTTGTTGTCAAAACTTAACAGAAAAAAAGTTTAGGGATATCAATAAAGATAATAATAAAGTTTAGGGGCACCAAAGGAACTTTTAGTAAAGGACAAGGGTACCACGTATACATTTAAAAATTGTAGGGTACAAGGTAGAAAAGTAAAAAGTCCAGGGGTACCACGTAGAATTTTTTTTTTTCTTTGTCGTGGTTGCGGATATCAATTAACATAGTTGGTAAAATCATGATAGATAATAATCGTGATTTGAGGTTTGAATCTCATTAGGCGTCAGCTTCATGATCTGTCTTATAGCTTTCCTTGTAAAAAGATACTTTTGTCGCTGTTGGGATAAGCACGATGAAAGCTTGGGGTGAAGTTATTGGTAGCTTTGAATGAATCTTGTATTAATTCATGCGAGTTTTGTCGGACAAGACTATTACTAATAATTTACCAAAGTCTTAATAGAGTCGTAAGTCAATTATTTAAAATCCAAGACTCAATTTAAGGCTCGTGTAACATGTTGACACAATTTTCTTGGGATATCATCCAACAAATGACTTGATATGACTAAATCATTTGTTGTTTTTTTTCTAGAAGTTGCTAGAAAAATTAGAGTAAATAGTTAAGACTAAGGGTTTGGGTTGTGGATAATGATTTCGGGGATAATAAAACTAAAATGAACTAGAATTGGAGAAGAATGATGCTTGGTTGTGACATTTTACGAGGTAAAAAAAAGACAGGAGGGATGAACAATTGTTGTCATTGGGGAGTAATGTATTACTTGGGGTGGAGGGGAGTAATCTTTCCCCTCCAAATAGATTAGATCATCCTCATTTTCTCAATTTTCGCTTAACATTATCACTATTCTCCGTCATTTTTTAGTTCATTTTTGCTCTATTACTCCCGAAATCATTACACTCATCCCAAGCATGAGATAAATTATATAGTCTGAAGTATAAAAATAAATTTATTTAGTGAAGAACTGATGTGACATAGTTTTTTCAAGACTGAGCAGATTAGAGTTTTATTAGTAATATTACCAATGATTTTAATCAATAATTTAACTTTGCATCAACAATTTAGTCAATTATGAGTCGAAATTTATTCGTAGGGAATATATAATTAGATTCACAGTAGAAACTACTTTATTGATCGATACACTATCATTTTACCAGGTCAATATTTGCCAACTCCAAAATTTTCAGATTTTACTCAGTAAGTCACAATCTTGCCATTGTGGGGATAAGCATGCATGGTCAAAAGCTAAAGAGGGTTTTGTAGTTTTATACAAGTCGCTCTCACATTTTTAGCTAATGATTAGATCTATGGATCGAAATTTCATATATAATTAGATCCGTAGTAGAAACTATTTTATCGACAGGGATAGCAGGAACATATACAAAAGCTACTATACAAGCTTTAACTTTTTCATTACAACCATTCATGCAACTTGCATTAAATGAAACTATGAAAGAATATGTAGATTACACAACATATGATACCGAAATACACACATATACTTGTTTTTTTTTTACAACATACGGTAATTGGTAAGAGTAGTACAGTATATATGTAGCTAGACCTTGCATTCCACAGGAAGTCCTTGAGGGAACCTCTTAAAATCAGTACAGTAGTTGTAAATCATGTAGTTAGTCTGAACCCATTGAAGCCTCTTTTGGCTGGTGGCATCAAGCTGCTGGTTCATCCAGGACGCCACGGGTGTCGAACCATGGCAAGATGACTGACCATTCGTCCAAACACACGCGTCTGCATTGTAGTTTCTGTAGGCCGCTGTGAATGGCGCCTTTGACCAGTCTGTCTTCACTCGACCGCCTTGGGTCGCCCAGTCCTCTGCGTCCCACAGGCTCGAGTATGCCCTCATTGCTTGGCTATTTGGGTATGCTACTCCTATGTTTTGCATGTTCTTGAATTCTCTGATGGGTGTGCCATCCACTGAAATTCTGTGTTCATACAATGTTTTGGTCAAATTCATGTACTATTCACTATTGAACTTAACTGAGCTGAAACGAAGAGAGTTGAAAATAAGTCGAAAGAGAAGGGGTTTAATTTACATGATTCTTTGGGGATTCCAGAGGATGGAGTAGACGTGGAAGTCGGCAGTGGGGTCGAACCAGAGGCGAAACTGTTGTTCGCGGCCGCCTTTGCCTTGGCTGAATATGTTAGTGTGTAGTGTGTAGGGCTGGCCAGTAACATTACCCAAGAACTCCAAGTCTATCTCGTCGTGTGTCGCTCCTTGGGACGATAACTGTAAATTCACACGATAATTAATTAATCGTCAAACACGTGATTTAAATGATTATAATGACATGGTTTTTACTTTTTAGCTAGCTATCTAGTAAGGAGACTTACATAGTAGGTAGTGACAGTTCCAGCAGAATTGCCAGGTACGAGTTTGAGCTGCATATCAATCTTACCAAACAAGTATTGGCTCCTGGACTGGAATCCAGAGCCAGAGGACTTGTCTAGCGACAACGTCAGAAGCTGACCGTTTTCAAGAATCTTGCCACGTCCATCGCCCCAAGTGAGGTCGATGTTCTGGTAGAAACTAGCGGCAGCAGACGCCGTGTAGGAAGCTAGTAGCAGGAAAATTATTGGTAATGTAGAAGCCATTACTATTAGATTTAAGCTAAGATAGGTTGGTAGCTAGTGTTGTATAGAATGGTGATGTGTAAGAAAGAGTGCATGGGGAGGTATATATATACTAAAAATGATGGAAGGCGGCTGGTGAAGTAATTGGGAAAAGGAAAGGAAAGGAAGTAGGAATGAAGGTTGAGATATTAAGAAGCAGAAACAGCTGGAGTTAAGAAGGCTGCCACTACTTGTAATCTTGTATCTTGAACTTGGTCTATCAGTCGAGTTTGATGGGCTACTTCTCATTAACCTCACACGCCATATATACTTACTGTATCCATCTAGGTATATGTATGTGTACAGTTACTCTCCTGTGAGACCGTCTCACGATAACTTATCGTGAGACCTACTCACAGAAATAAAATAATAATAAAACTAACTAACCTCCATGTGAGAGGTCTCACGATAAACTTATCGTGAGACCGTCTCATATAAGAATTTGTGGTATGTGTATGTGTATGCCAATGTAAAAGGGAATCGTGTCCGAGTGTCTGGTCTAGTAGTCACCGTAGCTTTGAATAGGTTGTGTCCTAATGACTCATTTGACACCAAAAAAAAGAATGGGAGAAGTTTGATTGAACCCTTGGTAGAATCTCGTAGTAGAACCATTTTTCAAAATCTCGAATCTAAACTCAATCGTACGGACTCGAATTAGATGCGTCGTTGATCCATTTCGACTCGATATTGATTTTTTTTTCTTAGTTTTTGTTAGACATTTAAAATTTTACATAAACTTTTAAGACATTGGGATAATGTCATTGTTACAACGTTTGAAATTTTGTTAGCATCTTTGAAAATAGTGTTTGAACGACTTGGTCTCATAGTATAAAACAGTCTTATTAAACAATTTGGAACATTCTAAATTGGATCCATTTTCATCCGTACTGTCAAATATGTGAGGTCTAAACTAGGCGTCTAGTACTCTTGAAGTCCTTCTGGTTAGACATACATCTCCTAAGGTTGAATGTGGGAGCAGAGCCCTACGAACAAATCATCAATACGAGTACTTTTTAATTAGGTGTGGTATTCCTTGACTATTTCTTGATCAATGTATTACCCATGTTCTAGTAATACATATCCACCATGGCTTCGGCTAACTTAATCCATCACTCTTTTTAACTGGTTACTCCCTCCGTCTCATTGAATACAGAGTAATTATCTACTCCCTCCAAATTCTTAATATTGACACCTTTGGATTTTGAGGGAAAAATAAGAAAAGAGAAATGAATGACTCAAAAAAGAATGAAGAAAGAGAGAAATTGGTGCATAAATCCGTAAATGTGAAGTGTGAACCACACATTTATAACCTAAAATGGAAAGTCAGTAAAAAAATCAAACTCAACCCAAAAAAGAATACATGTCAATGATAGGAACTCGGAGGGAATATTTCTTTTTATGTGATGGCTTGTTTGGGGACTAGGAATTGAAATTAAATTCCAAATTTGAGATCATTCAAGTGTTTGAGAAAACCAAGAATTTGAAATTGGATTTGAGATGAATTCCATACCAATTCCAACCTTGTTTAAATTTGACTTTCTCTCATTTCAATTCCGTCACTATTCAATTTTTTTTTCCGCGTAAATCTAGTCGGAATATATTTTTTTATTAATTTTTGTCCCTAAATGAAAATATACATTTTCATCAGGGAAAAAAATTCAAAAATTAATTTTTTTTGACCTCAACCCGGCTCCGCCCAGCCCAATTTCAATTTCATGGATACCTAAACAACATTTTGGAATTGGAAATGGAATTGAACGTCAATATTTCAATATCTAGAATTAAATTCATGAAAATGAAAATAATTTTATGTTTTCAAATACTCCCTGAAAAGATTTTAAACATAGATAACTATTTAATAAGATGAAAGAAGTATTTATCTCTCAATCCATTTAATTTTTTACATGGATCCCTTTCTGTGAGGAGAAAAAAAGTAGACGCACGTAAAGAATTGAATGAATAAGAGGCATATTACTCCATTTATTACTCATATTAAATGGCCAGTTGTTCATCAATGGTAATGCAACTCGATCATGTTTTTATACTCTATTAGAGAGATGGACAATACGCCAATACCGCAATATACAAGATAAGCTAGGCTGAGTAGGCCGGCTATAACTCCGACTTTGCATTGTATAACCTTTCTTTTATGAGCTAGATGAGCCGGTCCACTATATATATTATCGCCTCTTGAAATAAAGTTTTTTTATTCAACAAAACATACACTTAATCACATTATAATGTAGGAAAAGAAGATTAAAAACTGAGATCTACTGTTCAAAGTAGTTAATACATATTCGATTGAAATAAAGGTTTTTGAACTATCATTTGTCAGCCTAACAAATTGATAGTGCCGTACATGATGATTGTCAAAATCCAAATATTTTATCTTGAGAGAAACACAACTTTACCAACTCTTATCTCTTATAATTATTACATCTTCCATTACAATTTAATTTAATTTAATAGTACTACAACCAAGAATAATACGGAGTAGAAATGACCACTTTGTACAAATTACAAAACATACATACAACTATACAAGGCATATGATAGACACATATTTTTGATTTGAAGGACAGACACTAAAACTTAGAAACGAACAGTGCATTCTTTAGGAAGTCCCTGAGGAAACCTCTGATAATCAGTACAGTAATTATATATCATGAAGTTCTTCTGCACCCATCTCAGTCTCCTCTGGCTAGTAGCATCGAGCTGCTGGTTCATCCAGGGTGCAGCCCGTGTGGAGCCTCGGCACGAAGACTGCCCTTCTGCCCATACACATGCATCAGCATTGAAGTTTCTGAAGGAAGCTGTAAATGGAACCTTGGACCAATCTGTTTTCACTCGACCCCCTTGTGTCGCCCAATCCTCCGCGTCCCACAGACTTGCGTATACCCTCATCGGCTGGTTGTTCGGGTATGCTACTCCCATTGAACCCATGTTCTTGAATACTCTTATGGGCGACCCGTCTACTGAAAATCTGATCATTCATTCATACAAATTAAACTTCACATTAGATAACATACTGAGTATTTATTTTGGCTAGGCAGAGGAATAGGATGGAGGGGGGCATATATATATATATATACACGTACATGATGCTTTGGGGATTCCAGAGGATGGAGTAGGTGTGGAAGGCGGCGGTGGGGTCGAACCAGAGACGAAACTGTTGTTCGCGGCCGCCTTTGCCTTGGCTGTAGATGTTGGTGTGTAGAGTGTAAGGTTGCCCTGTAACATTGCCCAAGAACTCCAAGTCTATTTCGTCGTGTGTAGCTCCTTGTGATGATAACTGCAAGTTCACCAACGCAACATTAATTAATTAGATGCTGTAATCAACAATAATTACATAGAATGGAGTAGATGATTTTTTTAGTTGAGAGCATACATAGTAGGTAGTGACAGTGCCAGCGGAGTTTCCAGGCACGAGTTTGAGCTGCATATCGATTTTGCCAAAAAGAAATTCCTTCTTAGACTGGAATCCGGAACCAGAAGACTTGTCTAAGGAGAGCGTGAGGAGTTGTCCGTTGTTAAGAATCTTTCCACGACCTTCGCCCCAGGTAAGGTCGACATTTTGGTAGAAATTTCCGGTAGCTGAAACCGCCACAATTATTGAAGTGGCTACTAATAAAACGGTGATCATGAAAGTCGAAAATGATGTCATAGGGAAGTCGGAAATACACTTGGGGTATATAGTGGTAATAAAAAGAGGGATTATTGAAAATTGAAATGCTTTGTTTTTTTGGTGATACGAATATGTTGATGTTGAAGGAGGGTATATATAGTAGTAGGGGGGATAGAAGAATGTAGAAAAATGAGGAGTTGAAATTGAAAATAAAGAAGGAACGTATGAAAGAAGGTAGTGGGGGTTAATTGGTTTAAAAAATGTTAAGTGTAATAGAAACAGCTGGTGCCTTTGCATGGGGCACTAAAAGACTCCAAGTATGAAAAAAGTTGGGCACTGAACTTTGGTAGCCTGACTTTTTGGTATAGGAATTGAGTGCTGTTTTTCGTCGTCGACATTTCAGCCACGTCGTCGGCGCTTTTTAAAGTAAAAGACGATATTGCCCTTGCCTTGCCCTTGCCTTAATTTGATTAGTTAACTAATGTTATGTAATTTTAGAAGTTAGATTAGTTATTGAAACTCGTTAATGAAGCGGTTTTTTAATTTTTCAAACCGTTCCGTTATTATCTTGTCCTTATTATATATCCACTTAAACTCCACTCACCATATTTAATTTAATTTTCTCTCACTTAAAAAAAGCGTCTTTTCTTTAGAGAAACCCGACTTTTCTAGAAACCCGACTTTTCTAGAAATTAGGTTATCGGCGATTTTTAATGTGAAAAGACAACAACGTCCTTCCCTAATTACATTCACTAACTTTGTTAATGAAATTAAAAAGTTTAATCATGTTAATGAAACTCGATAATAAAACGTTTTTTTTTTTGAAAACCGTCATTTTATTATGTTACGGATTATGTTATATTATATATCCTCCCCCATCCACAACAACACTAATATTATTAATAATATTAAAATTGTATTAATAGGCGATTTTAGGAGGTTTTAGAATCAAATATAGATAATAATTTAGTAAGATTTATCAACAATGTTCAGTTGGTTTAGTGGTGAAGAGGCTCATTTGTGTTCAAGAGGTTGTGGGTTCGAGCCTTACTAATTACAAATGGTCCCCAGACTCCTAGACGCGAAATTCATGCGTTTCCCAGTTCGAGTAGTTATTGTACAAAAACCGAAGGGTAAAAGAGTAAACGACGAAATGTAGTAGTGTAGGAATTAGGGGGGAGCTGACCAAAGTTGACGTCTACTACTGAAGTCTTACCAAAACGCGGAGTTTCGTATCATAACTCCAACCAAGGTTTTGTATATCCATACGAGTATAGTACCCTCTTCTATCATACGTAGACCCGGTAAAAATGATCAGGTTCGAATGACTCGATCTGAATAAATCAACTCAAATCCGTCTTGACATTCGAACTGAAGAGTTCTATTCGTAATCAAAATTGATTCGGCCTAACTCGAAATTGACCCAAATATTATTAGACCATCCCAAAGCAAGGTAGATGGGGAAGATCATGACCCTCAAGGTCATCCTAATTACTAATTATATGGAAGATTAACCTGATCCAAGGGAGAAGGGGGTCATGGGATGACCTTTCTTGAGGGGTCATGACCTCCTCCAATAATGGGGACCATGTGGTGGTTGTCACTTGTTCTCTCACTTTTATCAATATTTTCAACTTATTTTGTATTTCAACTAAATTAAAAACATTTAAAATATTCTTCTAAAAAAATATATATAAAATATACTCTAAATCTTTTTAATATTTATGGGGCTACAAAATAAGCTCCATTTTGATATACTTTATATATTTTTTGAGGTAAAAATATTTTGCAAACATAAAATAATCCTAAAAATTATTTTTTTCTCTTGATTTTTAGTGTAATAATAAAAAAAAAGATTCATTAATGTAGTTTTGGGACTATTAATTTGAGTTGGAGATTATTACTCGTATTAAATATAGTAATGTTTCATAACTTGATTTTTATAAAAGTTTTTTTTCTTAATTTACTCATTTTAATAACATATTGAGGTTTCACTACCGATCTACGCCTACAACGTTATATTATTATTAACTTCCAATTATTTTATAAAAATGTTCGCAATCCTCTGATATGTCACGAGAATCACATTACATTATTATTGATCTCCGATTATTTTAAAAAAATGTTCACAACCCCGTGAATTGTCACGGTTATCACACTAGTGTATATATACAATAACACTATTTTTATACGAATAATTTATTACTTATTACAAAAATATAGTATAGGCTTAGTCTTATTATTAGTACAAAAATATATTGTCCATTCAATATAAAAATATATTCATCATCTTCATTCTTGAACATTATTAATGTATATCAAAAGTCAACATTCTCGAAAAGTTTGCTATGCTTGTACGTAGAATTTCAATTTGCGGAGTCAAAATCTTTTGAAAAAACAGTTCTACATAAAGATGTCCTAAATCTTGATCCAAGACACACGCCCACAACTGTTCCAGAACTGCTTCAGTTTGTTGATACAAGATGATGAGGAGGTGGAGGGATTGTCAGAAGTTAGAGAGTTGTTCCAGAACTGCTTCTCGTATACTCTTAGAGTTCTAGCAATTTCTAACTGCTTCAAACTTCAAAGTCTCTATGGAGCGACAGAGTATCTCTCAGGCTTGTAAAGTTTATCTATATGTTATTGCCCTAATCTTCTGTCAGCTAAAGCTGAAGAAGGCGAAGAAAAAGATGGCATACCATGGCAACACCTTGGTCAAACCCTCCTTTCTTTGGGGTTGGGAATAGATACCATGGAGAATCTACTGGAGGGAATGCAATACTTGACATCCCTGCAATCCCTTGAATTATCGGGTTGTACCCAACTGAAATCGCTCCCGGATTGGATGCCTAAACTCACTTCTCTCAAATGTCTCACAATCATTTACTGTACGCTCAAGGAAATATGCCATCAGCCAACGGGCGTTCAATGGTGCCTCATTCGTCACATCCCAGAAGTTGTGGTAAAGGTCTCAGTCGGGCGATAGAGTAACCCGAAAATATTTATGAAGCTTTGAAAATGCTCGTGAAGCCAACTCTCTATTCACTGAAGTTTTTACTGAATTCTGGTTAGCTTTACAAGTCTCGGGAGCTCCAAGTTCTTGATTGGTCATTCGGCTTTGAAAGGCTGCGGGACATTTCAAATGTTGTTCGGTGCTTGAGATAATGATGATTGTGGAAAGGTATTTGTAAGAAATCCGAGAATGACAATTAAAACGGATGGAGAGTTTCATGTATATATGGCCAGCATGCGATGAATTACTTTTTCATCAAAAATTTTCAATATTACCCTCTCTATTCTAAAGAACTTCTATTGTTTTTTATTTTATTCTAAACCAATTTTTTCATTAAAAACCTTTACTTATTCGCTATTGATTGTAAAAAAAGTAAAGAACATCTTGAACCATTGTAAAAAATAGATAAAGAACATCCTTGAGACAGAGATCGCTATTTGAATAACACGTTTCTGCACAGCCTTCTATATATCGCTGTTGATTCACACAGGCTTTCGCGAAGAAATCTATGGATCTGATGATATAGTTTTCAAAATGATGAACTCTCTATTTTGACAAATAGTAGACCGAGATCTGACCTCAATTGTATCACCATACGTAGAAATGCTGAGTCACTTGATTGAAATGCTGTCAATGTAACCGGTTTCACCACCTTATGCTTCATGTTTCATACTATTGGAAGATTTATATTATACTTAAACTATTTCTCAAAACTTTCAAGTATTATAGAGAAAATAATACGACCCTTAGGTGGGTCGAAAAACCCACTTGATGACCTGACCCATTTCCAGATTTTTTTATTTTAATTTGCATCCATCTGTATAATAAATCTTGATTGTCGATTTGTCGTAGATTAATTAGGATTTAATTTGCATATTACTCGTATTTGTTAATTACGTTTATTAAATTGTATTAAGTCGTTAATTAATCTAATTAACTGTTTAAAATCGAAGGCGTAACAATAATCAAAAAAAATTATCGAGTTCTAATAAACCGATATTCTATAAAATGTAAATGTGATAATATTTCGAGAATTAATTGCAAAGGAGAACTCGTCATTTTGCGTAATTCCATATATTAACTATATAGGAAGTCAGTTTTAGTTTATTACGATAATGGAAAAAGACGGTTTTATTATCGAGTTTTAATAAATCGATAATCTATAAAATGTAAAAGTAATATTATTTCGAGAATAAATAGCAAGTACAAAGTCATCATTTCACGTAATTAACGTCGACGGTGAGAAGTAGAGTGACGGCGATAAAAAGTAGTCCCCTGAAATGGTCTTACTCAGTATATTACAGGGATTAATTAATCTTTAACCTGAGAGTAGAGTATTGAGCATTTGTCCATAGATTGTGAAAGTTGGGTCATGGATTAGTGTGAGAGTGACCCACTAATTCAATGGTTTTCGTGGGTGGATAATGGATTGGACACAGATGTTGGATTGTGTTAGTATTTAAATTCAAGGGTTATTTAACGACAATAATATCAACTATAGGACGTATTTCCAAAATAATATCAATTTCAGTAAATCTGAGAATAATACGTATTATTGAATTAGTTAAACAAGAGTAGTATAAGTGACTTTATAACCTGCTATATCAGGTCACCTTATGAATATTTAACCTGCTACTTATCCTCCATCCTCCTACTTAGACCTGGATAAGGGGTGAACCATGTTGGGTCAGCTTCGGGTCAGACCACTTTTGTGTTATAATAATCGTGTCAACTTTGGGTCGGGTCAGATAATTTCGAGTTCGAGTCATTCTCGGGTTTGTTGTTTTCAACTTTTTTTAGGGATATCGACTCGTTTTCTATAATAATAGTCGGGTCAGTTTCGAGTTAGCTTGGATTAATTCGGATTACGGGTCAAAATCAAGTCTTCAATTCAGGTGTCGCATCGGGGTCAATTTGGCTTATTCGGGTCGGGTCAATTTTGTCAGGTTTACTTCTCCTTAGTTTTCTCCTTCATTCTCCCTCTCCATTACCCTTCATTCTTCTTTAGTTTTTTTTCTATATGTTTCGTTTAGATTAACGTGTTGATTTTGTTGTAGGATTATATTGTTAACTAGATTTGGTGAGGTTGAAAACTTGAAGGAAGAGGGAGACGGAGGACATGAATGACATTTAATGCCCCGTACACTAAGTGAAAAGGAGTGAAATAATATGAAATAAATTAAAGGCGAACAAGGAAGGTGAACGGGTTTTACCGCTAACTGATCATCTATACTATTCTGGTTTAACTACTCCAAAAATACGTATTATTCTCTGATTTATTAAAATTGGAATTATTTTTGGAAGACGTTCTATAGTTGGTATTATTGTCATTAAAGAAAATTAAAGATGAAAAAGAAAGGTGGAAGGGTTCTACAGGTAACCGGTCACCTATACTACTTTTGTTTAACTACTCAAATAATACATATTATTCTCAGATTTATTAAAATTGATATTATTTTGAGAAGACGCTCTATAGTTGGTATTATTGTTGTTAAATAACCCTAAATTTAATATAGGCGTTTTCGTGTGTGCCTTTTCTTGTTAGATAACCTCTCTTATTTCATTTAGCATCAATCGTGTGGAAGAAGAATAACTAGAAGCATCACAAGTTGTTACATTTAGCTAATCTTTGATGTCATCTGGTTTTGGTGATATGTCATCTGGTTTTGGTGATCGGGTCGGTTTTGTACGAGGACATTGGATATAAGTATATTACGCTGAGAAATTACGCTCTCCGTTCGAATTCAAAGGATATGTTTTGTTTATTTTACATTTGTCGAAACACGTTTTACACCGTCAATATCTTTCATTTTACATTATTTTTTTTTTATAAAAACTCGATATTCTTAATCGACTCATAAAAAACGAATCAAACAAGATCTCACAACTATATTTTCTCTTATAGATTGTCGAGAATATTAACGTTTCTCTTGAGTTGTACTCCGTAATAGAGATGGCAACGGGTCCATGACCCTACCCAGACCCGTCGGGTTTTACCCCAATGGGTCGGGTACAGGTCCTATTTTTTTGGACTCTGCGGGTACGGGTCGGGTATGGGTCTTCTTAAGAATTTACGGGTCCGGGTCCTAAAAGTCAGACCCGGACTCAACCCTTAGACCCGTTTCCATATCTATGCATATTAAAAAGAAAATTTTGCCAAAAAATACCCTATGAATAGTAACTCCCTTAGGAATAGTTTTTTTCCTTCCCTTTCTCACGTAGCTTTTTTCCTCGACCTATATTCATTTTCCCTCGCAAACAATTTTCAAATCCAAATTTCTCATATTCAATCAATCGATCATAATTATGTACTTATCTGAATTTAACAACTACGGAGTAGTAATTAAAATCATATCCAATAAGTTATCTATGGGATGTGATATTCTATGCTCCATATATCGCTTCCTTTATCATTTACTCCCCTGTTTCATTGATATCATCCACATTTTCTTTTTCAACCATTTCTTTGATTTTTTCCACTTTCTTTTTTTGCTACCAAACTTCTCTCTTATCTAGGTGACCCACATATTTACTTTCTCTATACTTTTACATATTTTATTGTTTTTTCTTAAGAAATGTGCCACTTTTAAGGTGGAAGAAATCATTGAAACGGATGGAGTATATTTTTTAATTTTATTTTGTCATATATATGGTCCAAATTTTAAAAAGTTGGCATTGCATTTATTAAAAAATGTCTCTAAGTAGAGACATCTACACAATCCAAGCAATAGACGTGTTGGTATTGACTAAATGTTAATTAGTCCACTCGATTCCGAGATTGAACAATTCATTTGCGCAAAAAATGGACATAGATTTAGCAAACGATATGTGAAAATTTATTTCTATAAAAATTAAAACTTGTCAGCAATATTCAATCAATTGAAAGAAGTTTTTACGTGATAAGGATCGAAAAAATATCTACATATAAATTACTGTTTGCGTAGCGCGCGAAAAAATGACTAGTTTAAAAAAAAACGACAGACGACTAGTTTAAAAAAACACTTAATCTCAGCACTAATCTTTGGACCCGTGAAGGACCAGGACCCTAAACCAGTCCGGGTAAAGGTCTAAAAATTTGGACCCTTAGCTTAAGGGTCCGGGTCCAACTTCTGAGGCACGGGTCTGGGTCTTGCCGGACCTGACCCAGTACCAGCCCTAGTTGTGAATAATGTCAAAAAAAGAAGCGTATTCTTTGGATTTAAACGGATGAAGTATTATTCTCTCGGGGATAAGTTCCATGTTTGTAGACCAAAAGGAACGGAATTATAGTTATTTGCTCTAACATTCGATCTAATTGGTCTAACTGGTCCAAACCGGAATTTGCATTTTCTTGAAAATTCGGGTCCAACCAGTCCAATTTTGGGATTTCAGGTCAGGTCCACTGTGATTCTGAAACGACAAACTGTCCTAAACTGACACAAATACGACACGACACGACATGATGTTTGTCGGGTCTAACCGGCTTCCCTTTCCTGTCGGCCCGGCCAGCTACCTCTAGCGTCTAGTATCCCTGGGTGCTCAGACCGGAGGTTTGAAGCAGAACAGGTACAGTCGGAGAGACTTGAAAACTGTTGAATCTTCTTCCATGGCGGAGTGGTGAGTTAATTAATTACTCCGTACAAGTTTAGAAGTAGTGGAGATGAAGAATGGAGGAGGAAATGAGCGGTGGTTCCCAGCGCCGAATTTCGTAAGATCGCTTCTAGAATGGTCGCTGCCCTTGCCAGTCACGACAACCGCACTCAGGTCTCCTCTTCTTTCTTTCTTCTTCAACACTGATACACTAGCACAGTAGAGTAGAGTAGTAGGTGTTGATTGATTGTATTGATGGAATTAGGCAGCTTTAGCAAGGCTTGAAGCTCTCGAAAACGACAACGCCGGTGTCGAAACCCTCGAAATTAATGACGATGATGATGATGAGGATCAAGGTTTCTTCTCTTCTAATTTCCTCCGCATTTAATGCGCATTGCTTCGTTTGATAAACAATTACTTTGAATTCTTGTGAAAAATGCGTACAAATTATGTACAGAAGAAGCAGTCCATGAGTATGAAAAGGAAGACGCGTCAAGGTAATGCCAGGAAGCCCCCTAAATCATTTCTCGACCTACTTCAAGAGGTCAAGACTCGATTCCATTCAAACATGGTGTATACAGGCAGATTTGGATCCCCACTTATTTGAGGGCTGCTGTTGCCTGTTGGTCCTCCAAGCTCCACTTCTCGTCGCAATTTCTGCACTGTTTGTGGGTTCACCGCTCCCTATACCTGTGTCAGGTGCGGCGTTCGTTTCTGCTGTATTCGCTGTCAAAACATTCACAATGATACCCGTTGTTTGAAATTTGTCGCCTGAATTACTAGCATGCATTGTAGAATCATCAGTCGTGGGGCTAGCTTCTGTTGTTAAACTTGTATTGTACTCTGTATTATGTGAAGCTTAGTGATGGGTGTTGAATCTCTTGTGCATGAGAATTGCATTTGGTTCTCTTAGTTATATTCTTCTCTAACTGAGCCTACTTATTTTTCTGAATTGGTAGTGGTTTATATGGATTCCTTGGACAAGTGACATAAGTAAAATGAGGGAGAAAAATATAAGAGAGTTTCGTACAATATGCAGCAAGCTCCTTGCATCCAAAACAATAAATTTACAAGGGTTTCTAATGTTGTACTAGAGCATTGAAAATGATTTCTTATGAACTTGATATATTTACAAGGGTTTCTAATGAACTTAAGCACACATAATAGGTTCTTTTGGATGAAGAATATCTATTAGACTTCATTCCTCTGAGTAGGCAGCTCTTGTAATGCCATACGCTTTTATTTAACTCAACATTGAGGAAGATCCCGCGGAGGAGCTTCTATTGACTGCAGTTCACCGACACCATCCTCAACCAAAAAGACCATAGCCAAACCCCAGCCAATATGGACATCAAGGTGACAATGCATCAGCCAAACCCCTGTGGTGAAGTAATAAAAAAAAAGGGAGATTAGCATTTGAATATCAATCAAGTAACAATGCGCAATAATTTGTAAAGAGTAAAGATTCTGGTGAAATACCTGGATTGTCGGCCACAAATCGAATGGCAACCCACCCACCTGGTGTTGTTCCAATTGTGTTCCTCACAGGTGGGTCATCCAAATTGAATCTTGCTGGATCACTTCTTGGATTGAAGTTACCTTTTCCGGTTCCAACAACAAAGAAGTGATAGCCATGAAGATGCATTGGGTGATCCTCAATTGTGGAAATATTTGTGTTCTGAAGAATAATCTGTACGGTAGATCCAAATTTCATCTTATATGCTTTTGTCCCCCTAACTGGTGTCCACAAACCTCGGGGTACGTTGCCTGTGTAATCAAATTGCACCGGGGGAACTGGAGGGAAGTCTGTGGTGAAAACACCAGGAGTATTTTGGTACAATGCTTGCAGTATGGAATTCCTTTTTGGCAGTACGAAAGATACATTGTTGATGCTTGCTGTGAATCTAGTATTATTAGGGGCTTGACATCGAACATTTGGACGGGAACAATTAATAACACCCAGTCCAACTGCAAAAAATAGGTTCTCATCAATCTCAAGTGGCACTTTTCCCTTTGAGTTAAGGCCTCTGAACTGGGTAGTGAATGCGTTGGCAGTGTTGGTGTCATTCCAGACTGGTAGTTGTGGAAGTATGGCTCTCAAGGGACCTCCTACGTGATTTTCACTCTGACCAGACTTGTATTCAAGAATTGCAGTTGTGGTGGTATTGTCAAATGCTATACCAGGAGCACTAGAGTAGGCTGTAGCTGCCATGTAGTAGCTTCCTGGTGGTTGATTAGCAGTGACTAAGACATTGGTTGTTTGACCTGGTCCAATCATTATAACATTGGTGGTAAATTGCTTATGGTAAGCGGCATCTGCCTCAACAACTGTCATTTGGTGGTTTGCAATCGCAAAAAAGAGCTGTTGATTGAGTGCAGCGTTGATGACCCGCAGAAGAATTGTCTCACCGGCTTGCACCGTGAATATTGTTGCATCTGTGTTGCAGTAAAGACAGTTGTATTGTTAAGTTTTGTTCAGGTAACATTGCTTTGATCTTATTTAATAATGCGTAAATATTTTTTTTTTTTAAAATGCGTTGTACATATATATGTCATTTTGCTCTGATATTGTTGTCTTCAAAAGATATGACATCATCTGCTTAATCTAATGTAATACTAGTAAGTATAAAAAATACAGTTTTGGTCGAAAATACTTTGTCATATAGATGCGTGTTTCGATTTTATCATTGGGCTTGATTAGAGCTCTGCTTCACTATATGTGGTGTATTTATTTGAAAAAAAGATCTGCTTCATCTTATGGTTCTGTATTACAGCAGTGGTCCAATTTAGGCAAGCTACATAATGCATCTGGCTTTATATTCTAGATTTGGCATGTACACCTTGGGGGTTAAACATGCTTTATCTGTAGTTGAGAATAGTGGGTGGGACCAACACCAACCTTTGTTAGAGCATCTGTAGAGATCACCAGGTTGACCATTAATGGTGTATGCATCGGAGATGTTTGGAGCTGCTCCTGTTATAGTAGCCTGTCTAAGCACGTGCATTGGATCCCTGTTCCACCATTCCCCTGTCAAAAACATTTTCAGTCACCTTCTAATTCTCTAAATTTTCACATTTGTTATAGCATTAGCACGTTCGGAGTAGTGTTTTCGTTACCTAGAAGAACTGGGTATTCTCTTGCAGGCTTTGGAAAGGGGTATGAAGATCCGAGCTTGGGGTATATAATGAGTGCACCATATACAGTAGCCCTCAACCATTTACTGTGAGCATGCCACCAAAGAGTACCCTCTTGGTCTTCTATTGTGAACCGGTACGTGTAGGTTCCTCCTGGCTTAATTGGGCACTGTGTAATGTAAACTGGCCCATCTGCCCAAGGTGTTCTCATTTGACGGATTCCATGCCTGATTGAATTATACGAAATGTGATAGTTAAGATATACAGTAGTAATATAATACAGTATAGGTTAATGTATAAAATGAGTTTTGGAATTTACGAGAAACTAAGCCATGTACCAGTGCAGAGTGATATCGTATTTGCCAACATTAGTGACTTTGATGACTAGGGTGTCTCCATTGCGAACCTCCAGAGTTGGCCCTGGATATTGACCATTCACTGTCATAATGTGCTGGGTTGTGCACAATCGACTCACCGCTGCTGGTTTTATCTGTTGAGCAAACACGAAAGGAAGGTTATGACAGGCTAAAACATTGATATGCACGAAGCAAACCCGCAACCTAGAAGCATCATACCTCAAAGTCGTGATGATGAATTTCTGCTTTAGCTAGACAAGCTGCAAGTGCAAAGAACATTGACAGTCCTAGAAAGAGACCACTTCCACTTCTTATGTTGTGCATCTCCATATTACTCTTTTACTGTGTTTTACTGTGTTGGGATACTAAGGAGCAGCGCAGCCTATTTATAGCTTTACGAGACCTAATACCTAATTTTTTTTAAAACAAAATGAATTGTATGTGTAGGTGAATGGTATCTGGAGTCAGTGCTGAGCCTAAACTGCAGAGAGGATTTGGTGCACCCACTAGCCCAGGTAGTACTTTTTATATATATCTAAAATTCATGCTTCTAATTCATGTTGTTTCTAATAGAGTATGGAAGATGGTTTTGTTTAATGGTCTTTGTGCGTATCTTACTTTTGTTAACTGTATAGAGTTGAGTAAAAGGCCGAGGTCTGAATTCTCAAGTGCGTAAGGAGATCATGTTTTTCTTTGCAAATTAAGATCATAATCATACTCCCCTTGTCTTGAAACTGTTAAGTTTGGATTCCTTTGGCATGCAAGTGAGGGTTGGAAGGTCCCTTCTTGTTTCCCCTCTTACGCCACTATTGCTTGAGCAGTCATGCAGTCATTCCGCCCCCTCCCTATCCCCGCCCCCTCTTTGCAGAATTACGAAAATTATTAACCGTCACAAATGAAGTTCTTGATATTACTACCGAGTCCAGGTATTTGTTAAGAAGAACAGCCACACTGACAGATCAACGGGTCCGGAATTCATGATACATTCATATGTAAGCTCACCTTTTTCTGTTAAGAAATTTTACAGCTTTGGGCAACATGGTTATACTTTATTTTTGTATTGGATGATTTTTGGTCTGAGTTTGGTGTAAGTGGACATATTAGTTGACCCGAATGATTAAGAAAGGCCTGCTACTTTGAGGATGCCATTGACAAATGACAAGAATCTCTTTTGCAAATTTTCTGGTTTGGTAAGTCAGCAACTCCAACTCCAACACCATATATTGGTTTTCTATGTATAGTAAGCATGGAAACTTCAATGAAATCAGGTATTCACAAATCACAAAAGAGTAGGTTGAAACGTAGAGTAGATATGAGAAGGTGGAGTTCGTTAAAATTTGACAATAAGACGACTCGAGGAGTTGGAACTTGAAATACACCACATAGGTTAGTCTTAGTCCCTTGGAAATTGTCAAGGTTATACATAACACGATATTTGTCAAACCCTTTTCTGGTGCATTAAAAAAATTATTTAACCCGTATTTTCTTTTTAGAATGAAGCCTGCAGTAAGTAGTAATTATAATAGAGGGAAGTGAGAATTGAATATGGAACCTTCAAAGTATTGTTCATGATACCTTCACTAGACCAAGATATCTGCAAATTAATTTTTTCCATTTGATGATCCGTGTTTCCTATGTCCATAATGAAAACTATTACTGTATTGTTTAAGAGAGTCCTAGAAAGGTGGCTTGTATAGTTATATTGTTTGCATCCTTGGTTATTTCCGTTTGTAGAGGGTAAATTAGAGTAAAATTCTATCGTACTTCCATAAAGCCGACGTGGAATGTATATGTTTGTAAATGGGGGACTCAGAAATGTTGTCTCTGAGTCTTCTCAATTAGATTTGTTGCTTGTGAGTAGATCTGACGAAGGTGGTTCGGCCTGAATAAGTTAACCCGAAATCAATCTGACATCCGAATTTATGATCTGAGTTTGACTCGTAATTCGAATTGATCTGACCTAACCTGATACTGAACTGAATGTTATTATAACAAAAACAAGTCAATATTCATTAAGAAGTTAAAAATAGGAAACCGAATGATCCGGCCCAAAACCTTAAAGTGATGGTTGAGGCCCAACTATTATCTTTATATTCATCTATGACTCTATGTTAATCTGATTTTTATAACCCGAAGTGGTCTGACCTGAACCGAATCTGACTTGGTTGAACCGTTTGTCAGGTCTACTCGTGAGTAGCCCCCATCACCCATGTCCTCCCTCTCATCTATTCAATTCTTTACGAAAGTCCATCATTCTTCCTCACAAAAACGAGATCCACGTAAAGAATTGAATGGATAAGATGAGTAAGTCTACCTTGTTAAGGAATCTAGCTCGTGGGCCTGATTGAGGTTGCCCACTATAACTGGCATGGAGGTAATAGCGAGTGGGCTTCGGCCTTGTTGACATGGCATGGAGGTATTTGGGCTTTTTTCTTGTAGTCACACTATTGTCCAATGGTGGAACTAGTGCACCAGAAACTTGGTCCTCGTCTCATTCTCTGCCTACGAGGCTACGACCCTTTGCTATTGTACGATACTCCGGACAACAAATGACTTAGACTCATTTAAACATTTATCCGCAACAAATATGAAATATCATTGGTTTTAGGTCCAAAAACGTGTCAATATTTGTTATGAAAGAGAGCTCGAATTCATCAACAATCGATGGATGATACTCTGAAGCTTAAATAAAACCAATGACTTTATTAAAAAGGGAATCGAACTAAATTGAAAATATTGTATTTTGGCATGTAAAAGGAGTTACACTTTACAGGGGAGATTTGTATATCCATGGAATTTGAACCCACTTTATGAATTGAGTATCACCAACAATATCTTTACAAACTTTGTTAATTAGCATTCATCTATTAAAAAATATTCAGTACTTAACGTCTGAGACGGTCTCACATCGTGAAACGATTCATTTATATAAAAAGGTGTCTCATTTTGTCAATAATATATAAACTGTCTTTTAATAAAATCGGATCATATCACACAGGAGACCGTTTTACACTCTTTCTCTATATACTCCTGTTCGTATAATTTATTTATTTGTCTTTGATTAAAAATTGATTGATAGTGTAAATAAAAGTAAAAAAAATTGAATAAAACTGTAGAAGTATATTTTAGGAGAAAAGGTTATGAGGATTAAGAAATATTGGTGTTAATATGTGGACTAAAACATCTCAACGGCAACATAACAGAATATTAATGGAAGGGTGTGAAGTGACGGGTGACGGGTGACGGGGTGAAGTTAGGTGGTCAAAGTATGATGAATTTCATGTCCTTTACTACCAATAACCAATACATACATAACCAGCCGGCACCGACGAAGACTCTCTCACTCTCCCTACCGCCTTTGTGCGAGTGGCCCATACACACGATACCCTCCAAGATTTTACACTAATTATATTCTGCTTTGTCTCCTTGACTACTAATTATATTTTGTAGTAACACTTAACTAAATAGTCTACTTTAAACAGTGGGAGGATTTATTAATACCCGTACGTATATTACGATTTGTATAAGAAACGGACTTGAATACAACATTTTTACCTAAATTCGCTTGTCCGTATGTCAAATTTTCACACTTGACCCGTTTGTACAATCCTGCAAATGATCGCTTCTCGTACTCAAACTCAAAGCAAAGGCAAAACATTTCATTTGGAGAAAATGAATTCTAGGGGGCTTATGTTTTTTGGTTCACTTAGTTGAATTACTCCCTCTATTCCATTCAATAGTTATCTCATTCCACTTTTGGGTGTATTATTCATCAACTATTCAAGTATAAAATATGTATCTAATTGGGGTATATAACACCACTACCCCTTAATTACAATTACATAATTACTCCTTAATCAAACAATTAAACAAAATTAATACTAACCTTTTGTGTTTTTGTCTTTGCTCAAATTAGCATTATTTTTTACTTTTTTTTTTAAAAAAAAAACCTCATCCTTGAAATTAGGTAGTAAAGTTGGTTCCTTGATTGCCACTCCAAGGCTCAAGTGAACAATTTCTTAAGGCTCTACATACAAGTTTCCCAATACAATAAGCTTCAAACACAATGCCCTTCACTTTCAAGCTATCTCCTTAAAAAAGCCTATACTCAATACTTATCCATCGAACTCCCATACTCCCATACTCCATACTCCATACTACATTTCTAAGTTTTTAACTCATTTGTCGCTGACCCTTTTTCATATACGGTATCCCTTATCATCCCACTTTGGAAAAAGAAGAAGAGACAATGGGTGGTACGTTCATGGTTGAGCCTGACCATGGTTGCGGGTTCTTGGGAGGAATAATTCGATGTCAAAAACTTCGACATCGAATCTCCTCCCTTCGTTCACTTAATTCACTTCCTTCAAACACCCCAAAAAAGAATCCTATTCAAAAGGGGTTAAACCCGTTAAAGCAAGAACAGAGCAACTCTGTTTTGGAAGAACCCAAGGAAAAACTTGAAAACCCGGTTCAGAATTCGGGTTTGGTCAGCCCGAGAGTGTCGAGTAAACGAATCTCGGATGCTGCACGAAATTCAAATTCAACCGACTCCACAACAACGTCGTCGGGATCATCTGCCAATTTAGCCCCGGTGAAGTTGAACGCGGTTAAGACTAATAATAATAATAATAATAATAATAATCCGATTAATCACCCTCAAAACAACGGGATTATTCCTCGAGTTTCGTCGGGAAATATACTGCAATTAGGCCAAATTACAAGCTTAAAGCAGCATGGAAATGGAAATGAGAATTCACCTAAGAAGATTCTCCCTAGCAACATGTCTACCATGGGAAATATAATAAGGCAAAGTGGTGTTGAATTAAAGGTACAAAAGTCGGACCCTGAGGAATTAAAATCCATGGGAAATGATAAGTGTAAGGAAGGAAAATATGAAGCAGCTTTGATGTTGTATGATCAGGCCATAGCTCTGGACTCGAAAATGGCGTCTTACAGGAGTAACAAGGGTGAGGCTTTGACGGCTCTAGGCCGGCTTTTAGAAGCTGTCGTCGTGTGTAAAGAAGCTCTTACGATTGATCCTTCTTATCGTCAAGCCCATCATCGCCTCGCTACACTCTACTTCAGGTAATTCCTAATCAATCCTATTTTCCATTTTTCAAAATGATAGCTAAAGAGTTGAATTTGATGGTATTTTTTGTGCACGTGTGTACTGTAGACTGGGATTTGCAGAGGAAGCAGTGAAGCATTTCAGGCATTCGGGCAGCATGGCGAATTTTATCGACAATAACCAAGCGAAAGCTCTAGAGACGTGCGTAATCAAGTGCCGAAAAGCCAAGGACAGGAAGGACTGGAAAGAATTGTCGAGAGAGTCCCAAAATGCATTAGCTCTTGGCGCCGATTCTGCCTTACAGGTCTTTATCACAACTCTTCCTTACGCATTTCTCCACGCAATATTTATCATATCTCATTCTTAAAAGGGTCCCCGTGTAAAGCACACGGGCAAGACTAGACTTATCAAACGGGTCACTAACATTGGATACGGGATAGGTGGGTTAGTGGGGGTCAATTCAGGTCAATTGTTATGCACATAAACTTGGGTGGTGTATCACATCTGTCATATTCAGGTCGATTCTGGTCATTTCGAATAGGGTCAGGTGGTTTTGGTGGGGGTCAATACTGAGTCCAATAAGCACTCATCTGTGTCAAGTATGGAACAAGTGATGACTGTACTTATGTTCTGTACTCGTTTTTTTTTGTGTGTGACAAGGTCTATGCATTTGAGGCCCAAGCCTTACTGAATCGTCACAGGCACGACGAAGCATATTCCGCCTTTAAGCGAAGACCTTCATTTGATATGGATTCATATACTCGATTATTTGGCCAAGAAAACACTACTTTTGTATACTTGATTGAGGCTCAAGTTTATACCGCGGCTGGAAGGTAAGTATTTAAACACTGTTCCACTCAATGACACCCTATATTACACTTCATTTTAAGCTTGTCAGCATCATATATGCCATTGTGGCTCTCTTTATACAAAAAAGAAGTCTAATGATTGTTTTTTTTAATAAAATGTACAGATTTGATGACGCCATCACAGCAGCACAGAATGCTGCTCTACTCAACCCAAACGGCGACATACACACAACGGTCATAAAAATCCGAGCAATGTCAGCGGCTAGATCAAAGGGGAACAAGCTGTTTACAGAGCAAAAGTTCTTAGAGGCTTGCAATGCATATAGTGAAGGGCTAGAATACAATCCTTACAACTCTATACTGTTATGTAATAGAGCAGCCTGTCGCGCTAAACTAGGCCAATTCGAGAAGGCCCTAGAAGATTCCACCCTGGCACTCAATCTGCAGCCTTCTTACAGCAAGGCCAGGCTGCGTCGTGCTCACTGCAATGGGGAGTTAGGTCGATGGGAAGCATCGATTCGAGACTATGAGATCTTGATTCGAGAAAGGCCGGGGGATGAGGAGGTGGGCAGGGCTTTGTTTGAGGCCAAGATTCAACATAAGAAACAATGTGGTGAAGATGTTGAGGATTTGAAGTTTAGGCCGAATGTGATATTGGTTTCTAGCATTGAGTGTTTTCGACATCTCATCACCTCACCAGGTGGCCTAATGTTGAAATTCATGGCCAATAATTTCTTTCATTTTTCTCCTCCATGGTTTTAGAAGTTTTCATTAACTAACTAGATGTTTCTGCAATAGGTATGTCAGTGGTGCTGTTCTGCAACAAGTCCAACCAGGAAAATGCATTTCTACTGCTACAACAAGTTTGTATGAGATTCCCATCCATCAATTTTTTGAAGGTCTGTACAAACTATCGACTTTTTCTTCCATTCAGTTCAGTTCATTTCTCCTAAAATGTTATTTAAACTATGATGAAAACGAACAGGTGGAGGTGGAAGAACATCCATATCTAGCAAAGTCGGAGGAAGTAAGCTACATTCCAGCCTTCAAAATATACAAGAATGGAACAAGGGTTAGAGATGTCCTCGGAAACAACCTCGAATTACTAGAGAATTCAGTCAAGTTATACAGCAATAATAACTAACAAATCGGAAACCACCTGGGGTCGAAAATCCTTGACTAAATTGTACCGACACAATACAGAAAAAGCATTACTACAGTCGTCTCCAGGAAAATAAAGCAAGAAGCCGACATGCATGTTTGATTATAGCATTATTGTTTAGAGGTTTGAGTGTGTTTTTGTGTGATAGAGGAGAATTGGGAGGAGGAGTAGGTGGTTTTGTGTTAGTAGTTAATTAAAAAGATGGGATTAAGAAAGATTTTGCAATCATTTTCCTTTAAGCATGTAGGGCATTGACATTGTTGTTTTATTATACTCAAAAGTTCCGTCCTACTCCACCTTTCATTTTGTCTTGCTTTTAATCAACCAAATAAATCGAATACTTGGATTTGTTTATCAATACATACTAAAATAACATTGGTAGGTAGATACAGATACCCTTCTTTAATTGCTTAATCAAGCCATTAAACTTTGAACTTCTATCACACAATCACTCAATTGTGCGACTTTCATTGTTATGTGTCGACACATAATTCTTCTGACTCAACCTTCTCATTTTTTTGGAAAATCCAATGCACATGTAATGTAACTAGACCCGAAAACGGTTGGGGTGCGTGGGCCATGGTTGAGTCCGCCTTGTGAAACTGAGCCATATAAGACTGTGACCGAGTCGAATAATATCATTATTTTGTTTGATTTGATATTTTTTGAGCCGATGTTTGATTTGATGTGATATAATCGAATAATGAAAATCATATCATATTTGATTTGTCGAATCGAATAATTGAATAATATTTTATTTGAGCTAATAAAATAAAAAAACTTTGTACAAAAATGCAGACATACTTAATAAAGTCTCTACTTTAGAGACTTTATTATCTATTGGTATAGACCCTGTGCATATGCACCGACATATACAAATTTATTTTATAGGTATTCTAAAATTTACATATTAACTTTTACATCAGACAACTTTGTAATTTAGATTTAAGAGAATAATTAGATTTTACAGATATTCTAAAATTTACATATTAAGGGGTCGTTTGGTTGTCCTCTTAAATCATGGGAAGTAGAACTTTTCATGAATTGATAAACTGGGATGATGTTTGGTTGCCCACTTCCCGGGAATTGTCACTTTCCGGAAATTGCCACTTCCTCCATAATGGGGGAAATTACTCACCAAGTCCCCCTGGTGGGTAGAACTTTCCGCATGAAGTTATTTCCCACATAACCACCAAACAATATTTTTGTAATTCCCATGAAATACAAATTCACGTGAATTTAAGTTCCCGGTAACTTCATCTTCCCAAGGTGAACCAAACGAGTCCTAACTTTTACATTAGACAACTTTGTAATTTAGATTTATGGCCTGTTTGGGAACTCCTATTTGGAATTGAATTCTGGAATTGGGCCAAATATTGTGTTTGGCAACCCCAAGAAATTGGAATTGAAATCTGACCCAATTCCAAGCTAATCCAATACAATTAAAAAAACATTCATTCTAAATCCCTAGCCCACCCCCCGTCATTTTAATTCTATCACCCATTCACCCCTAACTTTTCTAACTTTCCCTTTCCTAACCCTATTTCTGAAAACCTAGCTTACTACTCGACATTGCTGCTGCGAAACCTTCCTCTTTGCTCGACATTTCTGCGACATTGCTCGAGCTTCCTCTTACTCCATCTCGTCATTCCCAGATCAGGTCATCAATTTAATCTCTGGTATGTATATATCTCCTCTTTTCTCTTTCAATTTTATATTTTTCGGATGCATAAGCACGGGATGTATGGCAGATTGACAGTAATACAGCATGGGAGGTTTAGATTGATTTCGATTTCGATTTCAAGTTTCATTTTTTATGGATTAGGGATCGATCACTGCATTTTCGATTTCGATTCTCCGTCATATTATCATCATCATCCATAAAGTCCTCGCTGATGTTGCCATTTTCATTATTGTCATGGTTATCAACTCTCTTCTTGGATTTGTTGATTTTTTTGTTTTGTTTAATTTGGCTATTTTTCTATGTGGGATCATTGTACGAAATACTTTGTTTGATTATTTGCTGGTTTGTCAATTTTTTTGTCGGGTTTGGTCTGTTTTGATTGATTTTAATCTTGCTGTATTGAAGTAGTTAAGTGCCTTTTGTGTACAATCTGCCATACATCCCGTGCTTGTGCATCCTGTCCTCGTGCATCCTCACCTGCATTTGTATCTTGACATGCATACTGACTTTGTGCATTCTGGCCTTGTGCATTCAGTAACTGTCGATCTGCGTTCTAACGACTAGTTTACTACCAATGCGAGTACTACTACTATGTGGTCTATGTCTAGATGTTTTTAGAGGGAGTTGAAGTGTATGGCAATTTGGTTTTTTCAGATGCTTGTGTCATTGAATGGTTTGAGTTAGAGTAAAAATTGCTTATCCATTTGTCGGCCGAAGTTTCTGAATGTCGTCTGCATCACTTTATTTGTAGTAACTTCCCTTTCGAAGTAGCAATGTTTAGATGCTCGGGCATATAGAGTAAGCTGGCCAGCTGATTCTTGTATGATCTTTTGGAGTTCATGATTGCTTATTTCATGACATCGAACAAACACAGTAGAGCTGTAACAAACACAAATAATTTTGATATTGTAGTGCAGCAATTTAGTTCTCATGTATTGCTTATTTCATGACATCTAGGTTTTTGACTCTAGCACAAGAAAATGGGTGATGAAATGAATGGTATGGAGTCGAGAAAGCGTGATAGGGAAGAGTATGATGACGAAGTTGAGTTGTTTGCGATTATTTTTGGTTTTATTAGTATGATACTATGTTCATGGCATCACATTCAATATCGAACGAAGGAAATAGCGTGGTGCGAGCATGAACGTGTTCTGAAAAGAAAATATTGGATGGATACATTAATGAACAACCGTATTTGTCAAGAACAGTTGCATTTAGATAGAAATTGTTTTGACAAGTTGTGTCACATTTTAAAAGTAAGAGGGGGTTTAAGGTCAACTAGAAATGTGACAATTAAGGAAATTGTAGCCTATTTTCTTCATATCTTGGGTCATGGTTTAAAAAATAGGACTATTGGGGTTGTGTATACTCGATCGGGAGAAACTATGAGTCGTAATTTCCATGTAGTGCTTAAAGCTGTGATGAAAATAGGGCAATATTATATAAACCAAAAAGAGAATACACGAAGTTTTGCGAGAGATGATAAATGGAAATGGTTTGAAGGAGTAATGGGAGCACTTGATGGGACTCATACTGATATGACGTTCTCTGCGCTAGATAGACATAGATATAGAAATAGAAAAGGTGATATTACTACCAATGTTCTAGCTTCATGTGATAATAAACTTCACTTTAGCTATGTTTTGCCGGGTTGGGAAGGGTCAGCGACAGATGCTCGTATCCTTGGTGATGCTCTTCAAAGGCCTAATAACGGTCTAAAAGTTCTAAATAATAAATATTATTTTGTGGATTTAGGTTTTACAAATGGACCGGCTTCTTAGCTCCTTATCGAAAAACTCGATATCATTTGAATTTATGGAAAGGAAATACTCCAACAAACTCCAAGGAACTCTTTAATTTGCGTCATTCTACGGCTCGAAATACCATAGAAATAGCATTTGGATTATTGAAGAAGCGATGGGCTATACTTAGGATAAGTAGCTTTTATGATAAGAAAACTCAAGTTAGGATTATAAATGCTTGTTTCATACTACATAATTTTATAAAGGGTAAAATATGAATGAGGACGACTTGTTGGCGGAGGTGGATGAAGATCTAGCCAATACACCTGGGGTTGATATTGAGGGTGAGGAAGAAATAGGACTTGTTTCGAGTGCACGTCAAACGGATGATTGGGATGATAAAAGGAATAAGATCGCTTTGAGTATGTGGGCCGCATATCGACCCCGAAGATCATAAGGTAAAACTTCCAATGTTTATGTTCATCCGTATTTAGAATACTATGGATAAAATATATTGCATAAAAGTTGTTTATGCTTGATCTAGCCTTTACTTGATTGATTTCTCAGATAGGTTCTTGTTGTTTTTCTGGATTAATCTTTGATTTATGAGATTAATGTGATTTCATTGACATCATCATGATTTTATTTTTCCGAGAAAAGTTGTTTGTTTTGATGTTTTTGGATTGTGGGATTTATGCTCATTTGTTGGGGTTTTTCTATGAAAGTCAAACCCATTTTGTGATTTCATTTTCTAAATATTGTTGCATCTGAGATGTTTATTGCATTCTTAGTTAGATGTTGTTTTTGTTTGTAAATACAGAGAATCATGAGCAACAAAGGGAAAGCACCTATGGCACCAACCCAATCGAAAATCGACAACTTCAAAATAACAATTTAAAATTATGTAGCAACATCAATCACACCAAAAACTTGTAAAAAAATATGGTGCAAATTAAATTTCATCGATTTATTAGTTTTCATTCTTTGACATAGGGAAACAAAAAAATCGTAGCTGAAGATCTTTAGTTGCCTTTTCTGAATATTAGTGAAGATTGTAGGAAGGAATTTTTTTTTCTAATAGTATAATGAATGAGAGTAAAGGTGGTAGAAGACTAGGAGGGGAGAAACCTATATGAATATTTTTTAATCCATCAAATTAGTTGGGGACGGATTCTTAATATATAGAGGTGAGATCAGGTGAGTCAACTTATATATGTTGAGTCCGTGAGTCCCCATATATATATATATATATATAGAGTGAGGATCCGGTGAGTCCCTTCATTTAAATGAGTCCGTCCCGCAATTATACACCATCAGATCTTCTTGCATTAGATGCACCAGATGATGCCACGTCGCCCCCTACCCAGCCACCCCACCCCACCCCTACCACTCACCCACCCCACCCTCTACCCCTACCCAGCCACCCCACCCCCACCACCCACCCCACCCCACCCCCTACCCTACCACCCACCCCCCTTACCCAGCCACCCTACCTCACCCCCTACCGCCACCTTATCGCCGCCTTTCACCTCCACCGCCGCAACTTCCTCCTCGTTTGCCGCCGTCTGAATCACTTCCTCAGTTGCCGCCGTTATCGCAATCAATCAATCAATCGAATCACGAATTTAGGGATTTTGATTTTTGAAGTTTGACGTAGTAGCATTAGTAGAAAGAACAGAGTGAGTGTTGTTTATATAAGAGACGAGAAATGTGGAGAATTTAGGGATTAAGGAATAATCACACATTCACACTGATCGAGGGAGTGTTGGTTTATATATAGAGTGGTGTGGCCCGTCGGATTAGGGGATTAGATCGACGATTATCACAGATTCTTGTTTACGATGCTGGATATACTTCGTTGTAAAGGTTAGATGACCGACAAATCATTACGCTCTTTAATTTGATATCTTCATCTTGTGATTTTAATTTGTGTTACTGTAATAGTGCTCTGTTACTGTAACAGTGCTCTGTTACAGTAACAGTGCTACTGTTAATCTCGTGACGCTGTGACATTATTACTGTAATTCCTTATTACTGTGACAGTGTCACAGCAAGATATTTATAACTCTTTAATTTCATATTACTGTGACATTATTACTGTGACATTATTATTGTAATTCCTTATAACTGTGACACTGTCACAGTAAGATTTTTGTGTTACTGTAATAGTGTTCTGTTACTGTAACAGTGCTACTGTTAATCTCGTGACGCTGTGATTGAATCTCAGCCATTCATCTGATTTGATCATGTGGTTGTGATTTGCGGGACAGACTCATTTAAAGAAGACCAACTCACCGGATGCAATTTCTCTCTCTCTCTATATATATATATATATAGAGTGAGGATCCAGTGAGTCTCTCATCTTATATATATTATTAATGTTATTCTCATACTCTCAAAGTCTCAATTTTCTACTTAAAACATACGAGTAGTATATGAATTAATATTAAGAATTGATTACTCATTTGAGTGATATAATCTTAAATTGTTTAATAGTACATTTTAAAACAAAATATAAAATATACACTAATTCTATATTTTTTAAAAAATTGAAGAGACATTAAGCTCAAAAAGAAAAATGTTATTAGAAAAACGAAGTGTTTATATTTGTCAAAGATAGGAAATGTTTATATTATTTACTATTAATATAATTACCCTTTAAAAATTATACTGTCAAAGATCCTCAGTAATACAATTACTCTAAAAGAGCATTAATATTATTAGTGTTTGTAAACTCTAATAAAATTCAAAATTTATGGAAAAATAATACGGAAAATTGCATGTGTATTGATATGTAGCATAATTATACGGATGTAATACTGTATATTACACATCTTAGACATAAATACTGGAAATTGATATGTAGCATAAGTATCGGTATTATATGAAACTTGATATGGAATGAAATATAACGTGATATAATAATTATGACATATATATGGATTATATATGAAATTTATGGCATAATATATGAAAAATAATATAGATGCATGTTATATCACGTTATATCACATTATATATCACGTAATATAGATTGCATGTTATATATGGAAAAACATATTATATCACGTTCACACTTGCCTTAATTACCAACAATTAAATGACCACCGCCTTAATTAGATAACGTGATAAGTATAACATTATGTATTTATCCCTTAATTAGATAAGGGATGTACGAGTACGACTTTAATAGGAAGAAAGAAATCTAAAGTGGAGGCAGAGATTCGAAGTCCTGACAATGTCAGGAGCCGATCCCTAGGATAAAACTAAGAGCAACCCTCCAAGGAAGAAAACCTAGAGGAGCGCAACTTTCTCTTGATATAAAAGAATTTGGATCGATGTGATTTACTCATCAATGAAATCTTATTTGCATATGATATGATAAACGCATTCTAAGGTGGTTAAGTAAATGATTGCAATCTATCTTGAATATTTTTTTACCACCTTAGGGGGAGAAAGTGAGTGACAAGTTAGTAAAACAAAAGAAGTTTTATCATATCAAATTACGCGTATTTATCGTGTACAGTAATATATAAGTAGAATGACAATTCTACGAAATTACATCGATATGAAATGGCTACACATTTGTGCGCAATATCAAGTGGCCTATTGAATAAGGATTTTATAAATCCGTATGGCCGTCGACATATTTATATGATCAATGAGCTCATAATCCTGAAATTCATCAAATTTATTGATGATATTGAAAAGTATTCAATACAGTTTGCATATCGAGTCATCATGCTGATATATAGAAACTAAGTATATCATTTCGTATTACTTTTCTTATCACATCGTTGCATCATTTCATATTCATATAGTTAAATTTAGTCACATATTATATTCGTGCAAATTATTGATAATCTGACTATACTTTGAAATGTTGAAGTGATATTTGGATGAATACGCAACAATCAAAGACTATCTTCATATTATCCGTATAACTATTTGAAGATCAATGATAGATTTCTAATTATCGAAGAAATCTATGGAGTTTATCAAGTATGATGATTGTTATTTCAATATCGAGATTTATAATCACATCATGGATAATATAGTTATTTTTCGAGTGATGTAACTATCGGGGGAGTATATATGCACGCGTTGTACTCTTTTTCCTTATCTATGGTTTTGTCCCACTGGGTTTTTCATGGAAAGGTTTTGATGAGGCAGCATCATATGCGTGTTTGAGGAATAATGTACTCTATTCTACACTATTTTTTTCCCACGGTTTTTTTTTTCGAGTGAGGTTTTTATGAGACATATTATTCCGTAATGTACATTCAAGGGGGAGTGTTATGAAATCGTATTAGGTGAATGTCCATTGGACTTTTGACCCATATGTAAACTCCCTTATCATTAATGATGTACTCCGTACTATATATACCCTCTCAATGACATGAATAAGGTAACTCTCTCACATATTTCTCGCTCTATTTTCTCTCTATTTTTCTTTTCTCTCTCGTTTCATAACAATTATATCACTTTATATATCATGTAATATAGATGGCATGTTATTTTATGGAAAATCATATTATATCACGTTCACACTCGCCTTAATTTACCAACAATTAAATGACCACCGCCTTAATTAGATAACGTGATATAACATTTGATATTTTTTATAATAAAAACATAATAGCCCAAAGAGATAAGTCAACCAATAAAGATAACGTGATATGACCCAATTAAGAGGAGCCCAATAAGTAGTCCAACAAAGTAGACGGGGAAACACATGAGTAGAGGTATTTGGTTAATGGAAAGAGGATTATGAAGTACACTATAAATTCATCCAAAAATAATACAGTAAGTTTTTAAATTAAATATAGTTTCAAGTTGTTCTTTGCTTCTTAGTGCTCGACGACAGTTACTTTTGCAAATTTCTTGGTGGCTTTGCAAGTAATCGTTACTTACTTTTGACGAAAGTAAAATGTACTTTTTGAATATCAACTTTTAAGTAAATTTTAGAGTAAATTTTGTAAATGGGTCATGAATTTAAATGGACCGAAAAAATGGATCAAGTAATAGGTTGAAACGAACCGAAACGAATATCTGACTTGATTTGGTCTGAATACCAAATTATTATTGGCCCTATATTTGAATCGAACGAATCGAACTCTTTTTGAGCTAAACTTTACGAATCGGATCGAATAGTTCGACTCACTCACAGTCTTATGAGCCCATACTCGACCCTAATAAGGGGTAGGGATAATAAGAGGGTAGGGACGACAACGGGCACAAGACCCTCCCCGGCCCCCAAACCCGTCGACTCTTACCTTAATAGGTTGGATATGAGTCCCATTTTTGTACACCTTTAAGGCATAGATTAGGTAAGAGTTCTTCTGAAAACTTTTCTCCAATTTTTGTTCTGGGCTCCATCCGGAGACTCCAATTCAATTTGAGTCATTCAGGTGGTCATACATGACAACGTTTTATTTTCTTTCGATTTTTATACCACGTGCTTGAGGTTGCTTCACAAGTACACTGTCTGATTCTAATACCCGCCTTGTGGCTCGGTATTAGAACCTGGGTCGGCCGAGTCAACCCGAACCTTAAACCGAGTTTTAGTAAAGTGTTAACAAATGGTTATAAAAATGTATAAGTAGACCGAATCGATCGATGATGGGTAAGCGGATTGGGCTCAACGAAGCTTAAAACGAGTTTTAACCCACTTGTACCAAAACTACTCCTACAACTTTTACCTAGATATCATTAGAAGTCCCTAGGCATCCTTCACACAGCTTTCATGAGAGAAAATAAGAACAAGAGAGAAAAGAGAAAGGAAAGGGGGAAAACGAAGGAAATCAATCTCGTAATTGGTGCCCTCCACTCAATCAACGTCCTAGACTATGGTGATGAATGTTGTCGAGGAGTTCTCTGAATCCGTTTGATTGTGGTTGTGGCACGTTTGTTGGGGTGAGGTTATACTTGCTCATTATTATTCGTTGGTGTATATGGTACATTGCATTCATTTGTGTACATGGTGCGTCATTGTTATTGTTGACTCAATTGAGATTAGTAGTGCAGTGGATTATATGATGAGCTTGATGCCTATCGAGTAGTGTAGCGGATTATATAATGGGCTTGATGCCTACCGAGTAGTGTAGTGGATTATATGATGGGCTTGATGCCTATCGAGTAGTGTAGTGGAAATTATAGGATGGGCTTGAGGCCTATCGTTTAGTGTAATGAAATTATATTGGTACCGCTAATGGTACTCAGAGGAGTTGAGATGAGATTGTTGATGGATATGATTAATGATACTGAGAATGTTGAGCATGATTTGCTTGTGTGGTACTGTTACGACGTGGTATTGATACCCGTTTTGAGATGATAATGGTATTGGTACATTAGTATGCATTGCATCTCAGTCCGAGTATATTCATTTTAATCACAATGCATTTTGCATATATATCAAAGAGTTGGGTTGGTTTATCATTACTCAGCGTATACTAATTTGTCTAAATTGTCCACCAATTTCCTTAGTGGACCTGTGACGATCCAATTGATATTATTGTGCAGGTTGATGATGTGTGATGATTGTATTCTGGTTGACTATATGGAACGAGTTGATGTTGTCGCTGGCCACATTTATAGATCGTAAATATATTAAGTTGTACTTCCGCTGCTGTAATTGTATAACCACGATCTGTAGATACATGATTGTAATATCAGTATTTGGTTTTAAATGTTGTGGTTCTGAATTGTATTGTAATGGACTACTACCTCGAGTTATGTCGAGATGGTAACGCCTTTATTAACTTGAAAATGTCTTGATAAAGCTTCTGAGTAAATGGGGTGTTACCTTGATTTAAATCATTAACAATAACTACACGTTGATTTACACGACTAATCAATTTTTGGCCGACGACGGGGTGACACCCTAAAATATTTTTCGTTGCTGCTTAAATTTTGTGCGGCCATTTTCTCAACCCAAGGAACACTCCGTCGAACTTTTGGCCTTTTTTGTTCCAGCCTTTTAGTCGGTTATATACTTATATCACGCACGACGGTGATTGATCACATTCCAACATCCTTAAATGTTCTCTATTACTGCTCAAATTTTATGAGGTTATTTTCGATGATCCAAGGATTACAACGTCAAATTTTCTGTCATTGTTCTTTCGAACCCCATGAATCTTTGAAAAAACTATAGTACTCCTTCCGAGTTCCTATACTTGAACGTTTGGTCTGAGGGTGAAAAATAAGGAGGTATATTATATTAATGGTCTGAGGGTGAAAAATAAGGAGGTTTATTATATTAATAAAAAATGATGTTGATTGAGAGATGAATATTATATTAATAAAATGAGGAAAAAATAGATTGAAAAAGTAGGAGAGATGAATGTTATATTAATTAATGAGAGATAATTGGTAATATAAGATGGTAATGTTGTACGTATAATATAAGAAAACTTTCCTTAAATGAAAAGAGCGAAAAAAATTGAACTCATCGAGCACATGTCAAATTGTCAATGATAAGAAGTTGAATGGGTATTTCATTTTGAACCGTTTGAGAGGTGGGCAATAATAACAACGTTTAATTTCATCTGGAAAATGAAAATCATACTGTAGTACATAAAATAAAATTAAGAAGGAATTGGTGTGCGGTAGCACTGAAATCACGATGTGGTGTCAGTGAATCCATCATAATTATTGAATGAAGATGGATCATCTGTTTTGATAGCAAGTGTTATACTCCCATCATTGTTCTCTAGACTTGAGAAAAAGATTGACATGCATTATCGGAAATAAAAACAAACAAGGAATAAAGTCCGCACTCATGTATGTCAGACAATCGTGAGCAGCAGCTCTTCAAAATTTTGACAAAAGCTCCATGGATGGTAGCTTCACATTTACAAGAAAGACCATCACATAGTTTTGACTTTGTGTAGATGTCTATCATAACAGAGTCACAACTCACAAGTCTAACCATCATTTTTCTCACCACTTTTAGCTATACATATATGCAAGATGCTGACGAGAAACCAAATGCACTAACACAGAAGAATAGGGATAATGCAAAGACCGTCTGACATGCATGCAGGCGACCGACTCATTTAAGTTTTGAAAGTGAAACATCAGTAAAAAACCATTGGGAGGAGTTACCGTCTAACTGACAGTTATGTATAACCATTTCATCATCAGTGATTTGAACACGGTAGCTTAGTGAAGTGCCGAGCGAGGAGCAACAGAAAATGACAGAAAGCAGCTTAAATCAAGTCATTTAGTGAAACAACTAACTCGATTTTACAGTGGTTGCTTACAAGTTTTCTCTCGATAGATTACTGAGCTGGAGCAAGGAAATGGATCATTCTTCCGATTCCAAGATAACTACAGCTTGAGAACAACAGTATAAGAGGAAATCAATGGTAATAAATCGCCTGGCCTGCTTCAAAGCCTCATTTTCATCTAAGAATACCTCTCTATGCAGTAGCGTGGGCTAATTAAAACTGAGTGATCACCTTATGTTTGCTCAGCCTCGATCAGCTGCGTGCTGTTATTCAGTAAAGATAACGCTCAATGAATATAACTCTAAAACTGGGGTGGGGGTGGGGGTGGGGTGTATATATTATGATGGAGTTGGAAAAACTCTCAAGGTGCTAGCCTGCCTAACAAAGAAAATTGTTGCGATAATCAGAGGATTGAGGACAAGTAAGGAAGATGATCAACTTATGCTGGCGGATTAACTCTTGTAAACTCGATCAGTAATCAACACTCTGATCTGCCCAATGCAAGAACATCATCAAACAAATGGAAAGAATATGCAGGATTTTATTGTATGGGATGGAGAGGTGGAGTATCAGAGCGAGAGTTGCCTACCAGAAGGTAACTTTGCATGTGAATGCTAAACTAGTCAGATTTGGAATTGTGTGCATGAGGCAGAGAAACCCAGGATCATACATTCTTCCAGTACATGGTAGCATACGGCTAAAACATGATTTGAAGTACCCAATTGTTAGTAGCAGTAGCAATGGAATGTGGTTGAGTTGGATAGGAATATGATGTAACCTGCAGGCTGCAGTGCAGTGCATCAATAATATATGACGTTGAACGTTGTTTGGTTTAGACCAAAAAATAAAAATCATGGCCTCCACAAAATTTCAAATGTTAAAACCCACCGTCTTCTGATACTCGTCTCATCTATTGCAATCCCAGAAACATCCAAGTACGAACCTAATAACGAACGAAACCATTTTTGTTATGGTCATCACATACTACAGTGCACATAAAATCAAGCACAACAGTCTACACAGCCTAAGAAATGAACAACATTGTCACAACACAGATAATTTTAACAATTCCACAGAACGTCCCAATTATACCCCAAAGGCCCATATGCATAACTTATAGCTATCCAACATACGCGCGCAAAATATCGAAATGTCCTGACTCCTGAAATAGTGGAGGGCCTAAACAAAACTACTTTCAATTCACCACATAATCAATTTCAACAAACAAGTAAGTCACCATACGTAGGTAAAACGCAACTTTAGTCTCCCAAACTAATTCATGGCGGCTTCAACATTCCAATCAAACATATACACATGATTAACACCATAATCAGTAGCGGGACCAAGAGTTGTAGTAGAGGAAGGTAATTCTCTGGAGAACAAATTGCTAATTAATAAACACGAATTTCGGCCTCAAATAACTTGTAACCATCCATTTTGTACGGGTTTTCAGTTTTTAATCGACGTGAGTAAATCGTTTTCCAGTATTCTCATTACTCCTCCGTTTGTCCTATAAATCCTTTATTTAACATAAAGGAATAAACCAGTCGATTTTCAGCAAGTTATGTTCCATGGTTCTGGACCACCAAACCAAAAACCGTATATTTATAAACTCCAATTTGAGCCCTCCGGGAGGTCCTACCGGGCAACGTCTCGTTCTCCCACCACGTTTTCGTGTACTTTCAAGACATCTCTAGTTAATGACTATCTGGGGCTTCTCGAAGCAATTGCCGCGGAGCGTCCTCCAATTAATGACCTTGGAAGAATTATAGGAGACTTCTTCTATTACTCAAACTATTTTCACTGTTTAAACGTTAAGTTTATTCCTAGGGTCCTTAATAAGCGCGGGCATGGACTAGCCATCGATGCGCGGAAAAACTATTAATCATCCTTTCTTTCTCTAGCTGGCAAAAAAAAAAAACATCTCTAGTTCAATTTTGGCTTCAAATAACAAGTAAACGTCCATCTTGCATGCATTTATGATTTTTAACGGAAGCGAGTTAATCACTTCATTCCCGATATTCTCATTGCTCTTCCGTTTATGCTATAAATCTGAGAAGACGCTTTATTTGAAATAAAAAAAGATCAATCGTTATTTGAGTGTCCCTTACATTACACTAGGACAATGTATTTACTGTGGTGTTTGTTCAATGCGAATATAGATGTATTTTATTCCAGGACCCAAAACACCGAAAAACGTGGATAATAACTTTTTTTTGTTGCTATTTTCGAAAGCGGTGAAAGTTGTTCTAAAGCGTGATTTTTTTTGACGAAATCTTGTCGATAGAAATAGATAGAATGTCGAATAATGATTATTAGAACTCTGGAACACCATATTAAATGGGGTATATAGAACTTGTTTCAACTGAATTTGACACGTATCAAGACACAATCTTATAACTTTTAAAAGCATTGAAATCCTAATGACCCTCATATTGCACCAAAGTACGTATTCCGTTTGATATGAAGTTTGTTCAACGCGAACATGAGTTTATTTTAATTCGGGATCCAAGAAGCCCCAAAAACGTGGATAATAACTTTCAAAATCGGTCGTTTTCTTACTATTTTCGAAAACAGTAAAAGTTGTTCCAAAGCACAATTTTTTTGACGGAAACTTATCGATAGAAAATAGAATGCCGAATAACAACTACTCATTAGAACCCTGTGACACTATATTAAATGGAGTATATAAAACTTGTTTCGACGGATTTTGACACGTATTAAAATACAATCTTATGATTTTTAAATGTTTCCATTGAAATTAAAATGACGTTCATATTACACTGGGGCATTGTATTTAGTATGAAGTTTGTTCAGGGCGAATATGGATTCATTTTATTTCGGGATCCAAAAGACCGAAAAAACGTGAATAATAATCTTCAAACTCGACCGTTTTTTGCTATTTTCAAAAGAGGTGAAAGTTGTTCAACCGCGCGAATGTTTTTTATGAAGAAAACTTGTCGATATGAGTAGAATTTCTAATACTGATTATTAGAATCTTCTCAGACGATATTAAATGAAATATATATATAGAACTTGTTTCGACTGATTCAACACTTCTTAAAAGACAATTGTATGGAATCCAAATGACCCTCATATTACACTTGTACATTGTATTTTATGTGAAGTTTGTTCGGCGCGAATATGGATCAATTTTATTCCGGAACTCAAAAGGTTGAAAAAACGTGGATAAAATAACTTTCAAAATTGGTCTTTTTTCCTATTTTCAAAAGGAGTGAAAATTGTTCCCAATGCAGGAATATTTTTTTGACAAAATCTTTTCGATAAGAATAGAATGTCTAACAACGATTATTAGTATAACACTCTGACACAATATTAAATGGAGTATAGAATTTGTTTCAACTGATTTCAACACGCTTGGAAAGATAATCTCATGGCTTTTAAAAGTCTTTATTGAAATCCAAATGACGCTCATATTACACTAGGACATTGTATTTGGTGTGGAGACAGTGCAAAAATATAGATCCATTTTATTTCAGGATTCAAAAGGTCGAAAAAACGTGAATTATAACCTTAAAACTCGGTCATTTTTTGCTATTTTCAAAAGAAGTGAAAGTTGTTCAAAAGAGCGAATGTTTTTTGACGAAAACTTGTCGATAGGATCAGAAAACCTAATACTGATTATTAGAACCTTCTCAGACGATATTAAATGAACTACATACCTTGTTTCGAATGATTTCGACAGTCTCAAAAAACTGCTTTATGGCTTTTAAAACTCTTCATTAAAATCCAAATAACCCTCATATTACACCGGAGCATTGTATTTGTTATGGAGTTTCTTGAGCAAGAATATGAGCCTATTTTATTTCGGGACTCAAAAGGACGAAAAAACGTGGATAATAACCTTCAAAATCGATCATTTTTTTGCTATTTTCAAAACCAGTGAAAGTTCTTCTAATCCGTCAATTTTTTTGGGATGAATTCTTATTGATAAGAATTGAATGCCTAAGATTGGTTATTAGAACCTACTAACACGATGTTAAAGAGAGTATAAATCTTGTTTCGGCTGATTTTAACACGTATCAAAATACAATAATCTTATGGCTTTTAAAATTCTCCATTGAAAATCAAATGACGCTCTAGGGCATTGTATTTGGTGTTGAGTTTGTTCAACGCTAATATGGATCCATTTCTTTCCGGGATAAAAAAAGACCGAAAAAACATGGATAATAACAACCTTCAAAATTGATCGATTTGTTTTTTGTATTTTCGAAAGAAGAGAAAATTGTTCAAAAACGCGAATATTTTTTGAAGAAAACTTGTCCAAGAATAGAATGTCTAATAATGATCATTATATTAGAACCTTCTCATTGGTATTAAATGAAGTAAATAACTATTTTATGGTTTTAAAAGTCTCCATTAAAATTCAAATAACCCTCATATTACACTGGAACATTATATTTGGTGTAGAGTTTGTTCAATTAAAATATGAGCTCATTTTATTCTGGGACACAAAAAGGCGAAAAATGTGGATAATATGTGATGGCTCGCATTGGCTCTTTGTGTCGCAATTTCCTTTGGGATGGTGGTACTGAAGGATCTAGTCGAGCTCTTGTAGGTTGGGAGAAAATTTGTCACCCCAAGGATGAAGGCGGGCTTGGTCTCAGGGAGTTAATCACTTGGAATGAGGTAGCGGTGGCGAAGTTGGCCTCGTGGGTGTTTGATCAGCCTGATAGACTGTGGGTTAGGTGGGTTAATTGTATTTACCTGGAGGGAGTTGATTGAATTGGGGTGAGTATCAGCCTAACACTGATGTCTCCTGGGCTTGGAGGAAGGTGTGTCAGGCTAAAGACAAGATTAAGCATATGTTCGAGAATGGGCTGTGGCATGGTTCGCTCCCGGTGTACTCGATAGCTAGGGCCTACGACGATCTCCGGAATCGAAAACCGAGAGTGGAGTGGGCTAGACTGGTGTGGAATGGATGGAGTGTCCCCACACATAGTTTTATTTCTTGGCTGGTTTATCGGGGCGCTCTAAACACCCGGAATAAATTACTGAGGTTTGGTGTGGCAGACTCAGACCTGTGTTTTTATGTGAATCACATATTGAGACTGTAGAGCATCTGTTATTTGGGTGTTGCTGGAGTTCTCGGGTGGTTGACATACTCTGTGGTTGGGTAAAGAGAAGCATTCCGAAAAGTGACGGGCTGACTTGGGCGACCAAAATAAGAGGATTTAAGTTGCAATGCAACGTGTTACGGGCTGTGATCACGACCACCATTTATTATGTGTGGAGACAGAGGAATTCGTGCAGAATTGAGGGAATGGTCCAACAACCGGAATATGTTGTGAAGCTGATGAAGATGGATGTGCGCAATAGAATAATGTGTAAGATCAAATATCCATTAAGGGCTAAAGACGCTAGATGGCTACGTAATTTGACGTAGTCATATTCTTGTGTAAATTGATTATTTGATTAATATATACTTACATTTCACCAAAAAAAAAAAACTTCAAAATGGGTCTTTTTTTTGCCATTTTTGAAAACTGTGAAAGTTCTTCTAAGCCATCAATTTTTTTTGATGAAATCTTATTGATAAGAATTGAATGCCTAAGATTGGTTATTAGAACCCACTGACACGATGTTATTAAACGGATTATAAATCTTGTTTCGACTGATTTTGACACGTAACAAAATAGAATCTTATGGCTTTTAAAACTCTCTATTGAAATCCAAATGATGCTCATATTACATTGCGGCATTGTATTTGGTGTCGAGTTTGTTCATTGCGAATAAGGATCCATTTTATTCCGGGATAAAAAAGGTCGAAAAAACGTGGATAATAACTTTCAAAATCGATCGCTTTTTTGTTATTTTCGAAAGAGGTAAAATTTGTTCAAAAACGTGAATGCTTTTCGAATAAAACGTGTCCAGGAGTAGAATACCTAATAATGATTATGAGAATCGTCTCAAACGATATTAAATGAGGTATAAAACTTGTATCGAAAGATTCCGACACGTTTCAAAAGACTATTTTATGGTTATTAAAAGTCTTCATTAAAATCCAAATAACCTTTTTATTACACTGGATATTGTCTTTGGTGTGAAGTTTGTTTAAAGATAATAAGAGCCCATTTTATTCTAGACCCAAAAAGCCAAAAAATCGTGGATAAAAACTTTCAAAATCAGTGTTTTTTGCTATTTTCGAAAACTGTGAAAATTCTTCTAAACCGTCAATTTTTTTTGATGAAATCTTGTTGATAAGAATTAAATGCCTTAAGATTGGTTATTTGGACTCACTGACACGATGTTAAAGGGAATATAAAACTTATTTCGACTGATTTTGACACGTATCAAAATACAATCTTATGACTTTTAAAAACTCTCCATTGAAATTCAAATGAAGTTCATATTACACTGGAAAATTGTATTTTGGGACCCAAAAGGCCATAAAAACGTGGATAATAAATAACTTTCAAAATCGGTCGTTTTTTTTCTATTTTCGAAAGAAGTGAAAATTGTTCAAAAATGCGAATTTTTTTCGAAGAAAACTTGTCCAGGAGTAGTAGAATATCTAATAATGATTATTAGAACATTTTCAAACGATATTAAATAAAGTATAAAACTTGTTTCAAATGATTCCGACACGTTTCAAAATACTATTGTATGACTTTTGAAAGTCTCCATTGAAATCCAAATGACGCTCATATTACACTGGGCATTATATTTGGTGTGAACTTTTTTCAGTACGAATATGGATCCATTTTATTTCGAGACCAAAAAGACCAAAAAAACGTGGATAATAATAACCTTCAAAATCGATCATTTTTTTGCTATTTTCGAAAGAGGTGAAAACTGTTCAAAAGCGCGAATGTTTAATGAAGAAAACTTGTCTAAGAGTAGAATGCCTAATAATGATTATTAGAACCTTCTCAAATGAAAAGAAATGAAGTATAAAACTCGTTTCGAATGATTTGGACACGTTTCAAAAGACTATTTTTATAGTTTTTTTAAAGTCTCTATTAAAATCGAAATAACCGTCATATTACACTGGTGCATTGTATTTGGTATGAATTTTGCTCAACGAGAATATGAGCCCATTTTATTTCGAGATCCAAAAAGCCGAAAAAACGTGGATAATGACCTTCAAAATTGGCCGTTTTTTTGCTATTTTCGAAAACTGTGACAGTTCTTGTAAACCGTCTATTTTCTTTGATTAAATCTTATTGATAAAAATTGAATGCCTAAGATTGATTATTAGAACCCATTGACATGATGTTAAAGGGAGTATAAATCTTTTTTGACTAATTTCGACACGTATCAAACTACAATCTTATGTCTTTTAAAACTCTTCATTGAAATTCAAATGACGTTCATATTACATTGGGCATTATATTTGGTGTGGAATTTGTTAAGCGCGAATATGGATCCACTTTATTCCGGAACTCAAAAGGCCGAAAAAACGTGGATAATAAATTTAAGAAATGCTCGTTTTTGTTATTTTCTAAACCGGTGAAAGTTCTTCTAAACCGTCAATGTTTTTTTGATGAAATCTTATCAATAGGAATTGAATGCTTAAATATTAGAGTATTATTAGAACTCACTGACACTATGTGTGGACATGACATAGGTCCACTCCGACGCGGCCACGCGCGGGTTTAGGGAGGCGAATGAATCTCCATATGAGATGGTCAAATTGAAATTTAAATCGAAGTTGGAGTCGCCACCGAATTTTATGGTTATTTGGAACCGTTCGAGCCCACTCTATGTCGTAGTGGGCCGTATACAAAATACGGCCCATTTCCGATGTCAGAGTTTATTGGGCTCGTCCCTTTGCAGTTCGATACCGATGCCGACTTGAGCGGTTTATCGTATATTGAATGACTCTCGTTGCCAATGGTTTCGGACATCCGGAAACCACGGTTCTGAGTAAGGGGTGAGGGTACGTGTTGGGAAGTTCACTAAGAACACCCAACCCCGCCCGCACATTAGCGGCCTCTACTAGGATATCGAATGATTTTCTAATACGCGCGTTAGTGATACGATGAATTATATGCAAACATTGTTTTCCTAAGCATGTGAGGAATTGAACGAGTTGCTAAGTCGGTTAATGCATGAAAATTAACGTCAAAGTTGAATTTAGCTGTGAGATTCGTTTTAGTATAATAAAACAAATGATGAAAAAGAATGAATTTGCTACAAGATGAACAAACGAGTTAGTATCGATTTGTGAAGAATAATATAGCAAATATGATGAATATGCAAGATCGAGAAAATATTAGTCGAAATCTGAAAAATATTTGTTAAAAGGCGCTGTTTTGTATAAAAAACGAAGTTCGAAAAAAAAAAAAAAAACGGGTCGCATTTTCAGTGTTGCCCGCGACTCGCGCCCCGGCCTGTTTCAAGGTCGATTTTTGAAAGTCCGATGTTTTTATTAAACCGCGTACGAATATTGCATAATTCGTGCTCGACTTAATATTTTCGATATTCGTTATATTCGATAGTCGATTATGAAATCGATACCAAATACTCGGAATAGTTTTAAAAAAGATGCAAATTTTGAGAAATCGTTTTGTAGAATAAATAAAAAAACGAACGAAAAGCTAAAAAAAGGACTCGGGTTTCAGGCCCGTGCGCGAGTCGCCTGGGATGGGCGCGACTCGCGTGCGGGTCTGTCCCGGTCGCGTTTTTGTTCGAAAATTGCTAATTTAGTAAATCGCGTACAAATACGAACTAACTTATACTCGATTTATGTTTTCGATATTCGTCATACCCGATATTCGATTATGAAATTGATATCGAATATTCGGATGAATTTAGAAAAGGTTTTGAAAAAAGTTTGTTTTGAACGAAAAGTAAAAAAAGAATTTTGAACGAAAAAGATGTTAATTCTCTCAGCGTATATATAAAATCGTCGAATTTTGTTTAAAAAGATGTGACGATTTTATTATTAGCATCAACGAGAATTAATTAATTTTGTTCTTGTTAGATACAATATTCGATTAGAGAATCGATATCGTATTTTAAGAACTTTATACAAAAAAAAAATAGTTTTTGTAGTATCGATTATTAGAAAAACGACGAAGGACCCGTAAAAAAAAGACCGACGAAGACACGACACAAAAGGAAGAAGAAAATGAGAGAGAGGAAGGAAGAAAAGAGAGAAATCGGGTTTGATTTTACACCCTCAACCTACATGCTTTGCTTACTGGGATCGTGGCTCGTCGGAATGTGGCTAAGGCACGGGAGCGTCGAGGTAACGTAGGTGAGTTGATGGTGGTATGGGACGTGTAAAAGGGTATCGGGTTTAAGGGCCGGTTCCTTCGGGTCTCGGATGTACTATCGATTTCTCGATGCTAAGTGTAAGAATCTCGAGGTGTTATGAATAAGAAAGTTGATGTGGAGTTATTGTATGATCTATGACTGATGTTCGTGTGTGAATAATGTGTATGCAAAGGGTCCTATTTATAGGAGTAGAGGTAACCTTGCTTGTACGACAAGAAATACCAATCGGGATAGGAAATTTAAGAAGTTGTGAGGAACGAGAACTCCGTTACTTGGCAAAGAAGAAAAGGGAACCGGCTGAAAACAGCCTGCTCGGCCGGGTATCCCATGCTCGGTCGAATGCTCGATTCGGTATTCGGATAGGATTCCTACTTGAGATCGAATTCTACCTTTAACGGAATTGTTTAATATTTGTGTAACTGATTTTTTATGGAGTTTGAGTTTGAATTGGTCACGTGAGGTGACACGGCTGACTCACACGTTTCAAAAATATCTTTGACCGGGTTTTGACTCGGTCGCTAAAAGACGGTTTTCCCCCTGGTGTCGGATTCGACCCAAATTAGTCTTATTTGACTCGAAACGACCCACTGGGCCTGAATTTGAGGCCGGTTTTGTGATATTTGTACTCCGTAAAAAGCCCAAGCTAAATATCCATGATTTCGAGCCCATTTCCGAGTACGTTAAAGCACGTTTGCGTCCGATCATCATCGGGTGTTTGTCGGAAACTGCTATAGACACCTGGCGGTCAAAATGTGGGTGTCTACACTATGTTTAATGGAGTATGAAACTAGTTTCGACTGATTACGACACGTCTCAAAATACAATTTTATGGATTTAAAAACTTTCATTGAAATCCTAATGACACTTATATTACATCAGAGCATTGTATTTAGCATGAAGTTTGTTCAACGTGAATATGGATCCATTTTATTCCGAGATCCAAAAGGTCGAAAAAATGTGGATAATAACCTTCAAAATCGGTTTCACCCAGATTTTATCGAGGGGAGAAGTATTGTGGAGAATGTGTTAATTTGTCAGGATTTGGTCCGTCTTTATGGGAGGGGCCGAGTTTCACCCAGATGTCTGTTTAAAGTTGATATTCACAAAGCTTACGATAGCGTGGAATGGAACTTTGTGGACCAAATGTTGTATGCGCTAGACTTTCCTGTTCATTTCAGAAGCTTGATTATGGAGTGTGTGCAATCGGTTTCTTACACTCTTTGTGTTAATGGGGATAGTTTTGGCTTTTTTAGAGGGAAGAGAGGATTGAGGCAGGGGGACCCGATGTCTCCTCTTCTTTTCACGATTTGCATGGAATATTTCTCTCGCATTATGACTTTTGGAATGATGGATAGGAATTTCAAATATCACCCCAAATGTGGCCCTTTGAAGTTGAGTCACTTACTTTTTGCGGATGACCTGCTCCTTTTTTGTAAAGGGGAAACAGAATCTATGGAGTTGTTGTGGAAGGCTTTTGCAACCTTTAGTAGGTCCTCGGGGTTGAGTATTAGTGTGGGCAAGTCTCATGCTTACTTTGCTGGAGTTAACGAGGATAGGAAAGAGGCTATTTTGCAGTTTTCAGGATGTGTGGAAGGTTCTCTGCCTTTTAGATATCTTGGCCTGCCAATCCAGAGCACTCATTTGGGTAAGAATGATTGTGAAAAATTGTTAGCTCGAATTGTTTCGAGGATTAGTAGTATTGGTGCCCGAAAACTTTCTTATGCTGGGAGGCTGACTTTGGTTCAGTCTGTGCTGTCACAGCTGCATAATTACTGGGCCATGTTTTTTATTATTCCAAAATTTGTTATGGCTAGGATTGTGTCTCTGTGTTGGAATTTTCTGTGGGATGGTGGTGTGGAGGGCACGAAAAGAGCTTTAGTAAGTTGGGAAAAAATCTGTCGGCCTAAAGAGGAGGGGGGATTGGGGCTGCGTGACCTTTATCTTTGGAATGAGTTGGCTGTAGCCAAATTAGCCTCTTGGGTGTTTGATCAACCGGAACGTTTATGGGTTCGGTGGGTTAATAACATTTATCTGAAGGGCACTGATTGGGGTGATTATCAGCCGCAGGCGGATGTCACGTGGGCGTGGAAGAAGATTTGTCAGGCTAAAGAGAAGATTAAGAGTTTATACTTGAATGGGCTTTGGCATGGGTCTTGCATTCATTATTCTATCTCGCAGGCATATGAGGCCTTTCGGGCTCACCATCCGAAGGTAGCTTGGGGCAGGCTTGTTTGGAATGTTTGGAATTTTCCGAGACACAGCTTCATTTCTTGGCTTGTGTTTAGGGGGGCTTTGAACACTAGAGTGAAACTTTTGAGGATCGGGGTCTCAGAGTCCGACCTTTGCTATTTCTGTGACTTGCAGGCTGAGACCTTTGATCATTTATTCTTTGGTTGTTGTTGGAGTTCAAGAGTTATAGGCTTTTTGAGTGAATGGGTGAAGAAGCGAATACCGAGCATTGGGGGTTTGGAATTGGCTACTAAGAAGAGAGGTTCCAATCTCCAGTGTAACATAATTAGGGCCATGTTAAATGCGGCGATTTATCATATTTGGAGGCAGCGGAATGTGTGCAGAATTGAGGGAGCTGTTCAGCAACCAGATTGTGTCGTCAAGTTGATTAAGTCGGATGTTAGAAGTCGAATTATGTGTAAGATTAAATACCCAATCAGGGCTAGAGATAGACTATGGCTACATAATTTGTTGTAGTCATTTTTTGTAAATTGGATACACACTTACTTATATATATATACTTACCCTTTATCAAAAAAAAAAAAAACCTTCAAAATCGATCGTTTTTTTTTTTGCTATTTTGGAAAGCGATGAAAGTTGTTCTGAAGCGCGATTTTTTTTACGAAAACTTGTCGATAGGACTAGAATGCCGAATAACGATTAATAGAACTCTGTGACACGATATTAAATTGAGTATATAAAATTTGTTTCGACTGAATTATACATGTATCAAAATACAATCTTATGGCTTTTAAAAGTGTCTCCATTGAAATCCAAATGTTGTAATGGAGGCGTCCCGTTACCTACGGTTTGTTAATTATGTGAGAAGAACAAAACAAATAGTAAACAATAGTAAAACTGACACACAGATTTACGTGATTCACCAGCAAAATCACTGGCTACGTCCACACCGACAAGGAGACCAAATTCACTATTGTGGAGATAATAGTACAACAGTAGACTGTAATACACGTGCTTAATAGCTCACAGCTAAAGCCAAAAGTACTACCAATTCTACCAACCAGATAGTAATCTCAAACTGGAAAGAGACTACCCAGACCGAGTCGACCTGCAACGAACTCACCGACGAGATGAAGGACAAACGATCTTGCGGCCAACCAAGATCCGAACAAACTCCAACGGCCTCCAACGAAGACGAGATCAATAGAACCACCAAATAATAGGGACTCGGAACAAACTGAGTTTTCCCTCAAGAAAACCTCACATCAGCCCTCTATATTGTGCTCTCAAATCATCTCTCTGTCCTAATTAACCTAGAAACTAATTAGGTCTTTATATAGTATTATTCCACCTAAACTAGTTAGGTAAACTAATTAGGAAACACAGTTCAATCTTTCCTAAAACTAAACAATCTTATATTACCAAAACAAAAAGATCAACTTTAGGAAAGATATCAGCAACAAATCAAATCAAGGTCCAAAAGAACAATTGCTAGACACTTATTTGCTAACACCAAATGACGCTCATATTATACCGGGACATTGTATTTGGTGTGGTGTTTGTTCAGCGCAAAAATATGGATCCCTTTTATTCCGGGATCCAAAAGATCGAAAAAATGTACGGAGTAGATAATAACCTTTAAACTCAATCGTTTTTGCTATTTTCAAAAGAGGTTAAAATTGTTCAGAAGCGCAAATGTTTTTTGACAAAAACTTGTCGATAGAAACAGAACCTTCTTAGACGATATTAAATTGAGTATAAATTTATTTTGACTGATTGCGACATATTTTAAAAGACAATTTTAATAATTTAGTGATTGCTCCCTTCATTTCAAAGAAGAGATGTTATAAGCTGGTCAGTAGGGAGTACCATTTTTTAGGCCAAAAGGCCCAAGGCACATGATGATAACTAGTTTCTTAAATCAAAAAGCAAACAAAAAAAAAGTCTCACTCACAAAAAAAAGGAGAGGAAAGGGCATTAGCTGTCCAAGCATTCCCTCCCCCCTTCCTTTTAAAACACCCACCTTTCCCATGATTAATTCCCAACATACTTAACTCATCTCCAACACACACACACACCTAAACATACACAATACCATAAACAAAAACAAACACCAAACCCTCAAATAAATCATACCTGTAAACTTCTCCACAAACACATTACATTACATTACATCAACTTGAAAACATGCTCAAAGGAAGAGAAAGTAGCAAAGGACATGGAGGAGCACCTCCTGCTGACCTTCTTGTTTGCTTTCCGACGCGAACCCGCCTATCCCTTATGCCCAAGCCAATCTGCAGCCCATCTCGGCCCAATTCAGAGCCTAACAAGCGCCACAACCACAACCACCACCTCGGCCTAGGCCTTAAGAGGATTAACACCAGGGGCGGCTCTAGCTCCAGCTCTGGAGGTGGAGCTGGGGTCGGCCCTGGGAGCCCTCTTATTTGGGCTAAAGATAATCAAATTCGCGGTGGTGGGCCGGAAATGTCTGAGCCCACTTCACCAAAAGTTACTTGTGCAGGCCAGATTAAGGTGAGGCCTAGATCAGCCAATTCCTGCAGGAATTGGCAGTCTGTCATGGAGGAAATCGAGAGGATCCATAATCGTACTAAACATAAGAAGAAGTCTAATTGGGGTGACACATTCAGGTTCAAGAAAGATGTTATGGGGTTTTTGACTTGTTTGAGGAGTTTGAAGTTTGATTTCCGGTGTTTCGGGTCGTTTCCTGAGCAAATTCTGTCATCAGATGATGAGGGTGAGGAAGATGATGACGATGTTTTTGAAGAAGATGATAGTTTCCAGGAAATTGTCGATGTTGTTGATGATGACAAGGGTAGTAACGGAATCAATGATAATTCTGCTGTTTTTTCCAAGTGGTTCATGGTGTTACAGGAAAACCAGAGTAATGACAATAATAACAGTTCAACTAAAAAGTTGGAAACAGAGGAGATGGGAAATGATGATTGTGCCCCTGCCATTCCGCCGCCAAATGCGCTGCTGTTGATGAGGTGTCGGTCTGCTCCGGCCAAGAGCTGGTTAGAGGTGAAAGAAAATGAAGAGAAAAATAAGGAGGAAAGTGATGATGATGATGAAGAAGAAGAAAAAAAGGCAGTAAAAGAAGCAGAGGAAGAAAATGAAGAAAAATTAATGAAGAAGAAAAGAGAAACATTGGCAATTGTTATGAAATATGATACTGATTTCTATAAATTATCTACTGATATTGCCAAGGAAACTTGGGTTGTTGGTGAAATCAAGGATCCTTTTTCAAGGAGTAGAAGTTGTAGGAGATGATCATCTTCATCTAAGCTTTTTTAACGACTCGGTTTTTATCATGGGTAATCGGAAACAAAAGTGATCAGAGACTACATAGTAATTGAGTTTCAGGATCACCATACTCACATCAAGTAATATTTTATGTGATTATGGTTATCCTGAGTTTAATATTATAAATTAGGGTTTATTATGGATGAACACTTTGAAAAACTAATTAGTGTTGTATTGTATATAGTGTTAAGAGTAACGATCGTGGTATTGAGTGTGTAATCTTATACGGAGTGCTAATAGTAATTATCCTCTTGTTTCATAGGTTTATTTCTTAATTTTGGTGTGGAGGAGTGGACATGGAGTTTGATAAATTGAGTGTTTTTTTAGCAATTTTTTCCGATTTTTTCTTTCTGCTCCGTACTCGGTATGACATTGTATAGTTGGTTTTAAATTATACTCGTAAGTTGTAACTCAATCCTGAAATTTGTCACAGGAATTCAACAAGTTATTGTTGTTATTGTTTTATCAGTCTAATTTGCATAGTGTACTAATAATTGAGATTTGAGAAGAACAGTAAATGTGTGATGCCATGGTTGTATGTAGTCCTTACTCCTTACTCCTTACTCCTTAGTTGGCAAAAAGAGAAAGATCACCAAATTTCCACCGAGAAACACAAATCCAAAGTCTCAATGGTTGTAGGAAAGTAACAAGTGATGTAGGAAGGAATATTGTCTTGGATCCAATCCAATAATTCCCCCTACTTTTTTTGATAAAGTACCATTATTTAGATAAATAATATCTTATCTTATCATTGATTTTTTTCGTTGAACAATGTTAAATCTGAGCTTAATTGAATTGAAACAGATTGGAATGAACTAAATTTAACTGAATTTAGACGAAATAATTGAGACAAGATAAACATAATAAAACTAAAGTGATCTGACTAAATACACCTAACTAAATGTGAACTGAATTGAAACCCATTATTTAACACTGGACTTGATATGCTTTTCCATGGAGTTTCAATTGAAAATGTCTTTGTTATTGTAGATGTAAAAGTTGCATTACCCTCTTTTACTATGCTTGAAGCAAAAAACTTCTTTATTTTACAATGATAAAAAGGTTGATAGAAAAACTAGAACAAAAATTCAATGTTTTTTTTAACAAACTACTTATTGATGGAATTAATGTCTATTTAAAATTATTTCGTGTCTGTTGTACACATTATCAATTTGAGGGTAAGTTGCTTTAGTCCTAAGTAAATTTTTGCAAGACATACCAGTTGCTATTTTTAGCCATTTGTTATAAGGAATATATGGGATGCAACGTCTTATCTGCTACTAAATGACTTGCTTTACGATAAGTCTCCTTTGAACTTGGTATATCTATATATTACATAGGTACTCCATGAATTATTCGATCATATTGACAAATTAAATGGATTTTGAATAGTAAATTTGGGTGCAGGGATTTGGAGGATGAGGAAAATAGATCCCGCCTCCAAGTCAAGTGATTTGGAGAGAGAATCATTGTTCTTCGTCTTCCCTCCCCTTCCTTCCTTTTCCCTCTCAATTTACTATCCAAAAGCACCCTAGAAGTAGGTGGAGAAGAAGAAAAGAATATCACTATTCTCTTCCATATCTAATTATTACACCTCCATTACGCCCTAATAATTATACTCGAGGTGAAGAAGGTACTACAAGTAATTCTAAGTTGGAATTAACAGTAAAAATCTCATTCATGAGTCATGACATTGTGAATATTGAGAAATCAGTGTTTATTCCAAGTAAGGAAAACAGATTAGTATATTTGAGTAGTAATATCTTCAAATGATTACGAGTAAACAGATTGAGTTGGTTACCCATTATATTCTGACATTCATACAGTTGCAAGCTGCAAAGAATGTTTATGACGTGCTCAAAATCAAACTCATACTCACTAGTTTTCACTTTTCAGCCCCCGCATACTGATGACTGATGACTGATGACTGACATAGTCACATAGGAGTACAACAAATCCCTTTTCACCAAAACCCCTAGTAACAAAACTGTAATCTCATCTCGTCATCTTCAGTAATTGATTCAACGCACTACACACTTGATTCTACCTCCCTTTTCTCCAAAGCTATGTTACTCCAACATTTTTGTTAGCTATTGAGTAGTGAGTCCAACGTGTATTGTGTCCGAGACAACACAACACACTTTAACATTTTATTTTCACCAAAAAATTGAAAGTTTTAATAGTATACGACACTCAAACAAACGTCTAAAAATAATACCGAGTTAGATTAACAGAGCTCAAAGCAAGTGTAAGGTACTCCGCACTAGAAATATTTCAATACAGTGGGAGTCAATATAATTGTACTTGATAGTGGATATGAACTCATGAGTCGTGATTGATTTATCAATAATCAATCATCATTATTCCTTTATCGATTTTATTGCCAAAACCTACCTCTTATGTTTGTAATACGATATGATACTTCAATAAGATCAAATGTTCATTATGGGTTCTCCATAACACAATTTAACCTTTACCTAACACATATACTCCCTCCGTTTATTTATCTTTTGCCTCATTTCATCAATGTTTGTGAGGAGTATTATAGTGAACGGAGGGAGTATATACAATAAGTGAAATATTTTACTAGTAGTATATAGAAGTAATTCTCATAATCTTCTCAATTTTATTAAGAACCTTAACATCAGACGGCATGCATATCGTAAGATCCTATTATACGTACAGATCGATTCACTTGCATTGGGGTAGTCTAAGTACATACTCGAACTATATGTCTACAATTCTATGATTCGGATCAGAACTTTAACAAGTATGGTTATCATCACTTAGTTAATCGAAGTGGACATAAGATGGATGATGGTATAAATAGCATTAAGATATTTCCGTGGCCTCCACAATAAGATGAAAAAGGGGTGAAGAAGGCATCATCAAACATCTACTTTAAGGAGTGATATAAACAGGACATAGAAATAAAATTAAAATGATATGGTTGCTTGAAATCCACACTATTTAAACTAACCCACATTCTTGTTAGTAACGGAATTATCAGTCAAGCACTTATAACAGATCAAATACGACTCGTTTATATAGAAAAAGCACATGGATTGTCTTTACTATATAAATGAGGAATATTTGACTCGTTATAACAAAATGATAGATACCTCCGTCACAGGGGAGAGTAGCTATCAAATTAAACAATCAAGGGGGAAGTATGCTTTTCCAGCTCAATCAATGAAGTTAGATTAATAAGGAGGGCGCAAAAAAGCTAAGTACGGTGTTCGTATGATATAGGAAAAGAAAAGAGGGAGAGTTTGGTGAGTTAATAATAGTTCATGATTACACCAACTTCCCCATTTCCTCCTCTAGCTAGTCGGCTATACCAATAGTTTAAACTTTAAAGTTATACTTCTAAAATGTTCACTCTATACATGTGCTTTCTTGCTTTGTTTTCATCAAAGTCTTTCAATATGAGATTATGGAATGACTAATGAGTGTTCTTGAATGGTGATATCTCGTGGATCGTCCTCATAGATATTTAAACGAAATTAAATACACCTCGTATAAAATGTTTTGGTTTGATTATTTGAAATTAAATTTGACATGATTAAAAAAAATAGAGTATAGAGTACGTAGATAAAACTATCCAAAAAAATACTCCGTATAAACTAATGACTAAGTGAGTACTTAGTTAGAGTATAACTAGGTTGTTAGTGTTAGTTAGTTAGGTTGTTAGAGTTAGTTATAAGGTTGTTACTGACCTATACATATATACCTACTTAGTTCTATTCCGAGATTTAATATATTATTAGAGTCAGGTTAGTTATGTAGGTTGTTAGAGTTAGTTATAAGGTTGTTACAATGTTCTCTACCTAGATATACTCCGTATATACATACTTTGGTATAATTACAACAACTTTACGTAAATACAAACTTATCTTAATTTCTATTCCAAGATTGAATACTTAATCGTAATTAAAAAAGATAAAACTGCTAGTGAACTTAAGTGACGCAAATGTATGAGTGGCAAAGAGAGTGTAATGGAAGGCGGAATATATACGTAGCAAGAATTAAGAAAGAGGGTGAAAAGAGAAAAGTGGAGGACCACGAGCAATGTTTACGGTTCAATCCATAGTGTTTTATCTCCCCCGTTTTGGCAGTTAATCACTCACGCAACACGTTCTGAATTTGTGGCTCCCCAATCCCTATAGCTTTGTCAACAACCACCTAAACCATTCACTGTTGGCTTACTTTCTTGTTTATTGCTCATTTCTACTACTCGTTTTCTACTCTTCTACACCTATTACGAAGTAACAACTACTCGTAACTTTTATTGTATAACCGCCACGACCGTAACCTTGGATAGCGTTACCGATTGATACCGATCGAGTCAATCCAATGTCTGGCACCAGTGAACGTAGTAGCCTAGTCGACTCCTCTCATAGGCACCGCTCCACTGCTAGTTCGTTTTGACCCAAGATTTCTTTTTTAATTTGTTATTAGCTTCTTTTCCCTTTTTAAAATTTTGAAGTATAAAAACGGAGTTATATGTATTAACTTAAGAAACTTACGAAATTATTTGTTTGTATCAACTGGTGGTAACTTTGTCATGACAAGCAATCAGGCTGTAGCAGCCTCCTAAAATAAAGCACGACAAGACACGGTAGACCAACGGGCCAAAGCGAACGGGGTCATCTTTTTACTATGCACAACAGGATTGGTGGCACAGTACAACTCATTGCCACCCATAAGCTGCATAGTCCATCCATTACATGGGGACATACCAAAATTGGGAAATTAACTTTTACCAATTTCCGAGATTGTAGGCTGGACTTGGGTTTGCAGTGTTCCACAAATATTTGTGGTCCTGGGTTAATTAGGCTGTGGGCTATGTTTTTTGACGAAAAATGGCAACCTCGTGAGCTCCAGATAAAGTTCCTCAAAAGGAACTTCCAATCTTGGGATTAGACTTTGCAATGATCTCACAAAATGTTCTCGTAAATCCTTGTTTGTTACATTTGTGACAGGTTAAATAACAGCGAACCACCAATAGATAAAGCTCGGATCTTGACACTAGGCCCAAGCACAACTTTTAAGAGGGTTTGGGCCATCTAGGCGGGACTCCATTTTACCTGGCCCGAGCCCAAGCCCAAGCCAAGTAGTTTTTTTTTTGGTAGACCAGCCATGATGAGCCGGGAAATGTTGGTCGGAGAAAGGGCACCATGTTTTGGCCGATATAGAAAGTATGGATTGGTCCCCAGTTTTGGCAAAGATTTAACGTAAAGACGCATCTCTAGTGTGAGTCTAGAGAATAGAGAGGCATAGGCGATGGGCCATAACCCCCCATTATTTTGAAGATGTTAACTAGTGAGGGTGAGGGTAACATGGTGCGTGGGTATGGGCCATATAACAGGGTGTTTTTTCATCTTTGTGCATGTTCATAGAATCTGATCAAAAGAGTCAACGCATTTGATAGTGAGGCCCAATTGATTCTCCTTTACGCCTTTAACCATCAACAAGCCTTCATCCTAAAGCCTACTGTAGCTCAATACCTCTATCTTTTCGTTTTACAAAACATGGGTTGGTTAAACAGCCCAATATTGGAAATGTGATTCTTTAGCATAAGTTGGTTTCCAATTTCCATGTCGGCACGACGCCATCCCTACCAAACGTCCAATCTCTATATAGATTTTTTTTTCCTTCAACAAAGCATGCACTCAGTCGCATATATAGGGGAGGAGATTCGAACCTGAGATCTATCGTCCACAGTATCTAGTCCATGTTTGTAACAAACCACAGGACCTATCGCACTTTTGACTCTGAAACGATAGGCCATGCATTTTAGGCTCATTAAACAAAATTCGAGTCCATAGCAATCAAGAGGTTAAAGCTACCCAACATGGGTTGTGAGAGTGGAGATGAGGTCAAGCCATTTTTTTCGTGGGTTTGGCCCATGTGGTAACGGACCGAGTAGCGACCCAACACGGGTACAGTTATTTTTATTTGTCCAACGGAACTTGTATTAATCTCGTTACAATAACAAAGGAACAGAATATCTGACCTTGTCCATGATCCATATATCCTGATCTTAACCGATAAACCAAAACGGTTCTACTCGACAGAAGCAAAACAACTCGTTACTCGCCGTTTCCATACTTGACTCCATCGAACGACCTTTACTTCTGGATTAATCACTGTAACTGTAAGCTCTCCTTCTCTTTCTTTTCTTCTGCTCTGCTTACAATTAATTCAACAATTTATCTGGTTAAGTAACAGACAACCCGATTTCTAAACTAATTATTTCGTTTTTGTATACTCTTGTTTTCTGTTTAGCTGTTTTTTTTTTCCAGCCACTGAATTTTATTCATGTTTATGGTCCAAGCTAAATGTATTGTATCACCGCTGCTTCGCTGTCTGATTTTGCCTAAATGAGCGTCATTAGGGAAGAATTGATCAATTAAGTTAATTGATCTTTGTTGGGGTGTTAAATCGTTGAGTATAACATATACGAGACGATATATAGTTCTGGTTTGTAGTTAGATGCGGAATTCATGAGGCATTGGATTTAGTCTTTCTTTCGAAACCGTCTTTTACTATACGACTGGATGCGCTTTTAGTGGTGTGGAGTATTGTACAGATGATTAGTTGAGAGTACATTATTAGGAAATCTGAGCATTTTGGCACGAAGTTGGAAGGGTCGGCGTGAGTGGTCAACTGAAGTGGATTGAGCTGAGAATAAGCGGTAAAGAAAAGGACGAGTGGCGGACTGTGTGTACCCAGATGATCAAGTAAGAGACTCATGCTTGGCTAGTGTTTATGATTGTTACTAAGAGTATACGGAATATGTGTTTCGTAGCCGCTTATGTAGAATTGATCCTTTCCCCCACCACAACCACCTTTCACGCTCCTTCACCCCCCTCTCCGGTGACCTTTCAATGATGCCCCTCTCCTTTCACCCTCATTGCCATCCTCTGTCAGATAGCTGCCATGTCGCTGCCGCTGCTGCCAGATTTGGCTGTTGTTATTTTTGTTGATTTGGTTATTTTGGCTGTTATTGTTGATTATCGTATTGCTGTTATTAACAGTAAAGGTTGAGACCCAAAAGAAATGGAAACTACTTCGTAGACAATTTTTGGGAATGAGATTGTTGGGCATCGAGTTCATTGTATAAGGGGCAAGGTTGTGTAAAATTGGTGTTTGGTATTATATGAAATTTGATATAGTGGTCGTTAATTTGTTTTTATTGTCGTTGTTATTGTTGTGGTGTTGTTGGTTATATAGCTCCCAAAAATGAAAGAACCTTTAGGATAGTAGCTCGCATAGTGGTTGTTAATCCTGTTATACATGAACCTGCATATCTGAGCTTGTCTAATGTTTGCTTTTAAATGTAATGCCCGTTCAAGAATTACCAGTAATTCTTGAATAGTTCTTGATTTGAAGTGTCTTTGTACGTTTCATGTCACTTAGATGTTAAACACATACTTGTGCTATCTTAATAAGGTATACGTATGTGGAATAGCTGTGTGTATTGCTTGACTCGTTAAGTTGTCAAGCCAATTCAAATCCGAACACGAGTCAAACTTTGATCAAGCTGAGATCGTTGCTCGCGAGCTGATTCATCTCATTATCACCCCTAGTGCTAGACAAAAGTTGCGTAATCATAATACTCACTAGAATCTATGCTGTGTGGGCCTGAGGGGTGTGTTGCATGTTATGGTATAATGAGTTTCCGTCTTTCCTTTGTTAGGAAAAAAGAAGACAAGGTCTCTTTACAAATGGAAAACAAGCAATGCTAGCTCAACCAGGTTCTGATACATCCCCTTGATTTGAAGTTGATTGGAGTAAGCCGATGACAGGGATTATTGAGAGTGGGACCTCACCATTGATGGACTATGACATTCTCCACTCCAGGGATGATAGTGACTAGCAAAGTTTGTGTCTTTGTGTCTTTGTGAACAATATGGTAAACAAAAATCTAAACTTTTAGTTTCTTGTTACTGGGCTCACTGTAGGCAGAAACTTTGATATTTCTCCCCAGAGTCTTAGCTGCTTGAGCCTGGACGTTTACTTGCTCTGAGTATAGTAACTCTTTCGTAGAGCCTGGTTGACTTGCAGAGAGTTGCTGCTAGAGCTGTTTTGATGTCAAGTTTGTAGGATGTTATTTCTTTTGCTGCCCTTGAGCAATTTGACCTCTACATTTAAGAATTAAGATTACTGTAACGAGTTTTAAGTTTTAAACGTAGTTTGACGGTCTGCACAGTGTTAAGCTCATAACATTGAATCTCGGTTTTGTTTGCAGTTGCAGTATCGGCTATGACAGCCTACTCTTGTTAAATGTGATCAATTTAACGTCCCAAATCAATTTGTAAAATGCTACGTAGTACTCCGTATGATTTTGCTACCCATAGCCTTGTCTAGTTCGTGCAGTGATCCAAGTACCTCTTCGGAATACAGGTCATTTTGACGAAATTAGAAGCTCAAAACTGAGAAATGTGATTATCTACTATCTTCAGGCAAGCATCTTTCTTAAATCTTCCATTCTTATCTCATGTGGTATTCTGTATCTTGATTGCCTGGCTTACCTCATAAAAAAAACCAACACTGGAATTACTCTGAGCATTTCGAGTTATGTACTCAAAATCCCCCACATCATCATCTTGCTTATTCTCCGGAGCATTTATTTTCATCTACTCAAGACTCAATGCTACAGGTTATCACATGTTTATATACGAGTATTTCTGTATAGTTCATGCCTGTGGTATTGTTGTATCAGTCAGATGCTGGCCATATGCTTCAAACATTTGCTACTGCTGAATGATTATTTACATCTCAGAATAAAAATGTGTGCCTAGGGCACGCTTAGGCGCCAGGGCCGGCCCATGAAATTTTGAGACCCTGTTCCAACTGTAATATTGAGGCCCTAGTACAATAGAACTAAAAATTTATATAAAAAAATGAGCAATATGGGATTCGAACACACAACCTCTAGAACAAATTTATCCACCTTGACCACTACAGCAATATACCACTCCGTGTTAATTTTGTATTAACAATATATATATTGAGGTCCTTAATCTGTTTGAGCCCCGGTTCCAAGAACCTAATTGAGCCCTCAATGGGCCGGCCCTGTGAGGCGCTATGCTCTACGAGACTCAACAAGGGGTGCAGAGTCCTATTTAACTTCCAAGCAGTGCACCTTGTGAGTGAGGCACACCCTTTTTTTTTTCTTTGATCTTTGATAGAAATATGCTCTAATTCTTTGACAGAAATATAATTCTTTGATCTTTGCCCCCTGTCTCTATCTTAGATGTTAGCCCTCATTAAAATCTGAACAAGATTACAAGAGTATTAATTTCATTATTTTATCCAGAAATACAAATTTGCTACAGAAGCAGTGCACCTTGTGAGTGAGGCACACCCTTTTTTTGTGCCTGTCACCTCTTTGTCATAGGCCCTCATCGGTGTGATACCTTGCGACCTTTGAAACTAAAATTTGCATGTAAGAAAATATCACGAATAGTCTTACAGATCGACCTAATCTGAATGCTTCCTGCTGCTAGATGTTGAATTTTCAGATATTGTGAAACTCATTATCCGCAGACCCTTGGATTTAGCAGAGTTTTTTTGTCAATCAACTTGGCTCCTCATTTTGAGCGCGGAAGACCGAAGAGTTTCTATGGGTCTGATTCTGGTGTCATTGTGGTTTCAAAACTGTAAAATACTACGCCCTCCAACTCACTATGATTTACCCACTTATTTTTTTAATCCCTCACGTTTGAATAAAAAAGTGGATAAATCATAGTGGGTTGGAGGGAGTACTCCATATACTAAAAAAAAGGGCAGAAAATTATGGTACACAGCATGCTATCCCCTTATTCAGTTTTTTGGCAATATCTTCCTTGACTTAACCCAATGCCACTTATACTGTACATATGTGCTATCCTACTTTGTTCTGGTGGTTCATATGAGTACTTGTCTAGTCAAGGCTAATAACTTAAGCTGTAATTCTTCCAGAAAAATGGTGATATAGCAGGATAAGGCGAAGATTGTTTGGGGTGGATGTCCAGCACCTTACAAACGCTCCTCTTTTTACTGTCGCCATCTAATGACTCCTCGTTTCTCGTTTCAGTGTATCATTATCTACTTGTATTATTTTGGATATCAATTAGATGGACACTCAGAGTTGGAAGATTATTCAAAGCAGGTGCGTATCTAATTGTTAGACTCGGCTAATTACCAAATTCCTTGTGGATTATTGAAAGTGAGGTGTCCAAGTTCCATAACTATGTCTTCGCATAGGTAGACTACATAAATTATTGGTGGCCATACCATTTGTTTCTAACGCCTTATCATTACGGAGTATAATATTCTGTCATTTTCGTTCACAGGCAAAAATAACATCATATCTATGACTCAAATGAACTCACGCATGGAAGAGTTGGAGAGCAGAGGTATGTAAATTTACTCTCGTTTTGAAATTACTGAGTTGGTTTACAATATGAAATCTGCGTAGAGAACTACACCGCTCAATAAAATGAAATTCCCCTCTAGTTTCGATAGGAGCTGTAAGCGGCAAGTCCACGTAAATTAGGTTGCATCACTCGCTAATCAACCGCGTTGATTAAATTAACTGAAAAGTTTCATGGAAAGCGACCTATTCTTTGGAGCTTATTTTCAGCTTCTTCAGTCCAGTGTTTTAAGTTCATTTTATCTCAGTCAATTCAGACATAACTAGAAAGAATAGTAGCGATGTTATTTTGGAAGCATTAGAATGCAGGGATCAATCAATTGCTCCAGGGGTGTGGGACAGTAAATGGGTCCCATCCCGTGGGATATATAATTGGGCAAGGAGCTGTAATAGTGGCACTATAAGCCTAATGTAGGTGTGTAGGATAACCAATGAAAAGAGTGGGGAATTGAGGGTGCATGATATATAGGCCAATTATGGAGCAATGAGCAGCCAATAAAAACTGGTGAACATGATGCAATGGAGAAGTCTTAGTCTGTGTTAACATGACTAGAAATCAGTGTCATAAAGAAAGACTACAAATTCAAGGCATACAGTGGAGTTTGAAGTCAAAGAACAAGCTTCCCTCTCTGTGTCTGTTTCTCATTGTCTTGGCTGCTGCTTTGAATTGTCTTTCCACAACACAACTTTTGACCATTTTTGAAAGTATGTCCTGCAGTTTTTTAAGTCACAGAGTGTGGCTTAGTGCAGCTGCCCGCTGACACTCGTCTTATTAGTTTCTTGAAGAAAACAAAGTAATGTTTTATACTTCAAAGTCACTGGTTTTGCTTCATTTGTTCTTATTCTATGTTGATGGATCCAACCCCTTAAATGTACATGTGAGTCTTAAGGCTGTTTTCATCATCTAGGGTACCCCAATCCCTGGGGAAGTTTTGCACCTTGCAGAGGGGGCCGTAACTAGGGTTTTTTTTGCCAAAAATTTCTAAACAATTGTTATACACTCCGTACTTTGTAGAAGTTTAATTTTTATATTTCGAATACACAATTGCTACATACTCTGTACTCTGTAGAAGTTTAATTTTTATATTTTGAATGCAAAACTAGATGAAATGTACTCCCTTTGTTCAAATCCAAAGTGCATATTTCTTTTTGTGACACCATTCACAACTAAAGTGTGCTCTTTTGTTAAGAAGCATGGGGATAACATAATGCAATGAAGAAATAAAGAAACTTTAGAAAAGACCTATCCTAGGGGGAAAAACATTGTTTGAGGGCCAAAGCATGTTGTTGGAGAATAGTAGAAAGGACACGAGGTTTACATTCACTACATCATCTTTCACACTAAAAACTCTAAATGATCGCTGAAAGAATGTTTGGCACAAATAAAATGCATTTACATTATACAGACGTAAAAAGGCAGGTTGAAGAACAAGTCCACAAGACCGTCATCAATGGAGGAAAATCTCCCACATTTGGTGATCGAACTGAGGAACAAACCCAACCGACGAGTAGGACAAAGTGATGCGCTTCCACCAACCCACGGATCAACACCACCATAGAAAGTGATCTAGAGTTGAGCAAACACGCATGACACCAAAACGCCATAAGTACCCCCATAAAGGTCATTACGATTATAATCATTCAAATTGCAACAAAGTTTCTTTTAGAAGGAGATTATTAGGACAAAGATTGTAATATGGATTCCAACTTTCCAAGAGTCCAAGCATATAATCAGATGCATTTTCTTCATTGGCAAAAAAAATATTATTCTTAATGAGTATCAGCGTGGTCGTAGCTAGAGGCATTAATCAAGTTAATCGAGTCTGATTCAAGCATGTTTAAGTCAAGTTGGGCCATATCAAGTTAAGTCATACTGGCCAACATACTGCTTATGTCAATTTAAGTTGAGGTTGGGTCACTTTTGAGACATATCATTTCGGCTCAAGTGATGTGCTAGTTTGGGTTCAGCATTATCCTGCTTATTTTCGATTTTCTTATCACTACACTACTTTAGTTTTGTACCAATTATATTATTTTTGTCATTTTTATTTGGATCATTATGAGTTATGACTAAGAATTGTCAGATCATCAATTTTATCGAGTCAAACATCGAGTTAGATCAATCAGGTCGTGTTAGATTCTAGTTCACGACAATAATCTTCTTGTAGTATCATTGTCAGGTCTCAACTAAGTCGGAGATAGTTGATGTCGGATTATAATATTTTCAGGCCCTATTGGGTCAGATTTGGGGTGTGGTCGATTTAAGTTGCCTGCTCTCTGGTTGTAAGAGTATGTAGACCTGGGGTGGGATATTAGGATATAATTGTGGTTTGGTAGTAAGGTGCCAAAAAACTAAAGTGAGCAAGTTGTATGAGTTATGACACACCGATTCCAAACTCCATGCAATGCAGGAAAGCCTTTACCAAAATGACAGAAAGTGTCAACATCCGACCCAAGTCACCAAACTGTCGAGACAGATGAAAGCCAAACCAAAGCCAAAGTTTACTGACACCACTCTCCCATCTCACCTCACCTCATCTCATCTCATCTATAATGGCTAAACACTTCCAACCCAAAAGGAAAGACGACACACACGATACCACCCATTCTACTCTCTACGTGTTGTCTCTTTTCATCCACCACGTTTCCTCCATCGCCCTTCCTCCTTCTCCTCATATCTTTTTTGTTTTATTCCATGATTCTAAATTGGAGTAATTGTCAAGTAACGGCTCCTTTTGGTCGCTGTAGTTCTCGATGTGATTTTCATTACTGTCAAACTCAACTGAACTGGATTGAGGCAAATTGAACTTAATGTGACTTAACTCAACTGAATTAAACTAAATATGACTGAACTAGATTGAATTGATCGTGGTTGAACTTAATTTTAACTGGAGTGAATCGAAATAATCCGAAAAAATCATCTCATTACATTTTATTATTTCAATGTAGGGCTTGACTACTGCCAAGAAGACCAATAATAAATGTGAGTTGATTGTTTTATGAATTCATGTTCCTAGTTAGCTAGTCCAAGTCTTGAAAGACCCCCTCACCAAACAATGGGGTTAAGCAAACCAATGAAAAGAATGGGTTCAAATTATAGGACAATGAGAAGCCAATTGGAGCAGTTGAACATGATGCATTATAGACAATGAGTGTTTTCTGCTAAAAAGATTAAGATTTTGCTCAACTCAATGCACACAAGAGTAATTTTATACTAACCATATGTGACAAAATTCTAGTTTCTCTACTTGTTTCCTTTTACCACTACATGTTTATGTTACAGTACACATAACATAAGTTACAGCCTCACCACGCAAGTTGCCATCAATATTGGACACTAGTGACTTATTTTTTTATCTCAAATTTCTCTCAAACAGTCGGATATGCTGCCGTATGGTTATATTTTTAATTACGTGCTTATGCTATATCGTAGTATGAATATGACTATTATTAATTCAGTTTTTTAATAATCTTGGATGTTGGATCGTCGGCCATATAATTTGAAGTCGACTAACACGAGTGGTAGACGACCGAAGTTCGAATGATATGATGACAAGGTGATGATGGGTTGGAAAGTTAATTAGATTTTTTAAGTCACAATCACATAATTATGACCTATGAGAATCTGTTCCACTAAGTATAATTGGTTGAGTGACATTATATTGAGTGCAAAAAATAATGGGATTATTAGTGATTATTATTAGTCTAATTAGAAAGAGGCCTGGAATTATTTATGAGTAGCTGATCATGATACTCATTCCTCTTCATCTCCTCTTTCCAAGGATTCCAACCTCAAATCATTGCTCCCTATCATGCAACTTCAATTTCTTTAAGGCATGCTCTTAATTAGTGACACCCCCATTATTCCATTACCACATACTTCTATCTCATTTAATAAAGCCTAAGTCCTAAATCATGGATCTTTGGTGCTAAATCTATATTCTACGACACTACATTTATACGCTTTCTAAATATTACTCGTATGTTGTTGTATGACGATTACATTTATAGTGTAATGGATGATGAGATCATCTCAAAATGATAAGAGTGAGTCTGATCTCAGAGATACATAAATAGATCAGTTGAAGGTTCGATTCTAATCTATAACTAAGTGAACGCTTCTCTATACCAAAAAAAAATACGTATAGAGATATATAGCCAACTCGTGCTATTACTCTAATGGTATGAAGTATAAACTATAAACCTCGTAATTTTTCTAGTAACTTCACCTAGTCGCATTACAATATAAGATGAAGGAATTCGAACCTGAGACCTATTGTTTAAGGGATACCTGGCCTAGTCTTAACGACTCGATTAAGACATCCTTGATTAATTGTTCTAATAGCTTCTTGTTTACTACTATAATCACACAAACCATCCCACATTCTCAATTCGAACATGTTTTATAAACATACATATACATACACTCATCTATTAAAATCTTAGACCTCTTTTTAGACGCAGCCTACATAATCTATAGATTCTCAATTACAAAACCAACTCCTTAATTAAGAAACAATTGTTCATGGATCAATACTTAATAAAACATTATTGGAATAAGAAAGAAATAATATAGAAAAGCAACCATTATGAACGTCCTAGGATTATATAATTAGGTACTTAGGCATCAACCAACTAACTTTAAATATAAATATAAATATAATGCGTTCACATCCATCTTAGACTAATGATTTGGTGCATAATTACTTAAATTAAAATGTGTGTACTATTATCACGAGAAGATGAAGGAAGGAATCAGGGTTGGGAAAATGGCAGGCATCGAAGTTATATGAAGTGTAGTCCAATTAAAAGTGACAGCTAGCTCTGCTCTGCTAATAATCTGCTATACCGCAGACAGTTTATCCGCTTGCTTCCTCCTACGAGCTCATCTCCCTTTGCCTTGCATGTGGGAATCTAAACTCCTGCTTAAACCAAAGATTCCTTTCTTTTTTTAATTGCTCCATATCTTTTTAATTGTATATATCCTAACTAGGGTTAACTTGCCGTATCAAATTAAATCTGTATATAATATATTTGTCTCGATCTTGATCTTAAAATAGATAAACTCGGCCAAGATTTGATACTATACGAGCAAACCGGAGGGTATAGATGGAAGTGGACGACGTACACAGGGTGCGCTCAGAACTCACCTCCTATTCATTCGTGCCATTTTCTCTTCGAAGATAATAGGGTGGGCCGTCACGAGACACGACCCAGGCCATGCCAGTTGCATCCCTTATTAGTTTAATTATTCCTTGGAGCATAAGAAAAATTCACCTGTTGGACCAGGAAGCAAAGTATAAGTATAAGTATTCCCTTGGAGTTTGGGGGACCATACTTTAAGTGTAGATCCCCAGGAGAAAAGGAGTTGGGACCACCCTTTAACAACAGATGGTTGGACATGTAGTATCAACTACTCCTACTACTGTATCAGCTGGACTTGGAAGCTAACTCTAAGGGTATGCCCGCATGTATAATGTATAATGTATAATCAATGTATGTAGGATGCAGCACCTAGTGCTTCACATTATATGCACCATATCGCCTCTAATCTAATCTAATCTAATCTCCTGGAGTATATCTTTCAAACCCAACCGGATCAGGGAATTCCAATTCCAGAACATTATACTACATACTGTGTGTTAGTATAATAGTAATAATAGAGCTAGGGCCTTAGCTTGATTGAATTGATGATATACTAATAGTATAGGCCATAGGGCCGGGTAGGGTAGCTAAGGGGGGCATCATGTGTTGGGGGTAATGGAGGTACATTGGAATATGGTTGCTACACTTAGCTACATATATTCTATATCAACCAACATCTAGCCTTCATTATTGAGAGAGGTATCATGGACGCATAACACATTGGAATTGAATTGGATGGAAATTATTGTTCCATGGTCCTAGCTAGAATATAATGTGGCTTGTTTTGTTGGTTCATCCCAAGTGTGACTCACCTCCAAGAATAATACATGTTCCACACTAAAGTGGCTTTACATCGTTAGATCGAGTTCTTCATTGATGCATCGTCATTCTGTTACTGGTTCATATGATTCACGATCGATCTAGATGTTTTCTTTGTACTTATGTGATATTTCATTGGCTGATCACATGTGACTCCACGAATAATAGATGTTTGATGTTAAAGTGTCATTATATCGTTAGAGTTTTTGATATATATATGTCATTCTACTACTGGTTTATATGGCTGGTGATCTAGATGTTTTTCTCTTACTAACTGTGACATTTGTATAATTATTCCTTAGTTGATCATAAGTCACTCCGTGAATAATAGACGTTTGATACCAAATGTCTTTATGTCGTTGCGGGTTTTTTTATGCGTCATTCTGATACTGATTTATATGGCTGGTGATCTAGGTAGATGTTTTTTATATATTCCTTGGTTGATCACAAGTGACTTTGCGAATAATAAATGTTTAATGTATGTAAAAGTGTCTTTATATCGTTAGAGTTTTTGATGTGTTATTTTGTTACTGGTTCCATGATGGACGATGTAGACATATGTTTTCTCACCAATGGTGACATTTTTCTTTAATGATTCTCGATTGTAAAACGATGATATTGTTTAAGGGGTTGATGTATTACGCAGAAACGTGATAAGGACACACTAATAGCTAGTGTACATGATTAATTAGGATGAATATTGCCATAAAACTATGATGTTGTACATACATACATATTGAATTGTCTAGGTTAGCATGGCATGCTAATTGCTATTTGGTCCAATAATTGGAGGCATAAGAAGGAGCATAGTTTAATGATCCAAGTTAGTCTATTAAGGAGGGGCACCAATGATGGGAGATATAAGCCTAATAGTAAATCTAAGTGGAGCTCTCCCTTTACACGCCTAAAATGAAAATGAAAATGAAAATGAAAAGGAGCAAATGTAGATTTTCTTCATGGCTTGGACCTTGGAACCATTATGTTTGGTGTCCCCATTCCCAATCCCATATACTCACTCACTCCTACACTTCTTACTTAATAATGTCTTCTTCACATCAACTTCTCTCTTCTTCATTAGTGGAGGCCAACTCCTCTATAACCCTTTCTACTTAATTTTTCCCACTTTATTACTATTATTTCTTAAATAAATAAATATTTCATATCCACCCCAACTAGCTAGTGGGTATCCCTTTCATCACCATCTACTTTTTTAAAAAAAAATAATAATAATTTTTTTTGTTATAAAATAGTACTACTCCATTGAACGTTATGACAAAAAAATCTTGGATGTTAAAATAAAGGAAAATGATAAAGGTTGTATTTAAAGAGATTAAAAAAAGGAAATAATAAAATCTTAATATATATATATTAATTGCATTGATTTTTGTGTAATTTAATGTTTAAGTTTTTTTAAGCTTATACCAATTTTGGAAGGTATTTAAAATTACCCTAAAATGAAAGGAAAATGATAAATACAACTCCCTAAGGGTTGTATATAAGAAACTAAAAGATAAAATAAACGCTTAATACATGTAGAAATTATATTGGTTTATGTAAATTCAGTTATGATTTTTTAAATTAATACTCGTATCATGTTAAGAAAATATTTAATGGTTAAATACTCCCTCCGTATTGAACTATTTGTCGTGGAAGTTTTTTTGCAAATCTGATTTTTAATTGACGTTTTGATGGTTTTAAGGTTGTCATTATTGACAAGCCTATTTATTGTCAAAAAAAATATTAATTCTTTCTAAAATATGAGTGGTAATGTAAAATAATTAATGTGAATATATTTTTATTGTTCTTTTTGAAGTTCGCAAAATGTGCAGTTATAAAATAATCATGAGATTTGTTCGTTTGATAAATTTTCTTAATTGATGTGCATTCACTAAAATAATAATTATTTAAAGGGAAATGATAAATACAACCAAACTAAGAGGCTAAAAAATGAAACAAATAAATTCTTAATACGTGTATTAATTGTATAGATGTATGTGAAATTTGTTCTTTAATTTCTATGGAATTGTATTTAAGATAAGTCTTATTTAAATACGGAGGGAGTACAATCCTTATAATGTACTCCGTATTTAACAAAATTAAAATACAACGGTAGATTTTGACACAAAATTTATAGAAATTGTGACCTTTGAGGTGGGATCGGTGGAATCAAGGCACCCAATCACATACTATTGTGTTATACATATGTGTTTGGAGTTTGGAGGCAATTGCCTCGTTACTCAAATTTTTATAATTTGTCTTCTAAGTCTTCCAATAGATTCACCTCTATTTTCTTGGATCCATTGATTAAGCTCTTTACTAGAGAAACCTATTAACTCCATGTAATTGGCTTAATTTACTAAAAATATTGTGCTTGGTTGGAGTCGGCGGCTCTCCTAGGGTTCCCTAATCTTGGATCCTGGGGAAGAGGATCAAGTTGGTCCTTGCGAACAGCTTGATGCACTATCTCCCTTCAACCCTTTGAGCGAAATGCGGCAAAAGGAAGGAAAATCCATGGACCGACCCCATCGTCTCCACCCCGTAGGAACTACGAGATCACCCCAAGGACGCCTTCGGCATCCAGGGGTCACGGGCCGATTCCTACAGTACTGTTCGGGGGGTCGATAAACTAATTCCCGTGGATGTCTATTTGCCGGGCTGTCCTCCAAAACCAGAAGCAGTTATAGATGCTATAACAAAGCTTCGTAAGAAAATATCTAGGGAAATTTATCAAGATAGGACTAAGTCTCAACATTCACACACATTTTTTGGTTATCCACAATAATTAGAATTTTCGACATGGAAAATGGTAAATTTAAGTTCTAGAGGTCAGGAGATCCCTAAAAGGAGGGTATGTCAAAGGGACTGCCGCATTGTCAGCAGGAGATACTCTTAAAAACATTGAGAAAACATAATTTTATTATGACATTTAATTAATTATGTACTGCGAGCAAAACTATGAGATTGTTGTATACGCGGATATGCCTTTAATTTGTAACATTCTTAGACTTAATAATATTGTACTCTCCTGTCTCATTCATTTGTTAATTTTTTCTCAAAAATGTTTATGAACTTTATTTTAATCAAATACGGAGTATACATAAATAAATGGTTGAGACCGAGTGAATAGTTAATTACTCTAGAATATTACTCGTACATAGTAAAAATTGGAAACAAAACAAAACAAAAAAAGGGTTGATTGAATACATGCCTATAACTACTACTCCGTACTTATATATATGTCGTTTCGTTACTTTGAAGTTGGAGTTCATTTAGGTAAAAGATGAAGTGTGTTGTGCCATAATGCGTGCTATGGATAAATAGATAAGGTGTTATCTTTTACCTTTTAATACATCAAGATATAAAGGTTTTATCTCATCTATACCCTATTTATTTCATGGAGTATTACTATGTTACTCCCCCTTCATTCAAATCCAAAGAGCACATTTTTTTTTTTTACATTATTCACAACTAAAGAAAATTTTCGATATTCTCGACAATCTATAAGGGAAAATATAGTCATGTGTGATCTTGTTTGATTCATCTTTATAAGTAGGTTAAAGAATATCAAATTTTTATAATTTTTGTTAATGTAAAATGAAAGATATCGATGGTGCAAAACGCGACTCGACGAATGTGTAAAAGAGAAACGTGTAGTTTGAATTTGAATAGAGGGAATATCATGCCAAGTTTTGAGAAAGTTAATTTATTTATTTTATTATTAGAAAAAAAACATAGAAAAGCTAGTGAGATTTTTCCAAAGTAGTTATTTCCTAGTCACTAGATAATGTGTATCTTCTTAGCTTCTAAGAAGATTGACTCAACCTTCATTAGAAACTATTAGAAGCTTTGCTTGACTATTGACGACACACTCTTTTGATTCCAAAACTAGAAATTAGTATTATTCGTTCAGGTTGTTTGGTAAATTAGAAGGGTGGTCATGAAGGTAATCGTAGAAAGACGAAAATTTGTCTGATAGTTAGGACATAGGACAGTTCTAAATCAAATGAAATATTTTGTATTTGTGTATGCATGGTCGAAAAATAATGCAAAGTCGCAACATTTTCACCAGTGTATATAGTAACGTATCTTAAAATATAAAGGATGAATTTGATATATAGGTGGACCGGTCGAATGTAATTAAAACTTATAAGTAAACGATTTGAACACTTTAGTTACCTTGAACTAAAGATAAGATTGGCTAGAAAACAGAAGCAATGGGGTGAATTGGGAGGGGAGGAGTGAGCGACACCTACAACACACTTTGTAAGTAGGAGTACATGTTTTGGTAAGTTTGTAAATGAAAGTTTTGTGTATCATCCATTAATTAAGAGGGGAAAAGATTTGTCTATTTAAGTTACCATACTTAACATGTATGTCCCAAACAATAGATGAAAACAAGAAATTTCCTTTGTAGTTTTTTCTTAAGGGATATGACATAAGATTAAACATCCATATTTGTAGGCACTCTATGAAGATGAGTAGTATTATTTTGCCTATGTGTCGATTCCTCTGAGGCTTTCATGTAGTGTCCTAGTCAAGATTTATTGTCAGAAAGACTAAAATCTTTTATAAATGAGCGAATTATTAATTTAATAAGGTCAGTAAGTAAGAATAAATGGCTAACATTTCGACTAAAGCTTTCACAATTCTCATTGTGTGGAGAGGAATTGTTGTTACTAGCTCTATCATTTATTTGCTTGCAAGCTAATTAATTTTCATAGAAAACCTATCTTTAATAGATTTTCCAAATGTAAATTATCCTAGTTTTTGTTAACGGCCATTTTTGCATCAACGATTATCCTAAGTTACTTGTATTTGTGAAGTATACTTGATTATGCTATTTTTGATGAATTAGAAGTGACTGAACCCTACAATTTTGCGAATAATTAAATTACAACAATTTAACAAAAGACTTAATTAATTAATTATTACATTAATCGTTGCCCAATGAGCGGAATGATGCATAAATTGTTACCCAATGTTCTACTCGCGACATTTTAATCATTTATATACATAATTATTTAAATATATACTATAAGTATAAGTTATATTTTGTTCAAATGCATGGACTTGATCGAAACGAACGGCATATAAGATACATTAATTTGGTATATAAATAAACTAATTAAAGTGTTCGAATCGTTTCCTAAATTTTAATTACATTCGACCTGTCCACCTATATATTATATATATATAATATATAGGTGGACAGGTCGAATGTAATTAAAATTTAGGAAACGATTCGAACACTTTAATTAGTTTGGAGTAAAGATAAGATTGGTAGATGGTAAAAACTGGAAGAAAACAGAAGCAATGGGGTCAATGGGGAGGCTCACACTTTTGCTAAGTCTGTAGTATTAGACTCTAATTTGGTAAATGAAAGTGTTGTGTATCATCCATTAACTAGATTGAAGGGCATGCATAATAATAACAAAAGGGTGTTATCCTATGGACATCAAACATTTATTTGTCTATTTAAGTTACCATACTTAACATGTATGTCAAGATAATGCATGTCCCAAACTATAGATGAAAACAAAAAATTTGTAGATTTTTCTTAGGAGATAATGAGTTGATGACATAAGATTAAATATCCACATTTGTAGGCAGTCTATGAACATTATTATTTTGCCTATGTGTCGACTCGTGTGAGGCTTTCATGTAGTGTTGCTGTCGAGATTTATTGTCGGGAAGACTAAAATTTTTAATAAAGAGGTGAATTATTAATTTGATCATGTAAGTAAGAAAACGGCTAACATTTCGACTAAAACTTTCAAAATTTTCATTGTTTGGACTTTAGAGGGGAATTGTTGCCACCAGTAATCCTCTACCTTCCATCATTTGCTTGAAAGTTACGAGTACTTGTAATTAATTTTCATAGAAAACCTATCTTTAATAAATTTTCCAAATTTAAATTATCCTTGTTATTTGTTAATGGTCATTTTAGCATCAAAGATTATCCTAATTTGTTTGTTTTTTTTTTCGCAATTTATTTGTATCTGTGAAGTATACTTGATTATGTTATTTTTAATGAATTTGAAGTGACCCAACCCTACAATTATCTAAATAATTAAATTACAACCATTAAACAAAAGACTCAATTAATTATTACATTAATCGTTGCCCAGTGAACAGAATGATGCATGCATAAACGGTTACCCAATGTTCTACGCACAACATTTTAATCATTTATATATATTTTTGAAATATATACTATATACTCCGTATATATAAGTTTTATTTTGATCAAATACATAGACTTGATTGAAACGAAGGAAAGATAGGATACATATATGCATTGAATGAAAGGAGTAGTACGTACTAAGTTGTTTCATTCTTATTTTGTATTCTTGTGGTTGTGTGTTGGCTAATTGGAGTGGCCAACTGACTATGCGTCTATGCATGCCATGCTATCTATAATTAGCATTTTCCAGCACCCATATACGTAAACTGGAACTTCTTGTCAATTTATAAAGTGTAAAGTATTTTCCACACATCCCCTTCCAACCATTCTTTATTTGTTTTCTAGTGCAAGGTATCTTGTTCACACAAACTTACCTACTGCAGTTTTAACGAGAGACCTCTCATATAATGAAGTTAGTTAATTTTAGTTGTAATGTACGTAATTAATGTTATGTGTCATACTAACTTAAGTTAGTGGGAGACAATCACTCAATAGACTTACTCTTTGATCAATGTATCTCCGCAGTATACATAGTTTATAAGACCCTTAAGTGAAATATTATTTATAAGTGAAATATAAGACCTTTATGGAGTTTAAGCAGTCTTAAATTAAAGATGGGTATACGCGTATAAAGCGTAAACTTAGCTTATAAATAAGAGTAATTTTCATTTGCAATGTGTGTACCCGTCAGGGCCGTCACAATTATATAGCTGGCAGAAGTTGACCCAACTCGACAAACCGATCCGAACATCCGAAACATGATCGGACAAAAATAAAAAATTTAGCGACCCAAATCGACTTGCTTGTGACCCGTTACCTGATATAACCCGATGACCAGTGAACCAAACTCGACCCGACCCAGCCCAATTATAAGATTGACGGTCAAACAATTAGTAAGCTTAAAGATTGATTTAAATGAGAAAGATTTAATTTATAACTTATTACATTTGACATAATAACAAATTGATTTAACAAAATAATGGTCAACAATTAAACTTACTAGGAAAATATCAAAATAATGTGATATACTAGTATTAACTAGACCCGATAATGACATGACCTAAACCCGATCTGAACTGATATATAAGTTGACCCGAGATGCCCGACTTGAGTATGATCCGACCCGAAGAGTATGTTGACCTGATATAACTCATATAGGTACGGGTTATGTATCACTCATATAGGTAGATAAGACAAAATCATAATGGTTAGGAAATACTCTGTATATGTCTAATGTCTTTATCTATGCACATAAATTTTTATTTGACTAATTACTCGTTATAACTCTGTGACAAGATATGTTTATCGGAATTCGGAAACAAGAATTTGGGTATAAAGAAAAGGTTGATCGGATGGGTGAAAAGAAAAAGAAGGGAAGTAGAATGAATCGTTGAGAAATAATGGGTGGCAGTGAACCTTAGGTTAACGTAAAAAGTATGAGACTGATGTTACGAACTCTTATTTGCTACTTGCCTCCTAACCATAACCTTCCCAGGGCTTTCACTTCAACTCAAGCGTCGACATCCTCCATACTCTCGTCTCTCTACTCTCAACCTTGGCTTACAACATTACTCTCTCTAAATTGAAATGAGTCATGCTCTGAATGCTCTGAATGCTGAAATGAATTGAACTGAAATAAGCTTAACCAAATTGCACTGAAGTAAGAACAATGTGTAAGGTAAATGATTAGAACAAAAATACATCATAGAACGATATTTGCACTAGGGTAATAGAATTTGTCCAAACAAGGCAGAATGTCATGCTCACATCATCCTCGAAAAAATTGTCCTTAAGACTTTACGATTAAATGAATCAGCTCAACCAAAACCTTAAGGGAATAGTTGAGGACATTGGGCTTGAAGAGTGGTTATGTTGATGGTTAAGGTCCAACAGTTATATTTATATTCTATTATTTTTATTTTCTTTGGTTCAACGAAGCGTGCACTGAGTCGCATTACAATATAGGGGAGGGGGGATTCGAACCTGAGAGCTAGGTTGCACAGACACGAACACGGACACGGAGTTCGAAAATTTATAGGACACGGACACGGTAGGAAAAAAAATCAATATGCATATTTAAACAAAGAAAATTTGAAGATTTTTATACCTAAAATATAGGTTTGGTTACTTAAACTATCGCAATTATCGTAAAATAACAAAACAAAAATTAAAGTCTTATAAACTCAAAGTTAAAATCAAATCTTAAAAAGCTCAAACAGTTATACAACTTTAATATACTCCTAAAGATTAATTAATTAACATTTATAGTATCAAGTAACTCTATAAACATATAATATTGTTGTTTTATTAAAGTCTACAAATTCATAAACAGCGCAAAGTGTGTCCGATGAGTCTCCAAATAGTATGAATCGTGGCCGACACGTCTCGAAATAACATGAAACGTGTCCGACACGTCTCTAAATAAATTTAAAAAACCGGACACGGTTTTTCAGGTGTCCGAGACGTATTGTCGTGTGTCCGACGTGTGTCGGTGTCCGACACGACACGACGGTTTGGAGGAGTGTCCGTGTAACCTAGCCTGAGAGTACCTAATCTTAACCACTAAGCTAAGAGTCTAAGACATCTTCGATTATTCCAGTTGACACACTTATATGTAGAGTAGTGAGTTAAACCATTTCATATAGATAGAATTGGTCATCCATATTTACTTAATTAGTTTAATTAATTTTAATTCGTCTTAATTAATTCAATCTACTTAATCAATTCAATTTTAGTTCAACCTTAAGCTTATTACGTTAAGTTAAGTTAAAACTCTTTCATTTAAATTCAATTCAGTCATTTAAACAAGAAAGAAGAAGATTTAAGACGAGTGTGTGGTAAATAAACAAGAAATTGCAATTGTAACCGTGCCGCTCATGAGTCAGCACCTGCTATGTCAGTGTCCATAGGGAAGAGAGTATGGGAGAACTTTGGCCCGACAAATATGGAAATTGTTATTCTTAATGATTTTAATGCGATGATATAATCCACTTTTGGGAATTGCTTCAAAAAAAAAAAAAAATTGCAATTGTAATGTGAAAAATTGATACCCTAGGAAGAATATTGTCATTTTGAGGTCTATAATATTCATATGCTAATGCTTGTAAAAATGGAATAATCTTCTTTTTCAAGTAACTATTAACAAGTACGTAAATATTAGGCAGAAAATCTGAACTAATAAAAAAGAGGATCCCCTTTTTATGTTAAAAATTGTGCAGTTTGCACTTGATGATCTTCATTAGAAAAATTAGGTACCTTTTACTTTAGCTTTATTCTTCTTGTGTAATAAATCTTGTTAAACAAATACTACTAAAAAATTGATCCCATAGTATTAGCTTAGTGTGAGTGTGTCAGATTAGTTACATTTTTTAATGTACTAATCTACTCTAATATCTAAGGTAACTTTGTAATTAACTCATGATACTTGTACGTCTTTTGCAGATATCATGCCTTTAAATGCACGAGAATTTGGAATATTTCATCTTCTTTTACGTAAAATATCAACTTCTTTACTAGATTATGGATCTCTTTTTGTTCCTAATATCTTCCATTTTTCTTTTCTTTTTTTGTTCCTCAAAAACACGTTGCCAGGTAGACAGAGAAGAGTAGGCCATTTGAACGGGCCGAACTGCAATCGGACTGAGATTGGGTTTGTAGTGTTAGGCCCGAACACGACCCTAATTAGGGGGCGTGTCTAGCCGGACCGAACTCCCTTTTGGTTGATTGTCTCATCCCTCATCTTGTATTTGTTGTTTCGTCATTTAAAAAATGTCTTTTATAAGACTGTCTTATAATATAGGTCAGATTCAACAGAAAATAATTATGGATTATGAGTTGGGCCGACAAATAAATGACTCATTTTCTCAATAATAGTTTAAATTTTTCTTTGGTGTTTTTGTTAGTAATTTACATTTGTCATTTTTGATAGATTTATCAGAGTGGAACAAATATGAACCCCCGTAACAAAACTGAAAAGATATACGTACTCCGTGGTGTAATGAACTCTAGTCAATTATTGGTTTTTGTGTATAAAATAACTCACCATTTCTGGAACGAAAGAAACGCAAAAAATTACTCCCTTCTATTCAGAGTATTCCTCCCAAAATTTTTTTGGGGAATCAAGGAGGGAGTAAAATAATAATAAAGGGTGGAGATAAAGTAAGAGAGATGAATAGAAAGTGGGGTATGAAGTGTGAAAGGTGGGGTATAAAGTGAAAAGGTGTTGAGTTTAGGTGTGGAGAAAAAGAATAAAGAATTGAAGGAAGAATAAAGAATGATTAAAATTATTTCCAAAAAAGGAAAGTGATAAGAAAACCAAACTAAGCTCAAAAAGAAAAGTGGGAGGAATACTCTGAATAGAGGGAGTATAAGAGACGGTTTATCAATACGTTAAGATGGAACATTTTTTATTTTGTTTGTACGAAATATTAATTTAGTCAACTATAGTTATTGTTGTGTTATATACCGAGTATTGTACGAAATATTAATTTAGTATAAAACGGTTTCTCTAACATTTATTGGGGAGAGGAGGTATGTAGTACGTGATAAGATGATGTTAAGTATTGCTCTCTTGTATGTACAAGTGTCATGTTGTGTATTTCATGACCACTTGAAAGTCGAAACTTTCGGCCATGAACGTCTCTGAAATTCCAATCACAATGCGGTTCATCAATCTTACTGTACTAGATGGAAAGCCCGTGCGATGCACGGGCCGATTTTTAGTGACAATGATAATGACATCAAGTTATAGGATTGCATAAATTCGTGAGACTACCCAACAGTAAAAAATAAGTTGTAGGTAAGAGTATGTTTAATAATAAATGAATAGTATCCACATCCAATGTGTTTTTTGGGAGGTCATACATGTGGTAAACGTCAAATTAAATTGTATTGCATTGTATTTAAAACTCGTAATATCTCTCTTTAATTTTGTCGATATGAAGTTTTTCTAAGACTCAAAAGATGTTTGGTTGATATATATATGAACGAATGATTACTCTTATTTATTATATAGAATTTAATCAGCTCATCAAAATTTGTCGATGTGAATAATTTTACTTAATTTTATAGTCTTAAAAGATTAACGATCAAAAGATTTTTTTTGTTGATATCTAAGAACGAATGATTATTCTTATTTATAATATAGAAATATCACATTAATATAATTTTTCGATGTGAGATAATTTTATTATTTTTATATGTAATAAATTCATTACTTTTTCAAGTAAATAATATGAAATTCATAACTTTATAATAATTCACACACGTTTATAGTCTTAAGAGCTTTTTTAAGACTCAAAAGAGAAATTTTTACTTAAGTTTATTATAGTCCTAAGAACTTTTTTAAATTTCAAAAGATGTTTGGTTTATATCTATGAAATTCATGACTTTGTAATAATTTTTCAATGCGAGAAATGTTACTCAAGTTTATAGTCTTAAGAGAAGTTATTAAGAACGAACGATCACTCTTATTTATATATTAGAATTCGATCACCTTATTACGGAGTATACTTTTGGACAAATGATTATCTAAAACGAATGATTTCTCTTATGATATCTAATCATAATTTTTCGATGTGTGATAATTCTACTTAAATGTATAGTTTTAAGAACTTTTTTTAGGACTCAAAAGATTTATGATTGATATTTAAAGACAATGATTATTTTTATTTATATAATAGAATTTCATCACCTTTTTGTAATTTTTTGATGTGGGATAATTTTTACTTCAATTTATAGCTTAAGAGGAGTATTATAAGATTCAAAAGATGTTTATTAATATCCAAAACGAATAATTTCTCTTATTGATGATGTAGAATTTCATTACCTCATCATGATTCTTCTAAAGTGGGATAATTTTAATTAAATTTATAGTCTTAAAAAAATCTTTTAGGACTCAAAAGATTTATCGTTGATATCTAAAAACAAATGATTTCTTTTACTCTGTATTTATATAGTCTTAAGTACTCTTAGTTATATAATAAAATTCGATCACATTATTATAATTTTTCGATGTGGGATAATCTTACCTTAAGTTTATAATCTCGAGTACTTTTGTAAGTAAGACTTAATTTTTTTTTTATATCTAAGAACGAATGATTTATCTTATTTATAATATCAAATTTCACTTATAGTCTTAAGAGATTTTTAAGACTTAATTGAGTTTTAAAAATATCTAGTAACGAATTATTAGTCATAATTTAGAGGAATGATTACTTTTGTCTTATTGTAGAATTAATTACTCTTATTTCTTATTTATATAATATATTTTATCACCTTGTTATAATTTTTCGACGTGGGATTATGTCACTTAAGTTTGTAGTCTTATGAGATAATTTAATGTCTTACGAACTCCTTTTAAGACCCAAAAGAACACAATAAAATCATCATCTTATTAATTGTTTCGATGTGGGACAATTTTAAGGGTGTAGTCTTATTAAGATTTTCTTTAAGACTCAAAAAAATTTTGGTCGATATTCAAAAACAATGATTACTCTTATTTATATTATAAAATTCCATAACCTCATCATAATTTTTCGATGTGGGATAATTATTTAAAGTTATAATCTTAAGAGTTCTTTATGACTCAAATTTTTTTTGGTGGATGTCTAAGGACGGATGATTACTATAATTTATAATATAGAATTTTATCACCTTATTATAATTTGTCGATGTGGGAGAACTTTACTATCTTTATATGTAATAAATTCATTACTTTTTCGAGCAAATAATATGAAATTTATACTCTAATGAAAGCATTTTCTACCACGAATCTAATTAATTCATTTTTATAATTTTATTTACGATAACTTTTTTGTTAAACGAAATTTAAAGATTTTAAGATGAAAATTATAAATCATCACATTAATATAATAGATTAAATATATTATTGTAATAATTAAAAGATTCTCTATTTAATTTTTTTTATTATTAATGATATTTTCCTAAATTGAGCTTTGGTGTAACGGACCAATCACATCGCTCGAAAAGTTCCTCCTTTATATATATATATTGATTGCCTTGCCTGTAAACTTAACCAAGTGTCCACGTTTTTGTATAAATAAATACCGAGTACTCTGTAGATTTCTATTACACCAAAAATATTTTAGTTGAATGAATTAAGACAGACAACTAAATACACATTTTATTAGAAAAGGAAAATAGATGGATCGGAGTTTTATTATTATTAGTATATACTCTCCCATTTTTTTATTATATGTGAGGAATATTTTAATGAAACGTGGTAAATGGAGCTAGTATTAAAGTAGATAAGGTAACCTAGTAGGTTTAATATATAGAGTAATATATCCTAGTAATTGTTGAAAGATTAATTTCTTAGTCTTGTATATTCCCAGGAATTTGCAATCTCTCTCCACAACCATCAATTGTTTTTTTGTAAATGTAAAGCATCACAGGATTCATTGGTTGACATGCCATGCTTACTTTATGCCATAAGAATAATTCATTCATGATTTAATAAAAAGTTGATAGATACCATATTCCGATCGATATTACATTTTTTTCCACTATTTTTTTTACCGTGGAAATCAATAATTACAAAATCCGGAAAATCCTAGACTAAATCTAGCGGATAAAACTCGGAATTTAGGGAAAATTGATTGTCAAAATCCCCATTTTTTTCCTTCCTACATACATACGGTTATAATAAAAGAAAATACTACTAGTAGTAATTACACATAAATTAAACCCCGTTAAACAAAAATAGTTAGGAGGGGTTGGATTAATTTAAAGTCCTTGGTTTATCTTGATTAATAACACGAGTAGATTCTGATCCGGCTTAGTCCTCAAGGCTTATGGTAGTAGCAACGCTGTGATACGTGCTTCCATTCAACCAACCGTTGTAAAAACTGCATCACTTCGGTTGGGTCTTGTAATGTGTAGGCAGCTCGGGTTTCCTTAGGAAACTTGGACACAAGGATTCCAAATCCTTGTTTTCTCTTTCTTAACACTTTAAATGCGTCCTCGTCAGTTCTATCATCTCCTATGTAGATGGGTAAAACGTCTTTTGAATTTTCAAAACCTATACATATTATTAACGATATATTAGAGAACATATAAAATACGGTCGGAGTGTAAAATAAAAGGTTGTATATATTGTGTATATATAAAATATAAATTAGATTTGAAGTAGAAGAAGAACATACCAAGTGCCTCCAACAAAAACTCAAGTGCATTGCCCTTGTCCCACTTAATGGTTGGTTTGATTTCAAGTACCTATATAAATTCACAACATAAATATCATGAGGATTACAATATTTTAATAAAATAGATAATATTATCAACAATTGGATTTAATTAAATTAAAATGGATTAAATTGTTTTTGTACCTTTCTTCCATTAGTCATTTTCAGCTCAGGATAGTCACAGAGCACCTCTTTGACATGATCAGCCAATTCACCCCATTTCTGAAATTATACACACAAATAGGTAAGCCTTCCTTGCAATAATAGGCATATACATCGAGTACGGAGTAATAAATTTTCATGAAAGTGTCGAAATATAAATATTTACCTTCTCGTCCACGCAACGGAAATGTACTGATAGACAGAACTTGTTACTCTCGACTTTAGCTCCTTCGATGTAACTGGTTCTTTTCACCAATTTATCATACACTTCATTGATCATTGGAAGGAATTCGCTAGCCGGTTGACACAAGATCGATTTACCACTCTGTATCATCAAAGATTTATAAATTCATTAGAACATTGCCAAAAATAAATAAAATACAAATAAATGTGAAGAAATAAAAAAATAAAGATATTTACATACTTTGTCATTAGTAGGTCCTTCAATGTCCATTCCATGACTACCAGCATAATAAAGTTCCTTCAACTTGACAAAATCATAAACCTACAAAAACACCCACCATAATTAATTAACGAAATAATAATGCTAATTGCAATAATAATATTATTAATCATTTGTTATTGCTCTAATTACTTTTTTTCCCACACTTAGTTATCTATGGCACTGAGACCTATTGTATGTCCAGGTACTTTCGTTTAATTACTAAACTAAGACATTTACGATAATCATTTGTGAGTGATCACTACATCGATGTAGGATAGATATTGTGTAATGTACCTTGTCTTTTCCTCTTCCACTCACAATTGCAGTAGGAAAGTATTTTGCCACTTCTTTCACGGCTGCTCTCATCTGATAAACATAAACCGTTTTCTTTATTAAAAAAATATTAAAAGAAAAAAAAGATGGAAGTGTAGATATTGAAGAATAGAGTCGATGTTGAAATTAAATTACTAACATCATCAGACATGAAGGCCTTTTCTGGGTCTTGAACAATGGGCGAAAGAGTTCCGTCATAGTCCAAAAACATGACTATCTTCTTTCCCTTGGAGGCTTTCACGATATTGTCAAACGTCTCCAATGCCGATGGATGGGTCACCTGTTTAATTAACAATCAAACCAACCAAACTCGATTAGCACCAATTCAAACCAATTCAAAGTACGTGGTTGAATCATTCACCGACTTTATTATTTAATTTAATTTAATTTGGGTGGGGTGGCGTGGCGGGCGTACCATCCAGGAGTCGCGCTCCGGGGAGGAAGGAGGAGACTTAGCAGGGGAAGAAGCTCTCATGGAGTCAACCCAAGCATTAACCTTGGGTGGTCCCGACTGAGTTTCGAGCTTTTTCACCACCCTGCGGTACCTATTGCGGCCCACCATGGAGGTAGGTGGCTTAGGAACCGCGTGATTAAAGACGGGCATGACAGCAAGTTTGATGCCGGTCTTAGCGTCCTGAACAACCACATTCGAGTTCGTCATTTCTTTCTTCTGATTCTGTTTGTCAATCAAACGGTGTTATAACCAAGTAACGGATCTCGAGAATTAATAGGGAAATACAGTATATATTTAGAGAGAGAAGGAGGGGAAGAATTAGAGCGAGGGAGAATACAGGGGGGGAGTAGTAAGAGGAAGAGTTATGAATGAGAGTCACAGAAGTAACGAGGGAGAGGACTCAATTTATAACTTGTTTCAACCACTAACGGACGAAACTACCTCTTCCTTTCCAGCTCTTATCAATACTTTTTTTTTGTTGCATAAAATGGACCCTACTTTTCTATGTTCTCTTTGGGTCCAACCCCATTTTCATATTCATATTACCCTTCATTTTTTTTATTCTTTTCCATATTATCGGATCGGATGATACTGAATTTTACGTAGAGACCGTGTGTAGAAGAATGAGTTTTTCTATTTTGATTAAATAAGTAAATAACGGTATAAATCCTAAAAGTATAGGAGTATGTAAAGAGAGAAAAAATATTGTATTGGAGTAGAATCTTTCCGTGGTAAGAGTAATTGATTTAGTCTAAAATTGAAGTTTGGTAGAGAATTATAAATGTGTCAAAGATTCCTATTTCTAAGTTTGAAAATGAAGAGATCGAGTGTAGTGTCCTCCTAACAAATGGAATTTGAAAATTGGTTTTAAGGGTTTTAACCCTTTGATTAATCCCTTAACCTTGCTTTGTTAGTTGATGTAAGATCCTCTTCCTGTTACCTCTCTACTACTTTTATTGGTTATTCCTTTTTCCCACTCATCAACTGTGCAACTATAATACCGTGTCCTTGTCCTTGTGAATTTGCAAATAATACAAATTGACTACAACCCAAATCACCTACTTTACGTGGAAATTTGCACAGTAAAATATAATCGTCATGATTTTGGAATAATCAACTAGATATCAAATCACAAGTTCTTATTCATATCGAATCAAATATTAACCATTTATTAAATAATAAAAAAAGACGACAAAAAACAAACAACTTAAAGAATATGACAAATATATTCGTTATAAGGAAGAGTAGTTAGACTAAGTTTAAAGGGAGTCTGAGTATGAGTCTGAGTAAGAGTCTGAGACTCAGATTTGTTGAGTCTGAGACTCATACCTGGATAATGTGGTTGGTACGAGTCTGAGGCTCAGACGGATGGAAGATTAAAGGAGGTCTGAAGTTGAGTCTGAACAAAAGTCTGAGTCTCAGATTCTTTGAGTCTGAGACTCATACCTGGATAAAGTGGTTGAGACGGTCTGAGACTCAGATAAGTCTGAAGTTGAGTCTTGGATTTCAAAGACTCATCCTCAGACTCGTTCATTCAGTTCAGTTCAGTTCAGTTCATTTTAGTTCAGTTCAATTCAAATAAGTTGTTATTATTATTATTATTAATTATTATTATTATTATTATTATTATTATTATTTAAATATTAAAACTAATGACATTTTTTTAAAAATTAATATTAATATAATAATAAAAAATAATATTGTTTTTATTGTTATTAATATTATTACTATTAAATATTAATATTGATTATTAATATTAATATTAGTATTATTATAATTTATTAATAATTAATATTATTATTTATTATTACTATTATTACTATTGTTATTGTTATTGTTATAAATATTATTATTTAAATATTTCTATTAATAATATTTTTATTAAAATTAAAATTAATATAATAATTATAATAATTAATATTTTTGATACAATAATTAACATTATTATTTGTTGTTACAATAATAATTAATAATTTTTTTGTAACTAGTAAACTTGTTATTATTATTTCTGTATTTCAGGCTACTTTAGTTCAATTTGTCTCAACTTAGTTCAGTTCAGTTCAACTTATTTTACTTTAGCTCATTTCACTCCATTATAAAAAGACATGATCAAAATAATTTGTATTAGATGATATAGTTGTATATATGATAAAAAACAAATTCGTATAATAAATGATAAATAATACTGCACGTACTAATAAAAACGGATAATGAATTGATAGTTATTCCCGACCAAACCAAACAAAACCTAGTTCGACCTGAACATGACCAAACCGACCCGAACCAACGATCCGATCCAGACCCGACAACTAGACATGACAAAACTGATTCGACCTGAAATGACCCAACCTTAATAAGCCAACTCGATCCCGATCTGATATCCAAACTAAAGAGTCTAGGTGGACTCGTAACCTGAATTGACCCGAGTAAACCTGAAATTGACTCGACTATTATTATAAAAAACGAGTGGATATCCCTAAAAAGATGAAAATAGCAAACCCGAAATGATCTGGCCCGACCCAAAGTCAAAGCGAAACTCACTTAACCCAAACCCGACCCGGTTGACTTGTTTGGCAGGTTTATCGACAACCCAACCCGAACTCGACCCACCCGCCCGATTGCCACTTTTAATAATGACCACTTGAAAATAAATTTATTCGTATGTAACAAGATTTATTTAACAATTAATTATTTAATTGTAATTATTCGAGTAATTAATCGAGTTATAAAATAAACGTAGATATTGAGGTAAATAAAAAAATAAAATAAGTTATGTAGAAAGTTGAGGTGAGATGATGTAAATAAAAAAATAAAATAAGGTAGATAAAAAGGTGAGGTGAGATGAATAAAAAATAATATAAAATAAGGTATGTGAGGGGAGAAAGTCTGAGATGAGTCTGTGGATAAAGTGTACTTTTGTAGTGAGTCTGAGTCTGAGTCTGAAGAATGAAAAGTGAGTGGAAAACTGAGGTGGCCGAGTCTGAGAAAAAATGATGAGTCTGTGGATAAACATAGTCTTAGTATGAGTATGACATAATAATATAAGTATTCATTTGAAATGAAGAGTAGCTAAAAAACTTAATATATGGAGTAGTTAGAATAAAAGAGTGAAATATAAGGATGAAATAAATGTTGTACCGCATCCATGGAAGTAATGCAAGTAATATGGTGGACAATCAACAACGATTGCTGTGAAGTCTAAACGGTACGGTGATTTCCCAGCAGACAGATTGGTAAGGAAAGTGGCACTAGTACTACATACACTAAGCTTAGCTTGCTATGAGTAGTACACACCTTATATTTGTGAATGTTTGTTTAGTGTGTATGTTTTGTATCTCTCACAGAAGGTATACGTGAGTATTTATAGTTGTTGAGATCATCTTTTATGTAATTTTTATATTTCAATAGGGTAACATTAACACATTATTATAAACCAACGTAGTTATACTCTCTATTCTTTTGGGTTAAAGTGGGTCATTAGAGTCATTATGAAGTTAATTTGACTGGGTTTCGAGCAATGTTCATAAGTATTACGGAGTAATGTACTTCTTATGATTTTACTAACTAAGGCAGTTGACATTTAATTTACAGGTGGTGGGTTAATGGATTTATCATTTGAGATTATTTTAGATAAACTATTTTTTGTCGCCTCTTTTCGTTCCTCCCCCTCTCACTAAAAATAAAGTGAGTCTTCATACTCTTCAACTTCTCTTTAGGAGAATTTTCACCCTCGTTATTTTGGTGTATTTTTTCTTCAGTAGATTAAAGTGTGTTCTGCACAGTATTGATCCCTTGTGTTAGGCTCATGTTCCACCAATGTCAACGTTCATAATAGTATGATATTGTTCCCTTGAGGTCAAACCCTCACGTATTTATTTCGTGATTTCTTCCCGAAGGTCGCATACTATTATTAATTGTGAATAACTTTTAAATATTTTTATATATCAATCTTTACACCAGACCACTTATGTGACACATGAGTTTGTACTCTGACGATCCTCCCCCTCAAACCAAGGACCGTCAAAGTTTCTCCGACATTCACACTCCCTTATTTCTTTTCTTCTTTCTTCCTTAGTTTATTTTTACCCTTCTTAATCCAACTCCCGACCGACATATTTCATAACGACTTTATTTAGAGTCACAGACTAGCTATTCTCCACCTTGACTCAAACAGTTGCATTTAGCAAGTGACTTTCAAGACAACTCGACCACTTACACAAGTCGTCACTCTTAAAGTCTTAACTAGACAAGTATATATCTGTCATAATTCCATTTAACACGCTAGAACATCATGGAGTCTACGTACAACCATCCAATATACCAGTTAATTACGGGGTCTGCATACACTCATTAGGCCTGGACTACACCGCTCAAGCTTTCATCCTTACACCACCAACATGGAAGAAAAGTTTACACCTAACAATTTGAAATAAGGTTATTGGACTAATCACAGTTACGATTTCAATTATATATTGTATATACATAGAATAGGTATCTTTTGGTCATTCAAATTATATGAGACCATTCAATAATGTATGATTTTCATCTCTATTATTACTTCATTACTATTTTCATTAAACATCGAATATACGGAGTGATTTATTAATGAAGTCATTTTATAATAATCTAAGTTTAGAGTAGTACTGTTAGTTGAAGTGTCATAGGCCTCGTCGTCGGTCGAATTCATTCCACCAACATATAAAGATGAAATAGGGAATCAAGTCAAAGTCATGGAAGCATGTATCATGTATGGAGTAATCTGAACTAACATCACAATTTTACTAACATCACTAAAGACAAAGGCAACTGATTTTCATGAATCCAAGCCAAGAAAGTTAGAAGTCGGCCATTGAGTTTCTACCAATTGTCGCTTGGTAAGCGCAATTACTTCTTCCTTCGTATGTATGTATGTATGTATGTATGTATGTATGTATGTATGTAGGTCTGAAAATTTTGGAATTCAACACTTACTCAGTACTGACACATACATGCAATAATACACTCATCATTTCCATATAAATATGTTCAACTGTTATACTAGGATACCTAACCGTTTCTCTTCTATCCACTGCTCACCTCGCTACGACTAACACGATTTCACATTATAAGATTGATTTTTAAAAAAAGTTACATTTTTATCGTCAATAAATGAGTTGCTCTTTACACATTACATAGGTATTGATTCACAACGTGAGACCATGTGAATTATAGTTAGGCCCTGTTCTTCTGGACTGAAACTGACTGAACTTAATTGAACTGAACTTAATTTAACTGAAACTGACTGAAATATAGAGACAAAATATGCCTCCTGGAGCTGAACTGAAGTGAACTGAATCGAAACTGACTGAATATAAGTCCAAAAGAACAAGACCTACTCAACTAAATAGTAATACCAGGTACGAGTAATTTATTTTGTAAGACTATTATATGGTGACGAACCATGCATCTTAATTACAACGATTATAAAATTATTATACACTATATCGCAATTTTAAATGATATTTTGTGCTAATTGATACTCCATCCGTACTCAGTATTTTGAAATTATATATACTAAAATTAGTTAACTGTTTCATCATGGTAAAGATTACGAAGTACGGAGTGCATCAGTATACTTATTATGATATCGTTTTTTGTGATTTTTTTAGTTCGTTTGAAGATAATCATAACCTTCGAGGATGTCAAAATGGCATACAAACAAACAATGGGAGTAGACAATAGTTCTAAAGCTTAAATTTATTCATTTTTTCGAAATTGTAGAAATCTATGAATCTATGATTACAATATACTCGATTGTGATTTTTGTTTTTCCCTTATATCAGTTGACGATTATAATTTCAACACAATATATAGGTCTCATAAAAAAAAAAATATTAGCAGCAAGTTTGTTTATTTAGCCACGAGTTAAAGTCATTCTTAATTACTCCAAACAATTAATTTAAACTTATAACCTAAAAGCCGAAAACAACGATTATGAGTATGACATTTGAACAAGTAGTATTTGATGCGACAATAATGTTAAAAAAATTAGTTCAAGACCGTTTCAAAAATAAAAAAAATAAAAAAGTTCAAAACCGTCTTATACAAATATTCGTGTTACATACCTACCTTCTAATTAATGATACGAGTAGTAGATAGTACTATCCGTATGTCTTAGGTAATAATCAATAAATACGTAGGATCGTAGTTCAATTATGAAACGTACCTACTCATGGAAGACAAAAAAATAATGAGCATCGTTACTTTGCTATATTTGACAGCAAAATTAAAACCAAAATGTAATGAATAATTCCGCCCCTTGTAATTGTAAACTATCTACCGCAAAAACAATGGTTCCAAATCAAAACCGTATGCATTAAGTGTTATATGTTATAAGTTGTACTACTACTACTACTTTTATTACTCAACATTTTATTTCTTTAACAGAAACTTCTCTTTCATTGTATTAATAATAAGTTGTTCATTTGGCCATCACTTTTATACTTTTGTCCTTTCGTCTATCAATTTTCATCTTAAGCTTCACGACAACTTTCATTTCTCATTTGCGTTTTAGATCTTTTATTTGCTTTTTCTACTTGTTTTCTAGGGAAATTTGGCCTCGTTCTTTCCGATTGAATCAAGATTAACTAAATTGAAATGAAATGAATTGAATGAGTTCTGAACTAAACTGATCTTAAAATAATTTGACAAAGATATAGAAATCATGATTGAGAATTTTACTCCCTACGTTTCAGTTATTTCTTTATCTTTGATTAAAATATTCATCACAAATAGCATAAAAGATAAACTAATAACCCAGATACAAAGAGTATTGTATACTCGGTATATAGAGTAGAAAAAGTTTAAAAGGCGACAAATTGTTTTTATTAGATTTCTTCACTATTGATTACACGGACCATTTCAACCAAAACATAACGTATAGCCCCTCTCATGCAAAAACTCTTAACCATCGACGCATGGATAATGGTTTTACACAGAGATCCATATATAGTAGTCAAACAAACGCGGATAACGAGTGACAATTATAAGATGATACAATTTACATGGTTCGAACACACGACCTATAAAAATCAACTTGTACTCTGAAATCGTTTAAGATAATCTCACAACAAAAACCGATATATATGATCATAAGTAAGATGGATCGAACGACGAAGATGCATGTGAATTGAAGTAACTAGGTACGTAGACAACCAATGATTGGAATCATACTGAAGGACCATGAAGTTACTTTGGGATAGATGGAATTAATTCCCACGCCCATAATTTGACATTGCGGTGTTTTTTCCCCCATGAATTCTCCCCAAAAAAGGCTCAAAAGCTAGAAATAAAAACTCAACTATGCTCCATAAAACCAAGAGGTAGGAATGTCAACATATATTCGTGACATTGAAATGAAGAAAACGATTTTATTTCCATTACAAGAAATTTAAATTGAATAATTTCACGTATATATGGATAAAATCGATGTATGCACGGCATATACATATAAATCGTTGTAAGAGTTGAAATGTAGAATCGAGACAAATAACGTGTCATCATCTTAAACCAATTTGTGATACGTACACCGTCAGTATTTTACTTATTAAGTCTTAGCTTTTTTCATGCACCCCAACTGTCGCACATCAATAATACCACAATAGATCTTTTAAGGTTCTTCATATATTTACATTATTTGGATGCAAATTAAATTCGTAGCTTGCTTAACACCGCTAGCTAATAAGATTAGGCTCGCAACCTATCTTTTAAATTAGGATTATTTACGTTTTTTTGTTCAAATGAGAGCCATACGTTTAAGGTTCTTCATATGTATTCCGTGACTATTATATTGTGTTTTTGTCAAAAATTATTCAAAGTAGACTAAAGCCGAACAAAATTTTTAGGGTGTCCTCCAAATAGGAAGATTAATGTTATACTCCGTAATTAATACAATCGCAAGTGAAAACCTAATTTAATTTCTACGTTTTGGTGCGATATGATCATTATATTCTGTTACTAGAAGATCCAAACACATGGACAATACAAAATACACAATATAAAGTACTCGTAGAATACATGATTGATTAGAGATCGATGACACGTTCAATAGATTGTGAGACGCAAAGTAAGTAAATAGGGGATGCATGCAATAAGTTTATTAGTAGCTACCATGGACCAAAGCTAAAGAGTATTGGACTTTCATGTTCAAAGATTCTCTTGTTGTACGATTGCCTTCCCTAAGACGCCTTAGCTTATAAAATGACCTCAATCAAAGTAATTACGAGTACATGACTTGACTTTCGGATGCATTTATACTTAGCTCTCCCAACTAATTACTTATTATTTCTTTCAACAAATTAAAGAAGAATAATGAATAATGTGCATCAACTTTCCTTTTGTACGGGGTAGTTACTAAGTGCAATATTATTTTCTTATTCATCATTTTGTAAAAATTCATATTGTAATCAAGAGAATCCATCTAGTAGTAAAGAATAACGACATGGAAAATTAATAGGTTAGAAAATCGATTTTTTTAAATGACTTATTTTCACTTACTACTCTGAGTACCTTTTTATTTAATCTAGTTTACTTGTGAAGTAAATTATTACTTATCAAACACTTACACATAAATAACTGAATAAGTTAATTAAGCTAGTCAAACATCTGATCAAAAAACAATTTTGATCGATTAGACTTGTTGAAACGTTGCATTATACAGAGCCGCCCAAGTATGATGGTATCTAAATTTCAATGCATGCAAGGTAACGTTGGTAACATTGTAGTTTCGCGTTCAATAACGCACGCATGTCCTCACAAATGAAAATGTGATCGAGTATGTATGATGGTACTGAATTTCAATGCAAGATAACGTGGTGACATTGTAGTTTCACGTTTAATCATGCATGTCCGCCTAAATGATAATGTGATGGAGGAGGAAGCGAAGCATGACGAAATAATGAAAGTAAAGGAAAAGGGGGCCGGGTATCGTATCCGTATGTGTGTGGAGAGTCCAAATAACTTAGGCAAACGACCAAACAATTGATTCCACTTGAATCTGGTTTGAAGCATTTAAAATGATGATATGATATGTGTAGTAGTAATAATACATTTGTTTGACGAAATTAGAGTGAAACCTTTTCGACAAAGTACAAGATTCGTTTGAAGAAGGAAGATGTTTCCATATGTTCAAAACCCAATGCTCACATGCATTTGCTTCTCTTTGGTTCTTCTTTTTCTAGGCACACCACGCATGCACCCTCCCTCTCTAAAGCATCTACCCTTGCTTATACATTTAATTTCATCTTTCATTATACTCACATCCTTGCTTCTTCATCGTCTATTTCTCATGTTTTATTTTTTTTTCCAATTCAAGCCTTTAAAATCCGTAATTTATAACTACTCGTATGACGGATTAAAGCATGTTAGGTCGTAGGATTTTCGTAGATATTTAAATTAAACCATGCATATTATTGTGATTTCCCTTAGATGAACTAATCAAACTAATTCCGTAGTATGAGGTTAAGAGTTTTTCACTTTTATTTTCTTAATGCATGCTTCCTTTAAATCTCCTACATTCTAAATTTTTATACTAATAGAGGGATATGAAATCTCGCACGAAAACACATCGAGTATAATGTTTTTAATCAATTTGCATGACAAATTAAATAAGACGTACGGAGTAATAGATAGAGATAGAGATTCGTCCTTTATAATGTAATCTACGTAGGGTTAGTTGGTTGCGCACCAATGTACCATTGGTAATTAATTACGAGTCGTTGGATCGATTTACATTTTTATTGCTTAAGATTTTAATCAGAAGCTCATGACCAAGATCATTTTCTAAGATTAATAAGACTATATAAATTTTATAGGATTTTCTTATGACCTTACCTTGAGTTTTACTTTGTTACGTATGGAGTGATTGTTTATCATGCAAACAAAAAGAATGTAATCAATTTAAAAAGGTTAGTGTATGTTATTGTGATCTCACTCGACTTAGCTTAGTCTTCCGACCTTGATACTCTAGTATTATAATAGGAGTAGAAAAATACGACGGTCGGATGGTCGTGATTGATTGATGCATGCATGCAAGCAGCCAAAAGTCAAAACCGGAGGCCATTAATGTAATATGCTTCCCCAAGTCCTTTAATTTGCTTGCTTGTTGCTCAAGGCGTAATATAATTAAATACAATAAATGCGTACTACGTACATACTTGTTGTCTCAACGTTTCTAGAGAAATTCTCGTCTGCACAATACACCCAGTGAAGCACATCATCATATTCCCCTCTCAATTAGAACAACGAACGGAATTTATAATAATTTTTTGTGATTAACAAAACTTAATCTACGTAAAATAAAATTACTGTACGTTCATTGATTATGAGGGTATGGTAAACTGAATATATGTTGGAATTTTGTAGAGACAAATGCAGATGCAGGATCCAAGAGAACGAAGTTTCTTGGGTACAAAGTAATATAATACCAGCATCGGCATGCATGCAATGGCAGTATTTTTCAAACATCGCTTTTTCATATATTTCTATATTACTAGTGTTTCTATTTTAATAATAATAAAAATAATATATGTAAGTACCTTGTTAAGTATTTTTATAATTTAACCTAACTCTCACTTTTTTGACATTCTTGACTTAGCTTTACTAACTAAAACACGTTTTTTTGTTCATTGTGGTTTAGTTTTGTCCCTTTTGAATTGTATTGTATGTGTAATGTGTGGGTGTAACGTAATGGCGGTGTGATGTTGAAATTAACAATATGCTGTTCCTTGTAGTAATTAAGTTTAAATCACCCAAATTATGAGTGCCAATTTCGTTAAAGTTCTACTAGCATACATATTATTATGACTTTCTTAAAAATTGACACATAAACTATTCAATATAACGAGATTAAGTCGACACTATCGACCTCATTTCAAAATATCTTATCATGAATTTTGCCGGGTGTTTAATTAGTAGAAAGGCCTCTTTTTTTTTACTCGTACAAAATGAAAAGATGTTAGTACATAATAGAGATACCAAAACTACGTAAGTACCTTTTTAAATGAATCCTACATTGAAGCAGTGACATATGGTCGGTATTGATAACTAAAAACTTCAAAGTTTCGCATATAAATTAAAGATTCAATCTTTAATCAAATCAGCATGGTATATTTTGTATTGTCGTCTCAAATTTCAACTTTTAATTAGTGATTATGACCGTCCAAGCTTTCCAAAATTTGATGAAATATTCTCTTCAATAATCACCATCCAAACCCTAATTCCGTACGTTAATAATGCAGACATGTATGCATGAGTTGGGTTTCCTAGGTAGATGAATCAAATAGATGTTACATAGTGACGTTATTCAAATTTCAAAGATGCTAAAATAATGTAAATGCCGTGGATGCATGAAGCGTCGGTAGAAATTAAAAGTAGGAGGTAACCATAGTTCATAAATCATGCATGGAACCCGATTCTAAACTCACATAAATAAAAAATTCCCTCGTCTTGGACGCGTCAAATATTATTTATATCGGTTGATGCAATGATCTATTCTCTAGATATTCCATTTTTACCTAAGTTAACAATATGAATAATACTTAAATCGTTATATGAATATCTCTTCATATATGTATATCTGTTTTAATGGAGACATAACTTTCAAATGAAAGCGGACAAAAATCAGAGAGTTAGTCAAAGTTGAACTCACCCAATTCAAGAAGAACAAATCTTTGGAGGAATCATAAATAAATACACTAAGCTCTGACTCAAATTAGTGTCAGCTATGACGACGATACCACATTATACACTACAATGAGAACAAACAAGGATATAATGTATTCTTGATACAAAGTCTCTTTTTATATACTCCACCTTAGATGCTTCCTCAAACCCGATTGATCGGTAATTACATGACCTTTTTTTCGTAGAGTATACATGATTTTAAATGTATGGAAAAGTTGGGGTAAAATATGTGATAGTATAAAAAATGGGAAAAGGAAAATGTATCGAGATGCAATAGAGATACTGTAGTACGGTATCCGAGTAGACTTAGGAAACACGTAATAGGACAATATTGCGTGAACGATTAGGAAACAAGATACTCCGTAATATCGTCTGAATGTTTAGGAAATATAATAAGAAAATATTGTGTGAATGTTTAGGAAACGCAATATATAAGTCAATATTGTGAGAAGATTTAGGAAACACAATAGGAAAATATTGTGGGAATATCCTTGATTTCCTAGTTTGAGTTGGATACCGTATCCCTATGATACTGTAAATATGAGTCTGTGTTTGTATTCACATCTAAGGAAAAAAAAAGAAAAAAGAAGTTACAATAATACAAATTTCTTTATATTTTATCAAGATGTTATCATTGGTTTGCTTGGATTATCAAAAAAAAAGTAATGTAGGGCCGTAATGGGTAAAAAATGTAATGAGATGTCACATTATTTAATCAAAGATAAATAAATGAATAAGACGTGTTAATTCTGCTAACTGCTAAAACAAGTTTCACCATTATACATTTTTTAATAAATAGTTATATATTTTACGGTATAGTGAAGCTAGAGAGAACGAAGTGCGTGAGTAGCTGGAATGTTGGATGGAGATTCGAGATGACATATACGAAGTATAAAAATTAACACAAATTCTTGGGAGAGACGACCTCTCAATAACTTATTGAGAGACCGTTCTTCAGTACCACTCTATGTCCTATTCGTACCCTTAAATGACAACTTTGTTTTGTACTTGTTTTTATAAGAAGCGTATTCTTTTTATATTTGTATACTCTTTTATGTTAATCGTCATACCTAATTCCATTAGGTTTGGTACCACTGTTACTTTCCTTTGTACTTAATCTCTCAGTAAAGTTAATGAGAGATCGTCCCTCAGGAGACCTATTCAAAAATTAAAGATAATATTTTCATTAGAATATACATTTAATAACATTTCAAGACATTAATCAATCATCATGTTTAGTTTTGCGATTTCAAAAATATTTTCTCATATTTGTTTGTACAAAATTGATAGATGTAAAAATAAAATACTGAATTCCTAATTTCAAATCTAAAATATTACGGAGTATTTCCTCCGTTTATAATTGTTCTTTCACATTTACTTTATACACGATCTCCAAAACGACGTTTTGACCGCAATTTTACTCACTTATATTTAATTATTTTTCGATGAAAATTATTTTTATGAGAGATTTATCGATAACTCATAACTATATAAATATCATATTATATTTTATGTTTTATTCATGGTCAAAGTTTCATAATTTTGACCTCCAAAAAGGTAAATGGGAAGAATATTAATAAATGGAGGGAGTATATGTATATCACTACATTGTGCATAATTGCACTAGCCACTAGGTGTATACTGCTATATCCGTTCATTATTTCTCACCCAATTTTATGAATATTTGTGAAAATTATTTTTATGATTTTGGACAAAAAATGGTGAAGGAGCGAGTATAATTTTATATCAGATCTCCCTCCACAATTTTATTATTTCATTCTCATGTTTTATATTTCAAATTAATACTCTCTCAATTGTTTACCTTTTATATTTATTATGAGTAGTATTTTAATCAAAGACAAATCATTGAATGAAACGAAGGGAGTAGTTTCATGTTATCGATCATGATAATCAGTGAGCATAAAGATTTCTTGAAACTTCCCAAAAGAAGATAATAAAAGTAGAAGGGGGATCATGATCATTTTGATTTTACCGATCAATATATAGTGGGTGGGTCGTAAAAAGAATTGGTTTCCATACGGTAATAACATGTGTTACGTTGATGATTAAGTAATTTAAGTTGCATTGCGTGATGGTAAGTTAATTTATACTCGTAAAAGCTAATAATAAGATGGCGACATAATTAAGCCACGTTAACACTCAAATAGTAAAAGACGGCAATTGTATGTGAGATTCATCTGCCTCCACCGCCACAAACCAAATAATTAATTAATTAATTAATGAAATTCACTCATACAACAAATAGTTTTCTGCAAGATTTTGTGGTCGTCTGGGACGACTACTGCATGCTACAATTAACACGTATGGACTGACTGACACTCTAATTAACCTCTCTATCTCTCCGTAACATCATATTATTGGTTGACTCACAAATCCTGAATCATGCACTGCATGTAACTCTATGTCTAATTGTCTTTTAAACGTAAAACAAGCTACATTGATTAAACATCTCTAAACTCGTCTTCATGTTCATGTTCATGTGTTGGTTTCTCGAATTGTCACCATCTCCTTTCCTTTACGTGTCACTACTTCATATTGCCATGCAAATTCTTAACCTGTACTCTTCTCATTTGTCTCCCAATTTTATATTTCACTTTAACCATTTCTTTTTGAATTTAAAAAATAAAAAAAGGATTCTCCCTAGCTAGGTTTTGTGTATTGATTGCCACTTAATAATTTTCTAAAATCAAACTTCTTCCGCTTCTTAACGATGGTCCTATTTTCTCATTATATGTGAGAAGTGTTTTAATGAAGTGGAATAATCGTTAAGACTCGGAGGAAGTACTAGTTTATGAGTATATAAATAAGACCGTGATATGACATATACATTTAATAATAATAACAATGTCGAAACTATTTGGTGATGCTTTGTACTATGAGTCTATGACATAAGGTGTATCTCTGATGGAGTCAAAATTCGTAACCAATAATATGTTAAGGTATATCGAGAAAATTTTCATGTACTAATATGTTCAAATTTTCGTTGTACAAGGTGAGTGTCTCTGTTAACCACTTTACTGTGACTTTGACACTAATACTCCGTACTTGATTATAATATGCGATTTTATTTGTTAATATTAGTAAATGTATATGAGAATAATATTGGACACATTATTATGAAAAGGCCGGTAACATTTTTAAATATTTGTGTATGTGAAGTTAAAATAAAAATAAATCATCCGCAATCAAGGGATGGACAGTCATAATGTCTCCTTTTTGCCTGGTATCAAATCTATCAATAATTTTGGCATTAAACAAATCACAAATGAAGAACAGTGTTACCATAAATTTTATTAAGAGTAGATATTTCGGGATCATCTCACACTAAATTAGTGTTACATTTAATGTCAATTACACTACAATTAAAATTAACTATGCATATCATATAAAGAGGTCTCTTATTAACGATACTTAGAAACCGTCTATTATAAATTTTTGTGTTTGATCAAGTCCTAGGTTGGCAAGGTAGGAAAGAATGAATTTAAGCATGGGACACATACCCTGAATTCTTACACAATGCACATACGTAGTATGGACGACCTTTGGCTCAATTGGATTTTAAAATTAAACTCTACTTTTAGTCATCTTCATAGTAATTAAGATTGGAAGTATCGCATATTCTCTTCAGAGAACGATGCATGATTTAATGTTCCTTGGAATATTTTTCTTATGAATGAAGGTTTAAAATTTTATGCGTATCTACCGATCTAGCTCAATATATATTGAACCATCCTGGCCTTATTCTAATCGGAATACATACAAGTCTAAGTACTCTTAATATTGTTATTCTAGGGTATATAATTAAAACTACTTGCCTTAAACATGGGCTTTATCACTACCTATTGGAATAATTTTAGCCGTCCAAACTCTTATAATCTCCTCCAAATCTTATTATTCCTAACGATGATGTGGATATATATATAAATATTATGCTCTTCTTTCATTTATTACTCTCACTTGTCAATTTTTTGACATAGGATGTACTCCGTCCTCAATAGCGTTAATTAGAAACCTATTTAGATACTATGTACACAAGTTCTCAGAAGATTTGAGCTGTCAAATGAATTTAGGAGACCTAATATAAAATTTCAATTCGTCTCAAAAATATAAAATTTCAATTTGAAAGCTTAAATTATACAAAAATGAAATCATGGAATGCTGTGTTTTTACAATGAAGACTCACTTTTTCTTATTTGAACGGATTATTGAGCCACCAGAAGTAGAAGTTTGGGTAACCTTTGAAATTGTTGATCAATCGTCCTGCTCTTTTTTCCCGTACAACTCAAGTTAAGAATATTTTGGACTAAAAGAACTATATACACGTCAGCTAAGCTTAATTTGACCGAATTATGTTTTACAAAGTGTAGTTAATTCATAAAGAAAAGTATGAAAAGAATATGAGGTTTATAGAATATTAGATCACAATAACATCTAGAATTAAATGTGATTTTATTTATAAAAACCAAATCTTACCCTCCAAAAAAAAGATAAAAGATGCAAAGAATTAAGAATCACATAAGATTAGGGTCAACAAATCAAAAATAGTGGTGTTAGAAAATCAAACAAGTTGGGCCTCAAAAAAGCAACTGAAATAACCGCCAAGAACCTTAGAGAATGAATAGAGATGGAGTTAGAGATGATGGATGAGAAGATTAAAAGAAAAGAGGGCAGCACAACATTCACATTCACATTCACTTTCGGTTGGGCCCACATATGGGTTTGGGTTTGGGTTGGGCCCACAGACGGCAGCCCCACGGGTGAAGAGTTAAAGAGAGAAAACGACTGGGAACGCTGCGCCTCGCATAACGACTGCTTTTAATTACTCACAAGGAAGACAAGTGGGCCTTCTTTTTAGATTGTGGACATGTCATTCTGCTTGGGCTGTGAATCATTTGGGCCCACTTTTCTTGGTGTTTTGTGACTCTTTCACTTATTATTAACCATTTTGGTCGCTACCAATATCCGACTTCTCCCACTTCCACATCTCATAAATCATGATGGACGGACCCATTCATCATATTATACATATAATGTTGATATCTAACCCAACCACCCATGTAACCTACCATTATGTTCTCTAAATTCTAGACGGTCAAACCATGGACTTTTGAGTTCGGTGGTTAAGATGAAAGTAAATCTGTACATGGTCGGTCATGAAATCCTTAAATATGGAGTACAATTTTTTTTTTTGTTTTTTTACTTGATTGCCATCTCATTTTCATCGAAATTTCAGAAAACTAATTCTAATAAGTTTATTTGCATATTGTTTTATGTTAATTGTATGTATGTTTCAATCGATCCTTAAAACCATACTAGCTTTAGTTGGTCCTAGAACACTGAACCATCTTTAACTCTGTGTGCGAAAAGAAATACAGGGTATAATTTATGTTAACTTTGTATACTTATTCGATATGCCGAGTAGATTTTAAATACCGCGGAGTACTTACTTGTGTAAACTTTGTTCTATTAAAATTTCGTATTTGTATCATACACCGTTGGTCAATTGTCATACATGATGTGAAAGCTAGATAGTTCTACATGAATTTACTTGAAACTTTATTTTGATAATTGTTTAATGTATAAAAAAGTTGATATTTTACTCTAGAAGATGTTGCAATGTAGCCATCATAGTGATATTAGTGAATTCATATCGTGATTAAATTATCAAAATATTGATTATCACGTTGAAGACTGCATGAGGAGGGGCATGCAATTGCAATTGCAGTTGAGAAGGACGTGCAAAAATAAACTAAGTGTTACACGCCTACACACCGTCAAGTCGACACATAATAAGCTGGCTGGTCATCTCTTTTCAATATGTACTCGTAACACGGTTGGTACCAAAACTAGCAACTCCCTTTCTTCCACTTGCTTGTCCTACGTGACTTTGACAGTCATAGTCATGCTCATGGTCGCCTAACAAATCTCCCTCAAATCATTAGATTAACCCATTTAACGTACAATTTTTGACTATTCTCATATCTTGGTGAGGTCTTGGCAGTTAGACTAAGTCAAAACTTATAAATTATTTGCATTGACTAATTTAACGATAATTCTCAAATGAGATGGTTTTACAACAAAATTTATTGTAAGACGATCTCACAGGAGATTTAACTGTATAATTAACTTTGATTCACTATTAACCACCTTCAAACCTTGGAACATAATTATCCCTTGATAAAGAGTAGTCCTTGAGGCCTTCTATTGTTCTACATACCCACTCTAAAAATGACTTGATCTAATCTCTCTTGAAATTACTTAATCAAAAGACGGAGTTAGATATGAAAATTTGGGGTTGCAATCTTGTTTTTGATAGATTAATAGTAATATTTTTGTTAAAAAAGTAAGTTGAAATTTTTTTTCGAGTAGTAAAAATTGATAATTTTAATTATTTATTTCATTGTTTTGGGTATAGTTAGTGGTAACATGTAATTTGCTTACAAAGTTGTTCCAAATTAAACATGCATGGTTGGGGTGGGAAAGGAGCAGTCTTGTCGTCGATCGAAGGTGCATGCATTATTTCCTTTACACAAAATAAATAAACCAATGCAAGTGCAATGGTATATGCGCACTTAATTTACATTCGTCCAATCTTATGCGAATCAATTAGCTTAAGCTGAAATAAATAATAATAAGCTCTTGGACGATTAATTAAATAAATGGAGTCGCAAAAGATTAGGAATGTGCGTGGAATAATCCAGAATTGCAACTATAAAGAAACAATTACATAAAACAAAAATAAAGTAGAAAGCCACTGAATTTTGGTTTCTTTGAGTTTTAATTTGACATCTAAGAAAAAGGTAGGTAGCATGAGAAATAAATAATAGAAATCGTTTTATAATAAGACGATATCATACCATAAGATCATTACATTACATAAAACTTCAAAGCAATTAACTTAATCGTACTCTTTTTTATTCAAAACCTCCAATTTTAAGTTGAGTTTCTTGTAAATTTGACTTATTTTTATAGCATAAGACCGTTTTACAAGAGAGTTGCCGAATAAATAATGATCAGGGTTGGATTTGGGATTTTAGTAGTTAACGGTATGCAGAATAAGTAACCTCCGCCTGCTATAGAGTATAGACTATAGTATACAAGATCTTGGTTGGTTTTAAATATGATATCTTACACAGGAACTAGATAGATTGATTAAGTAATTAATTAAGTTTAGTTGTTGTTAAATGTTAACCCTTGGAGCCTCCAAGTTCCAATGCCCTTTTCTTTCATCTTGCCCTTAAATTGACTTAGGCCAAAAATCTCCAAATATGGTTGTACGTACCAAACTAAGTTAATTTCTGATAAGATTATTGTCTTATGAATTGTGATAAGTCACCGTACATCCCATCTTGATTATACAGTATTAGGTTAGTTACTCGTATATATCATTTATATAGTAGTACTACATTCGTGCAATCGTGCGTGTTCGTGTTATTAGCTAACGAAAGAAGAATGATATAGTTTTGCCCTTGACTTAGACTGAGTTGGTTCCATAACAGTTACTACTACCTTTAACCTAATATTTAATAATAATAATAATAATAATAATAATAATAATATTATTATTATTATAGAAATGTCAAGGAATAGGTATAAGTATACACAACTATTAGCAATTATGTGATCCAATAATACTTTGATTAATTACGTGCATAGTCGTTCATGTTTATTTTGATAACAATAATAACATATGAGTTTTGATTGTGCATTTGTTTACAAAATGAGTTCAATCATTCATGTATCGTGTACAAGGATCAAACATTCAAACCATAGACTTAGTTATAAGAGATTATTTCCGCCAAAATTTTAAGGCTGGTGACACAACACAATAATGTTCGAAATTGGAACATAACTATAAATTTTATGAGGTAAATTAATTTAGTAATGCGACAACACGAGGCACAACATTGATAAGTCAAAATTAGAATAAAGAGTGAATATTCTTCGAGACTGTCTTATGTTCCTAGTACGAGGCACATTATAAAATAGAGTACATTAAAACTATATAAAAAGGTAACGGTTTACGACTTATTGTAAAACCGTTTCATTGAAGAGTTGGTGTAGAGTTTGTTTAAAAAAATTACATTGATATAAATTATAATTGAAGGTAAATGAATGATTGGGAGGAGGAAGTAAAGTTTAGAAACATAAAACATCACTTACATATAGATAGTAGGATGGCTTTATAATAAAGTAAAAGGAGAAAGAAAGCAAGCAAGGTTGTTAGATGAAAGGTAAGAAGCATAGTAAGTTATGATAATGAAGTCCGTCCACTGTTTAAGAAAAGATGAAGGGGAAGGGTGTTTTATTTAACGTGGTTTCCCTTTCTTTTTTGGTATTTATTTTTAACGTCTAGTGTCGCCGAAATGAAGTATTTGGAAATACATGTTGGCATCTAGTCATTGTCTAAATTATTTGCACTTTTCATCAGGCAGGCCGGACATCGATCAATACTCCTCCTCCTCCTCCTCCTCCAACCAACTTGCTTGTCAATGCAATGCAACTAATTAAAGCAGGTGAAGAAGATCTTTTCGTTATGTCAAATAATACTGTACGTAGTTGATCATCAGTTGGATATTCATCCATTACTACTTTAAGTAGGAGTAGTAATCTCATCCCCCCATACATCAAGCTTAACAATCCCAATTTTTGTACTCCCATCCCTATCATATTCACATTCACTACATTGATGATTCCATCTAGCCACTAATTATGAGTTGTCGATTCATGGGACTTCGTTATGATATCGTATACCACGTTACTTAACTTACTTCGTTATGACATTAATTTTCTTTTTCTGTTTTGATACAAGGTGCCGAATGATTTTGAGAGATATAGTTTCAATAATAATCATCTAGATTATAGATCAAAATAACTAAATAATTGAAAAAACTAATTTTACAATATAGTACATCGGAATTTCAACTAATATTTAGCTAGCAAATAAAATAATGATAATATAAATTCTTGTTTGTGACGGAGTTATCCGTCACTATGTTATAACGGGTTAAATATTATCCATTTGTATAGAAAAATAATATTTGATTTTTTTAATACAAATAGATAGTATTTGACCCGTTATAACATAGTGACGGATAACTCCGTCACAAAAGAGACGAGCCGTTAGAATGAAATGGTCTTCTCACATTAATGATAAAGTCCATTGAAAAATGATGAGTGGAGAGTAGAAACTCCAAAAGATGCATTGTGAAGTTAGATAGAGGACATGCATAGTTTTGAAGCAACATAAGATCCATAAATTTAGGTGATAAATCAAATCCAAAACAATACTACTAGTAGTGCATGTTCCCACTTGTATCAGCACGTGTGTAACTGTTTATTTTGATAGACTCAAAACATAGATGGAAATAGAATCAATGTATAGTAGATCGACTACCAAAGAATAATGTACAACGTTGAGGCAGAGAAAGAGGGGATCGGAGATGGATAGAGCATGAGAAGATCGAGTGTCAATCACTAGCTATCTAGGCAATATGCCACTACACAGCTACTATTTCAAAGGTGGCTTAAGTCGCAATGGGTGATCAAGACTTCAAGTGGATAATGCCATATTGCCATGCCACTATAGGCTATACCAGATATTTTTTTTGGAATATTTTTTTTTATCAACACTTAATATCCTAATCATATAGGGAATAAGGGTCGACTAATTATGAAATTAGGGATTCTATTATTATTTATGATTAACTGTATTTTCTTTTTTTTCGCAGTTATTTGTGCAGTGATTATTCACCTTATACCATTATTACTGCCTCAACATTTAATCATAGAAGAACTTTTTATTTTATTTTGTTCTTAATTGGATACCACTTTTAACTTTCTTTTTGGTAGTCAATTATTCAATTTTTCAAAACTTGGTTCTTAAAAACTCACATTCGACAAAAAAAAATGGTGGTTATTTCATCAAATCTAATGTCATTAAGAAGCCATAATAGAATAAAAAGTACTCCGTAGCTTCTTTAAAAGGTTCTCCTGTAGTCCAATCCAACATAAAAATGTGTTACTAATTAAAAGGTTAAGGTTATCAAGATTAATCATCATTTTTTTTTCACAAAATGTTTAGTAAGTTGTTGGTCTTATGATATAAGAGGTTCTTCCGTAATTTGGATGGAACAAATGTTCAAATTTGTAATTAGCAAACCCGAAATTAAGCAAGATCATGGGACTTGCTTTTGGTATTAGCAATAGCATGAATTTGTGATTGCACTCAGTGAAGCAGACCGACAACAAGGGCTTGAAAGAACAAGAACCATATCAATGTCTTTACAAGCCCAACCATCCCAATTCATTATTAAGCCCGTAACAACAACAGCCCAAATGATTTAAGGAATACTCCACTGTAACTCATACGGATTACGGAGTAGTATTAATCAAGGACAAGGAATCGTGAAAAGAAATTGAATTGATTGAATGATTGAATACAATTAGCGTGAGACTGTAAATTTCGTTTTAGATGAAAGATTTTTTTGATATGCATGCTACGTATTTGCTACTTGGACAATGCGTTTATTTTAGCTGTTTCGAATTTACATAGGTATTGTAATCTGCAATGGCATCATGAGACTAACAGTTTGCCTCGAATTCACTTTCTTTCAAGTTTAAGATTATCATTTAGATATAATGCTGCATTAATTAGGCTTTTATCTGCATGCTATGCTAGGTTTATTGATTTTAGTTTGAGTTTTGACGTCTTCTTAGCTTGCTATCAGATGTTGTGATCTAACTGAGACACTACTGATTTTGCACTCGATCAAGTGAACTATGTACTACATTGTGAGGAGTAATTGTAGACACCCGCATTTTGACTGCCAGGTGTCTATGGTAGTCTCCGACAAACACCCACTTGGTATAATCGGATTTGGGCTCGGAATCAATAATATCCGACATGGACTTTTAGCGGAGTAATAATCTCACAAAACAGACCTCAAATCCATGCCCAGTGGGTCGTTCCGAGCGAAATAAGACTAATTTGGGCCAAAACCGACACCAAAAATAAATCCCGTCTTTTAGCGACCAGGTCAAAACCCGGTCAAGGACGAACCCGTCACACAAACCAGCCAAGTTCAGCTTCTAGAAGATTGCGCCCAAATCAGAATTCAAAAAAGCAAGATCAAATCAAAAAGGTCAACCCTTCCTAAATTGACTCAACTCACCCAACTCCCTTCACTCACTCTATAAATACCCCACTAATCCTCACCATTAAGGGACCTCTTTTCAGCATAATTAAGCCTTAAAAAAGCTGAAACAAAAAGCCTTAAAAAACCTAAACATCCTACTCTACAAACCCTAAGCAAAACACCACCAAAAACCGAGCCATTTTGCTCTCGAACAAACCGGCATACACACACACAAAACCGGCACATATACACACCATAACTCACATTCATCCTCGATACTCCGGCGTTCCGTCGCTATTCACGAGTCTATTTCCGAGGCCTATACCAAGCATGTATGTTGAGGGTGTCCTAAACCCCATTTCGATCCTTACTACTTTGTTATTATTTACATTTTCGCGTTATTTATGTTATAATTGTACTAGTATCGTAATACTAACACTAACACAACGCTAACACTTTTATTTCTCGCATACTAACTTTATTTTATCGTTATTAACACCATTATACCGCGTACATATATATACTAATACTAAAACTCGGTTTCAAATCCGTTTGACTACAACGATCGCCTAAAGTCCGTCTAATCCCTTTACGAGTAACGACGGAGGTGGAGCCCTTTCGAGGAGCCCCGCCCCAATGTTCTCAAGGGTGTGACGTGATTGCAATCGGTCGTAGTTGAACGAATTCGATCCCATTTCAATTAGTACGAAACCCGTTGACACGAAAATCGACATCACATAATCCGAAAGAGTTAGTGTCGATGTCGTGACGTAGAGGGATACAATTTCGTCACTAATTCAAAATTCTTAATCTATAAAAAACATAAATCGAGTAAATAAACCCGCTTTAGCACGCGATTGTAGAAATTGACGATTTTTTTTGACAAATAAAAATGCCCGACCAGACCCGCACGCGAGTCGCGCGACCAGCCATGCGACTCGCGGGCAGGCCTGTTTCGCCGAGCCTACTTTTTCTCGATTTCTAATAAAAAAACACCCGACCAGACCCACGCGCGAGTCGCGCGACCAGCCATGCGACTCGCGGGCAGGCCTGTTTTGCCGAGCCTACTTTTTCTCGATTTCTAATAAAAAAACACCCGACCAGACCCACGCGCGAGTCGCGCGACCAGCCATGCGACTCGCGGGCAGGCCTGTTTGGCCAAACTCACTTTTTCGTTTTTTTTTCCGACTTTCTACCCTTTTCGGTCCTTGCATTAATATGCGACCTTCGCGACATTCGACCATATTTTAAAACTCGTCTTTTTTTTACGACTTTTAGTCGACACGTGTAAAGTCAATCACGTGATTATATTTTCCAAAACTCAAGCACATCACGACACTTAAAAAGACTTTGATCGACGGTCTTACACTATTAATTTTTGTGTCGACGACTCTTTAGTCGTATCCGACACATAATTAATTTAGACTCCATTTTTCGAGGTGATAAGTCGGGACAAGACATCGAGGTACGAGATCGGGTTAGATTCACGCCTAGGTCTCGAACCTCCGTCCTTTGATTAATATGCAATACAATGCGTTATTAATTAAGGTTCGTCCGTCTAACTAATTCACGATCTAGCGAACATTTATTATATACGGGTCTTTGTCGAGTCGTGTATTTTATTTCTCGCTTTTCTTATTTAGTTTATTATTTCTTCTAACCGTTATAATAATCGTTGTATTGTGAATTCCGGGTTGTATTTCCGCCCGTGTAACTTGTACGTTATCTATTTTCGAGTTTCGTTTATTTACTTGCTTATCGCTTTATAAATGAACCTCGCATGCTAAATCACTTTGACCATAATTAGATGCATTAAATGACGTAATTCACATATACTATTCACATGCTTAGCCCGAAAATGTTGCTTGCATATCATTTTATCATTTTACTAACGCGCGTACACGAACACGAACGGTGTCTTAGTAGAGGCCGCCATGTGCGGGCGGGGTTGGGTGTCCTTAGTGGGCTTCCCAACACGTACCCTCACCCCTTACTCAGAACCTTTGGTTTCCGGATGTCCGAAACCCTTGGCGCACGAGAGTCATTCTATATACGAAAGCCGGTTTAAACGGTATCGATATTGCAATGCAAAGGGACGAGCCCAATAAACTCTGAAATCGAAGTGGGCTTACTTTGTGTATAGCCCATGACGACATAGAGTGGGCTTGTATGGTTCCGAATAACCACAAAATTCGGTGGCGACTCCATTTTGACTTAAATTTCGAACCCGAGAACAATCTCACCACGAGATTCATTCGCCTACCCAAACCCGCGCGTGGCCGCGTCGGGGTGGACCTACGTCATGTCCACAATTTGGCGACTCCACTGGGGATACCTGATGTACCACACGTCATCGGGGTTCCTAGGGTGAGACTCGAAGAGAAATCGTTCGAATATTAGTGTGCGCGCATTAGTTTAATGATTCATGCATAACCCAAATTTTGCCCGGGCCGGTTACTTGTGACCGACGTCCCACTATACCACGGTGCATTTCTACATGGGTGCGCTAAAGACATCGATGGTGGAACTCGTCTCGGTTTTGCGGCATGTCCTAAGACCAACTTGGTTTAGGGAGTCCGTTCTTCACACGAGAAAGCCATCGTTGTTGGTATAGACCCTATTTTGACCGACCGAGACTTAGTGTAAAGCATACATAAGCGTCGTTATACTGCTTGCTTGATTACGTGCTACTTGGTTTCCGTGTCATTTTTTTTCAAAAAAACCGTCATTTCAAAAAATGCATCTTTCCAAAAATACCAAATTTTAAAAAACCCGAAATACTGTCCGTTTCGGGACCCGTCTTTTCAAAATATCCAATTTTCAAAACTCGGAATGCCGCCGAAATTTAGGATCAACGATTTGACTCAAAATATCCTTTTCTCTACTCGGCATGCCGTCTGTTTTAACTCTCGAATTTCCGAAACCACCCTGATTTTCTGAATTCTTCAAAATTCTAATCTCGGTTTTCGAAACTCTTTTTCAATTCTCGGAAATTCACCCATCTTATATTCAAATTTCAAACATCCAACCTCCTTAGTGAACCTTCCTTATTATAGAACCTACCGTCTAGCCGTGTGTCGGGTCTTTGCATTGTTTGTCGAAGGTCTATAGCGTCGAAACTCCGCTGATCCTATATCACGAGTTTCCCCCCTTTCCCGAGTCCGCCTTATCTGTCAAGGCACGACCAACCCGCGTAGGGCATACTCCTACAAAGGAAAGTCCGTCCATACACTCGAGTCAAAAGTCTGGGGAAAAGTCTCACGTGGACCTTCCTTCGAACGAGATTAGGCCCACTAAGCCAAAATCCTAAGGAAGTCGTCCCACCTACGAGTCATCCGTCTAGGTGTATTTCTAGAGTCTTTAGTCTTCTTTCCTAGTGTCGCTCGGGATGTACTTTTTTTATGATTCCAAGATCTGGGTTTGGGTACTGATTACACGGTGTTCTTACAGACAGGCCACCGGCAACCAGACACGCCCGCAGGATGGCTACTTTGAACAGTCTGCAAACCTCTTTGGACGCCATGGTCGCGAAGCAAACCGACATCGAAGCCCAACTGACTGAAATGAGGGCTGGCCAAGTGGCCATCGTTGCTCGCCTAGCTACAGTAGAGCAAAGGACTCCTAATGTTGAGACCACTGGGCCTCTAGCTGAACTGGTCAGCGCAGTGCGCCGTCTAGAAGAACAAGTCCATTTGACTGGGAGTAACAATATCCACCGGGAGAATAGCCGAGAGTACTCCACGGTGAGTGACAAACTACCCGCAAACCTGAACCTTACAGGCTTGCCCATGTTTGAGGGAACTGAAGACCCGTTACTACATGTACGGGCCTTCAAGGAATTCATGGCCATCAAGGGAGTGGATTCGTCCATGTTCAAGAACCTCTTTGCTGCATCTCTCGAGAAACACCCACGGGCCTGGTACTACAGGCTAGACCCGAAGAAGTTCCCTACCTGGGATGATCTGGCCACCGAGTTCGCTCGGAACTATGCTGACAACACCGAGATCCAAACCACAATGCGATCTCTGGAGGTTATGGCCCAAGAGCCGAAAGAAGGTTTTACTAAATACCTTCAACGCTGGAGGGCCGAGAGCGTGAAACTGGTTGACAAACCCAATGAGAAGACTTTGGTGGAGGCTTTTGTCAAGAACCTCCTCCCTTCCTACCGAGTTCACCTCCGATATGCTGTCATACCCAATTTCACCACCCTTACTGAAATGGGTATGAGGATCGAAGACGATCTGAGACTGGAAGGCCTCACTAAGGCCGCTAGCAAAGGGTACCAAGGGGCTTCTTCCTCCACCACTAAGCCCCAGGCTGCAACTCGCAGCATTTTTGACGCGGTTAATCTGCTAGATGCCCCGTCCAAGAAGAACACCCCACCTCGGGTCTTCACTGATATAGGTACCACCTATACCTATGCCTTACAAAGGCTGTCCTCTAAAGGCCTAATCCAACCGATAGGCCCAACTCCTGAAGTTTCGGTCGAGCGACGCTCCAAAAACTACAATGCTCAGGCCTATTGCCAATACCACCGGGGCAATGGGCATGACACCGAAAAGTGTTGGAAGCTGAAGCATTTGATCCAGGACCTGATTGAAAGCGGAAAAATCCCGCTACCTGGAGATAAGCCAAGCAACAAGGAGAACCCTTTTAGCTCCCATGCCATCTTTACCGGGGAGGTGATTGATTGCTCTCACCTTATTTCTCCATTTATCCCGCAAGTGAACGGGATCTGGTTTGACGACGAGGATGATGTCTACCTCGCTAAGGGGAAAACCGTTCCCATCACCCCTGAACAGATTCGCGAGGTCAAGACTCGAGTCCTAGCCAGTAACAACCTAGGTCGTCCCTATCTAGCCACAAGCGCTAGGGACACCCCTATCCCGACAACCATCACCGATCCACTCGGGATGGAAGTCGCCCCTGAAGAGCCGACCGCTGAAACGGCCATTATGAAGCAACTGAAGAGAACCCGAGTTGACCTCACTATATGGCAACTCCTTGTTAGCTCTCAAGAACATCGAGAAGCACTTACAAAGGCTCTCGATCAAGTCAAGATCGACTCTTTGGCTACCCCTGCTGAAATGGTAGCCACGATCCTACCCCACCTAAAGGGTAAGGCCAAAGAAGGAGGCCCAATGATCACCTTTTCCGAAGCCGATCTGCCGCCATTCGGGACCTCCCACAACCTGGCCCTTTACATCATGGTGATTTGCCGAGGAAAATACCTCCCTATGACCTTGGTTGATGACGGGTCCGCTGTAAATGTCCTTCCTCTACGGACCGCCAAAGCCCTCGGCATTACCGAGGCTGACTATATCCCGACTGCTCAGACCATCCAAGCTTTTGATGGGAGCCCAAAGTCGGTAGCTGGGGCCATAAAACTGACCATCATCACGGGCCCGATAGAAAAGGAGCTTGAATTCCAGGTGATTGATGTCACTTCGTCATTCAACTTGCTCCTAGGAAGGCCGTGGATTCACGCGGTGAAAGCCGTGTCCTCCACCCTCCACCGTAAGATCAAGATGCCTCTACTCGACAATGTTATTACCTTGGAGGCAACCCCAATGACCGTGGCTAGCTGTAACGCCACGGACCGCACGGACCTCTGGGGGTTCAACTTTGTGGGGATGATCGAGGAAGAGTACCTTTTTAGGCCTTACTTCACCACAAGCATTGACACAATGCTCCAAAACCTAGGGTACCTTCCAGGGGCTACCTCTCGACCCGACCTTCCAGCTGGGAAGATCATCGAGGTCCTCAAGGACGAAGACTCTCACTTCGGCCTTGGCTATGCTATCACTCCGGACAACGTTGTCCGAGCAGGAATCGAAAAGGCCTGCAACATCCTGAAGGGTATCCACTTGAGCCCTTACAGCCCACGGTTGTCCGACTACTTTGTCACACCCGTATTCGGGGCTGTCCAGGTTGGACTATACCAACCCAATGCCACGCACCTCGGGACCCACTCGGCCCGGGACTGCAACTACATCCCGGATGATGTGTTCGCCCTCATCCAGTCTGAAGAAGCTAATGATGCTGAGCCCGCGCTGGGGCTGCTCTTCGGGGAAGACACCATAGCCCCGACTCCAAAAGAAGACTTGGTCAACCTGATTCTCCGCAGCAACAGGTTCGACCCGACCAAGCAGATCTCGGATGTTTCCGAGACGGGAAAAAGGGCCTGGAGGAAGACTGTCAAGTGGACTGATAGTCAGGGGAAGATCTACAAGCTGGTCACCGGAGAGGGAGACATGCCTGAGTCTGAGTCGGAGTCTGAGTCGGAGTCTGAGTCAGAGTCTGAGGTCGAGTCTAGGGAAGTCGGTGCTAGAGTCACTCTTGTAACCCCTCTCCCTTCTATCATTCCTGCTGCTGGCACTTCGGGGTCTGTCTCGAGTGCCTTACCAATTCCGCCACTGACCAATGATCAGATGGCTGCTCTCTTTGAGCTGTTTTCCAAATTTTCAATCAATAATAACAACCGTTCTGCTTACGACTTGTCTCTTTTAAATTCTGCTTTCAAAAATGTTTTATGCTATGACATTGAGAAATCCGACGAACAGGTACCCTTACCTCCACATCTGATCGAGCAACTAGAGCAAAGGGAATCCCGGAATCCGGTAATCGAAGAGACCGAGTCCATAAACATGGGAACAACCTTAGAGCCTCAGATACTTAAGATAGGGTTATCCTTAGATCCCGAGGAGAAACAACAATTCTTAAACCTCCTCCAAGAATTCAAAGATGTCGTCGCATGGTCCTACAAGGACATGCCGGGGATAGACCGAGAAATAGCTGAGCACCACATACCTATCAAAGACGGGTGCAAACCGGTCAAGCAGAAGCTTCGTCGAATGAGGCCCGAATGGTCTCTCAAGGTGAAAGAAGAAGTCGATAAACAGTTCAAAGCCGGCTTCATACAAGTGTCCGAGTATCCGGACTGGGTGGCAAACATCGTGCCGGTTCCTAAAAAGGACGGTAAGGTGCGGGTATGCGTAGATTTTCGGGATCTTAACAAGGCAAGCCCGAAGGATGATTTTCCGTTACCACACATCGATATACTGGTGGATAACACGACCGATCATGCCCTTCTATCATTCATGGACGGGTATGCCGGATATAATCAAATCAAGATGGCGGAAGAAGATATGAGTAAGACTACCTTCACTACACCTTGGGGTACTTACTGCTATACCGTCATGCCATTCGGTCTCATTAATGCCGGGGCCACATACCAAAGGACCGTTACCACTTTATTACCCGACATGATGCATAAAGAGGTAGAAGTTTATGTGGACGACATGATAGTCAAATCCAAAGAACGGGACGGTCACATCACCGCCCTAAGAAAATTCTTCACCCGATTGCGCAAATACAACATGAGGCTAAACCCTCAAAAGTGCAGTTTCGGGGTAACGTCAGGCAAATTACTGAGTCATATCGTTAGCCAACGAGGTATCGAGGTCGACCCAGCTAAAATCAAAGCCATCACCGAGATGCAAGCTCCTAAAACCGAAAAAGAAATAAGGGGATTTCTCGGGAAAGTCCAGTATATTAGTCGATTCATTTCCAAACTAACCATGGTATGTGAACCAATTTTCAAGAAACTGAAAATAGGGGAACGAATACTATGGGACGACAAGTGCCAAGCTGCTTTCGACAAAATCAAGGAAATTCTGTCTGCTCCGCCGGTCTTAATGCCGCCTCAGCCCGGTTTGCCTCTGTCGTTATACCTAACAACGACCGAGACAGCCATGGGGGCTATGCTGGCTCAGACGGTTGGCTCTGAAGAAAGAGCCATCTATTACATCAGCAAGAAGTTTTTAGAGTATGAGTGCAAATATATCATGCTCGAAAAGACATGTTTGGCTTTAGTCTGGGCCACCAAGAAGCTCCGGCATTATATGCTCAGCTACGTGGTCCATGTGTTATCCAGGATGGACCCCATCAAATACCTCTTCGAAAAACCCATCCTCAATGGCCGAATTTCTAGATGGACTCTAATGTTGGCAGAGTTCGACCTAAAATTTGTGCCATTAAAGGCCATTAAGGGACGGGTGGTAGCTGAATTCCTCGCTGACAGCCCGGTAACCGAAGAAGGACACACCGACACCTGGTCCTTCCCAGACGAAGATATCTTCCATACCGATGCCGAAACGTGGGATTTATACTTCGATGGAGCATCTAATTTTTGAGGTTTCGGAGTCGGGATCCTCCTAATCTCACCTAGAGGAGAGCATACTCCCGTCTCCATCAAACTGGACTTCGATGTTACCAATAATGCAGCAGAATACGAAGCATGCATTTACGGGCTACAAGCCGCCGCCAATCTGGGGATCACAAATCTCCGGGTACATGGTGACTCATCCTTGGTCATTAACCAAGCACTGCAAAAATGGAAAACTCGGAATGCTAATCTCGTGGCCTACCAGGCACGAGTAAGAGATCTCGAGAAACAATTCCAGAAGGTAGAATACATATACCTACCTCGGGAAGAGAATCAGTTTGCGGATGCACTTTCGAAATTGGCATCTCTACTAAATATTCCCGACCACGTGACCAGTATGCCAATTTGCGTCGAAAGACGGTCCGAGCCGGCATATATTCACGATATTGAAGACATTGAGATAACTGATCCCGAACCATGGTACCAGGCTTTGTTAAAGTACCTGACAAACGGAGAGTATCCTCCCGGGACGGAAGGTCGAGCCAAGAAAGCCTTACGAAGGCTAGCCACTCAGTTTATCCGTACTGATGACGAACAACTGTACAAAAAGACGGCACAAGGGGCCCTTCTCCTTTGTGTTGACAAGTATAAGGCTGAGAAGGTTATGGCCGAAGTACATGATGGTGAAAACGGCCCACATATGAATGCCCACATGCTGGTCCGAAAAATCATGAGGCTCGGTTATTACTGGAATACTATGGAAGCCGACTGCCAGTTATATGTCAAACATTGTCATAACTGTCAAATCTTCGGCAATGTGCAACATATGCCGTCATCTTTGCTCTATACCATGACGTCACCCTGACCGTTCTCAACATGGGGTATCGACATAATCGGGAAAATAAATCCCTCTGGTACTGGTGGGCACTGCTTTATTTTAGTAGCTATCGACTACTTCACCAAGTGGGTCGAAGCTGAATCATATCGCATCCTCAATGCTAAACATGTTGCCAAGTTCATCCAGAACAAGATAATATGCCGGTATGGGATCCCACATGAGTTCATCAGTGATCACGGGACTCATTTCCAAGCTGAGACGCAGCCTTGCTGACTAAATATAAAATTCAAAGGCACACGTCCTCGCCTTACCGTCCCCAAACGAATGGAGCCGTGGAGGCAGCCAACAAAACAATTGTCACCATACTAAAAAAGATGGCTGATAATTACCGGGATTGGCCCGACAAAATACCTTTTGCCCTATGGGGGTACCGGACGTCAATTCGCACCGCAACCGGGGCAACACCATATTACCTAACCTGGCCTATGGGATGGAAGCAGTCCAGCCCGTCGAATTGGAGGTACCGTCCCTCAGAATTCTGCTAAGAAGCCAAGTACCCGAGGCTGACTGGGTTCGAGCGCGGTATGACTCGTTGGTTCTACTAGATGAGCGACGAAATCGTGCCCTCAACAATATCCAAATCTACCAGAAGAGGATCCAACGGGCCTTCAACAAGAGGGTAAGGCCCAGAAACATTAAAGAAGGGGATCTAGTCCTTAAGTCTATTCGAGCTTTACTACCGGTTGACCCAAGGGGAAAATTCAAACCTAACTGGGCTGGGCCATATCTGGTAAAGAAAATACTATCAGGGGGAGCAGTGGTGCTGACGGACCTGGACGGGAATGAATTCGTCAACCCAACCAACCTGGACCAGCTAAAGCGTTACTACCCTTAGCCATTTCTCAATGTCATTAGCAAAATTTATCAAAATCTTTTTTCACAAAAAGCAAGTCAATGAGCTAGAATTATTTATTCTACTGTCACAAAACATCTTGAACCATTAGTCTTGGTGTAATTCGAGATTGCAAATTTTACTAAGCCTGAACTACGTTTGGTTTGATTCTGCTAATTGCGGATACGTAGGCAGCCCCTCAAAAGGGCACAACCAATGCAATCGAGAAAAGACAGGAACGGTTTAATAATAAATTTTTTATTAATTCAAAAAAAAAAACCCGATAAACTCGGGTGATTACAAAATGCAGGAATTCAAAAAAATACAAAAAAACACAAAACCAAAAATAGTAATAATACTTAAATAGTAATAAAGCTGAAGGACTCGGCATTCAGGGCATCTTGCCCTTCCCCTTGTCCTTGGCCTCCTTAGCCGTCCACTGGCGACGACGCGGAGGGGAGCGTTCCCGAATCACCAGGGGAACCTATCTGGCTCGGGCTCGCCCGCTTGAGCCCGAATCCTCCATCACCTCGATAGGCCCAAGTCGGGCCCTCACGGCCGCAGGAAGCCGGTCACGCGGACCCAGTCGGTCCCGGGCCGCCAGCCTAGGCCCAAGACGTCTCTCCAAATCCGTCTGGGGGCTTGCCCGCCCCCGTTTGCTGCTAGAACCGACCTCCTTAGATCGAGTCTTAGTTTGTGACTTAAGACCCGATTCTTCACGGGCTACAGCTTCGGGGACATCTCCCCCAACGAAGAGATCCCTGTTATCTTTCGCCGTCTCGCGGCGAACCAGTTCAAAGGCCTCATCAAGCTTTAAGGCCTTGCGAGCTTCCTCGGACTCCTCAGAAGTCCATTTCTGGTAAGCCCTTTAAACCCAAGCGGATTGGCAAGGGCTGGGTATAGTCCATGTGGGACGAGTGAACCATCTTTGCAACCAGGTGTCGCACATAGCGTCCGTCAGTTGGAGCGAGATGCTAATGATGGCTTCAGTCTCAGGAATGCGCTGAGACGAACCGAATTGCCTCAGGATGCGGTCCGGGTAAATGTGAACTGTCCGGTCAAGGGACAGAATCACCAAATAGCGAGCTTGGTCTCTCTTGGCCAGCCCCGTCAGCCTAGAAAGAAACCACCAAGCGACAGTCCACCTTATAAAGGGACCCCCGTGGAACACCAGCTCCTCATCCCAGTAAGCTCGGTTTATTAGATGACTCGAGCTTATCCGCCGCCTTCGGGAGCTAAGCTGACTGCTCCGATAGTTGGGAAAACTCGGAGGGGGCTCTATGATTGATAGCCGCTCCGACAGCCATATCTGATAAGAGTACGCGAATTTTGTAAGCAACAGAAGAATTCGCCAGATAACTTTCAAGGATCCCGCGAAACGAAAAAAAAAAAACGAAAAAAAAAAAAAAAAAAACGCGAGATGTATACCTGCAGGATACGGGTACTCCCCGTCAGTGGTCGGATCGGGTCAAGTCGCCTAGCATCTAGACCCATGATAATCTCCCCGGTGGCTAGCCAGGCAGGGCTATGACCAGTCTCCATCTGATCAACCACTCCAATCAACCTAATTTGACCCCTGCATGAGTCAAGTTCCATCAACCCTTCAAAGACGTAACAGTGCAGCATGCAAAAGGCGAACGCCCTACGCCTGTGAGTAGGGGTGGCCCTCACATCCCGGCTGTTCATAAACTTGTCGGCCAGGTCGAACAGGGAAACAGTATCTCCCTGCACTATCCGATCTGTCTCGGCATGAGACAGACCCAAGAATTCCCTTAGCCTCCTCCTCGGGTCCGGGTAGAACGAGGGAATGGCAGGCTGAGCAGCTAGGCCCCAATCTCCTATGGCTGCGACTTCCTCGGGAAGAGAGCATATCTCTCCCCGTGGGAACGCGAAGACGTGATGGGTAGTATCCCAAAACGACAGACAGGCGTCCAAGAAGTGTGGGTCAACGTTGGAAGGGAAATAGACTGACAATTCTCATCTGGGTCAGCCGAATCTTTTCCTCGTCCCGAAAGTATTGGGACCAGGCAAGAAGCATGGCGGTTAAATGATCGATACCTAGGGGTGTTCACCGGTCCAAACCCGGACCGGACCGGTTTGACCCGCGGACCGGAAACCCAAAAAACCCAAACCCGTGGACCGGACCGGTTAACAAAGAAACCCGGACCGGACCCTCTTAAGACCGGACCGGACCGGACCGTAAAAATACACTAAATTTGATATTTTTTTAGGTGTGGACCGGACCGGACCGGGGACCGATTACCAACTTTTTTGGGACCCGGAGACCGGACCGGTACGTGCCCCGGTCTAGACCGACCCGGACCTTATGGTCCGGTCCGATCTGGTTTGCCGGTCCGGGTCAATTTTTGAACACCCCTATCGATACCCATGACAGAAGTTTCTAACTTTGTTGAAAGTCTAAAAGATTTTGAGAAAGATAAAAGAGAATTTGAGTTAGGATGTAAAAAGCTGAAGCAGGGAGACCTATATTTATAATAGGAAACCCCACCTGTAACCCTAACTGCTGTGCCTCCTCAGCTAACCTAGGCCCTATGCGCGCGCAGGCCTGGTTTCAAACAAGAAACCCAGAATAGGAATCAAGTCGTCCCGAGCTTTCCTAAAATTCTTTTTAAAAATTTTCTGTGTCAAAAATTATGATAATATTCTTTTTCGAAAATCGTGGCATTTTCAAAATTTCGGTACCTTTCCTCCCCAGCGCGAGTCAATATTTTGCCTATGTGTTACATAGAAATTGTTATGTGTCAACATACAGGTACACTCCAGACTTCAGAAGCAAGTCTCCACAGAGCTATTTTATCTCCCCAGCATAGTCGGTGATTCCTCCGAAATGCTACATCCAAGGCAGGATGTGTCGGCATACAGGTACACCTACATCCCCAAAGGCAATTCCGACTCCCCACGGAGCTACCATCATCAGGACAGGTATGATCCTCTGCTTATGGCTGGCGAGCCCTTCACGCAAGTCTACTGGACTATAAACGACCCGACCGGAAAGCTGCCAGGTCGTAATCTGAGATTGGCCTGGTAGCTACTCTGACTTTCGCCTTGTCCAAGCCTCAGTCAGAGTGGGGGATCTGTAGACACCCGCATTTTGACTGCCAGGTGTCTATGGTAGTCTCCGACAAACACCCGATGATGATCGGACGCAAACGTGACTTGGTATAATCGGATTTGGGCTCGGAATCAATAATATCCGACATGGACTTTTAGCGGAGTAATAATCTCACAAAACAGACCTCAAATCCAGGCCCAGTGGGTCGTTCCGAGCGAAATAAGACTAATTTGGGCCAAAACCGACACCAAAAATAAATCCCGTCTTTTAGCGACCAGGTCAAAACCCGGTCAAGGACGAACCCGTCACACAAACCAGCCAAGTTCAGCTTCTAGAAGATTGCGCCCAAATCATAATTCAAAAAAGCAAGATCAAATCAAAAAGGTCAACCCTTCCTAAATTGACTCAACTCACCCAACTATAAATACCCCACTAATCCTCACCATTAAGGGACCTCTTTTCAGCATAATTAAGCCTTAAAAAAGCTGAAACAAAAAGCCTTAAAAAACCTAAACATCCTACTCTACAAACCCTAAGCAAAACACCACCAAAAACCGAGCCATTTTGCTCTCAAACAAACCGGCATACACACACACAAAACCGGCACATATACACACCATAACTCACATTCATCCTCGATACTCCGGTGTTCCGTCGCTATTCACGAGTCTATTTCCGAGGCCTATACCAAGCATGTATGTTGAGGGTGTCCTAAACCCCATTTCGATCCTTACTACTTTGTTATTATTTACATTTTCGCGTTATTTATGTTATAATTGTACTAGTATCGTAATACTAACACTAACACAACGCTAACACTTTTATTTCTCGCATACTAACTTTATTTTATCGTTATTAACACCATTATACCGCGTACATATATATACTAATACTAAAACTCGGTTTCAAATCCGTTTGACTACAACGATCGCCTAAAGTCCGTCTAATCCCTTTACGAGTAACGACGGAGGTGAAGCCCTTTCGAGGAGCCCCGCCCCAATGTTCTCAAGGGCGTGACGTGATTGCAATCGGTCGTAGTTGAACGCATTCGATCCCATTTCAATTAGTACGAAACCCGTTGACACGAAAATCGACATCACATAATCCGAAAGGGTTAGTGTCGATGTCGTGACGTAGAGGGATACAATTTCGTCACTAATTCAAAATTCTTAATCTATAAAAAACATAAATCGAGTAAATAAACCCGCTTTAGCACGCGATTGTAGAAATTGACGATTTTTTTTGACAAATAAAAATGCCCGACCAGACCCGCACGCGAGTCGCGCGACCAGCCATGCGACTCGCGGGCAGGCCTGTTTCGTCGAGCCTACTTTTTCTCGATTTCTAATAAAAAAACACCCGACCAGACCCACGCGCGAGTCGCGCGACCAGCCATGCGACTCGCGGGCAGGCCTGTTTGGCCAAACTCACTTTTTCGTTTTTTTCCGACTTTCTACCCTTTTCGGTCCTTGCATTAATATGCGACCTTCGCGACATTCGACCATATTTTAAAACTCGTCTTTTTTTTACGAGTTTTAGTCGACACGTGTAAAGTCAATCACGTGATTATATTTTCCAAAACTCATGCACATCACGACACTTAAAAAGACTTTGATCGACGGTCTTACACTATTAATTTTTGTGTCGACGACTCTTTAGTCGTATCCGACACATAATTAATTTAGACTCCATTTTTCGAGGTGATAAGTCGGGACAAGACATCGAGGTACGAGATCGGGTTAGATTCACGCCTAGGTCTCGAACCTCCGTCCTTTGATTAATATGCAATACAATGCGTTATTAATTAAGGTTCGTCCGTCTAACTAATTCACGATCTAGCGAACATTTATTATATACGGGTCTTTGTCGAGTCGTGTATTTTATTTCTCGCTTTTCTTATTTAGTTTATTATTTCTTCTAACCGTTATAATAATCGTTGTATTGTGAATTCCGGGTTGTATTTCCGCCCGTGTAACTTGTACGTTATCTATTTTCGAGTTTCGTTTATTTACTTGTTTATCGCTTTATAAATGAACCTCGCATGCTAAATCACTTTGACCATAATTAGATGCATTAAATGACGTAATTCACATATACCATTCACATGCTTAGCCCGAAAACGCTGCTTGCATATCATTTTATCATTTTACTAACGCGCGTACACGAACACGAACGGTGTCTTAGTAGAGGCCGCCATGTGCGGGCGGGGTTGGGTGTCCTTAGTAGGCTTCCCAACACGTACCCTCACCCCTTACTCAGAACCTTTGGTTTCCGGATGTCCGAAACCCTTGGCGCACGAGAGTCATTCTATATACGAAAGCCGGTTTAAACGGTATCGATATTGCAATGCAAAGGGACGAGCCCAATAAACTCTGAAATCGAAGTGGGCTTACTTTGTGTATAGCCCATGACGACATAGAGTGGGCTTGTATGGTTCCGAATAACCACAAAATTCGGTGGCGACTCCATTTTGACTTAAATTTCGAACCCGAGAACAATCTCACCACGAGATTCATTCGCCTACCCAAACCCGCGCGTGGCCGCGTCGGGTGGACCTACGTCATGTCCACAGTAATGCTGTCGAAAAGAATAATCTATGAATGCAGTTTTCAGTGGACTGGACGGAATCGAATACGATCAAAGAATTCTTCGATTTTGTCCAAATGATTGTCCCACGCTAGCTAGGGATGATTTAATCTGCAGATAGATGCAGTTTTTCAGTAGACATGTCAGTTGTTAAAGAGTTATAATGTTACGTAGAACATAAATTTAAATTGTAGTGATGAATCAAATGAATTCGATTTGGTACTGATGTTATATGTTTTCTTTGTTGACCTTCTGTGTGTTATGTAAGGTGACCATGAAGACAATAGCGTAATTGTCGCTTAATTTGCTTCTGTGAGTTTGCGGAGACCTGATATCATCAAGAAATAGTCGATTCCATTAGCTGATTTCTAGACGAAAACGTACAGGATTACCAATAATGCAAGTCTTCGCATACTGATTAGTTGAATTCAATTCGTTCTGAATGAAATCCTGTCAATCGATCTTGTGTCAGTTTTATGTTTGACAAGCATGCATCAGTTTTAGGTTGAAGGCAAGATCAAGATCAGAGAGTATCCCAGTGTGTTAGTTTTTACAGGGGGTTTGTATTTATTTATCCTGACATCGATCATTGCTTGGTGTTAATCTGCTCATGCTAAATGCCTATACAGATCAGTCACAAGATCAGTAGATCGGACATACGGAGTATATTGAATGATAATGACATACCAAACTAACTTCCACTGATTTTATTTGAGGCTATTCAATCCTGGTTTGCTTGGTGGATCGGATACTGAGTGAGTACTTGAATACTTGATAGACAATGTACAAAATAAAATATACTGATCATACTTCCCGAAAATCAATCTATTCTTGAATCCAAAAACTTGTCCACAAAAGAATCGCCTTGTACATTATACGTAGTTAAACCTCTAAATTTCAATAAGAATCGATATTTAGCAATGACAAAATTTCAATCTGTGTGCTGGCGTATGCCTATCTATACCTATTTGAGATATTTCGTTTATTTATTTATCTTTTACAATATTTGTGAACCGAACGTGTCAGTCCCATTAGCTCATCTACCAAGGCAAAGGGGTCACCCAAGTTGCACCCGGATCATCCATCAATTCATACCAAGGGTCCACAAAGAGTGGTTCAATACTCATATCTGTCGCATCATATACACCCATGTCTTTACCCGGAGAAACCGACCCGAAATGTTTGCTACTATTTCTCTGTCGATCATCTGTAAAATAAATCTTGTTACCTTTCATCTTTCCACTCATCTCCCCTTCATTAAGACACATCGAATTGCTGCACCCTATGAACAATGCGTGCCCACCCAAATCACCGACAGAGACCCACCCGTTTTTGACCGGATTATCCATTCTTATGACCCGGAACTCTTGTGTCAAAAACTGAGAGGAGATTAGTTCATCTTCTTCCTCCGTGTCGTCATAGTCATAGTCACAATTATAATAGACTTCCTCATCGAATTTGAATTTCCTTAGTACTCTGCAAAGTTGGCCTTGTAATTGGACCAAGTAAAACTTACGCCTCGCCAACTTGGAAATATCCGACGGCTGACATTTAATCGGTTCGATTGTTGTGTCGTCGAGATTGACGGTGTAGATTTTACCATAATCATCCACAAGGTAAAATCTTTCGTCGAGAAACACCGCGTCCGAAAACCCGAGGTAACCACAATCAAAAAAATTCCAAGAATCGTCGTTGAGGCAACAAAACGCAGCACCTCGAGTTTGAAACAATATCAAAACGACGCACTTTGGGTCAAAAGAAGGGGAGGAGGAGAGAACAACCTTGTATACGTCTTTCTTGTTATCCAATAATTTGGGCAGGAAACGGCGCGTTTTGGAGAAGGGATTGTAGAGTGAAATTGAACCGAGAGTTTCTTGGACGAGGGCAAGCCAACCTTGGTAGGACCCACAACAAGCTTCGGAAGGAGAGACGTCGAGAACGTGGTACCTAAAATCGGGTGGGAAAAGGGTGAAATGGCGGCGGAGGGAGCAGCGAGTAGAGAGAATAAGACCGGGAACTGAAACGGGTAAAGTGGGACGGTGGGTTTTGGCGATGGAACGCCAAGAGGAGCAGATTGAACTGCAATGTATGTGATCCGAAGGATATTTGATTTTCTTGATTATTTCTGATAATATGTCTGGATGAAGATCTGACCATTTCCCCATTGCGTTGGCGTAAATTAGAAAAATCCAGAGGAATAAGAAAGAAAGAAAGAAAGAAGGAATCAGAGAGAAAAGAGGGGAAATTAGGAGATGGGGAGAAACAGGGGAAAACGGGAACAGGGGAAGAATGAGGGTTTTGGATTCAAGGTAGGTATTTAACTATTTATAGGTTGGTAAATTGGCTGATTTGCGTGAGGATCAAGTACAATTTTTTTGGCAAGTGAATCAAGTACTCGTACAATTGTAAACTTTCCTAAAAAAAGAAAAGAGGAATAAGGACTTGTGAGACAGTAAGCGGTACGTCCTACTGCTAACCCCTTTCATCATCAATCATCGATTAAAAACTTAAAATCAATCGAGGGGCGTTTGATTTGATCAATATTGGACATAAGGTATGAGTTTGGAATTACCTAACCATATACCTTGGATTTTATTTGTACAAAAGCTTGTTTTCATACTCATACCTCAACCATGAGGTATGAGTTTCCCATATCCAACCTCCTCCTCGGTATGAGATTGATACCATGGTATCAAATGATTAACAAAAATAAGTTACCTATATAAAATGTTGTAAATAAAATAAATCTGATTAAAGCATAATATGCATGAATTAATTTATTAAAAATAAATATATTAATTTTTTTTTGTTGAAGATTATTGACATTAGTCCAGGACTATTAACCCGATACCACCTAGAATAATTGAAACAAACGTAAGGTATGAGGAATCAAGTTTCAACCCCATACCACCCGGTATGATTCCACGTTCCAAACTCATACTTATGCACGAAACAAACGTCCCCATTAATTTGGTTACACTAGTTAGATATGGCTCGGTTGTGCGTGAGCCTCTTCTATTAAAAAAAGGAAATCAGGAAGAATATTTAAATTCAAAGGGAGTAATATTTATAGCATAACGTAGACAAGGAAAATTTATTTAAGGGTTGAAAATTCAAGAAAACTAATTATTCTAAGACAATAACAAATTTTGACTTGGTTTAATTAGATTTGTTCCGTAAAATTCAAAGTCGGATTAATCCATTTTCGAACTTGATTATTTTAACCAAAAGTCAAATAGTTGCAAGTTTGTCTCAAAAGTCAAGAAAATGACAAATTGACCCTAAAGTCAAGAAAATGTCAAGCTTGGCCCAAAAGTCAAACACTAGTCAATTTGGTCCAAATCTCAAGAAATTTTCAATTTGACCCAAAAGTTAAGAAATGGTTAATTGGGTCCGAAGATAAATCAAGCTTTCAAAAAAGCCCAACACCGAATCCAACAAGAGTGAATGAGAAAATTCTATAAATAGAGGGATTCTCCACCATTCTGGGGGGACACAAAAAAAAAATATACAACACAACCTCACTACAAAATTCTCGAAATATCCTTCTTTCCAAGTAGCAACAATCACTATAAAATTGTGTCCTTCCCAAGAAGATAAAGTCACACTTTTTAAAATCACTTGATTAAAAACTTAAAATCACTACTCAAGGACTTGTGAGACAACGTAAGCGGTAAGTGATACCGGTAACCCCTTTCATTATCGATCCTCGATTAAAAACTTAAAATCACTCATTGATTTGGTGACACTAGTTAGATATGCTCGGTTTTGCGTGAGCCTCTTCTATTAAAAAAAGGAAATCACGAAGAATACTTAAACTCAAAGGGGAGTACTCCGTAACATTTATAACATACGGAGTATTTTTTTATGACTGTCACCTGATTTGTGACTCGTATAATCCAAATCTTTCCGTCTCGATCATTTGTTGTCATTCGATTAAAATACTCAAAGTTGTTGTGTTCTCTCCCTCTTTTCATATGCTCAGTGGAAGATACAGAGGTGTTTGGTTATCGGCGGATGAAGGGTTACAACCCTTAAACCCAAGGATCTGTTATAAGTATTAACCGAAAAGACAAACAATAGAGGGATAACGAATATACCTTATTGGCAGCGGAAGAGCGTATTAATAAGAATAATAAGAAATATAATAACCCAGAAGTATATATAATTCCCCACGGACAGAATAAAGCAACCCAGATGTGATGCCTCCGTTAGTATCCACACAGGTACGGAACTGCGGTGTATATGCTAGTATAAGGGTTTTGTGAGACGGTCTCACAAAATTCTCTCTCTCTAATAATATATGGAATAATACTCTAAATTGTATGTTTTGGTTCATCATATGAACCTCCTTATATAGGAGAGGTAGAGAGCTAGGTTACTTAACCTAGAAGTCATTCCATAACTCAAATTGGTATATTTAGATTATCACAATAATTCTAGTTACCATATAAAAGTTATTTCACAACTAATATTGGTATAATTAGATTATCACAATAACTCTAGTTACCATAACTAGATTATTACTATAACTCTAATTACCATAACCCGACAACACAGCTGAGTCATATTACTACTGACCCGATATATTAATATACCGATATATTAATAATATCCCGCACACATTGTGTGTGACCCAATGGGCCCACTTAAGACTACCAGACATATAACCCATTTATATGTCAACCCGACATCGACCTCTAGCAAGGCATATCGGATATATAGACATAAGCGGGTAAATCCGTAGGACAGTGGACATAACTCCTTCAGTCTCCCACTTGTACATGTCCTCTCAAGAACGGCGTTAAGTCTCTTTGCTACTATTGTCTCCAATTGAGAATGAGGTAAGAAGAAGTGTCATCCTCACATATCTCAATCTTTTACTCGAATCTTTGAGCTGACTTGTTAAAAGAGCAGATAGATGACAATCATCCTATCTGAGCGCGGCCACGCATTTGCACAAGTCACACTCTTCGAGTGGCCAAGAAACAATAAATTCCCTTCAATAAAGGAAGAGCAAATCCCCTCTTGTCTAACCACATCCTATCACATGATCCATGCATGCCCAATAACCATCCATAGCCCCCTTTCACAGCTGACGTGGAATAGTATCAAAACATACACATCACATGTACAGAATAGTCAAAGACTCAGGTCTAAAGACCATACAAGTTCATAACTTGCAAAGAACTTTACTGACACTAAGCGAAATCTTAGTAAAATCCTTTTCGGCGGGTCTGTCTAATGCATGTTCTTAACATACACCCGTGTGCCTGGTTTAGTATCTCAATACCTATGACTCAAGGAACTTAGTCATCAACCAACTCACACACTAGTCATTTAAGGGTATTCAAATGTCCCAACACAATACCCTGACTAGAGACAAAATAATTACATCATCCAAATAAAGTTCCAAGACTAAGTCACGTACTTAGTGATCTATTTCATCAATGTAAATTATTTAGGGACAAAACTCGGTTACATTAACCAAATGACAATATGTCATACATATATCAATTATCGAAATAACTCCCACTAAACCAAACACCTCTAAAAGTACTAAGACCACTCGCCCATGCGTCTTATACCGATCATAACCAATATGATCTTTGTGTAGAGAAGGTTTCGGGACATACAACATTTGTATAAGTTATTTACAAGCATATGACCAATCTACCTTATCTCAATTAAGGCAAACTGTTAGTTTCATAAGCAACAATTGCTTCATAAACTTTAAAGTAGTTGAGTGTGTGCTTAATTCGTAATCAAACGTCTATTTGCTTCAAAAGCAATAGAACACTAACTTTAGTTACAATATCAGTCATAAAGTTGTCCTTTGGAACCGTTCCAACACACAACTTCTTATCCAAAACAAAATTTACTGAGATTACAATCTCACGTCATCTTTGTCTATTTGGAAATATGAATAGTTGTAACTTGTTTACAATAATTCGCTTATCACATCATGCGCATCTCTTAAATAATTCATCTTTTGCTTCTTAAGCGCACAAGAACAATTCTTAGATAGCAATTTAGTGACACTCACTAGATTAGTATTTACTCGTCACACGAGCACATAATAAACAACTTTCTTGCCAAGTCTCATAGACTAAAGCAACCAAATGTTGTTTAGTTAGAGAAGTATGTCACTTACATACCAAATCATAACGATAAATGCACTCCCACTAGCCTCTTGTACACACTTTGTCTCTCTTCGTCTCAAAGGAAAACAAACATCTTTGAATTACCATATTAAGAACGAAGATATAACTCCATAGTACTTGATCCAATCAAATTGGATCATTCACATTTGTCTTGCAATTTTGATAATATGAAATTCATACGATGAGTCGCGCACACATCATATTGCATCTCTCTCAAGAAATGTATTTCACACATATATGTCCAAAACTCATCAAATGAGTGATGACATTCAAAATGCTAAAACGATTTTAATAGACTTAAGCATAATGTTGTAAGAAGAATTTTTCCATAGTCATTACTATGAGATCAATCCTTAACTACCAACAACGCTTCATAGATACTCTTATATCAATCCATATCATCTTTATATTGAAGACTATTCTTCACTATAAGATCCATTTAACCAAAGTCTATACTTGGTAGTTATATTATATGGAATCTATTAGATTTATGACTTCATGTGACTCTTGGAATTTTTGCCCATTATTGTCTTATCATAGGTCAAACCTATGTAGGGTAATATTTTGCAGGTAAGATGATCATGACTTTTCATGGATACATCAATATCCTCTTCAACAATTGTAGAGAATTCCTGTTAATCTTGAATAATTCAAGGTTGATTCTACTCCCACTGTTTCTATTAGAAATCACATCTCTTTAAAAGAAACATACCACTCCATGCAACAAAACAGGTTTGTTCTTTGGATGGTTTGTAGAATTAACATAGTACCTCTAATAAAACACATGTCATAATTCAGTCTAAGTTTTAGAAAACAATTTTCTTTAAACTTTAAGACTTGATAATTAAGAAAAGACTATTTTAGAACATTTCAATCCATATCTCATATGGTGTCTATTCTTCGACTTACATGGACAATCTCATCAACATTTGTACAAAGACTTTTATAGTGCATAACTTTCTAAAGCGTCAACAAAATCTGCATATGACTCATCATAGACCAAATCATATCAAATATGGTTCGATATAGTTTGAAACATTTTTCACTACTTCTAAGATGATCATAATCTTTTAGTTCAATTCCTCCCTGTTTCAATCATATCGAACAAAACCATACGTGTTACCCATTTTGCAACATAACTAGTTAAACTCACACATATCTGTATGTGTGTGGTCTAACAAGTCTAAGTACCCTCCCACTACAATTAATAGGAGTCACTTGTAATGTCATTTATCCATCTAAACAAGATCCATTTACCTCAGTTGATCATTATCAATAAGGTTTATAATTTCATCATTATGAAACTTATTCTTATGTCTCTTGTCTCATGGATTAAGGACAATGGCATAATAGGTAAAACTTGAGTCGTGGGACTTGAATCCTTTTGGTCGTTATGTTGTAAATAAAAGCATTCACTACTAAAAATGTAAAGCTCAACAATCATGTTAGCCATACTGTACCTCATATTCTTGCAAGGTATAGAGCAACAATTGTTCTACTTTTATCAAAACTTTTCATGCCCATACATGAAACAGAATCAATGTCCTTGCTTATGACTAGTACAAGAATAACAATTATTCAATTCCAGTATTTAGCTTTATGGTAAAATTAAGTGATTTTCTTTTTATATATGAAACAACAACGTTTGTCCATTTCATCATAAAATACTTCACTTATATACCATTATTCCACCCTCTTTGAGTCATCACATCCACAATGTAATAGTTGCATTTGATATCTTTATACCAAAACAGTGAAATGAAAGTAACTATTACTTTAGTAACATACACACCAGAAGTCATACTTCAATTGATTTGCAGATTTTCTAGACACTTCTAGAAACTATCTCCCAATGTCCAATATCTGTCATTACATTAATGACTAATAAAATCGTACCTAATCTAAATTTGGCAACAAGTTTGGGTATGATAACAATTATTCTTCCCTTACTTTAACCAACATCTTAGATTCATTAATCATTATCTCAAGCAATTTTCTTAATGAACTCATAGAACATTAATATTATTTGCCTTCTTGATACAATGTTCAATCGTCTTTTAACATCTCATGTTAAAAGGTGAGAAACTTTATTAAGTCATATGTTTATTCATAATAAAGTGACCTAAATTTAGGACTAATTGAAACGATTTCAATTCCTAATTCTTTAGAAAGAGACATCCAAAATTTCCTGATTATCAATATAATCACGTCATCATATGACACGGATCAATTAGATCATCTTCAACATTTTCTCACTTAATGGGAACGGTTCCCTTTATTGAAACAATTAATTTTGGTACTTATAATCATCTTCATGACTCTAATTATACAGTCCATACTGTACATTAACATTGGTAATAATTTGTCGGAATTATCCTTCACAAGGACAAAATCCGTATCTCTAATTTTGAGAACGATTCTCAAGATACCAATCGATAAGGTTGAACAATTCAAACTCATCTTTAATAAATGTGATAATGGTGACTAAATTACAACTATATGTATATGCAAAGTAAAACGATAATTAATATTAATTAAAAATCTTAAACAATTTTAAGATAAAATCATGAAAACTACCCTCAAGTTCGCATAATATTCCAAGATCCTAAACCTTTTGTCGCTCAAGTGAACTTGGGCTCACTGCTCAAGCTCCAAAAGTAAAGGTAGACAACAAACTTGTCAATTACATCTCTATGTAATTCTTGGTTCGTCGGAATTAGTCATCATATGACACCAACTATTTGCCTCAAAGCCCAAGTCCGACTTGATAGCAATGTTAAGCAAACCAGATTGAACCTGTGGGTAACCGTTACCCACCTACTCAGTCCACACACATCGGCAAAGCACCGCTTAGGCAGTCACTTCAACCAATGGTATGAAATTGTTGTAGTGGTCAATTCTGGAAAGGCAATACTTAATATTTGTGCGAGGGATTAAATGCATTATGGGTCCTAAACATGCTCTTAGGTCAACTTACAAGACGACCTATCAGTTCTAGGCACACAAGTCACAAGTCTCAAACAATAAAAATCATGCATCATATGACATAATAATTCAATTGTTACTAGTGATTTGTGCATAAAACAAGTTAAAATATCCCATATTTTGACTTATAATCATATTACAATTCATAATTACTATTTGGTTTGAACAATTTCACCAATATCTTTCATTTTTCCAACTACGAGAAACAATTTCCCACCCGGAAAAATTGAACGGATATACAAAACTCGATTCACAATCGATCTGCAACTTATAATTGTCATATAGATGAACAATTCATCAAAATCAAATAATACTCGAGAAACTCTTTTCCCGATCTATTTATGATAATATGATAATTAAAATGCATAATATTATTTAGCCGATTTAGAAAACTAATTTTTCATTGATTCAGAAAAATAAAAGTATAATCCATTTTGATTCATAATCAACACACAAACGCGAGAAAACGATTTTTCTTAGAAGCGCCGCTCGACCCGACACCATGTCGTCCGAGTAAATATTGTGTCGTCTTGGTCAAACCTTTGCCGCCCGGGTCGTCCCGTTCCGACCGGGACAGACCCGTGCCTACCGAGTCATACTCGTGCCAACCGAGTCATACTCGTGCCGACCGAGTCACACCCGTTCCGACCGAGTCACACCCGTTCCGACCGAGTCACACTTGTGTCAACCGGGTTGACCTTGTTTCGTTCCGTCTCCACCATAATTAAAACGAATCTTGTCCTAATCTTATTAGGTCTCATCGTCAACAATAAATTCTAATAATTTTATGTTCCCAATTTCAATCGAATCTTGACTAATCTAATTAGTCTCATCGTCAACAAGGAAATTTGGGATTATGATGGTTCAATTTAGGGTAAATTAAATTAAATCATAATCAATATTATATTTTAAATTAATTTTAAAGATCAATTTTAGAATTTTAACAATTAAATTCATAAATTATAACAAACCCTAAACTTGAGCGAAAATTCCCATAACTATGAGTCACATACGACTACTAAATATCATATATTCATACGGAGTAATCATAATCACGGGAAATGACTAATCGACATGTGGCACGTACAGACAATCAACCCTACACAGTATTCATACAATATCATATATTGTGTGCACGTAGAGACAAAAACAAAACTTGTTACAATATGCATACGTCCGCCTATTGCATCCTTTACAACAACTTATTATTTTCATGCAAGCATAAAACGTCAAGTACTTAGAACAATTCTCTTGAGGAAAAATATAATCAAATTAATACGCGGGTTGAATCCCTCATAACCAATTATGAGCCATGAATTCAAGTCGATTTGATTAATACTAATAACAGAGGCTCTGATACCACTGAAGGGTTACAACCCTTAAACCCAAGGATCTGTTATAAGTATTAACCGAAAAGACAAACAATAGAGGGATAACGAATATACCTTATTGGCAGCGGAAGAGCGATATAATAACCCAGAAGTATATATAATTCCCCACGGACAGAATAAAGCAACCCAGATGTGATGCCTCCGTTAGTATCCACACAGGTACGGAACTGCGGTGTATATGCTATTATAAGGGTTTTGTGAGACGGTCTCACAAAATTCTCTCTCTCTAATAATATATGGAATAATACTCTAAATTGTATGTTTTGGTTCATCATATGAACCTCCTTATATAGGAGAGCTAGAGAGCTAGGTTACTTAACCTAGAAGTCATTCCATAACTCAAATTGGTATATTTAGATTATCACAATAATTCTAGTTACCATATAAAAGTTATTTCACAACTAATATTGGTATAATTAGATTATCACAATAACTCTAGTTACCATAACTAGATTATTACTATAACTCTAATTACCATAACCCGACAACACAGCTGAGTCATATTACTACTGACCCGATATATTAATATACCGATATATTAATAATATCCCGCACACATTGTGTGTGACCCAATGGGCCCACTTAAGACTACCAGACATATAACCCATTTATATGTCAACCCGACATCGACCTCTAGCAAGGCATATCGGATATATAGACTTAAGCGGGTAAATCCGTAGGACAGTGGACATAACTCCTTCAGCGGATCCGCCAAAAAATAGTATATTCGGATAGATTAGCATGTTTGATCACAAAATCCGCCAACATAGGTGTTTGGTAAATGGTAGATTGAAATGACTTATTCGAGTCCAATCCGCCAATTTGCAATATGCTGCTACTAGCAGCATATTCAAGTAGCAGATTAGAATTTCTATTTTTTTACCTCCTTGCCCCTTTGCCAATCAAACCATACCTTCATCATTCTCTTCATTTTCAACTTTTCACTTTCATAATTCATCTTATAAGGTACGTCTTCCTTGATTTTTTTTTGCACTAATTAATTTATGTTTGCTTTATTTTTCAACTGATTTAATTTTCCGTATTTTATACGATTCTATGGATCATTATTTTTCAATTGAATGTTGATCTATCTTTGATGATTTGAATTGTTTTGTCTTACGATCATTCATGAACTACTTGGACCAATTTTTTTGTATTAAGCGCTGCCCCTAAAAATAGAAGAAACTAGTTGTAAAATGGTTGGTGTGATGTATGTTTGGCACATACGGTGTATTTAATCAAAAATTTGCTTAGGTACTTTTTTGTCATTTTACAAATCAATTAATCAATCCGCTAATCTATAGCAGCTAATTACCAAACACTATTAAAATAATTCTGCTAATTAAATCTGCTAATCAAAACTATCAATTGATTATACTAGTTAATCTGTTTCTGTCAATATCAATCCACTGTTTACCACAAATGGTTGTTACAAATAGTTGATATTTTAGTTGATATTTCGCCAACACGGCCGATATTCAGTACTTATCCTTTAATAATGACACACTTGACGCATACCCAAATCTGAAAGGACTAGAATGACTAAATTTGCCTCAGAAGCAAACACACCTAAAATGGCCCAGATCGAACTGACCTCGAATCTATGTTCGATCTGAATTAATGACCCACTTGAGATGTCTATTAGGACCTCTGAAGTACGTTTAGTACAGGAGCCTTCAATTAGCTTTGCTGCCTGCAAGTGCCAAGGCTGCCACAGCATTTCATTTTTACTTGTTCTTTGATTTCGAGTCATATCTGACATTGGCGAAATTTTCTTTATACAACGGGACTTGTATATAACTGGTGTATGTATGATTGAAACCTAACTCCAGGACATGGGAATCATACCTGAACGTCTCATTGTACTACAAATATAAGTGTACTTTGCATGCATGTCGGATGTTCTAAACAAGGCCGGGTAATATTGCATTCTTAATTCTTTCAAAGGTTACTACTTTCTGTGATGGTTCCCTTTACATTCAGCTTACATATCTGCTGGTATTGTTCGATTCAGGTGTTCTCATGGTTTGTGGAAATTTAGACTCCGTCATTCACCATGCAATCAGCGACAAAGAAATAGATGTAAATTGGTAAGGTCCGCTGACGAATGGCTCCTGTTATAGTTTCTATGGATTCATGTCGTTCTCAAGATCGTCTTTACCAGGTAAGTCTTATCTGCTCAGTTGACAGTCACAGCACTGCAGCCGTCAAGATTTTTTGGATGGAGTTGGGATAATGTCTGACCACACAATCAAACTACAGATCGATCTGTCACAAATTCGAATAAAGTTTCCTCCAACCTTAAGTAGTGGTTTATCATCTTGCATATGCTGATACGCCTGAAAACTCTCTACGTTGCGTCACAAATGTAAATTTAGTTGACAAATTGAGGAATTTCATTACACCGTACCTACCCTTAGTTTCCAACTCAGAGTTAACTGATTGCTTGTACACTGACTGACTAGTGCCTCATTAATCTTACCTTCTGCATCTAAATTTCTTTAGGATCCGACTCTTGGAATGACCAAATTAACCGTATGATCAAAATATCTCATATTCTTTTGTCACTGTGATACCTGATTTTTAAGTACAAAGGGCCTACCTTCCACATCTAGAAAATGGGAGGATATTTAGCTGATATAGTGAGATATGTGATGCTTTCCACCTACCTTCTTCAGCGTACCCTCAATCACCAACTCAGCTCGGAATATTGAATCAAATCCATTCCAAAAAGAGGGTGAATAAACGTTATGAAATCAAAAACTAGTTTCTAAAAACACCGATTTGATCCATCTTCTGCTTCTATATTTTGGCCTTTTTTCTACCCAATATCTTGATATTGACATAAATTCTGGCTCTGATATGAAACCAATCCAACCAAAAATTTAAGATGATGTTAAGGCTCATTTATATTCCATTAAGTCATACGATAGTTATAGGCTTATAGCACCGATTTTAATTTCCTACCTCAGATCATGAATCGTACAAATTTCCATGTAAGGCTATCTGTTTTTGTAACGGTTTTTTTTTTTTTTCACATTTCGTTTTTTACTGGTGACGGGTCGGTTAGTGGTTGGGTACATGGACCAACTGGGAGAGTCCATCTAAGGACAAAATGATTGATTACTCAAAAAAAACAAGGAGAAAGTAGTGATTGAGAATCAGAATTTTGGCACCCCCTACCTAACAAAGGTCTTAGCAGTATCCCTAACTTTTGTGTGTGTGTGAAACCCAGAAGTCAATACACACACACAAAGGACTCTTGCTTTAATCTCGTGCAATATAAGTATATAATGGTGGAGCCGCAGAGGCCACTTTATCAGATCAGATCAGCTGCTTGCCTATCCATATCAGATTATCAGTAATAGTAACACATGTGACGGAGATATCCGTCACAAATAACTGACGGACCAAATAGATACCAGGAGATAAGACAAAAGTGAGCATGGTGGGACTAGATAAATAATTGTCTTTTATCTCTTCAACTTGACCCGTCTTAAGCTTGCGATATTCGTCGCAAGAGAGACCAACTGAATGTAATAAGTATCCTCCCTCCCTCCCTTTATTCATATTCTCACACCATTTTCCTCCAAATTGCGGTGACAGGCAAATCAATGATTATATTGTTAGTGCCTATTTGCCTTACTTAGTGCGTTTGTGGTACTCTATAGTGACTGTGCGACAAAGAGGGAAAATGACATGTATCCTAATCTACTCACATACTGTAATTATTTCGGGATATATAGCTTCAAGCGTAGAATGATACAAGTAGCACCCTGAGCAGCTATTCTCTTGCGAAAATAAAATTAAAGTCTCCTTTTCGATTCAAATTGGACTGAATTTCTTACAATTCAAAAGTTAAGCACGAGCTTACCTTGCTCGTTCATTTCAAACTTACCCTAACTCAACCTTATATATACCGTAATTATTAAATTTACGGGCTTTTTCATTGATATATTTTATTAATTTTGAGATCAAAAAATATATACTCCGTACAAAAAGTACCACACAAATTCGCAAGAACAATTTATTTGGTGAAAAAACTAAATGTATATACTCTAGTTATTGGGTCATTTTCTTAAATGTGGCTCAAACTTACCTTAATTACAAAAATGAGGTTGAAATCAAACCTATTACAAAAATGGATCCACGTCATCACTTGTGAGTTTGGTTTGTAGTCAGCAACCCCTCGCTGTCCGGGACAGCGAGGAGTCAGTTGGTAGAAAGGAGTTTCAACCCCTCGCTATCCCAGACAGCGAGGGGTGGAATGAATGCCCAGATCAAAATACCATGAAGTTACAACAAATGAGGATATGTATGTTATTGTTGGGTATAAAGAAGAAGAGCATGTTCCAACTCTTCGAAGATACAGCTTTCGCAACTTTGAAAGGCGCATACAATATGCCGAACAAGATGAAACAGAAGAAGCAGAATCATCAGCAAGCCCGCGCAAGAAGGGGAAGGATCGACAGGGACAATAGCGAGGGGTTGAACTTCCCTTCTACCAACTGCCCCTCGCTGTCCCGGATAGCGAGGGGTTGCTGATTACAAATCAAAACTCACAAGTGATGACGTGGACCCTATTTTTGTAATAAGTTTGATTTCAACCTCATTTTTGTAATTATGGTAAGTTTGAGCCCCATTTAAGAAAATGACCCCTAGTTATTATTAATATATTTTTTTGAGGGATTTTTCTCCGTTGTACCTCATGTTTTCCCGTTTTCTAACATATACCCTCATGTTTTCTAAACCCTCACTTATATCCCCGTGGTTGATTAATTTCATTAAACGTGACCTGATTATAACCAGTTTTGACGACCTTCACTTGTATTCCCCTCATTTTCCCCAACTTCATTCATTTCATTAATTTTTCCTATTTCCCTCATTTTATACATCAACTCCCTATTTTTTTATGCCTAGAATAACTGTCATACCATCTAATTAACGGAACATTAGACGGATAATTGTGATTAGGTCACGTTTTATGAAGTTAATCAATTACATGGGTATTAGTGAGAGGGGTACATGGTGGAAAACAGAAAAACAAGAGGATACAACGTAGAAAAACCTTTTTTTTTTTAAATAAGCAAAATATTAACTAATAATCACATTATTTCAGAGTTGCAAGCTCGCGGGCTTTTTGAGTCGAGTCAATAGTGGCTCGACTTGACTTGTTAAGTCGTCATGCCGAGCACCAGGGCCGGCCCATATGGGGTTCGGTCCGGTTCAAGGAACCGGGGCCCAAACTAGTGAGGGCCTCAATATGTACATTGTTCATACAATTTTAACATGAAGTATTAATGTGGTGTAGTAGATAGGATACTTGTCCATTGATATAAAGATTGTGGGTTCAAATCTTTTTAGCAACAATTTTTTATTTAAGTTGTAATTTTATACTATTGTACTATATTAAGGGCCCCATATTGAAGTTGGAACAGAGCCTCCAAATCTAATGGGCCGGCCCTACCGAGCACGAGGTTAGCCTAACTCGTACAAACCAAACTTTGACCAAGTCGAGCTCGAGTTGTTTGTGAATTGTATCGTCTCATTATCACTCCTAGATTCAACTATATATGTGCAAGCATTAGATTACCACCTACCAGTATTGAGTATACTCCGTACGGAGTATTTGTTTACCAGTTTTAAGCACTTGAATCAAAAAGCTACGTATGTAACAAGGTACGAGTAGTTTTTTAATCTTCATTTGACCCCCTATATTTATGCGGTAGTAGTCCGTAGTAATTTTTTTTTTTTGAGATCAAGTAGTACTCCGTAGCAGTAGTTTTTTTTTTTTTTTTTTTTTTTTTTTTTTTGAAGTACTCCGTAGCAGTAGTTTATTGAGTACGTATGTGGTTTTTGCTTTATTGAGTACGTATGTGGTTTTTGCTTTGGAATAGCTACTGGGTATATTTTTAGCTAGTTTATCTAACATTTTTCATGTCAATCAAGTTATTAGCTTTAAATTTTAGTTACTTTTTGCGAAAATTACATATTACAACCTTATAAAAATTAGTTTTTTTATAATTTTTTTTTTCAATTGCTACCTAATAAAACACTTTTCATTTGCAATTGCTACCTTTAGTTGACTTCGGTGGGTTAGTAAGGTAATTTCTGTTACCGAATTTGTTAAGTGACGAAAATACCCTTGATGTTAAAATCCTCTTTTTATTCCATTAATCCCTTTTACTCACCTCTTACATTACTCCACTCCGTAGTCCGTACCTTTCCTCATCAATCATCATCCACTAAACCCTAATTAAATTCCCAAATGAATCCAAAATCCTTACCAAATTCTGGCGCAATGGAAGGGGACGATATATCTGCAAGTAAGTAGCCCCAAATCCTGGGTTAATTTAGGATTTTTTTCGTTAGTTTAGGGGTTTTTTCGTCAATTAGGGTTTTGAGTCGATTCTTCACACGAAACCCAGATTTGCATTTAATTTTAGTCTTTCTAATATGAATTAAGTGTAGTTATAGTGTTATTGCAGTTTATTATCATGTTGAGAGCCAAATGCGGATGTCGATTAGATAAATTCAATTTTTAGGGTTTAGGGTTTTTTCGTTAGTTTAGGGGTTTTGAGTTGATTCTTCACACGAAACCTAGATTTGCATTTAATTTTAGTCTTTCTAATATGAATTAGGTGTAGTTATAGTGTAATTGCAGTTTATTAGCATGTTGAGAGCCAAATGCGGATGTCGATTAGATAATTTCAATTTTTAGGGTTTCTGCAATTTGTTGTTGATTTCGTTTAATTAAGTGTCTGCTGATGTTGCGTTTGCTATTGATTTTTTTGTAGATATGGATATTAAATCATTTACGGTTAACTTGCGGATGATGTTTGGTGGTAGTTTTGTCTACAAAAACCATGAATTAGGGTTACATACCTTGTTCGTACACAACAATAAACTGCACTGATGGTGGCGAAAATAAAGAAGAGGTAGAAACGTTAGAGAGAGGATGAAGGAATTGAAGAGTGAAAAAATTGAATTGAAGATTGAAGTAATAATTGAAGAAAAGTATGATTTTGAAGAGCAATATGATTTTGAAGACCAACTGTAAGAGTGATAATGGTTGGGGAAGGAGTATATAAAGGTAAGGGCAAAATGGTCAAAAGATTAGGCGTAATCTAACTTAGGACGGAAATTAGCTTAATAATCCACCGGAATTCACTAAAGGTAGCAATTGCAAATGAAAAGTGCTTATTTTTATAAGGCTGTAATGTGTAATTTTCGCTTACCTTTTCAATTTTGAGTAATATTTACCGTTATAAAGAAGATCAATTGTTTTCTTATTTTCCAACTGTAGACACCCGCATTTTGACTGCCAGGTGTCTATGGCAGTTTCCAAAAAACACCCGATGATGATCGGACGCTAACATGCTTCTATGCGCTCGGATACGGGCTCAAATCCATTAATCGTTGGCTAACGCACTTACGGAGTACAAATCTCACAGAAACAACCTCGAATCCAGGCCCAGTGGATCATTCCGAGTCAAACAAGACTAATTTGGGCCAAAACCGACACCGGAATTAAAACCGACTTTTCACGATTGGGTCGACCCCGGTCAAAGTCGTTTCCGAGACACACAAAAACAACCCATCAATCATCAAAAGTCCAAGTCAAACACAAAACCCATCAAAGTCAAGGTCCAAAACAATGGACCCGTGCACCCGACTGGGCCACTCGATCGAGTGACCCATCCACTCGATCGAGTGGGCCTGCTTTGAGCCCGGCGGCTGGCATAACGGGCCACTCGACCGAGTTGGCTACCTACTCGGTCGAGTGCCCTAGCCCGGGTGCCCTAATCTCCTCTATATAAACACCCTCCCATGCACACCATCAACACAACTTTCACAACCTCAAAAACCCTAGCATCCTACACACATACTACGTTTTTACCAACCCTAGAAAAACCCTAGGAAAACCGACTTTAGCAAACCCTAAACCTAGTTCTTGGGATTCAATCCGAGCCACCACAACTTAGCCTTCATACACCTCGAAGACTCCCGTGTTAAAGCCGCGTTTACGAGTCCGTACCGAGACTGAAACATGTAGGTTGAGGGTGACAAACTCCTTTTTCTTTCCTTTTCCCTCTTTTCTCGTTTTTTTTGCATTATTATTACTATTGTATATTATTATTATTATTATTATTATTATTATTATTATTATTATTATTATTATTATTATTATTATTATTATTATTATTATTATTATTATTATTATTATTATTATTATTATTATTATTATTACGTATTATTATTACTATATATATTATTATTATTACTATATATATTATTATTACTACTATATATTATTATTACTATTACGTACTACTACTATATATTATTATTATTACTATATATATTATTATTATTACTATATATGTTATTATTATTACTATATATATTATTATTACTACTATATTGTATTATTACGTATTATTATTATTATTATTACGTATTATTATTAATATTATTATTACGTATTATTATTAATATTACGGTTATTTTTATTATTTATCTTATCGCGCATTCATTTTTTTTTCAAGTAATTATTTCATAAGGGTCGAAACCCGTTGACACGGATCCGACATCACAATCCCTAGGGATTTATTTCGATGTCGGAAAAGTCGAGGGAATCAAGTTTTTTTTATTATTCAAGTAAAGTGTCGATTTTAGATTCGATACCAATTCCATAATTGGATATCGAATCTAACAATCAAGTCATATGAATTAATTAACGTGACTTATTCATATCACGATAATTAATCCAAAGCGACTAAAATTAATCCATCTTTTTTATTTTTCACTCTAATTATCCCATATCGATTCAATAATCGAATATGGGATAGGATGAGTATTCAATTTTAGACTCGGGTATAAATTCAACAATATTTATATTCGGTTCAACAAAATTCGCGATTTATAAAAAAAACCAAGTCGAACATAAATTGTGCAATATTTATGTCCGATTATCAAAAATCAAAAGCAATTTCAAAGTCAACAATTAAATAGCAAACGAACCAAGTTCGTACAGGTGCCACTCGACCGAGTGCCTTAGTCACTCGATCGAGTGACACCCTAAAATCGAGACAGAATGCTAAATATGACCACCACCCGATCGAGTCTCACAGTGACTCGGTCGAGTGGCCATGTACTCGACCGAGTTAGTCGATAACTCGACCGAGTACGGTCTTTGACGCAAAGCAGAATCATTTTTTTTGGTTCCACTCGATCGAGTCCATCGACCACTCGATCGAGTGGCCTCATAACGACTCAAACACGAGTCGTACATCATTCTATTTTTCAAACTCGATAGTATTTTACGACTTAGGTCAACATGTGCATAATTAATCACGTGTATACTATATTTTCAAATCATGCATCCTCATATTTGCATCTTTTCAATTCAATTCAATATTTGCAAACCGTTATTATTCGTTATATCGCTATATCGTTACTAACGCGTTTTCTGTTTCTTTTGTCAATTTAATTATTATTCGTTTATTATACTAAATGAACCCGCATGCTAAAATACAACTTTGACGTTAATTTTAGTTGCATTAAATTGACTTAGAAACCCTTTCAATTACATTCGCATGTTTAGGGAAAATACTGTTTGCATATCATTTTCCCGTTTTACTAGCGCGCGTATTGTAAGTCATTCGAATTCTTAGTAGAGGCCGCTAATGTGCGGGCGGGGTTGGGTGTCCTTCGTGGGCTTCCCAACACGTACCCTCACCCCTTACTCAGAACCTCGGTTTCCGGATGCCCGAAACCGTTGGCGCACGAGAGTCATTCAATATACAATATCCGATAATGTCGGTATTGGTATCAAATGCAAAGGGACGAGCCCAATAAACTCTGACATCGGAAATGGGCCGTATTTTGTATACGGACCACTACGACATAGAGTGGGCTCGAATGGTTCCGAATAACCACAAAATTCGGTGGCGACTCCACATAGACCTAAATTTCAATTCGATCCATTCTCATATGGAGATTCATTCGCCTACCCAAACCCGCGCGTGGCCGCGTCGGGGTGGACCTATGTCATGTCCACAATTTGGCGACTCCGCTGGGGATTAACTGATGCGTGACTTACCATCGGCATCCTCAGGGTGAGACTCGAATAGAAATCGTTTGACAAATACAATGCGCGTGTTAGTTTTACGGTTCATGCATAACCCATATTTTCCCGGGCCGGTACTGGTGACCGACGTCCCACTATACCATTGATGTACTCCAACATGGATATGTCAAAAGGTGTCCATAGTCGATTCGAGTGGGTTTCGCGGCATGTTCTAAGCTCAATTCGACTTAGAGAGTCCGTCCCGATCAACGTCTAGACTATGTACACTGGTATAGACCCTTTCAGACCGACCGAGACTTAGTATAGAGCATACATGGCGTCGTTATAATGCTTGTGTGACTACGTGCTACTTGGTTTCCGAGTCATTTTCAAAAATATCAACTTTTCAAAAATTACATCCTCCTTTTCAAGATATTCAATTTTCAAAACCCGGGACATACCGAATTTAGGACTTATGATTTTACTCAAAATAGCCTATTTTCTAGCCGGTATGCTGCCCAAATCAAAACTCGAACTTTCAAAACTCATGACCCAATGACTTTTCGTCCTCTTTTTTCGGAAATTTGGGCCATTCACCGAGTCCACTCGGTCCTTTTTCAAAAATCATCAATTTTCAAAACCTTCCTCTTCTAGGACTTCCCGTATTTAGCAGTGTCGGGTCGAGTCTTAAGTTGTCAAGGTCCTTAGCGTCGAAACTCTGTCGATCCTACATCACGAGTTTCTTCCCTATCCCGGTCCGCCTTATTAGACTAAGGCAAGGCCCACCTAAGTAGGACATACTCTTACAAATGAGGGCCCGTCAACACGATCGAGTCAAAAGTCTGGGGATATCCCGTGTGAACCTCTTTTCGAACAGGACTAGGCCCACTTGCCGAATCCTAAGGAAGGCCCACACTTCACGAGTCATCTGTCTAGGCGTCTTTCTCGAGTCGTTTCCCTTTTTTAGTCTCGTTTGGGATGAACTTTGTATTCCGAGATTTCTGGGCTAGTTTCTGATTACGTGGTGTTCTTACAGACAGGCCAGCCACAACCCGACATCAACGCAAGATGGACGAATTGAAAAATGCCTTAGCCAAGATCGAGACTCAACTGACCTCCATCCTCGCTAACCAAGCAACTCTGGACACCCGCCTGAGCACTGTGGAGAAGACGGTCCCGGTTGAAGGAGCTGATTCCGCTGGGCCCATAGCCGAATTGGTCAGTGTCGTTCGCAGGCTCGAGGAGCAAGTCCACTTGTCGACAAGCAACTCGATCCACTCTGAAAATGCTCGCATTTATTCGCCTTTGAATGACGAGCTACCGGCCAACCTCAACTTGACGGGAATTCCTATGTTTGAGGGTACCGAAGACCCGGTCCATCACATCCGGGCTTTCAAAGACTTCATGGCGGTCAAAGGGGTAAAGTCCACCATGTTCAAACACTTATTCCCTTCCTCCTTGGAGAAGCATCCCAGGGCCTGGTTCTACAGGCTCGACCCCAAGAAATACAAGACTTGGGACGACGTGGCGACCGAATTTGCTCGGAACTACGCCGATAACACTGAAATCCAGACTACAATGCGTACTCTGGAGGTAATGGCCCAAGAACCCAAAGAAGGGTTCACAAAATACCTACAAAGGTGGAGGGCCGAGAGTGTAAAGCTGGTCGACAAGCCCGGCGAGAAGGCCCTAGTGGAAGCCTTCGTCAAGAATCTACTCCCATCCTACCGGGTCCATCTCCGGTATGCTATTATCCCGAACTTTGCTGTCCTTACTGAAATGGGCACAAGGATCGAAGATGATTTGAGGTTGGAGAGCCTGACTAAGGCCTCTACCAAAGGGTATCAAGGGGCTAGTTCATCCACAAACAAGCCCACACCTGCAGCTGCAACTCGCAGCATCTTCGACGAGGTAAACCTGCTCGATACCTCATCTAAAAAGAATACACCAAATCGGGTATTCACAGATATAGGGACTACCTATACTTATGCCTTACAGAGGCTATCCTCAAAGGGCCTAATCCAACCGATAGGCCCAACTGCAGAACCTCCAGTGGAGAAGAGGCCCAAAACTTACAATGCCCAGGCCTATTGTCAGTATCACCGGGGTAACGGACATGATACTGAAAAATGTTGGAGGTTAAAACATCTAATCCAAGACCTTATCGAGAGCGGGAAAATCCCGTTGCCCGGAGACAAGCCGAGCAACAAAGAAAACCCGTTCAGTGCTCATGCTATCTTCACCGGTGAGGTAATCGACTGTTCCCACCTCATCTCTCCCTTTATCCCACAAATCAACGGGATATGGTTCGACGACGAGGATGATGTGTACTTAACCAAAGGGGAAGCTGTCCCCATCACCCTCGAGGAGGTCCGACAGGCTAAGTCCAAGGCCTTAGCCACCAATCATCTCGCCGCAGCTGGGCGCTCCATCCATATATCCGTCACTGAACCCGCCAGGACGGAGCTTACCCCCGAAGAACCAAGCCCAGACACGGCTCTGGTCCAACAAATGAAGAGGGTCCGAGCTGATCTAACCATATGGCAACTATTGGTTAGCTCACAAGCTCATCGGGAAGCACTGACTAAGGCTCTCGATGAAATCAAAGTTGATTCAGAAGCTACCCCTGCTGAAATGGTAGCCACCATCATGCCCTACCTTAAGGGCAAATCCAAAGAAGAAGGCCCGCTCATAACCTTCTCTGAAGATGACCTACCACCATTTGGGCCCAATCACAATCTGGCCCTATACATCACGGTCATCTGCAAAGGTAAATATCTCCCGATGACCCTTATCGACGATGGATCAGCCGTAAACGTCCTTCCTCTAAGGACCGCAAAAGCACTCGGCATCACCGATGCCGATTACCTTCCAACGGCGCAGACTATCCAGGCTTTCGACGGAAGCCCAAAATCGGTCGCTGGGGCCGTGAAATTGAAAATCATAACGGGCCCAATCGAAAAGGAGTTGGAGTTTCAGGTGATAGATGTCACCTCATCATTCAATCTCTTGTTGGGAAGGCCTTGGATCCACGCAGTCAAGGCCGTGTCATCTACCCTCCATCGCAAAGTTAAGATGCCACTTCAAGACGGTATCATAACGCTGGAGGCAACACCAATTACCGTAGCAAGCTGCAACGCTACGGGTCAGGCCGACCCACGAGGATTTGATTTCGTGGGCATGATCGAAGAAGAATATCTCTTTAGGCCCTATTTCACAACTAGCATCGACACGATGCTACAAAATCTGGGTTACCTACCCGGAATAACCTCAAGGCCAAATCTTCCAGCTGGGAAGATTATCGAGGTTCTAAATGATGGCGAGTCACATTTCGGATTGGGGTATGCTATAACCCCGGAAAACGTGGTTCGGGCCGGTATTCACAAGGCCATCGACATTATCAAGGGTACTTACATAAGCCCTTATAGCCTGAAGCTAACGGATTACTTCGTCACTCCAGTCTTCGGAGCTATCCAAGTGGGCCTTTACCAACCCACCATCACATATCCCGAGACCAAAAAGGCTCGGGAATTCAATTTCATCCCTGATGATATATTCACCCTTGTCCAGGCCGAATCAAAGGAAGGCGAAAGCAGCTCCGAGCCCGTGCTGGGGCTCTTATTCGGGGAAGACAAGGTCATTCCTCCTCCAAAAGACGACCTGGTCAACTTGATCCTACGCAGCGATCGGTTCGACCCAACCAAGCTGATCACTGAGGTCGGCGCCAACACCGAAACAAGGGCTTGGAGGAAGACCATAAAATGGACCGACGGTCAAGGACGGGTCTACAAGCTGACCACCGGCGAAGGAGACATGCCGGATACCGAGTCTGAGTCTGAGTCAGAGTCAGAGTCTGAGTCCGAGTCTAGAGGGTCTGGTGCTAAAGTCGAGTCTGTAACCCCTCTTCCCTTATCCACTGAGGTCTCGGGGCCCGTCCCAAGACCTCTCCCTATCCCGCCTCTGACCAATGATCAGATGGCAGCTCTATTCGAGCTCTTTTCAAAATTTACCATCAATAATAATAACGAACACCGTTCTGCTTACGACTTGTCTTATTTCCAAAATTTTCTCAATTTCAAAAATTTTATATGCAATGACATTGAGAAACCCGACGAACAGGTACCCCTACCTCAACATCTGGTCGAGCAGCTCGAGCAAAGGGAATCCCGGGATCCGGTAATCGAAGAAACCGAGTCCATCAATGTGGGAACCACTTTAGAGCCCCAGATGCTTAAGTTAGGCCTATCTTTAGATCCAGAGGAGAGAAAGCAATTCACAGACCTCCTCCATGAATTCAAAGATGTCTTTGCATGGTCCTACAAGGACATGCCGGGTATAGACCGGGAGATAGCCGAACATCGAATACCCATCAAAGATGGGTGCAAGCCGGTAAAGCAAAAACTCAGAAGAATGAAGCCCGAATGGTCTCTTAAAGTCAAGGAAGAGGTCGATAAACAATTCAAAGCAGGCTTTATACAAGTGTCTGAATATCCAGACTGGGTTGCAAATATCGTGCCGGTACCCAAGAAGGACGGCAAGGTGCGGGTTTGCGTGGACTTCCGGGATCTCAACAAGGCAAGCCCAAAAGACGATTTTCCGTTACCACACATCGACATACTGGTGGATAATACGGCCGATCATGCCCTTCTATCGTTCATGGACGGGTATGCCGGGTACAATCAGATTAAAATGGCAGAAGAGGACATGGGTAAGACCACCTTCATTACACCTTGGGGTACTTACTGTTACACTGTCATGCCATTTGGGCTTATCAACGCCGGGGCCACTTATCAACGGACTGCCACTACTTTGCTCCACGATATGATGCACAAGGAAGTGGAGGTCTATGTAGACGACATGATCGTCAAATCCAAGGACCGAAGCGGGCACATTTCAGCCCTAAGAAAGTTCTTCACCCGGCTACGTAAATACAACATGAGACTGAACCCACAAAAATGCAGCTTTGGGGTGATGTCGGGCAAATTACTGGGCCATATCGTTAGCCAACGCGGCATCGAGGTCGACCCAGCTAAAATCAAAGCCATCACCGAGATGCAACCACCCAAAACCGAAAAAGAAATACGGGGGTTTCTCGGGAAAGTCCAATACATCAGCCGGTTCATTTCAAAACTAACCATGGTATGCGAACCCATCTTCAAAAAGCTAAAAATCGGAGAACGGGTGCTATGGGACGGCAAATGTCAAGCGGCTTTCGACAAAATCAAGGAGATGCTGTCTGCTCCGCCGGTATTAATGCCACCTCAACACGGTCTGCCTTTGTCGTTATACCTGACAACGACTGAGACAGCCATGGGGGCTATGCTGGCCCAGACAGTTGATTCAGAAGAACGGGCCATTTACTACATCAGTAAAAAGTTCCTCGAATATGAGTGTAAATATACAATGCTCGAAAAGACGTGCCTAGCATTGGTTTGGGCCACTAAAAAGCTCCGACATTACATGCTCAGTCACGAGGTACATGTGTTATCCAAAATGGATCCTATCAAATACTTGTTCGAGAAACCCGTCCTCAACGGTAGGATGTCAAGATGGACTTTAATGTTATCCGAGTTCGACCTCAAATTTGTACCATTAAAAGCCATCAAAGGCCGGGCAGTTGCCGAGTTCCTCGCTGACAGCCCAATATCCGAAGAAGGCCACACCAATACATGGGCCTTTCCCGATGAAGACATATTCCATACCGATACGGAAGTGTGGGATCTATATTTCGATGGGGCATCCAACTTTCGAGGGTTCGGGGTCGGAATCCTGTTAATTTCACCCCGAGGGGAACACACTCCCTTATCCATCAAGTTAGACTTCGACGTGACCAATAACGCAGCCGAATACGAAGCATGCATTCACGGGTTGCAAGCCGCCGCTGATTTAGGAGTAACAAACCTCCGAGTCCACGGTGATTCATCATTGGTCATCAATCAAGCACTCCAAAAATGGAAAACTCGGAACGCCAATCTCGTGGCTTACCAAGCACGGGTAAGGGTTCTAGAAAAACAATTTCAAAAGGTAGAATACATTTATCTGCCCCGGGAAGAGAATCAGTTCGCAGATGCACTTTCCAAGCTAGCATCTCTACTAAACATCCCGGATCACCTGACCAGCATGCCAATCTGTGTCGAAAGACGGTCCGAGCCAGCCTACATCCTCGCCATTCAGGATATCGAGATAACGGACCCGGAGCCTTGGTATCAAGCTGTCCTAACCTACTTGGCAACGGGAGAATATCCCGCGGGAGCTGAAAATCGGGCCAAAAAGGCCCTACGAAGATTGGCAACCCAATTTGTTCGAACTGATGACGGGCAATTGTACAAAAAGACGACACAGGGGGCTCTACTCCTATGCATCGACAAAATACAGGCCGAAAAGGTCATGGCCGAGGTCCATGATGGTGAAAACGGCCCTCATATGAACGCCCATATGCTAGCCCGAAAAATCATGAGGCTCGGGTACTATTGGAACACCATGGAAACAGACTGTCAGTTGTATGTCAAACACTGCCATAACTGTCAGATCTTCGCCAATGTACAGCATATGCCATCTTCCCTATTATATACCATGACGTCACCATGGCCATTTTCGACATGGGGTATTGACATAATTGGAAAGGTGCATCCTTCCGGGATGGGAGGTCATTGCTTCATCTTGGTGGCCATCGACTACTTCACCAAATGGGTCGAAGCCGAGTCATACCGTGTCTTGAACGCCAAGCACGTGGCCAAATTTATCCAAAATAAAATAATATGCCGGTATGGGATCCCTCACGAGTTCATCAGCGATCACGGGACCCACTTCCAAGCTGAAACTGCCGCATTGCTGGCAAAATACAAAATTCAAAGGCATACATCTTCGCCTTACCGACCTCAAACAAATGGAGCGGTAGAAGCGGCCAATAAAACAATTGTCACCATACTTAAAAAGATGGCTGAAAATTACCGGGACTGGCCCGACAAAATACCTTTTGCCCTATGGGGATATCGAACCTCAATCCGCACCGCGACCGGGGCAACCCCGTATTACTTGACATACGGAATGGAAGCGGTCCAACCAGTCGAGCTAGAGGTGCCATCCCTTAGGATCCTACTTGAAAGCCAAGTACCTGAGGCAGATTGGGTCCAAGCCCGATACGATTCGCTAGTTCTTTTAGACGAACGGCGATCCCGGGCTCTCAACAACATTCAAATATATCAAAAAAGGATCCAACGGGCTTTCAACAAACGGGTTAGGCCCAGGAACATCAAGGAAGGGGATCTGGTCCTAAAATCGGTTCGTGCCTTACTGCCGGTTGACCCAAGGGGTAAATTCAAACCCAACTGGGCTGGGCCATACTTGGTCAAGAAGGTCCTATCAGGAGGAGCGGTAATGCTGACAGACTTGGACGGGAACGAATTTGTCAACCCAACCAACTTGGACCAGCTGAAGCGCTATTACCCATAAACCCCCATCTCAATGTCATTTGCAAAAATTTATAAAAGTTTGTCCTTTTTATAAATTTTCAAAATTATAGACAAGTCAATAAGCTAGAATTAATTATTCTACTATCGCACATCTTGAATTAATAATCCTGATGCATTTCGAAAATTGCAAAAAAAAAAATCATCAATCAAATCAAATTTCGAACTACGTTTGGTTTGATTCCGCTATTTGTGGATACGTAGGCAACCCCTCAAAAGGGTACAACCACTGCAATAAACGAAAAGACGGGAACGGTGTTCAATAATATGTCTTTTATTAATATCTCGACAAACTCGGGATTACAAAAAAAAAAAAAAACGCCGAAACGGCATTCACACAAATAATCACACCACAAAAATAATAATAATATTCAAATAATAAAATAAGGAGGCTAGTATCCGGGCATCTTCCCCTTCCCCTTGTCCTTCGGGTCGCGTGGAGCCTGAGGTCTTCGGGGTGGTGGCGAGCGTTCACGAATCACAAGTGGAACCTCCTTAGCCCGAGCCCGCTTCTTTGACGACGGGTTTTCAATCACGGTCTTCGGTCCAAGTCGGGCCCGCACATGCTCGGGTAGCCTATCCCGTGGGCCAAGTCGGTCCTGCACGGGTAGTCTTGGGCCCAGTCTCCTTCCCAAGTCAGTCTGGGGGCTCACTTTCCCCCAAGCACCTTTAGCACTGGACCCTTCAGCTTGAGTCTTAGTCTTCTTCTTTTGCCCTGACATTAGGCGGACTAGGGTAGCTGGAGTGTCTCCCTCATCAAAGAACCCCCTGTTGTCTTTAGCTTGCTCTCTTCTCAGCAGGTCGAAGGCTTCATCGACTTTCAAGGCGGCTCGGGCTTTAGCATCTCCTGCTTTGGTCCACTTTGTATAAGAATCTGAAACCCAGATTGAGTGGCGAGATTTGACAACGGGCCAAGTATGTCGTGTGTACCATCTTTGCATCCAGGTATCACACATTACATCAGTCAGTTGGGTAGGGTCACTCACAACCGCTTCAACTTCAGGGATTCGCTGAGTCCATCCATACTGCCTTAGTATGCGATCTGGATAGAGATGGACCGTCTGCTTGAAGGAAAGGATCACCTGATAGCGGGCTCTGTCCCTCGGGTCGAAGCCACTCCAGAGGTAGATGGGCCACCATGGAACCACCCATCGAATTAACGGGCCGCCATGAAAAGACAAAACCTCGTCCCAATACTTTTGCGTAATCTGACGAGAAAAATCAATGGCCCGCCTCCTCGTCATCACCTGGTTATGACGATAATTGCCCGCATCAAGAGGAGGATCTATCACCGATAGCCTCTCATAAAGCCAAATCTGCAAAAGAAAAAAAAAAAAAAACATGAGGCTCCTAGGCGAAATAGGCGTTCGCCAAAAGCCGCTCGGTCGAGTCTCTAGGACACTCGATCGAGTGGTACCCCTGAACGCAAACAGAAGGCTTTTTACAAGGGCACTCGATCGAGTGCCAGGGTGACTCGATCGAGTGGCATCCCCGAAGACAGATCAGGAGAGTTTCATCGAGGGTACTCGACCGAGTGCCTGGGTGACTCGATCGAGTACCCCCTGCAGTAAGAAAATTCGAAAAAAAAAAATCAAATCAAAGAAATTGAATCAAGAAGCCAAGTGACATACTTGCAACAAACGTGTACTCCCGGTAAGGCGAATGGATGAGTCCCTTTTGCGATCGTCCAATCCTTGGATAATCTCGCCTGTGATCAACCAAGCCGGGCTGTGCTCAGTCTCCATCAAATCCACCACGGTCAGGAGACGGGCGCTTCCCATACAGGATAACAAATCCATATGACCCTCGAAAGCATATACATGAAGCATGCAAAAAGAGAAGGCCCTGCGGCTATAAGCCGGTCTAACCCGAACATCGAGTGAATTCATAAATTTCTCAGCCAAGTCGATCAGAGAAATTTTATCACCATCCATCATACGGGACACCTCGTTGTGAGAGAGCCCTAGAAATTCTCTCAGCTTCCTCCTCGGGTCATAAATCGAGTACGGAACGGCGGGACGGAGTATCGGGTTCCATCCTCCTATAGCTGCAATCTCCTCAGGTAAAGGGCAAACTTCGCCCCGGGGAAAAGAAAAGACATGATATATGTCATCCCAATAAGCCAAGCAAGCATCCAGAAAATAGCGGTCAACCACCATCTGACGGAACGGGTACAATTGGGTTATCCCCGTCTGATTCAAAGCCACCCTATCTGCATCCCTAAAGCGACGGGACCATTCCTGCAACATCACAATCAACCTATCGATACCCATGGCTAAACTTCTTAAAGAAGAGGAAGAGACTTTCTCAAGAGAATTAGAGAGACTTTCTCTTAAGAAGGGCTTGTTTTGTGATTTGTGAAGAAAATCAAGAGCATGGAAGGGCTATATATAGCATTAGCCTTGCAAACTATTTAGGAAAATTTCCTAATCCTAATTAGGAATCGAACCACAATCCTAGTCTCAATACTAGCATGGAAATCTCCATCCCAAACCTTCCTAATCCTTGTTAGGAGTCAAAATCTCAACGTTTCCAAAACTCAAAAAAAAAAAAAAAATCTCAAGATTTCAAATTTCAAAATTTCAAAAATTCAAATTTTCAAAAAAAATCATTTCTCCCCAGCGCGAGTCATTTTACTGCCTACGTGTTGCATGCATTTTATGTGACTCATACAGGTACAACTCAATTAGGGAAGTGCAACCCACGATAATTCCCTAGCGGAAGCCAACAACGGCATTTCAAGGGATGAGTCTACATACAGGCGCACCCAGGACTTACGAGACAAGTCCAATCCCCCACGGAGTTATCGGCTCAGGTATGACTTCTAGCTTATGGCTGGCGGGCCCTTCACGCAAGTCTAATGGACTATAAACGACCCGGCCGGAAGTCCGCCAGGTTTCAATCCTCGATTGGCCTGGTGGATACTCTGACTTTCGCCCTGTCCAAGCCTCAGTCAGAGTGGGGGCTCTGTAGACACCCGCATTTTGACTGCCAGGTGTCTATGGCAGTTTCCAAAAAACACCCGATGATGATCGGACGCTAACATGCTTCTATGCGCTCGGATACGGGCTTAAATCCATTAATCGTTGGCTAACGCACTTACGGAGTACAAATCTCACAGAAACAACCTCGAATCCAGGCCCAGTGGATCATTCCGAGTCAAACAAGACTAATTTGGGCCAAAACCGACACCGGAATTAAAACCGACTTTTCACGATTGGGTCGACCCCGGTCAAAGTCGTTTCCGAGACACACAAAAACAACCCATCAATCATCAAAAGTCCAAGTCAAACACAAAACCCATCAAAGTCAAGGTCCAAAACAATGGACCCGTGCACCCGACTGGGCCACTCGATCGAGTGACCCATCCACTCGATCGAGTGGGCCTGCTTTGAGCCCGGCGGCTGGCATAACGGGCCACTCGACCGAGTTGGCTACCTACTCGGTCGAGTGCCCTAGCCCGGGTGCCCTAATCTCCTCTATATAAACACCCTCCCATGCACACCATCAACACAACTTTCACAACCTCAAAAACCCTAGCATCCTACACACATACTACGTTTTTACCAACCCTAGAAAAACCCTAGGAAAACCGACTTTAGCAAACCCTAAACCTAGTTCTTGGGATTCAATCCGAGCCACCACAACTTAGCCTTCATACACCTCGAAGACTCCCGTGTTAAAGCCGCGTTTACGAGTCCGTACCGAGACTGAAACATGTAGGTTGAGGGTGACAAACTCCTTTTTCTTTCCTTTTCCCTCTTTTCTCGTTTTTTTTGCATTATTATTACTATTGTATATTATTATTATTATTATTATTATTATTATTATTATTATTATTATTATTATTATTATTATTATTATTATTATTATTATTATTATTATTATTATTATTATTATTATTATTATTATTATTATTATTATTATTATTATTATTATTATTATTATTATTATTATTATTATTATTATTATTATTATTACGTATTATTATTACTATATATATTATTATTATTACTATATATATTATTATTACTATTACGTACTACTACTATATATTATTATTATTACTATATATATTATTATTATTACTATATATGTTATTATTATTACTATATATATTATTATTACTACTATATTGTATTATTACGTATTATTATTATTATTATTATTATTATTACGTATTATTATTAATATTATTATTACGTATTATTATTAATATTACGGTTATTTTTATTATTTATCTTATCGCGCATTCATTTTTTTTTCAAGTAATTATTTCATAAGGGTCGAAACCCGTTGACACGGATCCGACATCACAATCCCTAGGGATTTATTTTGATGTCGGAAAAGTCGAGGGAATCAAGTTTTTTTTATTATTCAAGTAAAGTGTCGATTTTAGATTCGATACCAATTCCATAATTGGATATCGAATCTAACAATCAAGTCATATGAATTAATTAACGTGACTTATTCATATCACGATAATTAATCCAAAGCGACTAAAATTAATCCATCTTTTTTATTTTTCACTCTAAATATCCCATATCGATTCAATAATCGAATATGGGATAGGATGAGTATTCAATTTTAGACTCGGGTATAAATTCAACAATATTTATATTCGGTTCAACAAAATTCGCGATTTATAAAAAAAACCAAGTCGAACATAAATTGTGCAATATTTATGTCCGATTATCAAAAATCAAAAGCAATTTCAAAGTCAACAATTAAATAGCAAACGAACCAAGTTCGTACAGGTGCCACTCGACCGAGTGCCTTAGTCACTCGATCGAGTGACACCCTAAAATCGAGACAGAATGCTAAATATGACCACCACCCGATCGAGTCTCACAGTGACTCGGTCGAGTGGCCATGTACTCGACCGAGTTAGTCGATAACTCGACCGAGTACGGTCTTTGACGCAAAGCAGAATCATTTTTTTTGGTTCCACTCGATCGAGTCCATCGACCACTCGATCGAGTCCATCGACCACTCGATCGAGTGGCCTCATAACGACTCAAACACGAGTCGTACATCATTCTATTTTTCAAACTCGATAGTATTTTACGACTTAGGTCAACATGTGCATAATTAATCACGTGTATACTATATTTTCAAATCATGCATCCTCATATTTGCATCTTTTCAATTCAATTCAATATTTGCAAACCGTTATTATTCGTTATATCGCTATATCGTTACTAACGCGTTTTCTGTTTCTTTTGTCAATTTAATTATTATTCGTTTATTATACTAAATGAACCCGCATGCTAAAATACAACTTTGACGTTAATTTTAGTTGCATTAAATTGACTTAGAAACCCTTTCAATTACATTCGCATGTTTAGGGAAAATACTGTTTGCATATCATTTTCCCGTTTTACTAGCGCGCGTATTGTAAGTCATTCGAATTCTTAGTAGAGGCCGCTAATGTGCGGGCGGGGTTGGGTGTCCTTCGTGGGCTTCCCAACACGTACCCTCACCCCTTACTCAGAACCTCGGTTTCCGGATGCCCGAAACCGTTGGCGCACGAGAGTCATTCAATATACAATATCCGATAATGTCGGTATTGGTATCAAATGCAAAGGGACGAGCCCAATAAACTCTGACATCGGAAATGGGCCGTATTTTGTATACGGACCACTACGACATAGAGTGGGCTCGAATGGTTCCGAATAACCACAAAATTCGGTGGCGACTCCACATAGACCTAAATTTCAATTCGATCCATTCTCATATGGAGATTCATTCGCCTACCCAAACCCGCGCGTGGCCGCGTCGGGGTGGACCTATGTCATGTCCACACCAACAAACCGCTGTGGTTACATTTGTGGTCAAGTCGAGTATGATGAATATGAACTTATTTCGTTGCCATTCTTTTTTTTAAAACAAAAAACATACTCTTAGTTGCATTATGTAATACTATATGGAAGAATCGGAGAAAAATTCAAATCTAAGACTACTTAGTTGCATTACACATCTCCGGTTCCGCCATTCTCTTTTAAACTTACAAAGTTAGATATATTTTGTATTCTCAATTGAGGTCGAGCAGACTCTAGGATTAATCGATCAAGGTCGAGGAGACTCTAGGTATAAAAATTTAAAAACCAGAGTACTATAAACACTATTTTTAAAAATAACAATGCTGAGGTAAGAAGTAACCATATCAAAAAAAAAAATACGAGTAGAAACTAGAAATGGTCATCAATTACAACCCTAGATCCATGCACTATAAACAAAATAAAATAAAAACTAGACCTGCAATGATCCTAGGCAAGACCAAAAATTGCTTGCCTAAATCACGAGGTTTACATCATCAACTCCCTGAGAGCCTCTGCAATTCCAAAAACTTGATTGCAGATCACTCTTTCCTAATTAAACTTAACCACCTACAACTCTAAAGATTAAAAAAAGACACCTTTAATTTGCACAAATACTACACCCAATTGAGCAATCAATTAGATGATGATGATAAGTTACAAAGCATCCCAATCGATCTCATGAGACGGGCAACTCTCCAACAACATATTCTCCACTCCCCCCATCTCTTCTCCATCACCAAACCTCAGCTCCGAAAGCGGAGACGAACCACCTGACCCCGACTCGCTCTCGGATCCACTCTCTGCCTTCACCACAACTACCTTTTTCGACTTCTTGGTCCGGCCTACCGTCCCCTGCTTAGCCAAGTTCTCGCAAATGGCGTCAAGCTTAGCGTACACGGAGGACTGGAGTGGCTTGTAGTCCCCAATGTGGGACCCATCGTGTCGCAGGTTCGGGAAATTGAGCCTAGCTGAGTCACCCCTCAGCTTGTAAGCCGCTTTGTCATAAGCCAAAGCGGCCTCTTCGGCTGTGTCGAAGGTGCCCAGCCATAGCCTGGTTCGGTTCTTGGGTAGCCGGATCTCGGCTACCCATTTACCCCAGTGGCGTTGGCGGACACCCCGGTAGAGTTTCATGGGTTTAGCGGGTTGACCCGCTTGCTTAAAGGGTGTGGCCTGTGGGGAGAGGAAATTGGATACTCCTATGTTGTTATTGGTTTGGTAGGTAGGGAGAGGGGGTGGGTAGTTGAATTGAGTTTGGGTTTGGGTTAGGTAGTCAAGCCCAAACATGGGGTTTGGGTTTGAGGTCGGGATAGGGTTAGGGTATGGATGGGTAAGCCCGTAAAAGTGGGCTTGCTCCGCAAAGCAACCATCAGGGTACGAAAGAGAAGGTTGATAGCAATACTCCTCGTTCGATATGGAAACATAATTAGTTGAAGGAATGGAAGGTGGAGGGGGAGAAGAGGAGGAGGAGGATGGTTTCATGAAAGGGGAAATAGCTTCCATGAGCTCATTACCAAATGGTTCTAAAGTGTAACCTGAATTATTGTTACACAAAATATCCATTGTTGCCATTTAAACAAAATAAATTATCTGATCTGATGATATATAATACGTTAATTAATCACAACCTGTTGCTTAATAAAAGTCAAGAACAGGTTAATCTTAATGAATTTACTACTAAATTAAAGTAAGAGAATGAGAAACAAATAGAGATCTCTTCCCTTTAAGGTAAAAAAATAATAAAACTCAACTTTGAGGGAACAAAAATTTACCCTCTTCAAGTTAATGAGTTTCTGATTTGAAAATAAATAAATTAAATTCTGAAAACACCTATCTTTGGAAATCTGAAATCTGATTTTGGACAGTAAAAAAAAAAAAACTCAAAACCAAACAAAGTTGCAAAGTAAATTTGTTTTGATGATGGTAATTTTTTTTTAATTTTTTTTTTGCAGCCAAAGATGAAAACTTTATGAGAACAAGATTAAGAGAAAGTGGGGGAAATACCAGAGCGAGGAAGACTTGAATGGATGAAGGATGAAGGATGAAGGCTCACTTAATTTTTTGTGAAGAAGATGGGTGAAGGGGGAGGTGTGGGTGAACACTCAAGCCTCACTTTTTTTGTGAATGTGTTTGTTTGGGTTGGAATTGATTCGAAGTGGAGGGGCCATTTATATAAGCAGCCAAACTCGTGAACTACCCCTTTTCTTGTCTTATTTTATTGATTCTCGAGTACTATCATGTGAGCCTATTTTGGTCTTTTTAGATGTACAAGTACATTTTATTGTGTTTTTATTAATCAGTTACTATCTCTTTTTATATACGGAGTAAATATTCATCGTAATGTTTTAACGGGTCAAATATTACACATTTAAACAAAAATTGTGAAGTATTGTTCTTACCTTGGTAGTGTGATTTTTCATTTTATATATAAATAAATAAATAATATTTGACATGTTATAATATTATGATGGATGTTTCCATATAAACAAGTATTTGTGTTTATTACTCCCTCTCTTCCAATCATTTCCATGCATTTGGATATTATGCACTATTCATATATGAGAAAAATTATCGATATAACTTTTAATATATACGATAAAATATAGTCATGTGAGATCTTGTTTAAATTGTCTAATCGAATGCATCATGAATATCAAATTTTTATAATTTTTTGAAATATGTAGCTAAAGATATAGACAAAAGAAAACGTGAATCAGCAAATGTGAAAAAGCAAACTTATGAAATTGATTGGAACGGAGGGAGTAGTTCATTGAGTTCTAAATAGTCTTCAATGACATTCTAAGTAGTCATTGTTTGTGGGCAAAAAAATTAAATTAAAGTAGTCATTGTTGTTTCAATCATTTGTTAATAATCTTTAATTTAAATATTCATCATAAAAGATGTAAGCTAAAAGATAAACAAAAGATTGAGAAAGAAAGGCTTCTTTGCATGTACATTATACCGGTAGAAAATTAGAAACTATCTTACCTTTATCATGAGGTCAAATATTCGATTTTTATCCGCTATATACTTGTACTTCGTTTGTTTAAACTAAAAAAAATAACAAATTCTTTCATCCACGACCTTGGAATAAGGGAACAAATAACATTTCTTTAAAATTTCTTATGCTAATCAATTTTGTGAGTGTAAGATTAAAATAAGGAGATATGCTCTCGTAAAATTGAGTAACATAATTTTGAGTGAATTAAACTTAATTTAGATAATTCAGGTTAAAATTTATACGCTTTGCATGCAAAATGTCTAACTTACCATACTTTTGCACGCCAAGTTTTAGGTTATCTAGACGGTGTATCAACGATTTGTTTCTTTCGTAATTGTAGATCGGCTTACTTTTGCAGTTCGTTTTACTACGCTTATTATTCGGTTTGCAAAGAAACTATGAAATTTAAATTGATATTAGTGGAGCATAAGATTATGTGATTATTTTAAAATTTGAATAATAATGATCAATTATTTATCAAAGTAAATAAGATGATGATCATTATCACAATTGAGAAAATGACCCATAACATTGTATGCCCTAAATTTCCACTCGATAAATTAATCACACTTAATCTTATCGAATATATATACTCGGTATGACTTAATCAAAGTCAATATACTCCATAATATTTTATTACAAATATTTTGTTACGCATGAAATTTGAAAAATGGAGCTTTCGGGGCATGGCTATTTGGTGAAAACAACAGCATTAGAATTTACAACAAAAGTTTTCAGATAGATAACTGGGTATTATTCCTCTCCAGAAGAACATAAAGAAAAGAAGACAAAAACTCAATTTAATTTGAGCATAGTGGATGCGTTACATACGTACCATTGTATGTACCAAGACATTGATGGTTGCCAAAACCTACACACTTCCATTTCTCTAGATTCATAATATCTCCCTACACGACACGGAGCTAGCGAATTAATTACTCCGTTTGTTACAAGGCTTGTACTCGTAATATGAGAAATGATCGAGTTTACTTTATAAATTTTCCAGTTTTTACTCCATATAATCTATATTTTGTAAATAACTATGATTAGGTAAGACAAATGTTTCAGTTTAGGAAGAATTTGAACCGTGATTCGTCCATGACTATATTCTATGTTAACAAGTTGTTTGTGATGCATCATATTTAGGAATTACGATGGTGTATATCATTTCTAAAGTTAATTACATTTAATTTGCTTTGTATTTTAGAGTCGTAGGATTATGTAGAAAGCATTATTGTATAAGCCAAATGATTACTTTGGATTACTCTGGAAGAGTGGACTAAATAATTTAAAGAGTGATGTTTTATTTGTCAAAAGGCAGCAGCACGACGATAACAACTAACTGAATGGAATTAATAAAATACTTAAGATAAGATAATTCTAATTAATTTACTATACATAGAGTAGATTGATAAGGTTAACGATAATCATACTTGATTATTACTACTAGCAACGTTAATATCTTAAACTTAGTCCACTACATATTGTGTGAGACGATTCACATTGTAGAAGTGTAGAACAGACATTTTTAAAAAAGAAAAAAATACTCACTTATCAATAATAGACAAAGTTGTCTTTTAATAGAAGTGGATGATACGATCTCACGTGAGACCGTCTTATACTACAATATGTAGAGTTTATATCATAGTGACATACATCCATATAATACATTCACGTCTTAAACAAATAGAAGGTGATGATAAGCTTGATTAGTGGAGCGATGTGGACCATTAGGGAAATAATAAGGTTTTAATTAGTGGTTGATTATGAGTTTGATGATGTTTGATCCTAATAAACACCGCTAATTCTCAAGACTTTTGGTTTTGTGTGCGTAATTCTATTCATCAGAAAATGACATCTACGAGTCTGACCAAATAGGCAAATACTAACATATTACTCCGTACGATATATATAATGTGTTCAAACTAATAAAAATTGAGTTGTAATTGAAGTGTCTATATTCAACTTAATGCTTTCACAAATTTTAGTGTACGAAGGTGTCGACCATATGATATGAGGTGGTTCCAAAAAAATTATCATCCATAAATAAATACTTTTTTCGTCATGGTTATTTATTTAACTTTGTATCTTTGTAAAAAGTATTTTAATTAAAAACATATAAATGGTTGACACGATAAGTAAAAAGTAAAAAATAATAAGTGTATAACCTTTTTATAAAAGCTAGCAAAATGATCCATCGTTTATTTGTGTGTAAGATTACCGTGTTATACAATAATTACTCTTTCTGTCTCGATCATTTGTTTACTTTTATACGAAGGAAGAGTATTATTTATAAGAAATATTTTAATCTAAGATAAACAAATGTGTGACACGAATGGAATACTAATTTTCATTATTCAAACTGTTGTTACTACAAACCTTGCTCGAAAAATTAAAAGTACAAACTATTCGTATTATGGAACTCATTCAACCAAAACCTAATTTATTACATACGGAGTACATATTCTATTATGTCCCCCGCCTCACTCGAATGGTTAGTGCACAGACTCTCGTACCATGTGTTGAGTTTCTACTTGAGAGTTCGAGATAATGGGACTACCGGGGTTCGAATTTGTGACATCTGACTCTGATATACCATAATATGGAACTAATTCAATCAAAACGCTTAAGAGGGTGATTGATTCTCAATTATTACATTTATATCCTCCAATTTTTGATAATGAAGAATTGATTGGGTGATGGATGGAGAGACGATGAGTGGATGCATGGTTATGAATTTATTAGTAATGGAGAAGGATAACTGTAAAGATTAAAGAAGTTGCAAGTTGCAACCACCATTGGATATTTGAAGCAGGAGCGCGTCATTAGTAGTTGATTAGGTGAAGAATTACTATTTATGAAATGGAATTGAAACCAAAGGACCCATGATTTTACTAAATTTGCCAACCTTTTTCTAGTTTCTTCTTCGACATTAATTGGAGTTAATTAGTTTTCGTTGTCATATGTTTTTTTTTTCTGTTTATATCATGCCATATTAATTGTCTAATTCGAGAATCACCTACAAGAGTGACAAAGCTTTCACTAATGACATATAAAGTCATAATAGTATATACAGTAGTAATCTTATTTGAACAAAAAAAAGACTTGTAGATCGAACTTAAAAACTTTATTTAAGCCATGTAATTAATTAGACATTTCAACAAAGTGTTCTTAAAAGAAAATTAGAGGGGATGCATGCATGTCACACCCTAAGCAAACGTCATATCTTATTACACTTTGGTATTATTATTATTATTATTATTATTATTATGTTGCGTAGAATGTTAATTAACGGCTGTTTATGAGTGATTTGGAAGAACGATCGAGTGGAAATCCGGAATCGGAATATCAAGAAAGGATAGCTTCACGTGTGAATGTTTAATTGGTAACATAATCAGTTTACGTTTCTTAATTTTTTTTGTCAACTTGCATACAGAATGGATTATATAGTCCTTATGCGTCGATTTTTATTTTTCGATAAGTTTTTCGTGAGATTGTCTCACGATAACTTAATGTGAGACATACTAATAGAAATAAAATAATAATAGTAATAAAAATAACCACTTTTATGAGACCGTCTCATATAAAAAATTTGTGTTGATTTTTTTTATCTAATCTATAAGAGTTGTTTTTTCAACAAATTATATAAAGAATTCTTAAACCTTAAAAAAAATTGTGATCATCGATATACTTTTAACAAAATATTTCTACTAAGAGGTCACAAATTCAAACTTTATTTTACCAATTTGTCATATTTGATACCGTATATTTTTACCGGTTTTAAGTCATGTTCTTTTGGATTAGAATAAACTGAACTGAAGTACGAGACATAAATGAACCTCCTGGATCTGAATTGAATTGAAAAGAACGGGACTTAGTACCGATGTGGTAGCTCGATAGATAAGCAAATGATGAATTACGAGTCTTGGAGTTGTGTATGTTATGGTTAAGTATTTACGCAATAAGGGTTTCTCATCTCATTTCCTAAAAGAAATGGTGCGTTTTGAGTAGGTATTTTCTGAATTTAGGTATTTGAAAAACTATAGATGGTGAATGATGAAGGATATATGGAGCATGTTTGGCGGAGGGATTTGATTAGAATGTGGGATAGTGAGTGAGTGATTAGTGAGCAAGTGGCCATGAGATTTGTAATTACTCAACTTCAATTCAAGTTTTACATAAATTTAATTTAATGCGTGCCCTTAATTGCTTTTAACAAACATTTATGATGTGAGATTCATTTTGCGATTCTCTTCAGTTTTCACATGATTTTAGGTCAATCATTTTATCATTGCTACTCGTTGACTATAGAATTATACTTCAATCATAATACTCAACTTCAAACTAAATTAACAATATTTTAAAAAAAAAAATTAAAAAAAAATATCAAAAGGTCAACTCTGTATTTGGTCATTAATCACAATTTCTGTTTGTGACGAGAATATTACCATCACAAACTTATGACGGATCAAATTTTGGATTGATGAATACAAACTATTTGATTTTGATCGATTATGTCCTATCAAGTCATGTGGGCAATACTTACTGTATTCAGTTATAACTTTGTGATGTATGTATCCGTCATAAGAAAGATCAAATTGTCATTAACAAACGAAGTTGGGTGTTAGGCTCGATAACTTTGTGTTAGAGTTTGACAACTTAACAAATTGAATTAAAAGTAAACCAAGTCGAAGAAGATTGTAACATTTTCTATGAAAAAAACCCTAGCCTCCCCTCTCAAAAAAACCCTAGCCTTCATCTTTCTTCTGGGGCTTCCATCGATGATTAATCGATGGTAAGCCCCCAAAAACTGATTAGTTTTCGCTTCCTAGTTTGATAATCAATATGCTATTCAATAAAAGTCTATCTTTTTATGGGAGTTTCGTCCTTTATTTCAAGGTTTTTGTCCTTTTGTTTAAGGCTTCGGTCCCTTACGTTGTTATGGGGCTTAGTTTTATTCTCATTGACAAGGGTAGTTTGTTGATGGTTCGTCACACGTCTATTCAATGTCTACAAGTAATTTGTCAACGATCTTTGAGGCCAATAGAAAGTAAGCTTTCTCAATTTCTGAATCAAACGAAGGATCCCCTCAACAAAAGCTGCAAAAAGATAGCGATACGAGGTCATGCCGAATTGTCAGATCATGTCTTGAGATCCTTAGTTTATAAGAGAAATTATTTTCTTTGGTTTTTATTGGATTTGCTTGCAATTATAGGTATACGTTGTAAGTGCCGTTTGGCTTTCTATTAATGAATTATTCTTCTCGCTCAAAAAAAAAAGTAAACCAAGTCGGATTTTGAAAATTAAAAACCATATAATATTAAATGGATGATGAATTAGTAGCTTAGTTTAACTAATCTAAGCTCCATCTCTTGGTGAAAATCACGTTCTTCTGGAGTAATTATTACGGAGTAGCTTATAAAATCTTATCATAAAAGTCAATCCATTGAGTTAAGTAAGATTAAAACAATGAATTAAAGATGCTAATTTTTTTTTCTTTTGTTGTATGTCATCTGATTTAGCCCTGATTCAGGTGGTGGATATAACCATAAGAGTTACTCGTATTTTATAATCGTTATGGTCTTAGTCAAGGGCGGTTCTGCGGGCTAGGTTGCACAGACACAGACACGGACACGGAGACGTATCGGACACGGGACACGGCGTTCAAAAATTTATAGGACACGGCAGAAAAAATAAATCAATATACATATTTAAACAAAAAAATTTTGAAGATTTTTACACCTAAATTATAGATTTGGTTACTTAAACTATCGCAATTATCGTAAAATAACAAAATAAAAATTAAAATCATATAAACTCAAAATTAAAATCAAATCTTAAAAAGCTCAAACAATTATACTACTGTAATATAATAATTAATTATTTATTTAGTCTTAAATAGAATGTTTATAGTATCAAGTAACCCCACAAACATATAATATTGCTGTTTTATTAAAGTCCATACATTCATAAACAACGATAAGTGTGTCCGATGAGTCTCCAAATAGTATGAATCGTGGCCGACACGTCTCAAATTAACATAAAACGTGTCCGACACGTCTCTAAATAAATTAAAAAAATCGGACACGGTTTTTCAGGTGTCCGAGACGTATTGTCGTGTGTCCGACACGGGTGTTCGACACGACACGACGGTTTGGTGAAGTGTCCGTGCAACCTAGTCTGCGGGTGGTGGGGTGGACTTAGGAGGTCACGTTGCCACCCCCAAGTTTTAGAAACAATATACAAGTATATTTAATCATCATTCTAATGGTATTGTAATGGTCGATGGTGCATTGTAATAAGACTAATCTTCTTACCTAACCTTAAACTAGTTACGGAGTAAAAAATACTCGGTATGTTTTAATAGCAAATAATTGAACCTTGGACCTAAACCTGACAAAAATGACCCCATCAGAGTAACCCAACACTCGAACTGAAGCCCCATAACCCGAACTAACCAGGTCTAACCTGAAACTGATCCGAATGTTATTATAGAAAACAAGTTCATATCCCTACAAAATTTGAAAACAACCAACCCAAAAATGATTCGACGTGACCCGACTGAAATAATCCAACACTCAAACTGAAGCCACGTAGCTCGAAATGACCGGGTCTAACCTGAAACTAATTCGAATGTTATTATAACAAACAAGTTGACACCACTAAAAAATTGAAAAACAACAAACCCAAAAATGACCCGACGCAACCGATTTTCTGACCCAAAACGTCCGAAAGTGACCCGACCAGATTTACCCCTTTGTAAGGTCTACCTGGACCTTATAACTAAATTACACATTTCTAAACCATTAACCTACCTACCGTACTATTTGATGTGTATTTATACAATTCTATTGAAATACTCTATTTATATAACTTCAACAACATCAAATGGTTCAAAGATAACATTGTTGTAGTATAAAAAAATCCAATGAATAATCGACTTTTTCCATTGTACAAAATATTTCAGAAAATAAAATTCAAAATACAGAATTTTTTTCAAAAAATTTCTTGTGCCCACTTTTAAGTAAAATCATGCATGAGTCCGCCCCGGATCTTAGGAGAATAACCCTTATGCATTGATTTAGATGTTGGTGAATGCTCTCGAATGAGCGAGTATAAATTTGTATGATCAAACTAGTCTAACAATCAAGACGCGAACTCATTTCATTAACAACTTTTGAAAGGACGGGCTACCAAATTTGTGGGCGAAACCGCGGAAGGGCAACGGGCAACAAAAAGCAAGGTACTAAAAACAAACTGTAAACAGAGTCTGATGTGGGAGCCAGATTAAAGGGCAAACTGCAAAGGAAACAAACAAACACGAGAAAATTTGTAGTACTTCTCAAAAACAAAAACAAAACAAAAAGAAAGAAACGAGCATTGTGAAGTGAGTGAGTGAGTCAGTCAAGAAACGCGTATTGAGTTCACAATCACAGTGGCCCATACACGCTTACGCTCACGGGCACGCCCTCCAACCCTCATTTCGCATTCTCCCGATACTCCAAACATGCATCCCATTTTGCGCCCTTTTAATTTCACAACGTAACCTCATCACTTGTAACAACTCATAATCCCTATTCTTAGGCTACCCAAAACTTTAACTCAACCGAAAATACACTTGACTCTAATAATTTTGTGTAAAGTAATTTCTGCTAATTCCTTTAGCTTAGTTCGATATATATAAATATATCAATACAAACAAATATGAGCCCAATACATACACATAGCTTATTCTAATAACTGATTTAATAGGCCAATACAGCCCAATACCCTCCTCAAGTTGGAGCGTGGGGATTAACCGTGCTCAACCACTACAAGGTAAAGTCACTTTAGAGTCGAAAGTTTTAGTAGCAAATCTTCAATATTGCGTAGCTAATTAGCTTAGAGACCGAATTTGCGACTAAATTTCATTAGTAGCTAAATGCCTTGTCGCTAATTTAGCTACTGAATTAGCGACCAAAATTAGCTACCAATTTAGCGACGAAAGCGTGGTAGCAAATTTTGAGACAATAATAGAGACGAAAATTTGAGTAGCTACATTAGCGACCACAAATGGTATAATAGCTAATTTAGGGACGAACTTAGAGATCGATTCAGTTGTAGCAAAATTAGTGACGCAATTTTTTGGTATCTAAAATGGCCACACAAAAAACAAGAAATACACATCATAACCCCAACTAGGGGCCCACCATACCACATGTAGAGCTACCCCTAGCTCACTAAACCACGCATGTATGTCCACGCACCACACCACCGCCTCTTTATGGTTCGACAAACACTTGACCAACATTCAAACCATTGGGCCACTTGAAGATTTATGTTTACTTTGACAATGAATGTATACTTAAGGGTAAAATTAATCATTAAAATGTGGATTGTAAGATATTTTTGTAATACTCCAATAATAATATAAATATATTAAAACAAAATAAAAAAAATATCATAAGAAATATAAAAAAAATACATGATAGTAACAACCGACAACTAAATTTAGCTACCAATTTATTTCCGTAGCTAAGAATTTAAATTTAGATACTAAAATTGCTACTCACCTGGTTTCGTTTCTACAATAACTACTACACTTATTTACGAATTTACTTTGGTCTCCTATATAAAAATTAAATACATCATTCGCAATTTTATGTCGATGTATATAGAGACGACTTTAGGTACTGACGTTTTTCCGTATCTAAAAACTTAAGTTAGATACCAAATTTGCTATCGACTTTATTTAGTCTCTATAATAGCGACGTAATTAGCTACCACTATATTTTGATCTCTAAAATTGAGACTAAATATATTTATGTCTCAAAAGTAGTAGCTAATTTATATATTTAGCGACTGAATTTTAGGCAGTTGCTAAATTAGTAGCTAAATTGCAATTCTCTTGTAGTGAACTTGCTAAGTAGATAACGGAACTGAGGAGCATCCAAAGCTTTAGTAAGGATATCTGCCAATTGAACTGTAGTTGGGACATATGTCGGCGCAATGAGTCCCTCTTGCAACGCGTCACGAACAAGGTGACAATCAATTTCTATGCGTGTTTCGTACGTTCATGAAAAATCGGGTTTTGGGCAATATGCAACGTCGCCTTATTATCACAATGAAGCGGTGTAGCCTCGTCTTGGGAGACACCGAGACTGAGAAGGAGACTCTTCAACCATTTCAACTCACAAGTAATGACCGCAATAACACATTAGCACGATATTCAGCTTCTGTAGAAGAGCGGGAGACAGTTGACTGTTTCTTGGTTTTCCACGAAATATAGGAGTCACCAAGAAAAACAAACCAACCAGTGACATAGCGCCGAGTTAGTGGACAAGAAGCATGATCAGAGTCACACCAACCCGACAAACGGAGCTTATTATCTGACCGCATATAAATTCCTTGTCCCGGTGTCCCTTTGAGATAACGAATCACACGCAATGCCGCATTCCAATGATCCTCTTGCGGTGCCTGCATAAATTGAGATAAAATATGTACAGCATAGGACAAATCAGGACGAGTCACGGCCAGGTACAGAAGCTTCCCAACCACATGACGGTAAACTTTCATGTCGGAAATAAATTCGCTCTCGGACCAAGCTAATCTGTGATTTTGTACCATGGGAGAGATCGCAGGTTTACACCCAAGTAAACGGAACTCAGAGATAATATCAAGTGTGTATTTAAGCTGATAGACAAAAATCCCATTATTATTTCACGTCACTTCGAGACCCAAAAAATATTTGAGAAGGCCAAGGTCCTTCATTTGAAAGCAAGAGTGAAGATACTCCTTACACCGAAGTAGCGCAGTATCATCGTTGGCAGAAATAATCAGGTCGTCAACATATACTAGAACGTTCAACTGAGCTATGCCATTATTGTAAGAAAATAAAGAATAGTCAGCATAAGATTGGACAACCCATACCGTTTCAAAGCGGCTGCAAGCTTTGCAAACCAGCAGCGAGAAGCTTGTTTAAGACCATATAAGGCCTTCTTAAGCCAACACACCGTGCCTGGCGTTGTCGGGTTAAATCCTGGCGGCAATTTCATATATACTTCTTTCGCAAGATCTCCGTGTAAGAATGCATTGTGTACATCCATTTGGTACAAGGACCAATTTTTGGAAGCAACTACAGCAAGGAATGTCCGAACAGTTGCCATCTTTACGACATGAGCAAAAGTCTCGTTGTAATCAACTCCCTCGGTCTGATGATTCCCAAATACGACAAGTCGAGCTTTAAGTCGCTCAATAGTAGAATCTGAGCTGTATTTAATTTTATAAAGCCACTTGCTCCCTAGCGCTTTCTTTCCGGGTGGGAGTGGTTCCATGAACCACGTGCCATTTTTCTTGAGGGCTTGCATTTCGGCTTCCATTGCCTTTCGCCACCCTTCATCTTGAACCGCTTCTTGAAAATTTCCCGTTCAGTGTGGCTAGTAATAGCTGCTAAGAATGCCCGATGATCGACGGAAAATTTCTCACAATTAATACCATTCATTATAGGATAGGATATACCTGAGGACGGTGCCGACTCGGTGATCGGAGAATATTCGGATGGACTATTACCGCTCAAAGTAGTACCAACAATGTAATCTTGGAGAGCCTTGGACGAAGTTTTCTCACGTCGACCACGACCTAACTCTTCGTCAGGTTGTTGATGTGCGGATACATGTTCTTCATTAACGGGCACATCATCAATAATGGGCTCAGTATCGACATCGCGAGCGGTTTCATTAGGCGGTGGAGACTTAGAGACAACCTCGAAATCATCGAAGTCAAGGACATCCTCCCTTGAGTCTCGAACCACAGGCACAGGAGAAACATCTGTCAAAGTCGGCTCAAGATACGGGAAGTTTTCCTCGTAAATTTAACATCAGGAGACACAAAGAAATCATCATTGTCCAAATCATTGAGGTACCAACCTTTGTTCCCGACAGGGTACCCTACAAAAATACATTTCCGCCTACGACTAGCAAATTTATCACCTTTAGCCCGATGATTATGGGCGTAGCATAGGGAACCAAATACACGGAGGGCGGTATAGGACGGGGGTGACCCAAATAATATTTCATACGGAGTTTACCCGTTAAGGACGATGGAGGGAGTTCTATTTATTAAATGAGCCGCAACAAGGATGCATTCTCCCCAAAATCGTATGGGGAGGCCCGAGTTGAATCGGAGAGCACGAGCGACGTTTAAAATATGTCGATGCTTGCGCTCGACCCGTCCATTTTGTTGTGGGGTCCCGACACACAAAGTTTGGAACAAAATTCCATTACGTCGGAAGAATAATTTTAGAGGATTAAACTCCGTGCTATTATCGCTACGAACAATTTTGAGGGACGAAGAAAATTGGGTTTTAATCATAGCAGCAAAATCCAAAAAAAACGATTGAACTTCTGTCTTATTATTTAATAAATAAACTCATACAGCCCGTGACTTATCGTCCACAATAGTAAGAAAATACCGAGCCCCACCACTAGCAGGAGGGTCATACGGACCCCAAAGGTCGCAATGAACCAACTCAAAAATACGACTAACAGTAATAGTACTAGTAGGAAAGGTGTCTCGAACTTGCTTAGCACGATGACAAACCTCACAAGGAAGGGATACCTGTTTATTTGAGCGACTAACAAACAGAAGTAAATTAATAATTTTCTCTGACGGATGACCCAACTGAGGATGCCAAAGGCTACTGGAAGAAGACGACTCGATAAGGCTGACAATCGCATCTGGGTAGGGACGATGCAGGTAATATAGTCCATCCAACCGGTCACCCGTGCCAATCACCGTTCTCGTTGACAGGTCCTGTATAGTACAAGTTTCTGAATTAGTAAGAAATTCACAATGAAGAGCATCACACAATTGCGAGGCCGATATCAAATTACACGTTAATTCTGGGACAAATAATACAGATTCAAGAATAAAATGAGATGTGAGAGGGATATGTCCAATAAGGTTCGCCTGAACTGTTTGGCCATCAGAAAGGTGTGGACATGACATAGGTCCACCCCGACGCGGCCACGCGCGGGTTTGGGGAGGCGAATGAATCTCCATGAGATGGTCAAATGGAAATTTAAATCGAAGTCGGAGTCGCCACCGAATTTTATGGTTATTCGGAACCATTCGAGCCCACTCTATGTCGTAGTGGGCCGTGTACAAAATACGGCCCATTTCCGATGTCAGAGTTTATTGGGCTCGTCCCTTTGCATATCGATATAGATGTCGACTTGAGCGGTTAATCGTATATTGAATGACTCTCGTTGCCAATGGTTTCGGACATCCGGAAACCACGGTTCTGAGTAAGGGGTGAGGGTACGTGTTGGGAAGTTCACTAAGAACACCCAACCCCGCCCGCACATTAGCGGCCTCTACTAGGATATCGAATGACGTTTTAATGCGCGCGTTAGTTGAACGATGAATGATATGCAAACATTGTTTTCCTAAACATGTGAGGAATTGAATGGGTTGCTAAGTTGTTTCATGCATGAAAAATTAATTAACGTCAAAGTTGAATTTAACATACGAGATTCGTTTTAGTATAATAAAACAAATTAAAAAAAGGATGAATTTGCTACAAGAGATGAACAAACGAGTTAGTATCGATTTGTAAAATAATATAGCAAATAAAATAGACGAGATCGAGAAAATACCGAAATCAAAATCTGAAAAATATTGTTGAAAAGAACGTTGTTTTGTATAAAAAAACGAAGTTCGAAAAATAATAAAAAAGACGGAAAAAGGCCCCGCAGCAAACAGCCGGCCGCGCGGCTCGCCCGGGACACCGGCGGGTCGCGTGGTGGCCTGTTTCGGTGCCGGTTTTCGGAAAACTCGATGTTATTATTAAATCGCGTATGAATATTGCATGATTTGTACTCGAATTAATATTTTCGATATTCGTTATATTCGATAGTTGACTACGAAATCAGTATCAAATACTTGGAATAGTTTTAGAAAAAATGTAAATTGTAGAAATCGTTTCGAAGAATAAATAATAAAACGAACGAAAAAAGTTGAAAAAGAGAGCTCGGATTTCAGACTCGTACGCGAGTCGCCTGTGAGGGGCGCGACTCGCGTGCGGGTCTGTCCCGTTTTTGCTCGTTATTCGAAAATTGTTATTTTTGATAAATCGCGTACAAAATATGAATTAATTTGTATTCGATTTATGTTTTCGATATTCGTCGTATCCGATATTCGATTATGAGATCGATATCGGATATTTAGAATAAAAAAAAAGGTTTTGTAAAATAGTTTGTTTTGAACGAGAAAAGAAAAGAACTTTGAACGAAGAAAAAGATGTAACGATTTTTAGTATCGTCGAAATCTTTATATAATTCTTTTCGATACGATATTCGATTATAGAAAAATCGATATCGTATGTTTAAGAATATTCGTTATGAAAATAGTTTTTCGTTAATAACGATATTAGAAAAAGAAAAAAAAATGACTCTTGACCCGTAAAAAGACACGACGGACGGAGAGGAGAAGAGGAGAGAAAGGAAGAAATCGGGTTTGGTACACCCTCAACCTACATGCTTTTGTTGACTCGGATCGGGGCTCGTCGGAATGTGGCTAGGCACGGGAGCGTCGAGGCAACGTCGGTTGGGTTAGGGTGGTATGGTTAGGACGGGTGAAGGGTGTCGGGTTTCGGACCGGTTTCCTTCGGGTTTTGGATGTATTATCGGTTTCTCGATGCTAAAATAACTATGTGTGTGTGTCGGAGGTCGTGTGTGTGTTCCTAATTAATTGGTGTCGATAATTTCTGTGTAATTAATTGTTGATAAAAATCGTCTTTTTTGTTGTATGAAAAATTGTTGTTTCTTATGTTGGATGCAAGGGGCTATTTATAGGGAGTTCCCGACCTTGGTTTAGGAGAGTTTGACTACCGCTTAGGATAGGAAACGTAGGAATCTGAGGGAAATAAGAATTCCGCTTTCTTGTGAAGGAAGAAAGGCATCTCGGCTGATTTGCTACTGTTTTGGCCGAGTGTTTTACACTCGGTCAGGTGCTCGAATCGGTTTTTGAATAGGATTCCTGTTTGAGCTAGAATTACCGCTTGGGTAAGAAGCTGAGAAGAACGAGAATTCCGTTTTCTTGTGAGAGAAGAAAAGAGGAAAACCGGCTGACTTGTGTATTACTCGGCCGAGTATTTGCACTCGGTTGAGTGTCTGAGTCGGTTCTCGGATAGGATTCCTACTCGAGATCGAATTCTACCTTAAACGAATTTGTTTAGTATTTTGTGAAGCTGATTTTTTGTAGAGTTGGAGTCCGATCAGGACGCGTGAGACATCACGGTCGGTCCACAAGTCTCGGGAAATATCTTTGACCGAGTTTTGACTCGGTCGCTAAAAGACGGTTTTACCCCTGGTGTCAGATTCGACCCAAATTAGTGTTATTTGACTCGAAACGACCCACTGGGCCTGAATTTGAGGTTAGTTTTGTGAGATTTGTACTCCTTAAAAAGCCCAAGCTAAATATCCATGATTTCGAGCCCATTTCCGAGTACGTTAAAGCACGTTAGCGTCCGATCATCATCGGGTGTTTGTCGGAAACTGCTATAGACACCTGGCGGTCAAAATGTGGGTGTCTACAGAGCCCCCACTCTGAGTGAGGCTTGTACAGGGCGAAAGTCAGAGTAGCTACCATGTCAATCAAGGATTAAAACCCGGTAGCTTCCGGTCGGGTCGTTTAAGGTCCATTAGACCTGCGTGAAGGGCCCGCCGGCCATGGATTAGAAATGTACCTGAACTGATGATAACTCCGTGGGGAATTTGAACTCGTCGCATAAGACTTAAAATGGGCCTGTATGTGGGCTCATCTTGTTAAATGTCGTTGGGGAGTTATGCAAATTGCGCTGTCGTGATTTGTACCAGTATAAGTTACATAAAATTTTGCATGCAACACGTAGGCGAAACAAATATGACTCGCGCTGGGGAATAAAAATGATTTTTGCTGCATTTCGAAATCGAAGTCCTGAAAGCAACTCACGTGCTAGGAAATAGGTTTCCAAAATTGAAAGAGGTGGAGAAGAAATTTGCAGTTTAAATAGACTGAAATTTGACCTTGTCGAAAAGGGTTTTTTTTCAAATGGCTAAGTTTTTGCAAATTTTAAAATGAGAATTTGAAAAGAGAGGTCTATCGGCAGACTCGACTCTGGACGCGACAGGACGAGTTGACAGACACGACTTAGACTCTCTAAGGGTTGGACCGTGACTTGGTAAGGAGGTGGGCCACCTAAGATGACAAGACTCTTAAGTTGCGCTATTCCGTAGCCTAGGCGAGTGGCAACACGGTCGAACATCGAAATGGGATAGATATGCTATACGGGGTTGCAATAGTCTGTAATGAGACTGCTGTAGTCTAGTGTTCTCTTGGATTTTTGATTTTAGGGTACATTTCCAAAGTGGGTATTGCCTCGAGTCCTGACAGATTCTTGTCTTCGACTGAGCCGAGTATTAGGACACACTACAGAAAGGAGGCTAGATTTTTTTGAATTTATCTGGATTTTGTGAGTGGATGGAGATCTTCTGGCTAAAAGAGCCCCCAGGACGACAAAGCTAGCTGTTGAGAACATGACGGTGTCGTGACCGAAATGATGGTGCGTTTTGAATGTGTGTCAATGTGGGTGGTTGTGCCTCTGTTGAAAGGCTGCCTACGCATTCACATGTGGTGAAATCAAACCAAGCCGTAGTTCGGTGGATTATGGTGCCTAGTTTATTAGGGCTTTGTGTATAACTAGCCATAGTAATGGTGTAGGCTAAGTGCATTCCCAGTGATGTCTTGATCAAAGGGCTAGAATGGTTAGGATATTGATCCTGTGACTGTGAGCGTTCTCCGGGATAACCCCAGAGGTGGTGTGAACCATTTGGGCATGTTCTATGCCGACCGCAAGTTGAGTTCCCGTGCTCGAGGTTAGTAAGTGGTTTGAATGAGAAGAATTGGGAAGGGATTTTAACGAGTTCTGCTCTCGGGGATTTTAATGAGTTCTGTTCTCAGGGATTTGATGAGTTTTGCTCTCGGGGATTTTAACGAGTTTTGCTCTCGGGGATTTGATGAGTTTTGCTCTCGGGGATTTGATGAGTTTTGCTCTCAGGGGATTTGACGAGTTTTGCTCTCGGGGGGATTTGACGAGTTTTGCTCTCGGGGGATTTGACGAGTTTTGCTCTCGAGACTTTGTATGGTTATGTAAAGGGGAAGTCGAGTAGAATGGCTCGAACTTTGATCGAGATAAGTTTTGATAATGCGAGATCTGATTTCCATGTCTGGCCCTAATGGTTAGGGGTATCCTATGGAGCTTGAATCCTCAAAATTCCGGGCTGTCTCTGGCCTGGGTCTCGGGAAGGTCTTGAGGGTTGTAATGTGGGAAGGCTAAATGTGGTGTTAGCTGACCAGCTTGATTGTCTCTCCCTTATTGGATGGTATGAGTATTGATAATTTTGAATTGATCGTTTTCACTACGGTCATGGTTTTTTGAATATTTTTTGGTTGACCTCTTAGCCCCGGTCTCGGGATTCTTCATTTGGATTGACCGCTTAACCTCGGTCATGGGTGCCTCTTTTTTTTTGATATGACCTGCTTTTTTGTTTTGGCCTTTTGCTTTTTCTTGTATTGGACTTTTGATTTTTTTTTTGTCCAGTTTTTTCCCTTTTTTTTGTTGGTCAGACTAACACCTAAGGTAGGGATCGGTTAGCCTTATTGGATGGGTGTTTTATTGTGGGAAATGGGCTTGCCTCCCGTCTTTAACCCAAACTAGGAGATTACCTAGATTTGTCATAGGATTCGATACCGCTCCTGCTAAGGGTAGTTATGTGGCTTTCTATACCAGACATGGAACAAGTAAAGGAAAACACGGGTCTCATTTCCTGCAGTCATTATAGATGTGCCTATAATAGTCACGTGCGTGTGCTCACAGTGTATGATGGTGTTCATCATGTTCTCGGAAACACATAAGGAAAGTATATATGAGAAATAGAAAAAGCTGATTTTATTGAATTTTGAAAAAGAGGACAGAATACAATTGACTCTGACTCTGACTTTGAAATTGAAATAAATAATATATCCTAGACTCGGACTCAGACTTGGACTTAAATCAAATCCGGACTCTTGGATGCATAAGAGGTAGATTGGATGCTTTGGTCATCGGGCCCTGTATAGTCCATGAGGGGCTTTGCAAGTGACAAAGTTTTCAAAACGGGAGTTTTCCCGGCATCGAGGAAGTCTTGAATGAGGTGTTTCAGTTTCCAGCACCGTTCTGTATCGTGTCCCCTCCCTCTGTGGAATTTGCAGTAATGCTCGTCGTTCCATGCTTTGGAGCGTTTTTCCAAAGGTGGGTCGGCTGTTGGGCCTATAGGTAGTATTAGGCCCTTCGGAACCAACCTCTGGAAAGCGACGGTGTAGGACATATCCAAGTGGGTAAATGTCCTTTCTTTTGACTGGTTCTTGATTTTTGGAGAGGTGACTTGAGGGTTACTTCTCTCGGTCTTGCCACCTTGAGGGTATCAGACAGTTTCGTATGAGTGTTCACCTTTCAAATGGCTCAGTTGGGTGATAGGCTGTCTTACCCGCTCTAGTTGTGTTAGACGGGCTCTGGTTCTTATAAGGTCTTCTTCGATGATGGTTACCCTGGAACTTAGGTTATCTAGGGCAGTATTGATTTTCGAAAAGATATTGTTAATGGAGCAAGATAGCATAAGCATACTCCCTTGGATATCCCCTTTCTCGACGGCGCGGGATTTGTTATGGTTTGGTAGTGTCTCGTTCATAGGGTCCCTGATCGGAAGAAACGACAGGTGTTAGAACTCGCCTAAACTCGGTTTTGCGCAAATGCAAGAGAGAGAGTCAAACTAGGTACGGCCCGGGGGCGGGAATGACTAAGATTCTATGACCGGGCTATTTAAATGTTAATCCAGACAAAGTAATTAACGATTGTGACCTAGACTCGACCACGAGACTCGAGCTGTACAAGGATAAGTCCAAAAATGGGGCGATCGTGCCGCGTGGTTGGACCAACCGTGGTGACCTAACCCTAGGTGACCCGAGTATTCGTAGCGCGGGTACGACTCGAAGAAGGCATCATAAGGACGCCGGTGTAGGATGAACGTAGGGTACTCTCTAGGGCAATCGTGGCTGACTGCTCGGGTGGAGGACAGCCCCCTGAGTAAGGCTAGAGACTCAGATGGTGTGACATCTAAGTGACTCGAAAGTGGGATACGTGAGACAACATGTGTAAGACATGACCCTTAGAGCGAGCAACCGTGATTGATCGCTCTGCTGAAGGGTAGCCCCCGAGTGGGGAAAAGCCTGAAAAGGAAATGACTCGGATAGGACACCTAGACGGGTGACTTGTAAAAGGTGGGTCTCCCTTAGGATCCAGCTGTGTGGGCTGGGCCCTGTTTGAAAGGAGGTTTACGTGAGACATTCCTCAGACTTTGGACTCGATAATTGTGTAGACGGAGTTTGCCTCAGTCAAATAAGGCGGACTGGGATAGGGAGGAAACTCGTGATATAAGATCGACGGAGTTTCGACGCTAAAGACTTTGACGACTTATGACACGACCCGACACTGCTAAATACGAGAAGTCCTAAGAAGAGGAAGGTTTTGAAAAAGGGATTTTTTTTTGGAAAATCCGAGAAGTCTCGGTGGATGGCCCAATTTTTCGAAAAAACGGAAAAGTGCATCGGGCCATAATTTTGAAAGTTCGAAAAAAAAATCGAGTTTTGAAATGGGCAGAATACCGGCTGGAAAATAGGCTACTTTGAGTCAAATCGTAAATCCTAATTTCGGTAGCATTCCGGGGTTTTGAAAAGTTGAATATTTGGAATTTTGAAACTTGAGTATCGAAAAAAGGAATTTCCGACAATTTGAAAATTGAAGATGAGATCCCGAAGATTTGAAAATCGAAAAACGGCACCTCGAAGATTTGAAAATTAAAAATGGCATCTCGAAGATTTTAAAAAATCGAAACTAGTATCTCGAAAATTTTGAAAATCGAAACTGGCATCTCGAACATTTTAAAATCGAAATTGAATTTTGAAAATTCAAAAATCGAATGGTGGATCGGAAATTCGAATTTTGAAATGGGCGGCATGCCGGCTAGAAAATAAGCTTGTTTTGAGTCAAATCTTAAGTCTAAATTTCGGCAGCTTTCCGATTTTTTAAAATTTGAATATTTTCAAAAAGATGCATTTTTGGAATTTCGGAATTTTGAATATCGAAGATGAATTTCCGAAAATTTGAAAATCGAAAACAGGTTCCCGTCTTTTAAAATCGGCGAAAATGTCATCGGGCTTGAATTTTTTGAAAAGTCAGAATTTTTGAATTTTTGAAAGCCCGAAGAGAAATTCGGGGGATGGCCCGATTTTTTTTTTTTTTGAAAGAAAAAAAACGGAAATCGAACCGGGCGACGGTTTTGCAAATTCAAAAATAGTTTCGAGTTTTAAATTGGGCATAATACCGGCTAGAAAAAGGGCTATTTTGAGTAAAATCGTAAGTCCTAAATTCGGTATATGTCCGGGTTTTGAAATTGGATATTTTGAAAAGGATGCAAATTTTTGAAAATGTCGATTTTGAAAAAGATGATGTGGATCAAGTAGCACGTAGTCATGGAAACAGTATAATGACGCCATGTATGCTCTTAAGCTAAGTCTCGGTCAGTCTATAAGGGTCTATACCAGTGTACATAGCCTATCGAGAATCGGGGCGGACTCCCTAACTCGAGTTGAGATTAGGACATGCCGTAAAACCCATACGAATCGGCTAATGGACACCTTTGACATAACCAATTTGGACTATATCAATGGTATAGTGGGACGTCGGTCACCAGTACCGGCCCGGGAAAAAATGGGGTTATGCATGAACCGTAAAACTAAAGCGCGCATTGTACTAGTCAAACGATTTCTATTCGAGTCTCACCCTGAGGATACCGAAGGTTATTAACTCATCAGTAAATCCCCAGCGGAGTCGCCAAATTGTGGACATGACATAGGTCCACCCCGACGCGGCCACGCGCGGGTTTGGGGAGGCGAATGAATCTCCATGAGATGCTCAAATGGAAATTTAAATCGAAGTTGGAGTCGCCACCGAATTTTATGGTTATTCGGAACCGTTCGAGCCCACTCTATGTCGTAGTGGGCCGTGTACAAAATACGGCCCATTTCCGATGTCAGAGTTTATTGGGCTCGTCCCTTTGCATATCGATATAGATGTCGACTTGAGCGGTTAATCGTATATTGAATGACTCTCGTTGCCAATGGTTTCGGACATCCGGAAACCACGGTTCTGAGTAAGGGGTGAGGGTACGTGTTGGGAAGTTCACTAAGAACACCCAACCCCGCCCGCACATTAGCGGCCTCTACTAGGATATCGAATGACGTTTTAATGCGCGCGTTAGTTGAACGATGAATGATATGCAAACATTGTTTTCCTAAACATGTGAGGAATTGAATGGGTTGCTAAGTTGTTTAATGCATGAAAAATTAATTAACGTCAAAGTTGAATTTAACATACGAGATTCGTTTTAGTATAATAAAACAAATAAAAAAAAGGATGAATTTGCTACAAGAGATGAACAAACGAGTTAGTATCGATTTGTAAAATAATATAGCAAATAAAATAGACGAGATCGAGAAAATATCGAAATCAAAATCTGAAAAATATTGTTGAAAAGAACGTTGTTTTGTATAAAAAACGAAGTTCGAAAAATAATAAAAAAGACGGAAAAAGGCCCCGCGGCAAACAGCCGGCCGCGCGGCTCGCCCGGGACACCGGCGGGTCGCGTGGTGGCCTGTTTCGGTGCCGGTTTTCGGAAAACTCGATGTTATTATTAAATCGCGTATGAATATTGCATGATTCGTACTCGAATTAATATTTTCGATATTCGTTATATTCGATAGTTGACTACGAAATCAGTATCAAATACTTGGAATAGTTTTAGAAAAGATGTAAATTGTAGAAATCGTTTCGAAGAATAAATAATAAAACGAACGAAAAAAGTTGAAAAAGAGAGCTCGGATTTCAGACTCGTACGCGAGTCGCCTGTGAGGGTCGCGACTCGCGTGCGGGTCTGTCCCGTTTTCGCTCGTTATTCGAAAATTGTTATTTTTGATAAATCGCGTACAAAATATGAATTAATTTGTATTCGATTTATGTTTTCGATATTCGTCGTATCCGATATTCGATTATGAGATCGATATCGGATATTTAGAATAAAAAAAAGGTTTTGTAAAATAGTTTGTTTTGAACGAGAAAAGAAAAGAACTTTGAATGAAGAAAAAGATGTAACGATTTTTAGTATCGTCGAAATCTTAATATAATTCTTTTCGATACGATATTCGATTATAGAAAAATCGATATCGTATGTTTAAGAATATTCGTTATGAAAATAATTTTTCGTTAATAACGATATTAGAAAAAGAAAAAAAAACGACTCTTGACCCGTAAAAAGACACGACGGACGGAGAGGAGAAGAGGAGAGAAAGGAAGAAATCGGGTTTGGTACACCCTCAACCTACATGCTTTTGTTGACTCGGATCGGGGCTCGTCGGAATGTGGCTAGGCACGGGAGCGTCGAGGCAACGTCGGTTGGGTTAGGGTGGTATGGTTAGGACGGGTGAAGGGTGTCGGGTTTCGGACCGGTTTCCTTCGGGTTTTGGACGTATTATCGGTTTCTCGATGCTAAAATAACTATGTGTACGTGTCGGAGGTCGTGTGTGTGTTCCTATTTAATTGGTGTCGATAATTTCTGTGTAATTAATTGTTGATAAAAATTGTCTTTTTTGTTGTATGAAAAATTGTTGTTTCTTATGTTGGATGCAAGGGGCTATTTATAGGGAGTTCCCGACCTTGGCTTAGGAGAGTTTGACTACCGCTTAGGATAGGAAACGTAGGAATCTGAGGGAAATAAGAATTCCGCTTTCTTGTGAAGGAAGAAAGGCATCTCGGCTGATTTGCTACTGTTTTGGCCGAGTGTTTTACACTCGGTCAGGTGCTCGAATCGGTTTTTGAATAGGATTCCTGTTTGAGCTAGAATTACCGCTTGGGTAAGAAGCTGAGAAGAACGAGAATTCCGTTTTCTTGTGAGAGAAGAAAAGAGGAAAACCGGCTGACTTGTGTATTACTCGGCCAAGTATTTGCACTCGGTTGAGTGTCTGAGTCGGTTCTCGGATAGGATTCCTACTCGAGATCGAATTCTACCTAAAACGAATTTGTTTAGTATTTTGTGAAGCTGATTTTTTGTAGAGTTGGAGTCCGATCAGGATGCGTGAGACATCACGGTCGGTCCACAAGTCTCGGGAAATATCTTTGACCGAGTTTTGACTCGGTCGCTAAAAGACGGTTTTACCCCTGGTGTCAGATTCGACCCAAATTAGTGTTATTTGACTCGAAACGACCCACTGGGCCTGAATTTGAGGTTAGTTTTGTGAGATTTGTACTCCTTAAAAAGCCCAAGCTAAATATCCATGATTTCGAGCCCATTTCTGAGTACGTTAAAGCACGTTAGCGTCCGATCATCATCGGGTGTTTGTCGGAAACTGCTATAGACACCTGGCGGTCAAAATGTGGGTGTCTACAGAAGGCGAATTGTACGGGGATTAGTAACACGGACATCAACGAGACATTCAAGATCTCCCGTCACGTGATGGGAGCATCTCGTATTGAGTATTCACTTACCAGAGAATCGGGATGGTGGAGTGCTAAAAACCGTGAGATGCCCACTGTGTTCTTCTTGGGCAGGAACATTAGTGACCGAATTTGCGCGCGGATTGGACGTCGACCCATAAGATCCCTGTTTCATCCCACCATTATTTCGGCCAGTGTTTCCGGACCGTTTTTCCCGCTTTAGGTCGTACCACCAGTGCGGTATCTCATCCATCAACTCAAAACACATCGAAATATCATGTCCCGATTTCTTACAGTGAGCACAAAACAGGGAGCGTTTCTCCTCTGTAAGAAACTGTCCCGATCAAGATAATGGAGCACGGGAAGATTGTCGTGGAGCATGTCGGAGCACGAAACCGACATTTTCTGTTCCCGATTCCTTAGTCTTGTCTATCCCCTGCACTCGTTCTTCTTGAGATATTGTCTGGAACGCACAACTCATTGATGGTAATGGCTCTTGTGCAAGAAGGACGGAACGTATCGACCCATATTCGACGGGAAGCAATCCAAGCAAGAATTGGTGTAATCGATCTGCATCACGTCGTGTCGAGTGTTGTTTACCGACACCACACTCACACTTACCACACGAGCAGGCTATAAGCGGTTCATGTTTATCAAGTTCATCCCAGAGCGTGCTCAATTTCCCATAATACACGGCCACAAACATCAACTTTTCTTGGCGGCATTCAGTCAGTGCCGCTTTTACCTGTTGTATTCGAGATCCGTCAACAAGACTAAACCTTTCTTTCAAATCACCCCAAAGAATTTTCGGATTTTCATAGTTTGGGATTAAAGGTTTTACCTCTTCATCAATGGAGGTGGTAAGCCATGACATGAGCATGCATTGAATGGTGTCCCAACCGTCTTGTGTACATGGTGATGACGGTCCTTTGATCGTTCCGTCGAGAAACTCGTATTTCCGTCTAGCACGCAGAGAAACACGGATTCCATGAGCCCAAGCTTCATAATTATTCAATTTCAGTTTTATTTATCGAAGATATACAATCTCCAGGACGATCGTGAGGGCCGAGATAAAAAGGCGACTTCGCCTCGATTTTAGCCGGCGAAGTTGATTTCTCGCCATCGACCATGGTGGCTGGAAGACGGAGATGATTAGGGTTTTGTTATTTGTGAAGGCTCTGATACCATAATAATTTTGTGTAACGTAATTTCTGCTTATTCTTTTAGCTTAGTTCGATATATATAAATATATCAATACAAACAGATATGAGCCCAATACATACCTATAGCATATTTTAATAACTAATAGGCCAATACAGCCCAATAAACTCCGAGATAAATTGTATGGAATACTTTATAATAAGCGGGTTAAAGTTCTAATTAATTGGAGCGGATCGGACACAAATCAAAATAAAGAAGAGAAACTAAATTATATTTCGTTCTCGAATATCATTTATTGATTAATTTTAGAATTTGGAGACTTTCTGTTTTAGGACATAATTTTAACTTTGTTTCCTATTTTTCATACATCAGTAGCTACCGATCGATACTTCGAATAGAAATGGGATATTATTGGATGTGTTATATGAATATGTTAACATATACGGAGTAACTACTTATATGTTAAGACGAAGTCAACATACTCACTCTGATCATAACTAATTGTTTCATTTCATGAATATATGCACTTAATTAGTAACTCTCATCATTACGAGTTTTTTTACTACAAAGTATTAGTAGATCTTCTATGAGACCGTTATACAATACTCCGTAATTTTATAATAATATAGATAACCATAAATTAGTAATCACCTCTTAGGTAAAACATCTTACGGTGAAATTAACGTGATAAAGAAGACTTTGTTTTTACTCCATATTAAGCAACAAGAGAAAGAGAACATGAGAGGTAAGTGGGGGTTGTCTTTTGGACAAAGCAGGACCTTTGAACTTGGTATCTAAAAAAGAATGCATCGACATACACCTTTGTACACTGTACAGTAGTCATAGTTTGTATTTGTACTGACGAATTAAATAATCAGAAAACGGAGCTTCAAACAACGCCGTAAAAGCAGCTCACAATCACAAGTCACAAACTTACAAAATCTGATGCAACTTATTTGTGTCAGAAATCAAAACTGCCTGACCTACTTTTGTTTATGTTCGTGTGCCTTTGTTTTTAGATCAACTAGTATCGGTAGTAGCCTAGTAGGACTCGAGTATTATTCTATTAATCCCTTATTATAAAATTGCACGCCTAGATTTCCGTAAATTCTTTTATATATATGACGAGTGTATCATATATTGTGTGACAGATTAAATATTTACCACAAGGATAAATAAAGTTGAATCATTTGCTAGTCCTTTAATTTTATTTTTATCTTTATCTCCTCGTATGGTTAATATTTGATCCGTATTTGCAACGGATATATTCGACATAAGGAAGACTTAGTATTATGTTTTGTTATAACTTTAATTTTTTTTTTCTATATTACGAAGGGAGTATATGATTTTCGTTCTTTTTTTTTTTTTTTCGTAAATTATTTAGTCAAACCTGCGATTATCTACCATTTTTTTCACTGCTAAAAGTATGAAAGTTTACTTCCTCAAAAAAAAAAGTATGAAAGTTTACATCAATTTTTTTTTGTCTTTTTATTATGGCAATATTTTGAGATCTAGTTTGACGTGACATATACTACAAGTAAATAATACATACAAAGTATGTCGAACGTCGAATGTCTCTTAAATAATCCGACGTTACTCGAACAATAGTCGAATGTTTTTAAATGTGTGTATTTGAAATCATGCCTACCTTCCGTAATTTTTAGTAATAACATTCAAATTCGCCCATTTCTAGTAATTTTTTGAAAAATGTGAAATATTTTGCTGATCATCTTAAAAAGGACACGTATAACATAAAATGACTGACATTTGTTTAAAAAACTCTAAATAGTTCAGTTTTAAGTATATATATCGAAGATTTCTACCTAACACAACGTTCATCGAAAGATAGTCGAACGTCTTTTAAATATATTTATTTTAAATCGTACGTACATTAAGTTACATCGAGACATTTCTATAATGCACAACTGTGCGAATTTGGAGATATTTAGTTTTGGAACCAAATCGGTCTGAAAAACGTGGATAATAAGTGATTTTTTGAAATCGGTCATTTTAAGTGATTTTTCGAAACATGTGAGATATATGGCTAGCCATCTAAATAGAACTCGTATCACATAAAATGACTGACGATCGTTTAAAAAACTCTAAATAATTCAGTTTCGAGTAATATATATCGAAGATCTCGCCCTAATCCGACGTAACTCAAAAGATAGTCGAACGTCTTTTAAATGTGTTTATTTGAATCCATACATACCTTTTGTTACATCGAGACATTTCTACAATATATGGAGTATTTACCGTGCGAATTTAAACACGTTTAATTTTGAGACCAAATCGGCCCAAAAAACATGGATAATAACCTTCAAATTCGCCTATTTCAGATGATTTTTTGAAAAATTTGAGATATTTTTCCGTCCTTTTAATTAAATAGAACACGTATAACATAAAATGGCTGACGGTCACTACAAGAAAACATACCAAGGGCGACCTCATCCGTGCGTCCAAAATAGTTGGTCGCCCACAGGGCGACTGAATATCGGTCGTGAAGCGAAGAGACCGAGTTGGAATAAAAAAACAAAAATAAATAGGCTTAGCGACCGATAGAAAAAAGGCGCGCATCCCTTCTCACTCTCATTTCTCATTTCTCATTTCTCATAATCGCTTTATTTCTCTAACATCTCTCTACCTCACCCTCACTCGCGCGCCCTTCTCCTCTTCATTTCCTCCCCATTTTCTTTCCCCTTTTATTGATTAAGGTTTTTCAGTTTATAATTAGTTTAAATAATTTCTTAATTTTTGTATTTATTGATTTTAATAAGTTAGTTATTTAGTTAGATCTTTGTAGTGTTTGTTTTTTATTATAGTTTTGTAGTTGTTGGAAGATGTAATACGGTTAGCTTGTTAATTGCCAATAGGTTTGCCCAATTTTTAATAGTTAGATTGTTAGTATAAAATTAGGGTTTAGGGTTTGAAAGTTGAATGAATTGGATTTTTTTAATGTGTTAGGAAATTGAAAGCAGAAATATGAATTATATAATTAGGTCAATTAGATATAAATATTACTTCGTACTAAGTTTAGGTGAATTGTAAATTTTTACTAAATATGTAAGTAGTTTATATTAGTAATTTAATTTAGTGAAAATAATGTGTATTTGGTTGTACAATTTTTTTTGGATAAAAAATGAAGGAATTTAAACGAAAATGGATCTACGAGGAAAGATTTGATAATAGAAGACGCTCCACTACACAATTTTTAAAGGGCAACCCGAGTATGCATGCATTGGATGATAGAGTTAGGTGTCCTTGTGTTAAATGTAAAAACCTTATCATTTTTGGAGATCATTATGATTAAGGAACATGTTATCTCAAATGTGTTTTCGCCAAATTATTATCGTTGGATTTGTCGTGGTGAGACATCTCCGGTTGAAGAATCTGATGAGTTCCAACAAAATGAGAGCGGGTTGAGAGAAATGATAGTTGATGTAGTGGAGTATAATGTGTAATGACAAGGACATGTATACTAATGATGATGACCAAGCAAACCCACAAGAGCCAAACCCACGAACAAAAGCATTTTTTGACATGTTAAATGCTTCGGAAAAGCCGTTATATGGAGGGTGCATGCGATATGACATTGTTAGAAGTCGCATCTATGATAGTGACCTTAAATGTGAGTATAACCTACCCTTTAAGTGTATAGATGGTTTTGCTGCCTTACTTGAGAAGATCATCCCAAAAGATAACATCATGATCAAAACATTATACACTACCAAAAAAATAGTAAAAGGTCTACAACTTCCGCATCAAAAGATTGATACTTGTCCCGATGGATGTATGTTCTTTTGGAAGGACGATGCTCTACTTGAGAAATGTAAGACATATGGTAAGGCTAGATACAAAAGTATTGATGAGAATATTGTGTTTGAGGGGTAAAAAGGGAAAGAGTGCTGCGAGGGATAAGAAATCGATATCACTTAGTCGACTTTCTTACTTTCGCATTGCCCCTAGACTTCAAAAATTATATACAAGCAACCAAAAGCATTACCGAACAAATGAGGTGACATAAAGAAGAAACTCATGTAGAGGGAAAGATGTGTTATCCTAGTGACGGCGAGGAGTGGAAGCGCTTTGATAAAATTTACCCTAATTTTGCTAAGGAACCCCGCAATGTGCGGCTTGGGTTGTATACTAATATTGTAAGGAAATCTATATTTTTCTTTATATTTTAATTTTATGGATGAAAGATTACTTAATCATCAAATCATTGTATTTTAGGATTCATATGTGGAAGCCACATTTATCGATGAATCTATCGGTAAAGATCTGAACTAGATATGGTACGAGGTTGTCAATGGATACCGCAAGGGAGGGGTGTATGGTACGGGGAACGTTCACCCACTATACTTCACCCCACCAAATGCTCAAGGAGGCGGGTCGACCCAAAACGAGTACTCACCCTTTGCCATGGCTCAACTGAGGACAAAGATTGATGAAGAAAAGGCGGAACGTGCGGAGCTTGCATGCATGCTGAAAAAATCAGGTAAACCAATGAGGTAAAAAGGCAAATACTTGAAGAACTTGCCCGCCCGAGGAGCCTTCAAAAACATACCTGCAACTCTGGACCCTCTCCCCGATCCCCATACCCTAAAGACCCCTTCAATGGGGATGGGAGTGGTGCTGCTGCTAGCTTCCCTGTTGACCCCTTCAACTCTAGACACCTTATGAGCTTAATTACAATCCAATTCAATTAATTGGATTGGCCCATGAGTGAGGTTGGTCCGGCTCCGTTTATTTCTTTACTCTTTTTGTAAGTTTATGTAAAGAATGTCAAGAGACCTTCATCATTATTACTAATACTTTTGATTCCTACTCGTCTTAATCCGTATTTATTTCTTGAATCGATTTTAACTTGTCTCTTCTCAATAAATCCCGAATTGATACCTATAAAATAGAAACGAGACAAACCAGTACCAAATTCTACGAGAAATAACATTTATTACGATAATTATTACTAAGACGATAATTAACACTTAATATCGTATAATAACCTATAATGAGCTATAATATCAATTAAGCACACAAAATCGACCCGAATAAGTAAATAAACGTGGATAAAATAATCACTAAAATGCCGTTTATCAACGGTCATCGATTGTCGTCGGTTGTTTCCTGTTTTCTTGTAGTGGGTTTTTAAAAAAGCTCTATATAATTTAGTTTCGAATATATATATCGAAGCATTCGTCCTAATCCGAAGTTTCTCGAAATATAATCGAACGTCTTTTAAATGTGTTTATTTTAAATCAAAAGACATACACACCTTTTGTTGAATCGAGACATTTCTCCAATTTAAGTATGAAGTAGTTACGGTACAAATTTGAAGACATTTAACTTCGGGACCAAATCGGCCCAGAAAACGTGGATAATAACCTTCAGATATGTCCATTTCAGGTGATTTTTCGGAAAATGTGAGATATTTTCTTGGTCATCTAAATATGAGCCGTATAAAATAAAATGATTGACGATTGTTTAAAAAACTCAAAATAGTACAGTTTTGAATAAATATATCAAAAGTTTCGCCCTAATCCGACGTTACTCGAACAATAGTCGAACGTCTTTTAAATATGTTTATTTTAAAACATACGTACCTTCTGTTACATCAAGACATTTCTACAATATATAGAGTAATTACCGTGCGAATTTGGAAACGTTTAGTTTTGAGACAAAATCGGCGAAAAATATGGATAATAACCTTCAATCTCGCCCGTTACAGTTGATTTACTTTTAAAACGTCTTTCAAATGTGTTTATTTTAGATCATTCGTCTTAAGTTACATCGAGACATTTTTACAGCGTACGGAGTAGTTACTGTGCAAATTTGGAGACATTTAATTTTGGGACCAAATCGGCCCGAAAAACGTAGATAATAACCTTCAAATTCGTCCATTTCAGGTGATTTTTCGAAAAATATGAGATCTGTTGCTAGCCATGTAAATAGAGCACGTATAACATAAAATGACCGACGGTCGTTTAAAAAACCCTAAACAGTTGAGTTTCGAATATATATACCGAAGACGTCGCCATAATCCAACGTTACTCAAAAGATAGTCGAACGTCTTTTAAATGTGTTTATTTCAATACAAAGCATACGTGCCTTCTATTACATCGATACATTTCTACTATGTAGGAAGTATTTACCGTGCGAATTTGGAGACATTTAATTTCGGGACTAAATCGATCCGAAAACATGGATAATAACCTTCAAATTCGTCCGTTTCAGTTGATTTTTCAAAAAATGTGAGGTGTTTTTACGTACTTTTAAATAGGATCCGTATAACATAAAATGATTAACGGTTGTTTAAAAAACTCTAAATAATTCAAATTTGAATATATATCGAAGATTTCGCCTTAACCCGATACTCCTCGAAAGATAGTGAAACATATTTTAAATGTGTTTATTTGAAACCGTAAATATATTCCGTCATATCGGGGAGAGTAACAATTTAAAACCACATCCATCTCATTAGTCATTACTCACTGGTCAATGCGGATATGATTTTCATTCCTCTAGCAGCCCCACCACCCGCATAACCAACCCCAAGTAGTGAAGATCCGGTACGGTATTTGTCTATGTCCGCCCCACTTGGCACTTGCATCCCTAACTTACTTGCATATGCATATGGCATTGTCAATTGGTCAGGGATCCAAAATAACCTCAATTGAACCCTCGTCAAGTAGCACGATATAAAATACGGAGTAATTAATAAACCATGCAAAGTTGTCCGAATCTGAATGATCGGATTTGATAGGCTAACTCAATATCGGAACGTAACACATAATTTCATGAATATGATACGAATACTAAAAACTGATCCGAGCTAGACCTAACTTGATTGACCCACTTACTGCCTCAATATTGAACTTGATGTACGTCAAGTCCAACCCTGACCCACCTTATCTACTCATGCATAACGGTCAACATCCATGGTAATTGGTTATTGGTAATTGGTAACTATGGTAAGCATGCAGTCCATTTCCAATCCTTACGCAATGTTAAAAAATCGGGTTCCTCAAAACAGAGGACGCGAATTCATCAACTACTTTGAATTGTTGGTCGGTTTGACTGGGTTTTGGTTTACCACCTGTAAATTAACAACGTTACACGATGCATGTTGGCTAATCTGAACTACTTAAGTGTATCAATTCTCAGGGGGATGTGGAGTACGGTCAAAGCTCATAAAAGTCAAATCTATAACGATGGTGACCCTTAAAACTTATCTTCTTTATTTCATGAGTCACCGACCGGAATGTCAGCTCCACCATTGCCCGTCATTCAAATAACAGGTTCGTAGACCATACATCGACATGACACGATATCAAATATTAAGTCAATGAAAAGTGCAAAGAATGCCTTTCCTAATACTTATTTCCTCTATGAAACCGCGGCTTGGAAAAGAATTCACTCTGGAAAATCAGTTCACGAGAACTTGACAGTAAGAACTCTTACGTTCTGAGAGAGTTAGAGAGTACCTCAATCTATGAGTAAACACGTATGAAGCTGAACGGAGTAAAGGGAATAAACGAAGGCATCCTCGTATAAGTTATCAGACATGAGTTATAGGAGTAATAAGTCAGAAATTTGAGGAAGAAGCCAAACATAGATCAATGAAACACAATCGAAAAACGCGATGAAACCCGTTAACAGTCATTCTATAATAAACAGAAGTTTACACACGATAGATAAAATACACAACTTGCATTTTACACCACAACATAACTGCGACTGTGCGCTCAGATCCTCTTTCAAAGGATCATCTCAGGATCACGATTCAGGTGAGAACCGAGTACAGCGCGCACAAGATAACATCGAAACTCAAAATGAGTGCGAGGGCACAGGCATCAACCTCCAAAAAACAATGCCCACGGCATCACTTCTACTGTCCACATTAACAGGCTACAACTACTATGTCCAACGGCTCGACGAGGCCCATTTCTAATAGATGGCCTCCGAGTATCCCATGCAACGACTTCGGTTGAACTCCAAGACACTACCGTATGTCCGATCAGCAACCCCGACAAACAAAGCTTCCGTGTCGGGACTGAAGGAAATCCCAGCAATCTCACCAAAGAGGTCGATTTCCTGCTCCTTCGCATACCCGGACTGGGTATCGAAGATGTGGACAAAGTCGGCTGGCTCCGCCATGGCCAGAAACCGTCCATCTGAGGTGAATTTGAGAGCCCTAATGGCTCCCATTCTGCCCTTGAGAGTTTCCAGGGACTGAGACGTGTTTCGGATGTCCCAAAGCCTACATGTAGTGTCTTGATTTCCGGTGGCTAGGATACGACCATCGGGGTGCCAAGCTGAAGCAAAGGAGTAATCCAAGTGACCTCTCAGGGTGCTGATCACTTTACCTGAGTTGGAATCAGAAACCAAGCACTCTGCACTGTCTCCAAGGACCGCCATTAATTTGCCATCGGGACTTGTTGAGATGTTCTAACAATCGAAACAAACAAGATAACTTTTAGAATCACATAAAAAACTAGATGAAAGATAACTTTGGCTAATAAGTCATGAAATGGGTTTGAAAGCATCAGTCTAATACTCACATTGACAGACCAAGGGAAGCAGAAGCGATTAAGGCAGATGAAATTTGTGGCACTGAAAACTCTAACTTGAGCATCATTGTTGGCAGCTATCACCCTCTTTGAACCGGATGAACTTTCGGCTATGTCAACTGCATTGGTCATGGCATCCTCGTCTGTCGTCAATTTTGTGCAAAACGCAACCTCTGGCTTATTCAAGTGCTGAGATAAGACACATTTAAACAGCATGTAAGCGTATTTCCTAGTTCCTAATACTCCCATGATCCGACACTTGTATCTTCTAGTTTGAAAGTACTATGTTTCAAATTCTGAAACATTTATAATACGAGTAATAAACATCAATAGTTCACTATTTCAGTCTTGTACTATAATGTTCTGTTAAGATTTCTATGAAAAATAGTCTTGTACTATAATGTTCTGTTAAGATTTCTATGAAAAATTTTAGAACCTCTTAACCCTACAAAATCAACAGAGTCAGAGAAATGGGAGTACCAGAGAATCATGGATTCTTACCTTGCAGATGAGCTCACCATGGAAACCGCCGGCAACCAAAAGATTATCTTTGACACACATGGTACTGATCTGTACCCTAGATAAAGGCAGAGGAAGTGCACGGGCGAATTCCTGCAGGGCATCAGAATAGAATTGTCATAAAGGAGTCAGAAAAGGGAAGCATCTTTGGAAGGGGTGGGAATTCAGGACTCACTGCAGTAGGCACAATTGGCTTTGCCGCATTAAGCACCTCTGTGGTACTCCTACGCAATGCGGACCAATGCATAACTGAATAGTTCTGCAAGAGATACACATCATGCTTGGACGTCGCCCAAAGAAGGTTCCGCAGCTGTAAATATAAAGCAAATTGCAAGGGAGTTAATATCATGAACAAAGTTCTCAATCTTAAATTTTTGAAAGACAGGCAGAACCAAGACTAAAACCCTGCAACGAAGCACGTTTTTCTCTCTTCTATCAATCTATCTAGTTGTTAGTAGTGATGTACTAAGGAATACCTGCTGTAATTGTTTCCATTTTCACTATGTAGTTTTTGATCTAGATTAGTCTAATTTCCACACTATAATTAGTAGCAACAACACACTATCGTTTGATCTACGCATCAACCCAAGTGATGATGCAATATATAATGATACAAGACAAAGTCAGCTTGATCCAAGCAGTCATGTAGGCAAACCATTCGTCCTCAAGCCAAAAATATAAGACCTAGCTGAACATTGACAAGATATGCCCATGAAAGGTAAGGTATCTTAATTTAATCAACAAATAAGTGAGCTCTTCTAATCTAATTTGAATTAATAATGTACGGGTGCACCTAGCTAATCCTGCTAAACAATTAAACATCCAGCAAGCAACTGTCCCACAAGAAATCAAAGGAGTGCTACCTAATCAAATAGAAACCACAAAGATACATACGTTAGATGTCACAAAAATATATTAGACTGAAAACAAAATCGTCCCAAAGTGCACAATCAGCAAGGTATTAGGAGTTTAGGACCAATGCCTTTGCAACGATAACTGAAGAGAAGGTGCAACATCCAAAAACAAAACAAAGAAATCAGTGTCCTGTTGTCAGTTATAGGAAATTCAGAGACGTCTTTAAATGTTCAGAAATATATTTTCCTATCATACCATATAGAAATGTATCCATTGAGCGCCGGCTGCTCATAACACTTCCATCCTGCTAAAGAGAGGTGAAATTCTACTGCCACAAGGGTTAAAGCAATTTATACTTTATAGCACAACAAATGGTGAAGTTGCAAACAAAGCTGATGCATTGATGAGTAGAAGCATGTCACCATTGATAAGTAGAAGCATGTCACCATGAGTAGCAACCACAAACAATAAATATGCTAGTATCATAATGTTTAACTTCAATAGCAAGAAACAGGTCTAGTCGCCTATTACATTCTCGGTAATGCAGACGGGCTGACCTGGACACCATGACAGATCAACCCAGAACCTTTAAAAGTAACACAATTTGACAGCTCATCTCATATTACAGTTGCTCAGCTCAGAAATTAACCCAACACAAATAGCATAATGTAAATCTCAAGGAAATTAGTCTGTACATATGTACGAACTGATTAGAGACCCCAACCACCAAAATTTGCATTGAAACAGTTTCATGCTGTGACTGGCACGATAGAGCAAACTATTAGCTATTATAGCTACTTTAAATGCTGAATGACTAAACATGTACATGAGATATTGTGAGTTTGAAACAAGCACTGAGGGTTTGTGACTGCCTAACTAGCATGCAATGTAATTTTGATGCTAAAGACACAAGATTTATATACAGACTTAATGCAGTAAAGCACAATTCTTTACAGAAAACACATTTCACACTATACCTCACATGACATCTTTTAGTTTGATTAAGGTTTTGTAGAACATATAACATGATAGATTGATAGCAAGAGTAGCAATGGTTAGACCTTCACATATCTGCAAAAAAGGATAAAAGTAAATACATTGCCGTGGCAACTTGCCACGGGCTTCAAAAAGAAATATACATGATCTTTTTATCAAAGATATATATGACAGATATTCAATGGGTCGAGAGTAAGTTCTGAATGCTTTCAACCGTCCATGACCACGTAACCATATACTAATAACTTGACAACTGAATCTAAGTTTAACTGAAGAAGATGATAGTCAATTAGTCGAGTAAGTTCTACCTCACTGATGTTAAATACGGGTAGTTAGGCTGTTAGAATTTCAAGATTTCTGCCAAATAATGATTTGGAGGAAAGTCTTAGTATGCCTCGAGCAAGAGCTAATCTTCATACCTTTTGCAAGGATTGATCCCCTCGAAGCACTGACTTTATGAAACGACTATGTTAAAACAGCCCACTAATAGTCACATTATATGTTCATAGGACCTGCAAAACTATGATAACCAACCGACTGACAAACTAAGTCCTAAGCGATGTATACTGTAAAATGATGCAAACATTTGATTCTAAAGCAATTGCATACTAATCCAACTTTGTTTGTAGCACCTAGAAGAGCGGAAGTTCAGGGAAACGAATTTGTAAGCTAAGAACTTAACGCTACCTATGAAATCCTTTGTGTTATAAATTTTAAGCGTGTTCTTGTCTGGAGATAATATTGGAAAGTACGATCTAGGTGTAAAATCGACATAAATGACTCTACCTAAGTAACCACTGGAATCAAAACATATAGCATAGATATAAACAGTACCTGAAAATGGACGATCGATGACTTGATAAGCCTTGTGTTGAACTGAAAACCATAGAAGTGGTGACCTTTCTCCACTTGCTTGCAATCCTGCCATTATCAATGATGAACATCAACAAACATGAATAAGCAGTTACATGTCACGATCCCTTATAGCTTTGGGAAGGGAGTTCAGCATGCAACATCTCATCTGAGAGCCTAGCATATGAAACTATCACCTAATGACAGCCTAACATCATCCCCCCTTATATCGGTATAGAAGTATAGAACACAAAAGCATTGTCCAACAATATACAGAGTAGTTCGAAAAATTTAGCTTACTATCTATTTGTAGAAGATTCCTGAAATTCCAACTCCCTTTCTCCACTTGAAGAAAAAGGGGAAAAGATACCTTACTGTCTAATATAGGCCCTGTTTGGTAAACAGTAGATTAATATTGGCAGAAGCAGATTAAAAAAGCAGATTTGACTAGCAGAATCAATTGGCAGTTTTGACTAGCAGATTTAATTAGTAGATTATTTTTGTACTGTTTGGTAATTAGCAGTTTTAAAGTAGCTGATTGTTTAATTGCTTTGTAAAATGACAAAAAAGAACATCAATAAATATTTGATTAAATATTTGTCAACATATATACATCACACGAACAACTATAAAAATACTTCCGATCTATTCTACTAGCTAATGTAGCCATTAAAGCTGAACAAATATTATCACGAAGAGTTGATATTTTTTTATTTTATGAAATATCGGCCGGAGATTATAAATTGATTCAAACGAAATAACCAAACATGAATTAAAGAGTGCATAAAGTCGTTGTATATCAAATTGATGACATAAAAAATCAAGGGGAAGACGAAAGCGTACATTTCAACTAATTAGAAAGGGTAATTTATGAAAGAGTTAGAATAACTAATATATGATTAAAAGATTTGCAAAGGGTAAATAAGTAAAAAAAAAAAAAATCAATCCGCTAACTTAATATGCTGCTCCTAGCAGCATATTGCAAAACGGCATATTGCACCCCAATATGCCATTACAAAATGCCATTTACCAAACACCATAATCAGCATTTTTTTTGGTCAAACATGCCAAAGGCTTCCAATATGCTGTTTTCTGGCGGATATGCCATTTACCAAACGCCCCCATAGTCTACATCCTGAACTAACACAGTCTACATCCTGACTGATAGCTGTGCTAGACGGGGGAATCTAGCTAGTAGCAAAGGGTAGCACTTGTACCCCAAACTTACAAAAAGATTAAAATCATCGAGTTTTGCTACCCAAACTTCGTAAAGATGAAAACTTTTCATATATAATGAACTCGATATCCAAAATTTTAAATCTAGATTCGCCCTTGTTAATTTTTAAGGGCTAGGTATGGCCTTTTAAAACCAGCAATACTAATTTACAGGGATTTATACACGAAGTTATAAAGCCGAAAATTTTGATGGGTAGAGTTATAGAGACAGAGTCATCCCAAGAGCAAGTTAACTCCCCTGTTTAACCATTTTTAAAGAGAACCTACAGCTTACTACAGTTTGATTTCTAAGCTTGACAACTAAAGGACCCCAGTAGGATACCAGAAGCCGAATTCACCTTCCTATTTCAAATTTCAACCTGAAAAAAGGATAATAGAGAAAAAAAAAAATAGACCTTATGAAGATGATGAGGAGAAGAATGAGAAGGGATGCTCTCATAATTCTTGTATTGTTTCAATCGAGTTTCGCGATACTTATCCCTCGTAAAATTCAACCTTTCCCATGGTATTCCTTGTATATCCTTCCCCTTCCTCGCCTCCACCGCTGTCGTATCCGTCTTCGACTTCACCTGCCACATCATATTTCCTTCATTTCATTAATTTCTTCCCCTCTATGCCAAACACAACCTATACTCCATATGATCGTTTCAACCATGAAAACGGGTCGGCACAATACCGGGTCAGATATCCAATCCCTCCATTCCAGTCAATTCTAAGTATCCAATTAAAATATAATTCACGATTATTCCACAAAAGTATAAAATTGATTGGATTTTGCGATTATACAATTTTTAAAGAAAGGTTATACGCCGTGTAAGTTAAAGAATATAAACGTACAATATCGAATCGGTCAAGGTCGTCGTCAAGATCGGAATCATGGTCGTTATCGTCGCCGGAGCTGGTGTTATAAGTAGTCCTAGGGATGGTAGAATTGTGGGAGAAGGGGAATGTTTGGTCATCAAAATCACTTGTTGTTTCATAATAATCTTCCACGAATTCAAGCTCGTCGTTTTGAAATTGAAATTCTGCCATGCTTCTGCCTTAATCAAAATCCTTAGCTACCTAAAAATTCAATTAAATCATACTGTATCAAACATTTTATATACAGAACAATCTAGACTTGCTTCAATCTCACCCATCCAATATTTCGAGCTAAATCCTGTGTAAAGCAGAAAAAAATGAATTGAAAAGACAGAATACCTGTGTAAATGAAGTGGTGTGTAAAGCAAGAGGGGAGAGATAGTGTATGCCAAGCGAAGGGCAGAGAAAAGGGGGGTGGGTTGCGCAGGTACTTATAATCAGTTACACAGACGGAGGAAGGGGCCAGGAGGGCAATGTGGTGTCATGGTGTGGGCCTACAAAATGTGTAATTTAATGGCAACATAATTCTACGGTCGTGCTTTTTCCTAACGAGCGTTTACTCAATCCTAACGACATTTTACCTATTTGCCCCCTTCATTTCCCAACACTCTCAAGAGTGATACTCATTTTCTCTCTAAAAAAATCTCAAAATTAACCTAATCAAATCCGACTACCCAACTCGTCGGCCACCACCACCACCACCACCACCGTGACCACCACCACCATCCTCTAATTCGTTCCCCAAACCCTAATCTACTCCACCAATTACAATTAAACAATAATTAGGAAAAAAATGTAACTAAACCCTAATTTAATTTTTCAATATCAATTAAATTTTGATTAGACAAAATAATTAATGTAACAAAACAATTGATTCATGGAAAACGGCAATTAGTTTATCATTAATTGAATTAGGGCTAATGATCGATCCCGTAATTACTCCACCAATTTCAACTAAACGATATTTATAAGAAAAAAAAAGTAATAAAACCCTAATTTAATCTTTCAATTTCAATTAAAGAGATTAGAAAAAGTAATTACTGTAATCAAACAAGTAATTTAGGAAAAACGGTGATTACTTCGTCACTAACTGAATTAGTACTCGTAATCGAATTGAAATCGTGGTTTGAATAGTTGTATGCAAATGAGAGAAAAGTTGTTCTTGGTTGGGAGAACGGTGAATTATGGGAAGGGTGAATTTGGAATTATTAAGAAAAATACGTTAGGATTGAGTAAAGCTGCGTTAGGAAAAAGTAATTTCGTAATTCTATTGCACTTGTTACGCGTCACTCGTATATCCGTTACAAAATTATAATACAATATCAAATTATGGAATATTAGTTGAATGAAAAAATCATACTCCCTCCAGTATTCTTTTATCACAAATTTGTGTATGATACAGTCTCACGATAAGTTTATCGTAAGACCTCTCACATGAAAGGTAATTAGTTTTATTATTACTATATTCCTATTAGTAGGTCTCACGATAAGTTATCGTGAGACGGTCTCACATGAGACTAATTGCGCTTTTATCTTTTCATTTGAATATAATACGTCGCTCATACTGAGCAAAGGGCAGATAAAAAAAGACCATAAGAAATAATTCAATGCTCCCATATTTTATTGTTCCTCCATTTTTATTAAAATATCTCACCTATATTAAAGAATGCAATTGCTATTTCATTATACGAGTTTTACTACGCTGTATACACCTTGTCATTTTTTTCCTTTGCCCTTCTCATTTAAAAACCTCCATTAAATATACACAAATTAATTGACTACTTCACGAATCACGAGTATCGAAAACTATTTGACATGGAACAATAATGTAGATCTTGTTAATTATCTCGTTAATTTCCCATTAATAGTTTAATTATATTGTAATTATCAAGTTAATTTAGGGTGTAGTAATGGAGTACAATATTTCGAGCAACATCATTTTGTTGGGTGTGCAGTTGACGACTCCGTAACTGTGTGGATCAAAGTAGGCTGTGGGTGGTTGTGGGTGAGGATCGTGTTAGGGACAATGGTTCATGGTTGTATGTACAACATGGTAGTTTGGATCTTGGGGTTTGGGGGGTTTTTGTTAGGCACAAATTTTCCGTCACAAACGTATGACGGAAAGAATAAATATCAAATACGAGGATAAAATAAAAGTGAAGTTGGTGGGACCTAGATAAATAATTGTCCATATCTTCTCAAGTGACTTGACCTGTCTCAAATTTATGACAGATATATCCATCGCAATGAAGATCAACTGTTTGCTAGGTACTCCGTGATACAATACTCCGTACTTCGTTCTTTTTTTTCCTTTTTCCTTTTCTTTTTTTTGATTTCTTTTCTCATATTTGTAAAATTTATAAATTATTTATTTAATTTTTTTTTGAGGATTTTATATTTTACTCAAATCTGTGTATGAAATAGCACGTCAAGGGGAGGAACAATATGATACAGAGGGAGTATGAGTCCTATACAGTATATGATAATATTTGACCCATCATAAGACTGTGACGAATATATTCTTTGCAAATAAGAATATGTGATTATATTGGGAGTGATAACATATTGGTGTGGTTACAAATTTGTAATCGCTTTTGTGTGACAGAACTCACACTAAAACTATCGTGAGATTATTATTGTAACTCTGTAGTAATTAATTTTGACCCTCTTTATGCTAATGATTTGATTAGGAATTAAGAAAGATTTACAATAGATTAGATGGTACCTTGTACTTCGTATTTAACTGTGGTGCTTAATTAGACACTTGGAAGTGACAACGGGGAAGACGTAGATGTTAATAGGCTTGGCAAAGAGATCAACTGGATCAAGTTGTTTGTGTGTAAGTAATAATTGGATGAATTTGGGGTTTGTTCGAATCATTTCGGATTTGTATCAATTTTAATTCTATTATTTTCAACTTTTTAGTACTCCGTATATATCAGTTCTCATGTTCTAACAAACATTCAAGTTTATTTGAATAAGGTGAAATTAATTTGAATTATGAGTCAAATTCGAATATTTTTTTCAATTGTCAAATTAGGTTTGGATGTGACTAATTGAGTGTAACGCTATTATGGACCCACGGGAGGAAGAAGGCTTGTGGTCCGGTAGTGGTTAGTTTATGTTGGGCTGTCCACCGTGATTGTGACGGGGATGAACCTTGAGCTAGACTGTTTAATGTTTATGTCGGTACCACAATATCATGCGATTAATTTTCTTTCCCCTTTCCTTTAATTAATTCTTTAGTATTCTTTCAATTTTTTTTTATTTTTTTCTTTATACATAAATCCCACCATATTTCTATTTTATAACCCACTTTTTTCTTACTTTAATCAAAAGTAGCAATAAGAGGAAGTACAAAATATTTACATGTGGATTGTTTTTGTGAGAAGAAATGGTAGGTCTATCTAAAAAATTGAATTGATGAAAGAGAGTATATATTATACAGGGTAATTGGCGTTATTCTGTAAATTGGCAGCATACGGAGTACGCTGTATGTAATCTGTTATTTCTGTGTATATAAGTGAATGAAGAATGGAAGAAATTGTGTATTGAAAAATGGAAGTGGTAGACGTAGGGAGTGTGTGTATTATTATGGGTTTGGGACGATGGAAAGCGGTAGAAGTCGTGTATATAGTCAGTCCTCCTCGTACATGTTCCAAGCTGTACGCATAGGACACTTAGCTTGCAGGCAGTGGCCACTGGGTTTGTTTCCCATGCATGCAGCTCCACGTGTAATATATAATCTCTCATTTGAGGATTGCAATCCTGGCGCTCTATGCATCTCACATCTGGGTCACTCCACGACTCCTCGTCTACAGTACAGATGCAACCGACTCTTGTCTCCAAGAAGCTAAGATGGAACCAAGTACCCCGCAGATATATGGGTTTCCTGATCGATCGTATATTAGTATCATACATATTACATGGTGAATTGTATTTCGGGTTGGCGTTCAAGGTGTGTTGCGTTAAACCATTGCAGCTTATAGGCATGGATACGTGCCAACTTCTATCTCTAAATTTATCTACAGTTCAAACGGTCTATGACTATTTCGATGTTAGTTGGTCACTTGTTTGACATGGCATTAAGTTCATCCAACATGTTTTTAATAAAAATAGCTTATTTAATCCAAATTTCAACTAACTCATGTTTTATACGTAAGTCTTTGATTGACAAATACCTTTATACTCCATGAATGGTATGATACAGAATACATAAAAGGTCACTTGATACGAGTAGTGCTTGATAAATAAAAATGCAAAAAAAAACTTCATTCAAATGAGTAATTAACACCTTCATGAGTAACAAATTTATGACATTCAACAAAGTAGCAGAGAGATAAGACAAAAGAAAAGTTTATAAATACAGTATTAATTCATGACTAGTTTATTTTAATCTTAAAACAAATATATTTGTCAATCAAAGATCAATGATAGATTTTATAGCGCCAACTACCATTTGAAGCGTTATATTAAGATGATTAACTATATAAATATATATATATATAGTAGAAGCCTGATTTTTTTTTTTGAAATGGTTAGGTTGCGTGATTAACAATAGTGAAGTAGTAGTTGAAAATCCAAATGATAAACGTCCTTGTCGTCTTAGCTTCTTTCTCCACCGGCCTTTTACCGAGCAATTATCCAATTAAGTAAGAAGGTAAGATTGTTAGAATTGTTACCATTATTAAATGTTCCACTTACAAATCACTTCCTAGAAGTCACTTTCTTCAAGTGATTCTCTTTGTCGTTTAATTAACCATATTACCTACTAATGCTTATCAGCTTATCCATTATTGCTAAATTAAAACTAACACGGATTATACGACTTTGGAAAACTTGTTGCCGTTTGTCTATGTTAATGTTAGACTCCGCAAAACATATCTAGGCACTTCTAAATGTTAGACGATTTGCAATTCATGCATAAGAGATGATTAAATTAGAAATAAGCTTTTATATGAGAGATTTCACGATTACTGAATGAAGTAGTCGTAATACAATACTCCGTATTTCTAATCATCTTATTCATTTATTTACCATTAACTCCGTATTAAGTATTTCTTAAAATATTCAATTTTGAATTGGTAAATGTTAATTTACTATATTCCGTATATAAAACGGAGTATAATTTTTTTGACCCTTTCCGCCTTCAGTTCGAAACGTGCGACATATATGTTTTGATGGTGGCATGTTACTATGTTGGATAAGCCCGGTCAATTTACGGGTTATATTTGATAATTCGGGTCGGGTGATTCTCTTTTCTCCATGTATGTTTGTTGAAAGGTTGGTAGTTGGTACACGGACGTGGAATGCATGCAATTTTGTTCATCATGCTTTGAGTATATTATTTGTACGTGGACCTGTTTATCAATATTTTTAGGCATTAACATCCTTTTCTCCTACTAGCTGGGCTGGGTGGCACAATCGGGTTTGAATTCGAGTACTAATAAATTTTAAATTACTCGATTGATTTGGCACGATGAAATTATTTATAACCTAACTGCTATGTTACTTAATTCTAGCCTTATTCTGACACAAAACATTAAGGTTACGTGAGATCGATAAAGGAGCCTCACTAATAAATTACTCTATGAATCGTGACGGAACGACAGATCATTTTATACAAAATCATCATCAAAATAGAAATAAGACATTTCACGATCCAATTGGGGTAAAAAGTTGAAAATTAGTATCATTTTAACAGAGTGGATGATCAAAGTGTCATTCATTTCAAAGTTGGTTTAATACGTGGTACTTAAAAATCTCATTTTATAACCCTTCTTATGATATGAAGTGTTGAGGTAAATAGACACAAATAATAATAACATGAGTAACGAGATGAAACGAGCAAACCAAGCCATACCGATGGGCCAATAAGATTAACTTGATGTAGGCCCAATAGATGTAACTTAGCGGGCCAGAGGCCCAATAGACTAAGTTGATAAATCAAGCAAAGTGAAGCAGTGAGCCATGGGTCGTGTTTGACCGAAGAGTGTGTTGTAACTTGTAACTGATAAGGTCGGAGCTAATAGTCTACAACTACAAGTGATTCTAAGTTTCATACCATATGTTCATATAAGTAGTAAAAAGTTCGTTATTATTATCCATCAATGTGAATGATACTTTAATTGTTATAGGTTTTTTCAACTTATTTTCAATTCAGTTTAGTTTCAGGAGACTCATTTTGTCTCGGTATTTTAGCCCACTTTAGTTCAGTTCAGCTGAATTCAGTTAAATTAGTTTAGTGAATTGTAAAATTCAAAATTGCAAATAAGGAACCGAAATAAATTGAATTCCAAGAGAATCAGAGAGGGGGTTTTGCTGTAAGAACACGAGCCAAAGGGATTGCAAAAGTTAGCAGCAAGCTAAGGGTTGGTTATAAGACTCCATTAAAGAGTAGAGAGACTAGGTAGCTAGAAATAGTAGAATTACACACTTAATTGAGTTAATGCTTGTAGGATTGTAGCAGCACAGGACAGGACAGGACAGGAGTGCAGGACGCTAGCTAGCTTAGTTCCAGATCTCTAACTAAGATCCAAATCTCCCGCAAATCCTTTTTAGTTCCTTCAATTTCAATTCAAACTCGGATATTTCAGACACATCCGAGTTCAATTCCAGCCATTCAAATGTCATCTCAACGGCTTCCATCATCGTTTTCTCCTTTGCTTTGTTGCGAATGCCCCCTCTATCTTTCAACATGTCCCAGATATTAGTAGCGTATGTCTCTAGTGCGTTCTCCTTTGCTTTGTTGGGAGTGCTCCCTCTATCTTTCAACTTGCCCCAGATATTAGTAGCGTATGTCTCGAGTGCGTTCTTAGTACTGACCAGCCTCCTCTGTTCCTCGTCTTGAGCCTTGTATTTTTCAGCATCCTGGATCATCTTATCGACCTCTTCCTTAGAAAGCCTCCTACTGTGATTAGTAATAGTGATTTGATTCTTAAGCCCCGTCCCCAATTCTACTGCGGAAACATTTAGAATGCCATCCACATCAATTTCAAAACAGACGTCAAACTTGGTCTGGCCTTTTGGTGCAGGAGGGAAACCCACTATTTCAAACTTGTCCAAGAAGTTGTTATCTTTAGCCATCAACCTCTCGCCCTCATAAACCCTGAAACATACAGAGGTTTGATTGTGCTCGACGGTATACCGTATTCGATTCTTTTTTGCCGGGATGGATGTATTCCTCGGAATGATTACAGTTAATTTTCCATCGACATTCTCAACGCCAAGTGATAAATGAGTGACATCCACAAGAACAATATCCTTGCTGCTGGTACTACCATTACCGACACCGCTTAAGACAGCAGCTCCATATGCAATAGCTTCATCAGGGTTGATGCTTCTACACACCTCCTTCCCCATGAAAAACTCTTGCAACAGCTGCTGAACCTTCGGAATCCTGGTTGACCCACCAACGAGGACAATGTCATGGACATCACTCTTTTCCATCTTTGCATCCTTCAAACACTTGTCCACTGTGTCTATACAATTTTGAAACAACTCCATGTTTAACTTCTCAAAACGAGCTCGAGTTATAGTTGAAGTGAAATCAATGCCCTCATAAAGGCAATCTATTTCAATAACAGTTTGAGTTGTGGATGAAAGGATTCTCTTAGCCCTTTCTGAAGCAGCCCTTAATCTTCCTAGAACCCTTGGGTTTTGACTAATGTCTATTTTATGTTTTCTTTTGAAATCCTCCAACAGGTACGTCACTGTTCTATTGTCAAAATCTCCTCCGCCAAGGTGGGTATCTCCACTTATCGCTATCACTTTGATTTCACTCTTCACAATCGACACCAAGGAAACATCAAAGGTCCCTCCACCAAGATCAAAAACCAACACATTCTTTTTTGCTTCATTTCGGTTAGCAGCCATCGTGTCAAGACCATAAGCCATGGCAGCAGCAGTCGGCTCATTAATAATACGAACCACATTGAGGCCTGCAATGGTTCCAGCATCTTTGGTTGCTTGACGCTGTGAATCGTTGAAGTATGCTGGCACTGTGACAATGGCATTCTTTACGGGGCAACCAAGGTAAGCCTCAGCGACATCTTTCATCTTGGAAAGGATCATGGCAGATATCTCCTCCGAAGTGAATTTCTTCTCTTCGCCCAAATAATTAGCAACAATCATTGGCTTATTGTCTTTGCCAGAAACAATACCATCAATAACCTTAAAAGGCCAAAGCTTGATGTCCTCCTGTATATCATCGTCGCTGAACCGTCTACCGATAAGCCTCTTCACATCTGCGAATTAAGGTGTCAAAACTCAAAGCATGAATGAACAATAGTAACCTGTTCCAACAACAACTAAAAATTCAAACTAAATTGTCTCAGGTGCGCTATTACGAATATAGTAGTTTCAAATGTTTTCGATAAATTATTTTACCCAACTAATAAATTCTATGTCGTGTTCGTGTCAACTCAATTACATGATGTTGGAAATAGGGGCTTAGTATTTAGCCCGGTACTTTTTCTACTATTCCACATTGGTGAGTAAATGAAGTATATTTAGTCCGAGTTCGCACACGCGTGCACCCGACCCGGCCCTACCCGGGTCGGGATTTGGGATGCGGCGGCCTGCCAAGCTTTTGGACCCAATAGGAGCGGTTTTGATTGGCTCTTCTCAATACGGGTACCGTTCGTTCCAAAGTGCCGGATTTCGAGTGGGCGATCTTGGGTACTGTAGTGTTAACCTTGTAATAATTTTCAAGACAGTGACTGTCCTACCACGTCTAGGGGTTTTAACGAGGGATTTGAACCCTAGTCATTTGATTTAAATTGAGACTAGAACCAACTCTCACACTCTACCTGTTGATAATTTAGTCATAAATTTGTTTTTATGCTACTACTAAATTTGGGTATCGATACACTATCATAAATTTTTATATAACGTATACGCTATTTTGATGAAGGGAAAAAAAATTGAATCATTTTATGTAATTTTAAAGAATAAAAAACCTTGTATTATACTCGTATTATTTTTAACGTAGGTGAGAATTAGACTTCATTGAAAAAAACAATACTCCGTGTAAAAAGTAAATCATATCCGTAGTACTTAAAAAATATCGAGCTCACGAGCTTTTCGAGCCGAATTAGGCCTTGCTCGGCTACGAGCCGATCTCGTCGAGCTTTGACCGAGCCGATCTCGAGGTGTCTCATTTCATTACCACCCATAACCACGTCGCTACAAAAGTCGGTTCTGATCTCTATCTCTTATTTCATTGTTACGGAGTATTGTTTTTATCAAACCAACAAATGAGTCGTCTAAACCCCAACCCTCTAACTTTACCTCAGGTTCATGTTGGACTATTAGGTCGATAATTGACTATTTGACTCAAGTACTCAACTATGTCTAACACTTAAATACATACTGTCGTAAACAAATAAACAATGGTCTGTTCATCAGTTGATGATTCTATTGATACTTGCAATTATTAGGAGGAATAAGGAAGTAAAGTAGCCCAAACACAAGGAATTTGAGCATTCAAGTTTCAAGTTTTCAATAAATTTAGAATCACAATGCGTGCATGGTTACGTCAAAGATTGGGGACACGTTAGAATTTGAAGGCATACACATTACACAACATATATATCGTTGAAAAACCCTCAAATTTAAATGGAGCACTTTAACCATCGCCTACATGCAATGACCAAGAAGGGATACTCGTATTTCGCAAGATTAAAGAAGACTAAGTTAGAACTAAAGAAACACGTAAATCTTATCTGAAACGATCTCACGGTAATATTGTGACATATACTCCCTCCGTTCCACAATGAATTGTTTGTGAAGAGTCTAGCGATACTAGGAAATACTCTAGAGGGGGGGTGAATAGAGTATTATGGTACTTTTAAAAATCTAAACGATATATTACACCAAAATCTTTATTAGAAAAGATATAGTGTAATATTACGTTAGTTGAGTGGCTAAATAAAAAGAAGTACAAAAGTGTTTGCTACTATACTTACTACTAAAAAGTATAAGTATAAGAAATAGCAAACCTTAATAAAATGTAAAGTAAATAACACGAGCAATTTTAACGTGGTTCGGCCCAATTGAAAAGCCTACGTCCACCGGTGTCTTTATTTATAAGTGTACCTACTCCGGATTACCTTACAAATAAGACAATCACGATTAACTCTAATCGTGATGGTGTGAGTGATGTTAAGCACTCGATGTGTGGGATGTTAAGCCCACGACGATGAAGAATGTTAAGCCTTCGGTGTGAGGGATGTGAAGCCCTCGGTTTTTGAACGATGTAAAGCGTTCAAGGTGTGAACGATGTATGTCGTTCGATTGAGTAACCACTACTCGACTCGTGTGTCTATACTATCTTAAGTTTACAAAATTTCTCTAGCTATGAATACACTTCAATTGTCTAGAGAAAATGATGAAACTATATGACTTCAAGTGTAAACAATTTAAGCACGATTTATATAGCCAAGACTTAACCCGAAAAGTATTTGCAAAAACCTTTTAAAAAAACGTGACTTAATTTTGCAAGGGAAGAAAATGTATTTGAAAGTCGTACTTTGAAAAAGAGGAAAAGCAAAGTATTTATAGATAAACCATTTTCTTTAAGAAAGGAAACATGATCATCATAATTGATGCACTTCCTTATTTAAATTAAATATGATATCTTTAAAGGATATCAATCAATCAAGATAATATTGATTGGTGAGATACCAATCAATTAAGATAGTATTGATTGATGAGATACCAATCAATCAAGATAATATTTCTAAGTTTTCTTTGTTAATGATTTTCTAATATCTTTAAAGGATCAAGATATTTTTGAGAATCATTTATTTTGAAAACTTTTATTCTCTTGATAGATAGTTTCCTCCTTTATATTATCTTTTACCAAAGATCAAATTTTGACAAAATCAGCGAGATATATACGTTTTATTTTTGGTTTTAAATCTTGGCCGTATAAGAATGTTTACTAAGAGGGTTAATGTAACCTTGAACATGTTCAAGGTTATATTATCCTTGTCATATAATTTCTCCATCCTCTTTACATTTGAAATCCTAAGCCGCAATCCTTCTCCTTGAATTCTTCGATCAAGTTGCCCTCCTGAGTCTTTGAATCTCTTTTACCTGTGCTAATATAACAGTTTCTATCAAGGAGTAATCTCGTTCACTTAGAATAAATTACTTTGACATAAGCAAAACATTTAGTACAAGTTCAACAAATTCCCCCTTTTTGATTATGTCAAGTCTATTATTAGTTTTCTAAGTGGCGAGATATTTTACCCTTCCCAAACCCGAAGAGGCAGAAGGAGATCCTTGGTATAACGAGGAATCAACAAACAAAAGCGTAATTGATCATGGATGAGATCTTACTTCCCCCTCTTGACATCATCGAAAAGGGTCGATCAGCTGTGAGAATAGCAAACTTAGAGCATACGTCAAACAAGCATAGTTAAAGTAAGTAGTTTAGAGAGCAGGTAAACATTATCCAAAGACAGTGATAGCCAAATCCGATCAAAAGAAAAAAAAAAAAAAAAAACACAAGGTTCAGATCAACAAAAGACCCCACAGCTAAGAGCTAATTATTTTGAGGGGTGAGAGAGGGATTATGAGAATTGACTCCCTATCCACGGTTCCGTCCTTGCAGAAGGTAGACTGCTCGCACCGTCTCTTCGTAGATTTGACGGAGTCTATCCATAACATTGTCATGCCTGGTAAGGAGAGTCTTGTTGGCTAGCTTCACCTGATTGACAGCATCATTGATACCATGTCCAATCTCATTTCCTGCTTTCTTGAAGGCTGTGATGTCATTACCCATAACCTGAACCCTAGCTCTAAGATGAGCGAGATGACTTTCCATCTTAGTCAGACCATCTCCAAATTCAGCCCGAGAAGAAGTAAGTAAGGTGGTTAGATTATCCACCTTCTTCTCAAGTCGTTCAAGAATGTCTGTGGATTCATTAACCACGTGCACGACAGGTGGAGGAGGGGTAACAACCAAAGCAGCAATCTCGTTCAGTTTCCCCAAAATGTCAGCAGAGAAATTTTCCGGAACCATATCCACAATCTCCTATCCCTTAGAGGAACACTCACCCTTAACCTTAAGGCTCCCATCACCATCAACAATAGACATTTGCTTAAGATAGGCATACGTCATAAAATCACATGGAGTTTCGAAAGGAGAGGTTTTACTGACAACCCCCCTGATTTTGAGAGCCTTGGACAGCCACATTCCATATGGAATACATATAGACCCATTAATATGAGATGATTTCAGTTCAGACAGAACATGCTCAATGTGACTTATCATAAGAAAAGGGAGATTAACCTTATTTCTCTTAAGTAGATGATAAAGGAGTATTATCTCATGTATGTGAAGCTTATTTGTTCCAGTTTTCCTAGGCAGTAACGAGGAATAAGACACATTGAAGACAAGCTTAGCAACAGATGTCAAAGAGACCCCCGACATAACAGAAATCTCACTTGCCTTGGAATCTAATGATTTCTTAATACTTAGTATTTTTTCGGAATCATAGTTTCTCCAGCCCACCCAACATTGAATTTCTTCCCCCTCACAAGGAACCCCCAACATCTTTCCCAAATCTTCCATGGTGATCTTGATATATTTATCCCCAAAGTTTGCATGCAAGACTTTATTATCAATTTTTAGAGTTGCCCAGAATTGAGCAAGCTGAACTGGGTACACTTGATGTCCCATGTCAAGCAAGTCCCCCCACTCTTGTATAGCAAGTATGTCACGAAGTTGTGACACACACGGGTTTTCATCAAACCATGCAGCGAGGTATTGACGACCCGAAACAAAAGAGTAATTGAGGATTCTCTTTACCTGATCAATTTCCTGTCTTGTCATTCGTACATTCTCAATTTCGGCTAGGATAAGATCCTTCCCATGCAACTCCTCTGTCTCTTCTTCAGCCGGATTCTTCCCCTTTTCGGACCTCTTCCTTTTTCCAACACCCGACGCATCCTCAAGAATTTCTACAATCTCCTCCTCTGTTTCGGCGGACCGGGAGGCGGGAGTCAGTTCTCTAGAGGCTGAGCGTAGGTTCTTTTTCTGTGGGTTAAAGGAAGATTTTTTCTTTGGTGCCATGATAAAGAGGTTTTGAAGAAGAGAGAGAAGGGTAGTTTAATGAATGAAGATGGGTGAAAGAGTAAAGGAGGGTAGAGGCGGTAATATAGGGTAAAAAGAAGAGGTAATAAAGAGATTTATGGAAAGAGAATAAATGAAGAGAGATATGATTTGAAAGAGATATCTTGGGGATTTGTTACGTAAGATAGCACATGTGAAGTAGATTCTTTTCCAAAATATTGAGTAAAATCTTATAGAGTATATTTTAAGAGAGGAAATAATGCCATAGATGATACAAGAAATATAATTTTACGGGGGGAATTATTCCTACTTCGGAATATTCCAAATATTCAGTTGAATGGAAGTAAAATTATATATACATCATATGGTAAGATTTTGACTCGAAAAGGCTACTATCACGATTTAAGGAAAAAATATCCAACTCTCAATTTTACTTACAATAAATGCGTACCTGAGCATGGGCCAAGATGATACGGACACAGACTAACATCACCCCAGTCTTCGTCATTCATTTAGGGCAACCGGAAAACATCAAATGACTCATTAGTTTTCATTTATCAAACCGAGTTCTAACCGTAATTCCTCAAACCGTTCCCTGGGTAAAGGTTTAGTAAGTATATCAGCCTTTTGTACTTTAGATGGACAAAACTCTATATCAATATTACCTTTTTCTACATGATCTCTTAAAAAATGGTGCCGGATGTCAATATGTTTGGTACGAGAGTGATGCGCGGGATTTTTGGAGATGGCGATAGTACTAATATTATCACAGAAAATAGGTACGGTTTTAATATTTATTCCATAATCCCTTAATTGTTGTCGTAGCCAAAGTAGTTGAGTACATACCAGAGATGCAGCAATATACTCACTTTCTGTAGATGAGAGTGCTACTGTTGCTTGCTTCTTAGATCCCCATGATATTATACATGAACCTAGAAACGTTACGGTCCCTGATGTACTCTTTCTGTCTATATAGCATCCTCCATGATCTGCATCTGAATATCCTTTAAGATCAAAATTATCATGCATAGGATAGATCAATTTTAAGTTTTGTGTACCAATTAAGTAGCGCAATATACGTTTGACGGCTGTTAGGTGAGATTCTTTTGGATCAGACTGAAATCGGGCACATACACAAACACTGTGCATGATGTCAGGACGACTCGCAGTTAAGTATAATAGAGATCCGATCATACCTCGATATGTGGTATTATCCACGGACTTACCTCCTTCGTCTTTATCAAGTTTAGTGGTGATGGCCATAGGGGTAGGAGCAGATTTTGCTTTTTCCATCCCATATTTTTTAAGAAGCTCACTCACATACTTTTGTTGATGCGCAGTTATTCCTCTTTTTGACTGCTTGATTTGTAGACCCAAGAAGAAACTTAACTCACCCATCATACTCATCTCGAATTCTGATTGCATTAGGTTTGCGAAATATTTGCAAAGTTTTTCATTTGTCGAGCCGAAAATAATATCATCCACGTAGATTTGAACAATTAACGAGTCTTTCTCAACATTTTTAATGAAGAATGTTTTATCGACGGATCCTCTCTTGAACTCATTTAGGAGCAGAAACTGGGAAAGTCTATCATACCAGGCTCTTGGTGCTTGTTTTAATCCGTAGAGTGCCTTGTCTAGTTTGAAGACGTGACTTGGCGACTCCGTACTTTCAAACCCTGGGGGTTGTTCTACGAAGACCTCTTCTTTTAAATAACCGTTCAGAAATGCTGTTTTAACATCCATTTGAAACAACTTGAATCCTTTGTGTGCGGCATAAGCAATTAGTAGCCGAATGGCTTCCAATCTTGCCACCGGAGCAAAGGTTTCGTCAAAATCTATTCCTTCTTGTTGATTGTATCCTTGTACAACCAACCTTGCTTTGTTTCTGACAATGGTTCCGGAATCATCCAGTTTATTTCTAAATACCCAGCGTGTTCCTATCACTTTTCTATCTGACGGTCTAGGCACCAGATGCCAGACTTTATTTCGTTCAAATTGCCCCAATTCCTCTTGCATGGCTACTATCCAGTCGGAATCGGTAAGCGCTTCTTTGATATTTTTGGGTTCAATGGTAGATAGAAAGGAATTTAGAACACAATGATTTCTTAAGGACCTTCTGGTTTGGATTCCTTTATGATAATCACTCAGTATTGCACTCGTAGTATGTGAGCTCTGGTGTTTCCATTTTTTGAGATTTGTCGGAACATTATTGCTTCTCATTGGTTCATCTGAGTTGTTATCAAAGGTTACATTAACTTTTCCCGTAGTTCCCCCTGAACTAGTGCCAGTGGTTATATCAACCTTAGATAGACTGTCTTTGGTTCCCCCTGAATTTATGCTAGGATCAATGTTGTTAGAGGTTACATTATCTTTAGAAGAATCTTCCTTAGTTCCCCCTGAATTTATGTCTGGGGTTATATCATCTTTGGTGATTTTTGGAACTAATGTTGATACCACATTATCCTTAGCTTCTGAAGAACTTTTATTTGGTTCTTCATTTACTAGTGATATATTTGGATCAATATTAATTCGTTCTTCACCAGATTCAGCATTAGATCCTTCTATCTCTTTTTCCTCTTCCTGAAGTTCAGGTGCATCTTTTCTAGTGAGCCAGAAATCTGGATCGTCATCGTCTTCTTCTTCAATGTCGTTCTGACTAATGGAATTTGTTTCATCGAAGATTACGTGGATGCTTTCTTCAACGCGTAAAGTTCTCTTGTTATATACCTTGTAAGCCTTGCTATGATCTGAATATCCTAAGAAAACAGCCTCATCACTTCGAGGATCGAATTTTCCCAAATTATTCTTCCCATTGTTATGAACGAAACATTTACTTCCAAAACATCTGAGATGAGAAATTTTGGGTTTCCTTCCTCTTAGAAGTTCGTAGGGTGTTTTCTTCAATACTGGTCTGATCATTGCTCGATTATGTATATAACAGGCTGTATTGACAGCCTCGGCCCAGAAATTTCTGGGCAAACCGCTACATAGCAACATTGTGCGAGCCATTTCTTCAAGCGTTCGATTCATTCGTTCGACTACTCCATTTTGTTGTGGAGTCCGTGGTGCAGAGAAGTTATGCCCTACACCATGTTCTCTACAAAAGCTTATGAAGGATTCGTTATCGAATTCGGTTCCATGATCTGTTCTTATCGATACAAGATTGCAACTATACTTGTTTTGGACTAGCTTCATTAGGCATTCGAATTCATCAAAGGTTTGATCTTTCGAGCTAAGGAAGACTGGCCAAACAAATCTAGAGAAATCATCTACAAGAACAAATACGTACCGACTACCACCTCTACTCCTTATCCTCATGGGTCCACAAAGATCCATATGAATAAGTTCTAGAGGTTTTGTAGTACTTACGAATTTCTTTGGCTTGAAAGAGGATCTCACATGTTTACAACGTATGCAGGTACCACAAGCTTTGGTTGTGTCAAAGGTTATGGAAGGTAATCCTTCAACGAGATCCAGAGATCTAAGTTTATTAAGGCTAAAAGGACTAATGTGCCCAAATCTTTTATGCCAAAGTAGTGGATCAGCGATGGTAACACTCATGCAGGTGATAGCATTGTCGGGTAGAGTTTTGATATCGGCTATGTAGACATTGTTTGATCGTTCTCCCTCCAGAATGACATTAGAGGAACCTTCTCTAATAATTCGGCATTTATCATTATGAAACACTACTTTGTTTCCTCTATCACAGAGTTGAGAAATGCTTAAGAGACTATGCCTTAGTCCTTTCACAAGCAGTACATTCTCAATACAGTGTGAGTCAGATAAACCAATTTTACCAATGCCGATTATCCTTCCTTTCTTGTTATCTCCAAAGGTTACACTTCCTCCGTCATAAGCCTCTAATGACAAAAATTTCTTCTTATCACCCGTCATATGTCTTGAACACCCGCTGTCTAAGTACCATCTGTGAACCTGCGATAGTCATTTTTGTTTCTTAGGTACCCAAATAAGTTTGGGTCCTTTTTCATTAGTTAATGAGTCTTTACGCACCCATATTTTTCTTTGTCTATCACAGTGTTTATTTATTTTACTTTCAGATTTCCTTTTCCACTTTCTTTTGACATATTTTGTTTTATTTGTTTCCTTTTCCTTAGTCTCTTTTCCTTCCGAAGTTCTTGAGACACAACTATTCAATTTTTCTTGCATTATTCCCTTTTCTTTTATCAATTCTATGATTTTTGAAGTCAGAGAATTTTTTATTTTATCGTGATTTATTTTTTCAACGTTGATTTCATTATTAAGTATGGATATAGTTCTTTTTAGTTCCGTATTTTCTTCATTCAATTTCTTAACACTAGCATTAATTTTTTCATCATATTTCCCTTTGTTGATGTTTGCACTTGAACAAATTTTTGAATCATCTGATACATCAACTTTTGTTTTTGATATTTCAGAAGATTTCTTTTTATTTGTTCGAGTATTATCACATCTCCTTAGAGTAATATTTTCAAAAGCTATCTCATTTATTTGTTTTAACAACTCATTTATTTCTTCCTTTTGTTGTTCACATGTTTCTAATGCTTCATCAAGATGTAGAAGAAGTTTCTCTTTAGTAAGTTTCCTAAGTCTTTTCTTAAACATTGTAAAACTTACCTCATTGCTTTCCTCATCTGAATCGGAGCTTGATTCATGCGTTTTAGCCATCAGACATATGTCTTTGTGCGTCCGTGTCTTGGCTTTAGACGTGTTACTATGTTGAGCGCTTAGGCAAAAGTTTGCCTCGTCTTCATCTTCCGATTCTTCCTCTTCGTCTGAGTCTAGTTCTCCCCATCCACACGATGCCAGCATGGCTTGTTTATGTTGAAACTTTGATCGTTCTCTTTCTCCTTTTGATTTGATATTTTTCCACGTTGGACAATCCTTGATTAGATGTCCAGTTTCTCCACACTTGAAACATCCTTTATTATTCTGTTTTGTATTAGAGTTATTTCCTCTTTCTCTAAATGAGTTTTTAGGTCCAAATTTAAATTTCTTTCGAAAGCGTTTGACAAAAAGAGCTAGGTCATCACTCATAGTTTCCTCATCATCACTGATAGAACTTTTTAAGGCTATCCCTTTACTCTTAGATGACTCACTCTGACGTTGATTTAGAGAGAGTTCATGAGCCATAAGATTGCCTAATAATTCTTGATAACTAAGTGTAGTGAGATCTTTTGATTCCTCAATAGCGGTAACTTTTGGTTGCCACTTATCAGTGAGACTCCTTAGGATTTTCCTAACTAGATCTTCGGTATCAAATTTCTTACCAAGATTTCTTAGTTCATTAGTGATGTTGGTGAATCTTGCAGACATTTCAACAATACTTTCATCTTTATCCATTTTAAATAATTCATATTGTTGAGTTAATAAATCAATCCTGAACTTTTTGACTTGGGTAGTTCCCTCGTAAGCAAGTTCTAAACTGTCCCAGATTTCTTTTGCGGAAATACAAGAAGTGAGCCGATTATATTCTTTGGACGAAATTCCTCGTTGCAATAGGGACATTGCTCGAGAATTCTTTTCGGCCTTTTTATAATCGTTCTCATCATAATCCTCTTCATCCTTTATGGTGATGTTCCCTAGAACATCAACAGATTGGATGACAATAGGACCCTTGACTATAATTTTCCAGCATTCAAAATCTGTTCCTTTTATATAGTGCATCATTTTGTTTTTCCATAAACCGTAGTCTACACCATCAAACGTGGGAAACTTTGAGTTTTTGGAATCCATTTGATCGAAATGGATAAATATAGAATCGCTAGTTTAGGATCTACTCTTTTGATGTGAATCAATCAAGAGAACCCGCTCTGATACCAATTGAAGAGTCTAGCGATACTAGGAAATACTCTAGAGGGGGGGTGAATAGAGTATTATGGTACTTTTAAAAATCTAAACGATATATTACACCAAAATCTTTATTAGGAAAGATATAGTGTAATATTACGTTAGTTGAGTGGCTAAATAAAAAGAAGTACAAAAGTGTTTGCTACTATACTTACTACTAAAAAGTATAAGTATAAGAAATAGCAAACCTTAATAAAATGTAAAGTAAATAACACGAGCAATTTTAACGTGGTTCGGCCCAATTGAAAAGCCTACGTCCACCGGTGTCTTTATTTATAAGTGTACCTACTCCGGATTACCTTACAAATAAGACAATCACGATTAACTCTAATCGTGATGGTGTGAGTGATGTTAAGCACTCGATGTGTGGGATGTTAAGCCCACGACGATGAAGAATGTTAAGCCTTCGGTGTGAGGGATGTGAAGCCCTCGGTTTTTGAACGATGTAAAGCGTTCAAGGTGTGAACGATGTATGTCGTTCGATTGAGTAACCACTACTCGACTCGTGTGTCTATACTATCTTAAGTTTACAAAATTTCTCTAGCTATGAATACACTTCAATTGTCTAGAGAAAATGATGAAACTATATGACTTCAAGTGTAAACAATTTAAGCACGATTTATATAGCCAAGACTTAACCCGAAAAGTATTTGCAAAAACCTTTTAAAAAAACGTGACTTAATTTTGCAAGGGAAGAAAATGTATTTGAAAGTCGTACTTTGAAAAAGAGGAAAAGCAAAGTATTTATAGATAAACCATTTTCTTTAAGAAAGGAAACATGATCATCATAATTGATGCACTTCCTTATTTAAATTAAATATGATATCTTTAAAGGATATCAATCAATCAAGATAATATTGATTGGTGAGATACCAATCAATTAAGATAGTATTGATTGATGAGATACCAATCAATCAAGATAATATTTCTAAGTTTTCTTTGTTAATGATTTTCTAATATCTTTAAAGGATCAAGATATTTTTGAGAATCATTTATTTTGAAAACTTTTATTCTCTTGATAGATAGTTTCCTCCTTTATATTATCTTTTACCAAAGATCAAATTTTGACAAAATCAGCGAGATATATACGTTTTATTTTTGGTTTTAAATCTTGGCCGTATAAGAATGTTTACTAAGAGGGTTAATGTAACCTTGAACATGTTCAAGGTTATATTATCCTTGTCATATAATTTCTCCATCCTCTTTACATTTGAAATCCTAAGCCGCAATCCTTCTCCTTGAATTCTTCGATCAAGTTGCCCTCCTGAGTCTTTGAATCTCTTTTACCTGTGCTAATATAACAGTTTCTATCAAGGAGTAATCTCGTTCACTTAGAATAAATTACTTTGACATAAGCAAAACATTTAGTACAAGTTCAACAGTTTGCCTTTCCTTTTGACACCAAGGTTAAGGGAACGGGAGGGAGTGACATGTAGAGCAGAACTCATGAGAATGATCAAATTGCATATAAAAAACATTTCTAAAATAGAAAGGCAAACAATTCATTGAGACGCCCCGATATGGAATAAGCAAACAATTCATTGGGACGGAGGGAGTATACCGAAAAGAAGAGGAGAAAGAGAAGCAAACCAAAAATAGTGTTGAGGGGGTTCTTGGTGGCTTGATTAACGGCAGCTTCTCCTATGTGACGCTCACAGTCTGTGAAAGCCACGCAAGATGGAGTGGTACGGTTACCCTGGTCGTTAGTGATGATCTCGACACGCTCATGTCGCCGAACTGCTACACATGAGTACGTCGTCCCAAGATCTATTCCTATCACCGCCCATTCTCCTCCTTTTCCACCCATCTCTTTCTTTTGCTAAACTTTACAGAATCACAAACTTCCCAAGTTTTTAACCAGGGAGGCAACACCTAATTAGTAGAGCCTAGAATTTGATTTGACTGAAACTTCTTTACGTCAACTTTAGGTAAAATCCCTCCTCTACTAAAAGAATAGGGGTTCTAAAAATTGGAAAACGTGTCGGCTTCTGCTTCAATTTTTTCCCGCCTTTTTCATCCACCCTATTAATCTCATTTCCTTCCTCTTTTAAAATTATCATTCCCTGATATAATGACTTACGAAAATAATGGGAATAATACTCATTAATAGAATATACCGTAATTTCACGAATATACTCATTGATACTAAAGGAATATACCTAATACTCATTGATACATGAAATATTTATTTCAGTCAAATAATAATATTATAATAATTATGTAAATCTCTGAATATAATATAACTTATAGTAATTCGTTAGCATTAAAAAAATTCCTCCAAAAGTTTCAAATTTCCAATTTTAAAAACAAATAACTTAGGCTAGAAATAATAACTTAACTCATATATATTTATAAAATTCTCATCATACCAATTATCTTTTTTGATAAATTATAAATATTGAAAAATATATTTCACAATCAAGTACTTAACCGATGATTTTAGTCAAGTATATTTCACAATCAATCAATATATATATATATATATATATATATATATATATATATATATATATATATATATATATATATATATATATATATATTTTAGGCTTTTTTCGAGCGATCTCATTGGTCCGTGGACTTTTTGTAGGTATAAGAGAAGTTTTGAAGGGGGGAAATCATAGTGGAATTTACTTTTAAGAAAAGTGGGAAAATCTTAGGCCCTGTTCTTTTGGACTTATATTCAGTCAGTTTCAGTTCAGTTCAGTTCAGCTCCAAGAGGCATATTTTGTCTCTATATTTTTGTCAATTTCAGACTTTCAGTTAAATTAAGTTCAGTTCAGTCAGTTTCAGTCCAAAAGAGCAGGGCTTTAGTGGGGGGAGGGAGTACCAAAATCAAAATACCTATTATGAAAAAATAGGTAATAAAAATGTAAATGTTACGTAGTACTACGTACTAATTGCCTATATAAAATCTTGACTAAAAAAATATGCAATAAATATATTAACTCAAAAACCGTGCAATTGCACGGGGTCTAATCTAGTTTTGAAACTATTTATATTATTAGATCCATCAAACAATGATACGACACAAAATTAATGTATTTGGGTTGAGCTTAGATGATCCATTTACGCAAATAGGTAGACATGATATTTAAGTGGGTGACAACGGTTTATTGAGCCCAAAATCATCAATCACAATAACGGGTTTAAGAGTAATTTTTTCCTATGAATTCAAAATTTTACAAATCCATCATTTCAATTGTACATCTGAACTTACCTCAGCTTCATTTTATTAATTACTCCGTAGTTTTCTAACTGATCCAACACATTGATTAGTTCATTTTTCAACCGTATTTTGAAAAACTTTCATAAACAAACCTTATTACAGAAAGTAACCGTTTTGATTAATTTTAAGGCATAGTTTCGACCACCAATTTTAACCAATAGGCAAATAAACATATTCATTTTATTACTTTTGATACTGTTTTTATATAATGTACAGAGTAATAATTAGTGTTATTTGTTTGAGCAAATTAGAAATTACTCCCTTCAAAGTTGTCTTTATTAAAATTTACTTCCTTTTAAAATATTTTTATCATTTAACAGCCAAAAACTTGCAAAAGTTCAAAATTTGCTTGCAATTGTAAACTCCGGCATGACATTCCGGCGAAATTGAATTTTTTACCCTTTTTTATCCTTTTAATACCCAAACTACCCCTCCCCCTTTTTTATTCTTTTTTATCCTTTTAATACCGTAAATGTCTTTTTCGATGTGGTTGCCATTTCTGCTATCAAAACTTGCAACAAAAACCATAAAAATGACGAATCAGCATTCAAAGTGGACATATAATCAAAAAATCGTATATGATGAAAAGCCCTAAATTCGAATTTCAAAATATAAAAAAAATAGATGATTGTAGAATAATGACACAAACTTACTCACCTAATTGATGAATGCAAGCAATGGATTGATTGATTGTCGCTTAATTTTTTTTTTGGACTGATTGTCGAATTTATAGGGTTTACATTTCTTTGTATATTTGGGATTTTTTCGGGTTTGAAAATTGGAATGAAGAGAGTGAGGGGGGAAAACAGGTTCAGTGAGGTGGTGGTAAGTTGAGGGGCAAATCGGTCAAGTTATTAATGAATTGGCCGGATTTCACCAATGCAAGCAAATTTTGAACTTTTGCAAGTTTTTGGCTATTAAATAATAAAAATACTAGATTAAAGCCCGTGCGTTGCACGGGTTAGTTGGCTTCGGATTAATTGGCTTAATTACATTGATGATGTATATTCGTTAAATACAATAAAAAACTTGATCAATCTATATCATTATAATAAATAAGATAATCACATCCCTTTTCCACTAACCAAATAACAATCCTCCAATTTTTCCCGCCTAAAGTTATCCACTACAAAAAATAAAAAAAAATTAGTAAAACAAGTGAAATGAGTTATATGCAAATCGAACCCTTGACCTTAAATATGTAGTACATATTCTCTACCACTACACCACAATATCTCATTGTTTTAATTATCACTAAATTAATCCTAAAGCTATACACTCCAATAATTTAATTAAGGAAAATTAAGAAAATAATTCGTTTCTACAGTATTAAATTACTCCGTATTAATTAACCAAAATATAACCAAATTATTCATTATTAATCAATCCTCAAACTAGAATATGTTTGTTTAAAACTTCACTATTTGAATACCAACGGAAATACATTTTATTTTTGTAATAATCATGACTGATATAACACTGTAATTAAATATTGTAATCCTTTATTAGCTACTAAGAGAATAAAAATTCTCAAAACTTTTTCCCGAATGAATTTTAAGCACTTAATCTGGATAAAATCAATATAACAAATAAGAAAAGAATCACACTCAATTATGAATCATATCATATAAAGAATATTTACAAGTTACGTATTTAAAAACTAATGATATCGTTGAAAATAAATTGCAGAAATATAGTTGCTTGAATCTCGAACAACAACTATGAACTTTTATGAACAAATGATATATACTGAGATCATAGAGAATAACTACTCTCTCCATTTCATTCATTTGTTTGTCTTTTACATTTATTGTGAGTAGTATTTTAATTAAAGGCAAACAAACGAACGAGACGGAGTGAGTACATCTAAACATCAAGAGTAGAAAATTATATACTCTATTTAAAATAAATTTAAAGTGAATATACATTTCACAATTTATTCATATATTATAATAAAAAATATTTAAACGAGAAATGATTGTAATAATAATTTTTTGGACTACATATTTCATGATATTAGTCGAGGTCGTTATTTTGATTAATTATGCAATTTCAAATTATTTTATTATATCCAAAAACAAAGATAGAAAAAATGAAAAATTATCAGATTGTTAATTAAAATCCATTTTGTATAAATAATTAACTAAAAATATATAAATTTCTATAAATACCGTGCATACATGCACGGGGTCTATACTAGAAATGAAATTTTGGTTAATTGAGTCTATACTAGAAGATATTATTATAATTAGTTCTACACAATATAATTGTATATCTTTTTGATTTAAAATCAATCTTTTAATTATAGAAGACGATCAATCTTTTGATTTTGTATATAACTGACAGGATTTGTGTGATTGGTTTAGATAGACTTTTTTAATTTGATACTATCATATACGGAGTATAATATGTACTCATATATACTCATATAGAATATATAATATAACTATTATTTGATTGGTATACTACTATCATGTATAATCATATACTCCCTCCGATTTTTAATAATCTTCCCCTTTGTTTAATATATGTGAGGTATAATTTAATCAAAGAGGAAGATAAATAAAGATTGGAGGAGGTATAATTCGAGAATATTACCACATTCGAGAATAAATTCGAGATACTATCACATTCGTAGATGATCATAAATATAGAATATTCTTCTAAATTATGTCATATATGTATGGTGCAAAATATTGATTATATAATATATATATATATATATATATATATATATATATATATATATATATATATATATATATATATATATATATATATATATATATATATATATATATATATATATATATATATATATATATATATATATATATATATATATATATATATATATATATATATATATAGTAATAAAGTGATATAAAATAAAATAATAAAATATAATTTGACTCAATTTTGTAAAATGATTGATACAGATTTATGATGATGTACTACCTCCGTCCCACTAAGATTGTCACATTTTATTAAAATACTCCTCACAAATAATAGGGAAATGGGACAATCATTTAGGGACGGAGGGAGTATGATTTATGATTGCTTATCTAATGAATAATATTGCTACTAATTAACTAGATTAGAGAAAATAATACCAAGTTCGTAGATGATAATTATTATGAGATATACTACCAAATTCATTTTTGTTAATTGATTGATTGATTTATTAATTGCACAAATATAGTTGATTGATTGATTGATTAGGTTATATTCCATATAATTAAAACTTACCTAACTCATTCGTCGTATATTAAATCTGTGCACATTTCACATACAAACATCATTCTACCTTCTCTTCTATAGTATACTTAATAATCTTTGAATTTTCTAATCTTTTTATTTTATTTACACTATACCCAAAAAATGGCTGCCTCTCAGTCCCGACGTTTCAATAAGGTCGGTGACATTAATGACACCAAGGAGACGTGGAGAATCAGGGTAAGAGTCATTAGGATGTATTCTGTACCGGCTTGGAATAATCCAAATGAATTTAGTCGGTTTGAAATGATCCTACTTGATGAGAAGGTATAAATTACATGTAACACGTTTTCAACATTTATATTTTCAAATATTGACTACACATTAACTTATCTTATGATTTGACTTCTCACAGAATCTCAAGATACAAGCTTCTTTCCGAGATAGACTTATAAGACATATGCATAAGTACACGTACATCACTCTGTCATTTCAAATGTGCTACGACTTCATATATTTCTCATTACCTTATGGTATCATTTATTAATTAACAAAGTTAGACAAATTAAATGAGAAGTATTACATGGACTCTTCTTTATTTCAGGTTTGTGCTGTGTTGTCTCCAACATATTTAATACTACATACCCCGAGCTACAAACATGTTCAACAAAGTGTTAGGATTGCTATAAAATATTATCTTCTTCGCACAGTTGCATTAGTATACGAAAAACATATTATAATGCAATATCTACCAAACACCGTGCAATCGCACGGGATCTACACTAGTAATATTAGTAATCAAACTTAATTTCAACTAAGTTTATAGCCTTAAAAGCTTATTCTAAAACTCAAAAGAATGCATGCGAATAATTTTTTTGATTGATAATATAAGATTCTATCGCCTCATCATAATTTTTCGATATAGGATAATTTACTCAAGGTTTATGTTAGATGATAGACGATTACTCTTTATTTATATAATCGAATTTGATCATCTTGTTGGAGTATATACTTTTGATGAATGATTACTCTTATTTATATAATAAAAAAATCCACCTTATTATAATTTTTCGATGTGGGACAATTTTAATTAAGTTTATTTAAGTTTAGATATAGTCTAATTAAGAACTTTTATTTATAGACGGATGTATGATTACTCTTATTTATAATACATAGAATTCTATCACACCATCTTAATTTCGATGCGGGATAATTATACATTAACTATATATATACTTTAATTATACCTTTTTTGTAAGTTCAAAAGATTATTGGTTAATATCTAAGAACGAAAGATTACGTAGACCTGATAATTTTAATTTAACTTTATTTGTAGTCATATTAATAGCTTTTTTTAAGACTAAAAGTTTTTTTGTTGACATCTAAGGATAAATGATTAGTCTTGTTTATAATATAGAATTTCATCACCATAGAATTTCATCGTCTTTTTATGGTCTTAAGAGTTTTTTGAAGACTCAAAAGATTTTGATTGATATCATATCTAAGAACAAATAATTAGTCTTATTTATAATATAGAACCATAATCATATTATAATTTGTCGATGTGGGATAATTTAAGTAAAATTTGTAGTCTTATTTATAATATAAAATCATCACCGTACCTTATTTTAATTGTTTCAATGTGGGATAATTTTAATTTTGTAGTCTTATTAAGACTTTTTTAAACTCAAAATATTATTGGTTGATGTCTAAGAAAAAAATTATAATTAGTCTTTTGTGTATAGTCTTAAGAACCTTTTTAAGACTCAAAAGATTTTTATTTGATAAAACTTTATAATTTTTCGGATGTGGGATAGTTTTATCTAAGTTTCACCTTATTATAATGTTTCGATGTGAGATTATTTTAGTTAAGTTTGTAGTCTTATTAAGAGAGTTTTTAAGACTTAGAGTTTTTTATTGATATTTAAGAACGAATGATTAGTCTTATTTATACTATAAAGTTTCATCACCTTATCATAACTTTTCGATGTGGGATGATTTATTTAAGTTTATAGTCTTCCATCAGCTCGTCAATTTTTTTTTTCGATGTGAGATAATTTACTTAAACTTATAGTCTTAAAAGCTCTTTTTAAGTTTTGATTATTATAATACGAAGTATAGAATTTCATCCCAATTTTCAATGTGGGATGATTTTAAGTTTGTAGTGTTGTATATTAAAAACTTTTTTAAGATTCAAAAGTTTTTTTGTCGGTATTTAACCCATAGTGTTGTATTTAAGCATTTAAAATATTCCACTTTTAGTATAAACATATGGATTATCTTATTATATACTCCGTATTTTGGATGAATGATTACTCTTATTTATACAATAATAAAAATTCACCTTATTATAATTTTTCGATGTGGGATAATTTTACTTAAATTTATTTAAGTTTAGATATAGTCTAATTAAAAACGTTTATTCATAGACGAATGATTACACTTATTTATAATATATAGAATTCCATCAATCCATATTCATTTTTCGATGCGAGATAATTATACTTTAACTAAGAACGAAATATTACATAGAATTCTATCACCTCGTTAAGAACTTTTTTTAGGACGAATGATTAATAGAATTGAATCACCTCATCATAATTTGGAGAAATGACTACTTTTATTTATATAATAGAATTTCATCGTCTTGGTATTTTAATGAAATGATGCGACCGAAGGAAGTATAATTTTTTGATGTGGGATATAATTTACTTAAGTTTATAGCCTTCAGAGTGTTTTAAGACTCAAAAGAGAGGGGTATAATTTTTCAATGTGAGATAATTTATTCAAGTTTATAGTCTTAATAGTTCCTTTAAGACTCAAAAGATTTTGATTGATATCTAAGAATCTAAGAACAAATAATTAGTCTTATTTATAATATAAAAATTCATTACCTTATTATAATTTGTCGATGTGGGATAAATTTAACTAAAATTTGTAGTCTTATTTATAATATAGAATCATTACCGTAACTTATTTTAATTGTTTCGATGTGCGATAATTTTAAGTTTGTAGTCTTATTAAGATCATTTATAAACTCAAGACTACAAATTCATGACTTTATCATAATTTAAAAAATAATGACATAGAATTTCATCATAGTTTTTTTTTTTTAAAAACAAAAGTTTTTTTGTTGGTTGATATTTAAAAACGATGATTACTCTTCTTTAGTACAAATTCATAAGCTCATCATAATTTTTCGACGTGGGACAATTACTTAACTTCGTTGAAATCTAAAGAATTTTTTTAGTTTTATTTATAATATAGAATTTCATCACATTATTATAATTTCTTTATTTAAGTGTATAGTCTTGACAACTTTTTTAAGACTCAAAAGGTTTATGTTTGATGAAACTTTATAATTTTTCAAATGTGAGATAGTTTTAGTTAAGTTTATAGTCTTAATATATATTTTAAGACTCAAAATATTTTTGGATAATATCTAAGAACACATGGTTACTACGGAGTATTATTTATAATATAAAGTTTCATCACCTGAGATTTTTTAGGACTTAAAAGTTTTTTTGATTGATATTTAATAACGAATGATTATTCTTATTTATAATATTAAATTTCATCATCTCGATGGAGGATAATTACTTAAGTTTATAGTCTTAGAAACTCTTTTTGAGATTCAAAAGACTTTTGGTAGATATCGAAGAACGAATTATTACTCTTTATTTATAATATAGAATTTCATTATCATATTTGTTCCGGTCACGGAAACAATTCACCCGGCCTAGGATCCGGGCTGTCTAATCGGGTTAATTGCGAACGACTGATCGTTTGACTTCCCTTGGTCTCCCCTTTCTCTCACTCCTTAGATCGGACCTTCCCGGCGGAAGTGGCCTGCTCCCTGCACAATGAACGCACAGGGCCTCGGAGGTTGTCCGAGGAAACCCTCTCCGATGCCTAAGTCAGTCCGTGAAATGCCTTGACGAACCTAGCTCGTGAGGAACTAGGTGGCGTTTTAGGAGCAAGAGTCTAGAGAGAGAAAACCCAACCCCTCTCATGTGGGAAATGGGGAGGTATTTATACCTTCCCACAAGAGAGAGAAGAGAAAGAGGAATGGTTGGATGGGAGAGTGACAAGTGGTGGCCTCCCATCCCTCCATTCCCAATTACCTTAGGCAAAATGACGGATGGGTCCTTGGTTCCCTTTTGGCTTTATTCAGGCGGGGATGCCCTGGACGCAGGCGGCAGGCCTGGTCTACTCCGTTTGGCGGACGGCCCAAGGAATTGGGGCCACACTTGGAGATTCCAGTAACTGATGGGAAAAGCTGCCGGACAGATCCTTCCCCCTTCTTGGGGCTCGGTCGCCTTGGGGCCCGATTGGCGGGCGGCCAATGACAGGCAACCAACCCTCATCAATTGGCCCTCGCTGGCTGAGGAGGAACGGGGTTCCAGCTCGGCAGGCGATGTATTTCCCTAGGACAGCGGGAGGTTGCCTCTTTGGGTACTTGCTTTTAATGCGTCGCATATTCCCGAGGGAACATGCTTTAACTTCTCTGGGCACGCAGGGAGTTCAAGCGTCCTTTGTTATGATTACCTTCCTCTGCATAGAGAATTTTTGGGCAGCGTGCCGCTTCGCTGATTGGCTTTCTCCTTCGCAGAGGTGGTTGGGGTGTCATTAATGCGATATTTTCCTTAGTATAAAACCTTTAGCTTCCCTGATTACTTTGTGCTTCATTCCACCCTCAATCTTTACACCTTCTTCATCTTAAACATGGTTTGGATTAAGAAAAGTATTGTCCGCCGCGGAGTCAAACACGTTTCCTTTATCTTCAGAGGATTTTGGCGACTTAGATATGCACGGGCTGCTTATTTAACTGTCCGCCGGAGCCGTTGCTCCCGACTTCGCCTTCGCCGGAGGAGAGGGAAGGCCTCTGTCAGGATGGGCAAGCGCCCTAGGAGGTCCTCTCCTCCTGCCGTGCCTAGATTTAGGCGTTGCCCCCAGGGAGGGGGCTGCTATGACAGGGGGTGCCATGAGTGTTTTCCATGGCTACACCCTGAACAATTTGGCCCTAACTCCGATACCGACTCTTCCCTGGAGTCGGGCCCTTCTTCGCCTGTAAAGAAAACAGGCTGTCGTACTTGCGACGATTCTCGAGCCGTCCCTTTTGGAAGGGATTGGGAAGACAGCAGCCGTGATTCCGACGACAGTGAAGGCCTCGGCTGCCTGAGTGATAGGGGCGAGGATGGGGCTGCAACTGACCCCTTTCTGGATTCCCCAAGTTGGGATTGGGGTTCGGCTCTCGGGAGCCCAGGCAGTCCTGGAGATTACTCTCCAGATTTGGGGGACGACTAGGCCTGCGTGGTAGGGCCTTTAATTTCTGTCAGGCTGGAATTTTTCCACGCCTTATGTAATTTTTCTTTCATGTATGCCTTATGATGTATCTTCCGCTTGCGGTGTTTTCAATGAAATGGATATTTTGCGTATTTGAATTTTTAATATGGGTTTATTAATATTTATTTATTTGTTATCATTCTTTTTCTTGGGAAGCTGCCTAGGGCATCCCTTCCCAGAGGTGACACGTGGACCGCAGCCTTTGGGCGAATTTCAAAGGGTTGAGTGACTCTTGCCATGCCTTCCTCTATAAGAGTGATCCACTATCCATCACTCTCCTCTTTTCCAATCTTTCTTCTCTTTTGACATCTCTCATTCTTTCTTTCTTGTCAAAAACCTTGGAGTATTGACGAATCGTATCTTTTTCTTGCATCTCTATTTCTCTGAGACTTCTTTCTTCGGGCTTGCGGCGCGTTGTCAGGCGATCTTAGGTCAGATTTTCATCCTCCACTCTCTTTTTCTCTTCGATTTCCTTTTTTCCGCATCTTTTTAGAGTAATCATGTCTGGAACCCGAGAAAGGATTTTGCCCTTCACTGACCCACCAAAGAGGGGAGAAGGGATGGACTTCGCTTCCTCCTCTAGGGAGGTTGGCCTTGAGGATGAGCGTTCGTCGGGAAGTGGGGGCGGCAATTCTCCTGACCCCCCTTCGTATGATGCTGTTGATTCAGACGACGAGGCGCTGGAAGTTGACCCTTCCAGAACTTCCGGCCCCCTCGTTCGTCGGGGAAGGGGTAGGGTTTATTACCTAGATAAGGTTAAATACCGCATCCCTCTGAGTACTTTTCCCGACCCGAAAAATCGGGAGGTGATCCTTGCTAAGAACGCTGCCGTTGTGATTGAGCGGCTCTATAATTTCGGGGAAGGGTATACTGTTATTATCCCCGACGAAAAAGATACGGTATGCAACCCACCGGATGGGTGCATAGCTGTTTACCACAAATGTTTGGAATTCGGCCTTCGTTTCCCCCTACACCCTGCTTTAGAGGAGATCTTCAGGCGTATGAACGTCGCCGTCGCGCAGCTGACAGCCACAGCTGTCAGGGCGCTGATTTCATATGTATGGACCTGCCTTTTCCACCACATGGAGCCTTCCATCGACGCCCTGCGGTTCATGGTGGGCTTGCAGATGGTTTCATCTGGGAGTACGGGCTCCCCTGGTTATTGGTCCCTCTTGAGGCAGAAGGGACATTGTTTGGTGTGGCCTGGTATGGACAGCTTGAGGGATTGGAAGAACAACTTCATTTATATACACAGCACCCATGGGTGGAGGATTCCTCGTCACTTCAGAAACCACGTCCATACCAGGATGGAGACTCCTGAGGAGTACCACCCTGGCGTGGGTGGGAAGGCCTTGGAGGTTAAGTTAAGTGAGAAGGAGAAGGAGTTGACGGCCTACTTTGCAGGCCATACTAACAAGTATGGGGTGTACGGCCCCACCTTATGGCTCCCTCATGCGGAGCTTTTAGCGACTGACAATTATCTGACTCGGCTGGGCATGAATCCGGGTCTGGATAAAGGTAGTTCAGGAGTGCTGGTGATTCCTTCTTACTCTTGTGTATTTCGGAAATGCCTTGACGGCCTGTTTGTTTGTTTTGCAGCTCTTGCCACTTTTATCTGGAAAAAGGGGGAGGTGAGACGCCTGGGCCTGGACGAGAACCTCACTGTCATCCAAAGTCGCCCTTCTCTTCCCCCTGGTTTTAAGAGAGGCGAGAAGAATCTGATGAAGCATTTGAAGGGCCTGTCATTCAGTAGGCCAAGGCTTCCCCCTCCTCCTCGTGTTACGCCTGCCAAGACGGCGGTTTCTGAGGCTACTCCTTCGCCAGCGGCGAGGGCGATCGCTTTCGAGGCTACTCCATCGCCTGTTGGCAGGCAAGAGGGCCTTTCAGCAGGGATTCAGATCCCCCCGCAGCCGCGGGCCGCAGGTTCCGAGGAGACTGGGGAGAGTACCCCCCGAGCACTGACCAGAAAGAGGAGTCGGGAGGCCCCTAATGCTGACCAGGTGGTGGATTTGGAGACTACCACGCCTGAACCCAAGCGTTTTGCTCCGGAGATTCCCGCCACCCTTTTATCTGAGGAGAATGTTGAGTTCCACTATACTGCGGGCGACAGCCAGGATATTTCTGCCTTGCTCTCCGACTCAGGGGCGGTTTTGACTGACCATCTTCTCAAGACCGTTAAGTCCGCTGCCAGTCAAGTGACCCAGTATATTAAGCGCACCTCCCGAATTATGCAGGCTTCCGCGGAGCTGGCTGCCCTTGGTCGCCTGAGTGATGAGGAACTAGCCAACCCAGACCGCCTTTCTGCAGTTGAGAGAGACGTTGCTCTCATTGCCAGCCTGAAGGATCAGTTGGCGAAAAAGGAGATTGAGCTAGAAGAGGTCGGGGGTCGGGCTATTCATTGGAAGCTCGAGAGCGAGAAAGCTACGCGGGAGGTGTCTCGCCTGGGAGAGGAGTCCAAGAGAGCACAGCAGGCCTTTGCTGAACTGGAGCGGGCTAGAAAAGCTTTGGCTGAACTGGACCATGCTAAGAAGAGCGTTGTTGACCTTGGTGATCGCCTTTCTAAGGCAAACTCTGATCTGCAGACGGCCCTTGGCGATTTGGCGGCGAAGACCGAGGATCTGGCGACGAAGACCAAGGACTGGGAGAAAGAGAGGAGTGAGATTCTCCAGGAGGTGGAAATGGCGGTGTCGGCGGGCTTCGTTAATGGTGCCAATTCCTGCTTGAAGGTTGTGATGGAGGCTGTCAGGGAGATGTTCCCGGGTTTTGACGAAGATGCTTTCCGGTCCCTTTACACAGCTAAGGATGAAGCTCAAATGCGTAGGCTGTCTGAGGGAGAGGCTTCTGGCCCAGACGCTCCCCCTGCTTAACATGGAGGGCAGTCTTCCTCAGAGGGCTCTTGCTCGTCCCCTGTTGCGCCTGTGCCAACGCTTTAATTTCCTTACTTCTTTGCGCGCCGAGCCCTTTGGTGGCCGGCTGCCGTACTCTTGGTTGTAACTGTTTGTCTTGAAAACTTTGAAAACTTATGTCTTGTGTTTCCTTGACGCTGCTTTTTCTTCTGTATGTGAATTCTGTTTGCTTTTGTGCATTTTGATTCTTCATGAGTTTGACTTGCAATCCATCCGCCTGTAGGTAGGAGGGTTTTTATCTGCTTGGCCTGTCCCTGGTTTTTGTTTGAAATCCAGGGAGCCTGCCCCCTGCCTGGGGGTAGGAAGGGAGGTTTCTCAGCGTTTTTTATACAAGGTTGAGGGGCCTGTCCCCAGTCCTTGTTAGCCTGACCTGTCTCTGGCTTTTCGTTCAAAGTCCAGGGGGCCTGCCCCCTGCCTGCCCAGAGGTAAGCAGGGTGGCTTTTGCGTTTTTTATACAAGGTTGGGGGGCCTGCCCCCAGTCCTTGTTGGTGTGGCCTGCCCCTGGCTTTTCGTTCAAAGTCCAGGGGGCCTGCCCCCTGCCTGCCCAGAGGTAAGCAGGGTGGCCTTTGTGTTTTTTATACAAGGTTGGGGGGCCTGCCCCCAGTCCTTGTTAGCCTGGCCTGTCCCTGACTTTTCATTCAAAGTCCAGGGGGCTTGCCCCCTGCCTGCCCAGAGGTAAGCAGGGTGGCCTTTGCGTTTTTTTATACAAGGTTGGGGGGCCTGCCCCCAGTCCTTGTTAGCCTGGCCTGTCCCTGGCTTTTCGTTCAAAGTCCAGGGGGCCTGCCCCCTGCCTGCCCAGAGGTAAGCAGGGTAGCCTTTGCGTTTTTTATACAAGGTTGGGGGGCCTGCCCCCAGTCCTTGTTAGCCTGGCCTGTCCCTGGCTTTTCGTTCAAAGTCCAGGGGGCCTGCCCCCTGCCTGCCCGGAGGTAAGCAGGGTGGCCTTTGCGTTTTTTATACAAGGTTGGGGGGCCTGCCCTCAGTCCTTGTTAGCCTGGCCTGTCCCTGGCTTTTCGTTCAAAGTCCAGGGGGCCTGCCCCCTGCCTGCCCAGAGGTAAGCAGGGTGGCCTTTGCGTTTTTTATACAAGGTTGGGGGGCCTGCCCCCAGTCCTTGTTAGCCTGGCCTGTCCCTGGCTTTTCGTTCAAAGTCCAGGGGGCTTGCCCCCTGCCTGCCCAGAGGTAAGCAGGGTAGCCTTTGCGTTTTTTATACAAGGTTGGGGGGCCTGCCCCCAGTCCTTGTTAGCTTGGCCTGTCCCTGGCTTTTTGTTCAAAGTCCAGGGGGCCTGCCCTCTGCCTGCCCAGAGGTGAGTAGGGTAGCTTTCTTTGGTTTGCGTTGGGGGGTTCATTTTTCCCCATTTTGGCAACAGGGGGGCCTCCCCCTATTGCCCCCTGCTCGTTTGTGTGTGAAAGACGCGAGTGTGAACAGGCAACGAGTATAAACCTGCATTTTCTCATTTCTCTTAAATTTTTCTTCTTGACATAGGGGTGGTCGGAGCCGTCGACATTTCTGATCGTCCTCCGCCTTTTTACTCTAGTAAAAGTAAAAAGTTGCCTACACTCTTGCTTAGACGTAATATTTCTTTAGTGTATCTGCATTCCAATGAGCGTTCAGCTCTTGTCCCTCTAGATTGGATATCCTGTACGTGCCTGGACCCAAAACCTGAGTTATTTGGTATGGGCCCTCCCAATTGGCACTTAGTTTCCCATGCTCTCTCGATTTTCCAGTTGCCTGTGTTTTTCTTAGGACTAGCTCACCCACCTGAAAGCTCCTCTGCCGGACTTTGCTATTGAAGGCTTTCCTCATTCGCTGCTGGTAGGCAGCGATATTTGTACCGGCTTCCTCTCTTAGCTCACTTACCAGGTCCAGGGCCTCGACCATCACGGCCTCATTCTCAGCCTGGTTGTATAGTTGGGAACGCAGAGAGGGAATCCTTGTCTCAATCGGCAATAAAGCCTCTGCTCCGTACACCAAGCCAAATGGGGTCTGGCCCGTAGACTCCTTCCTGGTAGTTCGGATGGACCAGAGTATGCTGGGGAGTTCATCAGCCCACCTACCCTTGCAGTCATCCACCATTTTCTTCAGGCCGTTCAGAATCTGTTTGTTGGCCGCTTCTGCCTGCCCATTGGTTTGAGGGTGACAGACTGCTGAGTAGGCGACTGAGATGTTATGGCTTTCTAGCCAGATCCTTAGTGGGTCATTATCGAACTGCCTGCCGTGGTCGAATACTAGCATCTTCGGTACACCGAACCGGGTAATGACATTCCGCCAGATTACTTTTCGGACAGCCGGCTCAGTGATGTTGGGTACTGCTTCAGCCTCCACCCATTTGGTGAAGTAGTCTATGGCGACTATCAAAAATTTTCTCCCCCCTGTGGCCACTGTGAAGGGCCCTAGAATGTCCATCCCCCATTGAGCAAAGGGAATGGGAGATAGGATTGGCCTGAGCTCCTGGGCCGGGGCATGGATCGACGGGGCGAAGAGTTGACATTTTCTGCATTTCTGGGCCAGGCTCCTGGCATCTGCCAGCATGGTAGGCCAGTAGTAGCCTGCCCTGAGGGCCTTGTGGGCCAGCGACCTCCCGCCGATGTGATGCCCACAAATTCCTGAATGGATATCATCCAACACTTCAGCGGCCTGATCCGCCCGTAGGCATTTAAGCAGGGGATAAGTAAAGGATTTTTTGTAGAGTTCTCCATTAACGAATATGAACCAGGCTGCTTTAGCCTGTACCTTCCTTCTTTGCAATGGGTCTGGTGGTGGGGCACCGTGCCTCTTATACTGGACGAAAGGGGTCATCCAGCTTTCTGGCTCTTCTTCCATGGTATTAATCTCTTGACCAGGATCAGTAGACCTTTCGTGTAAAACGTCCACCCATACTGACCTCCGGATGTCCTGCAGACTGGAGCTTGCCAGTTTTGACAGGGCGTCTGCTCTGTTGTTCTGGGATCGGGGAATTTGTTTGATCTCGTATGATTTCAGGCTGGATAGTTCTCTTTTTACCATTTCTAGGTATGAGACCATTGTTTGGTCTCTGGCTTCGTATTCCCCATTAATCTGGTTGGCGATGAGTTGGGAATCTGTCGCCAAGATAATTCGTTCCGCCCCTGCAGCCTTAGCTAACCTGACGCCTGCGAGTACTGCTTCGTACTCTGCCTCATTGTTTGATGCTGGGAAGACGAACCTGAGAGCATGTTCAAAGTCGGCTCCCTCTGGGCTGGTTAGTACTACGCCTGCGCCTGCGCCGCTGGCCGTGGAGGACCCATCAGTGTGCACGACCCACTCCTGGGCAGGGGCTTCTTCTTCCCCTGAATGGGAGCACTCAGCCAGAAAGTCTGCCAGGGCTTGGGCCTTGATGGCTGTTCTTGGCTGGTAAGATATACCCAGCCCACTCAGCTCAATTGCCCATTTTAACAACCTTCCTGATTTTTCGAATTTTTCCAACACCTTTTCCAGGGGTTGATCGGTGAGGACAATGACTGGATGCGCGTCAAAATAAGGTCTGAGCTTCCGGGCTGCAATTATGACTGCGTAGGCAGCCTTTTCAACCATGGGATAATTCTTCTCAGCTGCCCCCAGCGCATGACTCACAAAGTATATAGGGTGCTGGGTGCTTGCTTCTTCCCGCAGGATGACTGCGCTGACAGTTATGTTAGTTACCGCGATGTAGAGAAAAAGTTTCTCTCCTGCTACTGGTCTTGCCAAGGTAGGGAGACTCTTGAGATGGTCTTTCAGTTGTTCGAAGGCTTCTCTCTGCTCGCTTTCCCATTTGAACTGTTTGTTTCCTTTCAGAATTTTGAAAAAAGGAGTGGCTCTGTCTGCTGATCGGGCAATAAATCGTGCCAAGGCGGCCATTCGTCCGGTCAGGCGCTGGATGTCCCTGATGGTCTTGGGTTCAGGGAGGTCTAAGACCGCCTGAACTTTTTCAGGGTTAGCATCAATACCCCGAGAACTGACCAAGAAACCTAGGAATTTTCCGGAGCGGACTCCAAACGTGCACTTTTTCGGATTCAGTTTCATTTTGTAAGCGCGCAGAGAGCTGAAGGTTTCCTGCAAGTCTGTCAGGTGTTCCTTGTCTTCCCTGCTTTTTACGATGGCATCGTCAACATAAGCCTCGATGTTTCTCCCTTTCTGCTGCTCAAACACTTTATCGACTAGACGCTGGTACGTAGCCCCCGCGTTTTTGAGCCCGAAGGGCATCATCTTGTACATGTACGTGCCCGAACTAGTGATGAACGCGCACTTCACCCTGTCTGGCCGCCATAAGTACACTTGATGGTAGCCTGAAAAGGCGTCCAAGAAGCTTAGCATGGTGTAGCCACTAGTGGCGTCTACCAATTGATCGATCCGAGGGAGCGGGTAGCAGTCCTTCGGGCAGGCTTTGTTCAGGTTCGTAAAATCGACGCACATTCTCCATGCTCCAGACGACTTTTTGACCATAACAACATTTGCCAGCCATTCTGGGTAGTCGCAGACTTCAATGAAGTCTGCTTTCAGGAGCTTACTGATTTCTTCCTTGATTGCTGCGTCTTTTTCTGCAGACATATTTCGTTTCTTCTGTTTTACAGGGCGAGCCTCCGTGCTTACGTTCAGCTTGTGAACGATGCATGAGGGATCAACGCCGGGCATCTCGTCTGCGGAGTAGGCAAACACGTCTTTGTTTTCTCTCAGAAGTTTGATCAGTTCGGCCTGGTAGGATTCCTCCAAGCCTGTTCCTACCAAGACCTGCCTTCCTGGTTCTAAGTCCACCAACATACTGTCACCTCCTGGCTCCAGGCGGTCGGGCATCGGGTGCTCAATTGGGACTTCACCTTCCCTGCAGGGGGAACTGTCAGCTTTTCTTTTTCCTTTCCTGTCCTTCTCGTGTTCTTGTAGGGCCACGGAGTAGCATTGTCTAGCTGACTCCTGGTCCCCACGTATCTTTCCTTCCAGCCCGAAGTCTGTGACATATGCAATGGTGAGAGCTCTGATGGAGATTGCTGCCTCGATTTCATCCAGGGTGGCCCTGCCAATCAGGGCATTATAGGCAGACCTTGCGTCTACAACGACAAAAGTTGCCCTGACATTTCTGGCTGCGGAACCTTCTCCGAAGGTTACGGGTAAGTCGATGACGCCCATGGGCAGCACGCCAGCCCCACTGAATCCATACAGGGATCCGGGAGCAGGTCGTAGATGCCTTTTTTCCAGGCCCATTTTTTCGAAAGCATCCTTGTACAGAAGGTTTGTATATGCGCCTGTGTCTACCATACATCTTCGTACAATATGGTTGCTGATTTCTAGGGACAGCACCAGAGGATCACTGTGTGGATATATCACCCGCCCTGCATCACCAGGGGTGATGCTTAGTGTCACTCCTTTTGGGCTCCCTTCTTTCTCAGCGTAGCAGATTTGGTTTCTCAGCTCTCGCATTTGCCTTTTTTGACTTCTTCGGCTGAGTTGGCCCTCAGTGCCCCCTGAAATTACGTGGATTATCATCCGGTTCTGCGCAGACCCCTCTGGTTTCTCAGGCATTTCCTTCTGAGTCTTGTTTTTAGCTGCATAGTTGGCCAACCATCCGTTTCTGATTAATTTCTCAATTTCATCTTTCAGGTGACGGCACTCTTCGGTGGTGTGGCCAATACAGTCGTGGAAAGTGCAGAATTTCTTTGGGTCGCCTTTTGGGCTGCGAGGTTTGCTTGGACGGTTCCATTTGGCAGTTTCTTTTTCCAGTTCGAAGATTTCCGCCCTGGATTTGTTCAGAGCGGTGTAACTATCGAATCTGGGTTGGTAGACTGGGCGCTCTTTCTTGGGAGTGTCTCCTTCCTCTTTCTGCTTTCCTGGTTCACCTCTGCCCCTTCCACCCTGCGGTCCCCCTTGAGGCTTTGTTTGGCCTGCAGGGGTGTCCATCAGGCCGTGGAACTCCTCCTGCAGAATGAACCCCTCAGCAATTTTTCTGGCCATGGCCAAGGTTTCGGGCTGGGCCCTGATCATCTGGTTTTTCATTTCCCCCGGAAGTAGGGAGATCGTCAGGGCGTAGGCGGCGGTGGAATCGTCGATCTCCCTAACCTGCTGGTAGGATAGATCGAATCTTCTCATGTATTCTCTTACACTCTCACCCTTCTTTTGTTTTAAGGTCATGAGATCGAAACGGGTAAGTCGTCTTCTCTTATTTCCAGCATACTGCTCAAGGAAGATCTCAGCTAACTCTAGGAAGAACCTGATTGACCCCTGGCGGAGATCTCTGAACCACCCCTGCGCAAGTCCTACCAGGGTGGTAGGGAAAACTTTGCACCAGATGGCGTCATCTACATCATAGATTCCCATGTGGCTCTCAAAGGCTGCCAGGTGATCTTCAGGGTCCGTCGTCCCGTCAAATTTGATGGTGGGCATTTTGATTTTTGGAATGGGGTACTCTTGTACCTCAGGGTGCAACGGGGTTTTCGTGGGCCTGCCTACCAATCGTGACCTGCTTTCCCCAGACTGGTTACCATGAGATTCCCATTGTCTATGGGTTGGTTTCCTCGTACTGGGGGAGCGGTGCCTCGGTGGCGGTCTGCTAGCTGCCTCGTCCTCTGTTCCCGAGAGGGTCTGCCTGGGCCTCTTCCTCTGGGAGTGACAGAGATTTTCACCCTGATGGTACCTGGATTCAAGCGGTTGTCCTCGGTTGAGTCTGGATTGCAAGCTTTGCGATAAGCCGGGGGCTGACTGCTCCTTGGCCGCAGGTGTTAACCTGGAGAAAACTCCGCCTGCTCTCTCTCCTAGGCGTTTTGACACAGGCTCCCTGGGCCTCATGCGCTCCTGTAGTCCTTGAGATAAGCCTCCCTGCCTTCCAGACGCCGATTCTGTTGTGTGAATAGAGACCGCCTGCTGGGCGGGTGATCCTGGTTTGTCAGTGGTAATGCGCCTCTGCACATGCGTATACACTTGGGCTGTTCTTCTCGCCTTTCTCTGAGCGTTTCTGGCGGCGGTCCGCCTCGTGCCCCCGGCCTCGTCCCTGCTGCCCGGGGACGGCTGCCTAGGAGCCGACGCGACCCTGCCCACCAGGTCTTCAGGTGTGAACTCCTGATCTAGCATCGCAGAGAAGAACGCGGCTGCCTGTGCCATCTGAGCTGGGGTCAGATTAAGAGCACGTCCAGGGCGTGCCCCCAGCTCGGGTGTCACAGCAGTGTTGGGTCCACCGAAGGGATTGGTTCCCTCAACCCCAAGGGTTGTGGCAGGAGGGACCCTCTCCAATAGCGGCATTCCGTACAGGGGGGTCACCGGAGGGACCGTCGGACCCGCTCCTGCACCGTCATCAACGATTTCTGGCATGACTGTGTTTAATTTTGTGGTTATGAGTGGTTGATTTTAGTGGGTAACTCGTGAGCACAACCGTAAGTCCCCACAGACGGCGCCAAATTGTTCCGGTCACGGAAACAATTCACCCGGCCTAGGATCCGGGCTGTCTAATCGGGTTAATTGCGAACGACTGATCGTTTGACTTCCCTTGGTCTCCCCTTTCTCTCACTCCTTAGATCGGACCTTCCCGGCGGAAGTGGCCTGCTCCCTGCACAATGAACGCACAGGGCCTCGGAGGTTGTCCGAGGAAACCCTCTCCGATGCCTAAGTCAGTCCGTGAAATGCCTTGACGAACCTAGCTCGTGAGGAACTAGGTGGCGTTTTAGGAGCAAGAGTCTAGAGAGAGAAAACCCAACCCCTCTCATGTGGGAAATGGGGAGGTATTTATACCTTCCCACAAGAGAGAGAAGAGAAAGAGGAATGGTTGGATGGGAGAGTGACAAGTGGTGGCCTCCCATCCCTCCATTCCCAATTACCTTAGGCAAAATGACGGATGGGTCCTTGGTTCCCTTTTGGCTTTATTCAGGCGGGGATGCCCTGGACGCAGGCGGCAGGCCTGGTCTACTCCGTTTGGCGGACGGCCCAAGGAATTGGGGCCACACTTGGAGATTCCAGTAACTGATGGGAAAAGCTGCCGGACAGATCCTTCCCCCTTCTTGGGGCTCGGTCGCCTTGGGGCCCGATTGGCGGGCGGCCAATGACAGGCAACCAACCCTCATCAATATTGTAATTTGTCGATGTGGGATAATTTCAAAACTGTTCTATGTTATAAATTCATCACATAATGTGAAACAAATTATATGAAATTTATACTCTAATGAAAGCATTTTTTAACACGAATCTAATTATTTCATTTTTATAATTTATTTTACGATAATGTTTTAAAAAAAATGAACTCTAAAGGTTTTCACGTCAAAATTGTAAAATATCACATTAATATAATAGATTAAATATATATTGTAATAATCAAAAGATTCTCGAATTGATTTTCTTTATTATTTATGATACTTTCCTAATTTGAGGTTTGATTGAACGGACCAATGAGATCGCTCGAAAAAAGCCTAATATATATATATATATATATATATATATAGAAATTGCATCATGTGAGTCCTCACATCTTAAATGAGTCCGTCCCGCAAATCAGGACCGTTCGATTTCATCAGATCAACGATCTGAAAAGCACGCGGAGTACCTGTGCACATATGAGCAGTGTCACAGTAATAATGTTACAGTAATATGAAATCAAAGAATGTCACAGTAATAAGGAATTACAGTAGCAGTGTCACAGTAATAATGTCACATTAGCAGTGTCACAGTAATAATGTCACAGTAGCAGTGTCACAGTAATAATGTCACAGTAATATGAAATCAAATAATGTCACAGTAATATGGAATTACAGTAGCAGTGTCACAGTAATAATGTCACAGTAGCAGTGTCACAGTAATAATGTCACAGTAGCAGTGTCACAGTAATATGAAATCAATGAATGTCACATCAATAAGGAATTACAGTAGCAGTGTCACAGTAACAGTAGCAGTGTTACAGTAACAGAAATATCACAGTAACAGTAGCAGTGTCACAGTAATAATGTCACAGTAATATGAAATCAAAGAATGTCACAGTAGTAAGGAATTACAGTAGCAGTGTCACAGTAATAATGTCACAGTAATAATGTCACAGTAATATGAAATCAAAGAATGTCACAGTAATAATGTCACAGTAGCAGTGTCACAGTAATAATGTCACGGTACCAGTGTCACAGTAATATGAAATCAATGAATGTCACATCAATAAGAAATTACAGTAGCAGTGTCACAGTAATAATGTCACAGTAGCAGTGTCACAGTAATAATGTCACAGTAGCAGTGTCACAATAATAATGTCACAGTAATATGAAATCAAAGAGTTATGATGTTTGTGTATGCAAAGGCCTTGTTACTCTTCCTTAATGACGTGGTCCAATCTTAGCCATTCAATCTTGTTTGATTGTGTGGTCCAGATTGAAAGGACGGACTCATCTAAAGATGAAGACTCACCGGATCCTCACTATATATATATATATATATATATATATATATATATATATATATATATATATATATATATATATATATAGATTTAGGTTCATGTGAGAACCACCTACTCAATGAGAACTGTGAGAACTCTTCTCAGCCATCAGATTATTATTATGTGAATGGATGGATGAGATTAACTTTCATTCTTATTGTATTAGTCACTGTATTAGTCATCATATCTTTCATTCTTCCCCCAATTCAACGCTCAATAATCCTCTCATCCTTGCGATCGACTTGCAATATTAGAGTGTTTCATCCTCTCATCCTTCAATCATCCTCTCAAATCCTTCAATCAATCAGTTTGTTGCTTAATCCTTCAATCAATCCTCTCAATATCTCATCCGCGATTTTAGGTTTGTGATTTTCTCATCTGCAATTTCTATTTTCGATTTTGTCACTCTAGTTTTCGATTTTCGATTTTTTCACTCTAGTTTGCCGCTTTTGGTCGTGTTGTTAACAGAACGAATCGACTTCTGCCATTGTTATTCTTATTGTATTGATTTGATTTCAGCTGATTTGAATCGGTTCGTAGCTTCGGTGAAACTGATTTCCGATGATTTTTTCAGTAATTTGTTGCGTTGTTTGATTTAATCATCAGTATCATTATACTGTTATTGTTTTGAATTGAATCGAATTCGGTAAAAGTTCGGCTCGGAGCTTCGATGAAACCGATTTTATCGAATAATTCCATAGAATAATTTAGATGCACTGTTAATTCCATAGAATAATTTAGTAGGAAGATATTCAATGATGGTGTTACGTGTTGGTGGTATAAGTACTGTATAATACTCCGCTGTACAATGCTTAGATCATGAGAGGCAACAACATGCGAATTACTATGATTTCTGTTGATTTTATGCTGCTATTAGTTCGATTTGAATTGAATTCGGTTTTAGGATTGCAATGCTGTACGACAGAAAGACCCTGTGGTACTGTACATATTGAGAATCGGAACATGGGTTTTCGAATCTCTGGTACATACTCGTATCTAGTTTTTTGTGGTTGTTGTTAATTGAGAAAGACCCTTAGGAGTCGTCGAGAGCAGAGCCTTTCGAACATTATTTTTGATGGCTAGTGCCAACTTTGGTTTGTTTGTTCCCAAAATACTGAAATCATTTTGTATGCTTAAATAGACTAAATGATACTCCCTTTGTTTCTGCACACTGTTTATGATTTGTATCGTGATAATGGATGTGCGTGCGCCTTCAATCTTATCCATTTGTGTATGCTTGCATAAAAATCAACTCTAAGAGTTATAATTTCTTATCCATTTGTAAATGTTTGAATATCCGAGATCAAACTTCTGCTGTGAAGCTTCCTGTGACATTGTTATAGGATTTGCTTATGAATATGCTGTGTGTGCTTTTGAACCTGTCTTTAGATTAGGTAAATGACAAGTTTTAGATTAATACCACTAATAATTGTTACCTTACACTTTGTAAAATAATAATTGTTTTGTTTACCTGACATTGTTTTTTTTGCTCACAGGAATGGAGGCTAAAAACAAAAGAAAGCATGAGGAAATGACGACAAGGGATGATGCCGGTTCAAGTGAAGTGCGAAAAGGTATTATTTGAAGTTTTATGTATTACTTGACCTTATTCCAACCCTTTTAATTTTGGTTTACCATTTTTTTATTTTTAGCGTACCATTTTTCAATTTGAGTGTACCTTTTTCCAATTAGACAGATTGTGATTTTCACTTGTGCAATGATTAATTGTTTAGGTGTACAAAAAGGAAAAGGAAAAAGAGAGGGTAAACCATTGACATTAGCTGATGCATCATTCAAATCAAGGATGACCCCCGGTCTTCTGTTTGATTTTGTTCAAAGCGGTCTATCAGATAGGCAAGTATCTGATATTCATTCTATGGGTTTCGGGGGTTTGCTTTTATTGAAAACTGATAAGGTTCCCGGTAAGTTGGCACATTGGCTGGTGTCAACTTTTAATGTTCTTAATTCTTCTTTAATGGATGGGTTATTACATGTTACTGCTGAAGATGTTCATCTAGCAACTGGTATTCCGATGGGACCTCTAGACATTGAAAAGGAAATAAAATCTGTTGAAAAGAAGGTACAAACTGAAATATTTGATCGTTGGGCAGAACAATTTGATAAGAAAGAAATCACAAAAAACGTTCTTTTGGAGAAATTGAAGTCCCAGAAGGAAGGTGGAGATGATTTTAAGAGAAATTTCATTGTATTTGTCAATTCCACTTTCTTAGTAGGTGTGAAGGGGGCTATTCTAGGTTTCCGTATTTTGAATATTCTTGAAGATACTTCACAAATCCCAAATTATAACTGGTGTTCTTATACTTTGGGTTCATTGCTCAATAATATTCAATTGTGGCAAAAGAATGTTCTTAATGGGAGACGTGAGACAATATTTAAAGGTGCCATCATGATTTTGGTTTTCATATATTTAGATAGAGTTGTCATTAAAATTAGGTCCGGTGATAGGCAATTCCCTACACTTGCAACTTGGTCAAAGAAGAATATATCAGAGAGGATAAAGACGCAACTTAGGGAGAAATCTTTTGGTCAAGGTTTTGTGGAAGGTCGTTTTGTAAAGGCTACTGCTCACAATGAAACAGGTGCAACTTCTAAGATCAAATTAGATGCAAATGAAATGAAAAATGAAAAATTGGAGGGTACTAGGAGCCGAGCTGAGCTTTGTGTAAACAAACTAGTTTCCTCGGCGAAAAACCTTGCTGATGCCTTTGATGATTTCAAGGCTTGTGCAAATGAGGCAATGAGTGAGCTACCAAATTCAATTGCTGTTCATAAGATGTCTTCTTTCTTGTCCTCTATTGTTGATGGTTTTCATTTATCTCAACAACAAAAGAGTGATGATTTAGATGATGCTGATGCTGATGTTGTTGGAGGGTCATACAAAGAAGGGGAAGTGGATGAGGATGAGAGAAAAGAGCAAGATTGGGACGATGATGCATTTTGGGGGAATGAAAAGATTTTGGAAAGTCTTTTTGCCTTGCAAGATGCATTTAAACCAACTGTTGCCGATACTGCTGCTGCTGCAGGAGCTACTGTTGCTGGTGTTACGCTTAAAAGGCGTAAACGTGTTAAGGTAAAAAGGGAAAGAGACCCAATGATGCCAAGAATGCGTCTGCTAGATTCTGATGATGATTTGCTAGATTCATCTCAGACTGTCAGTTCATCTGGGAATGAGATGAACCCAGTATCTTCCCTTTCACCTCATTTACCACCAGTAGAGGAGGAAAAACCTATACCTTCTGATCCTTCTGATAATCCACATTTGCTTGAGAAGGAGATTGCTGAAGACCATTTAAAAACTCCGGAACCTCCAGTTGGTACGTCTGCTGAAGTACACGTTGACCTTACCTCTCCTGATGAGCCTCCCTCTCCGAATCAGCCTGCCATGCCTAAAAGAACTAGAGAAATTTCAGCAGTGTTTAAATCTCCGTACGTTCAGCGAAATATCATGATTTTCTCCGATTTTACACAATCTGAGAAAGAAGTGGCTAATTATGTATTTTCAGAGGAGACCGATGAGAGGTAATTTACCATTCCAATTTCTTTCATTTCTTTTTCAATTTCTTTCATTTCTTTTTCAGAGGAGACCGATGAGTGGCTATTAAGTACTTTCTTTCATTTCTTTAGTTCATTTTTACCGTACCCTTTTTCAAATTTAGCGTACCCTTTTTCAATTTTAACGTACCCTTTTTTAATTTTAGCATACTCTTTTTCAATTTCAATTTTAGCGTACCATTTTTCAATTTCACTTTTAGTGTACCCTTTTTTAATTTCAATTTTAGCGTACCCTTTTTCACTTTTAGCGTACCCTTTTTTTCTTTTAGCGTACCCTTTTTCACTTTTAGCGTACCCTTTTTTAATTTTAGCGTATCCTTTTTCAATTTCACTTTTAGCGTACCCTTTTTCACTTTTAGCGTACCCTTTTTTTAATTTTAGCGTACTCTTTCAATTTCAATTTTAGCGTACCCTTTTTCAATTTCACTTTTAGTGTACCTTTTTTTAATTTCAATTTTAGCGTACCCTTTTTCACTTTTAGTGTACCCTTTTTCACTTTTAGTGTACCCTTTTTTAATTTTAGCGTATCCTTTTTCAATTTCACTTTTAGCGTACCCTTTTTCACTTTTAGCGTACCCTTTTTCACTTTTAGCGTACCCTTTTTTAATTTTAGCGTACCCTTTTTTAATTTCACTTTTAGCGTACCCTTTTTTCACTTTTAGCGTACCCTTTTTTTCTTTTAGCGTACCCTTTTTCACTTTTAGCGTACCCTTTTTTAATTTTAACGTATTCTTTTTCAATTTCACTTTTAGCGTACCCTTTTTTAATTTTAGCGTATCCTTTTTCAATTTCACTTTTAGCGTACCCTTTTTCACTTTTAGCGTACCCTTTTTTTAATTTTAGCGTACTCTTTCAATTTCAATTTTAGCGTACCCTTTTTCAATTTCACTTTTAGTGTACCTTTTTTTAATTTCAATTTTAGCGTACCCTTTTTCACTTTTAGTGTACCCTTTTTCACTTTTAGTGTACCCTTTTTTAATTTTAGCGTATCCTTTTTCAATTTCACTTTTAGCGTACCCTTTTTCACTTTTAGCGTACCCTTTTTCACTTTTAGCGTACTTTTTTTTAATTTTAGCGTACCCTTTTTTAATTTCACTTTTAGCGTACCCTTTTTCACTTTTAGCGTACCCTTTTTTTCTTTTAGCGTACCCTTTTTTAATTTTCACTTTTAGGGTACAATTTGGTTTGGGGACCATGGCGGCTCCTCAGTCATTTCTAACAAAATTACTTATAAATACAGTGTGGTTGTGTATAGAAGCCAATCTGAGTTGAACTTGCTTGATCTGAAGACTTTAATGTGTGGAAATGAAGTTTCACATAAAATATTAGATGTATGGTGCGAAATATTAAACAAGCGTGAGCGTTTAAGATCAAGTAAATCTCCTTACCGGTTATATTTGTCTACCAATACTCGTGTAAGTCTTCTTTCTTTGTTTAAGTTTCCCTTTTCTTTATTTCTTTATTGATTATATTTGTCTATCATTTTTACCTTTTCTATGTTATTAACAGGTCAATTGTGATGGGGTTGAATTTGATAAAGTAACCATGATTCTCTATCCCATTGTCTCACCATCTTTCCGAGCAATGATATGTGTACTTCCAAGGGAGTCCAAAGTAGAAATTATACATCTTAATCCAGATTCAGTTCCATGTATTTCTGTTGTTGATTTTGTGGTATATTTTTATATTACTTGATATTTTTAAAAACTAATTATAATTTGATATTCTTTTTATTCTTATTTAATTTTTAAATGTTATTATTTTTTGCAGGGAAATGATTTAAAAGATAACATGGCTGAACACTTCTCATCATGGATCCATAAATATGGTGAATTCAAAACAAATGAGTACATTCCAAAAGCTTATTCAAATGTGAAAGATGACAATGGAATCTGTTTAATGCGGCATATGGAAATCTATGTTGGTAACAAAAGAAATTTTGTTACTGGATTGAGAGAGGTCAGTTAGTTTATAGTATTTGCTAAAAGATGTTTTAAATGTTAGGTCAATTTTGGATTCATTTAATTGTATTGTTTCTTTTTACTATATAGAAAAAGGTGGGACCAGAAAACTTTGTCAAAAGGCTTAGTGTGAAATATTGTCATTCAATAATTACATTTGAAGGCAATGAATTGAAAGATTTTGCTATTGAAGAATCGAAAAAGTATTTTTTCAAAGAAAGGTATAATTATTGTTTCTCTTTATTGAGAGTATACGTATGTTTGTTATTTACTTTTCATATTATTATTTAGCTAACCAATTTTTTTCTTAAGTAGATTGGTAGTGAAAGAGGACCGCCACCTTATCAAATCATTAACTGATGAAGAGATTTTGGAATATGTCTTTGATGACATGAAAGATGATAGGTAAGTTATTAAAACATTATCACAATCTTTATCATATATTGACATCATCACAACCTTTATCATATATTAAAATGTTAATTTTGTTTTTCAGTGAAATTGTTATTGATACGGAATGGCTACAAGTAACTCGGAAGGGACTTTCTAGCTTGAAAACTGGACGCATGATTTATGACATGGTTATTGATTTGTTTGGGATTTATGTTACACATGAGAGAGATGGTGTTTTATATATGCCAACAACAACCAAGGTTTGTGTGTTTTTATATATGTCAACAACAACAACAACAACAATATGATGTTTTCAGCAGTTTTCCTGAAATAGATTCGTGTTTTCAACAATGTCAGTTGCTTTGTTTTGATTAAGTTTATGATTTTGAATTTATGAAGTTAGATACCGACTATACTTCTTTGTGATTTTCAGAAGTTTATGAATTTATGTTTTCAGAAGTTTATGATTTTGAATGTCAGTTGCTTTGTTTTGATTAATGATTTCAGGATATGAAGAATAAGAATTCTATGCACAACAATTACATCAAGCTTCATTATATGGGAAAAAATCAGTCCAAATTACAGAAAGTAAATATTGCAACAATCAGGATATGATTTACTGTCTATTTTGTCTTCTCCTAATGCATGTTAACCTAATTTATTTGTTGTTCAGGTGTTTTTCCCCATATGTACGGGTGTGCATTGGTATGTTTTGATATGTGATTTCAAGGAAAAGATTAACTATATACTAGACTCTTGCCAAGAAAGACGACCAGAAAACAGAATTAAGCTTGCCAAGGAAGTGGTATGAACATTTCTTCTTTTAATTTCACAAGATTAAAAGATTTCAAGAAGTTGTTATTTTGGTGTATTTCCTAATCATCATTTTTTATTTTCTGGGTTTAAGGTTTTTGGTGCAATTGATGTGATTGTCGTTAAAGAACCAAACTTTTCAAAGTTGGCTGAGATAAAGAAGTTCAAGTTTTCAACCCTTTGTGTACCTCAACAACAAAACGGGTAAATTTTCCCTTTTTATGTGACTTTTTTTCCAATGGATACAAATACTTATACAAAATTTATAGGTTTGATTGTGGAGCTTATGTTTTGAAGTGGTTGGAGTCAGTTTACAATAGTTCTCAGTGGACGAGCGAGCAATATCTTAAGGTACTAATACCCATTTTCTTGATTGTCTTCCTGTCCCACATCCCCTATTTGAATCCGAGAGTATTAGTCAACCTGAAAGGCTGTTCAATACCCTCATAATATAAGTATTTTATATTTTTAGGTCGATTACAAATTTACAATTTACATATCTCCCATATTCCCATGTTTCCATCTTTTGCTTGCACGGTTTTGATTTTTATCCCGGATATAGTTCGCTCTTTGAGAGTAATCGAACTCGGCTTTGTTGACCTAGTTCTCTGATTTGCAGTTGTTTTTAAGCTCTTCCCTTGTTCTTTCTTACTGCTTTGTCTCATTGTTGATTCGTTCATGTTGTTGTCTCTGGAAAATTCTCTCTGGAAAATGCTCATTCAAGCTGTTGTAAATGGCATACAATCTGCATTCTGCAGTGGCTAACAAACTGACACACAAAAAATAAATGTAACCAACTTTCACTCATTCCTCGCTGATTTACGCCACATATTTTACTACTACATAAACCCGATCCTACGCAAAAACTCAGAATGACAAACACCAAAAGCCGATATCCAACTGCCATGAGAAAGAGTGCCATCAGATTGTTCCATTTTCCGTTAACAGTCGGGGAGATTTAATCTTGTAAATCTATGTCATTTCTGTCGAATAGCTCAGTATTTTAGGTTGATTGATGACGAGTTTCATTAGCATGCTTCTTTTTGCTGTTTGCTTTTATTGCGTTTGTTTGATGTTACTGTAATTTGTAACATTGATTTCTTTATTGCATGTGTTTAGAGTGGTCTGGAAAATGAATTGTTCTTTATATGCTTAATCTGGTGGCAGGCGTTTTCTCTACCTCTTCTTACCCTCTTAAACCGAATAACCTTGTGTTCTTGAACGGTTGACCATCTTTTTGCTAACCTGGCCTCTTCCCTTGCCCTTCTTGTTTGATATCTTTTTCATTGTTGTTGTGGCTGTCTGCATAATCTTGTGTTTATCTACGACTTTCTTTGTTAGCTGTGCTTGACAAACCTGTAACAACTGTTTTGCATGAGTTTGATGTTGGTTTCTGATTGTTAGGCACCTGGTTGGGCTTGTATGACATCTTTATCTCTACTGTTGTGTCTATCGGTGTATTTTTTATTGTTTGTATCTTAAAATGCATAGTGTTCAGCAGTAGTTTTTAATGTCTTTTTAGCTATTAGTCAATTATTGAACTATAGATTTAGTCAATTAGTAGTCAATTCATTTTCACAGTACATTATATATGCATTTAGTCGGGTAGTTAATATTTTTTGTTTTCTTTTCAGAGTGAGAGTTTGGAATCATATAGGAAGGAAAAGATCGTTGAACTCTTAAGATGGGATAAGAACAAGAACAAGAGTGCAACTCTTAAGGAATTTGTTCCGGGTTGATTTTTTCTTTAAGATTAGAATTAGATTTTGGAATTGTAGCGTACCCTTTTTCAATTTTATCGTACCCTTTTTCTATTTTATCGTACCCTTTTTCAATTTCAATTTTAGCGTATCGTACCATTTTTCAGTTTCTATTGTATCGTACTTTTTTTCAGTTTGAAATAAGTACTGTTAAGCGAAGTTGTTGCCATAACTGGGAAAGCTACTGTCAAGTTCACGGAAATGCAGGCAAATTGTGTACTGCAACTATAGCCTACAGCCATACAAGTGTGCATACAATTTTGTTTACTTAGATTCTCTCCACTTGCTTCGTCTTATTCAAGCTTATGAGTTACGGAGTAGTAGTATGCATGACTTGAGTAAAAGATGATGCGTCGATGTAACAAGATAATTATACCCAAATCGTACCGTGGTTGACACAATCCAACACGGTCATAAGTGTTGGTGATTTAAGTGAAAATACCGGTTTATATTCCAGAAACCTTACAATCCAACACAATCCAACGTAACCTTACAATCTCACGAGTATATATTCCAGAAACTAAGACTATCGAATCAGGAGGAACAAAACTACGTAGTAAAACTACTAGGACGGACAAGATATAGAGCCATGCTAACAACAGCTTCTGCAGTAGCTAGTGTAGATGCGAGTGAGCGACTCAACACGAACTTTCCCTGCCCATCATCAAATGAAACAAAACAAACATTAGCTTCCCATACACTCCATTCCTCTTGTCGAGGGGTTTATCAGGCTCAGGTAGTCTTACTTACAAGCCCTAATTCCCATATATACCTACCTAGAAATCAGTAATATGCTCTTCTGTATGTCAAACATCATAACATCATAACATCATGATCAAGTCTATTGACTACTGGAAGATGGCAACAAACAGGATATCCACTTCTTCTTCCTAATAATAGACAGTGCTCTAGCCCCCCTGCTTTCAACAAAATCAGTCATTAACTCAACTAAACAGTTTCTCAAGGGTACATTGAAATAATAAAGGTACATTGAAATAAAAGAAAGGGTATGTATTAAATCATAAAATACGTACACCAAATCTGGTATCAGCTACTTTTTGTCACAATTCCTGCTGTCATGATTCGCCATTTCCCCACAAGCCTTGCATCTTCTTTTCGGTTTATTGCTCTCCTTCACAGCTTTATCCCTTTGTGATATCAATCTTTTCCCCGAGCCTTTGTTCTTACATTGTTTTGGAGGCAAAACTACAATTTCATCAGGGATGGTTGTTCCTAAAAGCATTCCAATTTCCGCGTTCTTGTCCTTTTTCTTCCCATCTACATTGATGTCCGCTTCAAGTATCTTTTCTTTGAATCCACGAAGCATGTCCAACAACTCATCAGTATATGGTTCATTATGTTCAACAAGTGAGACACAGGTAAACAATTCAGACCATAATTCCCCAATTTTATTTTTCTGCACATCCACAGTTTTACAATCCTTAAGCAACTGGTCATTATTGTCAAAAATTGGACGACAAGTAGCTAGTTTTGTCCACCTAGCGGCTACATATTGACTAGGAATTTTTTCATGTCGTCGACCTTTAAGAACCAAGAGAGCGTGCCTACAAAGAATTCCATGTCTTTCAAACTTCTTGCACGTGCATTCCAATTTTTCTTCATCGGACATAAAAGTAACCACATACACTTTATGATTCCTCAAATGATCTACGATAGAAATGAATTCAATTCCAGAATTTGGATCATCTCTTATGCCCTCAACATCACATGTGTAACAAGCCTCCTTTAACTCTTCTTGAAACTCATAAAATATCTTTTGGGTATACGTTTCCGATGCATGTTTCTCTAAGGCTAGAGGAGTCGATAACTTAGGGAATGAGTACTTTGATGTGGCAATCAATCTTGCTTGTGTCCATCTTTGAGCATCCATGGCAGTCTCATATCTCATCCAAAATTCAACGAGTGTCAAGTTAGGATTAGTGAACTTACTAAAGAAATTGTTCTCTGACTCGGACCTTGATGTGGTTCTCATTAAACCTCCTAAAAACAAGTCACGAAAGTAAGCCGGCACCCATTTTTTCCTAATGTCAAACTTATCTTTCAACCATTCATTATCTAACAATCCATAAGATTCCATGATTTTGGACCATTTTTCCTCAAACTCAGCCGGTTCGACATCCTCACCCCAAACAATAGCGCTTAAATCCTTCAAGAAATTAGTATCTTTCAGTATTGCAGATGGTACCTTATCAGACAGTTTTTTCAATATATGCCACATGCAATACCTACGTTTTGTCTTCTTACCAAACACTTTTTTTATTCCTCCTTTTATTCCCAAATCTTGATCAGTTATGATACAAGCTGGATAACGACCACCCATAGCATCTAAAAATCGCTCAAACAACCAAGAAAATGATTCCGCACTTTCATCAACTAAGAGCCCCGCCCCAAAAGTCACACACCTCTTATGATGGTCTACCCCCGTAAAAGGCGCAAAAATCATCTTATAGGTATTTTTCTTGAATGTAGTGTCAAATGAAAGCATATCTCCGAATAGCAAATAATTCTTAATACTAATGGGGTCTGCCCAAAAAATTTGAGATAATCTACCCGTATCATCTATATCAAAATCAAAGTAAAATGAAGGACACATTGACTTTTTTCTCATGAAGTGCTCAATAAGCATTTGAGCATCAGCTTGTGACAAAAACTCTTTCACATCTCTTCCAAAATTTTTAAAATCTTCTAATGAAGCACCAATATTATTATAGCCTCTCACATATTCCTTAAACATTCTAAAGGTTTTAGTCGGCCCTTCATTAACCTTCGAATTGTCAATTATCATTTTTTTATGGACAATACTCAACTCTCTTGATTGCTTCATATGTTCCATTGTCACAGGTGTGAGAGGCATGCGATTATGACCCTCAACAAAGCGATGAATTTCATATTCATCATTAGGACGACGTTTAAAACTAATCATTGCTTTACAGCCTGTCCTAGTCTGTTGCCTCTTTTGTTTTGTCCCTGTCGCATTAGATTCTCCCTGCTTATTACAGAAACATCTTTTATGTGTAATAACACCCTTGACCCTTTTATCTCCACCTAATCGCGACACAAACCCACTCGCTTTTGCATATTCTTCATAAAAATCAATTGCAGCTTGAAAATTCGCGAAAACCTTACCAATAGTTGGCTTAAGATGATCGGGACACTCAAAGATCCTATCGATGTTTGTTGATGAACCTTCTCCCACTACATCATCATCTGCTATATCATCATCATCTGTGTACATATATTTTTAGTATACATAATTTATTGAAGATTGAATGTAATCAAAATATTAAATTAACATACAAAATATACCTAATATCATTGTGAATAATGGTTCAACCTCTATCGGTTCAATGCTTGTGTCTGATATAATAGTATTTTCTTCTGTGAATTGTTCCGTCACGACCACATTTGAAGAAGCATAAGATACTACTGAATTAACTTGAGGAACACTTGTATCAGTTGCAACAATTTCTGAATCCATTATAGTGCTGCGATAATAAGAAGCAGAAAAATTAATTTACCAAGCCTCAGTAAGTTTTGCTATGGTATGATATAACCCTCTCTTACCTAAGTAATTCGTCAACATTAAACAATAACAACAACAAAACACAGAATCGTGAAGAATAACTTTTTCAATTTTACCGTACCCCTTTTCACTTTTAGCGTACCCTTTTTCAATTTCAATTTTAGTGTATCATTTTTAAATTTTAGCGTACCCTTTTTCAATTTTAGCATACCCTTTTTTCTATTTTAGTGTACTTTTTTTCTATTTTAGCGTACCCCTTTTCAATTTCAATTTTAGTGTACCCTTTTTCACTTTTAGTGTACCCTTTTTCAATTTCAATTTTAGTGTACCCTTTTTCACTTTTAGTGTACCCTTTTTCACTTTTAGCGTAACTTTTTTCAATTTCAATTTTAGCGTACCCTTTTTCTATTTCAGCGTACCCTTTGTCTATTTTAGCGTACCCTTTTTCTATACTCTGCACAAAACCTGAAGAAACACAAAGGAACAAACCTAGTCCAACACAAAGGAACACCCTCCACAGTTGAGTTTCGTCTGACCAAGCAGAGTATAACGTCAGATGCAGATGTAATCTCACACGTGCTTAGTGCAAGAAGCAAGATGTAATGGAATGAATTTATTCGCTAAAACCCTCCTTCTTACACCATCATCTATCCGTTTTTATCCTTAAAGACACAGCAAAAAAAAGGTAACATCAAAAGGCACACATTTACATACAAAATCAAATACGAATTCAAACGAAAAAACTGAATTGGGTATTAGGGTTTCCTTTAGTTTATGTGCCACAATTCAACCTTCAAATCACACACAAACAAACCAACAAACAAACAAACAAACAAATTTGTAATCAAATCACTACACAAATTACGCAAATTCCATTGAAGTAATCGAATTACAGCAACAGAGGGGAATACTACGATCAATTAAATTAGGAATTCAATCAATTGGATTAGATTGTTCAAATCAATAAGCATGAATTTGAATGAAGTAATCGAATTACCACAATTGAGCTATACAATCAGTAGAAAATTACAGTAGACATGTTACAGAAGGAATCAAATGAATACTCCACCTGATATGGCAAGTCGACGACGGATGATCACAGAAGAACGGCGGCGACACGGCGACGGAGGACCGCAGCTATGGAGATGAGAGATGAGAGATGAGGACCGCAGCTACGGAGGACCGCAGCTACGGAGGACCGCAGCTATGGAGATGAGCTATGGAGACTATTAGAGAAGGGGGCAGGAATGAATAGAGGGAAACAAGAGAGGGAGCCTGCTAACTTAAATTTAGCTTTCACGTAAAAAAAAAATAAAGGCTGAAACAAGGGGTTCTCACGATTCTCACCATGGTATGAGTTCTCACCCGATCTCGACTCTCTCTCTCTATATATATATATATATATATATATATATATAGATTTTAAAAAGGAGTAAATTTTAATAAAGACAACTTTGAAGGGAGTAATTTTAATAAAAATTAGTGTTATTTGTTTTCAATAAGTTTCTCAAGAAGTGCCGAAAATGTCTTAGCCTACTGGTCAAGACTAAGTGCTCTGAAACGATAGGTTTCAGGTTCGAATCATCCTCCCCTTCATTGTCATGTGACTAAATACACTTTTCATTGAAACAAAAAAAATTAAGGGGCCGTTTGGTATGAGGTATTCAGGAAAGGGAAAGGGAATCAAAGTTCACGATTCCTTTGTTTGTGTTTGTTTAGCCAAATCAATCATTCCCTTTCCCCCTCCTTTTCCCCCAAACTCCTCTACCTTCTTACCCCCACCCCCCAAGGTAATTGCATTCCCTTTCCCCCACTCACCAACCTAGTCATCACGTCACCATCACCAACAACCACCACCACCACACCACCACCACCACCACCAAAGTCCACCCACCACCGCACCACTACGACCACCACCACCACCAAGACCCACCTACCACCATTACGAACACCACCACACTTTCGGGTCAAGTCAAATATGAGTCGAAGTTGGGTCAAAATAATTTTTGATATCTTAATTTATCAATTAAAATGAAAATGTATTTTTTTTAAATTTATCGTATTGCAGTAATTATTACTCCGTATATTTACCATATTTACAATTAAAAAAGTGTAAAAATAATACTCCTTATATTATAGGTATTTTATTATCAAAAGATACTACAAAAATTAATTTTTATTATTTTTACAATTTAGATATTAATTTATTTATTTTATAATTTTTTATTTTACATAAGTATAAATAATATGATGGCACACCGCTAATGTCGAGTTTGAGTGAAAGTTGGGTGAAATTCATTCTCTCTCATTGAAACCAAACAACAACCTAAATTTGGGGTAATCTCATTCTTTTCCTTCTGTTTCCCTTTGTTGATTTCATTCCATTTCCCTTTGATGAACCAAACGCCCCCTAAGTTTCTCAAGAAACCTAAATTAAAGGGGAGACCATATCTTATGAAGTTAAGAGTGACGACTACAATTCTACAATCACTTGGCAGTCGACTGGGATAACGTTGCGGAACACAAATTAGTAAAAGCCGAAAGGTCATGAAACCATAAAACAGGGCAACTGTCGTCCTCTCTGTTCACAAGCGTAGGAGAGTGGCCGGTGATAGGAATTGATCTCGGGACGACGTACTCGTGCGTAGCAGTTTGGCGACATGACCGTGTGGAGATTATCCCAAACGATCAGGGTAACCGCACTACTCCTTCCTCCGTCGCTTTTACCCACTCCGAGCGCCTCATTGGTGAAGCTGCTCTTAATCAAGCTACCAAGAACCCTCTCAACACTGTTTTTGGTTTCTTTCTTTCTCTCTTAACTATTACTCACTCTATCACGTTTTCTTCTTTTTTTTTTCTTCTCAAAATCATCGAACCCGAGTCGGTCTTAACCACTTGACTTAGACAACCTACTTTAATTGATTATTATAGTAAAAGGAGACATTAATTCGAAACCACCAAAAACCCTAATCACAGCCATTTGCCTAATTTCGAAACTTTTCCTAGTCGATGTTCACTTTCCAAGTCATTGTGGAACAAATGTAGTCTCTTTATTATGAAGGAGGAAGAAAAACATACAGTACATTTGTTCTAGTTACAGAGGAAGTGAGTCGGGACTCGGGAATCGGCCATTTTTCCCTTTTACTCATCAATCAAAGCTTCCCATGTGGAGGTGCCATTTTCCTTTCGTTTAATTTGGTTAAAAGATGGAGTGAATTCCTAAGTGGTTTGTATACGAACAAGGGTAAATGAAAAGGATGACTATTTTGGGAATAGATGGCCAAAGTGTGTGAAACGAATTTGTGGAGTGTGGTGGTGGACTTGAGAAAATTTTGTACAAATTTGTTAGCGTCTTCTATACATATGGTGCTGTACCACTGTTAATTTTTATCTTTTGCTTTGAAAACTTTTCGCAGATGTGAAGAGGCTTATAGGTAGACGTTTCAGCGATGATGATATACAACAGGATGTCAAACTTTGGCCTTTTAAGGTTGTTGATGGAATTGTTTTGGGCAAACAAGATAAGCCAATGATTGCTGCTAATTATTTGGGGGAACACAAGAAATTTGCTCCGGAGGAAATATCTGCTATGATCCTAGCCAAGATGAAAGATGTTGCTGAGGCTTACCTTGGTTGCCCTGTAAAGAATGCCATTGTCACCGTCCCAGCTTACTTCAACGATTCACAACGTCGGGCTACCAAAGTTGCTGGAACCATTGCAGGCCTCAATGTGATTCGTATCATTAATGAGCCGACGGCTGCTGCCATGGCTTATGGTCTTGACACACAGACTGTCAATCTATATGAAGCAAGAAAGAATGTGTTGATTTTCGATCTTGGTGGAGGGACATTTGATGTTTCCCTTGTATCGGTTGTGAAGGGTGAGATACAAGTGAAAGCGACAGGTGGAGATACCCACCTCGGAGGAGGGGACTTTGACAACAAACTTGTGGCATATCTCTTGGAGGATTTCAAAGCAAAGCATAAAATAGACATCAGTGCAAGTCCGAGGGTCCTTGGAAGATTAAGGGCTGCTTCAGAAAGAGCCAAGAGAATCCTTTCATCTACAACTCAAACCGTTGTTGAAATAGATTGCCTATATGAGGGAATTGATTTCACTTCGAAAATATCTCGTGCCCGTTTTGAGAACTTAAACATGGAGTTGTTTCAAAAGTGTATAACTACTGTGGACAAGTGCTTGAATGATGCTAAAATTCAGAAGAGTGATGTTCGGGATGTTGTCCTCGTTGGTGGATCTACACGAATCCCAAAGGTTCAGCAGCTTCTGCAAGAGTATTTTGTCGGAAAGGAGCTGTGCAGAAGCATCCACCCTGATGAAGCTGTTGCACATGGGGCTGCATTTCACCCTGATGAAGTGGTGTTTGTAGTAGTAACAAGGATATTGTTCTAGTTGATGTCACTCCTTTATCACTTGGTATTAAGACTAGCGATGGAAGACTAGCTGTTGTCGTTCCAAGGAACTCAAGCATCCCCGTGAAGAAGACACAGGGTGGGTTTTGTACTTCAGCTGACTATAAAACCCAACAGTGTTTTGAGATGTATGAGGGCGAGAGAGTGATGGCAGATGACAACAATTTCTTGGACGGGTTCATTGTCTCTGGTTTTCCTCCAGCACCGAGAGGTGAGACGGAGTTTGATGTCAGTTTTGAGATTGATTTGGATGGCATTTTGCATGTTTCCTCAGTGGAATTGGGTACAGGGCTTTGGAATCAAATCACTATAGCGAATCACCTTGGGAGGCTTTCTACAGAAGAGGTCGAAAGGATGATAGATGATGCTGAAAAGTACAAGGCTCAAGATGAGGCGCAGAGGAGGCTGGTGGAAGCTATGAACGCCCTAGAGTTCTACTCTAGTCGTTACTGAATGAAGTATTTGCGGGATTTTGAATCTTGATGAGACAATTCAAAGAGTGCACAGGGTTATGTAGATATAGTTGTGCAGGAGGAAGATAATGGAGATCCAATTACAGTCAATTTGCTATAGCTTTGTTTCTAACAACACCTATTGATCTCATCATGTTTTTTTGGTTTACAGTAGAAGTGGATGGTCGAAATTCTGGATTTCTGGTGTCTTTATGCATGCAACCCCGAGTTTTTGTGACTAAAACCAAGTTCTGTTTTTTTTAGTTCATCACATGACGACCTTTACATACACACAATTTGGATTGTTTTATTGCTCGCCTCTTTTGATTAGTTCACTGCTTCAATTTTTCTTCCCAATCACTAATGTTCCTGGTTTCATCGTCCATGTTTATTACATTGATGTCAAAAATGATGATATTTCGTTATCAATCATTTCAGCGACCCCTTTTTTGGGTACTTTCTTAATTTTAAAATATCTCGTCACCAGATCAAGCTTAGACAGCGTGTGAATCATAGAATAAAAATACTAAATGCAAATTGGTGGCCTATAAAATTGGTTTAACTATATTTAAAATCTCCGAAGTCATCTAATTGTAAGAGGTGGAAGTGGGTAAGTCATTAATATTTCACACAAATGACCTAGAGGTTCGAATCCCGCCCTTACGGTTCTCCAAACTTTTAACATCAGTCATAAAGCGAAAAAACAATACGAGTATAATTAAATCATGGAAGCTTAACAAGTGTACTTGACCCCCCTGATATTCCTGCTGCATTTTAAAATCAACATAACCCTGGAACCCTTTTCCAGTTCTCTAGTCAGGATGCAAAATTCCCACAAATACTGTGTAATTCTCTCAGCTTCTCTTCAAACTCGGAAATTTCCAAAAGCTCTGAGTTCAATTCCAGCCATTCAAATGTCTTCTCAATGGCTTCCTTTATCTTTTCTGCCTCTGCTTTGTCCTTGATGCTGCTTCCAACATCTTTCAATCTGTCCCAAATACGGGTAGTATATGTCTCTAAAGCATTCTTAGCGTCAACCAGCCTCCTTTGCTCCTTGTCTTGAGCCTTGTATTTTTCAGCATCCTGCATCATCCTATCGACCTCTTCCTTAGAAAGCCTCCCACTGTGATTAGTAATAGTGATTTGATTCTTAAGCCTTGTACCCAATTCCACAGCGGAAACATTTAGAATGCCATCCACATCAATTTCAAAACAGACGTCAAACTGGGTCTGGTGTTTCGGTGCAGGAGGGAAACCCACTATTTCAAATTCGTCCAAGAAGTTGTTATCTTTAGCCATCAACCTCTCGCCCTCATAAACACTGAAACATACGAAGGTTTGATTGTCCTCCATGGTATGCCGTATTTGATTCTTTTTTGCCGGGATGGACGTATTCCTTGGAATAATCACATCTAACTTCCCATCGACACTCTTAACACCAAGTGATAAAGGAGTGACATCCAAAAGAACAATATCCTTGTTGTTACTATAACCAACACCACTTAAGACAGCAGCATGCATGGACAGCAGCCCCATATGCAACAGCTTCATCAGGATGGATGCTTCTGCACAGCTCCTTCCCCACAAAAAAATCCTGCAACAGCTGCTGAACCTTCGGAATTCGAGTTGACCCACCAACGAGCACGATATCATTGACATCACACTTTTCCATCTTTGCATCCTTCAAACACTTGTCCACTGTGTCTATGCAATTTTGAAACAACTCCATGTTTAACTTCTCAAAACGAGCTCGAGTTATAGTTGAAGAAAAATCCATGCCTTCATAAAGGCAATCTATTTCAATAACAGTTTGAGTTGTGGATGACAAATTCCTCTTAGCTCTTTCAGAAGCAGCCCTTAATCTTCCAAGGACCCTCGGATTTTCGCTAATGTCTATTTTATGTTTTCTTTTGAAATCTTCCAAAAGATAGGCCACTAATTTGTTGTCAAAGTCTCCTCCTCCCAGGTGCGTGGGTATCTCCACTTATCGCTTTCACTTGGATTTCACCCTTCACAATCGACACCAAGGAAACATCAAATGTCCCTCCACCAAGATCAAAAACCAACATAGCAGTAGTCATTGCATCAAGACCATAAGCCACGGCGGCAGCAGTCGGCTCATTAATAATACGGACCACATTGAGCCCTGCAATGTTTCCAGCAACTTTGGTAGCTTGACGTTGTGAATCGTTAAAGTATGCCGGCACTGTGACAATGGCGTTCTTTACGGGGCAACCAAGGTAAGCCTCAGCGACATCTTTTATCTTGGATAGATCATGGCAGATATCTCCTCCGAAGTGAATTTCTTCTCTTTGCCCAAATAATTAGCTACAATCATTGGCTTCTTGTCTTTGCCAGAAACAATACCATCAATAACCTTAAAAGGCCAAAGTTTGATGTCTTGTTGTATATCATCGTCGTTGAAACGTCTACCTATAAGCCTCTTTACATCTGCAAATTAAGGTGTCAAAAACTCAAAGCATGAATGAACAATACTACTCGTAACTAACCAGCACCAACTACTACAAATTCGAGCAACATTATTGTGTCAACTCTCAAGTGCATCAAGACCCATTCAGAGAGTTAGCGAGTTATATGTGTTGTCAGAAGATTTCAACCCAGGCCCGACCTGACCCAACTAAAATCTATGACAGTCTTAGTGTCAACTCGGTTACTTAAATGAGTCGATCGTCTAAAGTCAAAACCCTTACCTGCTAACTTCACCTCTGGGTCGTGGTGGACTGTTGGGTCGATAATTGACTATTTGACACAACTATGTCTAACACTTAAATACCGTCATAAACAATGGTTTGTTCATGAATTCTGTAATGATTCAATTGATACTTGCAATTATTAGGACAGAACTAAAGTACCCGCAAACACAACTAATTGGAGCATTCATGTTCTAAGAAGAAATCATCAATAAATTTAGATTTGCGATGCATAATTGAATAATAGGATCCAAACGATGTTATTGGGTTCAATTCTTAGACGTGACATACTCCCCAAATGGGGTCTGGGGAATTCTTTTTCATTGATTTCAACTTTCATGCATTATCACCGAAAATAATACGGAGTACAAACTACACAAAACTTGACATCAAGAAGACTAAGTTAGAACTTTAAAAAAAATACAAAATTTCTTGTATATTATTGGAAAAAAGGAGAAAAAGAAGCAAACCAAAAATAGTGTTGAGGGGGTTCTTGGTAGCTTGATTGACGGCAGCTTCTCCTATATCACTATATGACGGTCAGTGTCAGTGAAAGCGACGCATGACGGAGTGGTACGGTTTCCCTGGTCGTTAGGTATGATCTCGACACGCTCATGTCGCCAAACTGCAACACATGAGTACATCGTCCCCAGATCGATTCCTATCACGGGCCACTCTCCTCCTTTTCCACCCATCTTTTCTTTTGATTAACTTTACAGAATCACAAACCTCCCAAGTATTTTAACAAGGGAGGCAACACCCAATTAGCAGAGGCTGGAATTTAATTAGATTGGTTGTCTTTCTACGAGTTGTCGACTACCAATGGAACGTTATATATACTCCGTACGTATTACTTGTAGTTTCCTAAAAGAAATTGGGTCGAGTGCGAATAATTGTAGGAAGATTCTTCGTGTAGAGAGAAACTTGTGGTAACAATTAGAAATGGAAGCCCAATAGGGTTGTGCTTAATTAGAGATTGAAGTTGAGGTGACATTTCGAAGAGTCGGACGGGATTTTGTATCAACCTTTTATGTCTAGCCCGAAATAAAAATGGTTGAAAATCGTATGAATTTTTCATCGGCTCGATAGGAATTGAGCGTGCGCCCTCACAAAATATAATGAACAATAGAGAACGTTTGGGGTATTCCAATATGTATTAAACCAGTCGTACATGAGAAACAGTTTATCATGTAAAAGCGATTTAAACTTGTCATTTGGGTGTTAAATCGGGCAGGGTATATATATATCATGAATGCACCCTAATCACCCGGTATATATATAAATCATGTTGATTTAAACTTGACCATACATGCATGAGCTCACGAGGAGCTCGATTTGTAGTGTATAATACACGTTTTCAGAAAGCTTTTGGGCCTGAAATAAAAATGGCTGAAAATTATTCGAAGTTTTCATCGGATCGGTAGTAACGTTCATACAAATATGAGGAGCAACAACGAACGGATTGGGGTTTCAGATATGTATTAAACCACCAGACTATCGATTCGATTTATTGTGTAAAAACGACTTATACTTGTCGTTTGGGTGTGAAATTGGGCAAGGTATATCCTGAAGACACTCTAATCACGTGGTATGAAAATAAGGTTAAATTAAAACATGACTCGGTATGAGCTCTCGATCAGATCGATTTGTAGTGTATAATACTTGTGCACGTTTTTCAGAGCTTTGGGGATCAGAAACAAAAAGGCTAGAAATTGTACAGAGTTTTTTATCGAGTAGGTAGGATCGTCCACACAAAATATGAGAAGTAACGAAAAACGCGCAGGCGTTCCGATATGTGTTAAATTTGTAGCGTATTATACACGTTATTTAGAGTTTCGGAGTTCGAAGTAAAATGACTCAAAATGGTAGGAGGTTTTTAGAGCTCCTGGGCCCAAAATAAATAAGACTGAAAATTACCCGAAGTTCTCATCTGGTAGGAACGTCCACACAAAATATGAGGAGCAACAAATAACGTTTTGGGGTTTCGATATGTGCTAAATCAATCCTACCTGACAATCGGTTTATCGTTTAAAAGCGACATATTGTCGTTTGGACGTGAAATCAGACAAGTTATATTCTGAAGTCACCCTAGTCACGTGGTATGATAACCAGATTGATTTGAAATGTGACTCGATGTGACCTTCCGAGTAGCTCGATTTGTAGTGTATAATACATGTTTTTCAAATTTTCGGGGTCCGGAAAAAATTTGTTGAAAATTATACAAAGTTTTCGTTGGGTTTAGTAGGAACGTTCACACAAATATGAAGAGCAACAGAGAACGTTTAGAGGTTTCAATATGTGTTAAACCACCGTTACCTGACAATCAGTTTACGGTATAAAAGCGACATATACTTGTTGTTTGGGCGTGAAATCGGATAAAATTTATCCTGAAGGCGTCCTAGTCACGTGGTATAAAAATCAAGTTGATTTCAAATTTGACTCAATATAAGCTCCCGAGCAGCTCGATTTGTTTATATTTAGTGTAAAATTTTATTTTGATCGAATTGAGTAAGAGTAAGAAAATGGCAAGAGTATAAACCAAAATGTAGTGTATGATTGAATAATGAAGCACTATTCCTGTGAAATGTATATAGAGCACAATGGATAGTTCTTGTTCTTGGGATTGTCACAAGAACTTTATTTTGTTAAGTTTGTCCTTGTAACAAAAAGTTTGTTCAAGATCCAGGGGAATGAGGGAAGTAGGGGGAGTGGCAGAGGAATGAGTTTGGAGGAGGGTAGGGGAAGGGGGTGGGTCAAACCGGAACAGGGATGGCTGAAGGTGAATACGGATGCAGGGGTGGCAGGTGGTAGATAGAGGCACAGGAACAGGGGCTGTTTGCAGGGATGAAGAAGGCTCAGTGCGGTGGGCAATTGCAGGCGACAGATGGAAGCGAGGGAGGCAGAAGTTATGGCGACATTTGCGGCAGTTATCGAGGCACGAAGGCGAGGATGCAGCAGAATAATTATTGAGAGCGATTGTAAAGAATTGGTCTCAGCTATTAAGGAGGAGAAAACTGAGAGGAATGAGTTCTATGAGTTGGTGGCAGCAATTCGAGAAGAAGCAAGATACATTGATGGTGTCGAATGGTCTTTTGTGAGCCGGAAGAATAACGTGGTTGCTCATAAGTTAGCTCACTTTTTAATCTCACCTACCTCGAAGATGTGGGAGGATGATATTCCTATTAGATTGGAACTTTTTGTTTTAAACGATTTATCAAATGATTCGTAATCCCGCTTAGGGGCTTAAAAAAAAATTGTTCAAGATTTGACAAACTTGATTTGAAAATAAGAACAAGTTCTTCCTAAATTCAAGAAGAGTAGTTGTCCAATTGTTATTTATTTTTATTTAACTCATTTCTTGTAAAAACTTTATCTAAAGTTCTCCTATTGTCACTAAAAATTCTAATTATATGGAGTTTGTCAAAAAATTACACGGCAATGACAAACTTTATTTTGAGTTTGTGTTGCTCTAAAAACTTTATACGGAATATGTTATATGTATAGATTTGTAGGATCTTACGACTGTACCATCCAACCCTAGTCATATCATCTATCCAATTTACTATCCTTAATTCCAGAACTAAAGAGAAACGTCACTTAGTATTACCAAAAACTTGGATCGTATAATATTGAACACAGTAGAAAAAACAGACATACCAGAATTAAACAAGACGGGATACATCATTTCAAACATGCTCAGTAGGCAGTAGCGAGTGACTAGCTTAACTCTCTACATCGTTCATAGCTTCCACCAGCTTCCTCCGCTCCTCGTCTTGAGCTTTGTAATTTTCAGCATCGTGCATCATCCTCTCAACCTCTTCCTTGGAAAGCCTCACACGGCGATTTGTAATAGTGATTTGATTGCTGAGCCCTGTACCAATTTCCACTGACGAAACATTTAAAATGCCATCGAGATTAATCTCAAAAGTCACATCAAATTCGGCAATGCCTTTTGGTGCTGCAGGAAAACCAGAGACCTTAAACTCGTCCAAGAAATTGTTGTCGGTTACCATCAGTCTCTCGCCCTCGTACACCTGAAAATACTGTTCGGTTTTATTGTCTTTTGCAGTACTAAATCTTTCTGTCCTCTTTACAGGGATGCTTGTGTTCCTTGGAATGATAACACATAGTCTGCCACTGCTAGTATGAATACCAAGTGATAAAGGCGTGACATCAACTAGAACGATATCCTTGTTACTACTACTACTACTACTACTACAAACACCACTTAAGACAGCAGCATGGAACGCAGCCCCGTATGCAACAGCTTCATCAGGGTGGATGCTTCTGCACAGCTCCTTTCCGACAAAATACTCTTGCAGGAGCTGCTGAACCTTTGGGATTCGTGTAGATCCACCAACGAGGACAATATCCTGAACATCACTCTTCTGAATTTTAGCATCATTCAAGCACTTGTCCACAGTAGCTATACACTTTTGAAACAACTCCATGTTTAACTTCTCAAAACGGGCACGAGATATAGTTGAGGTGAAGTCAATTCCCTCGTAAAGGCAATCTATATCAATAACAGTTTGAAATGTGGATGAAAGGACTCTCTTGGCTCTTTCTGAAGCAGCCCTTAGTCTCGCAAGGACCCTCGGAGTTGCACTAATGTCTGTTTTATGCTTTGCTTTGAAATCCTCCAAGAGATACGTCACGAGTTTGTTGTCAAAGTCCCCTCCTCCAAGGTGAGTATCTCCACCTGTCGCTTTCACTTGTATCTCACTCTTCTTAATCGACACCAAGGAAACATCAAATGTCCCTCCACCAAGATCAAAAATCAACACATTCCTTCTTGCTTCATACAGATTTGCAGTCGGCATGTCAAGACCATAAGCCATGGCAGCAGCCGTCGGCTCATTAATAATACGAATCACATTGAGACCTGCAATGGTTCCAGCATCTTTGGTAGCTCGACGTTGTGAATCGTTGAAGTATGCAGGCACTGTGACAATGGCGTTCTTTACAGGGCAACCAAGGTAAGCCTCCGCGACATCTTTCATTTTGGATAGTATCATAGCAGATATTTCCTCCGGAGTGAATTTCTTCTCTTCGTCCAAATAATTAGCAACAATCATTGGCTTATTGTCTTTGCCTGAAACAACACCATCAATAACCTTAAAAGGCCAAAGCTTGATGTCCTCTTGTATTTCATCGTCGCTGATACGTCTACCTATAAGCCTCTTCACATCTGCGAATTAAGGTGTCAAAAACTCAAAGCATGAATGAATAATACTCTGTAATAACTTACCAGCACCAACAACTACAAATTCGAGCAACATTATTGTCTAAAGGACCCTAACCCCTCGGGTTCATGTTGGATTGTTGGGTCGATAATTGACTATTAACACAAGTATGTCTAAATACTGCCATAACAATGGTTTGTTGAGGCATACTCGACAAAAGATTGGAACAGGTTAGAATTTGAAAGAATACACAATACATGGTTGAATAACCCACTGCACCCCCAAATTTAAATGGACTACTTTAACCATCACCTACATGACCAAAAGGACGGACTATTTCGCAAGATTTGAACTTTTCATCGATCAAGGGTACAAACTACAAAGAAATTAACATTAAGAAGATTAAATTAGAACTAAAAAAAATACAAAAAATTTATTTAAGAAAAGAAGAAAAAGAAAGAAACCAAAAATAGTGTTGAGGGGGTTCTTGATAGCTTGACCAACGGCAGCTTCACCAATGAGACGGTCCGAGTCAGTGAAAGAGACACAGGAAGGTGTAGTACGGTTACCCTGGTCGTTAGAGATGATCTCCACACGGTCATGCCGCCAAACTGCTACGCACGAGTACGTGGTCCCGAGATCGATTCCTATCACCGGCCACTCTCCTCCGTTTCCTTCCATATTTTCTTTTCCTTCAACTTTTCAGAATCACAAACCTCGCTAGTTTATTAACACCCAATTAGTCTTTCTACGAGTTGTCGAGTACCAATGGAACATAAGTATGGAGTATATTACTTGCATTTTCCCATAAGAAATGGAGGTAGAGGGCGAATAATTGTAGGTAGACTCTTCTGGAGAGAGAAACTTGTGGTCCCCGCTACAACTATAGTAGAAATGGTAATGGGTTGGTTGTACAATTGACACGGTCAGGCACGGCCAAGTGGGCCCTTCTGATGCATGACACTGCGACGCGCGACCGCCGTCCTGTTAGATTAATTTTTTTGTAAATTACTCCTCCGTCCAATTACATTTTTGTCACGTCTCGATGAACTCTTTGTATTTCTATTTGAGGAATATTTTTTTATGTATAATCGAGTCCGTCAAATGGCTTGTTCACTCGGTTTTTGGAACCAGCAACCAGGGCCCAGTCTATTAGGGGCCTCAATAGCTGGTAACCCATTATATACTCCGTATATGTTATGGCCATTGATAGATTAATACTCGTGGTAGTGATTGTAGCACAGTGGTTGCGATGTGCAATTAAAGAATTTCAAAAAGAGAAAATGTTGTACCACAAAGTACAAAATTAAATAGATAGTCTTTTGTTGGTTCAAATACAAATTAAGGTAAGAAATTTCAATTGCAACCATTAGGGTTCTTCGGAAAAGTCTTAATTTGTGATGATAGGAAAAGTCTTAATTTGTAATGAATTTGAAATGAATTGCACGATTTGCACCAGTAGGGTTCTTGGGAAAAGTACTAATTTGCGATGACTTTCAAATCAATTGCACTAATTAGTGTTTTTTCGAAAAAGTCCTCTTTTGCGATTATACAAGAACCCTAACTAATTAATTAACACTTAATTAGACCTAATTTTCAATCAATTAATTATAAAATTACTACTCGTATATGATATAATATCGATTATCAATCTTTATAAAATTACTATATGATATAATATCGATTATCAATCTGTGATCCATGGTGAATTCGCAAATAATAATTGATCGATTTATAGGATGAATGAAGTTTTAGTAAAGAATTTTGATGAAAAAATTAGTTTAGAATAGAATAAAAACAACATGAATTCTTTAGAATAGAGAAAGGGTAATATTGAAAAAATTTGGAAATTTTAAGGATATTGAGTAACATTGAAGTATGAAAAAGTAATTTCATTTATATTATACTAGTATAAACCCCGTGCAATGCACGGTATTTATAATATATTTATCTTATAGAATATTTTATTTAAGATTTAAAATAAAAAATTTATTATTTTATTTTTACTATTTATCGACGGTATAATTTAGAAATAGGAAAATATTTTTTAAATCGCAAAACTAATCAAAATATTTGAGTAATGTCTTGAAATGTACGGAGTATTAAATAACGTGTAATTGATGAAAATATTTTTTATAGTATTTTTTATATACTCGGTTTATATCATCTCACATCTCGAGATACCCACTTCTCTCTTTAACATACCATAAAATACATAAATATTTATCAAAAATCGTATAATAATGTACTTTTTTTAATGGTTAGTACGTCGTGATACGTTCTCTTTGTGTAAAAAAGCTATTCAGTTTTTCATTAGAAAATTAAAAATGAACTGTCTCAGGTGTAAGACTTATATTATGTAATTTGTCAAACTTTTTTTATATGAATTTTAATAGTATATTCCGTATTTTGTAGTCTCCCCTACCAAAATAATCATTCTATATGATAATTATAATCCTCACATTTGAATAAATGAGAAAATTTTAGTGGTATCGAGTGAGTATATACTCCTTCCATCCCGATGAATTGTTTGCCTTTACTTTTGGCACAAAGGGAAAAAGGTCCAATGATAAAGTGACATGTGAAGCCAAATTCATGAGGAGGTCAAATTATATATATATATATATATATATATATATATATATATATATATATATATATGTATATGTATATGTATATGTATATATATTATGTATGTATGTATGTATGTATATATTTGAGATGCAATATATATATATATATATATATATATATATATATATATATATATATATATATATATATATATATATATATATATATATATATAAAGAATTCCTAAAATAGAAAGGGAAAAAATTCATTGAGACGCCCAATATGGAATAGACAAAGAATTCATTGGGACGGGAAGAGTATATCTTTGTAAAAGTTAAAGTAAATAACTCATTTCAAAAATAAATTTTTTAGATAACTGATTTTTTTCTCAAGGTTAATGACATCATATCTTAAAATTTATCTAATTATTTTCATAAAAATAAGTTTTTTTTTATCAATTTCTTTAACATTAATGAAAATGAATAGTTTGCAATTTATTAGTGAAATGTTCTTTTACTTCTCAATTTAAATTAGTGTATTTTTTATGAAAATGTTAGTAACTGAGAGTAGTATATAGAGAATTTTCGATGAGTTTTTACTATGTATCAGGATTTGTAAGAGCAATCGAAATATATATTCCATTTTTATATAGTTACTAAATTTTATATCGATGTTAAGAATATGATCAGAAAGATATACAATAATAATCATAACTATTTTATATTCTATGTAAAATATTGTACGGGATAGTGCAATCTCCCAATAACAAAAATAATGCAAATATTTGGTTAAAACGGAATACAATATGTTTATACTTTTTTTTAAAAAAAAAATTGATCATACATTCCATATTAAATATTGTACGTGATAGCTTCCATTTAAAACATGTGATTTTCGTAATCAATGTAATCAATCAAATTTCCTTAATTACATGTGTATAGTTTTATATGTGATGTAGTGATATTTAAATCGGTAAGATGTTGGAGTGTAGTTGGAGAAGAGAAGAGTGACACACATGAGGTCAAGGGTTCGATTTGCACCTAGCTCATTTGGTCTATTTTTTTTATTTTTGTTGTGGATAGCTTTAGGCGGGAAAATATATGAGTTGAGTTATTTGGTTAGTGGAAAGGGGATGTGAGTAATATTTTAATCAATGATAAATAAATACGGAGAGAGTATTGTTAAATTTTATCTGAGGCTTATTAGGATGGAATATGAATGGAGTAATTTCTATTACTTCCTCCTTCTCACTAAGATTTTCCCACTTTCCTTAAAAGAAAACTCCACTAAAATTTTCCCACTTCAAAATTTTTCTTAATTCATCCAATTTACCCTCTTTCTATTGGTTACTTTTGTGATTTGACTTCTTAAACCCACCAAACAATTTACCACCATTCATTATCGATTTCTTAATCAAAGTTCAATGTGGGGGAGGGAGTAACATTTTTCATGCAAGGTCATGTCGTTAAACTTTCGATGCGATTGTAAGATCTTACAATTCTCCGATCTAAAAAGTTATGAACAACTCCGATCATATGTCGGATCTTAATTTCGTGTGATCTTACGTTCCTACATGTCTCTAAACTTTTTAAAATGGAACCTTAACATGCTCCTGCGATTATACAATCCAAGTTTATATTAGTAGCATATCCATTTTTTTCATAACCTAGTACAATACGGAGTAATATTTTATATACAACTTTAAAGTAGAAAAGAATACTAAATCGAATCCGTAACATTTGGAAACACGTGATTTAATTTTACCATAATTTAACATTGTGAGGATCTAATTAAGTTTAATTTGTAGGATTTTACGGCCTTACCATCCGATAACCCTAATCATCTCAATATCTCATCCATCCAATTTAGGATGGGGCTATTTAATGTCGTCCGTTTAATTATTAACGTCGTCCATAATTTATGAGTAAATTACTGATTTACCCTCATTAAATTTACTATCCTAATTTAACCTAACAATTCATTAACATTATTTACCCTACTTATTTACTAACCTAATTCAATTTACAACTTGGACAACAACAACATTTATTCTTAAATTAACTAAACGCTTATTTTTTGATCGGAACATGTCGAACGCGAAAATAATTTTTCTTTTGATTTGAATTTGCCTTATACTGAAAACAATTTGGACGACGATGACGTTATCGAGGTTAGTATCTGGTTTCGTTAGATTGGATAATTATGCTATATCGAAAACCCTAGACGTTATAATTATGCTAACTCGACCAGAAGCTAACCTGAGCTAAACCAAACCCAAAACACACATTGCAAGGCATAAGCACTCTTACGATAGCTACAAATAGAGCTCAACCCAAAACATACCACCAAAAAGACATTCGACTCCTTCATTAAACTTCTTTTGTTAATAGTTGCAGTACTAAACAATACTACAGTTTAAATTCCACTCTTCCATGTCAAAAACCCAAATCTAATTGACTAATTGAATCATGCTTCTCAAAATCATAAGCAACACACAACACAATAATGAACTCACAATGCACTTCACGTTAAATCCAAAATAATGAACAAATTAACGTAATGACCTCCCATCAAACAACTAATTACAATGTACATCCTTCTCCAATCGCATATAACACCGGAAAGCTCACGTACAATTGCAAATCAACTCCTCCAAATACACTAAAACTGAAACCTATCAAACTGCAATCAACTCAAAATCAATGAATTAACTAAGAGCCCAGGACGAAATACAAGAAGCGTAGACACGCTCAAATTTGGACGAACCCAGAACCCAGGAAAGTAGCAGATCTGCACCTCAGTCTGGGACGGGTCGTTGCTGTCTTGCGCCTGACCCTTGACTTGGGCGTAGATCTGCTATGCCTAGGTCTGGGTTGGAGCGTAAATTGACTGATTCTTGTTCTAAGATATGACGTGAATTTGCTACGCCCGACCTCGTCCTCGTTTTTTTTTTAAAATTTGGCAGGAATTGGAATACGAAGAACAATTGAATTAAGAAAAAAATAATTGTGAAATACACTAACTTTGAGTTCAGAATTAGAATTACGATTGATTGTCTTTGTTGGAATTGGAATGCTTGAATTTGGTAATCTTAATTTTAAGAAGATGATGAAGGATGTGGAATGTTGTATTTTTGAGAGGTTTTTGTAGAATGGAAAGGATATTCTCTATTGCATTAAACTCATAAGCAAAGTACAGACTATAAATAAGCAATCTTAATAACTGAACTCCCACTCTTCCATGCTTCAAAGTCATGCCTAAGTAGTGGGGTTGACTCCTACATTCAAGCAAACACTAACAATAAACGTAACTGCATATGAACTACACTACTTTGCAGTATCCTAATTATTTTGCTGACTCAAACTTACTTAACTAACCGTGAGGCTCGAATCACTCATTCAACACCTCCCTTTGATTCAGACTCTTGAACACCAATTTGTTCGATGAAGAATTGATGTTTTTCACAACTCAAACTTTTTGTGAATATATCAGCAACTTGACTGTTTGTACCACAGAATTTTACCTCCACCATTCCTGCACTTACTAGTCCTCTTATGAAGTGATGTTGAACCTCTATATGCTTTGTTCTAGCATGGAACGCAGGGTTTTTTGTCATTGCAATTGCTGATTTGTTGTCACACCATAGTATGGTTGGACCTTCTTGCTTGTTCCCTAAATCAATTAATAGCTTTCTTAACCAGACAATTTGTCTTCCTGCTGCTCCAGCAGCTACATACTCTGCTTCTGTTGAGGACAACGACACCGTTTCTTGTTTCTTCGAGCTCCATGTGATGGCTCCTGAACCAAGACTAAAAACTGACCCCGAAGTGCTTTTTCTATCATCCAAACTTCCAGCAAAGTCGCTATCAGTATAGCCTACTAGCCTGAAATTCTCGGTTTTTTGATACCAGACTCCATACTCTGTGGTTCCTGCAACATACTTTAAAATTCTTTTTACAGCTCCAAGTTGCTGTTGTGTTGGGCTGTTTAGATACCTTGATGCTATGCCAACACTATAGGCTATGTCTGGCCTAGTATGTGTTAGATAGTTCAAGCCGCCTACAATACTTCTGAAGAGTGTTACATCTGCAGCACCTGTACCATCTTCTTTCCGCAGTTTTTCTCCTGCATTCATAGGTGTGATTGCTGTATCACATCCTTCCATTTTTGAATCTGTCCAACAGATCCTTTGCATACTTCCTTTGACAGATAAATATTCCATCTTGACTTTGCTCCACCTCTAACCCAAGAAAATACTTTAGTAGCCCCAAATCTGTCATTTCAAACTCACTCATCATGGCCTTCTTAAAGTCTTCAATCAGTCTTTGAGATGAACTGAAATAGACTATGTCATCCACATAGAGGCAGACTACTATGTATTCCTTTTCTCCTTGATTTTTGATGTAGAGTGTAGGCTCATTCTCACTTCTTTCAAACCCATCTTTGACAAAGAACTCATCTATCCTACTGTACCAGGCTCTTGGAGCCTGTTTCAGGCCGTACAATGCTTTTCGAAGCTTATACACTTTGCCTTCTTCCCCTTCTTTGATAAAGCCCTGAGGTTGATCTACAAATACTTCTTCTTGAAGATCACCATTTAGAAATGCCGACTTTACATCAAATTGATGCACTTCTAGCTTGAACTGTGCGGCAAGAGCAAGTATTACTCTTACTGTTTCAAATCTGGCAACCGGAGAATAAGTTTCTTCAAAATCAACTCCTTCCACTTGAGCATACCCCTTTGCCACCAATCTTGCTTTATGCTTCTTTATACTCCCATCGGTGTTGAATTTTGTTCTAAAAACCCACTTCAACCCGATTATATTCTTCCCTGTGGGAGGATCAACCAATTCCCAAGTTCTGTTCTTATATATAGCCAACATCTCTTCTTCCATTGCAATTTGCCATTCCTCCTTTGTTGCTGCTTCTTCAAATCTTGTAGGATCTGCAGCAAGAAGTGCAAATCCACAAGTTTCGTATATTTCTTGCAGGGATTTCAGCTTTCTTGGAGGTGATTCATCTGATGTGTCATCAGATGATTCGTCTGATCCAGTTGCATCTGAATCAGATTCTCTATTTCCTTGTTGATCTTCATGTGGCTGCTGCTGAGCTTCTGATTCAAAGGTGAGAGTTTTTTGTACTTTCTCACTTGACCAGTCCCATGTTGCATCTTCATTGAAGATGACGTTCCTGCAGATTATTACTTTGCCATCCACTGGATTATATAACCTATATGCTTTAGAATGAACTGCATACCCAATAAATATGCACTTAAGAGACTTCTCATCCAATTTTGTTCTTAAGTTAACTAAGGCATATGCTATACACCCAAAAACCCTTAGATGACCAACCTGTGGAGTTCTTCCTCTCCACATCTCATAGGGAGTTCGATCCTGAACTGCCCTTGTAGGGGATATGTTCAACAGATAGACAGCTGTTGCTATTGCTTCTGACCACAATTCATTTGGTAGATTTTTTGCCCATAGCATGCTTCTAGCCATCTCCACTACGGTCCTATTTTTTCTTTCAGCCACCCCATTCTGTTCTGGGGTGTAAGGTGCAGTTAACTCTCTTTTGATTCCATAAGTTTCACAGAATTCATTAAACTCACATGAGGTGAACTCTCCTCCTCTATCAGTTCTTAAAGCCTTAATTTTCTTTCCACTCTGATTTTCGACCATAGCCTTAAATTTTTTGAAATTTTCAAAAGACTCAGACTTAGATTGTTGAAAATAAACCCAACTCATTCTTGTAAAATCATCAGTGATGAGAAGAAAATAGAGACTTTTACCCAATGATTCAGTTTTCATTGGACCACACAAGTCTGCATGAAGAAGTTGGAGACTGTCACTTGCTCTCCAGGCAGTTCCGGATGGAAAAGAACCCCTGGATTGCTTACCATATATGCATCCTTCACACAGACCTATTTCTCCAACTTTAGGTAAACCATTTACCATGCCCTTGTTGCTTAATAATCTTAACCCTTGACCATTTAGATGCCCATAACGGAGGTGCCATAATTTTGCATTATCATCTCTTTTTACTGTGAGTGCCCTACTCATATTTTTTTAAGAGATCTAGTGCGAACATCTTATTTCTTCCCATACGTGTTGTAGCTACTCTTTCATTTGTGGTTTTATCTTTAATTATGCAAGATTCATTATCAAAGAGTAAAGAGAATCCACATTCTAGTAGTTGACCAACACTTAACAAATTGTAAGCTAACAAGGGTACATACTGAACGTTATGCAAGATTTTGCTTTTACCTTCTTCAGTCTTGAGAACAACAGTCCCAATGCCCTCTACATTCAGCTGCTTATCATCACCAAGACGCACTTTGCCCCTTTTTGATTCATCAAGATCCTTGAACATCTCCCTAGTGCTTGACATGTGGTTGGAGCATCCACTATCAATATACCACATTCCATGTTCTATCTCTTGATTTCCTTCCTTTGTCAGAAAGAGCCTTTCTTCCTGTTCAGCAACATTCACGTTCTGATCTTGATTTTGCTCGCTTTGATCCTTTTCTTTTATCCAACACTGAGCAGCTTTGTGGCCTGGTTTGTTACAGTAATAGCATTTCATTATGCTTTTACTGGTTTATGTTTGTGACTGATTGTTTTCTTCAGTCCATTGACCTCTACCACGACCACCTCTGCCTCTTCCACGACCACCTCTTCCTCCTCCACCTCTTCCTCTTCCTTGTTGTTGTCCAGCCTTTTCTCTTGGTGACTCAACCTTGGCTTGGAAGGCTTTCTCCTCCCTTTTTTCAGAAGATCGGTTGAGTCTCTCCTCATGAGCCTGAAGAGACCCCATCATTTCATCAAAGGTGTGCCATATCCTTTGATTCCTCTATAGCTGCAACAACGTGATCATACTTGCTAGTAAGACTCCTTAAAACCTTTCCCACCACATGCTCATTTGTAATCTTTTCCCCATAAGATTTCATCTGCTGAACTACACTAGAGACTCTAGACAAATAATCCTGTATGGACTCTTTGTCTTTCATAAGGGCTGTTTCGAACTCCCTTCTCAATGATTGTAGCCTTATTGTGACTATCTTCTTGTCTCCTAGATACTCTTGCTTGAGTATGTCCCATGCTTGCTTGGACGTGGTTGCAGAAGCAATTCTTGGAAAGATTTCATCATCCAAAGACTGTTGGATGATAAATAGTGCCTTGGAGTCTCTCTTCCTAGTCTCTTTCAGTTGGGTGTCTGGTTCCGTAGGATTAGTATCCTTGAAACCTTCATCAACCAGTGACCATAGTTCTTGTGACTTAAAAAGTGTTTGCATTTTCAAGCTCCAGAACTGATATTTGACACCACTGAAGACAGGCAACTGTGTCATTGAGTTACTGCCATTGCCATTGTTCTGCATTTTGAACAATGTTCACCAAGGTCCTTGAATCCTGAACCCGGTTATGCTCTGATACCAATTGTTGTATTTCTGAGAGGTTTTTGTAGAATGGAAAGGATATTCTCTATTGCATTAAACTCATAAGCAAAGTACAGACTATAAATAAGCAATCTTAATAACTGAACTTCCACTCTTCCATGCTTCAAAGTCATGCCTAAGTAGTGGGGTTGACTCCTACATTCAAGCAAACACTAACAACAAACGTAACTGCATATGAACTACACTACTTTGCAGTATCCTAATTATTTTGCTGACTCAAACTTACTTAACTAACTGTGAGGCTCGAATCACTCATTCAACAAGACTGGAAGGTAAGGATTAGAGGAGGGTGGGTAAACCAGTTAATCAGTGAAGGTGAAAGGAAGAGGATAGGTAAAAGGTTAAATGAAGAGATGGGTAAAACGAGTGTATCATGTAAGATATATGTTATGATTCGATAATGAAATCAGTCCCAAGATCATTATAGATTCGATTTAATTCAACCCTAATACAATCGGTGAACGGAAAAGCGGACTAACCTTGGTCCATGTCTTACGACGCACTCAATAATAATAAGAATATAAGAAGAATAAAGACCTAAATATGATTCTCCTCCTTAACCCGTTTCCTTAACGTTCTCAGTATGATGGAGAAGAGAACTCTGCCTTTCACAAACTGTTTTCCTTTATTTTGAGAAGATGAAGATAAGATTACGTTCACTGTTACTGATATGTATATGGATATATACATGTCAAGGGATGTGTTTGTTCATAACTCAAATCGTTATATCTCTTCGTGAAAAGGCACTTCGTGATATTGGGTAAGGTCGGAAGGAATAGTTATTCCCGACTTTAATTACTTTAATTGAAACCGATCCATCGCGGTGTCGTCTTTTATATTAAAGTCCCGTTAAACGTGAACTCGTTATTTACAAACCCGAAAGACACAAGGCCATAAGAATATAAATATTCTAACATTCTCCCACTTGGCCTTAGTGTCACTTAAAGGATCAATAATTATAATGTTCACCTTAAATTGAGCTCATTAAACTTTCTATAAAACTTTAATAGATTTAGAATTAATTGAATCATGGCGGTCACACATCATTCTGCGACATGATCCCTTCCATGTATCACAAATCAATCCTAACTCTTAACTATCTCTAATTTGAGAAAATATAATAATTCTCAAAACGATCACATGTAATCTCCAATCATAAATGTATACATATATCATAATGATCACATGTACTTTATAGAGAAACATAACAATAAATGATATCAAAATGTCATAAACATAATATGAGCACACTACTTTTACATTAGCAAGGCTTTATCTACAACACCCATGCGCTCTACATGGCCAATAAACGCTTTAGGTGGTAATCCCTTAGTTAACGGATCAGCTACCATTACATCCGTCCTAATATGCTCAATTGACACTCTACGTTTCTGCACATCCTCTTTAACTGATAAGTATTTCAATTCAATATGCTTAGCACCCTTAGAGTACTTATCATTTTTAGCGAAGAATACGGCTGCTTCATTATCACAATAAATTCTCAGTGGCTTGGCTATACTATCGATGATTCCAAGTCCCGAGATAAAGTTCCGCATCCACAATGCATGAATAGTGGCTTCAAAGCATGCCACAAATTCAGCTTCCATATAGTGGAGGTAGCAAAGATAGATTGTTTTCCACATTTCCATGATACTGCTCCCTCAGCTAATAGAAAGACATAACCAAATGTTGATTTCCTAGTATCTTTACATCCGGCATGGTCTGAATCTGAATATCCAATAACCTCTAGATCATTATCGGATCTCCTATATGTAAGCATGAACTCCTTGGTTCCTTGCAAGTACCTGAGCACTTTCTTTGCAGCTCTCCAATGGTCCATCCCGGGATCACTTTGATACCGACCCAACATTCCAACAGCAAAGCTGATGTCTGGTCGAGTACATGTTTATTTGAACATAGTTCAAGCTCCCAACCACTGATGCATAAGGAATTCTTTCCATTTCTTTTCGTTCTAGCTCATTCTGGGGACATTGCATTTTACTGAACTTATCCCCTTTCTGTATAGAAACGATTCCGGGCGAGCAACTCTCCATTCTATATCTCTCTAAAATTGTATTGATGTAAGTTTTCTGAGACAGTCCTAACAATCCTTGTGACCTATCACGGGTTATTTCTATCCCAATCACATAGGATGCCTCACCCATATCTTTCATCTCAAAATTTTTAGAGAGGTACTTCTTTACATCATGTAACATACCCATATTATTCGCAGCTAGCAAAATATCGTCAACATACAGAACTAAAATTACAAACTTACTCCCACTGATTTTCATATGGATACATCGATCAACGACGACCTCTGTGAAACCATATGATGTGATAGTATCATTAAACTTTAAGTACCACTGTCGGGAAGCTTGTTTTAGTCCATATATCGACTTCTTCAGCCTACAAACCTTGTCCTCATTACCTGGAGCTAAAAAGCCCTCAGGTTGCTTCATATATACTTCCTCCTCAAGTTCACCATTTAGAAAAGCGGTTTTCACATCCATTTGGTGAAGCTCGAGATCATAATGAGCTACCATTGCCAACACAATTCTTAAGGAATCCTTCTTAAATACTGGAGAGAAGGTTTCCTTATAGTCAATACCGTCTTTCTGAGTAAAACCTTTGGCGACAAGTCGGGCTTTGTATCTTTCTATGTTCCCCTTAGAATCCTTTTTTATCTTATAGACCCATTTCGAACCAATGGTCTTGGACCCTTCAGGTAACACAACTAAATCCCATACTTTATTATCATCCATTGATTTCATCTCTTCTTTCATAGCAATTAACCACTTTTCAGAATCGTTACTTTCTATGGCTTTTTGGAATGAGACGGGATCCTCACTAATGCTTAAGTCACATTCACTTTCCACATGATAACACACATAATCATCTGAAATAGCAGGTCTTTTATCTCTTACAGACCGCCTTGGTTGTTCATGTGGTGTATCATTTCCTCCTTGAATTGTGACTTCTGATTCATTGTTATTGTCATTTTGTGGGTGTTGAACATCATTATGTTGCTCCACTGTGTCATTTGAATGTATTGATACAATGGGTACAACTACTTTAGGTGCAACTTCAGGAGAGTGAATTTCTTCCCGAATTTCATGAATATCCACATTTCGTGGTTTATCACTCCCACTAGTTTAACCATTCTCAATGAATCTAGCATTACCAGTCTCAACTATTCTCGTACTGTGGTTAGGACAGTAAAATACATACCCCTTTGACTTTTCAGGATAGCCAATGAAATAACCACTGACTGTCCTAGAATCTAGCTTCTTTTCATGAGGGTTATACAACCTCACTTCAGCTTGGCAACCCCATACTCTAAGATGTCTTAAGCTCGGTTTCCTTCCCGTCCACAGTTCATAAGGAGTCTTAGGAACTGACTTACTAGGAACCCGGTTTAAAACATAGGTTGCGGTTTTTAATGCATAGATCCATAAGGAAAGAGGTAAAGAACAATTACTTAACATGCTTCTAACCATTTCAATTAGAGTACGATTCCGCCTTTCAGCTACACCGTTCTGCTGAGGTGTACCTGGCATAGTATATTGAGCACAAATGCCTCTATTTTCAAGAAGCTTTGCAAACGGACCAGGACACTGACCATTTTCGGTGAACCTTCCATCATATTCACCACCTCTATCCGATCTCACAATTTTTACCTTCTTTTCTAGCTGCCTTTCTACCTCATTCAAGAATATCTCGAGGACATTCACAGAATGAGCCTTTTCATGCAGTAGATAAGTGTATCCATACCGTGAGTAGTCATCAATAAAGGTGATAAAGTACTTTTCACCACTCCAAGAAGGAGCGTCAAAAGGTCCACAAATATCAGTGTGTATAATTTCAAGTAGCTGAGAACTTCTCGTGGCTGGTTTCTTTACTGTGTGTTTAGTATGCTTAACCTTAATGCATTCTATACACACATCTAAGTCACTAAAATCTAATTGAGAAAGAATTTCATTCTTTACCAACCTCAATAACCTTTCTTTAGATATGTGACCTAGTCTTTGATGCCACAAGTAAGCTGAACTTTCATCTGATGCACTACGTTTGATGCCTCTACTCTCAACATGATACAAAGATTCAGAAAAATTAATATCAAGATTGAACTTATAAAGAGAATCACATAAAGTACCACTACCATAATAGTAATCATTCTGGTACAAAGTAAATAATCCAAATTTAAAGTTAATCTTAAAACCTAAATCATCCAGCTTACTTAAAGATACAAGATTTCTAGCACATTCGGGTACATAAAGACAATTTATAAGATCTATTTGACAACCAGTGTCTAAGATCAAACGATAGGTCCCAATGCCCTCAATTCGTGCCTTCATCCTGTTTCCCATGGATAGATATTCATTTGGTCCTCTTATGGGCCGGATCGAACTGAATCCCTGTTTAATATGAGAAACGTGAGTAGTAGCACCAGAATCTAACCACCATGTATTATTAGGCACTTCAATAAGGTTTGATTCAAAGCATACAGAACAATAATGCATACCTCTCTTTTCGAACCAATCTTTCATTTTTGGACATTCTTTCTTGAAATGTCCCTTTTTCTTACAAAAGTGACACTTCAAATCCTTTTTCATCTTACTTTCGGGTCCTTTAATGTAAGATTTGCCCTTGTTTTTGCCTTTCCAACCTGGTGTGCTCTTGCTGCTGCTGGCTCCTTCATGACCTACAAGATGGACAACTGGGGTTTTTGCCTTCTTTAATCTCCCTTCCTCCTGAATGAGCATAGCCTTTAACTCTTGAAGTTTCCATTTAACCGTTAATGTGTTATAATTCACTTGAAACTGGCTAAACTCATCAGGTAGGGAGTTAATGACAAATTGCACCAAGAAGGAATCATTTACTTCCATCCCTAGCTTCTTTAACTTTGCTGCCAGATTTGACATTTCTGTCACATGAGTATGCATTGATTCCGAGCCGTTCAAGTCATATTTCTTATTAGTCAGTTCACTCATAAGACTACCCGTTATTGACTTGTCCGTCATCTCAGATTGGGAGCACTCTTTTATCTTTTTCAAGAATTCCCTCGCTTTCTCTGTTTTAGGCATTGATGGCTTAATACTTTCCGCCACTGTCAATCTCATAAGGGTTAAACTCAGCTTGTTAGAGCGTTCCCACGACTCATATAAGGAAATTTCTTCCTTAGTGCTCTTGTCAGTTATGGCTGAGGGTTCCTCATCAGAAATAATGGCTAGGTCGAGTGCCATAATACCCAATGTGAACCGGATTTCCTCGGACCATTCATCATAGTTAAGCCCATTAAACTTTGTAACAGAGTTAGCGGATGCAGGTAAATTAGATGAGACTGCAAAAATTTATACATACTTAACCTATTAGTGCTTTGAAAATTTAATACAGATTCAGAAACATTACATACACATTTAAGTAACCTTTGGGCAATACTAAAATGCATATACTACAATCGATGTTATAAATACTTTAATAGTCAATTATCAACAGACCAAAATTTTAAATGAATGACATCTTTGGACATACATAACATTCAAATTTAGTACAAATAATAATTCAACCCTTTCATATTATTATCTATATTTCATGTTCCTCCTTTGGGTGGTCACATAAACATACATAATAAAATATAGGACTTTAATATAAAACATCTCTATAATATGGTCTAAAAAACCATTTAAACTTTTCATATGTTTAAGGGTATCATAACAAGGTCACTTTGGTGACAAATATGTACATACAATATAAACATATAAACTTTGATGAATAATATAAATATTTGTGTTATCATTTCATTACACAAAACACATATCAGATTTATATTATACATACATAAATATGCTTATATCATTAATATCAATACACACTTGCATAATGAAATTCATAGAATGTACTTATCAAATCTTTGCATGTAAAAACAATAGATGTAAACCATGTTGAAAAGTCAACAATACATAACAAATTTCATTTGCACTTTTACCCAAAAGATCAGATCGTGGAGATTAGACAATAATATCTCACTCATCTCTCATCATACCAACATTTCACAATATGCAGAATAATAACAGTGATCAACACGGTGAAAATTCAAGGGCAAAATACAGTGAAGTTGTTATATTAAAGTATAACAAATTGAATTGCGCACATACTACAACAACAATAATAATAGGCTGTAGATATACAGAAGCCATATGAATATATAATGAAAAGAGTTGATTTGCAATTACCCATTGAACACAAATCAAACGCAGCGGAAGAATACATTAAACTTTCATACGCATTAATCACAAATTAATTATCATAATCATATAATCATCATTATAAAATCATTATTTACAATGCGAACCAATCTCTTCATTGGTTTTATAAACAAACATGTTATTATTATGCGAACCATTATTATGCTAACCATATCATCTGCATACTGATTTGATAAACAAACATACAAAAACTCTACAATTCATACTGATTTTATAATATCATTGTAATTATCATTGTGCCGCATAAATTCATCACAAAACAAATTAATACAATAACAAAGTATAACAATACTGCAAAATTATACTTTCTGTGATTGTACTGTCATACATACAAAATGAAAACTGGAGAACCCATAACAAAGGCAACTTGTTTGCATAAATTTCATACGGATAAATTAAAAGAATCTATACTTGCTCTGATACCAAATGTAAGATATATGTTATGATTCGATAATGAAATCAGTCCCAAGATCATTATAGATTCGATTTAATTCAACCCTAATACAATCGGTGAACGGAAAAGCGGACTAACCTTGGTCCATGTCTTACGACGCACTAAATAATAATAAGAATATAAGAAGAATAAAGACCCAAATATGATTCTCCTCCTTAACCCGTTTCCTTAACGTTCTCAGTATGATGGAGAAGAGAACTCTGCCTTTCACAAACTGTTTGCCTTTATTTTGAGAAGATGAAGATAAGATTACGTTCACTGTTACTGATATGTTTATGGATATATACATGTCAAGGGATGTGTTTGTTCATAACTCAAATCGTTATATCTCTTCGTGAAAAGGCACTTCGTGATATTGGGTAAGGTCGGAAGGAATAGTTATTCCCGACTTTAATTACTTTAATTGAAACCGATCCATCGCGGTGTCGTCTTTTATATCAAAGTCCCGTTAAACGTGAACTCGTTATTTACAAACCCGAAAGACACAAGGCCATAAGAATATAAATATTCTAACATATCATACTCCTCCGTTCGTATACGTTTGCTTTATGCACGTACGTTGATACTCATTTTCTTTTGTTTATATCTTTAGTTACATTTTAATAAAAATTATAAAAATTTGATATTAATAATGTATTTTATCAGACGATTTAAAATTATCTTATATATTACGGAGTAGAAGTTACATGGAAGATTCTCATCACTGGTTGGAACGGAGGGACTATAAAATACGGACAACAAGAAGGGAAAGTGTTACTCACTTAGTATGCTGGACTAAAAAGAAACGTCACTTACTCACTTAGTATTACAGTAAACAGACATACCAAAATTAAAGAAGATGTTATACATGGAAGGGGATAGGGGAAGTTGTTAGTAATGTGATATGGAGTATAAGACTAGTACCGAAAAAAAGTACGTTCACATTAATACGAGTATAGCAAGATTATTATATATCGAGTAGTTATAAGGACAAATTAAGATGATAAATAAATAATTAAGTTAATATAAAATTAAATAGTAATGAGATAGCTTATCTAGATAAAAGATGGTTGTGGCGTGACAGAATTGTCACTGTCCTAAAGTTGATTTATGCCCCGTCTGCTACACACGGCCCGAATAGCACTCAACTCCCAGGATTACACAACCGCTGTTATCCTAGTATAGGTAGGGAAACAGATGAGTATCGCCAAGAACGTTGCCTATTTTTTAGAGAGAATGTAGAAGAAGAGAAAAATGATTTTTGATTGTTGTTGTGTCCAAATGATGGCATGAGAGGTGGTATATATAGTGGTGTGGTTGGTAGTACCAACCACTTGACTAGCCAATCAAAAAAAAGGTGACTACCTACCACTTAATTTAATTGACAAATGCTTCTTTTGAAGCAAATATTCCTACATGATTCAAAAGAAGAAAGGTGGAAAAAATGACAACGGAGACTCGGCGTTTAGATGTTTAGTGTCTTGTGGACTTTAACTAATACCCAGTGCATACAAAAGACCTAAGACCGCCATTTGAGGTGGATTATAGCCTTTAACCTTCAAATGGAGTTGGTAGAAGGCCGATTGCGCACTTACCGATCTCAAATCAGGGCTGGTACTCGCACCATCCATGAACTCATCATGAACGTTAAGTGTATAACATAAGTGTTTTACTTGGACTTCCCAAGTGCCCTCCACATGAATCCTGGTAGTTCATGAATGCCTCTAGAGATCCTAAAGTCTTAAGGATCTCTTGGGGTTTAGAGCAATATCCCTCACATTCACATAGGTAAATTCATCAGGTTTGACTGTCACAAACCATCCGTTAGGACTATGAATTTATTAAGAGCCGAAGCTCAGCCTTGAAAACACAAGACAGTATATCTTAGAATGAAAATAAGCATATGTCACATAAACATGTTACAAAGGAAATGGTTGTGACATTATAACTCGAGTTCACTGTGACTTCGTTTGACCGCATTTGACCTTAGCTAGGCTAAGTTGGGTATCAATCACAGTTTACTCCTTAATAGGCTTTAATCCCATTTTCGGTGCTGTCTCCAACACAACTCAAACAATGGTCGTTGACGAGAGGATCTCGATATCCTCTTGATAACTCGTGATTTTACCTATTTTTGTCCCACGTTTTTACTCTTATTTAGTCGGTTTTATAACACGTTTTGTCATTATTTAGTCGTTTTGGGTTTGTTTAGCTTATTAGTCGAGTCTAGCTTAGTTATTGTCATTTTATTATATTTCTCGAGATTTCGGGTACTGCGCGCCCTTGTTTATATTTGTAGGTACCGGCACAAAAAAATGACGAAATAAAACGAGTCAACACAAGTGAAGAGTCTGAAGACGGGTCAAACCCGATTTTGACCTTGACCATTCTTCCCCTTCACTCTCTTGCTCCCATGTACCCACCATCATCATCGTTCATCAATCATTCTCATCAATCTAACAATAATCCTCCATTAATCCTTCACCTTTCATTATCACTCACCTGCATCCCCAATCCAATTCATTTGCAATCACCAACTCAATCAACCCTAATCATCATCAATTCATCTCATGACCATATCTTTCACCATCTCCATTAATCTTCAATCATCTCCGTATCCACCAAGCCATCATGGCTCCGCTCCTCCCACTTTCGCCCACCGTCTCCACCGCGCCTCCTCCGGCCAGCCAAGCTCCGACGAACACGACGAACTCGACGAACGCACGCCGAGCCGTGCGTAACCGGAACAGGGGAGCAGCAGCCGTGCGAAGTCCACCGTGCACAACTCAATACACCGTGCTCTTTGTTTTTTCTTTTTGTTTGAGTCATTTGCTTCTCTGTTTGAGTGATTTGTCTTATTTGAATAAGCAAATTACTCTTAAGCCCTTGTTTCCCCTCTCCTTATTTCATTTAAGTGAAGGGTAGATTGGTCTTTGTATCTATTTTATGGGATTTATTATATATTCTACTAAACCCTCATTTTGAAAAGGGGGGGCTGATTTTGTTAGAGGTAGAATAGAGCAGAGGGTTTTAGAGCAGTGGAGCAAACCGCAGCAAACCTCCAGGCTCCATCTCCCTTCTTTTGTTTATTTAATTAGTTTAGCTTTAATTGATTTCCTAATTCAATTTATCACTTAATCTTTTGGGTTTGTGTAATACATACTTTCCTCTTTATGCATTAATTTCTCTTTTGATTTAATTTATCTTTTCCTTTTATTTATTTATTTATTGTCTTGGGTTTATGTTTAATTTAGGTTAGTTAGATTAAAGTTGTTATCTTTATTGTCTATTGTGTTTAGAAACATGATTTTAAGTTTGTATTTTATTTGTCTTGAGTAATTAGTAATTGTTTTGTTGGATTAGATTAGTCTAAATTTATTTCATTAGCTTGTGCTCTTTGTTTAGTTAGTTGTTAGTGTGTTTTGGTTACTTTAATAATGATTAGTGAGTAGTCTTTTTCTAGGGGACGATTTGACCCCGATATGTCTAGATTGTGGGTTTGAATTTCAATGTTGGATTGTTTGGGATAAATAGAAATTGGGTAGTTTGGGGGATCGGGAATCGACTTGACATTTGGTTGTGCTTGAACCCTTGACCCTTGTCCACCGACGGGAGTCGGTTAGGTCTAGGTAGTAAACCTCGTCTCTTGTCATGCCTTGCCCCGCCTAGTTGAACACGGGAGTGAGAACTTGGTAGGGTACCCAAACTATCGGTTTAGACTCTTCACCTTGGGAGAGGGGAGAGAAAGGACCGGGATTAGACGCGGACTTAATGAGCCGACTCACGAACCCGGGAGGGAGGTGATCGGTTTTAGCTTAGTTGGATTACGAACCCGGGAGGGAGGTAGCCAACCCCAAGAGACGTTCCACTATTCCTATCATCCCTAACAATTCGATGCTCGGTATTCCCTACCCACAATTATGGCATGTTGGAGGTTAAGTCGGACCCTAGGCCTTTCTCTATTGAGTAACCGTCGTTTTTTGTTTTCGTTTGTTTCATATTTAGTTTTCTATTTTCTTTTTGTAATTGTAGTTCACCATTCCTACCTCTCTTTCGACTTAGATAAACATTTAGGGTAAACACGACTAGGCATCGCTTTGCTCCTTGTGGGATCGACCCTCTATTGTGCTACGATTACATCGTGCGCTTGCGAGGTATTAAAACTCCAACAAGTTTTTGGCGCCGTTGCCGGGGAGCAATTAGCGGTACTAGTAGTTTTTATTCTTCAGTTTAGACTAAGTCTTGTATCTTTGCACACCCTAGTGTGCCCCTTGTCTCCTTGATATCTCTCTTGGGTCTTGCACTTAACAATGTCTACATCCAATATTTGTCAAAATGAAAATGAACCATTCCATGTGTATCTTGCTAGATTCAATGATTATATCTCTCGTGTTGGTTCTTTTGGCTACTCTCTTTATAGTTGGGAAGCACGTTGTGTTTTGTGTGATGGCATGAATCTTGAAACCCGTAATTTGGCAAATTACATGAGCTTTAATCGAGTCTTTCATATGAATGATTGGGAATTTTGGGGTTTCATAGGATTCTTGTCAACCAAATGTGAAGAGCTAACCCACAAAGAGATTTTATGTGCACCCTTTGATGTGAATGTTATTGTGACAAGTAGTGGATGTGTGTTGGAAACTTTTTTGTTTCCAAAAGATTATGAAGTATGTGAATCAAACATTGTTCAAACCTTTGATGACGATGTTGAAGTTAAATGGGATGATAATAATGTTGACACATTAGACGAACCCATTTTTGAGATATTTCTTGAGGAAATTCATGAGTTTACTTCTTCCATTCTTGATGAATCTCTTATTCCTCTCACGTGTTTTCCTCTTGACTTCCATGTCCCTTCTTATGAGTCCATAGTCTTTGAGGATGCATTTTCATTTCACATTAATTGTTTTCCTCAAGACTTTCTAGCCCCCACTTATGAATCAATGTTTGAAGATTTACATGGAAGTGGTGTGATTTGGGACAAGGAAGAAGGCGTTTGGAAGAGTGACATGATGGTCAAGGAGACTAATCATGTCTTTTATGTGGTTTATAGCCTACCTCTCATAAAAGAAGTGAAAAAGCAAGGAAGAGGTGTTAGGCATGTTGGTTACTATGATGAGTTTAGAAACATGAGTGGCTTAGGATACCGATTGTGGGATCCCGGTTAGATTACAAGCCTGAGTTGTAGGTTTGGCGGTCCTTAAAACCGCGCTTCTTGGGAGGCACCCCAAGTTTGTTGTACATATTTATGTTTTTGTTTGTTTGTTTGTGTTTTTGTGTTTTTGTTTGTTTGTAGGTACCTCAAACAAGGAACCACAATGTAGCGAAATGAATTAGAGACATGAAATCGATCAAGTGTGGGGAAGACTTATACTCTCAAAGGTATTCTCTTATCCTCCCTTTCCCTCCCTAGTTTTGAACATTGAGGACAATGTTCGTCTCAAGTGTGGGGAGGTAGATTCTTGATTGATGGTTTGTTTTGCTTGAGGATTTGTGGTTGATTTTCTTGTTGGAGGATATTTTGGTGGATTTGTTGTAAATATGTGGTTGTTGTGGGATTGTAGCTTGTGTGAATTGTTTTGTTGTTTTATTTTCTTGTCTTTGTGATTTTTGTCATTTTTGTGTTTTTCTTTTGAAAAAAATTGAAAATTTTGAAAAATGCCTAAAAATTGAAAAAATGAAAAACTCCAAAAAGATTTTTGTTTTTCGATTCACTCGTTTTCCTCGATAAAGTGATTTTTCTAATTTTCAACTTCTTTAAAGAGTATGTATTTTTCTATTACTTATGGGTTGTTTATTAGTATTATATATTGATTGTCCTCCTACTATAAGTCGCTCGGGATGTGTCCTTCACTTGTTTCCACCTTCCACCTCCCGTGTTGTGATTTTGACATTGAATATTTGTCTAGGTGACTATTACCCAAGTGACGATCTATCATTTTTTCGATCCATATTTCACAAAAATACTCACAAAATAAAAGTTGATATTGAGTTTTGCATTCTCTTCTTATCAAAAAGAACTCAAACATCAAATACAAGTCAACAAAGAAAAATCCTCAAAAAGAGAATAAGGGGGAGAAGAAGAATAGAAAGAAAGAAAAAAATGAGAAAAAGAAAGAATGAAAAATGAAAAATGAAAAATGAAAAAGAAGAAAAAAGAAAAGAAAAGAAAACGATTCCTCCCCGAGTATTTTTGTTTATCCTTATTCTCCATTTTGGATCGTTTCTCTACGTCACTTGGGCAATTAGGACGATCCTAGCCCTTTGTTTGTTCAAGGGGTCGAGACTTGTATACATTTGTCGATAACTTCATGGGAGACCTCCTTCCATTTCCATCTCACATCCCGACATAGCATGGACCGAGGCCAAGAGATATGTAATAATAATTTTTGCAACCGAGTTAGTAATTTTTACATTCATATTCTATATTTTAGTTGAATCTTAGAATCGTGACTTTTGATTTGGGAGACTATTGTGACTCGTTTGTTGACATTAGTTTATTTTCGTATATTTGTATATTTCGTGTTTTTATTTATGGGTCGTAGTTTGTCTTTTGAGCTTACTCGAGGACGAGTAAGAGTTAAGTGTGGGGAGGTTGATAACTCGTGATTTTACCTATTTTTGTCCCACGTTTTTACTCTTATTTAGTCGGTTTTATAACACGTTTTGTCATTATTTAGTCGTTTTGGGTTTGTTTAGCTTATTAGTCGAGTCTAGCTTAGTTATTGTCATTTTATTATATTTCTCGAGATTTCGGGTACTGCGCGCCCTTGTTTATATTTGTAGGTACCGGCACAAAAAAATGACGAAATAAAACGAGTCAACACAAGTGAAGAGTCTGAAGACGGGTCAAACCCGATTTTGACCTTGACCATTCTTCCCCTTCACTCTCTTGCTCCCATGTACCCACCATCATCATCGTTCATCAATCATTCTCATCAATCTAACAATAATCCTCCATTAATCCTTCACCTTTCATTATCACTCACCTGCATCCCCAATCCAATTCATTTGCAATCACCAACTCAATCAACCCTAATCATCATCAATTCATCTCATGACCATATCTTTCACCATCTCCATTAATCTTCAATCATCTCCGTATCCACCAAGCCATCATGGCTCCGCTCCTCCCACTTTCGCCCACCGTCTCCACCGCGCCTCCTCCGGCCAGCCAAGCTCCGACGAACACGACGAACTCGACGAACGCACGCCGAGCCGTGCGTAACCGGAACAGGGGAGCAGCAGCCGTGCGAAGTCCACCGTGCACAACTCAATACACCGTGCTCTTTGTTTTTTCTTTTTGTTTGAGTCATTTGCTTCTCTGTTTGAGTGATTTGTCTTATTTGAATAAGCAAATTACTCTTAAGCCCTTGTTTCCCCTCTCCTTATTTCATTTAAGTGAAGGGTAGATTGGTCTTTGTATCTATTTTATGGGATTTATTATATATTCTACTAAACCCTCATTTTGAAAAGGGGGGGCTGATTTTGTTAGAGGTAGAATAGAGCAGAGGGTTTTAGAGCAGTGGAGCAAACCGCAGCAAACCTCCAGGCTCCATCTCCCTTCTTTTGTTTATTTAATTAGTTTAGCTTTAATTGATTTCCTAATTCAATTTATCACTTAATCTTTTGGGTTTGTGTAATACATACTTTCCTCTTTATGCATTAATTTCTCTTTTGATTTAATTTATCTTTTCCTTTTATTTATTTATTTATTGTCTTGGGTTTATGTTTAATTTAGGTTAGTTAGATTAAAGTTGTTATCTTTATTGTCTATTGTGTTTAGAAACATGATTTTAAGTTTGTATTTTATTTGTCTTGAGTAATTAGTAATTGTTTTGTTGGATTAGATTAGTCTAAATTTATTTCATTAGCTTGTGCTCTTTGTTTAGTTAGTTGTTAGTGTGTTTTGGTTACTTTAATAATGATTAGTGAGTAGTCTTTTTCTAGGGGACGATTTGACCCCGATATGTCTAGATTGTGGGTTTGAATTTCAATGTTGGATTGTTTGGGATAAATAGAAATTGGGTAGTTTGGGGGATCGGGAATCGACTTGACATTTGGTTGTGCTTGAACCCTTGACCCTTGTCCACCGACGGGAGTCGGTTAGGTCTAGGTAGTAAACCTCGTCTCTTGTCATGCCTTGCCCCGCCTAGTTGAACACGGGAGTGAGAACTTGGTAGGGTACCCAAACTATCGGTTTAGACTCTTCACCTTGGGAGAGGGGAGAGAAAGGACCGGGATTAGACGCGGACTTAATGAGCCGACTCACGAACCCGGGAGGGAGGTGATCGGTTTTAGCTTAGTTGGATTACGAACCCGGGAGGGAGGTAGCCAACCCCAAGAGACGTTCCACTATTCCTATCATCCCTAACAATTCGATGCTCGGTATTCCCTACCCACAATTATGGCATGTTGGAGGTTAAGTCGGACCCTAGGCCTTTCTCTATTGAGTAACCGTCGTTTTTTGTTTTCGTTTGTTTCATATTTAGTTTTCTATTTTCTTTTTGTAATTGTAGTTCACCATTCCTACCTCTCTTTCGACTTAGATAAACATTTAGGGTAAACACGACTAGGCATCGCTTTGCTCCTTGTGGGATCGACCCTCTATTGTGCTACGATTACATCGTGCGCTTGCGAGGTATTAAAACTCCAACACCTCTCGATTTAACATATTCACGAGAACCATATACTCTTGTGGTATCACACACATCGATGATTACCATTTCACAATGCCTCAACATTTGGTAATTCGCTACCTCAACGTAGCTTTTGATAATTATGATGGAGTTTATACATATCTCCCCCACAATGAAAAATTTACTGATCGGCATCTTCGCCACTCAGCTCATTCACCTGACAATTTAAGCAATTTCAAGCTTAGATTTCACTATACTTTAATATACAAATATGATGTAGCAATCAATAGAAACTCAAACTTGGTACTATTATAACTACACTTTATATTCATTCAATACCCAAATTCCATGCAAACTTTGAACAAATCATGGAATTTCAATCATAAGAGCATAACTACATCTGAATCCAGCTCATGATTCTATTGTCCACAAGCAAAAACATATTCAATTAACTTGCTTAAGTAAATTGAAAAACTACATCATCATGATCACGTCTCTCAATTTAACGATAGAGAGAAATTTGTCACAATTAACTTTCACTTCTTTACCATTGACCACTATCCATAAATGTTGGTCAATAATAACCAACAAATGTATTTACGAATTAACACAATTGTAACGAATGATTTTATGAAACACTTGTGAAGATGCTTTATAAGCCATATTCATGAATACCAAAATAAATTCAATTCAAATTTTAGTAGTCATTTATCATACCACTTCATGAATACTTATAATACATTGCAAGTCCAAAACTCAATGTTCATACATATAACTTGTATCACACCCAACTTTCTTATTGACACAAATGACATCATCAATCTCTTTTAAAGCGTTACTCGTTTCAAAATAGTGTATTTAATCCATCACGAAACTCTTAAAAAAGAAACGTGTCTACACATTCAACGACTTTTATCACTTCCCCCACATGTTGGCACATTATACAAAAGTGACAACATAACAACTAAAAGGATATACTCATAAACTCACTTCAGAAAGTGATTACATACTCACATATATAGTCATGAAATGAATAAATCTTAGTCAAATCCAACAACATTTGTTTATTCACTCAAACAAAATTGTCATTTCCCAAAGATATTTGACTTATTACATAATTTCATTAATACTACTCCTTATTAATCTCACAAATATACAATGTCATTATTAATAACAAACTTCACACATTTAACATCATGTGAGAATTTAACACCAATAAAAAACTTAAGCAATTAGAGGATTGAATACCTGGAGTTTTGAGTTGTAATGCTCAAATTCCAATTAATCATTATTGAAGTATGATGAATCCGAGAATAGTAAGAAAAATACTATACCATTATTATGAGTGATAATGCGATCAACCAATTTGTATGTGATGGCAAATTAAACCTTCTTGAATCCTTTGTTATAAATTAAGTTTTAACTTTACTAACAAAGAGTCGGCAACTGGGAATATGTTAGCAATAGTCAATGCTTCTGCCAGAAAGAGATGCCCCATTAGTTAATACTTGACACAAGTTTAAGGGAAGAATAACTTATAAACTGTGCATACTGCTAATTAGTCATGTACATACTCCCATGATCAAAAGTGATTACATAATTCTTAACTTATACTCGGCACGACTTAGTTAGTAAAATTATTTAATCAGTTAATCCTACCTTTGACTCGCATATCGTATCACAAATTTCCTACCTTTTTATTTTGAAAAAATAATTAAATCAACTTTAGATTGTTAGTAATGTGATATGGAGTATAAGACTAGTACCGAAAAAAAGTACGTTCACATTAATGCGAGTATAGCAAGATTATTATATATCGAGTAGTTATAAGGACAAATTAAGATGATAAATAAATAAATATAATTAAGTTAATATAAAATTAAATAGTAATGAGATAGCTTATCTAGATAAAAGATGGTTGTGGCGTGACAGAATCGTCACTGTCCTAAAGTTGATTTATGCTCTGTCTGCTACACACGGCCCAAATAGCACTCAACTCCCAGGATTACACAACCGCTGTTATCCTAGAGTGTAGGTAGGGAAACAGATGAGTATCGCCAAGAACGTTGCCAATTTTTTAGAGAGAATGTAGAAGAAGAGAAAAATGATTTTTGATTATTGTTGTGTCCAAATGATGGCATGAGAGGTGGTATATATAGTGGTGTGGTAGGTAGTACCAACCACTATATGACCAATCAAAAACAAGGAGGTGTGGTAGGTAGTACCAACCACTTGACTAGCCAATCAAAAAAAAAGGTGACTACCTACCACTTAATTTACTTGGCAAATGCTTCTTTTGAAGCAAATATTCCAACAAAAGCTAAGGAAGTGGTGAAATTAGGAGCCCGGAAATGTATTGGGAACGGGTTAAGTACGAGTGTTTGGGAGGACTCATGGCTGCGAGGAGAGCACACGAAGAAACTGGTTTCGCCGTGTACTGATGATAATCGAGGTTTGCAGGTTTGGGAACTTATGTCTGAGGGTGGTGGGACGTGAAATGAAACTTTGATTAAGCAGCTCTTTATCCCATCGGAGCAAGAGGCTATTTTACGTATGCGCATTAATCGGCAAGCCGGGGAAGACTTTTGATACTGGCATCCAGAAAAGACGAGGTTATACACTGTGAAGTCAGGATATCGAGCGCTATGCGGCGAGAATAGAGATGAACAAGGGCCATCAGACTATAAGAAAGAAAAGAAGCTGTGGACGGGCATTTGGCAAGCTAATGTGCTACCTCGTATTAAGGTGTTTTTCTGGCAGTTGTGTTCGGACGCGTTACCCACTAATTTTAATATTGCCCGACGATTGTCACAAGGTAATGTCTCCGAGAGTGCCCTTTGTCCTATTTGTTTTAGCGATGTGGAGACTAGTCTCCATCTCGTTAAGGGTTGTGGTTGGGGGGGAGGGGTATGGGATGGGTTGGGGGTGGAGATAAAGAAGGAAGATGGGCATGAGCGGGTGAGGGAGTGGGTGGAAGATGTGTTGAGGGAGATGGAGGAAGAGGAGCGAGGGAAGTTAATGACAAGATGTTGGGCTATGTGGGAGGCGAGGAATAAGTTGGTTTTCGATGGGCTTCGAGTGAATGTTGATGGGGTGATTAGGAGGGTGTTGGATGTGATGAGAGAAGTGGAGGAGGGGAATGTCGAGGTAAGGGGTCGTGAGGTGCTGGCGGAGACCGACATGGAGGCAGATAAGGTGGTACAGTGGAAAAAACCGAGGGAAGGAAGAGTTATAGTCAATTGTGACGCAAGCTTGTGGGACGGGGTTTTTGGAGTAGGGTTCGTTTGCAGGGGGGACGACGGCCAATTTATGTGGGGAGGGAGTGCAGGGATTAGAGGGGGTTGGGAAGTTCGGGAAGCAGAAGCTGAGGCGATCCTGGCAGGTATGAAGGAAGCACGAAGGCGAGGCATTTCAGGCCTAGACATGGAAACAGATTGCAAGGAAGTTGTAGACATATTGAAGAGTGGAACGCATGACAGAAATGATTTCTTTCGCCTGGTGTCCGAGATTAAGGAATTAAGCAAGGAGTTCGAGGATGTAACCTGGACGACTATTCCTAGAGAGTGTAATAGTGTGGCTCACGAGTTGGCTCGAATCTACATTAGTCGAGTTGAGTCAAGGGTTTGACAGACTGGCCTTCCTGAATATATTTCAGATCTTATTGTAGCTGAGTCTATTAATGCTATGTAATCCCAAGTTTTGGGTTTCAAAAAAAAATTAAAGAAGATGTAAAATCCCCCACAAAATATACTCCCTCCGTTCTTACGTTTCTAATTTTCGCAAAGATTAAAAAAGTATTAAAGTAATATTAAAAGTCCAATAATGAGGGTCATATTAATACTCATACTATTCAATAATAAAAAAATGTATTTTTACAATTACATGTGTCGTAAATACCCTAGTAGAATAAGGGTAGGATAAAAAAAGGAAATGAGTCAATTGGACTTGAACAACAGTAGACAGTAGCGAGTGACTAGCTCAAGTCTCTAGAGCGTTCATAGTTTCCACCAGCAGCCTCTGCTCCTTGTCTTGAGCTCTGTATTTTTCAGCGTCACCCCTCATCCTCTCCACCTCTTCCTTGGAAAGCCGCACACGGCGATTCGTAATACTGATTTGATTGCTGAGCCCTGTACCCAATTCCACTGACGAAACATTTAAAATGCCATCGAGATCAATCTCAAAAGTCACATCAAATTTTGTTTTGCGCTTCGGTGCTGCAGGAAAACCAGAGACGTTGAACCCGTCCAAGAAATTGTTGTCATTTGCCATCTGTCTCTCGCCCTCATACACATTAAAAATCTGCTCGGTTTGATAGTCGACTGCAGTATAATATCTTTCTGTCCTCTTCACAGGGATGCTTGTGTTCCTTGGAATGACAACAGATAGTCTTCCATCGTTAGTCTTAATACCAAGTGATAAAGGTGTGACATCGACTAGAACAATATCCTTCTGACTACTACTACTACAAACACCACTTAAGACAGCAGCATGGAACGCAGCCCCGTATGCAACGGCTTCATCAGGGTTGATGCTTCTGCACAGCTCCTTTCCGACAAAATACTCTTGCAGGAGCTGCTGAACCTTTGGGATTCGTGTGGATCCACCAACGAGGACAACATCCCGAACATCACTCTTCTGAATTTTAGCATCATTCAAGCACTTTTCCACAGTAGCTATACACTTTTGAAACAACTCCATGTTTAACTTCTCAAAACGGGCACGAGATATTGTTGAGGTGAAGTCAATTCCCTCGTAAAGGCAATCTATATCAATAACGGTTTGAAATGTAGATGAAAGGGTTCTCTTGGCTCTTTCTGAAGCAGACCTTAATCTCGCAAGGACCCTCGGAGTTGCACTAATGTCAGATTTATGCTTTGCTTTGAAATCCTCCATGAGATACGTCACGAGTTTGTTGTCAAAGTCCCCTCCTCCAAGGTGAGTATCTCCACCTGTCGCTTTCACTTGTATCTCACCCTTCTCAATCGACACCAAGGAAACATCAAATGTCCCCCCACCAAGATCAAAAATCAACACATTCTTTTTTGCTTCATTTCGGTTAGCGGTCGGCATGTCAAGACCATAAGCCATGGCAGCAGCCGTCGGCTCATTAATAATACGAATCACATTGAGACCTGCAATGGTTCCAGCATCTTTGGTAGCTCGACGTTGTGAATCGTTGAAGTACGCTGGCACTGTGACAATGGCATTCTTTACAGGGCAACCAAGGTAAGCGTCAGCGACATCTTTCATCTTGGATAGGATCATAGCAGATATTTCCTCCGGAGTGAATTTCTTCTCTTCGTCCAAATAATTAGCAACAATCATTGGCTTATTGTCTTTGCCTGAAACAATACCATCAATAACCTTGAAAGGCCAATGCTTGATGTCTTGTTGTATATCATCGTCGCTGATACGTCTACCTATAAGCCTCTTCACATCTGCGAATTAAGGTATCAAAAACTCAAGGCATGAATGAATAGTACTCCGTAATAACCCCTCGGGTTCATGTTGGATTGTTGGGTCGATAATTGACTATTTGACACAAGTATGTCTAAATACTGCCATAACAATGGTTTGTTGAGGCATACTCGACAAAAGATTGGAACAGGTTAGAATTTGAAAGAATACACAATACATGGTTGAATAACCCACTGCACCCCCAAATTTAAATGGACTACTTTAACCATCACCTACATGACCAAAAGGACGGACTATTTTGTAAGATTTGAACTTTTCATCGATCAAGGGTACAAACTACACAGAAGTTAACATTAAGAAAACTAAATTAGAACTTAACAAAATACAAAATGTCTTGACATTAAGAAAAGTAGAAAAAGAAGCAAACCAAAAATAGTGTTGAGGGGGTTCTTGGTAGCTTGACCAACGGCAGCTTCTCCTATTTGACGCTCGGAGTTTGTGAAGGCGACGCATGACGGAGTGGTACGATTGCCCTGGTCGTTGGGGATGATCTGGACCTGGTCATGTCGCCAAACTGCAACACATGAGTACGTAGTCCCGAGGTCGATTCCTATCACCGGCCATTCTCCTCCTCCTCCTCCTTTTCCTTCCATCTCTTCTTTTCCTTCAACTTTACAGAATTTGAACACCCAATTAGTCTTTCTACGAGCTGTCGAGTACAATTGGAACATAAGTATATACACCATATTACTTAAGAAATGGGGGCAGAGGGCGAGTAATTGTAGGTAGACTCTTCGTGAAGAAGACAGAAACTTGCATTGTGGTCCCCAATGCAACTACAAATAGTAGTGGGTTGGTTGTCATTAGAGATGATATTTCGTGACAATTGACACGGTCAAGCACGCACCGCCAAGTCGACCCTTCTGATGTGTTACGGCACGGCCCGACCGCCACCTTCTCTGATGGATGACCCCGCCGTCATCTGGCCTAATACATTTGTTTTGATAAGTTAGTTTTTATTGATCATTAATTTTCTTGAATTAGGCTCATTTTTATTGGAGAGAAAAAGTTGGTCTCGTCTATATATGGAGTTTTTTTTTTTTTGAGATGAGGTCTATATATGGAGTTAATTCAAGGAGATGAATTGAAGGGAGTAATATTTGTCTAACAATAATAAAATGATGCAAGATAGATACAGTATAATTTACTTTTTTTTTTTTATAATGTTAGTATGTATCTTGCAAGATATTTTAGTATATTCCACTTTTAAAATGTGCCCTTTTTTAAGTGGAATATTTTAGTATCTTTCATTGAAATTGAACATGAAATACTTCATTGAAATGCAAGATATTAATATTTCATGTTTTTTATAATGTTAGTATTTATTTATACGAAGTATTTTATAAATTGAAGAATAGTAATTTCAATAATGGTAAGAGGTTAAATGAAGAACAAAATTTGCATTAGTAATTAATTTGAAAAAAAAATGTCTCAAACTTCAAACTAAAACAACAAACGAAACAATGTTTACCATTTTATTTTATACTACAAATTATATAAAAACTATTCTATTACTCCCTCCGATTTTTATTTGCCTTATTTCATAAAAATGTTTCTCACATATAGATATATTAATGAAATTGAGCAAAAAATAAAAACCGGAGCGAGTAATATATTATACGTTTGATTAGATGATGGTTCAATTGAAGATAGAAAAGCACATGATTTTATCATAACATTGTAAAGCACATGATTTTACCATATTCTAACATTGTACTTATCTATTTAAGTTTAAATTGTACTCCGTACTTATTTTGTAGGATGTTACGACCTTGCCATCCGATAACCCTAGTCATCTCATCGATCCAATTTAGGATCCTGAATTCCTGATTTTAAAACGTTGGTCATCTGCTGAACTAAAAAGAAACTTCGCTTTGTATTACCAAAAACAGACATACCAGAATCAAACAAGATGCAAAATATACGAGTATCATTAAAAGTCGCAGTAAGCACTAGGCAGTAGCGATTAGCTTAAGTGTCTAGAGCGTTCATAGCTTCCACCAGTCTCCTCTGTTCCTCGTCTTGAGCTTTGTATTTTTCAGACTCTCCCATCAACTTTTCGATCTCCTCCTTAGAAAGCCGACCAAGGTGATTCGTGATAGTGATTTGATTGCTAAGCCCTGTACCCAATTCCACTGACGATACATTTAAAATGCCATCCATATCAATCTCAAATGTGACATCAAACTGGGTATCGCCTTTCGGTGCTGCAGGAAAACCAGAGACCTTAAACTCGTCCAAGAAATTGTTGTCGTCTGCCATCAATCTCTCGCCCTCATACACCTGAAAACACTGCTCCGTTTGATTGTCATCCGAAGTCAAGAATCTTCGTGTCTGCTTCACAGGGATGCTTGTGTTCCTTGGAATGACAACAGATAGTGTGCCATCGATAATCTTGATACCAAGTGATAAAGGAGTGATATCAAGTAGAACGATATCCTTGCTGCTACTACCAACAACACCGCTTAAGACGGCAGCATGGAATGCAGCCCCGTATGCAACAGCTTCATCCGGGTGGATGCTTCTGCACAGCCCCTTTCCGACAAAGTATTCTTGCAAGAGCTGCTGAACCTTCGGAATTCGTGTAGACCCACCAACGAGGACAACATCCCAAACATCGCTCTTCTCAATGTCAGCATCATTCAAGCAATTTTCCACAGTTTCTATACACTTTTGGAACAACTCCATGTTTAACTTCTCAAAACGAGCGCGAGATATTTTTGAAGTGAAATCAATTCCCTCGTAAAGGCAATCTAGTTCAATAACGGTTTGAGTTGTAGAAGAAAGGATTCTCTTAGCTCTTTCTGAAGCAGCCCTTAGTCTCGCAAGCACCCTCGGAATTTCACTAATGTCTTTTTCATGCTTTCTTTTGAAATCCTCCAAGAGATATGTCACGAGTTTGTTGTCGAAGTCCCCTCCACCAAGGTGGGTATCTCCGCTGATCGCTTTCACTTGAATTTCACCCTTCACAATCGACACCAAGGAAACATCAAATGTCCCTCCACCAAGATCAAAAATCAGCACATTCTTACCTGTTTCGTCTAGATTGGCAGTCGGTGTGTCAAGACCATAAGCCATGGCAGCAGCAGTCGGCTCATTAATGATACGGACCACATTGAGCCCTGCAATAGTTCCAGCATCTTTGGTAGCTCGACGCTGCGAATCGTTGAAGTATGCTGGCACGGTGACAATGGCATTGGTTACGGGGCAACCAAGATAAGCCTCAGCGACATCCTTCATCTTGGATAGGATCATGGCCGAGATTTCCTCCGGAGAGAATTTCTTCTCTTCACCCAAATAATTCGCGACAATCAGTGGCTTCTTGTCTTTGCCAGAAACAGTCCCATCTATAACCTTAAATGGCCATAATTTGATGTCTTCTTGAATATCATCATCGCTGAAACATCTACCTATAAGCCTCTTCACATCTGCAGAAAGTATCAAAAGATCGAGCAAAAGTTCAAAATTAAGAGCAGTACATAGAAGAAAACAACAAATTTGTACGTACAATTTTTCTCAAGTCCATCACCAATTCACCACAGATAAACCTCTTTGTAAATTTTAATTCAAATGTACATATGTACCATCTACCAGACCACCAAATGAATACATATAACCTTCATTTTAAGCCAAAATGTGAACAATTAACTAAATTTGGGCATTCCCTACAAGTAATTTCTGAAATCTACAAACACTTCATTTCTTAAAGTTATGCTTCCTCCAATACGATCCAATGATTAGATGCATTCAACTTTTTACGGTCTCCAAAATGATATTCACTCCGTTTGAATCCAAGGTGCACATTTCTCTTTTGGATATCATTCACAATTAATGAAAATCTTCAATACCCTCGACAATTTATAAGAGAAGATAGAGTCGCGTAGATCTTGTTTGATTCGTCTCGTAGATTAAGAATATCAAATTTCTAAACTTATGTTAATGTAAAATGAAAGATATTGATGATATATAAAGCGCAACTCCACAAATGTGAAGAAGTAATACTCAATGAAAAGTTTCAGAGTAAGACTATTCAACAAGAAATTGGTTTGATCAAACAAAATTTCAGATAGTTTATTTGTGTTGAAAAGATTTGTTAATGTCATTTCATCGAATAAGTTAGTTTTTCCTCTAGTTTACCAAACATTTTTAATAACGATTTTTCTAACATGTTCTCAATATAATGACCACACGTTAATAAGCTAATTTTGCCAACAAAAAATAGAAAGTAAGTTTAGGTTAAAAAGAAAGTAAGGGAAACAAAACAAACCAAAAATAGTATTTAGGGGGTTCTTGGTAGCTTGATTAACCGCGGCTTCACCAATGAGACGCTCATTGTCAGTGAAAGCAACCCAAGAAGGTGTAGTACGGTTGCCTTGATCGTTTGGGATGATCTCCACACGTTCATGCCGCCACACTGCAACGCACGAATACCTTGTCCCCAGGTCGATTCCTACCACCGGCCATTCTCCTCCTTTTCCTTCCATTCTGTCTTTTCTCTATGGAAATTTTTGAATATCAGTGTGTGCGCTTGTGAAAAGAGAGGGAATCGTTTGTTTTGCGTTTCAAGCTACTCCGTATACTTACATGCTTACAATACTAAGTACGTTTTATAAAGACTTACTGAAGTCAAACTAAATAACAAAATGTTTATGTTGTAGGTCACTTCTATACAGCTTCGTGTGAATCGTGCCCAGGTACTTATGGCTTATTGCCATTTTCCAAACGTTACCATAAGACTCGCAAGTATTTTATAATGACTTAGCTTGCTCAAGTCAGATTAAATAACCCATTAGGTGTTTACTTTAGCTCATGATTGACTCGTATATTAAAAATCCAACGGTTATCTACAGCCACTCATGAAACAGAAACAGCACTTGATACTTGGTAGACATTTGAGGCTGCGTAACAATGAGCACCCTAGAAACACAAATATACCACAATTCAAACCTCGACTCCTCAGGTAGCGGTTGTTGTTCAATACAAAGTACAAGAAAGCAAAATGAGTGTGTTGGATCTTCAAATATTCCTCCAACATCTACATAACCCAACACACTTAGAAATGTCTAATCAAGATGCAAAATCTCCACAAAATACTACTTCACTTCATACCTTAGTAGTGACTAGCTTAGTTCTCTAGAGCGTTCTTAGCTTCGATCAGCTTCCTCTGTTCCTCATCTTGAGCCTTGTATTTTTCAGCATCACTCATCATCCTCTCTACCTCTTCCTTGGAAAGACGCCCAAGGTGATTTGTAATAGTGATTTGATTGCTAAGCCCTGTACCCAATTCCACTGACGAAACATTTAAAATGCCATCGAGATTAATCTCAAAAGTCACATCAAACTGGGTATCGCCTTCCGGTGCTGGAGGAAAACCAGAGACCTTAAACTGGCCCAAGAAATTGTTGTCGTCTGCCATCACTCTCTCGCCCTCATACACCTGAAAATATTGTTCGGTTTGATAGTCAACCGCAGTACAAAATCCCCGCGTCTTCTTCACAGGGATGCTTGTGTTCCTTGGAATGACAACAGATAGTCTTCCATCGCTAGTCTTAATACCAAGTGATAAAGGAGTGACATCAACTAGAACAATATCCTTGTTACTACTACAAACACCATTTAATACGGCAGCATGGAATGCAGCCCCATATGCAACAGCTTCATCAGGGTGGACGCTTCTGCACAGCTCCTTCCCGACAAAATACTCTTGCAGGAGCTGCTGAACCTTTGGGATTCGTGTAGATCCACCAACGAGGACAACATCCCGAACATCACTCTTCCGAATTTTAGCATCATTCAAACACTTATCCACAGTAGTTATACACATTTGAAACAACTCCATGTTTAACTTCTCAAAACGGGCGCGCGATATTGTTGAAGTGAAATCAATTCCCTCGTATAGGCAATCTATTTCAATAACGGTTTGAGTTGTTGATGAAAGCATTCTCTTGGCTCTTTCTGAAGCAGCCCTTAATCTTCCAAGGACCCTCGGACTTGCACTAATGTCTGTTTTATGCTTTGCTTTGAAATCCTCCAAGAGATATGTCACAAGGTTGTTGTCAAAGTCCCCTCCTCCAAGGTGAGTATCTCCACTTATCGCTTTCACTTGTATCTCACCCTTCACAATCGACACCAAGGAAACATCAAATGTCCCTCCACCAAGATCGAAAATCAACACATTCTTTCTTGCTTCATATAGATTGGCAGTAGGCGTGTCAAGACCATAAGCCATGGCAGCAGCAGTCGGCTCATTAATGATACGAATCACATTGAGGCCTGCAATGGTTCCAGCATCTTTGGTAGCTCTACGTTGTGAATCATTGAAGTATGCCGGCACTGTCACAATGGCACTCTTTACGGGGCAACCAAGATACGCCTGAGCGACATCTTTCATCTTGGATAGGATCATGGCAGATATTTCCTCTGGAGTGAATTTCTTCTGTTCCCCCAAATAATTAGCAACAATAACTGGTTTATTTTCTTTACCAGAAACAATACCATCAATAACCGTAAAAGGCCAGAGTTTGATATCCTGTTGTATATCATCATCGCTGAAACGTCTACCTATAAGCCTCTTCACATCTGTGAGAAGAAGACGAAGCAAAAATAAAAAATGAACACCATTACAGTAGCATAAAAGACACTGAAAATTTGTACAACATTTTCTCAAGTCCACAAATTAGTCTATTTGCAATTTTAGAAGCAACTTTACCATCCTCTTCATTTACCCTTTTATACTTTGTGAAGAGAAGGATTTGTCTTCCAGTTATACAAACCACTTCATTCCATCTTTTAACCAAAGAAAAATGGCAATAAGGTTTGATTGATGAAAGGGCAGGGCAAAATGGGCGATTCCCGACTCAGTCACTTTCTCTGTAACTAGAACAAAGGTTTCTCTTCCTCCTTCATACTCATAAAGAGATTACATTTGTTCCACAACGACGTGGAAGTCTAATTGGAAAAGATTCAAGATTAGAGAAATGAGTGTGATTAGGGTTTTTGGTAGTTTGAAATTAATGTCTCTTTCTTACTATAATAATCAATTAAAGTTGGTTGTCTAAGTCGAGTAGTCTAGACCAAGACAATAAATCGTAGGTTCGATGATTTTGAAAAGAAAAGCGGGTATCTTTTATTTAACACATGTAAATAGAAAAACATGATATACTCCGTAGTAGTAGTTAAGAGAGAAAGAAGGGATTAAGGAGGAAGCAAACCAAAAAGAGTATTGAGAGGGTTCTTAGTAGCTTGATTGAGAGCAGCTTCACCAATGAGACGCTCTGAGTCAGTGAAAGCGACACAAGAAGGTGTAGTGCGGTTGCCTTGATCGTTAGGGATGATCTCCACACGGTCATGTCGCCACACTGCTACGCACGAGTACGTCGTCCCTAGGTCGATTCCTATCACCGGCCATTCTCCTCCTTTTCCTTCCATCCTTTCTCTTTGTTAAACTTTTCAGAATCACGGTGGGTGCTTAAATAAAGACAGTTTATATGGTATCAATGTAAGATGACCTTTGAGTTTCTATCTATAACCCCTGCTATTCCACAACGCTACTGTGTAGACCATGTACTGATTGTAGTCGTCTCTCTTGAGATATGGTCCGCAGAGCATGTACATTGTAGAGGAGGGTCACCTCCTCTTATTTTTTCTCTCTCCTTCTATTTTTGTGACACCTCATCCTCTCTTTCATCCACCTCATTTTCCACTATCTCCATCCTCCTCCTCTTCATTTCTTTTATTTTTTCTCCACATTGTAGAGATCCTCTTCATCTTATTTTATTTATAATTTAATACTATGAATCACATATTGTTATAATAATTAACAAAATAATAAATTTAATTCATAAAAAAACTACTTAATAAAATTCATAATTAAAAACATATAAATTTCATAATTTTTTTTTTTTGAAGAGATATAAATTTCATAATTAATAACACAAGATACATGAGAAAAAAATACATGAAACTTATAAAATTAAAGTTGAGAAAAAAAAATAGTTTCCAAAATATTGTGGACGGATTTATTAAAGTTTATTAAAGTTGGGAAGAAAAATATTGTGGACGGATTTAAGTTAAAATTATCGAATGAAAAAAAAAATTAACAAGTATTTTAAATTGGAGCACATAGTTTCCAAAATTTTAGAAGAAAAAATAACATGCATATTGTAGATATATATAACATGGAATATTAATTTTTGAATTAGAAAAATAAAATAAAATTTAATATATACTCCCTCCGTTCCAATGAATTGTTTGCCTATTCCATATTGGGGCGTCTCAGTGAATTGTTTGCCTTTCTATTTTAGGAATGTTTTTTATATGCAATTTGCCCCTTCTCATGAGTTTTGCTCCACGTGTCGGTCCCTCATTGGATCCCTTACCCTTGGTGCCAAAACGAAAGGCAAACAATTCATTGGAACGGAGGGAGTATATATATATATATATATATATATATATATATATATATATATAAAATACACATGGCATAAAAGAATTGAGTAATGGGCACAAGGGCCTATACTCTTATTCCTCTAAAATTAGAGGATGTACTCAACATCTTCTAAATAAGAGGATCATCTATGTTGTTCCCACATTGTAGAGGACATCCTTTTATAGGAGAGAGGGTGTTAAGAGGATGGGTAATCCTCTACAATGTGGATGCTCTAAGTTTAAGTTTCTTGGGAGATGAGACTGTCTAACGCTTGAGAGATAAAAGGCAATTTGAGGAAATGACAACTTATTACTATAGTGTTTATCTATCCAAAATGAATACGTAGTACGGAGTATTATTTGACATGTCACAAGATTATAACGAATATTCTCATCACAAAAAAAAATTGTCCATCTCAATGGGATCGGTCCTATTAAATTAGGTCAAACTTCTTTAATATAAGTTCAATTCAACATTTTTCTAACACTTCTCTTTTAATCCCCACAAATTACATCTTTTCTTTATATTATATTATAAAAGAAGAAACCAAACCATCCTACGTGGCACAACATACTCACTCAATCACCACCTCCTGCGTGCTCTCATCAATTCAGCAAAATAAGTTTAATTTTACTTATTTTTGCATCATAGTCCCTACAAAACCTTCATATTTCCAATAGACCCCCATTAATACCAACAATCCCAATTCCCAGGCTCCCCCAATTCCCAATTTCTACCTCCATTAAACCTAATTACTTCTCCCATCATCTCCCTCGGCACTCTCATCCTAGGTATTTGCTGTGCAACTCTTCGATCCTCGCTCAATTCATCATCAATAATCTCAATTCTCATCAGTCATTCAATGTTATCTGGCGAAACAATACTATAAAATAGATAGTGATACCATTCAATCATCCACCATCTTCATCTTCAATCTCTTAGAACTCAGGCAAATATGTCTTCTGAAAAGTTTGTTGCCGTAACTGAATTGAAAGAAGGCGAAAGGCTACAAAACATGAATGTTAGGGTGGTTATCGCTGGACATGTCCTTTGTTCAAAGACAAGAACAAGACAGACTCTATCGAAGTTCTACTTATTGATGAGAAGGTGAAGTTAACATTATTTTATTTTAAGAATTTTAAGTATTTCAATTAATCCTAATATGTTCCTTACTGATCCTTATTGTTGCGAACGTCAAATATGCAATATTCGGAGTACTGCCTCCGATTTTATTTTTTTACTCACTCACCATTGATGAATTTGATTTTATGCAGCTTTTTTTTTCAGTATCATTTGATGAATTTTTTTCCAGTTTCACTTTTTCCAATTTCATTGATGAATATTGATTTTATTTGCATATTCAAAATATGAGCTTTTTTTTCTAAATTAACGGGTAGGTATTATTGTCAATTAATTATAAGATTAATTAATTTTCAATAGCACATTCTGAAATCGATTTTTTTTTTCATTTTCAATCGCATATTCATATGACTTTAGTTTTTATGATTTTATTGATATAATTGTTAATTAAATTTTCAAAAATCTGACATTTATTTTTCAATTATTTGGTGAATTTTCATATTTGATGTCATAGTTACTAATCTGATTTCATATAGTGTAACTATTTGAATGATTTCATATAACACTAATAGTTCCAAAATTAGATGACACTATAATTTCATATAATACATCTCTTTCCAATCTGATTACGTATAACACTAACAGTTCTTGAATAGTGTACCTTTGTATTATACGGAGTATTTATTAGAAGTAGTTCGCTTATTCACCAACGTTATAAACCATTTTTTTTAGTACGAGTAGGAGTATTTTTTTCAAATTTCTTGGAAAAATGATTTACATTGAAGGCACCTCCATGGCCTGATTTCTTCAAAGATGAGGAGAATTATAATCTCATTTCGGATGTGAGTCGTATCATCCTTTCTTTACCAATATTGCTTCCATAAATCATTAAATCGTGCCTCCAGTTATACTCGGGATTTGTAATGTTTTGCTGTGCTGAATGCATTTTATTTGTACGTTTATAGTTATGTAGAGTGTTAACATCATTGAGAAGATATAGCGAGGCACTGAAATTGAGTTTTTGTTCATACGAAGAGAATACGAAGTTTTTGTCCATGAAAATTACTACAATAATATCTTACTTATAGATATTCACCAAACACTATAAAACATATTATATTCACAAAAAATTATACTTCGTAATCGCTTACAATGATACAATATTACAATTGTAATCGCTTAAAATGATACATTAAAAATTATAATATTCACCCATAATCCCATTAAGTTCAAATGAACAATTCTATTAATTTGTTGAAGACAGTAAAGATTAATTTTCCAACCTTTACTTTCTCTTTCTTCCACAAACTTTTATTCCCATACATCTTTTTCTATTTTTTTCAAACAATTTTTCTCCTTTCCATGATTTTTCTCCTCCATATAACTTTAAATCTTTACAGTTGAATTTCCCCCAATTTAAACCTAATTTTGTTCGGAATCATTTCTTCTTTGCCTTTATATGATACATTTAACTGTTCTAGATTTGTCTTTGTTGCGTAATTGTGGGCATGAGTGTCTTCGGCCATCAACGGATCGAAACGGTGTCATATTTCATGAAATTGACTATGAAATCAAAATCCATATTTGGGTTTCTGATTGCATTATGAGATTTGTTTTTTAGGTTGGTTGATTAAATATAAAGTTTTAGAATGTATTTAGGCTTATTCAATTTTCTAAATTAGATTTCAAATCTTTACACATTGGGAACTTAAAATAAGAGAAGATAATATTGCTTTCCAATTAATAGTGTTTTGTTCATTTTTTGTAGGTATTAATAGCAGAAATAATTGGAATTTGTTGCAAAAGTAAGGAAAAAATTTGAGGGCAATAGTTGAAAATTGGAATTATAACAGAGTATTAATGTGTTGAATGGTGCAGAAATTTCATTTTGTAAGAGAAAGTTGATGAGTATGAGTAATTCACAAAAGTTGGAAGAATTAGAGGGTGCACAACGTGAATTTACCATCCTCTAAGATTCTAAGTGTTTTTTATTTTTTCAACTATTAGTAATGTATTATAGCAATAGTTTTTTTTATACTGTGTTCTTCTTTTGTATATCAATTTGGGTGACTATCATAAAGTCAGGCCACTACATTAATTATATCTAAACCCAAATTCAGACAATCTCATATGCAAATATACTACGAGTGTAAACCGATGATACAGTCAAAATTTGTCCGACTAATTAAAATGAAAACATCTACAATAACAGTGCCTCTAAATCTCACATAAATTTTCAATGATATAGACTAATTAAAAGATTTCTTCTTTTTTCTTCCCAATATACTTACACAATTTTTATTCTTCTTTTTTCGCATGCACAATTACTTCTTACAAAACTATAATAATTACTCCGTGCAAAGTAATAACCCAACCAATAAAATGGAATCTTTTATATATACGAGGACAGCAAGTCAGATGAAGGTGTTGGTTAAAGGGTCTAAGTGTCGATCTCATTCTATTTGGTTTGACCAATTTTCAAACTATGTGTGAGGATGAATGTTTTGTTTAGAGAGATAATAATCGGTCTGACGCTAGAGTAAATCAATCCTATATCTTACGTTACCCTGCTACTTAGTACGGATCTAATTGTTTTCAATCATTCTCATAACAAATTCTAATTGTTATTGATTACTTTTGCAGGTTGTGAATTTACTTCTCCAAATCAGGAATAACGATTTCATCACTACAAAAATAAGACATTCATAACCTTTGTTCAATTATTTTTAAATTTTAAACGATTATAATCTTAAGTTTTCGGGGTTGTTTTGGTTCTACGAGTGCAAGTGTACACTAAGTAGAGTAGATTTGTATAAGTTTAGTTACAAATTGAAGACAACTTGATAATAACACAGGTATACCTTTCATTTTCGAATTAATAATCTTACTCTGGCAATGTGAATTTTCCAAATCGACATATCATTTTAGATATGCCGTTTTTGTTCCAAAGTATTATTATTCAACCCCGTGATTTATCACGGGTATTATACTAGTTGTCCTTAATTTCCAACATCTTCGAACACCTGATCTTGATTCCATGACCCAAATCCTTCAATCACAAAAGTGGAAATTTCGTATTATCCCGGCTCCATCTTAACCAACAATATCAGTTAGTAGTACAGGAAATCTAAATAATGAACCGACGCGCTAGTAATTAGCTACACTTACCAGACTTTCAGACCTTAACATCTACAGTGTGTCATTTGGACACCAAAATAACTTGATTACATCAACAAAAATTGATTTTTAGTTAAGATGCAAAATCACCCCACATACTTTTCAGTTCTCTCAACTTCAATTCAAACTCGGAAATTTCTGAAAGATCCGAGTTCAATTCCAGCCATTCAAATGTCATCTCAATGGCTTCCTTTATCCGTTTGTCCTCTGCTTTATTTCCGATGCTCCCAACATCGTTCAGTTTGTCCCAAATATTAGTAGCATAGGTCTCGAGAGCATTCTTAGCATTCATCAGTTTCCTTTGCTCCTCGTCTTGAGCCTTGTATTTTTCTGCATCATCCATCATCCTCTCCACCTCCTCCTTAGTAAGCCGCCCACGATGATTCTTAATGGTGATTTCATTCCTAAGCCCTGCCCAATTCCACTGCGGAAACATTCAACATACCATCCAAATCAATTTCAAAACAAACGTCAAACTTTGTCTGCCATCTTGGTGCAGGAGGAAAACCAGAGATCTCAAACTCGTCCAAGAAATTGTTGTCCATGGCCATCTGTCTCTCACCCTCAAAAACCCGGAAACGCACCATGATCTGATTGTCAAACACAGTACATCGCCTGCAGTACTTTTTCACGGGAATGGTTGTATTTCTCGGAATAATCACAGTTAATTTGCCATCAGGATCCTCAACACCAAGTGATAAAGGAGTGACATCCTCAAGAACAATATCATTGCTACGACTAACAACACCACTTAAGACGGCGGCATGGACAGCAGCCCCGTATGCAACAGCTTCATCAGGGTTGATGCTTCTGCACAGCTCCCTCCCCATGAAAAACTCTTGCAACAGCTGCTGAACCTTTGGAATACGGGTTGACCCACCAACAAGAACAATATCATGGACATCAGTCTTTTCCATCTTTGCATCTTCCAAGCACATCTTCACAGTGTTTATACACTTCTTGAAGAACTCCATGTTTAACTTCTCAAAACGGGCACGAGTTATAGTTGAACTGAAATCAATCCCCTCATAAAGGCAATCTATATCGATCACAGTTTGAGCTGTGGATGATAAAATCCTCTTAGCTCTTTCGGAAGCAGCCCTTAATCTTCCAAGGACCCTCGGATGTTCGCTAATGTCTATTTTATGTTTTCTTTTGAAATCTTCCAAAAGATAGGTCACTAATTTGTTGTCAAAGTCCCCTCCTCCAAGGTGGGTATCTCCACTTATCGCTTTCACTTGGATTTCACCTTTCATAATCGACACCAAGGATACATCAAAGGTGCCTCCACCAAGATCAAAAACCAACACATTCCTTCTTGCTTCATTTCGATTCTTAACAGCCATCGTGTCAAGACCATAAGCCATGGCAGCAGCGGTCGGCTCATTAATGATGCGAACCACATTGAGGCCTGCAATTGTTCCAGCATCTTTGGTAGCTCGACGTTGTGAATCATTGAAGTACGCTGGCACTGTGACAATCGCATTGTTTATGGTACAACCAACGTACGCCGCAGCAATATCTTTCATCTTGGATAGGATCATGGCTGATATCTCCTCAGGACTGAATTTCTTTTCTTCACCCATGTAATTGGCAACAATCATCGCCTTCCCATAGTGGCCTAAACCAATTCCATCTATAACCTTAAAAGGCCAAAGTTTGATGTCTTGTTGTATATCCGCCTCGGAGATATGTCTGCCTATCAGCCTCTTCACATCTGCGAAAAACCGATTGCCACCATTACCAAATACCAACTAGGACAACCACAAATTTCTCAAGTACAATACTACAAATGTCAGTCTCACTATTCAATATTCATGCTCTTCAACACTTCAGTAGTTCTGCCATAAACCATTGTTTGTTGATTAGAATATTAATTAAGGATCATAGTAATTGATACTTCCAATCGATATGACTGGATTTGTGTTCCTTGGACTCTTCTACGAGGTATCGTGTCTACACATTTAGCAAAAATTTCATTCTTTTGTCTAAATTGAAGTATCTTTTGTTGGTACCATGCTATACTAACACCCAAGTGAAGTTTATTAGTAACATTTCACTAACATTGGACCGAATAATCAACTAAAATCCCCAAACATACCAAATTTGAGGATTCGGGTGATTTGAATAAAATACAAATGCATGGGTATAATGAAAGATTGGGGAAATGTTAGGATTGAAAATCAATACCAAATACGTTATACGTATATGGTACAAAAACCCTCGAGTTCAAATGCAGGGAATTTGAATCCATACCCCCAAAAATAATTAAATAATGGAAAACGGAAGTTACTCCGTATTTCGTAAGTTTGGAGTTTGTAGTAGAGTAGAAGAAGACAAAGTTTGACCTAAAAAGGAGATAATGAAACAAACCAAAAACGGTGTTGAGAGGGTTCTTAGTAGCTTGATTAAGAGCCGCTTCGCCAATGAGGCGCTCGGAGTCGGTGAAAGCGACGGAGGAAGGAGTAGTGTGGTTACCCTGATCGTTTGGGATAATCTCCACACGGTCATGTCGCCAAACTGCTACGCACGAGTATGTCGTCCCGAGGTCGATTCCTATCACCGGCCATTCTCCTCCGCCTTTTCCTTCCATTCTTTCTTTTCCTTCAACTTTTAACAATCCTAAATAACTGTCGTATGGTGTTGTTTATAGTTGATCAAGTGCGGGTCACCCTTTCGACCCGCCTCCTTCGTCTGCTTAGTAATGATCAAGAAATTTTAAAACATAAATGGGTAGCGGGCAACAAAATTAGACCCGATAAAAAATGGGTGGACTTGATTAGAAAAAATTATCCATGAACTGCTCGTTATTTAACTAATACGGTGTAATTTTTTAAAATAAATAAATAAATATTGTATACTCTTAAAAAAAATTAGTAATGTGAAGTTTTACAACGTCATAATTTAAGTTTAATGGGTTTTGATTTAGATGCGCCTGGTTGAACTTTCTAAACGACTGGAATCATAGTGTATAATCCACGATTTATGTATATTCAGAACCTTAGAACAAAATTTGCCAAGAATTTTAATCCTTATCCAAAAGTTACGTTTCTATTTCGCACAATAATTAAGAAAGTATGTGGACATGACGTAGGTCCACCCCGACGCGGCCACGCGCGGGTTTGGGTAGGCGAATGAATCTCGTGGTGAGATTGTTCTCGGGTTCGAAATTTAAGTCAAAATGGAGTCGCCACCGAATTTTGTGGTTATTCGGAACCATACGAGCCCACTCTATGTCGTCATGGGCTATACACAAAGTAAGCCCACTTCGATTTCAGAGTTCATTGGGCTCGTCCCTTTGCATTGCGATACCGATACCATCTACACCGGTATCGTGTAAAGAATGACTCTCGTGCGCCAAGGGTTTCGGACATCCGGAAACCAAAGGTTCTGAGTAAGGGGTGAGGGTACGTGTTGGGAAGCCCACTAAGGACACCCAACCCCGCCCGCACATGGCGGCCTCTACTAAGACACCGTTCGTGTTCGTGTACGCGCGTTAGTAAAATGATGAAATGATATGCAAACAGCGTTTTCGGGCTAAGCATGTGAATTATATGTGAATTCCGTCATTTAATGCATCTAATTATGGTCGAAGTGATTTAGCATGCGAGGTTCATTTATAAAGCAATAAGCAAGTAAATAAACGAAACTCGGAAATAAGTAACGTACAAGTTACATGGGCGGAAATACAACCCGGAATTCACAATACGACGATTATTATAACGATTGAAAGAAATAATAAACCGAGTAAGAAAAGCGAAAAATAAAATACATGACTCGACAAAGACCCATATATAATAAATATTCGCTATATCGTGAATTAATTAGACGGACTAACCTTAATTAATTACGCATTATATTGCATATTAATCAAAGGACGGAGGTTCGAGACCTAGGCGTGATTCTAACCCGATCTCGAACCTCGGTGTCTTGTCCCGACTTATCATCTCGAAAAATGAAGTCTAAATTAATTATGTGTCGGATACGACTAAAGAGTCGTCGACACAAAAATTAATAATGTGAGACCGTCGATCAAAGTTGTTTCTTTTAGTGATGTGCATGAGTATGAATTTTAGAAAAAATGGGTTCACGTGATGGTCTTTACACGCGTTGACTAAAAAAAGTCGTAAAGAAAAGACGAGTTTTAAAATATGGTCGTATGTCGCGAAGGTCGCATGTTAATGTAAGGACCGAGTAGGGTAGAAAGTTGGAAAAAAGGAAAAGTGGGTTCGGCCAAACAGGCCTGCCCGCGAGTCGCATGGCTGGTCGCGCGACTCGCGTGCGGGTCTGGTCGGGTGCCTCTTTATTTGTCGAAAACTCGTCAATTTTTATAATCACGTGCCAATACGGTTTTATTTACTCGACTTATGTTTTTTATAGATTAAGAATTTTGAATTAGTGACGAAATTGTATCCCTCTACGTCACGACATCGAAAGTAACCCTTTCGGATTATGTGATGTCGATTTTCGTGTCAACGGGTTTCGTACTAATTGAAATGGGATCGAATGCGTTCAACTACGACCGATTGCAATCACGTCACGCCCTTGAGAACATTGGGGCGGGGCTCCTTGAAAGGGCTCCACCTCCGTCGTTACTCGTAAAGGGATTAGACGGACTTTAGGCGATCGTCGTAGTCAAACGATTCGAAACCGAGATACTAGTATTAATATATACGCGGTATTATAGTGTTAATAACGAGAAAATAAAGTTAGTATGCGAGAAATGAAATGTTAGTATGCGAGAAATAAAAATGTTAGCGATGTTAGCGTTAGTATTACGATATTAGTATAATTATAATATAAATTACACAAAAACGTAAATAGAAACGAAGTAAAAAGGATCAAGATGGGGTTTAGGACACCCTCAACATACATGCTTGGTATAGGCCTCGGAAATAGACTCGTAAATGGCGACGGAACACCGGAGTATCGAGGATGAATGTGAGTTATGGTGTGTATATGTGTGTGTGTGTGTCGGTTTGCTTGAGAGCAAAATGGCTCGATTTTTGTATGACTTTTGCTTAGGGTTGTAGTGTGTGGTGTTTAGGATGATTAGGGTAGAATTTTGTAGGATGAAAGAGCTTTTTTAAGGCTTATGTTTCAGCTTTTCTTAGGCTTTTTTAATGCTGAAAAAGAGGTCCCAAATGATGGTGATTAGTGGGGTATTTATAGAGTAGGGGTGTGATTAGGGTTAGTTTAGGAAGGGTTGACTTTTGACTTGATTTTGCATTTTGAATTTCTGATTTGGGCGCAATTTTCTAGAAGCTGAACTTGGCTGGTTTGTGTGACGGGTTCGTCCTTGACTGGGTTTTGACCCGGTCGCTAAAAGACGGGATTTATTTTTGGTGTCGGTTTTGGCCCAAATTAGTCTTATTTTGCTCGGAACGACCCACTGGGCCTGGATTTGAGGTCTGTTTTGTGAGATTATTACTCCGCTAAAAGTCCATGTCGGACATTATCGATTCCGAGCCCAAATCCGATTATACCAAGTCACGTTTGCGTCCGATCATCATCGGGTGTTTGTCGGAGACTACCATAGACACCTGGCAGTCAAAATGCGGGTGTCTACAGAGCCCCCACTCTGACTGAGGCTTGGACAAGGCGAAAGTCAGAGTAGCTACCAGGCCAATCGAGGATTACGACCTGACAGCCTTCCGGTCGGGTCGTTTATAGTCCATTAGACTTGCGTGAAGAGCTCGCCAGCCATAAGAAAAGGATCATACCTGTCCTGATGATGGTAGCTCCGTGGGGAGTCGAAATCGCCTTTGGGGATGTAGGTGTTCCTGTATGCCGACACTTCCTGCCTTGGATGTAGCATTTCGGAGGAATCACCGACTATGCTGGGGAGATAAAATAGCTCTGTGGAGACTTACTTCTGAAGTCTGGAGTGTACCTGTATGCTGACACATAACAATTTGTATGTAACACATAGGCAAAATATTGACTCGCGCTGGGGAGGAAAGGTGCTGAAATTTTGAAAATGCCACGGTTTTCGAAAAAGAATATTATCATAATTTTTTGACACAGAAAATTTTTAAAAAGAATTTTAGGAAAGCTCGGGACGACTTGATTCCTATTCTGGGTTTCTTGTTTGAAGTCAGGCCTGCGCGCGCAAAGGGCCCAGATTAGCTGAGGAGGCATAGCAGTTAGGTTTACAGGTGGGGTTTCCTATTATAAATATAGGTTTCCCTGCTTCAGCTTTTTGCATCCTAACTCAAATTCTCTCTTAAACTTCTCAAAATCCTTTAGACTTTCAAGAAAGTTAGAAACTTCTGTCATGGGTATCGATCACTTGACCGCCATGCTTCTTGCCTGGTCCCAATACTTTCGGGACGAGGAAAAGATTCGACTGACCCAGATGGGGATTGTCAGTCTGTTTCCCTTCCAACGACTGATAGTTGACCCATACTTCTTGGACGCCTGTCTGGCGTTTTGGGATACTACCCATCACGTCTTCGCATTCCCACGGGGAGAGATATGCCCTCTTCCCGAGGAAGTTGCAGCCATAGGAGATTGGGGCCTAGCTGTTCAACCTGCCATTCCCTCGTTCTACCCGGACCCGAGGAGGAGGCTAAGGGAATTCTTGGGTCTGTCTCATGCCGAGACAGATCGAATGGTGCAGGGAGATACCGTCTCCCTATTCGACCTTGCCGACAAGTTCATGAACAGCCGGGATGTGAGGGCCACCCCTACTCACAGGCGTAGGGCGTTCGCTTTTTGCATGCTGCACTGTTACGTTTTTGAAGGGCTGATGGATCTTGACTCATGCAGGGGTCAAATTAGGTTAATTGGAGTGGTTGACCAGATGGAAACTGGTCATAGCCCTGCCTGGCTAGCCACTGGGGAGATTATCATGGGTCTAGATGCTAGGCGACTCGACCCGACCCGACCACTGACGGGGAGTACCCGTATCCTGCAGGTATACATCTCGCGCGTTTTTTTTTTTTTTTTTTTTTTTTGCGCTTCAAGGGATCCTTGAAAGTTATCTGGCGAATTTTTCTGTTGCTTACAACATTCGCGCACTCTTATCAGATATGGCTGTCGGAGCGGCTATCAATCATAGAGCCCCCTCCGAGTATTCCCAACTATCGGAGCGGTCAGCTTAGCTCCAGAAGGCGGCGGATAAGCTCGAGTCATCTAATAAACCGAGCTTACTGGGATGAGGAGCTGGTGTTCCACGGGGGTCCCTTTATAAGGTGGACTGTCGCTTGGTGGTTTCTTTCTAGGCTGACGGGGCTGGCCAAGAGAGACCAAGCTCGCTACTTGGTGATTCTGTCCCTTGACTGGACAGTTCACATTTACCCGGACCGCATCCTGAGGCAGTTCGGTTCGTCTCAGCGCATCCCTGAGACTGAAGCCATCATCAGCGTCTCGCTCCAACTGACGGACGCTATGTGCGACACCTGGTTGCAAAGATGGTTCACTCGTCCCACATGGACTATACCCAGCCCTTGCCAATCCGCTTGGGTTTCAAGGGCTTACCAGAAATGGACTTCTGAGGAGTCCGAGGAAGCTCGCAAGGCCTTAAAGCTTGATGAGGCCTTTGAACTGGTTCGCCGTGAGACGGCGAAGGATAACAGGGATCTCTTCGTTGGGGGAGATATTCCTGAAGCTGCAGCCCGGGAAGAACCGGGTCTTAAGTCACAAACTAAGACTCGATCTAAGGAGGTCGGTTCTAGCAGCAAACGGGGGCGGCCAAGCCCCCAGACGGATTTGGAGAGACGCCTTGGGCCTAGGCTGGCGGCCCGGGACCGACTGGGTCCGCGTGACCGGCTTCCTGCGGCCGTGAGGGCCCGACTTGGGCCTATCGAGGTGATGGAGGATTCTGGCTCAAACGGGCGAGCCCGAGCCAGAGAGGTTCCCGTGGTGATTCGGGAACGCTCCCCTCCGCGTCGTCGCCAATGGACGGCTAAGGAGGCCAAGGACAAGGGGAAGGGCAAGATGCCCTGAATGCCGAGTCCTTCAGCTTTATTACTATTTAAGTATTATTACTATTTTTGGTCGTGTGTTTTTGTATTTTTGAATTCCTGCATTTTGTAATCTCCCGAGTTTATCGGGGGTTTTTTTTTGAATTAATAAAGAAAGTTTATTATTAAACCGTTCCTGTCTTTTCTCGATTGCATTGGTTGTGCCCTTTTGAGGGGCTGCCTACGTATCCGCAATTAGCAGAATCAAACCAAACGTAGTTCAGGCTTAGTAAATTTGCAATCTCGAATTACACCAAGACTAATGGTTCAAGATGTTTTGTGACAGTAGAATAAATAATTATAGCTCATTGACTTGCTTTTTGTAAAAAAAAAAGATTTTGATAAATTTTGCTAATGACATTGAGAAATGGCTAAGGGTAGTAACGCTTCAGCTGGTCCAAATTGGTCGGGTTGACGAACTCATTCCCGTCCAGGTCCGTCAGCATCACTGCTCCCCCTGATAATATTTTCTTTACCAGATATGGCCCAGCCCAGTTGGGTTTGAATTTTCCCCTTGGGTCAACTGGTAGTAAAGCTCGAATAGACTTAAGGACTAGATCCCCTTCTTTAATGTTTCTGGGCCTTACCCTTTTATTAAAGGCCCGTTGGATCCTCTTCTGGTAGATTTGGATATTGTTGAGGGCACGATTTCGACGTTCATCTAGTAGAACCAACGAGTCATACCGTGCTCGAACCCAGTCAGCCTCGGGTACTTGACTTTCTAGCAGAATTCTGAGGGACGGTACCTCCAACTCGACGGGCTGGACTGCTTCCATCCCATAGGTTAGATAATACGGTGTTGCCCCGGTTGCGGTGCGAATTGACGTCCGGTACCCCCATAGGGCAAAAGGTATTTTGTCGGGCCAATCCCGGTAATTATCAGCCATCTTTTTGAGTATGGTGACAATTGTTTTATTAGCCGCCTCCACTGCTCCGTTCGTCTGGGGACGGTAAGGCGAGGACGTGTGCCTTTGAATTTTATATTTAGTCAGCAAGGCTGCGGTCTCAGCTTGGAAATGAGTCCCGTGATCACTGATGAATTCATGTGGGATCCCATACCGACATATTATCTTGTTCTGGATGAACTTGGCAACATGTTTAGCATTGAGGATGCGATATGATTCAGCTTCGACCCATTTGGTGAAATAGTCGATAGCTACTAAAATAAAACAGTGCCCACCGGTACCAGAGGGATTTACTTTCCCGATTATGTCGATACCCCATGTTGAGAACGGCCAGGGTGACGTCATGGTATAGAGCAAAGATGACGGCATATGTTGCACATTGCCGAAGATTTGACAGTTATGACAATGTTTGACATATAACTGACAGTCGGCTTCCATAGTGTTCCAGTAATAACCGAGCCTCATGATTTTTCGGACCAGCATGTGGGCATTCATATGTGGGCCGTTTTCACCATCATGTATTTCGGCCATAACCTTCTCAGCCTTATACTTGTCAACACAAAGGAGAAGAGCCCCTTGCGTCGTCTTTTTGTACAGTTGCCCGTCATCAGTACGGATGAACTGAGTGGCTAGCCTTCGTAAGGCTTTCTTGGCTCGACCTTCCGTCCCGGGAGGATACTCTCCGTTTGTCAGGTACTTCAACACAGCCTGGTACCATGGTTCGGGATCAGTTATCTCAATGTCTTCAATATCGTGAACATATGCCAGCTCGGACCGTCTTTCGACGCAAATTGGCATACTGGTCACGTGGTCGGGAATATTTAACAGAGATGCCAATTTCGAAAGTGCATCTGCAAACTGATTCTCTTCCCGGGGTAGGTATATGTATTCTACCTTCTGGAATTGTTTCTCGAGATCCCTTACTCGTGCCTGGTAGGCCACGAGATTAGCATTCCGAGTTTTCCATTTTTGCAGAGCTTGGTTAATGACCAAGGATGAGTCACCATGTACCCGGAGATTTGTGATCCCCAGATTGGCGGCGGCTTGTAGCCCGTAAATGCATGCTTCGTATTCTGCTGCATTATTGGTAACATCGAAGTCCAGTTTGATGGAGACGGGAGTATGCTCCCCTCTTGGTGAGATCAGGAGTATCCCGACTCCAAACCCTCGAAAATTAGATGCTCCATCGAAATATAAATCCCACGTTTCGGCATCGGTATGGAAAATATCTTCGTCTGGGAAGGACCAGGTGTCGGTGTGTCCTTCTTCGGTTACCGGGCTGTCAGCGAGGAATTCAGCTACCACTCGTCCCTTAATGGCCTTTAATGGCACAAATTTTAGGTCGAACTCTGCCAACATTAGAGTCCATCTAGAAATTCGGCCATTGAGGATTGGTTTTTCGAAGAGATATTTGATGGGGTCCATCTTGGATAAGACATGGACCTCGTAGCTAAGCATATAGTGCCGGAGCTTCTTGGTGGCCCAGACTAAAGCCAAACACGTCTTTTCAAGCATGGTATATTTGCATTCATACTCTAAAAACTTCTTGCTGATGTAATAGATGACCCTTTCTTCGGAGTTAACCGTCTGGGCCAGCATAGCCCCCATGGCTGTCTCGGTCGTTGTTAGATATAACGACAAAGGCAAACCGGGCTGAGGCGGCATTAAGACTGGCGGAGCAGACAGAATTTCCTTGATTTTGTCGAAAGCAGCTTGGCACTTGTCGTCCCACAATATTCGTTCCCCTATTCTCAGTTTTTTGAAAATTGGTTCACATATCATGGTTAGTTTGGAAATGAACCGACTAATATACTGGACTTTCCCGAGAAATCCCCTTATTTCTTTTTCGGTTTTAGGAGCTTGCATCTCGGTAATGGCTTTGATTTTAGCTGGGTCGACCTCGATACCTCGTTGGCTAACGATATGACCCAGTAATTTGCCTGACGTTACCCCGAAACTGCACTTTTGAGGGTTTAGCCTCATGTTGTATTTGCGCAATCGGGTGAAGAATTTTCTTAGGGCGGTGATGTGACCGTCCCGTTCTTTGGATTTGACGATCATGTCGTCCACATAAACTTCTACCTCTTTATGCATCATGTCGTGTAATAAAGTGGTAGCGGTCCTTTGGTATGTGGCCCCGGCATTAATGAGACCGAATGGCATGACGGTATAGCAGTAAGTACCCCAAGGTGTGGTGAAGGTGGTCTTACTCATATCTTCTTCTGCCATCTTGATTTGATTATATCCGGCATACCCGTCCATGAATGATAAAAGGGCATGATCGGCCGTGTTATCCACCAGTATATCGATGTGTGGTAACGGAAAATCATCCTTCGGGCTTGCTTTGTTAAGATCCCGAAAATCTACGCATACCCGCACCTTACCGTCCTTTTTAGGGACCGGCACGATGTTTGCCACCCAGTCCGGATACTCGGACACTTGTATGAAGCCGGCTTTGAACTGTTTATCGACTTCTTCTTTCACTTTGAGAGACCATTCGGGCCTCATTCGACGAAGCTTCTGCTTGACCGGTTTGCACCCGTCTTTGATAGGTATGTGGTGCTCAGCTATTTCTCGGTCTATCCCCGGCATGTCCTTGTAGGACCATGCGAAGACATCTTTGAATTCTTGGAGGAGGTTTATGAATTGTTGTTTCTCCTCGGGATCTAAGGATAACCCTATCTTAAGTATCTGAGGCTCTAAGGTTGTTCCCACGTTTATGGACTCGGTCTCTTCGATTACCGGATTACGGGATTCCCTTTGCTCTAGTTGCTCGATCAGATGTGGAGGTAAGGGTACCTGTTCGTCGGATTTCTCAATGTCATAGCATAAAACATTTTTGAAAGTAGAATTTAAAAGAGACAAGTCGTAAGCAGAACGGTTGTTATTATTGATTGAAAATTTGGAAAACAGCTCAAAGAGAGCAGCCATCTGATCATTGGTCAGTGGCGGAATTGGTAAGGCACTCGGGACAGACCCCGAAGTGCCAGCAGCAGGAATAATAGAAGGGAGAGGGGTTACAGGAGTGACTCTAGCACCGACTTCCCTAGACTCGACCTCAGACTCTGACTCAGACTCCGACTCAGACTCGGACTCAGACTCAGGCATGTCTCCCTCTCCGGTGACCAGCTTGTAGATCTTCCCCTGACTGTCAGTCCACTTGACAGTCTTCCTCCAGGCCCTTTTTCCCGTCTCGGAACCAACATCCGAGATCAGCTTGGTCGGGTCAAACCTGTTGCTGCGGAGAATCAGGTTGACCAGGTCTTCTTTTGGGGTCGGGGCTATGGTGTCTTCCCCGAAGAGCAGCCCCAGCGCGGGCTCAGCGTCATTGGCTTCATCAGACTGGATGAGGGCGAACACATCATCCGGGATGTAGTTGCAGTCCCGGGCCAAGTGGGTCCCGAGGTGCGTAGCATTGGGTTGGTATAACCCAACCTGGACAGCCCCGAATACGGGTGTGACAAAGTAGTCATTCAACCGTGGGCTATAAGGGCTCAAGTAGATACCCTTCATGATGTTGCAGGCCTTTTCGATTCCCGCTCGGACAACGTTGTCCGGAGTGATGGCATAGCCAAGGCCGAAGTGAGAGTCTTCGTCCTTGAGAACCTCGATGATCTTCCCAGCTGGAAGGTCAGGTCGAGAGGTAGCCCCCGGAAGGTACCCTAGGTTTTGGAGCATTGTGTCAATGCTTGTGGTGAAGTAAGGCCTAAAGAGGTACTCTTCCTCGATCATCCCCACAAAATCGAACCCCCAGAGGTCCGTGCGGCCCGTGGCGTTACAGCTAGCCACGGTCATTGGGGTCGCCTCCAAAGTGACAACATTGTCGAGTAGAGGCATCTTGATCTTTCGGTGGAGGGTGGAGGACACAGCTTTCACCGCGTGGATCCACGGCCTTCCTAGGAGTAAGTTGAATGACGAGGTGACATCAATCACCTGGAATTCGAGCTCTTTCTCTATCGGGCCCGTTATGATGGTCAGTTTTATGGCCCCAGCTACCGACTTTGGGCTCCCATCAAAAGCTTGGATGGTCTGAGCAGTCGGGATATAGTCAGCCTCGGTAATGCCGAGGGCTTTGGCGGTCCTTAGGGGAAGGACATTCACGGCTGACCCGTCATCGACTAGGGTCATCGGGAGGTATTTTCCTCGGCAAATCACCGTGATGTAAAGGGCCAGGTTGTGGGAGGCCCCGAACGGTGGCAAGTCGGCCTCAGAGAAAGTGATCATTGGGCCTCCTTCTTTGGCCTTACCCTTTAGGTGGGGTAGGACCGTGGCTACCATTTCAGCAGGGGTAGCCAAAGAGTCGATCTTGACTTGATCGAGAGCCTTTGTAAGTGCTTCTCGATGTTCTTGAGAGCTAACAAGGAGTTGCCATATAGTGAGGTCAACTCGGGTTCTCTTCAGTTGCTTCATAATGGCCGTTTCAGCGGTCGGCTCTTCAGGGGCGACTTCCATCCCGAGTGGATCGGTGATGGTTGTCGGGATGGGGATGTCCCTAGTGCTTGTGGCTAAATAGGGACGACCAAGGTTGTTGCTGGCTAAGACTCGAGTCTTGACCTCGCGAACCTGTTCAGGGGTGATGGGAACGGTTTCCCCCTTAGCGAGGTAGACATCATCCTCATCGTCAAACCAGATCCCGTTCACTTGTGGGATAAATGGAGAGATAAGGTGAGAGCAATCAATCACCTCCCCGGTAAAGATGGCATGGGAACTGAAAGGATTCTCCTTGTTGCTTGGCTTATCTCCGGGTAGCGGGATTTTACCGCTCTCGATCAAGTCTTGAATCAAGTGTTTCAGCTTCCAACACTTTTCGGTATCATGCCCATTGCCCCGGTGGTATTGGCAATAGGCCTGAGCGTTGTAGTTCTTGGAGCGTCGCTCGACCGGAACTTCAGGAGTTGGGCCTATCGGTTGGATTAGGCCTTTGGAGGACAGCCTTTGTAAGGCATAGGTATAGGTGGTACCTATATCAGTGAAAACCCGAGGTGGGGTGTTCTTTTTGGACGGGGCATCTAGTAGATTAACCGCGTCGAAAATGCTGCAAGTTGCAGCCTGGGGCTTAGTGGTAGAGGAAGAAGCCCCTTGGTACCCTTTGCTAGCGGTCTTAGTGAGGCCTTCAAGTCTCAGATCGTCTTCGATCCTCATGCCCATTTCAGTAAGGGTGGTGAAATTGGGTATGACAGCATATCGGAGGTGAACCCGGTAGGAAGGGAGGAGGTTCTTGACAAAAGCCTCCACCAAAGTCTTCTCATTGGGCTTATCAACTAGTTTCACACTCTCGGCCCTCCAGCGTTGAAGGTATTTAGTAAAACCTTCTTTCGGCTCCTGTGCCATAACCTCCAGAGATCGCATTGTGGTTTGGATCTCGGTGTTGTCAGCATAGTTCCGAGCGAACTCGGTGGCCACATCATCCCAGGTAGGGAACTTCTTCGGGTCTAGCCTGTAGTACCAGGCCCGCGGGTGTTTCTCGAGAGATGCAGCAAAGAGGTTCTTAAACATGGATGAATCCACTCCCTTGATGGCCATGAATTCCTTGAAGGCCCGTACATGTAGTAACGGGTCTTCGGTTCCCTCAAACATGGGCAAGCCTGTAAGGTTCAGGTTTGCGGGTAGTTTGTCACTCACCGTGGAGTACTCTCGGCTATTCTCCCGGTGGATATTGTTACTCCCAGTCAAATGGACTTGTTCTTCTAGTCGGCGCACTGCGCTGACTAGTTCAGTTATGGGCCCAGCAGTCTCGACATTAGGAGTCCCTTGCTCCACTGTAGCTAGACGAGCAACGATGGCCACTTGGCCAGCCCTCATTTCAGTCAGTTGGGCTTCAATGTCGGTTTGCTTCGCGACCATGGCGTCCAAAGCGGTTTGCAGACTGTTCAAAGTAGCCATCTTGCGGGCGTGCCTGGTTGCCGGTGGCCTGTCTGTAAGAACACCGTGTAATCAGTAACCAAACCCAGATCTTGGAATCATAAAGAAAGTTCAACCCGAGCGACACTAGGAAAGAAGACTAGAGACTCGAGAAAGACATCTAGACGGATGACTCGATGGGTGGTATAACTTCCTTAGGATTTTGGCTTAGTGGGCCTAATCCCGTTCGAAGGAAGGTCCACGTGAGACTTTTCCCCAGACTTTTGACTCGAGTGTATGGACGGACTTTCCTTTGTAGGGGTATGCCCTACGCGGGTTGGTCGTGCCTTGACAGATAAGGAAAACTTGGGAAAGGGGGGAAACCCGTGATATAGGATCAACGGAGTTTCGACGCTATAGACCTTCGACAAACTATGCAAAGACCCGACACACGGCTAGACGGTAGGTCCTATAATAAGGAAGGTTCACTAAAGAGGTTGGATGCTTGAAATTTGAATAAAAGACGGGCGAATTTCCGAGAATTGAAAAAAAGAGTTTCGAAAACCGAGATTAGAGTTTTGAAAAATTCAGAAAATCAGGGTGGTTTCGGAAATTCGAGAGTTAAAACGGACGGCATGCCGACTAAAGAAAAGGATATTTTGAGTCAAATCGTTGATCCTAAATTTCGGCGGCATTCCGAGTTTTGAAAATTGGATATTTTGAAAAGACGGGTCCCGAAACGGACAGTATTTCGGGTTTTTCAAAATTTGGTTTTGTTTGAAAAGATGCATTTTTTTGAAATGACGGTTTTTGAAAAAAAATGACACGGAAACCAAGTAGCACGTAGTCAAGCAAGCATTATAACGACGCTTATGTATGCTTTACACTAAGTCTCGGTCAGTCAAAAATAGGGTCTATACCAACAACGATGGCTTTCTCGTGTGAAGGACGGACTCCCTAAACCGAGTTGGTATTAGGACATGCCGCGAAACCGAGACGAGTTCCACCATCGATGTCTTTAGCGCACCCATGTAGAAGTGCACCGTGGTATAGTGGGACGTCGGTCACAAGTAACCGGCCCGGGCAAAATTTGGGTTATGCATGAATCATTAAACTAATGCGCGTACATTAATATTCGAACGATTTCTCTTCGAGTCTCACCCTAGGAATCCCGATGACATGTGGTACATCAGGTATCCCCAGCGGAGTCGCCAAATTGTGGACATGACGTAGGTCCACCCCGACGCGGCCACGCGCGGGTTTGGGTAGGCGAATGAATCTCGTGGTGAGATTGTTCTCGGGTTCGAAATTTAAGTCAAAATGGAGTCGCCACCGAATTTTGTGGTTATTCGGAACCATACGAGCCCACTCTATGTCGTCATGGGCTATACACAAAGTAAGCCCACTTCGATTTCAGAGTTCATTGGGCTCGTCCCTTTGCATTGCGATACCGATACCATCTACACTGGTATCGTGTAGAGAATGACTCTCGTGCGCCAAGGGTTTCGGACATCCGGAAACCAAAGGTTCTGAGTAAGGGGTGAGGGTACGTGTTGGGAAGCCCACTAAGGACACCCAACCCCGCCCGCACATGGCGGCCTCTACTAAGACACCGTTCGTGTTCGTGTACGCGCGTTAGTAAAATGATGAAATGATATGCAAACAGCGTTTTCGGGCTAAGCATGTGAATTATATGTGAATTCCGTCATTTAATGCATCTAATTATGGTCGAAGTGATTTAGCATGCGAGGTTCATTTATAAAGCAATAAGCAAGTAAATAAACGAAACTCGGAAATAAGTAACGTACAAGTTACACGGGCGGAAATACAACCCGGAATTCACAATACGACGATTATTATAACGATTGAAAGAAATAATAAACCGAGTAAGAAAAGCGAAAAATAAAATACATGACTCGACAAAGACCCATATATAATAAATATTCGCTATATCGTGAATTAATTAGACGGACTAACCTTAATTAATTACGCATTATATTGCATATTAATCAAAGGACGGAGGTTCGAGACCTAGGCGTGATTCTAACCCGATCTCGAACCTCGGTGTCTTGTCCCGACTTATCATCTCGAAAAATGAAGTCTAAATTAATTATGTGTCGGATACGACTAAAGAGTCGTCGACACAAAAATTAATAATGTGAGACCGTCGATCAAAGTTGTTTCTTTTAGTGATGTGCATGAGTATGAATTTTAGAAAAAATGGGTTCACGTGATGGTCTTTACACGCGTTGACTAAAAAAAGTCGTAAAGAAAAGACGAGTTTTAAAATATGGTCGTATGTCGCGAAGGTCGCATGTTAATGTAAGGACCGAGTAGGGTAGAAAGTTGGAAAAAAGGAAAAGTGGGTTCGGCCAAACAGGCCTGCCCGCGAGTCGCATGGCTGGTCGCGCGACTCGCGTGCGGGTCTGGTCGGGTGCCTCTTTATTTGTCGAAAACTCGTCAATTTTTATAATCACGTGCCAATACGGTTTTATTTACTCGACTTATGTTTTTTTATAGATTAAGAATTTTGAATTAGTGACGAAATTGTATCCCTCTACGTCACGACATCGAAAGTAACCCTTTCGGATTATGTGATGTCAATTTTCGTGTCAACGGGTTTCGTACTAATTGAAATGGGATCGAATGCGTTCAACTACGACCGATTGCAATCACGTCACGCCCTTGAGAACATTGGGGCGGGGCTCCTTGAAAGGGCTTCACCTCCGTCGTTACTCGTAAAGGGATTAGACGGACTTTAGGCGATCGTCGTAGTCAAACGGATTCGAAACCGAGATACTAGTATTAATACACTACAAGAAAAACAGTCCCAGGCGTCCGCTATTTTGGCGTCCTGGGCATATGGACGCCCACATGGCGTCTGAAAATACTTCCGGGCGTCCACCGTCAGACGCCAAACTTGGCGTCCGACTGAGGATGGAGGACGAAATTCAGGCCAACAGGCGTCCACAGACGGACGCCATATACCCCAAATGGCGTCCACTGTCGGACGCCAAAGGGAAAACACGGGCGTCCACCTGGCGTCCGATAGTGGACGCCCGTCCAAATGTTTTCGGCGACAAATACCCGCCCACCCCCCTCTCCCCCTTCACTCTCTAAAATTTTTTTTATCTCTCTAAACTCTCTCCGCACTCCCTCGCCGATTTCCTTTGAATTTCCTCCCCAATTTTCATTCTTTTTCTTAATTTGTGGTATGTTTTCTTACTTTACTTAGTTGTTATTTATTATAATTAGTTCTTATTTTTGATTGTTATCGTTATTTATTGATAGTTTGCTCGTTAATATTGTTTAGGTCTAAAATTCGATTAGGTTGATTAGTTTAATTAGCCCAAATTCGCTTAGGTTGATTAGTTTAGTTGAAATTTGATTAGGTAGATTAGATTTGCCCATCACAATTATGAATAGGGTTTGATGAAGTTGGTTGAATTGAGCTAGAATCACCTCTAGGGCCTTCCGTGAGGTTTTGTGTGACTTAGGACGGACCAAATGGTGTCGTAATAATGCCGAATTTTCCCGAAACCACTTCTATCCTGATTGGGGTTGTAAATAGGTGTTAGTGGCGCTTTTGGAAATTTGATTTCTGCATTCGAAAATTTGACCCTTTTTTGACCTGTTTAAGCTATTTCTGTCTGACATGAGCCATGAATTGTTGTGTTTTGTTCGGTTGAATTTGGATTACTTTGATAAATTAGCTACAGTTTTTGTAAATTGGGATTAAATTGTGATTACATTTGTGAATAAATTCGGTGACTAATTTTTGTAAGGTCAATTAAAAATTAATATGAGAGTTGCAAATTAAAAAAATGGGTTTACTTTGACGTATTAAGTTAAATTGAGGACACTCAGCTATGGAAATGAAGTTAGAGAAATTAAGTTTAAGTTAAGTGTTGATTAAATTTTCGTTTAGTAAGTTGTAAATTAAGTTACGGAAATTAAACTTTTATTTGTTATATATATTTTTTGAACATAGAAAATGAAGAGAGTTGAACGCAAATGGATGTATGAGGGTAGACTTGATAAGAAGAGACGTCCCACCGTAGAATTTTTGAGGGGTGTGGAATCATTTGTCGAGGTCGCTAAAAAGTCAGTAGACTATGCATCGAGGGGGGAGGTTAGGTGTCCGTGCACTAAATGCAAGAACATTAAATTTTTTGATGTCCTTGTAGTTAAGGAACATGTCATCTATAATGGTTTTTCATCAAATTATTATAATTGGATTTGTCATGGTGAGCCAGCTCAGTCTGAGGAACCCGAAAACCGTCAAAATGAGGGGGGTTTGAGAGGTATGATAGTTGACGTAGTGGAGTGCAACTTGTTTAACAACGATAACACATATGGGAATGACTCACCCAACCAACACGACTCACCCAACCCACAAGAACCTAACCCACGAGCGAAGGCGTTCTTCGACATGTTGAACGCTTCGGAGAAACCGTTATACGGAGGGTGCGAGGTGACTTTGTTAGAAGTCGCATCTATGGTAGTCAGCCTTAAATGTGAGTTCAACCTACCCTTTGCCTGTGTCGATGGTATTGCTGCCTTGCTCGAGAGAGTAATCCCGAAAGACAATATCATGACCCGAACTTTCTACACAACCAAAAAAGTTGTGAAGGGCCTTCAACTCCCGCATCAGAAGATTGATGCTTGTCCAGATGGATGTATGTTATTTTGGAAAGACGATGCGATGCTAGATGAATGTAAGAGATGTGGTAAGGGTAGGTATAAGATGCTTGAGGGGGATATTGTTTTGAGGGGTAGAAAAGGGAAAAGCGGTGTTAGGGGTAAGAAACCGATCCCAATAAGTCAGCTTACGTACTTCCCTATTGCACCAAGGCTTCAAAAATTGTATGCCACAAAAACAATAGCGGAGCAAATGAGGTGGCACAAGGAGGATATTAGGGTACCAGGGAATATGTGTCATCCGAGTGACGGCGAGGAGTGGAAGCGTTTCGATAGACTACATCCCCACTTTGCGTCAGAACCCCGAAATGTAAGGCTAGGGTTGTGTACTGATGGATTTGCACCTTTCGGCCAATTTGGTAAGTCGTACTCTTGTTGGCCTGTGATGATCACACCTTATAACCTACCTCCTTGGTTGTGTTTAAAACAGCCTTTCATCTTTCTATCACTTATTGGCCTGTGATATTTTTGAGTTGTGTTATGCCGGCAAAGAACGGGGGTATAGAGCTGTGTTGTTCAAATGTGAGTGGAAAGACAGCTCCGTGAACGGAACCCGGGTGCATGAACGATACAAGATCGTGGAAGTTAACCACACCCGGAAATATCCTACTTATGATCCGTTCATACTCGCGCACCAGGCCAAGCAAGTCTACTTTGCTCCTTCCCCGTACACGAGAAATGACAGAAATCAAAGTCAATGGTGGGCAGTCTTTACGACAAAACCACGGGGGCAAATAGACAGTTCTTTGTTCCAGGAAGATGCGGCTTCAAGTGGTACACGCTTGTCTCCTATTGACGAGACCATAATCTCCGAAGAAGATCAGAATGTTGTGGCAGATGAATACTCTGAGGATGAAACTGAAGATGGACAGGGAGATTACATGGTTAGGGATGTTCCGGAGATCCTTGAGGAGAATGACGGACACGATGAAGAGAGTTTGGAGGACGATCAAGAGGAGGGCGAGGAAACGGAGGAGGAGGAGGATCAGAGTGAGGACAGTGAGGCTGAGGGCAATAACGACAGCGAAGATGACCTCTAGACTTGTTGTAGTAGGTTACCCACATTAATCATTGTGTTACTTATTGTGTACGTTATTTCTATTGTGTTAGATTGTAATTGCTAATTGTTGCTAATTTGTTGCAAGGTTAAGATAATGGCAGGCGGTAGATCGACGAGGAAACGTGGCGGAGGTAGTCGGTCTGTTCACGCATCGACCTCCCAGCAGGAGGAGGAGGAAGTGGTCCTTGAAACGCCGCAACAGGAGCAGAATGACGAGGAGCAACGGCAGGGGAACACGGAGGAGCTACAAAAGGACGAGAACGGGCGTGTGATTCTCGACCCCGTTCGCGTATGGTAATATAATCTAACATGCCCACTCTTTTTTAACATATGAACTTTTGGACTACATACATCTTGTAATATTTCGTACATGTCTGTGTCTCTCGACTTGGTGCAGGTTCCTCCATGGGGAGGTGACCACTGGCTGTACTAACAGCTACATGACCGACAAAGGTCTAGGGTATGCCTGTTGGACTCAGGTGCCGACGGATCAGCGGGCGCAGTGGTTCAACAACTTTCGGGTTCGTTTACTGTTTTTGCTACCGAGTTCCGCACTCATAATGTGTAGTTTTTTATTATTTCTTTTACTAATTACTAATCCGCCTTGATTTTGTAGTTGAAGTTCTGTTGGAAGCCGGAGCTCGAAGGAAGGGTATACGAGCGGTACAATGAGACTTGCTCACGCCGCTTCAAGGACGTAATGAACAAGCGCCACAAGCGGGGGACTGCGCTGAAAGACCTGAAAGGTGTAGTTTTTTATATTACTCAATTTTAAAGAAAAATCTAACTTCAATCTTTTACAATATTAACTAATAATATATTAGTGTTGTCATACTTCAGGTGAGGCGTTGGAGAGGTGGGTTAAGTACCACGACGACCAGGGGTTCAAGGTCAGATCGGAGAGGGCATCACAAAACAAATTGAAGAACTGTGAGCATGTGGGGAAGGCCGACCCGACACATCATCGGGGTTCACAGTCTTCGTTTCTTCGTCTCAAGAGGGTATGATTTCTAATAATATCGTACTCCTACTTGATTAATCATAAACTACGTTCACGTAAAATACGTTTGCCTAACGGTCGTATTTATTTAACAGCTACAAGCTGAACTCGGGAGGACGCCAACCGCCCCTGAGGTGTTCCTAGACATGCACGGGAAGACCGACTCGGAAGGGACTTCTTTTATGACGAGTAGAGATCAGGCAATCTGGGTGAGTACTTACTATTTCAAACAAATCAACTGTGCCTATATATTTACTTTAGGTGGTAGATAAGTATCTTTATTGATTTCATTTTCTAATAACTTGAATTGAAATCACTGTTGTGTACGCAGGATGCCTACCAAGAGGAGTTAGCAAATAACGAGAGTTCTACTAGTGGTGCCGAAGTAGACCCGAATGAGACCTATTTCAAGGTCGTGAAGGGGTACAAGAAAGGTAGTGTGTATGGTGTTGGGAATGCACACGGGATGTACTTCACACCTCCCACAGCGCGTCTAGGCACCTCCACACAGATGGAGTATACGCCACCCGAGTCTCAGCAGCCCGACCAAGAAAAGGAGGCCATGAAGCAGCAACTGAAGGAGCAGGCGGAGCAGATAAAGAAGATGCAGGAACAGATGGCCATGTTTCAGGCCATGTTCAACAAATGCAACCCAGGTCGTCCCCCTTCCCCTCCAGACGACAGAGACCCCTTTAGCGGGGATGGCGGTAACTCTGGTGCTTCAGCTAGCTTCACAGTTAGCTGATTGTTTTTTGTTGTTGGTGTTGTAACTGGATTTATGGATTATGTATCTTCGAACTAGTTTAGATTTATGTACCTTTAAACCGTATCTTAAAACTTTTTTATATAAATGGTTTTTTAGCGTAAATGTGGCGGGAGATCAAGTGTTTTGGTTGATTGAGAGTGTGTTGTCGATGGTCGACAGTTGTGGATTTGTTTTATTTTGCAGGTTTTGGCTAGACATCGAACGCTTGGCTACGGTAATGCATCAGCATAAATGGCGTCCAATAACGGACGCCAAGCCAGACGCCGGAGGGAACTAAAGACGATCTTCTATTCAGGGGAATGGCGTCTTACTGTGGACGCCAGATGGGCCAAGATGGCGTCCATAGTCGGACGCCAACATGATGCACATGGCGTCCGACTATGGACGCCACCTTGGCCCATCTGGCGTCCACAGTAAGACGCCATTCATAGCGTCCGCTGTCAGACGCCAATTTCTTTGGCGTCCAATAGTGGACGCCCGTTTAAAAAAAAGGCGACTGGTCGTGGCATCCACTTTCTAGCGTCTGTTTGCGGACGCCAGGACTCATACAGCGTCCACTAACGGAAGCCAATGGATGGACGCCAGGCCCATCTATTCTTGTAGTGATATATACGCGGTATTATAGTGTTAATAACGAGAAAATAAAGTTAGTATGCGAGAAATGAAATGTTAGTATGCGAGAAATAAAAATGTTAGCGATGTTAGCGTTAGTATTACGATATTAGTATAATTATAATATAAATTACACAAAAACGTAAATAGAAACGAAGTAAAAAGGATCAAGATGGGGTTTAGGACACCCTCAACATACATGCTTGGTATAGGCCTCGGAAATAGACTCGTAAATGGCGACGGAACACCGGAGTATCGAGGATGAATGTGAGTTATGGTGTGTATATGTGTGTGTGTGTGTCGGTTTGCTTGAGAGCAAAATGGCTCGATTTTTGTATGACTTTTGCTTAGGGTTGTAGTGTGTGGTGTTTAGGATGATTAGGGTAGAATTTTGTAGGATGAAAGAGCTTTTTTAAGGCTTATGTTTCAGCTTTTCTTAGGCTTTTTTAATGCTGGAAAAGAGGTCCCAAATGATGGTGATTAGTGGGGTATTTATAGAGTAGGGGTGTGATTAAGGTTAGTTTAGGAAGGGTTGACTTTTGACTTGATTTTGCATTTTGAATTTCTGATTTGGGCGCAATTTTCTAGAAGCTGAACTTGGCTGGTTTGTGTGACGGGTTCGTCCTTGACCGGGTTTTAACCCGGTCACTAAAAGACGGGATTTATTTTTGGTGTCGGTTTTGGCCCAAATTAGTCTTATTTTGCTCGGAACGACCCACTGGGCCTGGATTTGAGGTCTGTTTTGTGAGATTATTACTCCGCTAAAAGTCCATGTCGGACATTATCGATTCCGAGCCCAAATCCGATTATACCAAGTCACGTTTGCGTCCGATCATCATCGGGTGTTTGTCGGAGACTACCATAGACACCTGGCAGTCAAAATGCGGGTGTCTACAAAGTATTAAAGTAATATTAAAAGTGCAATAATTAAGAACAAATTAGTAATCCCTCCGGTTATTATTTTTCGCCCCACTTCATGAATATATGTGAGGAGTATTTTAATGGAATGGAGCGAAAAATAGTAACGGGATGGAGTATTTAATAGAGTAAGTAATCAAAAATGTCTTCGACAATGACATATGGTGATAGCCTAGTAGAATAAGGTAGTTTGGTCCAAAAAATGAATTAAAAAGGAAATGGATCATTTGTATTTGAACGGCTCAAAAAGAAATGTATACCCTTTGGATATGAACGAAGGGAGTATGATATATTCCCTACGTGTTGAATTACGCGTCCTCTCAAATTTATAAGGCCAACGGAGGAGCAATAAGAATATCACAAAGCAATTAAACTCCCGTCGGTTAAAAGTCGAAAACTCGTGAAAATGAATGTTTACTTGTTATTTGAGGCTGAAATTGAACTAAAGATATCCTAAATAGCTCGCAGAAACGTGGTAAGAAAACCGGAAGGAAACAAGCCATTGTTCGATAAGACTTCGTTCCCGGGCGGTCCAAAATGTAGTATATAACACACGGTTTTCGGATATCCAAGATCCTGGAACAAAACTTGCGAAAAATCAACAGTGTATTATTCCTTATGTCAATACTTGTCCTCTCAAATTTATAGAACGAACGAAGAAGCAATAAGAATATTGGAAAGCGATAAACTCGCGTTGGATAAATTACAAGTCAGAAAACTCGAACAAAATGAATGATTATTTGTTATTTGATGATTTAAATTGAACCGGAGTTAGCACTCATCCACCTCAACAGTTACTAATACAGTTAGATACTGGAGTATTTCAGAATAGAATTCGAATTGTTGAAAGAAAATGGAGAGATCAAGAAATCAATGAGTAGATTATACAACCAGTTGTACATAGCCATGTACAACTGTTTTTATGATTTTGAGTGTTATCACAATTTGAGTTTTGTCGCCAATTTTATGAGATTTAACATAAATTTATCGAGTTAAATCACATAAATATTTAAACTCAAAAACTTACAACTCAATTCAAAAATTTGTATAAACTCAATAAATCTACACAAAAATTTAATAACTTTGAAATAGTTGTACACTTGTACATTCAACTGGTGTGTAATACAAGTAAAGTACGGAGTACTATTTTCCCAAGCAATACGGAAGATGAAAGGATCCAATCATCCAATAGAAGTCTTGCTTCTTGCTTCTGACAAACGTGCAACGGGTCAAATACTATTTATAGGATAGATAAGATAAAAATATGGGTAAATATTTTATTTTTATCTTATATATCCTACATGAATTATACTTTATCCGTCGCACAATTACTAAGAATATGACCGTCACAGATAAGAATACGTGATTATCCAAATGGTGACAAAACACCCCTCAACGGAAAAGGTTGACCCAAGAAAAAAAAGGCGGGAGAAAGATGAGGGTGACTAATTAGAAAAAAATAAAAAATTAAACCGGTCCACTCTAAATAACAGCACATAATCCAAGTGTCCCTAACTCACAAATCACTCTAATTAAGTACGTATATTATAAATAATAATAATAATTTGACGCCTATGTAACTAATTAAGATTATTGCTCCTCCCCTCCCTCCCCTCCAAACCCTAAAAAAAAATTCCCCTCAGGGCTGCCATCTACCAATTCTGGTAGTGGTAAGCCCAAATTTTAATCTTTATCGTTAATTCTTAATATTTTATTTAGATTATAATAACTCTTGCCTCTCCTTTTTGGAGATTTGTCCCATCAATTGATGGGTTTGTTCCCATATTTTTTGTGGGTTTGTTCTCTCTTTTGGAGAGGTTCAAGAATTAGGTGCAAGATCATGGGAGCAAAGAAATCTCTACGTATGGTGATACAATTGAGGTCAGATCTCGGTCTACTATTTGTCAAAATAGAGAAAGTTCATCCTTTTGAAGACTATATCATCAGATCCATAGATTCCTTCGCGAAAGGCTGTGTCAATCAACAGCGATATATAGAAGGCTATGCAGAAGCGTATTATTCGAATAACGATCTTTGTCTCAAGGATGTTCTTTATTTATGTTTTACAAATATGTATTCAGTTCAATTTGATATCGTTTGTAGATGCCGTATGGTTTATTATTAATGAAATTGATCTGCACTTCAAAAAAAAGTACATATATTATACTCCGTATATCCCTATTTATATAGAGTAATGTCCTTTAGAGCAACCACATTCACTCTCATAAAAAAATGTATACGTGGCAATACCACAAATATTTGGAGAATAAAATAATAACTTCTCATCACATTAACTACCTAAATGAAGTTTGTATAAAAATAATTAACATGGCGAAGTTGAAATTAATAATTATGACTTAACTCACTTAATCATACAGTAGTAAGTTACAATTTTATTTTAGTTAAACTTTTCTTATGCCTTATTAATTTTCACTTTCTACATAAAATATTAATTATGCTTTATTGCATCTAATTTTAAAATAATGTTTTGATAATTATATTTAATTTTATTGTATTTGATTAATTTAAAACATAAAATTTTAAAAAATAAAGCGACCAAAATAAACTAAATAAGCGAAAATAAAAAAATATTAAAAAATATGTGAGTAATAAATAAATATCTTAATCTGAATTGAGTAGATTTTCAACAAAATATTCGAAACAAATGATAGTCGAATCTTACACGGATCTTTCCAAAATTAAGTAAAATGTAAAACTTTTAACAATTAGCAGGACAAAAATAAAAAGGAAGGAAGGATATTCGATTATTTATCTCTCAAATCTCGAAAAACAGTAAGATAAGACGAAAAGTTTAATATTTACATAAACAACTACTCTGTATAACATAAACATAAAAAACTACCGTATATAACATAAATCCACCCAAAAAAAGATCTATCATCTTCATCTCCACTTCAAATTAGACAAACAACTACTGTATAAAAAAATCTACCATCTCCGCCTCAAAGAAGATCGTAATATTCTACTGATAAGAAACCAAAAAAAAACTTTTAAAAAAATAATACGAGTAATAAATATAGTAGATTTGGATTTTCAAATTTTTTTAACAAAAAAAATTAGAAAATTGTAGTTTAAATGAAATAATTTACAAAAACAGAAAAGTAGGGACGTAAATCGTATAACATAGAAAATTATAATTAAAATTAGAATAAAATAGGTTCGTGCAAATTTTGCACGGGGTAATACTAGTTCGTATTCAAAATTATGGAAAGTATATTTTTACATTATATTGCCATCATACAAGCAACACTCCAAATAACACATTAACACCAATTCTACGATAAATTCATCATCAAGCTTCTGATCAATATATACCGTGATATATATGATGTCATAAGATTATTATTTCTCCAAATAACAGAGTATGAAATAATATTAAAATGAAATTATTTTATTTTATTTTTTTGAGTATGGTTATACAAAATTTCCGTACCACCTCATAATACACTACTCCGTAGTATTTTTTTAGTGAACATCGTTTAACACATACGAGCCCAAAACTATCCGGTAAAGCATAACTAAATTAGACCATTCGTCTTTTTTTTTTACAGGGTTAAAGATAAGTGGAGTATACAATATACTCGGTAGGTCTTAAATTTATGGGGAGTCAATTAAGGTGGATAAGATAAAAACTAGTCGCAACTCGTAGTTAATTAAAACAAGATACTTACTACGAGTACCTTGTATTTGACGATATTGTTCTTAAAACAGGTATGTTGGACACAAGCAAGGAAGGATGAGTAAATAAGGTTATTATTACGCAGAATATCCCAACACAAAACCCTGTTAAATTAGTTTTTTCAACAACTCTTCATCTGTTAATCGTATACACAGGAGTACAGAAGAGCAACACCCTGTGACCTTCACCTCCTTTGTCATTACCATTTTGCATTCTTGTCTTTACTCATTCATCTTCATCTCTATTCATTACTCAACCAATCCAAACCCACCTAAGGTTTCTTCTTCACCCTTATGCTTTTCTTTGTTAATTCATTGCCAATTGCCATATCTCATATACTCATATACTTGTATCTGTATATCCCTGCATGCTCTTTTATTCTTATTTGTGATCATCATTTTTGCTTGTTTTTACTATTTCATTCCCCCCGCCCTTTTTTTTCTTAGCAATTTTTACTGGGTTTTAGACTTTCAGGTACTCATTGAATCATCTCCTTCATTTAATCATTTATTGTTTCTATTGATTATTTTATTTTATTTTTGTACAATTAAAGGGTTGATTTATCATGGGATAGAGTTTCATTCATTTTTTGGTCAAACTTGTGTTGTACGTAGTAGACCACATGTGATCAACCAATTGGCCTTGTTAGGTTATCTTAATATGTGACGGTCTCACGTGACCAGAGTCATTTTATTGTTCGTTAATAAATGGCTAGATACCCTTATTCTACGTACCTTACAATCGAATCGTGTTACACTTCATCTTCTTTTCTGGATTGATTTCTTGAACAATTAAATTGGATGCTTGGAGTTTTATTTGTTTTAAGTCAACTTTGTGAAGGTCAATTCATGTACGAGTAATAACTTGTAATTCAAGGGTGAAACTAGGCTTCTACTTCAATTCAGTTATTGAAAGATTCCTCCTTTTTCGATACCTGCAAATAATCCATTACTCCTATTTTTTTCGGCTTTTGAATGTAATTCCTCTTGATTTATAATAATAATAGGGCAAATCTTGAATTAAAATTTTGGGGTCGCGAGTTCATTATATTTGCTCAATGGGTGGCAATTTGGGTGGCAAAACTCGATAATTTTAATCTTTTTGTAAATTTGGGGTAACGAGTGCTACCTTTGCTACTAGCTAGATTCCCCTTGCTCTCGAATGTTGAAATCCTTTGAGTTTCTTTATTGAATATGCAGAAATAGAACAAATAATGATGATGCATTTCAATTTCCAGATTGTGTTGCTGATAAACAATTTTCTTTCAGAATCATGAATACAGATTTGAAAAAATCATCTTCAGATCGAGAGAAAGCTTCAACCTCTGAACGGCAGAAAAAGGTACTCGTACAGTCGTACTTCCTACTAATTGTATTACGAGAAATGAATAATTATGTTGACAGCATTTAATTGGAGTCTTTGCAGATTGCGGATGTAAGAGCAGCTATAAGTCCATTGCCAGAGAAACTGTCAAGCTTCTCTTCTGATGATTCAATTTCAAGATACCTGCGGGCGCGAAGTTGGAATGTTAAGAAAGCAACGAAGATGCTGAAAGAAACTTTGAAATGGAGAACTGAATATAAAACCGATGATATATGCTGGGTATGTGCGTTCTTGTGCTCGCAATTCACGTTCTATTCATAAAAAATGCTTACTCTTTGAACATGTAAATGGTCTCTAAAGATATTTGTTCAATGTTTTTTTTGTTTCCGCTGGTGTAGGAAGACATTGCTTCTGAAGCAGATTCAGGCAAAATATATAGATCGACCTCTGTCGACAAGAACGGGAGACCTGTTCTGGTCATGCGCCCCTCTTGTCAGGTGATTTTCTTTAATTCTGTACATGGGAAAAACAATGTCAGGCTGTCAGCAGCAATACAGCTAGAATGCTAGATGCATTTTTTCCCAATAATTCAGCCAAACTCAATTCGGTTAATTTAAGTTCTATTAATCTCAATCACTTCAATTCAGTTAAGCCCACTTCAGCTGACCAGAACAAGGCCTCAATGAGATTGAACTGACTTGAACCGAAAATAAGCGGGAAAGAACATGGCTTTATTAATGTTAACCTTGTGGTTACTATTTCTCTCTTAAATTCTTGGGATGTAATGTATGTGACGGGTCGACGTCTTGTTCTTTATGCAGAATTCCAGCTCTGTAGCAGTGCAAATCAAATATTTTGTATATTGCATGGAAAACGCGATCCTTAATTTACCACCTAATCAAGAACAGATAGTGTGGCTGGTTGATTTTTGGAATTACAGCCTGACAAATATTTCTATCAAGTCGACCAAGGAAACAGCCTACGTGCTACAGAATCATTATCCAGAGAGACTTGGAGTGGCTATTATGTACAACCCTCCCAAGATGTTTGAACAGTTTTATACGGTACCTCTTTCTTTACTCTCCTCTCTTCCTACTTAACCTGTGTATCTCGTCTTTCTTGAGTTTCTCTGCTTTTGTTCAAGTCATGCTGAAGACAGACGTATTTCTGTACAAAATGTTCAGTTTGTTGCACAGATTTAGGCTAGGCTCTGAAGAAACTGAATGTTTGACTCTGTTCATCGGTTTCAGCAAACCGATTTCAAGGGCTTATGTCATGTCACAGATTCAGTTTTTTATAGCCTAATGAATAATGATAGATGCACTGTCTGCAGCATTTTATCCTGCTAAACTTAGAGGATGCTAATAACTGTCACTGTCTTCAGGTGGTTAAACCTTTTCTAGAGCCAAAGACGAGAAACAAAGTCAAGTTTGTGTATGCTGATAACCCCAACAGTACAAAGATCATGGAGGAACTCTTCAACATGGATCAGCTTGAACCGTCATTTGGTGGAAAAAGTGATGAAAGTTTCGACATTCATAAATACGCCCAGAGAATGAAAGAAGATGACATTAAGAAACGCACATTCTTGGAAAATGGACGTGATCCGTTTGCTTCCACCGATAACAGCAGACTAACTAATAATGTGGGAGATGATGGATCAGACGAAGAGGACGAGAGTGATGATCGGAGTCCATCACTGTCAATGGCCGGGGAGTCCCCGGGTTTTCCCCAAGAGACAAGTTTGAGGGTGAGTACGATGAGCCGCCTTGCAGATGTTGGAGATGTCAAAGCATAATTATAACTGTGATGACAACCCAGCATTGTGAATTATACAATCTGACTAACAAGACAACCTTCGTGGTTACACCGTGACAAAGTAAAAGTGTAAACCTCTTTCTGGAAATAAGGAGTATTGCTTTGGGTGTACTTGTATATATGTGCAGTATTGTCATTTGTAAATCCATGTTTTTCCCTTCTTGAGTTCAAAATCAAATAAAGAATGAGGTTTTGGCCTGCATTTTACTTCGTCTACACTAGAGACTTTAGAGAAAAGTTTCGCTTCCAAGACAAGTGCAATAGAAGAACTTTTAAAAGTAGGTTATTGTCGACAAACTAAAAAAAACTCATATTCCACTTGCTCTAAGCCTCCAAGGTGGTTCATCCATCTGATTAATCATTTGTTTACCTAATCCGTTTTAACGTTATAACACGTCTCCGTAATTTGTTAACTTTTCTATCTTAATCTAAATATTTTTTTCAAAAAACTTTTATTGTAATGCGTTAAATGCGGTTTTAGTTGGCAAAAGAATTTAATTGAATTTAGAATACCCCATAATGTCATCATCAATATTACCATGATTATCTATTTCATAAATTTCTCATCCTAATTAATCAAAACTCAACCTTCAAATGACCTGATCCTATCCAAACGTAACCACAACCTGATAATCTATTTAAATGACTGAATTGACTCAAACCCAACACATTAGCCAGCCAAACTTGATCTGAATGTAGAGTTAGACTGAATATGAGTACATGACACGGAGGAGTATATGATATACCCCAACCAGATCCAAACTTCGCTTGGTCTAACTGTCCCAATTATTCTAAGGGAAAAATGATACTTTATACCCTCAATAAGTTTCATTTTCAAATTTTATACCTTACATAATTTTCTTTCAAAACTTACACCTACTTATTTCAATAATTACGTAATTAATACCTCAATCATATTTCCGTCAAAAATTTAACGGAAACCGTCACCCAAAATGTTTTAATTACAATTTTCATATTTTCTCTTCCAATTATACCCCTCACCCCATTAATTCAGTCATCTAAGTCACATTTGCTTCATATTCATGTCCATCTTCATCATCTTCATCTTCAAGTAACTTTTTTTTCTTATTTTTTTTTCATCGTCTCATTTTAGTCTGTAAATCACAAATTAACGCATCAATTTTTTTTACTTAGTGTTTCACTCATTATTGATTTTCCATTTTTAATTGTAAATTTGTTTTATTACAAATTTCAATCAAAAATTTAGGGGTTTCCAGAATTTAGTTTTCCAGATTTCAAATTAAAATTGTTTGTAAAATATGCAAATATACATTGTCGTTTTTGTAAAATATACATCTATTAAGAAGTTGTAAACTTGTAGCTAGTAGGATATACATATACTTCGTATTCAATTTCTTCCGAATAGCTAGGGGGTTTATTACTTGTTCCCACTCTATCTTGTCCCTCAAAATTGGTGTGCTTTCATCTTCAATTACGGAGTTAGAAGAAAGAGCAGAAAGTTTTCAGCGAAAAAAAGAAAATTATGACAAAAAAAAAACACAACTCATAAACAACAATAAAGTCGGGTGAATGGAGTAAGAAGGAAGTGGGAGGCAGGAAACAGGGGCATAAGGAGGGTGGTATTGAAGGGGGGGGAGGAGGCAACTGGAGAGGGTGGGTGAGGGTGAGTTGCGATGCAGGCGCGGGAAGCGGGAGGGGGTCGACTTTCGGGGGCGGTGTGCAGAGGGGATCAGAGAGAGGTGTACTGTAGCCGCAACGAAGACAGCGGAGCTGGCAGCCCATGAGGCGAAAGCAGAGACGGTGTTCGAGGCCTTGAAGGAAGCTAGACGGATCGAGAGGGCATAGGAACGTGGTTGTCGAAAGTGACTCTCAGGTTATTGTGAATGCATTGCAGGAGGGCAAAGGAGGCCGGAGTATGTTGTTCCTCATCTTGGACGAGATAAGGTCGATGTTGAGTTGCTTCGATAAGGTCTCTTGGTCTTTCCTTGGTCGTAAATTTAATAGGGTAGCTCATGAGCTAGCCCATTCTGTGTTTGTTCCGGGTCGCGTTGTATGGGAGGATAGTCAACCTCCGAATATTGCAAGGTTGGTTTCGTTCGAGAACGCTATTAATAATGAGTAGAATCCCAATTGGGGATTTCAAAAAATAAAACCATCAAAAGAGATTCTCAGATATTAATTTTAGTTCAATACGGAGTATAAATTAATTACAAAATAAAGCAACAACGATTCAGTTAGGGTTTAAATTTTCCGGAAAAAAAAAATCGAGTTAAATTATAAACGATTCAATTTAGTAGTACGTTCATAGATACAATGGAAATTTGAGGAAATGGATTGTATGAGATGGGTGCATTGAATTTTTAACAAGGGTAAATGAGACATTTCAACTCATTTTGTTATTTTTTTTTACGAAAATAAGATTAGGTATTAATTATGAAATTAAAAGAATAAGTAGTATAAGTTTTGAAAGAAAATTATCTAAGGTATAAAGTTTGAAAATGGAAGTTATTGAGGGTATAAAGTATCAATTTTCCCTTATTCTAATCATAAGAAGGATATTAATATTGACAAATTCAAGCCCAGATCCCAATCATAAACACTACTCCCTACATTTCATAAAATTTTACTCTGCAGTACTCCCTCCAAATTTTAGTAGAGTAAAAATTTGTTTGTAGCAATACTTAGTCAAGTGAAGTCGGCTATCACATACAAGTAGTTGCACACTTGCACAACCAACAAAACTTTCGAGGAAGGCCCACTGTCAATTGTGATTGTCCATTGTCTTCTCCTTCCTTACTCACGTCTAGGGCTGTGATCGAGCTGAACTATATCAAATAATGCCATTATTTGGTTTGATTTGAAAAATTTCGAGCCGACGTTTGATTTTGTTTGATACCGTCGAATAATGAAAATCATTATTTGATTTGATATTTGATTTTTCGAATCGAATAATCGAATAATATTTGATTTGATCTGACAAAATAAAAAAATAAATAGAAGCACAAAATGAATCGAAAGTGTAAGTAGTATTCTTACTATGGTGACAACAACCAACTAATTCAACAGGCAATCTCAAAAACATAAAACATTTTGAAAAACAAAATAAATGTACGTATAAACCTTACCGACATTACAGTAGCTTAGTTTAGTGTTATGGCTTAACTCCTCAGGCAAGCTAATCAGCAATAAAGTCTCTACTTTAGTATATATTATAATATAAATTCATCCACAAATAATAAGTTTTCCAATCAAATCTAGTTTCAAGTTCTTCTTTGCTTTTTAGTGCTCGAAGACGGTTGCTTTTGCAAAATTTTGTGTCTCTTTTAGTATAAATTTTCTAAATGAACCATGAATTTAGATGGATCGAAAAAATGAAACAAGTAATGGATTGAAAGGAATCGAGCCGAATATTATTCTTGATTTGGTTCGAATACCAAATTATGATTTGGCCCTATATTTGATCGTCCGAATCGAACTTTTTTTCGAGCCGAGCTTCACGAATCGGATCGAATAGTTCGGCTCACTCACAGCCCTATTCACTTCATCCACTTTTAATTTTCCTACTTGCATATAGGTTTGTCTACTTCTAATTTCTCTTCTTCTCTAAAAGGTTGTTCATCTTTAAACCTCCTATTCACAATACTTCGGTCAATATCATTTCTGATCTCACATCTTTCCTCAGCTTTCATTTTCCACTGCAAACCTTATTTTTCGTTTAATTTTTGTTTCACTTCCCCATGAATAATAGAAATGGAGAGACGAGGGAGGGAGTCGTAATTATTGTTTGAAACGGTTTGTCGTGAAACGATTCATTTATAAAAAATATTATTGTTCATTTATGAATAGTACACTAGTTATATTTTTGTGAAATTGGAGCATTACATACGTGAAATCGTCATACCTTGTAATTTGTGATAGTCTTTGAATCTTAAGTAGTGAACGATTGAGTAGCATTCAATGATTCTCGTAGAAGTTGAGCGTTATTTTAATGATTATTAAATGATGGACAACCATTTGTTAACACTTGTGTAGTTAGTGTATGATTCACACCACACATTCACATTGCATGTTCCATAACGTGCCATATGATCTACGGAAGGAGTAGTATAAGTAAGAATGTGTGCACCATCTTCCCTTTTACTCCCAACTTATTTATAGCCATATATACAAATATACATTATCCCCATATATGTATTATTATGTAACATGCGCCTCAACGTAGTCTAAGCTAAGATCGACCTCCTCAATTCTAATAAAGGAAGGAGGTACGTCGTCATTGATGCTTAATTCATTCTATATTATCTAGTATTTCAGTCCCAGCATTATTACGCTAACTAGACTCGTTTATGCTCTTATTAAGCACGGAGTACAAATTATATATTAACACTGATTTTGTATTTCTCTTGTGCTAGCTACGGCCTACGGACTACGAGTATTTATTTAATAATTTGTCGGGGTAACACTACTTAGAAATTACTCCATAATAAGATGCGTATATTTCTAGAGTTAGATCGAGTCATCACTTTAATTCACTATATTTATTTAAATATGTTTTATAACTCTCACGATCTCATGTCTCTTATCAGCATTCATAGTCTCAGGTTAATGTTTTCAATTTTTTAGTCCCACGTAAAACCATTTTGACGGAACAAAACATTTATCACATGCGGTTTATTTTTTTATATTCTACGAGTATTAAGTAATACTATGTATTTTTTTATATTAAATTACGATACATAATATTCAATAAATATATATATTAAAATATTTATTGAATTTGTGCAAAAATATTATTAAAAAAATCTTGTTTATTAGAGTATTTTTCTTTTATTTTGTTATATAGATTTATAAAATGTTAATCAATCAACAAAAAAAAACTTGCAAATATTGTTTTGCAGCCTAAATTCTCTTATTTTATACTCCTCCTAGTTGATTTTATCCTTCCTCTTTTTTTTTGCACAAAAATTCAGAAGAGAATAAAGAATTGATTAAAGTAAGAAAATGTGGGATATAGAGTAGAAATATGGTGGGGTTTGTGAGTAAAAGAAAGAATAAAGAATTGATTAAAGTACAATCCAAAAATAGAAAGAGGAAAGATTGTTGAACTAGCGCCAAAAAGGAAAGAGAGAGATAAAAAAAAACTAGGAGGGAGTATTCCATAAGATTTTAGTAAGGATTCGAGTTAGCAACTACAATTAGGAGGATGAAATGTGGGTATGTGAATGACTAAATTCGAAGAGAGATGCATGTAATTTTATATATGTTGTTTATTTTTAACGAAACACCATTTAATTAGTCGTATATATAAAAAAAGATAAGAGATCAAACCTAATACTTACTATTATCGAACATACTTAGCATAATTTTCCGTAATTATTAGATTGAGATATCTGCTGCAAGTGGACAAGTGCCCAGTTGTGAGCCGGAATAACTAATCTAACTAACTCCACTACAAGTCTTGATTGTAGTAGTTACGTGCCAAATGATGAGTGGCTACATGTGTCTGTCCTCATTTCTCAATTATGTGCACCAATTATATCTTCATTTTGATATTAACAACAACTAATATGAGAAGAATCTCACAATAAATTTATATCTCATATGATGATGATTATCATTTTGAGTTTTAATGAATTATGAAGTACTCCGTATATCTCATAATAAATGTAATAAACATATGTAAGACGTTTTCATAAAAGATTTTACTCCTTACTGTTTGTTGTGTCACCTTCATTCATCTTTCATTCTTTCCGGCTTACTCATCATCCCACATCCACATAACGTGGTGGATGGGACTTGGTATTGGTACCATCATACGTACCACTAGTATTCAATTATTCATATTCATTCATGGAATCAATCCACTCAGAAGCAAAATGTATAAGCTAAACTGCTAAACTTATCTGGCCCCTGGGTATATATCATCATAAGACAGAAATGACACAAAACAACTTTAAGATGACTTTTTAAACATAAAAAATGATCCAAATGTAACGGAATTAAAAAGTACTACTCCGTATCATAATATTATTGAGAATACCCTAGAATAATACAATAGTATCCTTTTATTTTGTATCTAGGGTTTTACGTAAATACTCTTCTTTGTAATTCATACTCGTGTAAGAGGCTTATTGTATGTATATGAAAATTACGTAATTCATTAATAGTGCTATCGCTCTCTTATATCCTTCTAACAACCTATTCAAATTGACAAAATAGATGAAAATCCTTTAAAAAAATTGGACCCCACCCGATCTGACTGGTATGACACATTTGCGACCTTTATACATGTAAATAATTTATTTCAATATGTGTTACTGTATCATAATTCTAAAATATTTATATTTTTTTTCCTTATTCACACATTTTGAACTTTCCTTAGGGCTCGCTTGGGATGAGGTTAATTATTCCGGGGTAACAGTTCAAAAATGAACTAGAAAATGATGGAAAGTAGTGATGATATTAAGCGGAAATGGAGAAAGTTAAGGAAGTATAGTTTATTTAGGGAGGAATTATTACTCCCCTCTCCCCCAAGTAATGCATTACCCCCAACGTGGGTAATTATTCTCTCTTCGTATCTCTTTTACACTATAAAATGTTACAATCAAACAGCAAGTTCATCCATTTCTAGTTCATTTTTGCTCTATTACCCCCAGAATAATTAACCTCATCCCAAGCGAGCCCTTAAAAATAATTATTAACAATTAAAAATAATACTTCGTAGTCTCTAGGCCAGAATAATGGACTAACATAGTAACATGTGTTGGATGGCACAGAAACAATGAATCATGATCTGCTATATACTTGTGAAATCTTAAATCGAAATTCATGGAACTCAAAAGTCCATACAATAATTAAGAATAATTTAAAGCCGTTAAATATGGGAAGTAGGGTCCTTATGTATGGGACCATACGCATACGCACTTCATCTTCATGTATGCTTTTCTTCTCAATTTCTAAGCTTTATATCTGAATCTTCCCTACACTTATTCACCATCAAAACTCAAAAGAAGTCAATTTCTGACCGAAGAGGTCTTAGTCTAGATCACGCGTGGTTTCAATTCCCTTCTTCCTTGTCTCGCTTTTGTGCGGCAAGAAAATTAGTTTTAATTTGGTCGTCCACGCTATTTCAGGTAATTCTATTGAAATGAGAACAACGGTAAACTGAGTAAGTAGTTAAACTGACTTAATTATGATTACTGAAAATGAAAATCTTTTGACAGGAATGACTACAGCTGTGAAGAATGCTGCTGCAAACCATGACAATTCTGTTGCAAACGAACAGCAGCAAAAGGTAGGTACAGTAACATACTATATACCAGCATTTCCCTGCAGTCGATTAATTAGGCCTTAACTTGATCGATTGATGTCAGATTGATGAAGTGAGATCGGAAATAAGTCCGCTGTCCGAGAAGTTGAGCGGGTACTGTTCTGATGCAGTGATTACCAGATACCTGCAAGTGAATAATTGGAATGTTCAGAAGGGTACTAAAATGTTGAAAGAGTGTTTGAAATGGAGGTCAGAGTACAAGCCTGAAGAGATTCTATGGGTTTGTCTTCTTTTCGCTTCCTCCAATGTCTTTTCTACTGTATGTGTTACATTTCATATGCATAAGATAGTTTTTCCTGTCTGCAGGAAGATGTTGCATTCGAAGCAGAAACTGGGAAAGTATACAAATCGACCTCCGTGGACAAGAAAGGGAGACCGGTTTTCATCATGCGTCCCTGTCGACAGGTAATAATTCAATTAGACAATCAGCCAGCAATTCATAGGCTTACATTGATTGGTAGGACGGAGTCGTGAATTTTGATTTCTACTGGTGTTTTGGATGCAGAATTCAAGCAATATACCAGGCCAAATGAAATACATGGTGTACTGCATAGAAAATGCCATGCTTAACCTGCCAACAGATGTAGAGGAGATGATATGGCTGGTGGATTTTTGGAACTTCAAGCTTTCAAACATTTCACTGAAGGTGTCAAAGGAATTGGCTCAAATCCTACAGGTCTACTATCCAGACAGGCTCGGACTTGCGCTTTTGTATAACCCTCCTTGGATCTTCGAACAATTTTACAAGGTACCCTTCCCCTTCTTAAACCATGTTCTTTCTAGCTTATTTTCAGCTCATTTCACTTCAATTCAGCCCCATTAGCTTCATTTTGTCTCAGCCGATTCATTTCAATTGAGTTCAGTTAAACTCATTCCAGCCAAAAAGAACAGGGTCTTAATGCGTGACACTATGATCGTTTCAAGGATACCGTGAAGTTCAGATTTGTGTAACATGTTCACTTCTTTCATCCTTTTCGTCTGTATAAAGATGTTGTATGTACCTTTTCTCAGATGGTAAAACCATTTTTGGGCGCCCGGATGCGAGACAAGGTCAAGTTCATTTATTCGAACGACAGCAGTACAATGAAAATCATGGAAGACCTTTTTGAGACTGAGCAGCTTGAAACTGTATTGGGCTCAAAAGCCGCAGACGGTTTTGACATTCAGACATATGCAGAGAGAATGAAGAAAGAAGATGAATTAAGGCAATCCCTGGGGCTAATAAAAGGAAATGAAGTCAGAACACAGTCTGATAGTGGTGACCTATCTAAGGAAGAGAAGGCGATCAATGGTGAACAGATTATTACGCCTTCGACGACTGCTGCTGAAGTTTCATAGCCTCAACCCTCAAGGATTATGATGATGTCAGATTACGATGAAGCGAGGAACTACCTAGCACAAGTACTTATATATATTCTTGTTACTTTGGTGCAAAAGGAAGCACTGGTGCAGTTAACTGCAACGGTGTAGAACTCCTGCGAATCACTGTGTCTGATGCATGTAAAGTAGGTATGCTATTATTGATCAGAAATCCAAGAATCGGGAAATAAAAGGAATTAGCAAGTAAGAAAATTTGCGATGAAATTGTGCTTCATTTCTCCTTTTGTTTGTAGAGAGTTAGGGACGTTATTAGAGGTGGATTTCGAGCAATCAGTGGTTGAGTTCAATTCTTTCCCGCTTATTTTCAGTTGAATTCAATTTAACCCAGCATAATCTGAACAAAAGTAGGCTGAGCCAAGCTGAAAAGTAGTTACATACTTACATTGAACTACCTAAGTTCAATTTGTCGACCAAGTTCATTTAGTCTCAACCTAGTTCAGTAGAGTTAAGTTCATATAGACTCGAAGTACACTCACGTTAAATCTTGAAAACCACTCCAAAGCAAGAGCGACAAGGCATCACGACTCAAATCTAACATCACGGTTTGGATAAGAAAAAATATTTAGTGAAGTTCCACAAGGAGGAACAAGAGTTCTTCTCAAAGAATCTTTAGATTAGAACATAAAATTGTATCAGTCTCTTACAAACCATCATACGCACCACATTACATATGAGCTAAAGCCTAAAGGTGATTACACAGTAGCTAAACAAATCCAGCTACCATGAGCTTCAATCTACAGTTGGTCTTCCTATATGGAGTATTTGTTTTCCCTTAAGATTAGACAGTTCATGCCTGCATCCCCAAGTTACTGAAAACATAATTAATACGGTATTTGTGAGACGAGAAAACTCGGCCTTGCCTCACTGAGTTCTCTTACTAAAGCATATCATCCAACTTCTGCCTGTATGCAGCTAATCTCTGCAGCAAAAGAACAGCATAAACATGATCAACAACTAAGGTTAAATCCTAGTGAATGGTTAATCAAATAAAAGGATGCATACCCTGGTATATGCATAGACTCCAGCTTCAGTAGGTCCTACAGGACTTCCCCTTCTCATGAACTTCCCTTCTTTACAAATGTAAAGTAGTGGTATTCCAGTGGATAGTTCCAGGCTGATAACCTGAAGCAGGTGTCTCATCAAATACAAATACGAGAGCGGCACCTTAATCTAGGAATTTTCCAAAAGAGAACAGATGAATTTACCTCCTGAGATGTTAGCTTATCAAGATACATGATGATGGATCTTAGTGAGTTCCCATGGGCAGCAATCATTATGTGCTTTCCAGATTGTAGTTGAGGTTCAATCTGCAAAATACATTTCAATTCAGTACACTGATCAGTACCTACTCCATTCGCTCATTCGGATTCCCTGCATTTTCCTTTTTAAGACAGTTGGATCAAATAACTACATTTTCATATTGGGTCCGATATAACTGACTAGAACACCCCAAAATGTTGTTAAATCAAAGTAACGGCCACGACTCACGATAGCAGTAATGGTCAAAACCACGGTTAAGTACTATAATGTGGTGGCATGCAATGTTCAAGGATTATAATGGCATATCCGTCATATAAGCAGTATCAGTCTAGCATCGGCTTCAGTTGCCTTGCATTGGTCAAGAATGGATCAAATATCGGTTGTGTCGGTCGTATCGGCCTACTATACTACTATCACTCTATCAGCTATTTTAGCTTTAAAGGTCTGAAAATGTCGGGGTGCAAAGTTAAAAATTCCCTAGCAGCGGCTGATAAGCCATGTGGTGGTCAATATTTTCCCACGCGAGCGTCGTGCTCAGTCTTCTCTCGCAAATTTTGATCTACAGTACGGAGTATAAAACAACTTTAGATAAATAGTTAGGGGAAGTCGCTTCCAGATGCCTACATGCTCTTTAAAATACGCGACTGCTCTTTCGGCACACATCTCCAAGCTCTCTCCGTTTGGTGGAGGTATATCGTAACTGCGGCGCCATTCGTGTACTTTCTCCTTCCCATATCTTTCCGCAGTTTCCTGCTTGTTGAGCCCTTGAAGTTCCCCATACCTGCATGAGAATGAATACCTATCTCATTTAGATAAATCGGAAGAGTGGAAAAGAATGTAGAGAAAAGGAGTGTCTGAAAAGCATACATTCTTTCATTTAGCTGCCAACTTGTTATAACTGGGATCGACTGTTTTCTGGTCTCCTCACTATAAATCTCAGTCCACAATTTTGCTTGTTCGCTCTCATTATGCATGATTATGGGCACCTGGTGCAGAGAGTACAGGTTCATTAGATAGTACAGAAGGATTTGTTTGGATATGCACAAAACTCACCGACATTGAAAATTCAATCCAACAAGAAACTAGAAAGGCCTACAAAATTTTACTCCCTAGACAATGAGAAATACGGAGTAATTTTTTTTATTTCGCTAAAATTGATTTAAATTATTTAATCCCATACTATCTATCCACATTAATTATGATGAACAAAGGTTTCCATAGACATAACTAAACTCTGTTGATTGGTTCACAAGAACAATAAGTCAATAATAGATGCCAAAAAACAGAACAAAACTACTTAAGAGAATTATGAGACTATGTTTCTTATCCTTCACAAACGATGAAGAATGTTCCTCAGAAAATTTACCAATATCATTATGATGCGAATTACAGCGGAAACGGATTTTGTAACGATATTTGTTTTATGTGATTTTGTAAACGAACCAAAATAACTCGCTCACTCACACAAAACAATGGATATTTGACGAATTAGACCTATAATTCATCAATGGTGAACGAATCTCAAGACCTATTGAGATTGAACAAGTTAATATTCAAAGACGCGTTTGAATAAAAACGGGATTTGTTGCTAACAAGCAAACAATGTGAATTCTCTTAAACTTTCTTCAATGTCTTACAAGCAAAACAAAGAGCTATAAATAGCCTAGAGGAAAGACGTTACATTTAGCTAGACATCGAAAAGCCACTAAATTGAAGATTAGCAATTAAGTAGATAATAATAATACTACTCCGTACTAAATAAATTGCAATAAAAACTACCTACTAACTAATAAGGTATTAATTCTCCAACCCTTTTATTAACTAAAATAATAAAATTGTAGATGGTAAATTGTAAACGTGTAACATTTTATCTGTCGACGGTCCGTGGTCGGGATCCTTCTAAGTAAGGTCTTTGGTGACCGTATCATATCGTATCAATCGTTCACAAATGTTGGTGGGGTGGGGGAATCAACATCATTTAATAAGTTATAAGAAAATACAAATTCCAAGAGAGGTTGAGACCTTCCAAAAAAACAACATTTCTACAAAGTAGCGACACACAACTTACCTTCTTACGTCGGTGCTGTGTCATGGCTAGCATGGCAGTCATCTGAGCGCGAATAAGCGCAGAGGTATAAATCATGTCAATGGGAATATTGCTGATTCTCTTGCCAGCTTCAATTGCCTCCTCAACACCTTTCTTGGTAAGTGACACATCAACACAACCAGTAAACAGATTTTTCTCATTCCACATTGACTCACCATGTCGTATTAGGATGAGAGCTGCTTCATCTAACAATGAGAATTAAGAGGTGTAAAGGCTATTATACCAGATATTAATAAGAAGGAAACTGAGAATTAGAGAAAGAAACTGCGTGTAAACGCGTGGCTTACTTGGTTTCGTTGATTTTTGACTAGTCCTGTTAGATGGTAATGACACTGTATCTACAATTGACGCTTGAGAAGTTGAGGCCTGAATTACAGAAGAACGCTTCTGATAGGAGCTGAAGTGGTTGCCAAAATTGCATTCCTTTGGGCCTAACTTCACTGAAATGCCGTGAATATCTTTATGACAACCAAAACTATAGCTAGGACGAGAGGTTTGGAGAGCACCAATAGCTTGTTGGACCGCCAAGGAAGCCATTTCTGATAAAGTACAAAATACACTACTTAGTCGAAATCCCCCGTCTCAAAAGTGGAATGATGAGCTAAAGTTTGGAGACAATAGTATACTGATTTGTGAGAACGTATGGTTCACATGCATTAGTAAGAGATGTCTAGCAACAATTTCAAATACAACTAGTGTAACTTTGTATCCATTGACGAAAGGTCACATGCTTCAAAAGCACTAGCAAGTAAACATCACAGTGATTTTCACAACAAGCATCGGAGTTGACATAATCACTAAGAGGAAAACATCTCAGTCGGGATGCTACCCCAATCCCCAAAAAGTCAACAGATACATACAAACACATGAGGGGAACTAATTAACATGGGTTTACAGCCTTTACACCGTACTCATAGAGTCGTTATGTCATAGAGCAATTCTGAAACGCAGAGGCATTGTGATATTGTAACAAAAAACAAAACCTAACCAACTCATTACCAATACTCCCCAACGATCACAAAATTCAACTGACATCCGAAAATATATTGATTGCATCAACAGCAATGCTATCAAGGAGTTCTAATTCACCGTATCCCAACGACTTAACCAGTCCACCTCACTCCAAGTAACAACAACTAGATTACCATAGTGCTTCAAGGACTCCCGTGAAAGTGTGGTCAACACTTGTACCAAAAACGCGGTGGTAAAATGGAAAGAACTAACAATGATAACTACGCTACTTAGTCTCGAATCTGAATGGAAACATCTGTGTGATTGTGAAACTCAGACAAAATATTTCCTAGCTCAGAAATCCAACCATTGACATTCTGCAGCAATCCCTGTTGGTATTCAACGAGCCAAGCTATGTGACATCAAAATCAACAACTAATGTACTCTAGAGATTGCAACCAGTTGAGCTAATCAACATCAACAACAAAACTCTCCTTCAATCAATATCGTAACTGTTATGCCCACCATCATCACGAGTCCACGACTAAACCTAAAACATTAGTACGATATTGTCCGTTTTGGGTCATTTCGGCAATAAACTAGGCAAAACAAAAATCACAGAATCAATGGCTAATAATGAACACATTCAAACAACTAGCGATTTTAAATCAATGTAGTAAATTAATTAATTAGTTAATTACCCACGTCTTAAACAAAATGAAGAGATAAAAAAAAGTGAGAGAGATCTTACAAAAACTGAAAATATAAGAAGGCAAAGTTGAAATGCAATGTTGGATGAAACCCAGAAAATTGAAATAGAGAGGGATTTGGAATTTGTGGAATGAAAGTATGAAATGTCCAAATCCCAACTACCAGTTGAAGTAATTAGGGGGTATTTATAGGCAGGAGAAGTCGGGGGTGGTTGTGACTTGTGAGTTGTGCCTGCGGAGTTTGGAGTGTGATGAGATGACAAATTGATTCAAGTTTGGTGTGGCTTAATTTTTGACAATTGAAGTTTGGTGGTTTCTACAATTCTACCTGGCTTTCAGTTGACCAATTGAAAGGGAAGTGAAAAGGGGAAAGTGGAATGGGATATGACGAATGTATGATTTATTTGGGAATGGACCCATGGATATAGAACCAAATCTAGGTTCTACTGTAATTCAGTGTGGGGAATAGAAAAAAGTACTCCCTCCATCCTAAAGAGATGTTCCCATACATTGGAATATAAGTGGGAATATCATAGTGGGATGGAGGGAGTATATATACTTCCTCCCCTCAGTATAATTTTCTCACTCATTATTTTAATCTCATTCATTTTGATTAAAAGTGGAAAAATTATTGTGAAGAGAAGGGAGTACTGTTAGTACGAAGGTGTAACAATGAAGAAGAGAAGAGAGAAAAACCAAACTGCAAGACAAATTAAAAACAAGGGCAGAGGACAAGATGGACTTTGCATCCAAAAAATTATTGGAGCAGCAAACGGCAGACAAGTTGGACTTGGCTGTCAAAAAATTAGAGCAACAAACAAATAGGTTATGCAACACACACGAAGCAGGGGCAGCAAGTACACGGACAGACGGACAAGTCAGGAGGCAGCAATCGGACAGAAACGGCAGTTCGGGATCGGAAACTGAACTGGAAGCGCTGTGTCGTGGTACCCACCACTGACTTGAAAACTATTGCGGCTCGACCGAGGTGGTTATCGACTAGTACCGGTAGTTTCCCAAGGTGAACACAGCAGCTCACTGACTCGACCACTCGAGGCGGAGAGCTTTGAAACAGCACAAACTTAACCCAGAAAGAGTAAAGAATATGGAGAGGAGAGGAGATGAGAGATTGATATGTATTGTTTTTTTGTGTGTTTTTTGTGATTTCTCAAAGGCTGACCAGGAGCACTATTTATACAGCCAAGATGAAGAGGAGGAGCCAAAAATCAATTTAAGAGGGCCATCAATGCCCAAATAAATTGTAATGAATGGGAAAGATTTTTCATAACAGTCATATTTGACTGAATGAACTGGGACACACAAAAGTTGCTGTATCTGGACAACCCAGTACACAAAAAAGCCAAAAAGCTTTACAAGCCTTTACTACCAACAATCCCCCACAAAGGCGAAGGAAAGACGAGAGTTTTTCTGGGTTAAGGAAGGGTTGGATACTTAGGTATCAATGTCTTCCGACTTGAATTGACACATTAGTGAAAATGAGGCAACAACTTACTTTCTAATAAGAGAATATCTTTCGATTTGAATTCCTTACTGATTTCGGTTGAGACCCTCATAACACATATCATACCTTCAAATCATGCTTGTTCCGCGATTTCAATGTGCAACGCTTTTCATGGCCATGCGTTTACCTCGGTATAACAAGTGTTTTAGTTAAGACCTTTCAAAGTCTAACATAGACGGCGGCCAAACCATCTCACCCGTATAGGTGGTTCAAGTGCTTCTCAATAGCACTTCTCACTAGAACCATTAAGAACGTAGGAGTCCATCCTGTAAAACAGATTCTCAAATCCATCAAGTGCTTCTCAAGCAGCACCACCATGAAGGCTATGGATTAAATGTCATAGGAATAGTTTTTTGGTTCATGTCAAATCATTCACTGCTTTGACTTAAGAACCTAAGTCCCATTCCCCTCGACAATTCACGGACTACTCTCCGTGGCAATCCTTTTGTAAAGAGATCGGCAAGGTTGCTTTCGGACCTCACAAAGTCCACAGCAATTACTCCATTTTTCAGGAATTGTTTAACCACACCATGCCTGATTCGAATATGTCTTTTCTTGCCATTGTAGACATCATTCTTAGCAACGCCAATTGCTGCTTGTGAATCACAGTGCAAGGAGACTGGTGCAACCTGTCCCCCCCACAACGGCATGTCTGCTAGCAGGTTTCTCAGCCACTCTGCCTCTTGTCCTGCCAACTCAAGAGCAATAAACTCAGATTCCATAATGGAGGTTGCTATGCAAGTCTGCTTTGAAGACTTCCACGAGATAGCACCTCCACCTATGGTAAACACATAACCACTAGTTGAACTGATTTCTGGGTTACTGTTGATCCAGTTAGCATCACTGTAACCTTCTAACACAGCAGGATACGTACCGTAATGCAGGCATAGATCACAAGTACCTTTCAGATATCGTAGCAAACGACTCAAAGCATTCCAATGTTCACTATTAGGGTTATGAGTATATCTACTGAGTCTACTTACAGCATAAGCAATATCAAGTCTAGTGCAGTTCATGAGAAACATCACACTTCCTATGATTTTAGCATATTCTACTTGGGAGACACTTTCGCCCAAATTTTTACACAGGTGAACACTAGGATCATAGGGAGTTCTAGCAGGCTCAACATCAAAGTGGTCAAATTTTCTCAACACCTTTTCCACATAATGAGACTGACTTAGGGCGATTCCATTAGAGTTTTGGATAATCTTAACTCCCAGGATAACGTCAGCTTTCCCTAAATCTTTCATCTCAAACTGCGATGACAAGAACTGTTTGGTTTTATTTACGACAAATAAATTCTTACCAATTATTAGCATGTCATCAACATACAAGCAAATAATCACACAATCTGATCCAAACATCTTTGAATACACACATGAATCAGAATTATTGGTAATGTAGCCATCTTTAATCAAGGTGTTGTGAAATTTTTCATACCACTGTTTCGGTGCTTGTTTCAGACCGTATAGAGATTTTCTCAGTTTACACACTTTACTCTCTTGACCTTTAACCACAAACCCCTCGGGTTGTGACATATAGATCTCTTCCTTTAAGTCTCCATTCAAAAAAGCTGTTTTTACATCCATCTGATGTATTACAAGATTATGAATAGCAGCTAAAGCGATTAGAGTTATAATGGTGGAAATTTTGGTCACAGGTGAGTAAGTATCAAAGTAGTCAATATCTTTCTTTTGTGTAAAGCCTCTTACCACAAGTCTAGCCTTGAACCTTTCTATTGTACCGTCGGGTCTAAGTTTCTTTTTAAATAACCATTTACTGGAAATCGGCTTACACCCTTTAGGTAAATCAGTTAACTCCCAAGTCTGATTTGAAACAATAGAGTCTAGTTCACTTTTAATGGCCTCTTTCCAAAAGTTAGCATCAATAGACCTCATAGCCTCATTATAAGTTTTTGGATCTTCTTCCATTAAAAAGGCAGAAACAAACTCATCACACGTGCAAAAATCACATGCATTTTCAGTTAAGAAAGTTGTAATGAAATCATCGCCGAAATCTTTCTCAATTCTAGGCCTTTTACTCCTTCTAGGTTCAACATCATGATCAACAGAGGTACTACTCCTAGCATGCATGGAACTATCAGCAGGATTAACAGGCAATATAGACAATTCAGGCAATGATGCAACATCTTTCTTTAATGGGAAAACATGCTCAAAAAATTCAGCGTCTCTAGCTTCAGAAATAGATCGATCACTTAAAGACATAAATCTATATGCAGCACTATTTTGAGCATATCCAATGAAAACGCAATCATAGGTTTTAGGTCCTATAGAGGGCCTCCTAAAATTAGGTAAACCTACTTTAGCTAAACACCCCCACACTCTTAGGAAACTAAGGTTGGGAGCATAACCCTTCCACAACTCGTAGGGTGTCTTGTCTAGTTTCTTATGAGGTACCCTATTAAGAATATGACAGGCAGACAAAACCGCTTCCCCCCACATGTCATCAGAAAGGCCAGAACTTAAAAGCATAGCATTCATCATTTCCTTTAAAGTTCTGTTTTTACGTTCAGCTACTCCATTTGATTGGGGTGTGTAAGGTGGACTTTTCTCATGAATTAGACCATATTTCTCACAAAAGTCTACTAAATAATTAGAGCCATATTCACCACCCCTATCGGACCTAACTCTTTTAATCTTCTTATCAAGTTGATTTTCTACCTCGTTTTTAAACTTAACAAACATATCTTCAGCTTCACTTTTATGTGTAAGTAAATACACTTTAGTGTACCTAGAACAATCATCGATAAAAGTGACATAGTAATGTTTGCCTCCTCTGCTCATAGTGCTTTTAAAGTCTGCTAGGTCGGTGTGAATTAATTCTAGAAGGTCAGTATGTCTAGTCTTAACAGGTTTATTTGGCTTCTTAGCAAATTTAGCCTCTACACAACTAGGACATTTTGTAAACACTTCTGAAGATAATGACGGGATAAGCGACATTGATTTGAGTTTTCTAATAGACTCAGCATTCACATGACCTAGTCTACCATGCCACACATCAATAGACTCAGCAATATAAGCAGAAGAAGAATTATTATTAATGGTAGAAATATCAACGTTCAACACAAACAGACCCCCACTAAGATAGCCCTTGCCCACGAAGTCTCCATTGCGAGACATTACAACCTTGTCAGCCTCAAAAACAAGTTTCACCCCAACTTTGTTAAGTAAGGCACCAGACACTAGGTTTCTACGCAATGAAGGAACATACAATACATTACTAAGGGCAAGAGTCTTCCCTGAGGTAAGTTTAAGAAACACCTTGCCTTTTCCTGTGATAACAGCGGAGGAGGAGTTACCCATGTAGACACATTCACCATCATCTACAGCTTCAAATTCGGCGAACAGCTCCTTGTTAGCACAGAGATGCCTTGAAGCTCCAGTATCCAGAATCCAGTCACTAGCATTTGCCACCAGATTTGCCTCAACCACGACAGCTGCAATGATGTCGTTATCTGTTTCAGCAAGATTAGCTTGGCCAACATGACCACCTTTTTTCTGGGGGCATTGATAAGCTTTGTGACCTGGTTGACCACATACAAAGCACACCAGATTAGTACTTGGTTTCTGAATTTTTGGAACGGCCTTGGTGTATTTCCCTTGGTTTTGTTTGTTTTTGTTCCCCTGATCCTTGCCTTCACCACCCTTAGTGTTTCCCTTGTTCCCCTTATTTCCCTTATTCTTATCTCCTTTAGAAGACCCACCGGTTTCAACGAGATTAGCTTTGACGGGGTTTAGGGACAAACTAAGAGATTTGTCTTTTAAACGATTGGCCTCCTCGGTTCTCATATGGATAACTAGTTCTTGGAGTGACAAATCTTTCTTTTTGTGTTTCAACTGATTTCTATAATCGGTCCAAGAACGGGGGAATTTTTCTAACAAAACATTAGCTAGGAAAACTTCATCTAACTTCATTCCTTCGTTAACAACATCACTACAGAGGTTTTCATAAACATGGACTTGATCCATAATGGGTTTATCGTCAACCATATGGAAATTTAACCATTGCCCCACCACATATTTCTTTTTTCCAGCATCGTCAGCCCCATATTTCTTCTCTAAAGACTCCCAAATAAATTTAGCTGACTTATGGACCATAAATAAGTCAAAAAGAGTATTTGTCATATGGTTAAGTATATGACATCTAGCCGTTTTATTATCCTTCTCATATTTTTTGACTAACTCTTCGTTTTTATTTATGAAAGAAATTAGAGGTGGAGTGACCTCGACAGCATTGTTAATCGACATTGGAATAGGGGGGTCGTTAAACAAAACATGATCGACCTCTAATTGCTCAAAAAACATCAACAATTTTTGTGACCATCGTCTGTAATTGTTACCATCAAGGGGTTCCAACTTTGACAGGTCAGGAATAGTTTTTGACAAAATCGACATTGTTACGGAAAAGACAATAGTTTTCAAATTGTTAGTACGAAGGTGTAACAATGAAGAAGAGAAGAGAGAAAAACCAAACTGCAAGACAAATTAAAAACAAGGGCAGAGGACAAGATGGACTTTGCATCCAAAAAATTATTGGAGCAGCAAACGGCAGACAAGTTGGACTTGGCTGTCAAAAAATTAGAGCAACAAACAAATAGGTTATGCAACACACACGAAGCAGGGGCAGCAAGTACACGGACAGACGGACAAGTCAGGAGGCAGCAATCGGACAGAAACGGCAGTTCGGGATCGGAAACTGAACTGGAAGCGCTGTGTCGTGGTACCCACCACTGACTTGAAAACTATTGCGGCTCGACCGAGGTGGTTATCGACTAGTACCGGTAGTTTCCCAAGGTGAACACAGCAGCTCACTGACTCGACCACTCGAGGCGGAGAGCTTTGAAACAGCACAAACTTAACCCAGAAAGAGTAAAGAATATGGAGAGGAGAGGAGATGAGAGATTGATATGTATTGTTTTTTTGTGTGTTTTTTGTGATTTCTCAAAGGCTGACCAGGAGCACTATTTATACAGCCAAGATGAAGAGGAGGAGCCAAAAATCAATTTAAGAGGGCCATCAATGCCCAAATAAATTGTAATGAATGGGAAAGATTTTTCATAACAGTCATATTTGACTGAATGAACTGGGACACACAAAAGTTGTTGTATCTGGACAACCCAGTACACAAAAAAGCCAAAAAGCTTTACAAGCCTTTACTACCAACAAGTACTCCGTACACCATGCATAATAAAGATCATGATTAAAATCGTATACCAATTTTTATTTGGGTTGACATGGAGAATGGATTCAATTCTTGAGTTGAAGATGAGATTTTTGGAAGGAAAAGGGGAAAAAATAATTTGGAAGGTACCGGTTTGTTTTAGAACAAATACGATAAATAATGTACGGAGTAGTTAAGTTGAACTATTTTGTCGGCAAAAAAAATTTGGAATTATTTTTGGTTCAAGGAGCACATGTTAAGATATTGATTATGGAAGGTTTTGGCGTTTTTCAATAGTATATCATGAGAATTTGATGGTTAAAGTCATAATTATTATCTTACTTAGATTCTTAGAAAAATGATTATGAATAAACACATTGTAGAGAGAAGTCAGAGAGGAAAGAGAGGTGTAATCCAAAAGAAAAAAACCCTAACCCTAACCCTTCTTCCCTAGCCACCGCCTTACCTCACCTCCCTCTCCCTCACCCACCCACCTGGCCGGAGGTATGGTCGGTTGTGCCTACCTCCGGCCAATCAGTCAATATATCTCAACCCCTTGCCCGATCCCAGATCCCCCTTCGTCTCAGGTCGCCGTTGAAAATCGCTTCTAAGTGTTTGTTTTCGTCTTGTTGTTGGTCCCATTAAGTGGAGTTGGTCCCCTGCCCCCCCCCCCCCCCCCCCCCGCTGCCGGCCGTCGCCGTTGTTGTTGTCGGCCGTCTTCTAGTCGTGCTCTTGTCCTGACCGGCTCCTTTCGATGCTGTTCGCCGAAGGATGTCTCCCCCCCTCCCCCATCCTCCGGTGGTTGTGTCTCCAAGGTCGGTTTTGTTGGTCTCTTTTGTTTTTTCGGTTTTACTATCCTTTCTTTGTGATGGTTTGGTAGTGGGCTTGTTTTCAGGGTGGTCTCCTCTCTTTTTAGGTGGGTTCTCTCGTTTCATTGTCTTCAGCTTCTTTTGACGGTTTCTTTGCGTCTCTACTAACAGTTTTCTGGGTTTGGTCTTGGGTTCTAAGTTAGATTGACTGATTGTGGGTGGGTGTTGGTGTTTGGAGTGTGGTCGGGCTTTTGGCTTCTTCCTCTTTTGATGCTTCAAATAATTTTATTTAAGGCCCTGTTTGGTAATCGGCAGATTAATATTGGCATAAGCAGGTTGCAAAAGCGGATTATAATTAGCAGATTTTATTAGTATGTTTGATTAACATATATGATTAACAGATATTGTTTGTGGTTTTTGGTAATCAGCAGTTTCAAATGAGTAGAATGCTAAATTTGAAGTAAAATGACTATTATGGATACGAATTAAAAATAGAGATTGGATAAGATATATTTCGAAGGGTAAAAAAGTCATTTTTGTATATATTCTCAATATGCCAATTGAATATGTTGGGTTGAGCAGCATATTGTAAAACAGTAGATTGCGCCATAATCTACTTATTTCAATATGTTGTTTACCAAACACCCAAAATAACATATTTATTGGTCAAACATGCTAAAAGCCCTCAATATACAAAAAATGGCATATCCGCCGTCTACCAATTCAAACACCCCCTAAGTCTTTTATTTGTCTTGGTAGCTGTTATTTTATCATTTTCAATAAATCTTCCTCGTGGGATCGATCGTAACTTTGGCCCTGTTTGGTAACCGGCGGATTAATATTGGCATAAGCAGGTTGCAAAAGCGGATTATAATTAGCAGATTTTATTAGCATGTTTGACTAACATATATGATTAACAGATTTTGTTAGTGATGTTTGGTAATCAGCAGTTTCAAATTAGTAGAATGCTAAATTTTCAGTAAAATGACTATTATGGATATGAATTAAAAATAGAGATTGGATAAAATATATTTTGAAGGATAAGAAAGTCATTTTCGTATATATTCTCAATATGCCAACTGAATATGCTGGGGGTGAGCAGCATATTGTAAAACAGTAGATTGCGCCCAAATCTACTGTTTCAATATGCCGTTTACCAAACACCCAAAATAGCATATTGATTGGTCAAACATGCTAAAAGCCCTCAATATGCCAAAAAATGGCATATCCGCCGTTTACCAAACACCCCCTTTGTCTTTTTAAGTTATGTCGTTCAGGTTGGTAGCAATAATGGCCATTGTCAGTTAGCTATTGTTATGGCTCTTGTGTGTTCGATGTGGGTTGCCTTCTTCAGAAGACGACGCTCCTTAGCGATCCGGGATAGGAGTTTGGTTGAAGGATTCTTCGTGCTCTCCGTATTTTCTCTTAGCATCCTAATTTTCTCAAACTGTTGGTTTTATGATCCAAGGATTCGATCTCCCAAGTGTAGAGTTTTTACTCCGCCGAGGGCAGACCTCGTCGTCTCGCATCTCATCTCTTCTTTCTATGCTCTTTTCACAAGAGCGTAAGTGCACCTGGTTCTTCGCACCCTGAAGATTCTGAGAACATGAGTTCTGAGAACTCAAACGTTATGTAACCGTCGATGTTTTTACTGTTGGCAAAAAAAAAAGATTCTTAGAAAAATAATCTTGTGAAACCTTCTTTAATCAACCTCTTAACATGTGTCCCTTCAACACATTTTGGAAAAATCTTTTATTTTTGTGAAGATTTAGCTTTCTCTATTAATAAACGGTAAGTATCAAAATATATCCGTCACAAATCGGAAACGGCTCAGATCAAATAATACTACATGGTTAGATAAAACAAACCTATGAAGTACGTAACAAATTGTTTGTCTTTATCTATCCAAGTGGGTATTATTTGATCTGTTAGAAACACTAGAAGTCGAGGCTTTTTTCCTATAATGTGTTTTAATCTAATTTTCGAGGAAGTCTTTGGCTCACAACTTCATTTAGAAACACAGTTCTATTTTAAGGGCTCGGCCTAGAGGCGATAATCAGTCTATGTGCGGCCAAATTTAGCCGGGCCCGTCACGACTACACCACAGGAACAACCCACAGTGGCATGGCAGGCCATTGCATAGAGGTACGACACAAGACACAACACTTTATAGTACTCCGTAGATGGTAGCCAACTGAGTTCACCCTCAACAAGTGTGACTGTGTGAGTGTATTTGTTTCGTAGTATAAAAATGGAGACCTAACATGATTGATGTAATGATGTTATCACATGGTCAATCACGATCCTTAATGGAAGTTCTCTTACTCTTAAGTTATCTATCAAAATAAATAATCTAACTATCTGCGGTTGAAAATGTAGAGTTGCTTTAAATTATATTTAAAATTATAATTAAACTTGTTGGCAAAAAAATAATTAAACTCAGTTATTTTTCAATCAAAAAGAAAAGGACTTACTCACGGTAGGCAGCCTTTCAGGAGTGAAAGAGACCAAAAATAGAGTTTTACAAATAAATGAACACACCTTAGATGGGACATTAGCAGCCTTTCATGGAAACGGAGTACCAATTCCATGCATCCTCACCCATTTGATGCGCCTCCTCGCTATCCCCAACTCGTTTCGGTGAGTAATACAGATTTCCAACTCCTTTCACACAATTATTGGTGTTACGTGGTTATGCTTACATACTTCCCGTGACAAGTTCAAATTTGGGTTTTTACTGGATTACAATGAGTAATAATACTACTAATACTAGCATGGAAGAATTTTTTATATAAAGTTTATGTTTACATTAGTTAATTACGCATTTAATTACTTTTGTTGTTGATGTAATTATTTTAGAACGTCAATATTTAATTACGTATTTGCACTTTCGGATCATCAGTCCTATTTAGGTTGCACCTTGCCAACTGGATCCGAAACCAACCCATGTGGGCGGTTATGCCGGGCCAATGGACGGCTGACCAGAAATCGGGGCAACATTATTTTTTGCTTTCTAAACTCCACAGGTTGTACTCTATTCTTGGGCCTAGGCCCGAGCTACGGAGGTTAGGGTCTTAGGGACGCAGGGGGGTCAACTGTATCAGCCAAATTCAAATCCTGGAGCCGGTGCATACAAAACGAAGGCGTTGAATTGGCGAGGTCAAAGCGCAAATATGTGAAACCAAAGTCTGACCAAATCAATTTGAGGAGTTGGAGCAAATGATTGCCAAAAATCTTTTCACCAAACGACAGAACCACTTTCCCCCACCTTTAGAAAGAACACTCGTTTCCCTCAAAACGATACTCAATATAATCCAATTGAATAAACACTTGATATAATATTGTAATCATTGACGAATTGTGAATAATGTAGCTCTCCAATATGCAATGGAGAATATCCGCAGCATAATATGGACTCTGGCATATGCTAGACCTGACACATGAGCCCATAGGCCATAGCTGTAGCTAATTCATTTGAATCAAGTAGCGTCTTTTCAATTTTGGTGTAATACTCCTTAGAAATGTGTTATTGTCGTAATTAAGCTAATACACCATTTTTGAAATTTAGACGAAACTATTTCCCGATATTGATTGACTGATTTGTCTACGTTGCTCAAAACAAGACGACATCGAACGATCAGAAACAGTTGATCTTCTTTTCGGTTTATTATCAACTCGACACAATCAATTAAGTCCAATTCAATTCATTTTAGTCATGACAATCTCAGCACAAAGAAACATGACAAAAAAAGGTAAACTTTATAGATCGATGTAATCATATTAATAAGTTTTGCGTACAATTGAACATCTTTTGGTATAATCATTCTCTCTTATCAATGTATCCCCTAATTAGGGATTACTTAATGACATTGTCCTTAAAAAAGTGGGTTTAGCATTAGCTTAATTCTTTATTAGATAATAATTAAGGTCTAAGATTCAACATTTGAAGCTAGTTAGTTGTTAAGGTTGATATATCCATTTTGAATCATCCACTCTAAACTCCAGTGGTTTTGTACATTTTTCAAAGTCCAGTAAGCCCACCCAAATGATGCACCACCATACACTTGAAGTTGTGCATTGGCATAATTCTTCAAGTCATCATCTGTTGCGCCATTCGCCACCCACTCCGCCACCCATTCTCCTGCAATATAATGCAACAACAACAATGACGATATGTCTGATAGTATGTTCAAAAGGTTATCAGATAGAATCCCGAACAAAATATCCATTTATTTGCTCGTTGGGTTTAAGAATATTACCAACGAAAGTGAGAGGGCCATTGGAGGTAGTGATGGAATTCAAATCTGATCTCCTGTTTTGGTTGATGTAGTCAATGTTTTGTTGGGCAGACATAGAGTTAAACATGTCAGAGTAGAGGTTGTAGTAATGGACATCTATGACAGTCAACTGTAAGCTGCTGGCAAGTGGGAAAAGCTCCTTTGGGTCCACGCCACCTCCTAGGCGGTTCGACATCACTACATATGCGCTGGAAGAGTGCCTTCGTACTGCATTGTATCCCTCTTGATAATAGTTTGTTAGGGTGTCCAACGCTACTCCAGACGACTGTGGCTCATTGATCAGCTCCACTGCATACAGTTGAGTATTTTGCGCGTATCTGCATTCCAAACAAATGAAACAAATTAAGGCACAGGATCGACATTTTCTGGTTTTAGGCCCAGCTTTTTCCAGCTTATTTCCGGTTCAATTCAGTTAAACTCACTTCAGCCGGAAAGAACACGGCCTTAGAGGGGTGGGGAGGCCTAATTGCATAAAAAAATTGCATCGACTGAGGGTTGGTTCGCAGCACAAAAGATATTATCAATTTAATGAGGCCGAGACTGGTGAAAAATGAACCAAAATGGGAGTTCCAAGTAAGATGGGGAGGAGGAGTTCTTGTACCTGGCAGTTAAGAATTCGATAGCTTGGACGGTTTGCTGTATAGTTTCATCAGTTTTCCCCCATTCAAGAGACCCGTCTCTAGTACCGCTGTGATCATTACCATTCTGCGATCCAGGAGCCGCGTGTAGGTCTATAATGACCTTGATGCCATATTTCCTGCAGGTTCAGATTAATTATGGTCTGTGGAAATTAAGTATGCAGTTTAGACTGGAAATCGAAAAACTAGGATGAATAACGGTGAGTACGTACTGTGCCCAAATGAAGGCATTATCGAGGGCTGCCAAAGATCCTCCCACAAAAGGCTTCGGTGGTGTTGGGTCACTGGCTATCCACCATCCCACAGGAACCCTCACCGCGTTCAATCCATTTTCTGAAATGAACTTGAAATCGTCTTCTGTGATGAATGTGTTCCAGTGATCCTGACAATATACAACAAAAAGAGGCAATTATTGGGCCTTGTTCCAGTTCCACTGTGTTCAGCCTCATTAAGTTCATTTTGCCTCGGCTATTTCAATTCAATTCAATTCAATTCAGTTAAGTCCACTTTAGTTCACTTAAGCTGGAAAGAACAAGGAGTCTCATATGAGAATTTGCGCTCAAATGTACTACTTACCTCCATGACCTGTGGAGCCTTGTTAGGTCCATAACCATTAGTCACTTGGTACTCTCCTTGTAGAGTTCCGACTATGGTCATTACGAAAACAGATGGATTATTATCACCCCAATCGCCTGCGCCTGCATAATCTGCTGTCACCAGATCTTGTGTCTGTGCCTGCAATTACAGATGTATGAGCAGAAAATTCAGTTCAATAATTACCAATGTGCTTAAGAAATTTATTAGAATGTAGGAGTAGATATTATAACTGATTTTCAACCTGGAGAAATAGACCATTTGATGCTTGAATTCGAATACGATTAGGATCATCAGAGTTCCTTATAATAGTAAATGTTTCACTGTCTCCAGGAAGGGTAGCTTCTGCAACTACTCCAGGACCACCTCCGTTTGACTGCACTCCTGCAAACTGATTGCTGAAAACCCGGAAATTGAACGTGTTTTCGTCGATTCTCCAAAGCTATATACATTGACAGCAAATCATGTACTAGCTCAAATTAGTTCCAGTTCATACAGATTGAGAGGTAAATTATATTTTCCAGTTCATACCTTAAAGGTTTCCCAACCTGATGCAGAGGTTCTGTTGGCAACTAAGATAGCTCCTCCACCATTCTCAGCACTTACATACTTCCCTATGTATGTTGATTTCAGCTGTACTTGTGTTCCATCCTGATTATATATACGAGTATTTGTTATTAGTCGTCCTCAGTAAATGCCTATCGATAAATATTTCTGATTTTTACAGAACATTTCACTATCGATAAATATTACTGCTACTGGTATATGATATAACACAAGAAGATTGAGAAGCTAAGCTACACACATTTTAATTTTATGGAGTATATGGTAAAAAACTTGTAAATAATACGAGTAGCAAGTACCAACCAGAAGGTCTTTGTTGGGAATGGCATCAAAAAGAGAAGGATGAATCCATCCTTCAGTAACAAGCCAACCTCCCAAATTCACTGCTTTCACTTTGAAACTCGAGTTTTCAGTAAGTCGATGGCTGATCCTATTCCTAGCACCCAAATACCCTGGTATTAAGCTTTGTAAGCAGCACAAGGCCAAAACCAATGAACAACCTAACAAGCTTATTTTTGTCATTTTTCTTTCTTTATTTGAGTTTATGTATGGGTTGTAAGTTGTAAGCTCTCTATGTATTCTGGCTTATTTTTTTGAAATATTAGGGGTATATATATTGAGGGAATAGTATTGGTAGCAGCAGTCATCTAGGAAGTTGGAACATGTCATGGTTGACTTCATATAAACGACTTTTCAAAATGATATGGATGGATTCCTTTCAAATCTCGTTAATTCTGTGCTAACGACTGGCCTAAATCTTTTTGAGTGGTTTGTACTACTTCTTGATAATGCTGGATGACTAGATTATCATAAATCAGACGTTGCATTAATGGACCCGATTTGTAGCAATAAGCATAAGCTAAATAAAAAACGATAAATTGTGGTAATAATAGAAATGATCTGGGAATAAATTATTAATAATGATAAATTCCGAGTTCAAGAAATTACAAGCTTTGTTTTCTATTTCAATAGTAAAGTATTTGCAAACGGTGACGTGATTAACCGGTCTACAATACGGGCAAGTAGATTATTGGGAAGCCACTTGAACATACAATCGTTGAGTCCAAGTGAACTCGGTTGAGTCCTATACTTTAACGAATTAATTTAGACAATACTATAACTTAATACTCCGTACGAACTAATAAAAGTTACGAAATATTAATTGTGTCTATTTAATACTCGTACTAGTGAACTAATACAAAAAGTTAATTAATGCGGAGTATTATAATTAATAATCTCTGGTAAAACCGTCTCACACTAATATGAGACGTAATTTCTAATACACTAAAAAGTGGAGTGAAATAAATTACTCCCTCCGTTCAAATCCAAAGGGTACGCTTTTCTTTTGGACATTATTCATAACTCAAGAGAATCGTTAATATTAACGACAATCTATAAGAGAAAATATAGTCAGGTTGGATTTGGTTTGATTCGTCTTTATGAGCAGATTAAGAATATCGAATTTTTATAAAAATTTTTAATGTAAAACGAAAGATAATTGACGGTGTAAAACGTGTATCGGTAAGTGTGAAAAAGCAAACGTACCCTTTGGATTCGACCTAAGTAATACAGAGTACTGTACTTAGAGGTGACATTTCGGGCGTGCCGGGTCGAGCTTCGTGCCTGGCCCGGGCAGGGTCCCGTGCCTGATCTTACCGGTTTCCGTTCGTGCCCGGGTTGTGCCTTGATTTATTTTTAAAAAAATTCCGAAAAATACGACATGTGTTTTGTATGCGATATTAATTATGAGCCTAACTCTATGACTCTATGGGCCGAGGTAGGGACAGCCTGCAGTGCTACGTCTTTCATCTTCCTCCTCCTAATCAACCTAAAAAAATTGGAAAAATTGAAATCGACCTATTCCTCCTCCTAATATATCATCTTTATTTTCTCCTCGCTTATCATCCTCCTCCTCATCTCTCATCTTCCTCGATTTTTTTTTTTTTTGCCAGCGCTTCCTCGAAAAAATTGAAAGTCGAAAGTCGAAAGTCGAAACTCTGAAGATTTTTCTCCGGTTCATTTCATGGACTCATCAGGTAATAGTATTTGTTCCGGATTGATTTTTGTTGTTTTCATGCTTGATTGATTGAGCAATTTCTATTTCAAAATTCAGTTCGTTGGCGATGGTGAATTAGTTGGCGTCGTAAATCAGGCGAACTAGTTCGGAAATCGTGCCGGCGAACTGCGAATCTGGTAACACTGGTATAGATCAAGGCTGATAGCTGAACAGTTAATGAAAACTAAAAACCGTCGGAATTTCTACAAAAGAAGCACCAATATGAAGTTACACAACACTTGCATAAATAGAAGTAGAAGATTATGAAGTTATACTGGACGAATGCCATGTGAAGGGGAAATGGGGAATAGAAGGGTGCTGGTGCTGATTTATGGAGGACCGATAATTTGTGATTGTTTCCTTTGTTGAGGAAATCATACCATTTTCAACTCCTGTCAAGTGTTTGGAAACAATCTAAGTGTTCAGTTTCATCATGTGGCCTGTAAATTCTTTGGCTATAAATTATGAAGGAATAAAGTAAAATGACTCGCTAAATTTGCTACAGTTATTCTGTGTGAAGCAGCACACGTTCATTTGATTCAGTTTTCATTATTGGTCATCCAAACAACTTCTCTATGTATAGTTATATCCGCTCTCCCTACCTGCTGTAGTCGTTGTCCCTTGATGTACAGGAAGTAATGTCGTTTATGTGACCTTAATTTTTCTTTTCACGCAGGTAAGGGTGGTGTGTGTATGATAAGTAGCAAATGGAAACAGGAGCAACACCCATCCTTCATCAGTTTCATCTCGAGTTTTCTCAGTGCCAACACTTTCCGGTTGAATGTCGTCGCTATTGCTCCTGTAATATTCTTCTCTGCCGCGTTATAAGTATATAAACCCTTTTTTTTATGGCTAACACCATGTTTCTTTGCAGGATTTCATATTCAATTGCGGAGGTACATCGGTGGCATTCATATTTTTAACTTCTTGGGACTGCAACAACACCTCACAGATGTATAGCAGGTGACAGATTTTTTTATCATCAATCATTTGTAGATTATTATAATGTTCTCTTATGGCTCCTTGCTGATTCTGAGCTTTGCGGATAGGGTACGCAAGGTAAAGGAACAATTTGCGAATTTCTATGTCGTCGTCACGCTGCCAACCAGAGAGCAAAATGACTCCTTTGTGCAGTCTTACTTCAAGTAAGTCTGTCATCTCTAATTCTCTAGTCCCTTATTTGAGTCCAACTTCTACTCTTTGTTTGGATGGAGTTATTTGGAGGAAAAGGGAGGGGTCTATTTCCTTTGTTTGGTTAGCAAAATTGAGCCAAAGGGAAACAGAGGCGAGGGGAAATGGATCCCTCCAAAATAAAATCTTTCAATATAGGAAATATTTGGAAAGAAATGTTACTCCGTACTACTCTACTCCCCTTTCCATTCCTCTTTCCTCCGTTTTCTCCCTTTCCCTCCCCTCCAATCCTCTTCCATCCTCTTCTTTTGTATCCAAGCAAAGTGCTATGCGAGTATGCGGTCAGGTCTATCTCAGGTGGTAATATATACTTTTCTGTGAAGGAGTGGCTTTGATATAGGGAAGCCAACATTTGTGCCAGTTCTAGACTTGGAGATGGGATTTGAGAAGATTGTGAAAATTGCTCATGCCCGTGGTGGTAAGGGCTGAGAGAGCTTGATAATATCATGTTCGCTATCCTTTATTCCTCTTTTCTTTTCATATGTTTCCTGATAAAAAAGTTGCAGTATGTAAGCAGCATGATATTATAACAAGGATGAAGGAAGAGGTAAGTCAAACTCTGTATGCATTATACGAGTCCTTCTTTATGAGAAGATAGTTCCATGATTAGTGAGATGTATCTCTTTTTTTATCTGAAGAGGAAGCAATCTGTGCAAAGGATGGACGTTTTCCTCAAGGTGATCACATCTCTACCTGGGATAGACAACCATGATGCAAACTCGGTAATTTACTGACCATTCTTGCTTTAGCTGTCTCTCCTGCTCATTCAGTAGCTTTTGACAGATTTCAGAAGAGCACTGAAGGAGTCCTTATCATTCTGCACATAATTAGATCTTTCTGAGTTACGCTTTTTCGTTATCGATACTTTTAACCTAGCTTTGCTTCTTTTCATGTTAACACTCTTTGATAACAGAAGGAGGTTGGTTATTCTTGCACAAAATGTTATTTTATCTGCAAAAAACAGTGCCTCTTGTGTACAGTGTGCATGAGGCACTTGCCTGTCGCCTTTCAAAATTAAAAAGCAAAGCGTAAAGTTTTGTTGTAGTAGAAGAAAAAAAGGTTATCCTAAAATTTTGGGCTGGCCAGAGAAAGATCTTCTCATGTTTAATCCTGCTACATCTAATGGATCATCTATTACCATTTTTTTCAGTTATAAGTTATAAGTACTAGATGAAGCTTTTAATCTCAGTTATCTTCCTTGTCCAGCTCAATCAAGGTATCGGATCAATTGAAGCGATAGCCAAAGCATCAAAGGAATACATTCTGGAGAACACCGACCTTTCAGCTGACAAGGCAGAGACTATTTGGCGATTTTTCAGGGATCCAAAGTTCTACCTCAGTCCGAAAATTAAATGAATGAAATGTTGGGTATAGAAGCCTTAGATATGTGCAGTCAGGTGTCTCCTCTAGGCAAGCGACCTTAGCTTTACTACATTGCTAATAGAATTCACTATATAGAATTTCAGAACTTCGTACTAACCTTGGAAACAACGTTGTTTTGTTTTTTATCTACCTAATGATTAGTACTTTATTATCCGTTGTAACAATATGAAGGGATGTATCAGTGAAGATTAAATGTTTGTTTTTTTAACCAAGAGAGGCATTGAAAATTGTTGCTTCAGTCTTAGGAAATGCAATTTTCTTGCTTTTACGCAAGGCAAGGGTTACAGATAATCTGAAACATGTGCATTATGTTCCTAAGCTGCTCAATGTTAAGAGGCCACCCTCACTTGTCTCAATACACTGACTCAGATCTCAAACTTTTTGGGAGTATACAACATCACTCAAGTAGAAGTAGCAGGTGTATCAAGGCCTCACACAAATTAGATGAAAACTGCATCGGGAATTGCACTTCAAATCACAATAAAAAGACGTTACCACTCATAATCCAGAACCAAGAATAACGTCAAACTTTAGAAGTAAAATATTACTCGTAACAATTTCGACATTTCTTTTGAAACTGTCTTCAACGACAAACCTTCTACGTATCAATATAATTATAGAAAAATAAAACTTGCTATTGTACGTATCAAAATGGTTATAGGACTTGGACAAGAGACTTATGGTAATTGGAAGGCTTTGAAAACAGTTTACTAAAGAAATACAATGTAATGTATACAAAAAGGAAGCTGAAATGATAAATAACATTATACTATATATATAGATAGATAGATACTGATGAATTTATAAAGAGAGAATGAGAATAGTAATGCTACAGCTCAAAATTAGGAATATCCAGGAAGACCTCACCCACCAAAATTTCCTGGATTTCTCTGACTCCCTATTAACAACACTATTTACTATTACATCTTGCAACACCATTACAATCCCCCATAACCCGAAAATTACGCTTATCACAAACGCCACGATTCCTTTACTCTCCATGTATACCTGACTTTCCCTCACCTTTCTCACGTCCGACCTGCAAACACTTACAGTCAGACAACGGATGACCAATGTTGGTTCGCAGGAGAAAGAAAAACAAGAGTGACCAACCTGAGAATGGCGTTATCCTTGATTAATCCATCCAACTGACTGGCTACGAGCGATCTCCAAGCCATGAGGTCATCAACATCCTTAGCCTGGTGCCACCAGAATACATTATCAACAAAAGGGATCAGATAGATATAAGTGCATCACGAAGATAAATATATATTTGTGGAGAGAAATTACGATGAGATTGTTGCTATCCATGACGCTCTTCATGTCCGATTTTATCTTTTCTAGCACCACATCTTTCTCTTCCAACTCTGTATCAAATTCCTTGAAAATGGTACCGTATTTAGCATTTACGTCCTCCAAATACCGCTCCAAAACCGATAAACTCAAATCGAGAGCCCGAACTTTTTGCATTAGTATCTTCAGAACAGTATCACCCGGCATTCTGCTAAACTGCTGGGGACGCGTCTCTTCAAGTGGATCAGGAGCAGCATCGGTCCCCAGTTCACTTTTCAAGTTTGAACTGGCTTCCAAATTGTTACTGTTGGGAGGGTTCTTATCAGGGATCTTCTGCTCGGAAGATTCAGGAGGATGATGAGCGGTTGATTCCTTTTCACTGGATGATGAGTGATGATTATCGGGATCAGAAATAAGATCCTCTAGCATTCTCTCAACAGCATCCACACCGTACACTTCAATACTACTTAGAGTACAATAGAATTCTGACCCGTGATGGCTCAATATCTTCAATTTCAAGTATCTCACCCATTTCGGCTCGGAAAGAGTAAATGTTTGAGCATGCTTCACATTTCCAGCTGAAAAGTTACCCAATTCAACCCATTTTTGCGTAGGATAAGCTAAACTACCTAGAAGCTCAAACTCTTTCAAATTGGAAGAATAATGCTCAAAGTTTGCAACTTCGATTGTATCTACTAGAGTTTCCTCAGACAGTTCAACGACAACGAATTTCTCCTCAGCAGAACATGGGTTCCTGAGGTACTTGTCCTTATCTTTGTTCAAAATATTAGATGCACCTTTGGCCTCCTTGTTAGAATCCAACACTTTAGCTCCTTTCGCAGAAGAAGCATAGTTGTACTTTCCACCCCCAGGCTCCATACGATGAATCACACCCCCCGTGCCACCTGATACATAATTGCTTTTAGAATTTAGGGCCTTACTTTTGAATTCATCTAGACCAAGAGGCACAGTACGAATCAGCCTATCCGCCTTTCCATTATCTTTTCTGTGTTCACCAACTGAACTGCTACTTTCTACAGCAGCAGGTTCCTCAGAACCCGACCCATCAGTCTTTGTCTCGTTTTTGGTGGTGTTTTCAGACTGGACCTCGTTAGAGATCTCTTCGGTATTAGCGCATGTTTCTGCTAGGTGTTGATCGTCTGATGATGGGAATAAATTTGTTTCTAACGAATCAAGCAACGGATTTTTTTCTGGCCTCCCTTCATCCCAGCTTGAGGCATTAGGTGCGATAACTGGTCTAGATTCATCTGCACAAGGAGTAGCACCTCTTCAGCAAATACAAATTATACTATAGAAAGTAGGCGTACAAACACGAAAAAGAAAAACTACAACAAAAGGGCACGGATCAGGAATTTAAGATACATGTGAATTCCAGCTTATTGAGTCAAGATTGCAGAAAAAACAACTGAATTAAATAGAAACACTAGATATGAAGAAGAAACAGAATGAGAAAGCAGGTTACCTGTATCTGTATCAACATCACCATGGCTGATCCACAAGTTCAAAAGAAAGACGAGGCCCCAAAGAATGATAACTAGTGACAGCGAAAACTTAAACAAACGCTCCCTACCAATACCCATCCCTAAGGCCCTTCGATTCAGAAGAGCTCTACGTGATTTCTGCATCGTTCATCAATCCTTTACACCACCAGCTCTCACCCTACACCATTTCAAAAATATCATCAGTTAATTGGCAAACCATACAATGCAGAAATGTGAAATCAAGCAAGGCCAACAACTTTCTGAAACAAACACAGAAGTATGACACAGCTCAACTACTGAAAGCCCCCTTATAAATAAAACAACAAAAATGTAAACTTAAGCAAAGGCAATGATGAGTAGAGTAAAGCAAGGCCATTTCACTTGGCTTTTAACTGAAGGATGACAGCTCAATAACCTCCGTCCCAAAAAGATCGTCCTACTTCCTCCTTACATGTGAGGAGTATTTTAATGAAACGGAATAATCTTAGTAGGACGGAGGGAGTATATTTTGTTGGATTATGATAAACCTTTAGAATTAAGTAAATGCTTAAGCAAAGCATGTTAAAACATACCAGCAGAATTGCATCAAACAATAAATTAAACCACCCATCTTTCTTCTCCCTTTATATAAGTTTATTATTATATGCAATTTTCATTCAAATCATACAGAACAGAAAGAAACCAATTAATCATATAAATCAGCCAGAAACAGAAAATAAAATCAGCAGAATTGTAATTAGATGACATGCCTAATAACCCAGATCAGTTATTTCGAAATTGGAAAACATTCATTGAATCTTGATTATGACAGTTAGAGCAAGAATTACAAAAAAAATCCCAGATTTATTAACAAAAACAAACAAGGGAATTAACCCAACAAATAAAAAAAAGGAAGGATCGATCTCAAATACACAGAAAACAAAGAAGAAAAGAGAGACGGAGATGGAGATGAAGAAAGTTTACAGTCATAGAAAATCAGAGGAATAATTGGAGTAGTAACAATGGATGAAAATGATGATGAAAGCTTGAAGATGAAGTAACCCAGATCATAATGCTGTTTTCTAAATGCTTTACCACAATCTGATTGCACTCATCAACTAGGACTAGGATAGTATGATGAAGCCCCTTGTATATGTATATACAATTAAGGGTTTTTGTGAGTAATTGAATTGTAACGGATTGGATGGGGATTTAAAAAGAAGGGGGGAATTGGAATTTATTGTTGTTATTGACGTTGGAATTGTAAAATCAAAGTGTTTTTGGAGTTGAAAACTGGAAGGCTCCAGTTGCCAATTTCCAAATGTCAATGGACTGGAGTATATAAATATAATCGGGAGTTGTTTATACGAGTACAGTAACCCCATTTTTGAAGGCTACTTTTGGTATTTCAGATGAAGTGTCCGTTTTTGTTGTTTTCCGCCCAATTGTCATGTGTTTTTAAAAGCACCGCAACCAAGATATGAGTCACATCATTATAACGAGTTAAATAGAAGATAAAAACAAATAACCTAGCAAATACGGAGTAATAAGGTTTCATAGTTGTTTACAATTTCAATAGTTTTATAGAGAGATCGTGTTTCACTAAATTAGGGAAACTCATCATTACGTAGAGGACTCTCATTAACATGAGATCGAGTAGTCTCTTTTAGTTTTGTGTTACATTTTCGAGAATGTCTCTTGTGAAACTATCTCACATTAAAATAAGGTGAGAGTGAGACGTAACTTATCCTACACTAAAATAGAAAACTAATTATCCATAAAAAGTAATCACAACAAATTTATTGTAAGATTATCTCAATAAAGAATTGAGTAGATTTTTCTGCTTATATAGATATATTTGTTTTTTTTTTAAAAAACTACTATACGTCTGGGCTAGGACTCCTAAACGATGAAAGAAAAACCAAACAAAATATTTCATAAAGACAACCAATTTAAAAAGAAGAATGAGTGCATTCGTAACTTGTAACGGAGAATTATAATCACGGTAATGTTTATTCAAACTTTGCTCAAGTAAAAGTCTTGTATACAATTTCAAAGAAAAGCGAATTCTTATTTTCTCACAAGACTGTTGAGTGTTGAGACTTTGATATGTATGCCGTACGTGTGGGTGTGGCCGACGCTGTATTTATGGTTGAGGTTCATAACATGGTGAAACTACTACTACTAGAGTACTAGTCTACTGTGTACGCGCTCATAGTACAGTAGCTCATACTCCTACGTCTGTATTTTTTTGAACCTTGGACTCCTGCTCCTGTAGTCCCATGCTGTGTTGTTGCCTGGCTCTCACGTTTGTCTATAATCCACCGACATGAGTTTTCCTTCTATTCTATGGGAAGATAATGTAAAATTATTCATCCCTAATTCCCTACTACTTGATTTTTTCACCATTACCTACTTCTTTTGTCTCATTAATTAAGATACTCATAATTCATATACTCTTTTTTTTTTTTTTTTTTTTTTTTTTTTTTTTTTTTTTAAATACAATAATACCAAATCAGTTTTAGATATTACTATTCAAATCGGCTGAAACCAAAGACATAATAGGTTCCGGCAAGCATCCCGTCCAAGTTTGAGGGCTAAACAACGGAAACCCACGCCAGCTAATTCATGTGCATGCAACTTTATTCGACACTCTACTAGTAAAGACCATTTAACAACCGTAAACTGAGTTGCGAGTTGGATGAAACTTGAAAGTGATTTTTTTTTTTTTTGTTTTAGCTGTATTTAAAAATTACTCCGTATGTTATTGTCATCTGTTGTCGGTCTTGGTTGGATGAGATCCAATTTCCTTGATTGGGTTTGGGTTACTGAATGGGTCAGTAGAAGATGTCAATTCATCTGCTAGGCAGTACGTTATGTCCTTAGTTTTTCTTTGACTCAGCTAGCTAGAGCCATTATTGAACTTAGGCTCGCCCACGAATGAATACTAGGCGCCTCATTATTACTCCTCAACCTCGCGCATCCACCTTCATGCCGAACTACTGTCGATTTATCTTGAGTCTGAACGCCAATATAGCCAGATATCACCACTGAAACCAGTAGCATCCACGGGAGACTGACCATTGCAAATGTAATCCAGAATTTTCCCTATCTTAATTAATAGCTAGCATGATCTCTCCCCATATGGGTTTCAACTAGACCAATAATAGATGACTTATAAGTCTCAACAACTTCTGTAAGAGCATTAATTCATTTTACTTTTACGACCGGTCCCTGAACATTCCAAACCGTACATGATATATGTGACAGGGGGTAAATTGCAAGCTAATTTTGGTATTCCTTCTGACATTTGGAAAGGTACGGTAGAGAAATGAGTTAGATAAGCTCGACTTACTAGTGCAAGAGCTTGATTAACATCTCCCATTGGAGACTCGATGTCTCTTCCTTGAGTTGTTTAACCTTATAGTTATGTCCATAATCGGACTCTCATGTACCATCACCCCATAAAGGAGCGCGCATCTCCCTTTGAATCGAAGACGAAAATTTCTGATTCCGATTATGTTGGGATTATAATTCTGCACAATATCAAATCTCGAGCCTTATGTGCGGTAAAAAAGAGCGTGAACTTTTTAATCTTCTCAAAGGAGTAAATTCACGCCAATTGAAACGTTTGCATATGAAAGTTCCAATATTAACAGCAAGAAGATTGAAGGTCATTACTCATTGATTAAAATTAAGTGCCATAAAAATGTGATGGAGCAAGGAGTAATTAAAAAAAAAAATCAAAAGGAAGATCATGACATGGGTGATCAGAAGAGAGTTCAATTAATCAGTCCGTGGGCGGACCTTCCATCGGAAATCATCTCAAACATCCGAAGACGTCTAGACAGTGGAATCGATTCCACTCCGTCTGCAAGAACTGGCATTCTTCCCCTCGAAACCCTGTCATCACCCTTCTATCTCCATTCCTTCCTTTGATCATCTCCAATCCCGGTCTTCCCTTCACTGACCGGACTGACCCTGCCGTGCCAATTGTCCTAGTCGCTCGTGCTGTCTTTCTCGTCAAACCTCTTTGTCCATCACCGCCTTCTCGTGGCTTGCTTCTAACCGTTGAGGAACTTAATCCTGGGAAGCTTCGAATTCTGTACCCGCTCTCAACCGATCGTGTCGACCATCTTCCTTCGAATTGCCCTGAATATTTAGACTTGACAAAGTATAAGATATCCCAGGTTGCAAAAAGCTATGTTTTCAAGTATGAAAACGATGGAGAAGATGTTCCCAGTGTTATTCGGGTTGTACTCTGTTCTGGGTATACTGCTGTGGTGTTGTACGGGAAAGGCACGCTTATTCGGCTCAACTTAAAAAGCGGAGATTGGAGCTACGTTCGGCATAGCATTATTTCTCCGTTCTTGGACGTCATCAGTGATGGAGGAAACCGTGTTCGAGCTGTTGATTCGAAAGGAAATGTTCATGTTATTGATCATAAGGTGGTTGACTCTGTCGTCTTTCTTCGATCACCATTTCCTGGGTTTGATCGCATAAATCTATTGCAATCGAATGGTGAACTCTTCGCTGCAGCTTGTTTTTACAAGAACGGAACAATAGCATTTAGATTTGAGATTCGCAGCCTAGATGAGACGCGAAGTGAATGGATCGATGCTTTGGGCAACACAGAATGCAAAAAAGTACTCTTTGTTAGCTCTTCCTGGACCTTTTTTCTCTATACTACTGACCTCGATCTTTGCAACCATTTCGCTAAACCTACACCTAAGCCGCAGGTAGGAGTGTTCGGTGGCTATGGGCCAAAGGAGACCGTGGATAGAGATTATGTGATTTATTTTGAAAAATCTTTTGCTTTTCCTAATGACTACAATATCACTCGTTTGTATGATGGTGCAAGTTTGGATCTTGGCATTGGAGTCTTCTTCTCTTATAGTGATGATTTAGGTTTCTGGAAGAAGTCGCTTCGCAGTACTACTACTGATGTACTGTGGCCACCTCCTACCTGGTTTTGGCCAGATTTAGACTTATCAAGCAGGTAATGTCATTTCCTTCAATGGCGGATGCATACAGTTTCTTTTAGAAATTCTTGTGCATTTACTTTCATTCCATTCTATCTGTGTAGGGATGACGAAGATTTAAATATCGGTACTTCTACCAGAATTGCTGCTTCCTTGAATAAACGAGGTACTCGACTGAAAGATTGCTGCAGACTTTATATGTATACATTTAGGTCTAGTCCTTACTGAAATACTGTATCCTGGTTCTTGTTGCTCAGCTTCAGGTGCTAGGACAATTGGTATGAATGTTTCTACAGCTGCCAAGATTTCTCATGCTCTGAGTATTCAGGTAATGAATGTTTTTTCGTCAGCATCAATCCCGCTTTTAAATCTCCACTTTACAAACCAAATTACGAGTACTTTAACAAAAAAAAATCCCTTTACTTGGCAGACATTGTTAAACCAAAACCAGTCTACTGTGGTGTTCGAGGGACTGAACATCAGGTCTAATCTCGTGCCAACTCTACAAAAGGTGTGGGCAAAATACGGGAACATACTCGAAGGAAGTGTGATCCGAAATGCTGACATGTTGTCAAGGGGTCTAGAATCATTAGCAACAGCATTGCTTACCCTAGAGACTAGCTCAGGACGTTCGTTGAACAAAACTCAAGCTGATTACCTGAGCTCGATCCTGTGCGATCTACAACATATGCACTTCAAAGTAGACTGGCTTGCACCCTTTGTCGACAAGGCTGTTGCAGTTCACAAAAGCAGACCGTTGATTGATTCTTTGAAGGAATACGATCAAGCTAAAGCTCATGCACAAGTGATGAAGCTGAGGGTCCTTGATGAATTTGCTAAATTGGATGAAGTGGAAGCAGATATTGCACTTGTCTCTGAGAGACTTCCTGTTTTAGAATCAATTGATTTCGACAAAAGCTTGGGGGAAGAATTATTTGAGTGATTTGTGACACCTACATTCCGATCATCTGTTTATATTCACGGACTCCAAAAACTTAACTTTTCTTTCAATAACTAGCAATTAATTTTGTCAAAGTTGAATTTCAACAAATGAGGGTAGACTTGTCAAATTTTGACTGATCCGACCCAACCTTTTTTAGGGTCAAAACCAATAAATTTTGAGTGACCCAAACCTGAAATGGCATGTTAATCTAGATTTTAGAGTTGAAACAACCTGACTCGTTGGATAGAATTAATCAAAATGAGTTCTATACTCCATTTTATATCGCCTCAGAGAGTTATAATAATCAGTATTATGATTTGAAAAATAATCAAAAACGTCTGATTTTGAAGGTTATTTATCCATATTTTTTCGATCTTTTTGAATCCCGAAATAGATAGAGTCATTTAGATTTAAATAAACACTTTTAAACCGTAAATTAGTCCTATAAAACAAAATCCGAAAATAAAATTATTAATGTTTTTAGGGGGATTTACTTATCCCGCCAAATGTAATTTAAACGAAAATCAAATCCCAAAATCCCTAAGCAGTAATTGTAAACACTACTCCTATATGCATACTGCCATTGCCTTTTAGCACTGGAGAATATCATCAATCAGTAAAAATCAAGGATGGGAGAAGATGAGAAGGGAAAAGCAGCGGCTATTGGAATCGATCTCGGGACAACGTACTCGTGCGTGGGTGTTTGGAGGCGTGGCAAAGTGGAGATCATTCCCAACGACCAGGGCAACCGAACCACGCCTTCTTGCGTCGCTTTCACCCAAACTCAACGCTTCATCGGCGATGCTGCCAAGAACCAAGCCAACGTCAATCCTTCCAACACTATCTTCGGTACGTTCTCCTTCAATTCTGGCCTTCCCTCATTTTTCGCCTTTCTTCTTTAGGTTAGGGTTCATCTTATTATCAAGTGCGTTATGCTTTGAATTGTGTCATTAAAACTCTAATGAAAACTTCATCATTTGATACACGAGTACTTTTTATTAGTAATTGAGTAGCATTAATACATCGAAAGTGAATATATTCGTTCTATTATGACTCTTCGTCTTGTTTTGTACTTCCTCTGTTCTAATAGGTTCTTTACTTTTGCTTTTTGGACACTCTTCATGAACGAAGAGAATTGTTGATATAACTTCTAATATATAACTAGGTACGTCACCCGTGAAATTCACGGGATTATCCGCTTAAAAATTGTGTGCGTTGGTTTTTGTAAATCATCCACCAAGTCGTTTGGTGAATGTATATACAGAGTAGTTGTCTGAAATTACATGTGAATTGATTGTTATAACAAATAATAAAATAAGGGCAAACGAAAAGGTTTCGATCAATTAATAATAAAATTAATAAGAAATCTAATAAAAGCATAAATTAATACCACATACTAATAACATAACAAATTAGTCCTTACGATGTATTAGATATAAGTTGTAGAAAAATATGTGATTAAAAAAATTTAAGCGATAATAAATGTATTACGGAGTAATAAAATGAATCATATTTGTTGAGAAGTCAAAAAACAAAGTAAAAAAATGAATTTATTTAAACGGAATGAAATTTGAAATCTTCCATTTTGTACGAATGAATATTAATTTTCTATTTGATTATTATAACAATTAATTAATTAAATAAGGGTAACTAAAAAGGTTTGGATCGAATGCTCATATAACTAACTCCAAATTTAATAAATAGAATACTTAAGATCACATATAATAATACAACAAATTATTAAATAAAAGTAAAGTAATAATGTAACACATTGGAAATGCAATGGAAAGTATTTGTCATTTTTTATCAATGAATATTAAGGTTGCATTAGTTGTTATAACAAATAATAAAATAAGGGTAAACGAAAAGGTTTCGGCCAATTAATAATACAATTAATAACGAATCTAATAAAAACATAAATTAATACAGTAATAACGTATATTAATAACATAACAAATTAGTCCGTGCGGAGTATTAGATATAAGTTGTAAAAAAATCTGTGATTAAAAAATTGTAAGCGATAATAAATGTATTACAGAGTAATAAAATGAATTATATTTGTCGAAAAGTAAAAAAAAACAAAGGTAAGAAATGGATTAACTTAAAAGCAATGAAATTTGAAATCTTCCATTATTTACGAATGAATATTAATTTTCTATTTGATTATTATAATAATTAATTAATTAAATAAGGGTAACCGAAAAGGTTTTGGATCAAGTGCTCATATAATTAACTCTAAATTTAATAAACAGAATACTTAACTTCACATATAATAATTAAAATTTTGGTACTATATTATTAAAAATATTTAGTACAATATTATTGCAAATTATTCAGTACTATATTATTGCAAATTATTAAAAATCAAGTACTATATATAACCAATTACCAAGGCCAACCGAGAAGTATGCGACGCTCACTAATGTGATTATCTATAAGTTTAAAAATAAAGTGAAAACTTTATAACGTACTACTCCCTCCGAGTTCCTATTATTGTCTCACTTTCCTTTTTGGGCTGAGTTTGATTTTTGTCCCACTTTCCTTTTGAGGCCATCAATGTGTGGTTCACAATTACTCTCTCATTTCTCTCTCTTACTCCTTTTTTCAACCACTCATTTCTCTTTTTTTATTTTTCACCCCAATACCTTTTGGTACAATAATAGGAACTCGGAGGGAGTATATATTATGAAAAAAACAATACATATATATAAGCAACAAAACAAAATGCAATAAGAATAAATTAGAGTCGAATGCAAGAAATTGTAAAAAACACAAACAATTGTAGCTTCTTCTTAATCATGTTTTGTAAATTTCTTCAAGTTTGAATATAAATAAAAGTACACTCTTATGAACACAAAATCCATGATATTTAAAATTAACTTGAAATATATTTATATAAATAATCAATTAAAATAAAATTATTATACCTGAAAAATAAAAAATTTCAGACTTAATTATTGGCTTCGCATAAGTTCACTAAACAAAAACAAATGCAAAAAAATTAAATTAGCACTAAAATTAGAATCAACGAAGAACAATTATACAACTGAAGAGAATATTTTAAAAATAGAACGGAAACATATCTATAATTATGAAATAACAATACATATATAAGAAACAAAACAACATGCATTAATGATAAATTAGAGCCGAATGCAAGAAATTGAAAAACAAAAACAGTTGTAACTTCTTCTTAATCATATTTTGTAAATTTCTTCAAGTTTGAATATAAATAAAAGTACACGAACACAAAATCCATGATATTTAAAGATAACTTGAAATATATCTATATAAGTAATCAATTTAAATAAAATTATTATACCTGAAAAGTGAGAAATTTCATATTTGATTATTGGCTTCGCATAAGTTCACTAAAATTAGATACAAAAAGATAAAATTAGCACTAAATTAGAATCAACAAAGAATAATTATACAACTTAAGAGAATATTTTAAAAATAGAACGGAAAATTTTTTAATAAGAAAAAATTTGCCATTGTATAAAGCCAAAACTTGATGACACATATATATGGGGGAAAATTTAATAAGACTAAATTGACAAAGGGAAGAAATAATAATTAATAATAGTAATAATAATAATAATAATAATAATAAAGGGTTGTTTGAACATTTAATATCCGCCACGTGGCAAAAAATTAAATAATCAAATAAACCTTTTAACTTTATATATAGATTTACAAAAACATTAATTTGGCACTAATTGTTTTTATTAAATGTAATTAATTACATTAGTAATTTTTTTTTTTTTGACTAAATGTAAATAATTACATTAGTAATTGACCAAAACCTTTTCACTTACCCTTATGTAATTTATATGTGTCATAATTCATTTATTATTTATATAAAGTTAATTGTTGTCATGAAGGAAATTATTGCGACGTACATTTTCAGGAGTAACGATCCTATCCAGAACTTTTATTTAATAATTTGTTGTATTATTATATGTGATATTTGATAATAAGATTTACTGATAATGAATGAAAATTTCATTTGACTTACAATATTTTAATCACAATGTAATACATATCACAAACCTTTCGTTTACCCATAAGTAATTAATTGCATTAGTAATTGAACAAAGCCTTTTCACTTACCCTTATGTAATTAATATTTGTCATAATTCATTGAGTATTTATATATAGTTTTATTGTTTTCATTAACAAATTTACAAAAACTTTAATTTGGCACTAATTGTTTTTATTAAATGTAATTAATTACATTAGTAAATTTTTTTTTTTTGACTAAATGTAAATAATTACATTAGTAATTGACCAAAACCTTTTCACTTACCCTTATGTAATTTATATGTGTCATAATTCATTTATTATTTATATAAATGTAATTTAATTGTTGTCATGAAGGAAATTATTGTGACGTACATTTTCAGGAATAACGATCCTATCCAAAACTTTTATTTAATAATTTGTTGTATTACATTAGTAATTGAACAAAACCTTTTCACTTACCCTTATGTAATTAATATTTGTCATAATTCATTGATTATTTATATATAGATTTATTGTTTTCATTAACAAATTTTCTAAAACTTTAATTTGGCACTAATTGTTTTTATTAAATGTAATTAATTACATTAGTAATTGATATTATTTTTTTTTGGACTAAATGTAATTAATTATTTTTATTATTTATTCATTATTATTAAATGTAATTGATATCACAAACCTTTCGTTTACCCATAAGTAATTATTTTTTTCATAAATAATTCAATTTAATTTAGGCGGTAATAAATGTATTGCGGATATTACTTTTCGGATATTGTTTTTGGTTAGAGAATTATGCAAAGGCAGTAATCAAGTATGAAATTGGATTTTTACAAAAAGTTACTGTATGAAATTATGAAAAAAACAGTACATATATGTAAGCAACAAACAAAATGCAATAAGAGTAAATCAGAGCCGAATGGAAAAATTGTAAAAGCACAAACAGTTGCAACATCCTCGTAATCATATTTTGTAGCGAAGCTTCAATATAAATAAAAGCACACTCTTATGCACCCAACATCCGTGATATTTAAAGTTAACTTGGAATATATTTATATAAATAATCAACTTAATTATATTCTGAATATATATGCAAGAAATTGAAAAACAAAAACAGCTGTAACCTCTCCGTAATTATATTTTGTAAATTTCTTCAAGTTTGAATATATATAAAATCACGCGCTCATGAACACCAAATCCATTATATTTAAAGTTAACCTGAAATGTATATATAATTGGGGAGAATATTTTTAAAATAGAACGGGGAATTTTTGAATAAGACAAATTTATATAAAAAATTAACTGAAACAAAACTATTATACCTGAAAGCGAGGGATTCGAGACGTTATCAGTGGTTTCACGTAAGGTCACCAAACAACAACAAAGGCACCTAAAAAAATTAGCACTAAAAAATTAGAACGCACAAAGAGCAAGTATACAATTGGGGAGAACATTTTTAAAATAGATGGGGAAATGTTTTAATAAGACAAAATATTTATATAAATAATCAACCAGAACAAAATTATTATACCTGAGAAATGAAAAATTGTAGAGTTGATTATTGGCCTCGCATGAATTTACTAAACCAAAACAAATGCGAAAAGATGAAATCAGCACTAAAATTAGAATCAAGGAACAACAATTGTACAACTGAAGAGAATATTTTAAAAATAGAACGGGAACTTATCTATTTAGAATCATGAAAAAACAACACATATATAAGCAACCGAACAAAATGCAATAAGAATGAATCAGAGCCGAACGCAAGAAATTGAAAAACCAAAACAGCTGTAACCTCTTCTTAATTATATTCTGCAAATTTCTTCAAGTCTGAATATATATAAAACCACACGCCCATGAACAACAAATCCATTATATTTAAAGTTAACGTGAAATGTATTTATAATTGGGGAGAATATTTTGAAAATAGAACGGGAAATTATTGAATAAGACAAATCTATATAAAAAATGAACTGAAACAAAACTGCTATACCTGAAAAGCGAGGGATTCAAAACGTGATGGGGAAATGTTTTAAAATAGAGTTTTAAAATAGATCGGGAAATGTTTTAAAATAGAGTTTTAAAATTTGGACTAAATTCACAAAATGAAGGAATTTATAGATGATGATAATAATAATAATAATAATAATAATAATAATAATAATAATAATAATAATAATAATAATAATAATTAAAAAAAAAAGTTGCTTAAGCATTTAATGCCCGCCACGTGGCAAAAAATTAAATGCCTCAAGAAACCTTTTAACTTTATTTATAGATATTATCATGTGAAATCTTGTTTAAATTGTCAAATTGAGTGCGTTATAAATATCAAATTTTTATAATTTTTAGAAATACGTAACTGGAATCAAATGAAACGGAAGGAGTAATATAGAGTATTCAATAGGTTGTAAGTAGTTTACACCTAGTTCGATGTATCTACTAGTTTGCTATCGATGTTTATAATTATATTGATGATTGTTAATAAGATAATCAACAATGTTCAATATAAATATCGATAACAAACTATTCGATATATCGAACTAGGTGTAAAGTGTTTGATAGGAGGTTGTTTTTTGAGCTTTAAATGCCGATTATTATCAATACTGAGAAAATTTTCAGTTTCCATGAATCCGTAAATTTGATGTCGTTATCGAAGTATGATATACTTACTTGACCTAGTAGCTACGTAGCTTAATACTTTGTCTGACAACCGGTGACTGATGAACTGATGATGATGATGATGATGATGATGATGATGATGATAGATGCAAAGAGGCTGATTGGCCGGAAATTCAATGATGAAGACTTACAGAAAGACATAAAGTTGTGGCCTTTTAAGGTTAATCCTTCTTCTGACGAAGACAAGAAGCCAATGATTGTGGTTGATTACAAGGGAGAAGAAAAGGAATTTGCGGCTGAAGAAATATCGGCTATGATACTCGCCAAGATGAGAGAGGTTGCAGAGGATTATCTCGGCACTGCTGTCAAAGACGCAGTCGTTACTGTTCCTGCGTATTTCAATAATCTGCAGCGTCAAGCTACTAAAGATGCGGGGATGATCGCTGGACTTAACGTTCTGCGCATCATCAACGAGCCTACCGCTGCTGCTATAGCTTACGGGTATGGCAAGAATAATGCCACTGTTGCTAAAAATGTATTGGTTTTTGATCTTGGTGGCGGAACTTTTGATGTGTCTTTAGTTACTATCTTAAACGACTTCTTTGAAGTGAAGTCTGTCAATGGAAACACACACCTTGGTGGCGAGGATTTTGACGGCCGAATGGTTAGTCACTTTGTGGCCGAGTTCCAGAGAAAACACGGGAAGGACCTCAGTTCAGATGCGAGGGCTATTGGGAGATTACGAGCTGCTTGTGAGAGGGCTAAGAGAGCCTTATCGTCTTCAACCTCGTCCTTTATCAGTATCGATTGCCTCTGTGAAGGTATTGATTTTTCTTCGACCATAACCCGAGCCAAATTTGAGAAACTAAACCATGATTTGTTCGAGGAGTGTATCCACCCTGTCGATAAGTGTTTGGCCGATGCTAAAATGGAAAAAACCGACATTCATGATATTGTTTTAGTGGGTGGGTCCACCAGGATCCCGAAAGTTGAACAATTGTTGCAGAATTTCTTCAACGGTAAAAAGCTCTGCAAACAAGTTAACCCTGATGAAGCCGTTGCTAGCGGAGCTGCCACTTATGCTGCTATACTCAGCGGAGTTGACAGCAAAGATTTCTCCCTGGCCGATGTTACTCCTTTGTCGTTAGGAATCGTGGACCACTGTAGAGATATGGTTGTCGTGATTCCTAGAAACACTCCTATACCTTGTAAACGAATACGCGGATGCCAGACTTCCCATGACTTCCAGACTGGACTCAGATTTGCTGTGTTTGAGGGTGAGAGACCAATAGCTGCGGACAATAATCTTCTGAGTACTTACAATCTCAGAGGAATTCGAGCAGAGCCCAAAGGTGTGACTAAAGTCGACGTTTGCTTCGACATTGATGCCGACGGTATTCTGAAGTGCTCGTCCAAGGAGAGATACACTGAGAATCAGAGTGAAATAACAATAACAGATCACAGTGGGAGGCTGCCAAAGAAGGAAGTGGAGAGAATGCTAAGGAATGCTGAGATGTACAAGGTCGAAGATAAGCAGTATCAAGACAAGGTGAAAGCGATGAATGAATTGGATAGTTATATTGAATATTTAGCAACAATGTTGAAACGTCGTGGGAAATTGGTTGGTCGGAAAGACGAGAGGAAGTTGGGTGATGCGATTGAGAAGAGTAGACGATGGCGGGACTGGAATTTCATGCTCGCTCAGGGAGTTAAGTTTGAAGATAAGTTGAAGGAAGTGGAGAGTATTTGCGAGCCAATCATTGCGAAGATGGTTCAAGCAGAGAAAGACGGTATCACTGTTCAGAAAATTGAGATAATTGACATACTAGATTAGTCGTGTTTGTTATTTGTATTAGCTAAGTTATCATTGATGAATGATGTTGGATAGTTGGATACCATGATCACTTGTGCAAGACCTTTAATATCTATATCAGCTCTATTTTTGACGTAAAATCCGTAATAACAAGTACATGTTCGACTTGTGAGTCGTTGTGACTCATCTCTCATCAGCCATAGGGTCGGGTCTAAGGGTGATGATGAGACGAGACAGCTCGCGAACAATATTCAATGAATCATAGTAGTAACAATATGATTCACTTCATATTCCTTAATATGCTTTCTAATCACGGAACCTACTCGATAGATATTCAACATAAGTACATGACATAATGTATGTATTCTTGATATACTACCGTATCTAATAGTACTCCGTATTATCTAGGTAGATCTTTAGGGTACAGAGGTACGAGCCTATAGGACATAATGAGTCTTAAAGACAAAACTAGAACGGAAGAAATTTAGATGATCTTCAACTTCTTGATCGAGCTAGACCTATGACTTGATAATAGCTTTCTTATCCATCCCCTTCACTAGAATGTAAGCCGATCAAGTTTGTGTTTAAATGTTTTTGTGATTAAGTTTGAGCAAAGTAGGCTAACGGTCCAACAATCGCTGCATTGATATATGTAGCAGGTTCCGAGTGGCTGTAGTCTGTCCGATCATCACTATAGGCATCATTGCTGTTTGGTCCTCCGACAATGGCCCCAATTAGAATATTAGGATTCGGATTGGAGGTAGTGTAGTACTGGAAGCCATCGCTGCACCCTATAGTTTGCGGATGGCTAGCTAAGGATGGCAAGGAAGATGCTCTGTGATGAATTTTTCTTGGATAGTTTTCGCCATACCCTACCATGTACGACATTTTCATTGGATTGTCTCCGAGTATGTAGTCTACCTGAAAATTATCATGTAAATATACATCAGATCACTTCAGTTAAGTCCATTTCAGCTGGAAAACCAAACTAGAGGCCAGGGCCCAGGGGGAATGATTGGCTGAAGATGGATTAAGGGAAAAAAGTCTAATGAACCTGTCGTTTGGCAAGGCGTCGTAAGGTGGTGGGGGTGACTACAACAGAGCCACAGGAAAAAGTGTGCTTTGCCGACTTCATTAACTTGGCATAAGTTGTAAGCAGGAAGGTGATCGATGTCACGTACTGCAGGTTGCTCCCACTGAGCTTATATATCAGACCACCTGACATGTAGGTTTTACTCAGTGATTTGTGGAAATAAGACCAATTGTGTGATTATGTATATGCATTCTCATAGAAGTTATATATACCTGGTGTGTATTGGGTTGATGTCGAAGGTGTATTAGGCAGTATTCGGCACATGAAGTCTTCTGCTGATTTCTGGTACTGCTCGAAATTCTGGTTATTGTTCAGCAATGCACCCTGCAAAAAAAAAGTCTTTATTTTCAGTTCACTGATTCTGCTTTTAGGGTCACTACCCTGTTGACAGACAGGTTTAGAGGGACTGCCGAATGAATTTGACAGGTCCGGTTCCTGGTTTTTCGAACTGACTGGTTAGCAGGTTAGGTACTAACCCTGGAGAGGAGAACGCGTGCACCAGCCAACTTGTTATCCCAACTGAAGATATCAGTCCCATCATTAGCACCCAGAGAATTCAAGAAATTGAGGTAATACACCTGTTTTGTGGCCCTATACAGCCAGGCAGCACCCCACAGCAAGTCATCCGTATAACCCGAGTACGAGCAGTAAAAAGGGCAGACAGCTGAGTTAAGAGAATCACTGTAAGAGCCTCTATACTGTATAGCAAACTGCATCACTTTCTTAGCAGTATTCAAAAGTATACTCGCATACTCTTGGTCAGTGCTCCTGAACACTAAAGCACCTGCTGCCAGAGCGGCCGCAGTCTCCGCTGCAACATCAGAACCAGGGTTGCTGGGGGAGACTGAGTAGACAGTTCGAGGTGTGTCCATATCCTCAGGTCTTTCCCAGCATTGGTGGTCTCGGTTTGGGTCACCGACACCCACATAGAGCTTGCCAGGGGTGGCAGTTGCGCATTTGTATAGGTAGCTGGTCACCCACCGGATGGCTGCTCGGGTCGTGTTCAGTTCTGGGCCCATGGTTCCTCCAAACTCGAGCACTCCCCATGATAACATGGTTGCGGTGTAGGCCATCGGAAAATTGAATTTTACGTTGTCTCCTGCGTCGTAATAGCCCCCTATCAAACTCACCTGCCAATTTTTTGAAGAAAGAAAATTGAGGACAAGTAGTTTTTCTATTGTTCTGTTTTGGCCATACTTTTGCAGTGTACAGACTACAGTCTACAGAGCATTGGTTTCTCTGGTTAGTTAGATAACAGTATGGTATCAAATCTTCTAATACAAGAATAATTTTAACATATGGGCAATTGAGAGTGGTAAGTAAGTGACATACACCAGCAAGAGAGCCGTCACGAAGGCCGGAGTTGCCTCGCCACCTGATCTGCTGATCCTTGGCAAGTTTCCCTGATCTTTGGCCTTGGAAAAACAAGATGGACTTAGCCAAGGCATCCTTATAGTTTTGAGCACCATCGACTCCTCTATTTCCGAAGAACAAACAAGAAACTAAAAACAACACCTTGAACAGGTTTGAACCTCTATACGAACCCATACTCGTCGCTATGCTATACTATACTATTTTCAATCCTATATTTAGTACGAGTAATATACTAATAACTTACTGTAATTAGTACGGTAATTATGTATATGGTCAATGCTAATCTACTTATTAAGTGTGGTCTAGTAACCTTGAGTTATCCATGTATATATACTTGCTGCAGGGGTACATGCATATCTAACGTGTTTCTTAGTGCAAAAAAAGGGAGATTTCGATAAGTGAGATAGATGATTATGCGTTAATTAAGGCTTTGCATGCAATTAAGTTCCTTTTAGTTAATTGGATATGCAGGAAGCAATCTTGTATTTTTGTAATTTTGTTAGCTTAACGGTGAGTAATAATTTTGTACACGGTCCTTAGCTTGTTTTGGGTCCAAAATGAAGTAACGTAGCTTGTTTCCCGTGTTTGGAGTTGACTTAATTGTGATGACTATTGGATGTATATAGGTAGTTCTTGTTGGATGAGCTAAAAAGTGTTGGAAATATAGTCTATGGTTAATATCGAAGATTAAAGTACGATCAAATTAATGCGAGTATAAAGTGAAATTATTGTATCGAGTTATAGGGATATAGTAAGAGGTAAATAAATACAAATAAGTTCACGTAAAATAATACTCCGTATTAGTGAGATAATTTATCTGGATGAAGAACGCTTGTGACGTGATAAGTCACTGTCCTCAAGTCGAATTTGTCCCTTACTCTACACACGGTTTTCCATGACAATCGACCCCCAAGATTACCCAACCTTTGCAGTTTCGGTGTAGACGGAACTGCAAATTGAACCTTGCCCAGAACGTTGCCAAGTAGCACCTTTTATGTGAGTAAAGAATGGGTTTTAATTTGGCATAAAGGTATATCAGAGTTTTTTTTCGGGTCGTCTTTGTGAATGAAGAAAGGTCGTTTATATAGGAGCATCGATGGAGAATACAAAGTTCGTTCATCGAACCATAAGGTTGATACGCGGGTAATCAACGTAGAAATAACAAGATTTAACCTTAGAAGATTACACCAATCAAACTTGGAAATTGTGTCGATTTAATCTCTTTTGAAGCACACAATTATCCAGCAAAAAGAATTTTGTTGCACAGCTCAATAATTATATAAAAAAGTTTAAACTTATTAGAGTCGTCTTAATCTAGTAGATAATACTCCGTACTTTATATCACGTAAAAGATACTCCCTCCGTCCCAATGAATTGTTTGCCTATTCCATATTGGAGCATCTCAATGAATGGTTTGCCTTCCTATTTTAGGAATGTTTTTTATATGCAATTTGATCATTCTCATGAGTTTTGCTTTACATGTCACTCACTCATTGGTTCCATTAACCTTGGTGCCAAAAGAAAAGGCAAACAATTCATTGGAACGAAGGGAGTAGATCTTGGTATTTAGGGACTACTCATCGTCATCGGCGATTTACTTAACGTCGTCGGCAAATATGATAGTAAATGACCGAATCGTCCTCTGTTTAATTACTAACTAAACAAAATCTAAATTAACCTAACTAAATTATATTTAACCTAACTACTATTATATTATCACGATTTACTAACTAAATTAACCTAATTACTATTATTTAACCTACCACTATTTAACCTAAAGAAATTACAAAGTTCGAAAGTAGCACTATTATATTTAAATTTAACCGAATCATCATCAGAATAACATTGAAACGCTTATATTTTGATTTTTCCAATAACGTTGACAATTGTCCGGAATGTCGAACTCGGTTAAGAATTTCCCTTTTGATTTGAATTTGCCGTATACCGAAAACAATTTGGAAGACAACGTCGTTGACGAGGTTAATTTTAATTTCCCTTGTTATGTAAGCGGTGTAATTTCATTGGTTATCGCGGCAGTAACTTAATTTTTATTTTGTTTAGTTCAGGAAGGAAAAGGGAGTAAATGGTAAAATAGGTAAATTATGTAAAATTGTCGACGATTTTAAGTAAATCGCCGACGACAAGAAGCGAAAGTTAGTTAAAACTTATTCTGATCGTCGTCTTATATATGTTATCCAGTTAACAAATCGAGTCTTTGTTTACAAAGTTAGTTAAAACTTGCCCTAATTTTTATTACATTTGTTGTTTGGATTCTTACTCTTCTTATGATTATAAAGTGGTGTCTTGAGTATTGCTTAAGAAAATGGGGATGTAAAGTGTTATAGGGTACCTAATATGGTGGGGGTTATGGTTAGTTAACTAACCCAAAGGAGAAGGGAAGGCATGTATATACTCCTATATCCAAACAAAAATCGTTCTTAATGGACGCAAAATACTCTCTCCGTTTTTAAATAATTGTCGTTTTAATGAAATTTACATCAATTAAGAAAATTTATCAAAAGAATAAATCTTATGATTACTATAACTACACATTTTCCAGAACTTAAAAAGGAACGAAAAAAAATATATTCACATAAATTACTCTACATTACCACTCATATTTTAAAGAGAATTAATACTCTCCGAGTTTCTAACATTACCCAATTTACTTGAGTTTTTAACCTTACTCCATTTACTTTTAAGATGAAAAATAAGGAAGAAAAATGAGTGGTTAAACAAGGAAGGAGGAAGAGAGAGAAATGAGTAGTTGAATGTGAACCACACATTTATAGTCTAAAGTGAAAATTGGGTAAAAGATTAAATTCAGTCCAAAAAGGAAAATTGGACAATGTCAATAATGACAACCTTGAAACTATCATAATGTCAATTAAAAATCAGATTTGCAAAAAGGTTTCAACAATAAATAATTCAATACGGAGGGAGATACTTCCATAACATACATTTTATGTTAAATTAACTCCATGTATAATCCATATCATATACTCCCTTCGATTTTTATTTATCTTTCTTGTTTTCTTATTTGGCTGAAACACTCTTTCTTTCCTTTTTTTTAGGTCATCAACATGTGGTCTAGAATTATCCTTACATTTCTCTCTCATCCTTAGGAGAAAATAATTAAAATAGGAGGGAGTAAATTATAGTAAATTAGAAAATTGTTAGCAACCTTGGATAAAAAGAGTAAGAATGAATCTTGTCATCCGAATCTTGAGCCGCAATTACAAGTCATCTTTGTGTAGCGAGATTCTATAAGATTTGAACCATGAATGCTGTGCTTCTTTTCATGCAATAATACTTCTAGAATTTCCAGAAATCAACAACCACTAGAAGCTAGGCTTAAAGCCCATTGCTAATTTCCTACGTTTTGGTTTCGTCAAATGTTAGTTCCACAAATTACTCTCTTTATTACTCCGTAGTCAAGAAGACGAGGGCTTTAATTTCTTTCAATAATCCCCCATTGCTACTCTCTAGTCAAAATGAAATTAACAAAAATAACATTATAACAAGCTACTCGGTATAAACTTATAGAAAATGAATTATAAACACAACGGTGAGCTCGATCGTATCATTGATTGGCGTCTCTAATTATGACAAGCATCCTATATAAATTGTTCTAACCGAGATCTAATAATCTGAGTACGGAGTATAATTTTGGCATTTAGGACTATTCCTTTTCCGAAAAGATAGAAAATAATACGGATCGAGTATTTCATTCCCTGTGTTACGCACGAAATCCAATGTGTGCAATTTTTATTGAATAGGTAAATTCGTATTAGATGTGCATAATTAATTACAACAAGATAAAACTGTATAAAACCAACCATATGAAATAGAAAAATCAAGGAAGGCATATAAAATTATTCATCAATCTTGAGTAGGGGTTTACATGAGAGTGGACCGTCAATCATGCTTCCGCTTGTTAAATTTGAGAACTTGACTCTAACACCTTTACAAGTGATAGCCACATCATGTGTGTCCATTCCGCGTCTTACCCCGGTGTCAAAGGTCAAATATCAACCCTGGATGGTTATTTTAAACTGCAATGACTGATTGGTAGCCAGATCTTGAGCAATTGACTCCATAGTTGCATCTTTGAGATTGGAACTCGTAATACCCATAATGTTGACGTGGAAGCTCTCTTGGCCTTGGGATGGTGCGTACAAAGGATCAATCTTTGTCAACAAGAGGAGCTCATTGCCGTACTCAACCGACACTAGGGCAGGGTCAATTAATGGTGATCGGTTAGTATGATTCATCAGACCGAGCATTAGGTTTAGATCGGCGGACATATATTTGTGAATGCTATTGGAACTTGGAGGAATAAAGATTGTCATCGAGATAACCTTAAACCTAAAGAGAGGGCCAATTATATTGGATGGCCAAATTGGCCTAAAATCCAGCAAATGCTCCCACTGCCGGCCACCATTATAAGCGTTGTATATAATAAAGATAGACACTCTCTTTTCCAGTTGATTGCTGGAGTTCCGTTGCTCACCAATGGTGTGGTTGCATCATCATTAGACGACTTGTGATTTCCTCGATAGAACCAATTCAAGTTGAGCGGATATCTCATAACAGCTGCGGCTTCTTGGTGGCCTTTACTTGGCTTTAGTTTGTGATTTTACTGTATGTGTGATATGTGTATTATGTAGCCCTGCAAAATAAGAAACCTAAAGATACTCAAATTGCTCCTTTAGCTCAGGTACAAACTGGACGAGACGGGATGATGTGGCGCGTATTCTTGGTGTTCAGGCAGTGGGCAACCCGGGTTTATACTTAGGGTTTACCAACTGTGGTGGGTCACTCGAGACAAGCATTTACAAACCTGATCCGAGATAAATTGAGTATGTAAGAAATTGCAAGGGTGGAGGGGTATGCTACTCTCTAAAGCAGGTCGAGAGATATTGATAAAGGTGATTGCCCAATCAATCTCGAATTACGCTGAGTGTTTTCCTACTCCCGACAATTTTTTGTGATGAATTACGTTCAATGGTCTCGAGGTTTTGGTGGGGATCGGAAAATGGGAGGAGGAAACTTTCATGGGTTGCATGGAGGAATTTATGAAACCCAAAGCCTTGGGCGGTCTCGGATTCAAGGACTACCATAATTTCAACTTGGCTCTGCTTGGGAAACAGGCGTGGAAACTTATGACCGATCCGGAGTGCCTAGTGACTCGGTTACTGAAGGCAAAATATTACCCTTCCATGGCGTTTGAAAGGGCGGAACTGGGCAGAAACTCGAGTTTCACATTGAGGAGTGTGTGGGAAGCTAGAGGGGTGATCTCGATGGGAACCCGACGTCGTCTTGGAGACGGTCAGGATACTTGGGTATGGCGCGACCCATGGCTAAAAGAAGGCACGAATACACGAGTCACTTCACCAAGACTTGATAGCTCGGAGAATTTGAGGGTCAAGGATTTGATGGCACCGAGATATGGGTGGAACGAGGCACTCGTTTCCGAGTTGTTCTTGCCGTTTAAAAGAGATATTGTTCTTAATATGAAAACGAGCAGGAGAGATGTTCGGGATGAGTGGTACTGGGATCTTGAAAAGAATGACATTTATTCTGTGAGGTCAGCCTATAAATAGCTCATGAGGGGGTGGTTTGAGGAGGTGGATTCGTCCTCCTACGAAAGGGATAAATGGCTATATATGGAATCGAGTATGGAAAGCTAAGACTTTACATCGAGTAAAGATGTTCTTCTGGCAACTTTGTAATAAAGTTATCCCAACGAAAGGAAGGCTTGCGTCCCGTATTGCAGGCCTCGACGTGTTGTGTCCAATTTGTGAATGTGAGGAGGAATCATGCCTTCATCTGGCGAAGAATTATGGATGGCTAAGAGAAGTTTGGGATAGCATGGATATGGATAGATTAAAGGAGAGGAGCCATGTTTCTGTTCGATACTGGGTGGAGGAGCTATGGAGGAATATGGGAGAAGCAGAGCTGGCACAGTTCATGATGGTGTGTTGGGCGGTATGGGAGTGTCGTAACAAGCTGGTTTTCGAGAAACAGCAAGTCCGACACGAGACTGTGGTGCGGCGGGTGGAAGTGTTGGGTAAGGAGTTCTCTGATAGTGAGCTCGAGCCGGCTTGCGCTAGTAACGTCGGGAATACAAGCAGGAGCGTTGTTCATTCCAGGTGGATTAGACCTGACACGGGGTGGGTAAAGGTGAACTGTGATGAAGGAGTAAAAGAGGGGTGGGGCACGGGTTTGGGAGCTGCTTGTCGAGACGAAGAGGGTCGGTTGCTGTGGGCTATCTCATCGAGATCTAACGTCATGGGCGATGTGGGGGAGGCTGAGGCGGGTGCTATATTGGAAGCTATTCTAAAGGCGCGACACAGGGGGCATACATCTCTAGCCATCGAAAGCGATTGTCAAGTCGTTCTCGATATTCTCAAGAGCAAACGGGAGGGAAGAAGTGAGCTTTATATCATTTGTGCTGAGATTCTTTCGGTCATGGAGTATTTCGACGAGGTTATATGGAGTTTTGCCAATCGGTCTTGTAATAAGCTCGCCCATACTATAGACCTATAGTGCATTTTGTTTCCGATTCGGTTCCGAATAGGTACACATGGGACTGTGATTTTCCAGAGGAGTTTGTAAGAGTGGCTATGTGTGGACATGACATAGGTCCACCCCGACGCGGCCACGCGCGGGTTTGGGGAGGCGAATGAATGTCAAGTGAGATGGATCTCGAATTGAAATTTAAATCGTAGTTGGAGTCGCCACCGAACTTTGTGGGAGTTCAGGCTCATTCGAACCCACTCTATATCTTAGTGGGTCGTGCACAATGTACAGTCCATTCCGATTTCTGAGTTTATGGGGTTCGTCCCTTTGCATTGCGATATTGATACCGACATTATCGGTAATCGTGTATTGAAGGACTCTCGTATGCCAACGGTTTCGGACATCCGGAAACCATTGTTCTGAGTAAGGGGTTGATGCACGTCAGATTGTCGCCTATCTAACACGATCAAACAAAATTTATAAACTCCAACTAACTACTACGTAGTAGCGGCAAGTCGGGATCGATCCTCAGGGACGGTCTATGGGAAGTCGGTCGAGTCAAAGTCTAAGCACGTTTGGACGTTCGGGGTCTATTTTTGGGTTTTTTTTTGGGTTAAGTCTACACTAGTCTACACTAAAAAGGTATAAACTACGAGAAGATAATCTAATAAGGAAAAGGTGTTAGGGGGAGTCGGGAATCGGAAATTGGGTTCTATGAGTCTCGGAATCGGATTTTAGTCACAACGTGGATAAAGGGAAAAATGCCACCTTTAGGTTTCTTCACCCAACCTACCTAAAAACCCGCTTTCGCGGCGAAAAAGGGTAAGTCTCAAGTCAAGCTAACTCCTACCCCGAGTTTCCCCATATTGATAGGAGTGAGTCAAGGTTGATCTAGCTGCAGTCTAAGTCAACAAAGACACAGAAACCTCAAATTTGATAAATCAACAAGCAAACAACCCACTAACATCCCTCAATTCAAATTGCCCAAGATCTTCCTCCCTTAACCTCTAACAAGAAATCTATTTACTATTCATATTGGAAACTAATAAATCAATAACTAAGGAAGAAAACAACTAAAACATGCATAATAATTAAATCTAAGGAAAACAATAACAAAACAACAAGAAAAATTACGATCTGATAAATAAACTAGGAAACGATCTAAGAGCAACAAAAACGAAATCTAGAGAAGTGAAATTAAATCTAGAACGAAATTAAATCTAATCTAGAAATTAGGGAGAGGAAGAGAAAATACCAACTATTGAAGAAGATCAACAATAAGGAAGAAAATTGCATAAATAAAAGATGAAGCTTGACGAAGATTACAAGGAATTTGTCACTAATTCCTTGATAACCCCCAAGAATCTTCAATAAAAGTTGCAAGAGGAAGAAAGATTAAAACTTGATTATATTAAAGATGGGGTCTTTAACACTAATTGAGAAAGAAATTACTAATTAGATCTATAATAAGTGGAGATTTTTGGATTGTCACCCTCCAAAAATCTCCCTACTAATTAATCTACTAAAGAACTAATAATAATCTACTAATAAAATAATCTACTAATATAATCTACTAATAATCTAATAACTTAGGTAGTGTTGTGGTGGAGTTGTTGTAAAAGTGGTGTCTCCTCCTCAAATGAGGAGTTACATATATATAGAGAGGAGAGAAAAGAGGGGTCTCAAAACCCTAATCTTCTAAGCCCAATAGTGACAGTCCAATACTTCAATACCTAACCCACCGGGCAAAACTTTGCCCCGCGGTTATCCCGACTTCACCCGTTCATTTTAATTTCCTTTGGCCGATCCAAATTAGATCTCACCCCACACATCAACACTTCACCCAACTATTTCAATTCAAACTCTCCGAGTCTTCATTCAAGAGACGGTTTCTAATCCTCGAACTCCGAATCTGGGTCGAGCCGGTTCGACACCGGAGTTGGTGTCGACGCCGGCGAAAGTCGCCGGAGCTGCCACTACTGCATTGTTGTTGTGCTGTTGAGGCTGTCGTCGTTGTGGTTGGAGTTCCGGTGAGGAGGACGGAGAATGGAGAGCGAAGGTGGGACGCCACTGGTCTGGTGCTGGTTGCTGGCGTTGTTTGGTGTGGAGCTGCCGCGCGACGCTGCTACTGTTGTTCTGGGCCGACGCCGGAAACGGAGGGGGACGCGGCTGGTCTGCGGTGCTGTGTGGTGGTGCGCGGTAGGGGTTTCAGGGGAAGGAGATGGCAGACGACGGAGATGGAGGTCAGTCGAGTGAAGGTGGTGGTCAGTGATGGAGGACGGAGTTGAAGGTGGTGGGTCGGTTATGGAGGAGGCTGCCGGCAATGGAGGGAGATGAAGGTAGATGGAGGTTTGAGTTTGGGTCAAGAGTCAAGGTCAAAGTCGGTTTGACCTTGACTAGGATATGGGTTGGATTGTATTATGGAGTTGGGTTTGTGTTGGTTTGGGTTTGGTTTGAGTTGGTTATGGGTTGAGTAGGTGGATTAGGAGGGTTATGGGAATGAAATGGGTGGATGGTTAAGTGTGAGGTGAATGTGTGATTATATGGTCAAGGGTCGGGTTTGACTCGATCTCTTGACTTGGCTCCTCTAGCTTCGACTCGACTCTTTATTCACAAACACGTACCTATAAGATAAAAACACACAAAAGCAGTACGAATTTCTACGAAAAAGACGATAAATACGAAAAAAACCAAATTCAAACTAGAAAATACGAAATATAGTCAAAAATGAGTTATATTGACGTTAAAGCACACAAAATTGAGTCAAATACGAGTGAAAATAGGGGGTAAAACGGTCCAAATTTGCGTGTTATCAGGGGTAAAGGTACGTGTTGGGAAGTTCACAAAGAACACCCAACCCCGCCCACACTTTAGCGGCCTTTACTTAGATATCGTTCGTTTTTCGTGTACGCGCGTTAGTTTGACGGTTAAATGATATGCAAACAGCGTTTTGACTAAACATGTGAATTATGTTTGATCTACGTCGTTTAATGCATCTTTAAACTAAGTCGAAGTTGTATTTAGCATGTGAGGTTCGTTTGAGTATAATAAAACAAACAACGAAAACAAAACTTCAAAATAGAAACAAACGAGTTAGTAACGATAATAATGAAATAGATAGGATGATATAAGATGATGTAATGCACGGTTTTGAAAATCACGTGATAGGCTTGACACGTGATGACCGAAGTCGTTAAAAGATTTATCGAGACTTGAAATATGTTGAGGGCTCACGGTTCTGACGTGACAGATGTCACCCGATCGAGTCATGGAGGGACTCGATCGAGTGCCTCTTGAAAGACCCTCCTGCCTCTATTTTGAGGTGCCACTCGATCGAGTGGTCCTCGAAAAAGCTTTCTGCCTCTGATTTGGGGTGTCACTCGACCGAGTGGCTATGACACTCGATCGAGTGTACCTTGTACGAACCAGAGTTCGTTTTGCAATTTTGCATGAATTTTGAAATTGCTTTTTTTTTTTTTAATTGTTGAAAATTGATAATTTTGCTAAATCACATGAAAATATAATATGATTTTCACTCGATTTAGTTTTCGATACTCGTATATTCGATACTTGATTATAGAATCAACATCCAATATTAGAGTGGATTTTGTAAAAGAGATGTTTGTAAATCGTTTTTTATTGTATTAAGACGAAATAATTCCCTCCGCTTCGTAATGTCGTAATTAGTCTTTTCGAACCATGTGACCATTATTTCGACTTCAACGGGATCAAGCTTAATATGGTTTATTGATTGATTCCTTTAGATCCGATATTCGACTATAGAGTTGATATCGCATCCTAGGGAAATAAGGCTTTTTGAAAATAGTACGCTAATATCGATATTAGAAACGAGAAAAACGTAAAATAAAAAAACGTGACAAAATAGACGAAGAGGGACAGACGAAAAAACGAGAATAAGGAAGAGAGAAAGCGGGATTTGTAACACCCTCAATCTACATGCTAATTTCGACCTCGATCACGGACTCATAGTAACGGCACTTGCGTAGGAGTAACAAGGATATAGGAGGAGTATGGTGTTGTATTTTGGCTTGCATTTTCTCGAGTTTCCTACGAGATTTCTAGAGGAAAATCGGGATGATATTTTTGTATAGTTTGCCTAAGGTTGCTAGAAATTCGGGTAGCGAATTGTGTGTTGTAGTTGTTGATGTTATGAATGTTGTTTTATGTTGTGTGCAAGGGGGTGTATTTATAAGAGAGGTTTTCGGCTTTGACCAGGAAAGGTACTTGGCTTTTGGATAGGAAAAGCTTGCTTGGATGAGAAGAAAACACCCGGTTTAGATGGAGTAGGATTCCGACTTTGGATAAAAAAGGAACCCGGTTCTAGCTGGAAAAGAGGTCACTCGATCGCGTGGTGTATGACACTCGATCGAGTGCCCGGTCTGACGCCAGTTTTGGTGTCTTTTACGAGCCTACTCAACCGAGTGGGCCGGTCCACTCGATCGAGTGGGTCTGGGCCGGTAAGAGTCTCTTTTTAGAGATCGAGTTTTATCTTTAAGGGAGAGTTCTAGTTGCTTAATTCTCCATGACAGATTTTCTTTGGTATCTGACTTCAAATCGGATTTCCAAAAGCTGCGTAACAGATTTTATGTCTCAGAAACGCCTTTGACCGGAGTTTGACCCGGTCGCTAAAAGACGGTTTTGCCCTTGGTGTCGGTTTTGACCCAAATCAGTCTTAATTGACTGGAAACGACCCACTGGGCCTGAATTTGAGGTCAATTTGGTGAGATTTTTACTCTGCTAAAAGCTCGCGCCAAATACTATTGATTTTGAGTCCAAAATCGAGCGTATTAAGTCATGTTTACGTCCGATCATCATTGGGTGTTTTTCGGAAACTGCTATAGATACCTAGTGGCCAAATGTGGGTGTCTACACTATGGTCGATTTAAGCGATTCTAGTTAAGACCCATATTGGGATTTCAAAAAAAAATTGCATCCTGGTATATAGTCTTCCTAGAAGAAATCAATATTATAAGGGGGCGTTTGGTTGGTGAAGGGAAAAGAGAATGAAATCAACAAAGGGTATGGAAAGGAAAGGAAAAGGTTACTCTTGATGTTGCTCGTTGTTTGTGATGGGAGGGATTTGTCGTGGATCCCCACCAACAAATAAAAACCAACTATTCCTAACACGTAGATAGGGCAAGTCGGGTCGAGTCCACGGGGACGGTAAAGAGGGTTTCGACCAAGTTTCCCCTAAAGACTTGACTAGGTCTCAAGGCTAGACTAAACTAAAACAAAAGTAAAGGGGAGGAGACTAAGAATAAGAATAAGCTAAGTAAAACAACTAAAGTTAACAATGACTAAGAGGAGGAAGAAAACAAACAAGGAAAGAATAGGGTTAGGTCGGGTTCATAAGTATAGTAGGATAGTTGGGAGATCGATGGTGCAAGGTTCACCTAGTTACTAAGGTTGGTCCGTGCTCTCGCGTCAAGGCCAATGTCCGCACTCTCGTGTCAAAGACAAAACCCGAATACTTATGCAAGATGTTACCCAATACACAAGGATTCAACCACAAATCAACCACACAATAAGAAGATGAAGACAAGCAAGAGAAGTATTTGCAACTACTACTCTAATAAGCAATTCAACAAACACATGGTGTGCATAACTTGTGACTAGCAACAAAGAATCCAACTTTACCCATAATCAAACCCTAACCATCCATAATCAACACTTAATCCCCCTACTAACCCCACAAAAAGTCTACTCACACATGTCTAAACAAACATTAACATAAACAAGAGAAATCAACACAAACAACAAAACATTCATAATGAAACTAGTAAAAACAATGAACTATGAACAAAACAATGAACAAAGATTAAAACTTGAATGATAAAACAAAGATTAAAGGAACGGAGAAGAGAAATTATACCACACTAGTAAGGAGGAAAGATTGAAACTTGTAATAATAAGAAAACCCAAATACATCAACCAAGGTTGTCAATCTTGGTTGGATTCTTCAAGAATTCCCCTAATACAAAGATTAAACTAAGATTAACGATTAATTAAAGACTAATCTACACTAATCTAGGCTAATCTAGGCTAAAGTAGTCTAGGGTTTTTTTGGGTAATCAAGAACATAACATAAGATTACAAGAGGAGGGGTATATATAGGGTTACAATGAATAAGGAGAAGAAAAGATTGACGTGGGCCTGAACTGGGCTCATCCCGACCGGGACGGGTTGGTCCCGACCGGGATGGACTTCGTCCCGACCGGGATGGCCCGTCAGAGACGCTGCTTTGTTCGCTCTTCATCCCGACCGGGATGGCTACTCATCCCGATCGGGATGAGTCTTGTAGGCCTCCAATATGATCTCATAGGTCCATGTTTGCTCTTCATAGACTTCTCATCGATTCTCGGTGCTCGGGATCGAGTCTAAGGGGCTCGGGAATGGGTCCCAAGGTCTCGGGATCGAGTCTAAGGCACCGAGTGATCGTCGTTTCTCTACGATGGCTCCAAATGTGTCGGAAACGAGTCGGAATCGTTCCATATCTCCAATAATGGTCCTAGGAACCTAACACAAGCTAGAAGTAGCGTAAGTAGCCTCGAAAACCGCTCCAAAGAGCGATTCCACAAGAGAAACCGGGACCAAACACAACAAATAAGCACTACAAAACACACTTATCAGTTTGTTTACAAAAGGTAAGAGAATCAGAAACAACTACAGGTCGGATATGAATACGAGTTGAGTCAAAATTGGGTATAGTTATATGGGTCATGATTCGGGTTTATGGTTAGAAATAATTTCCGACGCCTTTCTTTTTACCAATTAAAAAGTTGAATTTTTTTTACTATTGAGTATGTTGCTACGGAGTATTATATTAATGGGTTATTTCATGGGAATAATATCAACTATGTGTGTGCTTCTTAAATTAATACAAACTATATGTATTCTCATTTTAATACGAACTACGCCTTCATTAATCTCGCTTTGTTATGGGTGATCGGCTACCTGTACGTTGAACCTTCTTTTTTCAACTCTTCCTCTCACTTTTCTTCTTCTAATTTACATTTCATGTTCATTTTCGGCTATTGATAAAAAAAATTAAATTTTCCAAAAATTCATCTTCCATTTAATACAGAATATATGGATTTGATATGATTACAGGAAAATTGAGGAGAAAAGAGGGGTGTCCGTGTCAGATTATGGTATTACTTAGGTAAAAGCATCACCTGGTCCAGGGACTCGGATGGAACCCTCGAAAGAAACCAACGGAACAGTCTCAGTGTCAGCTGCAAAGAAAAGTGCCTCGTCTTGGGATGAGGATTGGCATGGTCAGAAGAAGTTAGACACATCCATCCCATCTTATGCAGGCAATGCGTTTTCTATGAAGCCTGTCAACGAGACCCGGTTAAGAAATGGAATACCAGTTCAGTCTCATTCATCATTGAAACTCGTTATCTCTGATTCACAGTTAATGAATTCATGTTCTTCAATTGACCCTGAGTGGCCACCTCGGACCTCTTCAGGTACCATCCCCCAAATTGATAACGAAAGACATAACCATAGCATGTCTACAACAAGTTTCAATGATATTGATCCTTTCGCTGATTGGCTACCTAGACCAAGTGCCACGGGAATGTCCTCATCCTCTAACACAATGTATCCAATTCAGGATAAACTTTCTCAAACAATTCAAGTTTACCAATCAGCAATGTCCTGAATTTATATCAGGGAAGCTCCGAATTCAACAATCTTTCTTTTGACAGTAGACAAAACAAAAGCAACTTCGGGGATGACAGTAGTCAATAGCACTATTATGATCTAGTAAGAGTGGAATTGATATTTGGTTCAATTCTAGTAGGAGGGAGTAATTGATTTGTGTCAAATTTGGACCGTTTTTTCTCCCATTTAGACCCATTTTTCATCCATTTTGCCAGATTAGAGTGCGTTTATCGCCTTATTCTTAGTCTTCTCGCATTAGCGTCTCTCTTTTGCATTTCACGTGTTTTTGGTAGTTTTTCTATCTATTTTGATAGGATTCTTAACCAAAGGCGTGTCCGAGCTTCTACGAGCACGAGAGAGGGGAATACCGTCCGAAAAGCAACGCACAAAACAAAAAGTACAGGCAATCCAATCAAACGGCAAAGAAAGAGACCAGAAAATAGCAGGTCAGGAACCATCGAGTGAAGTTTCACCCGATGAGATACCACCGGGCGAAGTTTCGCCCGACGACATTTCTACCTCCCCGAAGATCTTCAGGAAACTTTCACCACCGGGAAAAATGATCGGGCTAAACTTTACCCGATGGGTGAAAGTTTCGCCCGATGGTAAAGGAGCGCCAAAATGCATAATCCGGAGAGAAATTTCATCGGGCGAAATCACCGGATGAAGTTTCACCCGGCGGTATTAGCTCGTGAATGGCAATGTTCGCGGGGTGAAGTTTACCATATGAAGACTCATAGGACAAAAGTCTCACTAATGAAGCAAGATTTGATTTGGGCTTTAGTTTAAGTGATTCATTAAGGACTATGTGTGTGTGTGTGTATGTATGTATGTATATGTGTGTGTGTGTGTGTATAGTTAACCCTAGGTTTCCGTTTCATCATCTACCTTTTCATGCTTAGTTTAGTTATCATCTTCATAGTTTCAGGAAGCTCAATTAATTAGATTATCATCCTTTGTAGTTTCCATAGAAAAATTAAACTCTAGAATTAGATTAAGATTACTCTTTTGATTTATGTTAATCCTTCATTTTGACAATCAAGTTAATTTCTTTATTGAAGATTTGGTTTGTATTGAAGATCAAATGTGCTTTCCTCTCATTTGTGATTAGATTAATTTTCTTCCAATTGATTAGCATGGATTGCCTTTTCTTAGCTCTCTTGTCTTTTACTTTTGTTAGCTTAATTATGATTAGTGAGTAGACTTTTGTTAAGGCGCTAGGGGAGGATGGAATCGGGTATCATGGATTAAGGACCCTTGGGACTATTGCACTTGGGTTGATTTGTTTAATTTGGAACTGTTGTGTATTTGTCGGCCTTACTTGATCACTTCGGTTGGCTTATACTCACTCGAATCAATATGGGGAAACTCGGGATTTGGGTAGTTCCAATTAGAGACTTAACTATTTCGTCATGAAAATGGGTTCTAGTTAGGTTGAGTGGAGGAACCGAAAGAGGACTCACTCCTTATTCAATCGTGCATTGTTCTTTGTTTCCTTGTGTATGTATCCCGTTCTTGATTCCCCAACTCCCTTAACTCCTTTTCCTTATTGGTTAATTCTTGTAATTTTATTTGCATTCTAGTTAGACTCGATCTTAAAACCCCTCATTAGACCCCAAGCACATCGTTATCACTCGATTATCATCACCCTCCCTGTGGACCGACCTCGACTTACCACGACTACATTCATTGTTTTTGTGTTAACTGCGAGTCTGATAAATATTGTTTGATCCCCTGTCTATCATTAACGATCGATACTGATTGGGTGAAGGTCAGTAAGATTATCTTTATGTAAGAGGTCTCCTATTAACGGTAACGAGTGACCGTTTTCTTTAGATTTTTGTGAAAACTAATTAGATTTCAAGTACAATAGAATTTTATTACAAGTAGAATTTTGTGATAAAATTAAAAAAAAAAACATAAATGTGGATAGAAATCTCAAGTAGCATTTTATTACGAGTAGTAATGATTGAACAGATCTATGTGTATTCAATGACAATGTCTTGAATAAGAAGAGGAGAGGAAGGCAAGAGGGGAATGACGAGTTTTAGGCTAATACAACTGTAAATTACATTTGAACTCAGAGGCATCTGCTATGTACGAATTTGAGTAACCACGCACCAACATAACAAGAAAATCACGTCAAAGCCACTGGAAGGAGGACCTCGGTCCATGCGGGGTCTTGATAGAAGATCCAAGCCATTGTGACTACGGTTGCCATTGCACTGGTGAATGAAATATATCGATCAATTACATCCCTGATGGTAGCTTGTGCTTCTTGGCTCCTCACTTGCGTTTCATTTAAGTGCAATTGTTGATCAATTAGTAGTTGTTCCAGGGATTCTACTTGTTTGATAAGTTGCAAGATACTGCCCACTTCTTGGCTGTCTCCATTATCCTTCATAGATTCACAAACCAGATATTATAAACCAAATCATTATCACAATACAATACGTTAACAATCAAGAAAAATAAAACAACATTACAATCGAACAAAATACAGTAAACCTAAGTAATTTCGTAAAAACCAAAAACAATCGAACAAAATGACGTCCAATAACTGAATTAAAACATCATTACATGCAGTATTCTTCGAAAGAACATCATTATAGTACAACACTAATAATTAACAGAGGATCCTTTAAATTATATAAAAAAGATGCAAAATAAAATCAAGAAAGCCCTAACCTTTTCCATCTCAATAAATAATTCTAGCTTCAAGAACGAAAGAATATGTTGTTTTCGGAATGACAATAAGTTTGGAAGTGTGTTTATGATGATGAAAATTACAGCAAAACAATATTACAATCGAACCAAATACAGTAAACCAAAGTCATTCGTAAAAATAAAAAAACACAATAACAATTGGACAAAATTACATCCAATAACTGAATTAAACACATCATTACTGTATTCTTCAAAAGAACATCATTACAGTACAACACTAATTAACAGAGTATAAAAACGATGCAAAATAAAAATCAAGAAAACCATGACCTTTTCCATCTTAATCAATAATGAAAGAATACATTGTGTAAAATTGGAGTTTGTGATTGAAATCAGAGAGAAATTATAACAACCTATAACAACCTTTAACAAATCTCCTAACAACCTTCTTTCAACTAACTTTTAACTAACTGTTTTTATTACTCACATTCCCCTCTCAAGCTGGATTAGGAAAGAGAATCAATACAAGCTGGGATATGAGAAATCTATGTTGTTCAGCACCTAGTGGCTTTATCATAATATCCACTAACTGAAGAACTGAACTGACATGATGTGTCAATAGAAAACCTTCTTGTTATTTATCTCTAACTTAGTGACAATCGATGTCTAAGTGTTTCGTACACTCGTGAAACATAGGATTGTCTATGATATGCTTCGCTGCCTTGTTGTCACAAAGAAGCGAGAGGAATAGGCTTAGGAACTACCACTTGAAGATCGTGGAGAATGTTATCTATCCAAACCATTTTGGAACTGGTATAGGACATACTTTTATACTCATCAGCTGTGCTTTTACTAACGGTGCGTTGTTTCTTTGTCTTCCAGGAGATCAATGAACCACCAAGAAATATACAAAATGTAATACCCCATATTTTTCAAATAGAGTTAAAATTCTAAACATTTATTTAAACCAAATTTATCGCTTGAAAAAATTAATTCGTGAATAAAATATTTTATTTTCGTTAAATTAAAAATTATTCCGTTATAAAAACATAAGTATTTATTTATCGATTTATTAAAAAATTTATCTTTCGTTAAATAAAGTTTAAAACTCAAAAATAATATTTTTATAATGAACCGTCGTTTTAACATTTTCTCGTCTCGTAAAAATTTAATAATTTATCGAATTCTTAAAACAACGATTTCTTATAACTTTTGTCCCATAATACTATTTACCGTCTATTTTACTTACCGTCTCACAAATTCATTTTTAAAAATAAATTTTACGGTTTTCATTATTTTAATCTCGTACTCTTATATTTCAAATTTTTAAGTAAGAAAGAAAGACGTTTGTACGAGAAACAGACCGGAACTCAGAAATCTCGGATCTCCTATTAATTGCCACGTTTTCCTACCCACGGTCCTCCCTCATACACCTTAAGTACCTAATTGTTGATACTCATCTAGCTACTCATACTAATCAACCTACACCTAGCTACCTATATACTCCTGTTATTAGTAGAACTCAACACCTAACACTCTACTACTCTACCTATGTAGACTAACTAACTTATTACTACTATATATACGTAGTAATACATTACTACAACTACACTACCATTACTACTATTCCTACTTCTTACTACGGAGTACTTCTACTTCATACGTACTACTCCGTATATATTACATACTACGTGTGGTACTTCTACTTACTATACTATATACTCCGTAATATATATACTATATTTACTCCCTCGTCCTTTTTTATAATTGGAGTATCGGAAATGAGGAGTTGCCCAATATTTGGCGGAATAACTTTTCTAGAACCGTATTTGGGTCAATTCATTTCGACCCTTTATTCTTAATAACGTTAATAAATATTCCGTAATAGCTTATTAAGGTAACCAAACTTTTCTTCTAACAACATTTCTTATATATAAGTATATTATGTTAATAATTTAATAAATTGCTTACTTAAATATTTAGGCTTATTTGTATGACTAAATTACTTATGTATAAAAGAAAATGTTACGTGATATTTTATTTGTGTAATATATTTATTTATGACTAAATTCAACTCGATTAAATTATCACTTGTTTGATTTATATATTTATCACCTTTATATTTCTGTTTATATAAAAAATGAGAAAATGAATAAAAGAACTTAAAATGATAAAATTTACTTATATCATTTTCATTATATTTTATATGTATGTTTAATTCTATTTGTTATAATGTACTTTATATTTTGCATGTATTTTATATAATTATAATTTTGGTCATATTTAATTTTCATTAGTACTTTACATTTGTTTATATATTATAATATAGAGTAAATTAGTAACCTACAAAATATTTTATTTTAATAATATTTTAATTATTATTTTTATATAAGTAGAAATTTATAAAATTCATTTTCTAAAATAAAGGGATTTATTTTATTCCAAAAATTTTACATGACATTCAATAAATATTTTTAAAATGATTCTACGTCAAATTTTGTAAATCGTCCAATATGATTTAAATTATATTTTTCAGAAACTATAAATTTTAAAATAATATTTAATTATTATTACACCTTAAATTTTATTTTTATATATAAAACTTCATTTAAAAGAATTTACTATTTTAAAATTATTATACGATATTTGGAATATAATGTTTCGGGTGACAGTTGAGGATTAAAGTATAACGTTGTCACACTGAAAGTAAGAATTTGCGGATTTGACTGTTTCAAATGAGTCCGACCAATTATTGAAGGTCACCAAATAAAGTACTACTTGTTCACGGGCGACTTTTATATAAAGTTTACGATGCGAGTCTGGGAAGAATAGCTTGTGTTGGATCCTACCATGCGTGGTGTTTCGACTGCACTTGTAATGAAAAGCAGACTCGGAGGCTGCGGTCCGAGAGTTGACCTAGTATTTAAGGTAGTCGTCCTACGGCAGTGAGTTCTGCGGTTCAAGAGTCTGCGTAGGGTATGTGGCGCACATATAGACAAGTACTTGATCAGTATTACCACCTAGGTAGTGGGGGCAGAACAGGATTCTGAAAACTGCGGGTTTCCTCTTGGTGATGTAGAGAATGTAATCATCAACTTTCATTTCAGCCCAGAGCCCCGTTTGAATAAACGTATAATATAATAGAAGTTCGGGTCCAATTGAGCCTTATGGGTGAGATGTAAACCTCATAAGATCGGTTCGGTCTACGAGTCGGTACTACGGTTACTTCTATTGGTGAGATGCAAGCCAATATGGAGTAGTCGGTGTTACTAGGAGCCACGACTCGTGTGTTTATTCTCTGTTTACGTGAAAAATGATTTTAAAATCAAATGGCTGCCAATGTCTCAACTTTTAAAACTTTATCGTTTTCATCACCTCACATGTTGGTTAATTGAATTAAAGGAAACTATCTGTTACATGATATCCTTTAATATTTTTGTAAGCATATTATTTATTATTCACATGATTGTCTTATGTGTTCGAGGTGATGTTAGATGAACGGCTTGGTTGCTGTCCCGCTCAGCGTCCACTGTATTATTTTTTTTGCAGGTCTAAAGCATTGGGAAATCGAGCGAGAGAGATTTAATAATATGTTTAGTTTAAAAAAAATGAAATTTATATTCTGTACTAAGTGAATCAAGACTATGTAATTAATAGTCGTTTATTATTGTAAGGATCCGTAGCGATCCGGATTTATTTACACTCTGATATAATTTTAATTAAATGACTTAGATAACTTTCCGCATTATCTATTATTTTAAGTCATCGAAAATCCGGGTTGTTACACAAAACCTGCTCAGTTACCTGCAGTCGAAATCACACTTGCCGCAATCTACATCTGAGTCTACAGAAAGATCTAATGAAGAAGTTGAACTGTAGAAAAGACCAGTATTCACAGTGCTCTTTAATACTTGAGAACATGTATGGCATCTTGCATGTGTGGCTGACACGGTTGACTCAAGAATTGGCTAAGATGTTGAAGGACATAAGACAAGTCAGGCCTAGTGGAATTGAGGTACAACAAACGCCCCACCAACCTCCTGTACTGCTCAGGTTCTTCAAGGAGATCACCATCTTCAATTGATAATTTCAACCCTCGTTGCATTGGAAATTCCGAAGGAGTGCAATTGTCCATCTTCATATCCTTGAGGATATCAAGGATGTACTAGCGTTGGTTAATCATAATACCAGACTTGTTTCTCGAGGTTTCTAATCCCAGAAAATACCTCAATGTGCCTAGATCTTTAATTGAAAACCTCTTATTCAGACTATGGTTAACCTTCTAAATCTCTTTAATGGAACTACCTGTAAGCAACACATCGTCAACATATACCAAGGCAACAGTGAATGAGTTGTCTTCAGAGTTGTGCTTTGTAAACAGGGAGTAATCATATTTGGATTGAGTAAAACCAATCGCGTGCGAATACTTAGTGAGCTCTTTATTCCATTGCCTAGACTCTTATTTCAAATCGTAAAGAGAACGTTTTAACCTACATGCTTTGCCTTGCTGGATCTCATACCCCTCATGAGGTCGCATATAAATAAACCAATTCATCCAAGTATCCATGAAGAAACGCATTGTTAATGTCCAATTGGTACAAGGGTCATTCTCTTGCAGCAACCAAAGTCAGTAACGTGTGTATAGCTTTAAACTTAGCCACAAGAGAAAAGGTGTCTGTGTAATCCTTATCTTTGATCTGATTATACCCCTTAGTGTGGACATGACATAGGTCCACCCCGACGCGGCGAAGCGCGGGTTTTGGGGAGGCGATAGAATTTCCATATGAGATGGATCGAATTGAATTTTAAATCGAAGTAGGAGTCGCCACCGAATTTTATGGTTATTCGGAACCGTTCGAACCCACTCTATGTCGTTGTGGGCCATACTTAAAGCCTGGCCCATTTCCGATGTCAGAGTTTATTGGGTTCGTCCCTTAGCATATCGATACCGATGCCGACTGGGCGGTTAATCGTATATTGAATGACTCTCGTTGCCAATGGATTCGGACATCCGGAAACCATGGTTCTGAGTAAGGGGTGAGGGTACGTGTTGGGAAGTTCAGCGAGAACACCCAACCCCGCCCGCACTTAGCGGCCTTTACTAAGATATCGTTCGGTTTTGTGTACACGCGTTAGTTCGACGATGAAATGATATGCAGAGATTATTTTCCTAAGACATGTGAGGAAAAATAAATAAATGGGTTGCTAGGTCGTTTAATGCATGTTAAACTAATAACGTCAAAGTTATTTTAGCATGTGAATTCGTTTTAGTCTAATAAAACGATAAAAAGAAAATATGAGAAAAAGTTGCTACAAACACGAGAAAACGGGTTAGTAACGATTGAAATAATAATATATGAAATCGAGAAAATAAGAATTAAACGAAAACTGAAAAATATTGTTAAAACATTGTTTTGTATAAAAAACGAAGTTCGAGAAAGAATAAAAAAAACGAAAAAAACGTACTTGGGCCGTGAGCCGCGCGGCTCGCCCGGGACATGGGCGGGTCGCGTGGCGGCCTGATTTCGACACGGTTTTTGAATTTTTTTTTGATTAAATCGCGTACGAATATTGCATAACTCGTACTCGACTTAATATTCTTGATATTCGTCATATTCGATAGTTGATTATCGAATATTTAGAATAGTTTTTTTTTTAAAAAGGTGTAAATCTAGAAATTGATCGAAGAATAATAAAAATAAAACAAACGAAAACCGTAAAAAAAGGGTCCGGACCGTGCTGTCCGGCCTTCGGACTTTGTTCGAAAATTATTATTTTTTGTTCGAAAATCGTTAATTGCGTACAAACATGAATTAATTTGTACTCAGCTTATATTTTCGATATTCGTCGTATTCGATATTCGATTATGAAATCGATATCGAATATTCGGAATGACTTTTAGAAAAGGTTTTGAAAAAAGTTTGTTTTTGAACGAAAAGTTGTAAAAAAAGGATTTTGAACGAAGAAAAAAATATAATGAAGCCGTCGAAAACTTAATATAATTCTTTTTGATATGATATTCGATTATATAGAATCGATATCATATTTTAAGAATATTCGATATAGGAAAATAGTTTTAGTAGTATCGATATTAGAAAATAAAAAAATGAGGACCGACACAAGACCCATAAGAAAAACGAGAGAAAGGGGAGAGAAAAGGGAAGAGACGGGTTTGATTTGCACCCTCAACCTACATGCTTTGTGTTCTCGGTATAGAGCTCGTCGGACGGTGGCTTAGACACGGGAGCGTCGAGATGATGTGAGTGAGTTAAGGTGTCGGTTTGGAGTGTGTATGTGGCGTGGGATCGGCCGGTTTAGACGGGATCGATTTCGTCGGATTTTCGGAATTACTTCGGGATTACGTCGGGACTTCGAATGTTGTTTTCGGCTGCTGAAAACTTAGGATTTTTGGTCTGATTTTTCGTGTATGAAATCGTCGATTTTCTGTGTTTTTTGAGGTTGAAGGGAGGGTCCTATTTATAGGAACCGAGGCGATCTTACTTGTGTGACAAGAAACACCGGTTTGGATAGGAAATACGAGAGTTCGTGAGGGAATAGAGTTCTCGTTTCTTGGTGGGAAAGCCAAAAACTCGGCTGGTTTGGGGTGATATCTCGGCTGTTTCAGCCGAGTATCTGAGCTTGGGTGGTACTCCGTTTCGGTTTCCGGATAGAATTCCTACTTGCGATCGAATTCTACCTTAAACGGAATTGTTTATTATTTTTGTATGGCTGATTTTTTTGGTGTTTGAGTTCGAATCAAACCGTGTAGTGTCACGGCCAGCTCGTGTGACTCGGGAAAAAATATCTTTGACCGGGTTTGACTCGGTCGCTAAAAGACGGTTTTACCCCTGGTGACGGTTTCGACCCAAATTAGTGTTATTTGACTCGAAACGACCCACTGGGCCTGGATTTGAGGTCCGTTGATAAGCTAGTCGTATACCTATCAAAGATAACCAACTTAGGTCTAACTAAAAATATAGCTAGGGAAGTCAGGATCGTATCCACAAGGAGACAAATAAATTCTACTTGCAACTTAAGTCTTTCTAAGTAACCAAATCAGGGGTTGTAATTAGGTTAACTAAACTAAAGTAGTGAAAGAAAGAGAATTAAAGGAGAAGAAATAACTAAAATAAATAAGATGAATAAATATAGAGAGAAAACTAGGATCGTCGGTTCACCATGAATTTCCTACGGTCACGGTCTAGGTCACAAGTCTGTCGCAGATATTGGTCTAAGGGGTAGTGAAAAGGTCCTTCCGGTCCGCTATTCACCCTAGAATGCTTCTAACGGCTTCCGATCTTATTAGGGCAAACTAATGTGTTGTAGCAGGTCTAACTCTTACCAGGCTTCCGATCTTAGGTTCGAGTTCACCAATTCAATTAATCAATTACGTCGACTTAATTAATTAATCTCAATTAAATGCTGCAATTAACAACTCAGACGCAATATCGTAGACAGATCTATAAACTAATTAGCAATCATATTCAATTCATGGATCCCCTAAATCCTAGCAAGGGAAATTAGCTACTCATGGAGAAATTTACGACAACAATAATAAAGATGATAAATAAATTAAACATAGTGAATAGATCTAAAGAGAAATTAAGAATAAAAGAATTAATAAGATTAAGAGAGAAAGAATTAAGAACAAAGAGAATAAGAAGGAACAAAGAAAGAATTAGATTACCGAGTTTAATGGAAGAGTAGAAAAGAATTCATAAATCTAGATCTAAAAGTTTAGGGTAGAGAGAAATTTAAAGAGAATAGTCTAAAGAAAAGTCTAAAGAGAATTAGAAGCATACAAGAAGAGGTTTTAGAATTCTAGTCTAATAGTTTCTTAAATACTAAGCTAAAACAAAAGCTCAAAAGTCTTATTAACCCTAAACATCAAATTAGGAAAGTCTCGGTCTTCGTCCAGTCTCGAGAATAGTCGGTCGAGGATTTTGAATAGTCGGTCGACTATTTGGATAGTCGGTCGACTATCTGTGCCCTGTTTCCGTTCTCAGCACTGCGCGCTCAACTTCAAACGCTTGCCATTTCTTCGTTACTTCTTCAAATCGGGCGTATAATATACCGTTGGAAAGCTAAGAGAAAGAGCTTTCCAATGCAACTGGAACCGGATCAATTGAAGTTGTAAAACTCAATATATTCACGTTTTAAGTAGACCCATTTGGAAACGATCATTCTCTTTTCTTATTTCGCAAAAGATTTCTTCTTTAAGCACGATTTTTGCCTTGTTTACGCACCAACGGGTCCATTCCCTACAAAAGATGCAACAAGACCACAAAGTATCAAATTCGGGGGAAAATAGTAGATAATGCTACTCGATATGCATGAAAATGCGTGCGTAAAAGACGAAATAATCATATATAAATAGCACGCATCATCCGTTTTGTGAGATTTGTACTCCTTAAAATGTCTAAACCAAATGTCCATGATTACAAGCCCATATCCGAGTCTATCAAAGCACGTTTACGTCCTATCATCATCGGGTGTTTGGCGGGAACTACTATAGACACCTGGCGGTCAAAATGTGGGTGTCTACAGAGCCCCCACTCTGACTGAGGCTTGGACAGGGCAAAAGTCAGAGTAGCTACCAGGTCAATCAAGGATTAAAACCTGGCAGACTTCCGATCGGGTCGTTTAGGGTCCATTAGACCTGCGTGAAGGGCTCGCCAGCCACGGAATAGAAATCATACCTGAGTTGATGTTGATAATGTCGCGGGAGCTTGCCTAGGAAGCTGTGGGTATACCTGTTTGCAGATATATCCTGTCTTAGAATTGCGCAGGAGTTTTCCCACTAGGGAACTTAGAATTCTCGGGGAGTCTTGAGTGTACCTGTATGCTGACATAATTTGTATGTAACATTTAGGCGAAACACTGACTCGTGCTGGGGAAAAAGATGATTTTTCCGAAAATTTTGAAAATAAAAGGCTGAAAACTTTTTTTTGGAAATAAGGATGCTTGGGATGACTTTGATTCCTAATCGGATTCTGACACCGATATTGGGAATTTCCTTGTACGCCTAGGTGAAGGAGAAAAATTAGTAAAATCCTATTCCTGTGATGACTAGGAAGAGGGATATTCTCTATTATAAATAGAGAGCTTTGGCTTCTTTATTTTTCATATTCTCACCCAAATCCTTTCTTTTATCTCGAAATCCCTTAGACTTTTTAGGATAAAATAAAAGAAACTATTCTCGCGATGGGTATTGATCACTTGACCGCAATGCTTCATGCGTGGGCCCAGGATTTCCGTGATGAAGATAGAGTCCAGTTAACTCAAATGGGAATTGTGGCTTTATTCCCACTTCAGCGACTTAGGGTAGATTCGCATTTTCTTGATGCTTGCTTAGCCTTTTGGGATACTACCTTTCATGTTTTTGCATTTCCTCGAGGAGAAATATGTCTCTTCCTGAAGAGATAGCAGCTATTGGAGGGTGGTGCCCTAATGCTCGTCCTGCTATTCCCCCATTTTATCCCGATCCAAGGAGGAGGCTGAGGGATTTTCTAGGGTTGTCACATGCTGAGACGGCCCGTATGGTGAAAGGAAATTCAGTTTCCTTATTTGACCTGGCTGATAAATTTATGAACCCGGTGGGTGAGAGAATTACTTCTACCCATAGGCGTAGGGCCTTTGCTTTTTGTATGCTGCATAGGTACGCCTTCGAAGGTCGAATGGATGCTGACTCATGCTTAGGTGAGATTAGGCTGATCAGCATAGTTGATCAAATGGAGACAGGCCATAGTCCAGCTTGGCTGATAACTGGGGAGATTATCATGGGTCTTGACGCTAGGAGGCTTGAACCAAATCAACAATTGACAGGGAGCATCCGTCTTCTGCAGGTATTTAATCTTTTTCCTCGAATAATTGCCCGATTTTCCTGATTTTTACGACAATCCCGAATTTCCCGGGTTTTTTTTTTCGAAATCTTCAATTTTCCGGTTTTTTCGAATTTTTTTGATTTTGCCGGATTTTTCGAAATTCCCGATTTTTGCCGGATTTTTTGAATTTTTACGAAAATTCTTAATTTTTCCGATTTTTCGAATTTTTTCGGATTTTTTGATTTTTCGAAAGTTTTTGACTTTTCGAAAATTTTGCAAACCTGGTTATTCGAGCGTCTATCGATCATGGAGCCCCCGGTGAATACACCCAAATATCGGAGTAATCAGATTGGTTCAAGGTCTCGCCGAATAAGACCAAGTCATCCCGTAACTCAAAAATTTTGGGATGAAGAGCTAACATTTCATGGTGGGCCTCTGATCCGGTGGAACGTCATTTGGTGGTTCCTTTCAAGGCTGACGGGGTTAGCTAGGAGAGACAAAGCCCGTTACCTGGTGATTTTGTCTTTGGACTGGACCGTCCATATTTATCCGGACCGTATCTTAAGACAGTTCGGTTCATTTCAGGAGATCCCCGAGACTGAGGCAATAATTAGCGTTTCGATCCAATTGACGGACGCTATGTGTGACACGTGGCTACAGCGTTGGTTCACTCGCATTATATGGACTATACCTCGCCCCTGTCAAACCACTTGGGTTTCTGAATCATATCGCAAATGGGCTTCTGAAGAATCCGAGGAGGCCCGTAAAGCTTTGAAGACCGAAGAAGCTCTTGATTTGGCCCGCCGAGAATCGGCCAAGAATAATAGACGGTTCTTCGTGGAGACTCCCAATACCTTTGTTGAGTCAGGGTCGGATTCCAAGTCAAAACCTAAGACTCAGACTAATGAAACTGGTGCTAGTGATCTGGAGGGAAGACTCGGACCGAGGATGGCGGTCCGAGATAGGCTAGGCCCGCGCGATAACGAGGTGACCGGGGAGTCGAGTTTGAAGAAACGAGCCCGGGCTAAGGAGGTTCCCTTGGTGATTAGGGAGCGTTCACCTCCACCTCGACGCCGATGGACCGAAAAAGAGGCTAAGGGCAAAGGAAAGGGAAAAAAATGCCCTAGTTTTTATTATTTAAGTATTAATACTATTTATTTTGTGATGATATTTTTTTTTTGTAATTTTATTATTTTTGAAATAAAGAAAGGTTTATCAAAGAACCGTTCCTGTTTTTTCGATTGCAGTGGTTGTGCCCTTTTGAGGGGCTGCCTACGTATCCATAATAAATGGAATCAAACCAAACGTAGTTCGGACTGAATTAATTTGCAATTTCGAAATACATCAAGACTATTGGTTCAAGATGTTTGAAACAGTAGAATAAATAATTCTAGCTTTTGACTTGTCTTTAAAAGTTTGAAAAAAGATGTCTTTTTAATAAACTTTTGCCAATGACATTGAGAAAGGTGGGTTAAGGGTAATAGCGTTTCAGCTGGTCCAGGTTAGTTGGGTTGACAAACTCGTTCCCGTCCAGATCCGTTAGCATTACCGCTCCACCTGATAGAATCTTCTTTACCAGATATGGCCCAGCCCAGTTAGGTTTGAATTTTCCCCTTGGGTCCACTGGTAATAAGGCTCGAACTGATTTGAGGACCAGATCTCCTTCTTTAATGTTTCTGGGCCTTACCCTTTTGTTGAAAGCCCGTTGGATTCTCTTTTGATAGATTTGAATATTATTGAGGGCACGAGATCGTCGTTCATCTAAGAGGACTAGCGAGTCATATCGTGCTCGAACCCAATCAGCTTCAGGTACTTGGCTTTCAAGTAAGATTCTGAGTGATGGCACTTCTAACTCAACGGGTTGGACTGCTTCCATGCCGTATGTAAGGTAATACGGTGTTGCCCCGGTCGCAGTACGAATCGAGGTTCGATATCCCCACAGTGCAAATGGTATTTTGTCGGGCCAGTCCCGGTAATTATCAGCCATCTTTTTGAGTATGGTGACAATTGTTTTATTAGCCGCTTCTACCGCTCCATTGGTTTGGGGTCGGTAAGGTGAAGATGTATGCCTTTGAATTTTGTACTTGGTTAGCAAGACTGCCGTTTCGGCTTGAAAATGGGTCCCGTGGTCACTAATGAATTCGTGTGGGATCCCATACCGGCATATTATCTTATTTTGAATGAACTTGGCAACATGGCTAGCGTTGAGAATACGGTAGGATTCAGCTTCGACCCACTTGGTGAAATAGTCGATTGCTACTAAAATGAAGCAGTGTCCTCCGGTTCCCGAGGGGTTTATCTTTCCAATTATGTCGATTCCCCATGTTGAAAACGGCCATGGTGATGTCATGGTGTATAGCAAGGATGGTGGCATATGTTGTACATTGGCAAAAATTTGACAATTGTGGCAATGCCTAACATATTGTTGACAATCGGTTTCCATGCTATTCCAGTAGTAACCGAGCCTCATGATTTTCCGGACCAGCATCTGGGCGTTCATGTGTGGACCGCATTCGCCATCATGGACTTCAGCCATAACCTTTTCGGCGTTGGTTTTGTCGATACATCGAAGGAGAGCCCCCTGTGCCGTCTTTTTGTAAAGTTGCCCATCGTCAGTGCGGATGAACTGGGTTGCCAGTCTTCGCAGGGCCTTTTTGGCTCGGTGGTCAACTCCGGGTGGATATTCCCCGGTTGCTAGGTATGTCAGTACAGCTTGATACCACGGCTCGGGATCGGGTATCTCGACTTCCTCGATGTCGTGGATATATGCTGGCTCGGACCGTCTTTCGACACATATCGGCATACTGGTCATATGATCGGGAATGTTTAGCAAAGATGCCAGTTTTGAAAGTGCATCTGCGAACTGGTTTTCTTCCCGAGGTAGGTATATGTATTCTACCTTGTGGAATTGTTTCTCGAGATCCCGTACTCGTGCCTGGTAGGCCACGAGATTAGCATTTCGAGTCTTCCATTTCTGAAGCGCTTGATTAATGACTAGAGATGAATCACCGTGTACTCGGAGGTTTGTGACCCCTAAGTCGGCGGCGGCTTGTAGCCCGTGGATACATGCTTCATACTCAGCGGCGTTGTTAGTGACGTCAAAGTCTAGCTTGATGGATACGGGAGTATGTTCCCCTTTTGGTGAGATTAGGAGAATTCCGACTCCAAATCCTCGAAAATTGGATGCCCCGTCAAAGTACAAGTCCCATGCTTCAGTATCAGTGTGGAAAATGTCTTCGTCTGGGAAGGACCAAGTGTCGATGTGTCCTTCCTCGGTTATGGGACTGTCAGCGAGAAATTCGGCTACTACTCGTCCTTTGATGGCTTTCAGTGGTACGAATTTTAGGTCGAATTCTGCCAACATCAGGGTCCATCTTGATATCCTGCCGTTGAGGATGGGCTTTTCGAAGAGGTATTTGATTGGATCCATTCTGGATAATACTTGCACCTCGTGACTAAGCATGTAATGCCGGAGCTTCTTAGTGGCCCAGACCAAAGCTAAACACGTCTTTTCGAGCATGGTGTACTTACACTCGTACTCTAAAAACTTTTTGCTGATGTAGTATATGGCTCGTTCTTCGGAGTTGACCGTTTGAGCTAACATAGCCCCCATGGCTGTCTCTGTCGTGGTTAGGTAAAGTGACAAGGGTAAGCCGTGCTGAGGTGACATTAGGACCGGTGGTGAGGCCAAAATTTCCTTAATTCTATCGAAGGCTGTTTGACACTTGTCATCCCATAGTAACCGTTCTCCTATTTTTAGCTTCTTGAAGATCGGTTCACACACCATGGTTAGCTTTGAGATGAATCTGCTAATGTATTGGACTTTTCCGAGAAACCCTCTTATCTCTTTTTCGGTTTTAGGGGGTTGCATCTCGGTGATGGCCTTGATTTTGGCTGGATCGACTTCTATACCTCGTTGGCTGACGATATGACCCAGTAATTTGCCAGATGTTACCCCGAAACTGCATTTCTGAGGGTTTAGCCTCATGTTGTATTTGCGAAGTCGGGTGAAGAATTTTCTCAGGGCGGTGATGTGACCGTCCCTGTCTTTGGATTTGACGATCATGTCGTCCACATAGACTTCCACTTCCTTATGCATCATGTCATGCAATAAAGTCGTGGCGGTTCGTTGGTAGGTGGCCCCGGCATTGATGAGACCAAATGGCATAACTGTATAGCAATAAGTACCCCAAGGTGTGATGAAGGTGGTCTTATCCATATCTTCTTCTGCCATTTTTATCTGATTGTACCCTGCATACCCGTCCATAAATGATAGAAGAGCATGATCTGCTGTGTTGTCTACCAGTATATCGATGTGTGGCAACGGGAAATCGTCTTTCGGGCTTGCTTTGTTAAGATCCCGAAAGTCTACACAGACTCGAACCTTACCATCCTTTTTAGGGACTGGTACTATGTTTGCGACCCAATCTGGATACTCAGAGACTCGTATAAACCCAGCTTTGAATTGTTTGTCGACTTCCTCTTTGACTTTGAGGGACCATTCGGGCCTCATGCGTCGGAGTTTTTGTTTAACCGGCTTGAACCCTTCCTTGATCGGTATATGGTGCTCGGCTATTTCGCGATCAATCCCCGGCATGTCCTTGTAGGACCATGCGAAGACGTCTTTGAATTCTTGAAGGAGAACTATGAATTGTTGTTTCTCCTCGGGATCTAAGGATAACCCTATCTTAAGCATCTGAGGTTCTAAGGTTGTTCCCACGTTGATGGATTCGGTGTCTTCGATTACCGGATTGCGGGATTCCCTTTGCTCTAGTTGCTCGATCAGATGTGGGGGTAAAGATACCTGTTCGTCGGGCTTCTCAATGTCATTGCACATGAAATTTTGAAAATGAGACAAGTCGTAAGCAGAACGGTTGTTATTATTGATCATGAATTGAGAAAAGAGCTCGAAAAGAGCGGCCATCTGATCACTAGTCAGTGGCGGGATAGGTAGGGTGCCCGGGACAGACCCCGAGGCACCAGGAATGGCTAAAGGAAGAGAGGGAGTTACAGGATTGACCCTAGCACCAGACTCACTAGACTCAATCTTAGACTCTGACTCGGACTCCGACTCAGACTCAGACTCAGATTCTGGCATTTCTCCTTCTCCTGTGATCAACTTGTAAGTTTTTCCTTGACTGTCGGTCCATTTGACAGTTTTCCTCCAAGCTCTGGTTCCGGACCCGACCTCCGAAATTAGCTTAGACGGGTCAAAGGTGCGACTGCGGAGAATGAGGCTGACTAGCTCTTCTTTTGGTGTTGGAATCGCGAGTTCTTCTCCGAAAAGTAACCCTAGCGCGGGCTCGGCATTCTTAGCATCTTCGGATTGGATGAGAGCGAAGATGTCGTCTGGTATGTAGTTGCAGTCCTGGGCCAAGTGGGTCCCAGGGCGTGTGGGCCGATATAGGCCGGTCTGAGCAGTCTCGAATACTGGAGTGACGAAGGTGACCTTACTGGTTTCAGTTTGGCCCATGTTTTCTGGAGTTAGGGTGTAGCCCAAACCCGTCTGAGTCCTCCCATTGTCCAGAACTTCGAGAATTTTTCCTGCGGGGAGATCGGGCCTTGAGGTAACCCCTGGTAGAAAGCCCAGATTCTGTAACATTCGGTCTAGGGGGACGGTGAAATAAGGATGGAAGAGATGATCTTCTTCGATGGCTCCTATGAAATCGAACCCCCATAGATCGGTGCGGCCCGAGGTGTTGCAATTAGCCACAGTCATAGGTGTGGCTTCTATAGTGATGACGGTGTCACGCAAAGGCAGCTTGATTTTCCGATGCAAAGTGGAGGACACGGCCCTGGTTGCATGGATCCAAGGTCTTCCTAAAAGAAGGTTGAAGGAAGAAGTCACGTCAATCACTTGAAATTCCAGCTCTTTCTCTATCGGGCCCGTTATGATAGTGAGTTTCGTGGCCCCGGCTACTGACTTTGGACTCCCGTCAAAAGCCTGAATGGTTTGAGCTGTTGGAATATAGTCGGCCTCGGTAATGCCGAGGGCTTTGGCGGTCCTCAAGGGAAGGACATTGACTGCTGACCCGTCGTCGATTAGGGTCATGGGTAAATACTTTCCTCGGCAGATAACTGTGATGTAGAGGGCCATGTTGTGGGCTGGCCCAAATGGTGGTAGATCGGCATTGGAGAAGGTGATCAGTGGGCCTTCTTCTATGGATCTGCTTTTTAGGTGGGGTAGGACTGCGGCTACCATTTCAGCCGGGGTAGCCATGGAGTCGATTTTGACTTGATCGAGGGCCTTAGTGAGTGCCTCTCGATGTTCTTGGGAGCTAACTAGAAGTTGCCATATAGAGAGGTCAACTCGAGTTTTGCTTAGCTGCTTTACAAGAGCCTTTTCAGGAGTTGGTTCTTCCGGAGCGGACTCTACTTTAAGTGGTTCAGCAATGATGAGGGCTTGACTAGTGGCTAAGGCTTTGGACTTAACCTTCTGAATCTCCTCAGGTGTGATGGGGACAACTTCCCCTTTGGTGAGGTAGACATCATCTTCATCATCGCACCAGATCCCGTTTATCTGTGGGATAAATGGAGAAGTGAGGTGTGAACAATCCACTACTTCCCCGGAAAAGATGGCATGAGTGGCCAATGGGTTGTCTTTGTTGTTGGGCTTACCCCCGGGTAAAGGGATTTTCCCGCTTTCAATGAGATCTTGGATAAGGTGCTTCAGCTTCCAACATTTCTCGGTATCGTGGCCCTTACCACGATGATAGTGACAGTAGGCCTGAAGGTTGTAGGCCTTAGAGCGACGTTCGACCGGGATATCAGGTGTTGGGCCTATCGGAGTGATCAGGCCTTTTGATGATAGTCTTTGAAGGGCGTTTTCATAGGTAGTACCTATGTCAGTGAATACCCGGGGAGTAGTAGTCTTCTGGGATGAGGTATCGAGTGCGTTTACCTCGTCGAAAATGCTACGAGTGGCAGCAGTAGTAGCGGGCTTGCTCGTTGATGAACTAGCCCCTTGGTATCCCTTAGTGGAGGCCTTAGTGAGGCTTTCCAATCTTAGATCATCCTCGATTCTTGTTCCCATTTCAGTCAGGACCGCGAAACTAGGTATGATGGCGTACCGAAGATGGACTCGGTAAGCTGGAAGTAGGTTCTTGACAAAGGCTTCAACCAGCACCTTTTCACTGGGCTTATCGACCATTTTGACGCTTTCAGCCCTCCAGCGTTGAAGGTATTTTGTGAATCCCTCCTTAGGTTCCTGGGCCATTACTTCCAGGGTGCGCATGGTGGTCTGGATTTCTGTATTGTCGGCGTAATTCCGAGCGAATTCCGTTGCCACGTCATCCCAAGTTTTGTACTTCTTGGGGTCGAGCCGGTAGTACCAGGCTCTTGGGTGCTTCTCGAGAGAAGAAGCGAATAGGTGCTTGAACATGTTGGACTTAACCCCTTTAAGGGCCATGAATTCCTTGAAAGCCCGGATATGGTGGACCGGATCTTCAGTACCCTCGAACATCGGCAAGCCCGTCAGATTGAGATTCGTGGGTAGTTCGTCGGTCAATGGGGTGTAAATCCTAGCATTCTCCGTATGGATGGAGCTTTGGGTTGTCAAGTGGACCTGTTCTTGCAGTTTGAGGACTGCACTGGCCAATGCGGCTAAAGGCCCGTCATCGTCGATCGAAGCGTTGGGGGTTCCCTGTTCTACGGCACTAACCCGAGTAATGATGGCGATCTGGTCTTCCCGTACCTTCCTCAGTTGGTCTTGGATTTGGGCCAACGAGGCTGTCAATTCGTCTATGGCTTTTTGCGTCATGGCTCGAGTGTGGGGTGACCTGTCTGTAAGGGCACCGCGTAATCAGTAACTGACCCAGATCTTAGAACCAAAAGTACATCCCGAGCAAGAAAAAAGACTAGACTAGAAAGAAGACCGGAGACTGACTTCTAAATGGATGACACGTGAGTGGTGGGCCTTCCTTAGGATTCGGCAGAGTGGGCCTAGTCCTGTTCGAAGGAAGGTCTACGTGAGAAATCCCCAGACTTTAGACTCGAGTGTGTGAACGGGCTTTCCTTTGTAGGAGTTAGTCCTACGAAGGTGGGCCGTGCCTTGACAAGTAAGGCGGACTGGGATGGGGTGGAAACTCGTGATATAAGATCGACGGAGTTTCGACGCTATAGACTCTTACAACCTATGACAAGACCCGACACTGCTAAATACGGGAAGTCCTAAGAAGAAGAGGGTTTTGAAAAGGGAATTTGGATTTGAAAACCGAGCAAAGGTCGGATTGGAAGACCCGATTTTTTTGAAAACCGAGAAAAAAAAGGGTATCGGGCCGAGATTTCGGGCTTTTTTTTTTGAAAAGGTTTGGACAGCATACCGGCTAAAAATAGGCTATTTTGAGTCAAAATCATAAGTCCTAAATTCGGCAGCTTTCCGGGTTTTGAAAAAGGAATGGATTTGAAAAGATGTAAAATTTTGAAAATGACGGTTTTTGAAAAGATCGAAAAGGATCAAGTAGCATGTAGTCATAGAATCAGTATAACGACGCCATGTATGCTCTTAGTCTAAGTCTCGGTCGGTCTGATAGGGTCTATACCAACAACGATCGCATTCTCGTACTGAGGACGGACTCCCTAAGCCGAGTTGGTCTTAGGACATGCCGCAAAGTCTAAACGAGTTCCGCCATCGAAGTTTTTAGTGCACCCTAGTGGGAATGCACCGTGGTATAGTGGGACGTCGGTCACAAGTAACCGGCCCGGGATAGAACGGGGTTATGCATGAACCATTGAACTAAAACGTGTACATTACTAATCGAACGATTTCTTTTCGAGTCTCACCCTGAGGATGCCGATGGTAAGTGACACATCAGTTAATCCCCAGCGGAGTCGTCAAATTGTGGACATGACATAGGTCCACCCCGACGCGGCGAAGCGCGGGTTTTGGGGAGGCGATAGAATTTCCATATGAGATGGATCGAATTGAATTTTAAATCGAAGTAGGAGTCGCCACCGAATTTTATGGTTATTCGGAACCGTTCGAACCCACTCTATGTCGTAGTGGGCCATACTTAAAGCCTGGCCCATTTCCGATGTCAGAGTTTATTGGGTTCGTCCCTTAGCATATCGATACCGATGCCGACTGGGCGGTTAATCGTATATTGAATGACTCTCGTTGCCAATGGATTCGGACATCCGGAAACCATGGTTCTGAGTAAGGGGTGAGGGTACGTGTTGGGAAGTTCAGCGAGAACACCCAACCCCGCCCGCACTTAGCGGCCTTTACTAAGATATCGTTCGGTTTTGTGTACACGCGTTAGTTCGACGATGAAATGATATGCAGAGATTATTTTCCTAAGACATGTGAGGAAAAATAAATAAATGGGTTGCTAGGTCGTTTAATGCATGTTAAACTAATAACGTCAAAGTTATTTTAGCATGTGAATTCGTTTTAGTCTAATAAAACGATAAAAAGAAAATATGAGAAAAAGTTGCTACAAACACGAGAAAACGGGTTAGCAACGATTGAAATAATAATATATGAAATCGAGAAAATAAGAATTAAACGAAAACTGAAAAATATTGTTAAAACATTGTTTTGTATAAAAAACGAAGTTCGAGAAAGAATAAAAAAAACGAAAAAAACGTACTTGGGCCGTGAGCCGCGCGGCTCGCCCGGGACATGGGCGGGTCGCGTGGCGGCCTGATTTCGACACGGTTTTTGAAATTTTTTTTGATTAAATCGCGTACGAATATTGCATAACTCGTACTCGACTTAATATTCTCGATATTCGTCATATTCGATAGTTGATTATCGAATATTTAGAATAGTTTTTTTTTAAAAAAGGTGTAAATCTAGAAATTGATCGAAGAATAATAAAAATAAAACAAACGAAAACCGTAAAAAAAGGGTCTGGACCGTGCTGTCCGGCCTTCGGACTTTGTTCGAAAATTATTATTTTTTGTTCGAAAATCGTTAATTGCGTACAAACATGAATTAATTTGTACTCAGCTTATATTTTCGATATTCGTCGTATTCGATATTCGATTATGAAATCGATATCGAATATTCGGAATGACTTTTAGAAAAGGTTTTGAAAAAAGTTTGTTTTTGAACGAAAAGTTGTAAAAAAAAGGATTTTGAACGAAGAAAAAAATATAATGAAGCCGTCGAAAACTTAATATAATTCTTTTTGATATGATATTCGATTATATAGAATCGATATCATATTTTAAGAATATTCGATATAGGAAAATAGTTTTAGTAGTATCGATATTAGAAAATAAAAAAAAGAGGACCGACACAAGACCCATAAGAAAAACGAGAGAAAGGGGAGAGAAAAGGGAAGAGACGGGTTTGATTTGCACCCTCAACCTACATGCTTTGTGTTCTCGGTATAGAGCTCGTCGGACGGTGGCTTAGACACGGGAGCGTCGAGATGATGTGGGTGAGTTAAGGTGTCGGTTTGGAGTGTGTATGTGGCGTGGGATCGGCCGGTTTAGACGGGATCGATTTCGTCGGATTTTCGGAATTACTTCGGGATTACGTCGGGACTTCGAATGTTGTTTTTCGGCTGCTGAAAACTTAGGATTTTTGGTCTGATTTTTCGTGTATGAAATCGTCGATTTTCTGTGTTTTTTGAGGTTGAAGGGAGGGTCCTATTTATAGGAACCGAGGTGATCTTACTTGTGTGACAAGAAACACCGGTTTGGATAGGAAATACGAGAGTTCGTGAGGGAATAGAGTTCTCGTTTCTTGGTGGGAAAGCCAAAAACTCGGCTGGTTTGGGGTGATATCTCGGCTGTTTCAGCCGAGTATCTGAGCTTGGGTGGTACTCCGTTTCGGTTTCCGGATAGAATTCCTACTTGCGATCGAATTCTACCTTAAACGGAATTGTTTATTATTTTTGTATGGCTGATTTTTTTGGTGTTTGAGTCCGAATCAAACCGTGTAGTGTCACGGCCAGCTCGTGTGACTCGGGAAAAAATATCTTTGACCGGGTTTGACTCGGTCGCTAAAAGACGGTTTTACCCCTGGTGACGGTTTCGACCCAAATTAGTGTTATTTGACTCGAAACGACCCACTGGGCCTGGATTTGAGGTCCGTTTTGTGAGATTTGTACTCCTTAAAATGTCTAAACCAAATGTCCATGATTACAAGCCCATATCCGAGTCTATCAAAGCACGTTTACGTCCTATCATCATCGGGTGTTTGGCGGGAACTACTATAGACACCTGGCGGTCAAAATGTGGGTGTCTACACTTAGCAACCAATCTTGCTTTAAAATGCTCCACAGATCCATCTGCTTTATATTTGATCTTGAACACCCACTTAGAACCAATTGGTTTATGACCTGGTGGTAATAAGAAGTCTTCATACCAAGGACATGAGAAGGCATTAAATTAATCAAATATGTAGCAGCAAGTATACAATCACCCCAGAATTTAATGGGCAATCCCGCGTGTATTCTCAAGGCCCTAGTTGTGTCTAACAAGTGCCTATGTTTGCATTCAACCTTCCCATTCTGGTGAGATCTGCCAACTACACTAGATTGATGCAAAATTCCTAAAGAACTAAACAAAGAAACACATGATTTGTCAATGAATTCAGTACCATTATCACTCCTAATGACTTTAAACTTAGCCTTAAACTGATTTTGAACGAACAGTAGAAACTTTTTAACCAGAGAAAGAAATTGATCTTTGGTTTGAAATAAAATAGTCCAAGTACTTCTAGAAAAATCATCCAGAATAGTAAAAAAGAATCTTGCACCGGTCATGGAAGGAGACTTATAAGGACCCTATACCATACATCCATATGAATTAATTCAAAGCATGATGAAACTCTAGAAGAACTAACAACAAATTAAAGCTTGAACAACTTCACCAAGATCCTTCTTCAACTGGTATATCTCGATTGCATTTGCCAATCCATTCCTTTCTAACAACTCTGACCACAATTCCTTTGCCGACTTAACATATTTCATGTTCTGTCGTATTGAAATATCTAAAGAATTGAGTACCCACTTCATCACCATTAGGTCACAATGTACCCATTGATGCAACTTTTTGACATTGGCAGCAGATTTATTAGCATAAGAACCATCCAAGAACCCTTCTTTGTTCTTAAATGCCAACGCCATGAATACATCCTGCTTCCAGCCCAAAAAATCATGACCATCAAATTGTTGTGCAACCAATTGGGACAACGGCTGATCAGAGGAAGAGAGGTAAAGCGGATCATCGTAGTAATCGTAACTGGAGTTATTATTTTGTTGACTCTCAGCCATTGTTAGAAGAGGAAGACGAAGAAGAAAAACTTGAAATATTGAATGCGGAAGAATTTTAATTAGCTCTAAGATTTGATGTTGAGCTCTGATACCATGTAAAGTTGGAGTTTGTGATTGAAATCAGAGAGAAATTATATTGATATTATTGAATTAGTGTAATACACACATATATCTATATAGAGGTGGGATATGGTACATTTACTCGTTTTGGTACAATTTACCTTCTAATTTAAGTCATTGATTTCATGGGATGAAGGGCCAATATATGAGTATTTCACATCAAAAAAACCTCTCATATTCTATATAACAGTTACACATCGCATACGTTATGAATATCAAAATCTCAGGATTCTTTTGAGAAAATATTGTTAACTTCATTATACGCTTATCTATCAAAATCAGAATCAAATAAAAAAAATCAAGCTACACTTTAATTTTTGCATAATAGTGGCACTCAATTTGTTTAATTGTTCAATTTTTTCAATTAAGACGTTCAATTTCTTCAATTCAAGTTCAATTTCTTCAATTAATTTTATCAGGTTATACGAAGTTATTCCAATTTAGAAACTCAGTTATTGTATTGAATAACTTGTATTACTGTATTATGTTGTTCCAATTATGGTAATATACTCCCCCGTTCCAATCCATTTGAGAATAATGTTAATCATCTGATTTTACGTAATTATTTCGATGTAGAAATTCAGCTATATTAATAAATAGCTCGTGTTACTGTATTTGGGTGAAACATCTTGTATATTATTGAAGACACATTCAACAAAAAACAAAACCTCACGGGAAGACAAAAAGAGAGGATTAGTTGAAAGTACAAAAAACAAAATTGAAATACAATAATTATATATGTGCGATAGAATAACTGTAAACACACTATATAATAACCATAACAATAGTATTGAATTCAACTTAAATTTATAATTTTAAGAACTCTTTTTAGGGCTCAAAAGATTTCTTATTGATATCTAAAGACGATTACTACTCTTATTTATAATAGAAAATTTTAGGATTATTTAACAACAATAATACCAACTATAGGACGTCTTCCCAAAATAATATCAATTTTAATAAATCTGAGAATAATACGTATTATTAGAGTAGTTAAACAAGAGTAGTATAGGTGACCGGTTACCTGTAGAACCCTTTCACCTTCCTTTTTCACCTTTAATTTTATTTAACGGCAATAATACCAACTATAGAGCATCTTCCAAAAATAATTCTCATTTTAATAAATCAGAGAATAATACGTATTTTTGGAATAGTTAAGCCAGATTAGTATAGATGACTAGTTACCGGTAGAACCCATTCACTTTCCTTTTTCGCCTTCAATTCATTTCACATTAATTCACTCCTTTTCAGTTACTCAGTGAACGAGGCATTAAACGTCATTCATGTCCTTCGTCTTCCTCTTCCTTCAAGTCTTCAACCTCACCAAATCTAGCTAATAACACAATTCTACACCAAAATCAACACGTTAATCTAAACGAAACGTATAGAAAAAAAACTGAAAAAGGACGAAGGGCAATGGAGAGAGAGGATGAAGGAGAGAACTAAAGAGGAGTAGACCTGGCAAAACTGACCCGACCCGAATAAGCCAAACTAAACCCGACCCCACCCGAATGGAAGACTTGATTTTGACCCGTAATCCGAATTGACCCGAACTAACTCGAAACTGACCCGACTATTATTATAAAAAAAACGAGTCGATATCCCTAAAAAAGTTGAAAACAACAAACCCGAGAATGACTCGAACTCGAAAGTATCCGACCCGACCCAAAGTCAATCCGATTATTATAACCCGACAGTGGCCCGACCCGAAGCTGACCCGACACAGTTCACCCGTTATCCAAGTCTAAGTAGGAGGATGGAGGATAAGTAACAGGTTAAATATTAATAAGGTGACCTGATGTAGCAGGTTATAAAGTCACTTATACTACTCTTGTTTAACTACTCCAATAATACGTATTATTCTCAGATTTATTGAAATTTGTATTATTTTTGGAAGATGCCCTATAGTTGGTATTATTGTCGTTAAATAACCCAAAATTTTATCACCTCATCATAAATTTTCGATGTGAGATTTTTTTACTTAAATTTATAATCTTATGATTTTTTTAAGATTTAAAATTAAAGATTGTTGGTTGATAAGAGTATCTAATAACGAATCATTACTTTTATTTATATAATTATTTATCACCTCATCATAATTTTTCGATGTGGATAATTATACTTTAAGTTTGTAATCTTAAGAACTTTTTTAAGATTTAAAAGATTGTTGGTGAATATCTAAGAATGAATTATTGCTCTTATTTGTATAGAATTTCATCATCTCATTATAATAGTCGTGTATGATTATTTTTTCTCTACACAAATTTCTATATATTCTTTAGTTAAATTAAAAAATATATTAAAACTATAGTAATTATTAATAGGGTTATTTCATGAGAATAATATCAACTATGCGTGTGATTCTTAAATTAATCCAAACTATACGTAATCTCATTTTAATACGAACTATGCCTTCATTAACCTCATTTTGCTATGGGTGACCGGCTACCTGTTGAACCTCCATTATTCAACTCTTCCTCTAACTATTTTTCTTCTGATTCACATTTCGTGTTCATTTTCGGTCATTGATAAGAAAAATTAAATTTTCCGAAAATTCATCTTCCATTTAATTTTCAATTAGTCTTATAGAAACTATGAAAAAAAAATTATTGTAATTTTGGCTTTCACGATGATTGCAACGGACCTAATAAAACCCTAGAAAGTTACAACAAGTCATTGTGACCGGTAATAACAAGTCATAATTTCACACATAACAAAGCAACATTAATGAATGCGTAGTTCATATTAAAATGAGATTACGTATAGTTTGTATTATTTTAAGAAGCGCACGCATAGTTGGTATTATTCCTATGAAATAACCCTTATTAATAATTATTTTAAAAATTCAAAATTTTAATTTTATATTTTTTGAGGGTGAATAAATAAATAATAAAACAATGATCAAACAGACTAAATGTTTCACGTTGTCGCTGTCCAATTTTTGTTGCAGACTAAACAATGATAATTGTCGGTTTATATAGTGATAATTTTTTTATTCTTAAATGGAGCAGGATTGTTTTTTTTTTGCTATACAAATTCTTATACTTTTTATTTAAATTAAAAAAATTGAGTCTTAGGTGGAGTAGGATTTTTTTAGCATATACAAATTTTTATATTCTTTATTTAACTTAAAAAATATATTAAAAAATTTGGATCAATCATATCGCTCGAAAAGTTTATGCTTTATATATATATATATATATATATATGTATGTATGTATGTATATATATATATATTGATTGATTGATTTTCGTACGGAAATCAACGGTAGAGACGTATAAAATCGAATACGTCTAACCGTAACAACTAAGATCAAATACTTCATTGATTACTCAACCACATGCTAGCTACGGGGAGACTAAATTATCAACCTAATCACAATTATAATGAAATTAATCGTTCTAAATAAAATCACTTACAAAATACAAAGATTCCCGAGCTTTAAGACACGTGTCTCAAAAACCATCAAAAATGATCAAAATCGTAATCTTAAAGTAGTCGGAAAATAATAACTAGATTAATTAAGTAAAATAATTAATATCACTAATCAATATATATATATATAAAGGAGGAAGTTTTCGAGCGATATGATTGGTCCGTTGCATCTAAACTTAATTTTGGAAAGAATCTTCAATAATAAAAAAATCAAGTAGTGAATCTTTTAATTATTATAATATGTTTAATCTATCATATTAATGTGATGTTTTGTAATTTTCATCTTAAAACCTTTAAATTTTGTTTAACAAAAAATTATCGTAAAAAAAATTATAAAAATGATATAATTGGAATCTAGATAGAAAATGCTTTCATTTGAGTATAAATTTCATATTATTTGTTTCATATTATTTGCTCGAAAAAGTGATGAATCTATTACATATAAAAATAATAAGGTTATCCCACATCGACAAATTATAATAAGCTGATGAAATTTCATATTATAAATAAGAGTAATCATCTGTGCTTAGATATCTACCAAAAATCTTTCGAGTCTTGAAGATCTTTTAAGATTAAGATTATAAACTTTAACTAATTATCTCACATCGAAAAATTATGATGAGGTTATGAAGTTTTATATTATAAATAAGAGTAATCATTATTTTTAAATATCGATCAAAAAACTTTTGAGTTTTAAAAAAACTCTTAATAAGACTACAAACTTAAAATTATCCCACATCGAAAAAATTAAAATAAGATGATGATTCTATATAATAAATCAGAGTAATCATGTTTTCTTTATTATAAATATCAATAAATAAGACGATGAAATTCTATTATACAAATAAAAGTAATCATTCCTCCAAATTCTTTATTATACTCCGTAAATAAGAGTAATCATTCGTACTTAAATATCAATAAAAAACTTTTTAATCTTAAAAAAAGCTCTTAGTAAGATGGTACCCCGTCAAATTTTTTTGAATATGCTATAAAAAAACTATAATAAGATGTCACTAAAAAAATTCAGAAGACTATAAACTTATGTAAAATTTATCCCACATTGAAAGATTATAATAAAGGGATTTTATACATGGAACCCTATGTTTTTAGTTTTTCTATATTTGGATAATCACCATAATTATCCCACATCGAAAAATTATTATGGGGTTATAAAAACTTTTGAGTCTTAAAAAAACTCTTTTATTATTATAATTATCCTAACGTTGTCTCACATCGAAAAATTATGATAAGCGGATGAAATTTTATATATTATAAATAATAATTATCATTTGTCCTTGGATATCAGCTAAAAAAATTGAGTCTTAAAAATTGAGTCCGTACGCTGATGGAAAAGAGCAATCATTTGTGTTTAGATATTTATCAAAAAAAATTTAAGACTATAAACCTAAGTAGAATTATCACATATATGATGAGGTGATGAAATTCTATATCACAAATAATGAGAGACATCATTCGTTTTTAGATATTAACAAAAAAAAATTGTCTTATAAAAGAAACTACAAATTTAAATAAAATCATCCACATCAAGAAATTATAATAAGTTGATAGAATTCTACTATATAAATATGGAGTAAAAGCAATCATTCATCTTTAGATATCAACAATAAATACTTTGAGTGCTAAAAGAACTTTTTAAGACTATAAACTTAAATAAAATTATCGCACATCGAAAAATTATGATAAGGTGATGACATTCTACATCATCAATAAGAGAAATTATTCGTTTTTAGATATTAATCAAAAATCTTTTGAATCTTATAATACTCTTGTAAGGGTATAAACTAAAGAAAAATTATCCCACATCGAAATATTACAAAAAAGTGATGAAATTTTATTATATAAATAAAAGTAATCATCGTCTTTAGATATCATACAGAAATTTTTTGAGTTCTAAAAGAGTTCTTAAAACTATAAATTTAAGTGAAATTATCACACCAAAAAATTATGATGAGATATCATAAATAAGAGAAATAATTTGTTTTAGATAATTATTTGTCCTAAAGTAAAATTTCTGACATCGATATAAATCAAACATCTTTTGAATTTCATAGATATAAATCAAATATCTTTTGAATTTTAGAAAAGTTCTCAAGACTATAAACGTGTGTGAAATTCTACATCAATTAGTAAGAGAAATTATTCGTTTTTAGATATTAATAAAAAAAAATCTCTTGAGTCTTATACTACGGAGTAGCTCTTAAGGCTATAGATTGAATTAAAATTATCCCACATCGAAGAATAATTGCATTAAAGTGATGAAATTCTATTATATAAATAAAAGTAATCATCGTATTTAGGTATCAATCAAAAATCTTTTGAGTCCTAAAAAGAGTTCTTAAAATCATAAATTTAAGTTGAATTATCCCACATCGAAAAATTATGATGAGCTGACTTAGAAAAATCTTTTGAGTCTTATAACAACTCTTAAAACTATAAATTGAAGTAAAATTATACCACATCTAGAAATTATAATAAGATGATATAGTTCTATTATATAAATAAAAGTCTGTCAACCAATAGTTCCACAAATTTATGCAATCGTCTAACCAGGTGTCATTATCATTTGCACTAAAAATAGGTCCGTGCATCGCACGGGTTTCCAACTAGTCATAATTAAAGAAGAGCAAAAACGTAAAATCACGTATAAAGCACCGACGACCTGACTTAAATGTCGACGACCTAATGTAACAGAGACTCTGGTCACTTAAAAGTAAGACTAGGATAATTAGATTTAGTTTAGATTATGGGTCAAATTGGGAGTAATATGGGACATGAACTTATTCTCTCCCACGCATTTAATTCTTTACACCTACCATAAATAGACAATTCAATCAATTCTTTACCTTCTCCTTTAACAAAACACTTTACCTTATAATTCTCATATCATTACTCTATTTATACAAAATGTCACTACTATTTACTTACTTTAAGTTTGGCGGACTCATAAAAAATCATTTGATTTCCCAATAATAATACTCTTACTTATACCACTTTTCTTAAAGATGAAATAATCATGTGTAAAAGATTGAATGGATGGTAGGGAATATATGACAAGGGTACCCATGTTTTAGATGATTATTGTTAAGCAAAATAAAGCATTTTTTGGAAATATGTGAATAGAAACATCAAAATATGTCCTCATATAGTCATATACTCGGTGGTTATTTTCATAGATTATTACCCATTTGCGTAAAATGCTACTCGTATCTTATTGAATTTTTTATCATTTAAATGCTTTTTATTAAATTAATTATTCATTTGGTGTTCTTTTGAAACTATTTCTTCTAAATGGTTCCACGTCATCATTTTCGTTTTCTTTTTTACCTCACTCATACTGCCGCTACTTGAAGTAGCGGCTCACCCTAATATCGGCACGGCAAAACAGAGCACTACATCAGGACTTCAACACTTATGTCAATGAAAAAGAAACAGAGAACCATACAAACTGGAAATCGACGCCAATCAATTAATCAAACATGAAAAACCCAGATTTCGCCTGACCATAGCTTACGAAAATCGATACACGAAAAACCCAGATTTTTCTCTTATTTAGTCAATTAATAACCCGTTTTGCTAGTATTATTTGGTCGTTTGTGTTTAATTAGTCTAATAGTCGAGTTTAAGATAATTAGTGTCAAATCATGCTGTTTCTCAGAATTTTGGTATTGCGCGTCGATCTTTTATCTCTAGGTCCCGACTCGGGAAGAATCGATACAAGAAAGACGGGTCAAAATATGCAAAGTCTAAGTCAAGGATAAACTAAATAAAATGAAGAAGGTTGAACAAGAAGGAAGGACCCCCGACTCACCAATTCACCATTTCTCCATTTCAATTTTGCCACACAAAACATTGGGTCCCGGAAGGCTGCATTACTGCATTAGGCAAGCCGATAGTAGCGGTTATGGGTGAACTAGCGGTTAGTAGCGGTTATGGGTCACTTTTGCCACACAAAACAAAGTTAGTTGCTCCCCTGTTTTCTCTGTATAGGAAGAGGAGCTGGGGTGCGTTGCTCTGTTTTGCCGCGCCGATATTAGGGTGAGCCGCTACTTCAAGTAGCGGCAGGGTGAGTGAGGTTAAAAAAAAAACAAAAATGATGACGTGGAACCATTTGGAAGAAATAGTTTCAAAAGAACCTCAAATGAATAAATAGTTTAATAAAAAACATTTAAATGATAAAAAATTCTACCTTATTCCACTAACACATTTACATTATATGTCATTATAAAAAGACAGTTTGAATAATTAAATATAAAATGAAAATGATAAATACAACCCGTTGTAAGGAAACAAAAGTTTAATACTTGTATTAATTGCATCGATATATGTGTAATTTATTCTTAAATTTCTAATTTTTTGTCAAATATATAAGATATTTAATGTTTAAATACAACCCTATGGATTGTATTTAACATTATCCAATATAAAATACTATTTTCTTCCTAATTATTGTACTTTTAATATATGAACGGATGGAGTATCATTTTTAGTCAGCGAAGGTTTGACAGAGTTAATAATTTTTGAAAATAATTTAATAAGAACGTAATTTCGAAAAAGTGAGTAATATAATTTTACCTTGCTCTTAATAAATTTTCTTATAACGAACGAAATAAACCCGAATTCTTATAAACGATCACGATAAATTTACAGAGAAACCTTTTGCAATTAAATGCAAATTTTTACTACTCCGTGGTCAATAAAACCGGTAATTGAACATCGAAATTCTACCCAAGTATCCGACATCAAACATCATCATCTTCTTCTTTCGCATACCACTGTCTTCAGGGCCTCAGACCCATCACTTTGATAATTGATAAGTATTAATCGATTGTATTATGATTTAATCCTCTCCTTGATCATCATAATCATCATCGTAATACAATCGATTAATAATTTCGATCTTATCTCCGGCAATACGACGTCGTCACCCCCACCACCAATTGAACACTATCTCGATCATCATCAATTCATTTCATTGAATCAATCGATTGATAATCCTGAAAGATGTCGTTGAACATGAAAACCCTAACACAAGCATTCGCCAAAACCGCGGCAGTGATCGAGAAAACGGTCCAAACAACGGTCCAGGAGGTGACCGGTCCGAAAGCGCTCACCGACTACGAGCTTCTAGACCAGATCGGCTCGGCTGGACCGGGATTAGCGTGGAAGCTGTACGCGGCGAAGCCACGTGGAACGGCGTCGGGGCAGTATGCGGCGGTGTGCGTTTGGTTGCTTGATAAGCGCGCGTTGTCGGAGGTGCGCGCGCGCGCGGGGCTGTCGAAGGCGGCGGAGGATGCGTTTTTCGATGTGCTTCGTGGCGACGCGGCGAAGCTGGTGCGGATGCGGCATCCAGGGGTGGTGCACGTGGTGCAAGGGTTGGATGAGACGAAGAATGCCATGGCGTTCGTCACCGAGCCGATTTTGGCGTCCGTGGCCAACGCCCTTGGTGATTTGAGTAATCTTGGGGATTCTGTTCCTAAGGAGCTTAAAAGTGCTATGGTACTAGCATTGTTCTTTGCAATTCTTATTTGATCATTTGTTGATTGAATTTTGTTAAATGTTTTGAGTTGAAGATGCTGTTGTAGTGGAACTAGGATATGAAGTTAGTGTCCCTGAAATAATTCCGAAATTTTTTGGAGCGGAAATTAGTATTTCAATTCTGCAATCCGGAAAAACTACCAAAGTTTCTGCTAGGATATGAAGTTTATGTTTTTATGTGATTACATCGCTTGTGCTAGTCCCCCTTGCTCTAGTGATAGGCGTCAGTTAAATGGGAATCTGTTAATAGTGGTGAGCTTCTTAGTTTTCGAGGTGCAGTTTTGAATGGTGATATATGAGCATGAGCTTGATAGGGTTCTTTTTGCACTGTTCCGTGTTGAGCTGAAGTTTTATTAAAGAGCTTTGGTCTTGTTGTTTGAACTTATTAGATTCGGTGATCAAAATAATTTGGTACACCGTGTTATTTTTTAGGCAATTTGTTTTCAGAATGCTATGGTGGTGTGAGTTGAGTTATCATTGTGAGTTTTGTTCAAAGGAGCTCAAGAGTGCAGTGTTTTCTGTGTTATTTAGTTAGTGGTTCTATGTCTGGATGTGTGAATGGTTGGCCAATATGGCCATGTAATATTTTGAAAGGAATTGTGAAAGGTCAAACTTCATTGTTGCTCTTGACTTCGGAATAAAACAATTCTGGGGTTGCTTTGTCGTTTTGGAATGTGTTTGCTATGAATAGACACTTCTGAGGTGTGAGGTCAGATAAGTTTGCTGCTTGGAATTTGTTTGTCAGTGTTTATGGTTTTGATATGTGTAGGAAATGGGATTGTTGGAGGTGAAACATGGGCTCCTCCAGATAGCAGAATCGTTGGAGTTTCTGCACAATAATGCACGTCTTGTTCACCGTGGTATCTCGCCTGAGGTTAGCCACTTTTAGTTTCAACTATTATTGCTATTTTTCGTTATTAAAGCTTCATAGCTGATTAGGGTATTTCGAGGTGGTGTTGACCTTTGTAGTAAATGTTTAAGATTATCCAATTCTACTTCTGAATTTGTATGCTGCAAAAATTACTGAACAATGGATTGTTGACTGTCTCATACCTCCATGCTTTGGTGGACTATTAGATTGGAGTTTGGTTGATTGGTTCCATCCTATTTCAATATTTCTTGCTGGTTATGATTTTAGAACTGGTGAAGCATCTGCAAATGAAATTTGAAAAGGCTTTCGATAAATTAGTAAACTGATAGTCAATATATATTTTCGTTTCAAAGCAAAACGGTGATGCATTATCACATTTTTCTTTTGGCTTGGATTATGATTCAAGCACGCAAAGTAGCTCACTAAAGTAGTTTCACTTCTTTTAATTACTAACAACCATTCATGCAATTGTCGACACAATTTTCATTTTGGTTAATCTGAAAACACCTGGTTTGTGTTATTGGGGTAGTCCCATGTACATCTGCCCCCTCCAGCTTGTAATTAGTGGGAGTCGTATAAATAGTTCTTTCCCTAACTCATAATAATTGAGGAGTGAGAGGGGGACTTACTATCAACTGGCATTACTAGCACATTCTTTGGTTTTCAGAATGTCTTGATTACAACAAGTGGAGCATGGAAGCTTGGCGGTTTTGGTTTTGCAGTATCAAGTGATCAAGCAGCAGGTGGTTTATCGAATGTGCAGGCTTTCCACTATTCTGTAAGTGTGCCCTTTGATGTATAGCAAGAAACTTGAAATCGAACAATTTTAGTTCAAAGGTGCATTTATAGTCAACCAAGTATCTTCCTCCTCCTCCTGTTCTTTTGTTTTGTTTTATGCATTGGCTGTTAATTGAGCTGCTGATAGCAGGAATATGATGTAGAAGATTCAGTACTTCCTCTTCAGCCATCTCTTAATTACACTGCACCGGAGTTGGTTCGTAGTAAAGAATCTTCAGGTGGATGTTCCTCTGATATCTTCAGTTTTGGGTGCCTTGCCTATCACTTGATAGCTCGTAAGCCCTTATTGGACTGCCGCAACAACGTGAAGATGGTAACTTACCAATGTATTTGTTATTGATGTACACGTTCAATGTTATCTAGGGATGCTCTATCTTGGTAATATATTCATTAAAACTAGATAGTATGCTTATATTTATGCTTAGAATTTATTTATTAATGGGGATTTTTAGTGTAAGTTATGCCCACTGAAATGTTTCCTTGTGGAAATTCTTTTTCCTGTATTTCGTGGTGTCATGGATAGTGATTTAGTAGCTAGTAATGGAGGCTGAAGGGGAGCTTAAGTTCTGATGGTGGAAACAAATATCTTTCGCTTAAATGGAAGCTAACCTCAAGTTTGCTGGAGGCCTATGGATAGAGATCAACTACGAAGCTCTCAATTGTTGATGTGATCAATTATTCATCTTCCCGGGGAGTGTATTTCATTAATTCTTCAAATAGCTTGAGAACCTTGTGTGGATATATTACCCACCCTCGGCTATTTCTCAGTTAGCTGCAAGAAATGACTTGAGAATCCACAAATGGCAAATTTGTTTTAGAGGGTAGGGTTTTGTTAGATAGTTACTTTTTTGGTGCGCTTGGATAGAAAAAGAAGAGGAAGAGGAGGGAAAGGGGAGGAGGTATGAAGTAAGTAAGACTTCCCTCCAAATATTTCCTTTAACGAATTTGGGTTGAACAGTTAAAGGAAATGGGAAATGATGCTGAAGTAACACAGACATGATTGGCTGCAGGAGGATGCAGAATGATTAAAGATATAATATGATGCACAAACACTCCCTGCTTTTTTAGCTGCCCAGGTGCCAGTAACCTCTCATGTGGCGTTTGTATGATGCTTTATCTTTAACCAATAGATTAAGGCTGATTCCCTTTCAGGATCATTCCAAAGTTGGAAAAGGTTATATTTTTTCTTGAAGGAGTGAAAATGAGTCCCTCTATTTCTTCCCCTCATATTTGCTAACCAAACTAGGGAAATAGATTCCGGCCCATTCCATTTTTTCCGTCCTCCAAACAAGCCCTTAGAGGAAATGCTTTGAGATTTTGTTTCCCCATAAGTTCTGCAGTTTAATGCTCAAAATATCAGTGAATACCACATCTTTACTTTAGCTTGTTACTGTTCTCAAGCCCACCATTTTTTTTTGTTGTATCTATAATGTGATTACTGAAAAAGTTCCATTTATTGGAGAATTCTTGCTAGATCGTCATTGTTTTTCTTATGTTTCCCCTGCCATGTATATCTTATAGGTTGTGCTATTTCTTTTGTTTTGTGGAATTCATTTGATGGTTTAACTTTCATCAGTTGCCACTCTGGATTAATGTTACCTTTTATCTTGTACGTTTCTTTTGCAGTATATGAATACGTTAAATTACATAACAAGTGAGACATTCTCTTCCATCCCACCAGAGTTAGTTCCAGACCTACAACGGATGCTTTCATCTAATGAATCTGTGAGGCCGTCTGCTTTGGATTTTACAGGTACTAGGCAGTATATTGTTTTCTTATGAATTCTACTTGTAGCTGTTGTAGGCAGGATTTTATTGAGGTACAAGTATCAAAATGCGTGATTTGAAATGATATGGGTTTTTCCTATGCCTCCATTGATATTTGTTCTTGAATAATAAAGCTGTGCCTTTAAATTGTCTTTACCCTATTGTTTCTATTTGTCTACATTTGGTCGAAATTGAAGCAGCAACGAAATACAAAGAAAAGGTCTCACATGGTTTATAAGCCTTTCAACTTCACGATATGAGATTCAGTGTAATTCAGTCAATGTAGTTGGATATACGTTTGACATTTGTTTCGGTTTGCAACCATGAGATTTCATTATACAAGTCTGTATTGTGCATTACCTATAGCTGAAGTACCAACGGTAGGTTCCGAAATTTCATAGATTTAAGCATATGTTGTATTTATAAACATTATTTCATAGATTTAAGCATCTGTTGTATTTATAAACATTTAGTACACAGTCGTATGCAGGACATGTGCGCTTTTTATTCCACACCTCATTGCACCCTAGGATTGTCTAACTGAGTTTCTGTTTTCTAGAAGATAGCTGTCTTTTCACCGTCTGGTCGACATTTATAAATGCTATGATGTCTGCATTGTGCATCTGTGCATGGGATCCTATGTACTTCATGTTGATGAGTGAGACTAAAAGTGTACATTAACTGTGATGTAATAGTCATACATTTATTTTTTAGGTGTCGCAGCATTTACTTTAATGATGAGTAATGAACTTCCTGTAATAAAGCTATGTTAGATTATGAACACTAAAATTATTTGTGAATGTGTTGTAGGCTCACCTTTCTTTCGCGATGATACAAGACTGCGAGCTCTTCGCTTTCTAGACCATATGCTTGTAAGAATGATATATTGACCTCCTTAGCTTTTAGCAGTTCTTTTTGAATTAGTCTCTAAGATGCGTGGATGTTGTTGCTCTACACTTTACAGGGACGAGATAACATGCAAAAGTCTGAGTTCTTGAAAGCTTTGTCCGATATGTGGAAGGATTTTGACTCAAGAGTCTTGCGGTATAAGGTTGAACTATCTTTACTGTCTATTGCCTGTCTATTATCTTTGCTTTCCCTGCTCGCACTCAATCTTTAGTTGGCTTCTCATTGCTTTGTGAACTGATGCTCCTCCCCCTCCTTCCGAAACTAAAGAAAGCAGAGAAATGAAGATATAGAAGAGGACCTACATGTATGTGTAGGTCGTCCCGGGATTCTAACCTTGTAACTTTTGATTCAGTTTGAACTAAGGACAGAGATTGCCCGGCCTTTGTATTGGACCCGAAAAAATATCTAGTTTGATAGACTCTTGTGTGCTAGATAAGTCTTATCTGTATTAACTTGCTACATTTATCTCTTGGCAATTTAAAGGGGTTTTCTTTTGGTAAATTAATAGCAGCTTAGCAACGAATGCTCAAGAAGGCACCTCTTTGTCTGTAATTGTCTGTTCATGAAGTTACCATCTGTCTGGTGATGAAAAGTCGAACAAAAATGGTTCTACTTCTACTCTACAATTAACATTGTCATCAAAAATTGAAGGTGCTTGTTTAAATATAAAAAATATACTCCGTAGTATATTACTTGGCTGGAGAGAGAGAGGTGTGGGGGAATTGATTACATCAGAATTAGTGTGAATCCCCAGTATGTCTGATTATCCTTTAGGATTAAAGTGAATCCCTGTGCATGTAGCTTGCCCTAAGCCCCTAATATGCCTGATAATCCTTTTGCATGCTGCCTACAGGTCCTTCCACCTCTGTGTGCTGAACTCCGTAATGTAGTAATCCAACCAATGATACTACCTATGGTCCTAACTATTGCAGAATCGCAGGTACTGTATTTTGTTATGAAACGAACTACAGAGCAAGATTATCTTTCTTTTGATCTACATCCCCAAATGGTTGTTATCTTTGATTTTAACTCTCTGTTTCTCTGCGAGAGATTACATGCTTATGAGAATGCATTTAATATATGCATATGTTGGAAGGCAAACTACACTATTTACTTGTGTTTTCTTTCCTCAGCAATCTATCTCTTACGAATATTATTTATCACTTTTGTGATCTTGTGATTGTTTAAGCTGTTCAGCTTTGGTAACTGACTATCTTTAGGGAGGCGTAGGTGCAAATTATGCATAAGCATTATCTACTCCTAGCATAATGTTTGAATATGTTTTGCTTTTGGTTCTTCATGAGCTCAATTGTCGTTAGGCATGTCGTTCTTTGTTTTAGAGAGGAAGTCAATCATAAATGTTACTTGTAGGCTTTTTTTAATATATACTCCGTATTTTTTTACACGTCTCCATTATAGAAGGAATTATTTTACTATAAAATATCTTCTGGTAATTATTTCTCTTAATAAAGTACACAACTTCTGCTAATATAACCATCAATGATTTCTGTCTCTTTCAATAGCTATTCGCTGGGCTGTTGCCAGTGGAGGATGTAGCTGCTCATGAGCTGCTTTTCCTCCCTAATAATTTTGCTCAAGATATGATGGAATTGTAGAAGTACTGTATTGTTCCATAACTTGCATTGGTTTAATATCCATGCAGGATAAACATGAGTTTGAGCTATCAACATTGCCAGCTCTTGTTCCAGTTTTAAATTCTGCTGCTGGTGAAACATTGCTACTGCTTGTGAAGCATGCAGAACTAATAATAACCAAGGTAATAGAAAACTGGCTTGTTTTCATTTTTAATGTGATTGGTTACTGAATCTAGCTATGTGATTGCTCCATGCTAAGTACAATTGATTGTTCCCAGTTCCTTGCTGGATGGTAGTGATGCTGAGCACATAGTTTCTTCGAAGCCTTTTATAGGCCAACCTGTAGAATTTTAAATTGAGTGCGTACCTTCAAATACCTGATGTCCAATGCTAAATGTTCAAAAAAAAATTACACCTACGTACTTTTTTGTATTTGTGTTTTTGGATGGATTGAACTCGGTCTATCTGTATTTATAGTAACTCATTTGTACATTAAGCGTGTAACCTCTGGGCAGCTCAGTTCCCTTGTCTGGCTCACCTGTGTACGAACAGATGAAATGAAAATGTTAAACAGTATATTGCTCAGTATATGATTGAGCGCCAGATACCATGTTCGACTCTTTTTCCCTGACGACACCTCCTTTCTCTTGGCCTCACCTATTGTAGTTTTGGCTGGATGCCCTTGGATTTCCTCACAGAGAGCTTGTTGTCTCTTCCTCCTTAACCTCTTAAGTTCTCTCTTCCATCACCGTTTGACCTATTTCTTCAAGGGCACATTGGGTGAAATCTACCACTAGCCATATGGTTATTTGAGGCAAATGTGTGCGACTGTTACTGGATGCTGACAATATTGTCAGATGATGTGTTACCTACACTTAGCCGACATTTGGTGAATACTCACTGCAACTCGTCCTATCTCTGGGGACAGAGACTGCTGCAAGGTGGATAGGTTTATTTATTTAAATTGTTTTTAAGATTACTGGGATCGCTCCCCCTTTTTCTTATCCTGCTACTGCTTTCATACAATTTTTATTTTTTATTTATAAGTTGAGAGCGCATGTTTGACATAGAGGGCTATTAATAAGCCTCTGTGTTTGTCATGTTTCAGACTAATCATGAACACTTAGTGTCATGTGTGCTTCCAATGCTTGTTCGTGCTTATGATGATACTGACCCTCGCATACAAGAGGAAGTTCTGAAGAAAACTCTTGCTCTTACAAAGCACCTGGATCCTCAGGTGTGGCCTCTCTTCACTGTTCCATGTTTCAGTTAGCGGATGAATTAATACTCCCTCCGTTCACAAATGATTGCCCCATTTCAATATAGTACTCCTCACATATATTCATGAAATGGGCAATCATTTATAAACGGATGGAGTACTTCATTACTTTTGCTAAAAATCTTAGTCATGTGTTGTACTCCATTTGCGGATATGGATATTTGTTTATTGGCCTCTCTTCTGTTCATGTTCCACACACCCTTGGAAATTCACTCTGATTGTATCTGTGCAGTTGGTGAAACAAGCTCTCATTTCTCGTGTGCATGCCTTGGCTCTCAAGACTACAGTTGCTGCAGTAAGTATCAATTTTCTTTATTCTGCCCTCTTACCCGCTTAATGGAGTTTGTTGGGTCTACTTTCTGTCTAGTATTGTAATGGATGGTTTTTGTCAGACTGGCATCTAACTATAACATTTGAAATAAATTGCTTAGATTCTAAAATGGAGCAGAAAACTGGTAAATTCTATGACATAACGACATTGCAAGGTTGGGATTCATTATAATGCATTTGTTAAATCACACGTGCTATAACGACATAACAAAGTCTGGCCATCACACTTTTCATTCTGTTTCTATCAACACTTATTTTTGAATATCTATGATGGTCGGATGACACTCGAATTGGGTTAGCAAATCATCACCCGATGGTCACTCCTATTATACAATCTCCAACCTGTGGTAAAGGAAAGAGTGGGAGTAATGAGTTTGTGACTCAATCATGAAATCACATTTCACCTTTGTTGTTTGAGTTCATATGAAAGGTAAAGCATGGGGAGATTGTAGAGTCACAAAGTTATATTGAGATATCAAATGTCTAATTTTTGGACATCAGGAAAAGATCACTCAAATTATTTGCAATGCTAATGCCATCGTGTAGAAAAGTTAATCTTTCACCATCTTATTTTGTTATATGCTTTGGCAGTCTGACATGTCATTGGGTATCATATAAAAGAAATTGTATTAACTTGATAACTGTCAAACTGGAGACTAGATTTAAAAGAATTAAAACCCCCGTAAAATTGGCAACTAAGGAAACAGAGATTATTGTGTATTATGTATTTTGTATAAGAGCAGTGTTTAATCTCAATGTCTAACTCTCTTATTGGCAGGTGAGAGTGAATGCTCTCCTGTGCTTAGGGGAGTTGATTCACACGCTTGATAAACAAGCCGTTTTAGATGTGTTGAAAACAGTCCAACGTTGTACTGCTGTTGACCGTTCTCAACCAACTCTTATGTGTACCCTTTCTGTGGCGAACTCTGTCCTAAAGCAGGTAAGCTTTCCACGTTTCTGGGTTTATTTTTACCAAGAGTTTGTGCCTGTATTAAACCATATCAGAAGCAAGAATTATTAATCCCACGTCGTCCTGCTATTTTTCAGTATGGGACAGAGTTTGCAGCGGAAAATGTCCTCCCTCTATTGGCTCCTCTTTTGATTGCCCAGCAATTGAATGTCCAACAGTTTGCAAAATACATGGCCTTCGTTAAGGACGTCCTAAGGTATTCTATCCTGGGCTACTATACTTGTGTATATTTTTCTGCACCAAATATTCATCATTATGTATGTTCCATTTAATGTAATAGTGTTGACTCATCTAACTGGTAAAGTTAACGAGTAGTGATACTCGTTGGTACCCGAGCCTTAGGTTTGAAACCTCTCGGCATCAAACGGAGAACGCTAATGATCTTTAATATATCGGTTTGATCTGATTACAGGAAAATTGAGGAGAAAAGAGGCGTGTCTGTGTCAGATTATGGTATTACTGAGATAAAAGCATCACCTGGTCCAGGGACCCGGATGGAACCGTCGAAAGAAACCAACGGAACAGTCTCAGTGTCAGCGGTAAAGAAAAGTGCCTCATGGGATGAGGATTGGCCTGGTCAGAAGAAATTAGACACATCCACCCCATCTTATGCAGGCAATGCATTTTCTACCAAGTCTGTCAACGAGACCCGGTTAGGAAATGGAATACCGGTTCAGTCTCATTCATCATTGAAACCTGTTGTCTCTGATTCCCAGCTAATGAATTCATGCCCTTCAATTGACCTTGAGTGGCCACCTCGGACTTCTTCAGGCGCCATCCCCCAAAGTGATAACGAAAGACATAACCATAGCACGCCTACAACAAGTTTCGACGATATTGATCCTTTCGCTGACTGGCCACCTAGACCAAGTGCCACGGGAATGTCCTTGTCCTCTAACAAGGATGTATCCAATTCAGGCTCAACGTTCTCAAACAATTCAAGTTTACCAATCAACAATGTCATGAATCTATATCAGGGAAGTTCCGGATTCAACAATCTTTCTTTTGACAGTAGACAGAATCAAAGCAACTTCGGGGCTGGCAGTAGCTATCCTAGTAAGAGTGGAGCGGATATTGGTTCGATATTTGCTTCTTCGAAAACTGACCATAATGCCATTAGACTGGCCCCACCACCCTCCACTGCTGTTGGAAGAGGGAGGGGACGTGGTCGAGGGGCTCATGGTCAATCAGGGTCAACACGTAAGGCACCCTCTGAACAACCACCTCTTTTGGATTTGCTTTGATTAGTCTCGTCATAGACTTGTTGCTTGATTTCTGGAAAATGGGTTATCCGTGATCATGTTGCATCATACCGGGATTTAATTGCTGATTCGTAATTTCATATAGATGTGGGGGATGGCGACTTGGTATAGTCTTACCTATTTTTTCATTTGTATCTATAGTTGCAAATTTGTATAACGATGCTTATTTTTGTGCCTTCTTCTGTATTGTTTTGCTGTATTGTAGTGAGCCTTGTCGTCATATAATAACACAGAGAGAGGTAAACCAAGGTGAAAATGTACCTAGATCTCAAGTATAGGTGTAAAGAAAAGTTGAGAATTTTTTTCTTTCTTTTGACGAAAATATTGAGATTGTTGATTGTAAAGTTGGTATATTCCTGTTCCTTTACTTTGTGAAAACGGAGTTCGCAGCTACAACTTTGCATTGGTATGAACACAGTCATTTACATTCTCGGTCTCTCTTTGATGATGAATCTGTATGTATGCATTATGCCATTTATTTGTGTATGAAATGCTACTTTATATTGAAAGTTGATTGAGCAAGAAAGGCACCATCCGAAAATGAAAATTATGTGTATTAGAACTGCAGGAGCAGGACTACAATTAATTTTTCACGTTTCATATGCTTATTACTTTATGATTTTGGAAAAAATAATTTGGAAGGTTCAAACCTAATCAAGATAACTACTCCGTAAGTAACTTCAAACTATGTGCGTTGTAATATTAATAATAATTTTTGTACTCAAGAGATGATCATAAATATTGACTGCAAAACCCGAAAACCGGCCAACCTAAAATTTTGAATTATGAAACCGAACCAGATGGGAAACGGCTTAAATCCAACTCGGTCGATGTGTTTTTCCCTCTCTCTACACTATGAAAAGTTTGTTAGGACTTCGGACTATATTTATGAAATTATGAATGAACATTATTTAGAGCTCGAAAATCGGAGTGAAAGACAACTTATCCAATCCGATCCGACCCGACCCGACCAAGTTTACCCAATCAACTCGATTTTCAAAATTCAAACAACCCCATCACACACAAAGTAAATAAAACTAGGCAGCCCCAGGCCCCGGGCGTGAGGAGCTGACTAAGCCGGAAGAGGAAATGGTCAATAAAAACATAGAAAACCTCATAAACTCGTGAACTTTTGTAATTCATGGAATAATTCCTCGTCTCTTCCATCTTCCTCTTTGCTTCACTACCTAATACCCCCCCTCCCCATATGATTATCAAAAGCTTCCAACTTTTTTGTACTTCATCATATCTAATCTCTTTATGGTATGCTTAATTTACTTCTCTCTCCACTTTCAAGATCTATCGCTTTAATTTCTAGTTTATTTGTAGTGAAATTCTTGTGTAAAAGGATTTTTTTTAGTTATATTTAATTCTTGAGTAAAGGGTATCAAAGTTTGGATCTTTATTTGTGGGTCAAAGGGGTTGTAAATTGATTACAGTCCATGGAGAAGGGTTTTGTGCATTATTGTTGTGTAGCAAAAGGGGGTAAAATTCTGCAGTCATATAATGATGGAAATGATAATTGTAAGGAAGACCCGGAAACCGAAAAGCTAGCTGCTTTGTGTTTGGAGAATGTTCCTCAATTCCATAGATGGTACTCTCAAACTATGAATAAGAGGACTTTTTGCTACTTGATGGAAGATGGCTTGATTTATTTTGCAATTGCTGATGTGGGTCTTGGAAATCATGCCCTAGTTAGCTTTCTAGAACATTACAGGGACGAGTTTAAGAAGATCGCGAGGAGAGATTCTGGTTTCCGGTTGAGTTGGAAAGGGAAGGGGAAGGGCAGTAGGTCCAGTTCGAATTTGAACTCGGTTAACTTGCAGGAGCAGTTGATTCCTGTCATTAAACAATTGATCACTTCCCTTCAAAATGTAGGTCAGTCTAGCAATGACAGTGTGCTCAACCCGTTATCATCTCCGTGTGGTGGTAGTGGTGGTGGTGGTGGGGGGAGTTCGACAATGGCGCCTTTGCTGGGTATTAAGTCGGGTAGGCAAGAGAAAAGGAGTGAGGATCATGTTATTACGCTGAGAGGTTTGGAAGTAGAAGAGCAGTGTGCGTCTTCAGAGAGAGGGATAACGGGGGGTGCTATAGCTTCTCCCGGTTCATTGTCAAAGGAGATGAGTGCATCTAGGAGGAGGTTGTCGTCTTCTCAGACTATCAGAAGAAAATGGTGTCGCCTGGTGCGTTTGGTTCTTGCTATTGATGCTGTTGTGTGCATTATATTGCTTATAGTTTGGCTGGTGATTTGTAAAGGTATCCAGTGCATTCGATGAGTTGACTGTCTTTTAGTACTGGAGAGTAAATACTGAGTAAATTCTTAATAGAGCTAATATTAAGTGCTGCTATATTACTGTATTAGTGTTTATAAGGCCCGTTCAATCATGCTGCATCTAAGTTCTGAAAACCTCTTTTGTAATCACAGTAAGCAGACTCGGTTTCTGGCATTCTGTTGCCGAGAACTCAGAAGTTCTGAATATGAATTTAAGAAAGTTGCGGTTTACTGTTGTGCTCTCCCTTCTCCCTGCCTTGTGCATCTTTTGATATTTTCTATGTAGACAGGGTACTTGTAATCTTAAGTTGTTCATTTCCAGTCGTTTCATATTTGGGCTCAGCTCCTGTCATTCATCGTTTCAAAACTTGATAACCGAACGCAGAAGAACTAGAGAATAATTTGCTTTACAAGCAACCTACTGTACTGAAACACATCTATCATAAGCGATGTTTTCAACTGAAATATATGCATTGAAAATTTAGGGTTTACATACAAGAACTCAAAGAGAATCAAACAAATTTGATACAGTACAAACCAAGTGAGTCTATACAACAAGGCCTTCAGCTAAAACAATGATGACCTGCTATTTGATTACATGTACAGTGTACTTGATCAGATTCAGATACAGATACCCTTCGGCCTTTGCCTTAAGCATCGATTCTGAGATCCTCTTCTTTGGGCTTAAATCTCCGAACAAGAATCTTGAAACAAGGAAATAGTAGTACATATAACAATGCAATAATAACTGGTGCCGCGATTAGCCATCCCACCAACTGCAAACATGGTTAGAGGAAAACAAATATGGCATCAAACAGTACAGCAGGCCTGTATAAAGAAGGTATAAGACTAATAGGGACTCTAGAGACTGGCTACTTTGTTCGACTAGCGAAACTTCCTACTTTTGCATCTTTCTGAGGGTAACTTAATACTCAACAAGTTATGATGAAAAATGAAATGCTTCAGAAACTGAAACATTCAACAGTATTTCACTTGATATCAATGGATTTTAGAGTAACAATTGTGGATGGCAAATTAGTTGATTACTTTTCCATATCCAGAGAAGCGAAAGAGATGTCAATTGTCATCATGGCTATCGAAGAAATTGATAAAAAAAATAAATTGAATCGAGATTTTGTTTCATACTTTGGCTCAAGTATTTGATTACCATAAAAACATCTTAAACCCAGGCCATATTTTGGCCGACTCAAAGAAAAGTGATGAAGAGTAACTAACTGCAGAGGCGAACAGAAGACAATGATGCACCACTTTTACCAGTTGAGAAATGAGGTTGGAAACTATATATCAGGTTCAAAATTTACCGCATGAACAACGCTCATAAGAACTTCCTTTGAAGCGTGACCAGTGACGATCTTCTTCAGAGCATCAGGGGTTAGGGGGAAATGAGGTCCGCCACAAATACTTTCACCAAGTCGCAAGAAGGGTATAATCAGGCTACAGTTCAAAGGCCAATATGAATTTGTAAGCCAAATATAAAAATAGAAGGAACAAAATCACACATAAATTAAATTCTGACTCAACTCACAAAACTAGAGTTGAAAGTAAATGAAAAGCAGATAGAGTGGTTTACCTCAACTCAATGGGAGTAGCCACAAAATTAATCAACAACAGAGTTGGAGCATGGCAATGTGATCCCAATATAGGGATAGCCAGTCCACACAGTAAAACCGTAACCCCTGTCAAAAATTTAGTAAGCTCCATTACACTACACACTACAGTAACGTAGTTGATATGATTTCAGATTTTCAGCAAGTAGTACTGTAGTATAGTCATCCTAACTCACGAGATCGTCCCTCCTCTTACATTTTATTATTATCAGTCAAAAACTGCATAAAAGATACTCGCATGACTGATCACAGATTATAAACTACTGGTCCAGTGTCCAACACTATGAAGGTATTTCATTTCTTTTCCCGTAGCTTTTTGGAAACACACAATGAATTTTGCGAAGCAGAAACTAGTATAGATCAGACTTGAAAGGTTTATTATTTTACTACAACTATTTATACTGCTGTCTAGAAATACTAGCGAAAACATCAGACGAGAACTCAAAGATCTTACTGCCATGCCAAGCGTTGTTCAAAATCTGCAAGTGTTGTTTTAATCATGTTGTACAGTATAAAAATATCTCTACATACATGAAATGTTTATGGTTAACGCTATCGAGAAACTGTATTTTATACTCGTAAGTTTTTGTGAAATTAAAGGACAGCCCATTTTAGGTAACTGGATCACTACCAACTAAGTACCAAGTGAACCAACTTTTGATCAGAAGTGGATGAATCACAAAATCACAGATGTGCAGATAATCTGTGTCAAAACTCAAAAGGATAATTAATTACTCTAGCAATCCAATCATTATGCATAAAAAAAACCCAAATACATAAATCAATTCAAACATAAAAAAGAATGATGCTCCAACTGTAGTACTGTACTATACTTACCACATATTGGGAAAACACCAAGGGTGAAACCAACAGCTGCTGATAATGCCAATTGCTTGGGTTCTGTACCTCTATATATTCACAGAATCACAAGTTAGCTCAAGTGGTAAGAGTTTTGTTTACGATGATGATCGGGGTTTGATTCTTACCTGCGGAGTACAAGGAGAAAAGGGTCAACGATCTTGGTGTGAAACCAACTACCCACAGAGCTCAAGGTTGGTATTCGCATGTTTTTGGAGTTAGTTAGTTACTGAGTATTGTGTTTGATTTTTGAGGAGGGAAACTTTCAACTTTGTTTGTTATTGGGTTGGGTTGGGTTGGGATTTTGGTATTGGTTCAGATCTCAAATGGAGTGACGGAATGGACGATTAATTGGACATCTAACATGTTGGAGTGCGATTTTGGATCCTTACACTTACACGTGGGTCCAACCAACATCTCTCTACAACCGTCAGTCTCGATCAATAATTTACAATTATCAAGTAACAATATTTCTTTTTCCAAATATTTTACTCTATAACTTACGTTTTCACTTTTAATCTTTGTGTATAAAACATAGGATTATAATAAAAGCAATATCCGTCTCTATCTACATAATCTTTGTATATATAAACATATGATATGAGTATATTAAATTTTTAGTGAGATGGAGGAGGGACTACTTATAATTCGTATAATCTTCTATTGTTATTTTATTTTCTACGGAGTGGAGTAATTGTTAAGCTCTTCAGAGCTTATATTTAAGTTAAAGTGAATGGAGTGTAAATCTTTGAATCTTATTTTCGATTAATATTATAAATAGTTCGATTTTAAGTCATGTACATAAAACATTCTTCCATAGAAAGTTACTCTGTATATTTTTGGATAATGTAACCAATAAATTTACACAAATTCTTGTTTATATTGAACATTTCGGTTACAAATTTGTGACGCATCAAGTAGTATAAATAAGAAAAAAATATACTCCCTCCGATTGCCTATTTTCTTCCCTCTCTTTTTGGGAGAAAAATAATGAGAAAGTATTGTATTAGTAGAATATGAAAGGTGGAATGAAAAAGTAAGAAAGTGAAATATTATACTTCCTCCGATTCTTTAGATTCGCAATATATTCCATATTTGGCAAATTCATTAGGTTTGCAACATTTCTATAATAGGTAGGTTTTTGTTTGTGTTAACTTTTTACTTTATTGGTGAGACCCACCATCTCCACTCACAATCTTATTAGAATCGGAGAGAATATTAATTAAATGAGAAAAAGTGAGGTGAAAAAGTAGGAAAGAGGAATATTATATGAATTAAATGAGAAAAGGTAGGGTGGAAAAGTAGGAGAGAGTAATATTATATTAATTAATGAATAGTGGAAAACTTTACTTAAATGAAAATGAGGAAGAAAATCAAACTCAACCAAATAAGAAAAGAGGGAAGAAAATAGACAATTGAAGGGAAGTGAGTAATATTTGGGAAGGTACTACCTAACAAATAGCTGAGGGAGACATAGTCATTGATTTAAGTTTGGTCATTGGGTGTGTAGCCAGCCTCAGGGTAGAGGGTAGACTAGAGAAAGCAGTAAAACGGAAGGGAGGGAATATCATTGGTGGACTGGTGCAGGTACAAAAGGGAAGGATGTTCAGTCTTCAGTGTCGCACAAGCTAGCCAAGCCCCACAAATGTGTAACAAGGTTACAAGGCCCATCATTTGCTTCATTCCTGAATCCTGATACTATCCCTTTCAAGTATACAACTGGCTTCCGATGTGGGGTCGGGTCAGCTTCGTCCTATCTTAATCTAGCTACATCTTCATTAATGATTATTCTTGACGAGGTAAGTCCGGAGGTGTCTCAAAGAGCTCTCATCAATAAGAGCTCTCATCAATCGAGTCTCTCTTTAACTCTTTTAGTGTTTAACCTAAATTAAAGGGTGAAATGGGTTTATTTTTTAAGAAGATCACTGATTTATTATTGATAAACGAGTGCTTTTTTATAAACAAATTCAACAAGTGATTTTTAAATATGTACAGTAGATAATTGCTATGGCCTATGGGTATAGTGATGATAGGTGAAAAAGTGGTCAAACTTGTTATAAAACGAGAGAGAAAGGAAAAGTAGAGAGAAAATAGAGCGAGAAAATATGTGAGAGAGTTATATTATTCATGTCATTGAGAGGGATATATATAGTACATCAGCAATGATAAGGGAGTTTACATATGGGTCAAAAGCCCAAAGGACATTCACCTAATATGATTTCATAACACTCACCCTTGAATGTACATTACGGAATAATATGTCTCATAAAAACCTCACTCGAAAAAAACCCCGTGGAAAAAAAAACTAGTGTAAAATAGAGCACATTATTCCTCAAACACGCATATGATGCTGCCTCATCAAAACCTTTTAATGGAAAATCCAGTGGGACAAAACCATAGATAAGGAAAAAGAGTACAGCGCGTGCATACTCCCCCTGATAGTTACATCACTCGGAAAATAACAATATTATCCATGATGTGACGATGAATCTCGATCTTTGAAATAATAATCATCATACTTGATAAACACCATAGATGTCTTCGATAATTAGAAATTTATCATTGATCTTCAAATAGTTATACGGATAATATGAAGATAGTCTTTGATTGTTGCGTCTTCATCCAAATATCACTTCAACATTTCAAAGTATAGTCAGATTATCAATAATTTGCACGAATATAATATGCGACTAAATTTACTATATGAATATGAAATGATGCAACGATGTGATAAGAAAACTAATATGAAATGATATACTCTACTTAGTTTCTATATATCAGCATGATGACTCGATATGCAAACTGTATTGTATACTTTAAAATATCATCAATAAATTTGATGAATTTCAGGATTATGAGCTCATTGATACCAATAAATATGTCGACGGTCGTACGGATTTATAAAATCCTTATTCAATAGGCCACTTGATATTGCGCACAAATGTGTAGCCATTTCATATCGATGTAATTTCGTAGAATCGTCATTCTACTTATATATTACTGTACTGTACACGATAAATAACGCGTAATTTGACATGATAAAACTTCTTTTGTTTTACCAACTTGTCATTCACTTTCTCCCTCTAAGGTGGTGAAAAAAATATTCAAGATAGATTGCAATCATTTACTTAACCACCTTTGAATGCGTTTATCATATCATATGCAAATAAGATTTCATTGATGGGTATTTTTGCAAGATTATGATATATTTCGGGGAGTACGTGATTCATAAAATAATTGACTTTTAATGGCTTATTCTAAATGCCAAATTTAAGAGATCAATTTATTCACATGATAACGATCAAATTGTGAATTCTAATAACACAAATTACTCGTATTTGATACGTGGTCTCCAAACCACTTAAAACAATATCGATCAATTCGTAGAATTGAACTTAAAATATGTTTATTCAACCTCGAGTAATGTGCAATTGGATCTCCAAATATCATCATTCATTGTCAATTTTAATTCACAATTCTTAAACCCATACTTTTAAGCACTTGTTGATCACATATGCTTAATCAGTTCATGTCAAATGTTGATATTTGTTCGCAATTAATTGCAATAATGCATATGCGAAGTTAGCTGATCTCAATATGTATAATTAGCAATTGCATGCCAAACTATTGAATGCTAAACTTACTCAATATGACACAAACTTTATATTCATCTCGCAAAATGGAACACTTCTAGTGTCTCATGTAAATTTGCAAGATCTGTCATATATTAATATCCTTTTGGGAAATATAACAATATATTCCGTTTGAGTAATTACTCAAATGATGAATATTTAAGAGTTATGAAGTGAGATATTTTAGACTTCCACATCGAGTAAAGAATTGGAGAATAATTATGAGTAAGATAACTCCATAAATAAATTATCTCACATTAAACTCATGGGAGACTTGACTGAACTTATACCGATCGAAGATCGTAAATTTACAGAAATCATCTCTCATTATACCGATAAAATACCGTCTCACGTTAATGTGATAGGAGACTTACTCACATTGTAATAGCAAAAAAATTTGATAGGAGATTGTCTTGCATTAAAATGATAGAGACAATCTCACATTACATCCTCGCTAAACAACTTACAATGAAATGCAAGTTATGCGTGACAAATATAACTTAAAAAATAATGAACATAATTATGAAAATTTTAACATTCTAAATTGCTAATAGTAAGTATATCATGACACTACGAATTTGTAATACCCTAAGGATGATCATCACTATTTCATACAATATAATATGTAGCAAAATAGAAAGATTGTTACCGTAATTACGAAAATTTTACTACCATAACTACGGTAGAGAATATATTATTATAGAAATTAAATATTTATGATATCAAAATCTATGACGTTAGAAAATATGTATTTTGATAATCTATGACGTTAGAAAATATGTATTTTGATAATCATCCAATTTACCATATAAATCATATTGTTGAAATAATATAAAGTTGTCAAAGTTTCCGTTTAAAAATATATTGACAAAGAGATAAACAAAATATTAGTATCATAGGAATTTAACTATTATGCTTTAAAGTATATATTTCAATCGTTAAAACGACTACTTGAATATATATACGGAGTAATTCTTTGTCATAGAGATACAAATATGGAGATGCATTCAAAATACCCCATATATATATACTATGATCTCCTTATAGTCATAAGGTAATAATAAATCATATGTGTACCTTCAAAATACATGAATTAACTTCTTAATATAGGACTGAGAAATAAAATACGGCAAGAATCAAGAAAAAAATAACGAACTTCTTGCTTTGATAAATGCAAGGATTGAAAAAAAATAACAAACTCCTTGCTTGAGAGATGCAAGGATTGAGAGAAAATAATGAACTTCTTGTTTATAAGATACAAGGATTGAGAAAAAAATGAACTCCCCTCAGTTGTAATTAGAGTCTTGTGCTGATAACGTGTTATAAAACGAGAGAGAAAGGAAAAGTAGAGAGAAAATAGAGCGAGAAAATATGTGAGAGAGTTATATTATTCATGTCATTGAGAGAGATATATATAGTACATCAGCAATGATAAAGGAGTTTACATATGGGTCAAAAGCCCAAAGGACATTCACCTAATATGATTTCATAACAAAACTCATTTAATTAGAGATCTTGTTACAGATCCATTGATGAAATGAATTGCTACTGGCTAAATCTCTCTAAATTTTAAAATAGGGGGATATACAGTACAAAATAAAAAAAGTCAAAAGAAAACGGTGACACTAGTTTTATTATCGGGAAGAAATCTTCTCCATTACCTTCTCTTCATTATTCCTCTCCATGATTGTATTATTGCTATAAATTGATTATTGAAAATAATGTCCGAATCTGAATGATCTTCTCTTTTGTTTAATATATGCGAGGTATATTTTAATCAAATCATTCTGATTCGGAGGGGGGTATTCTACGGTCTCTGAGAGATAATGGAGAGAATGCTACTATACTTATTTAGTAGGATATAAATTCTCAATCACAATCTTGAATAAATGAATCTAGATATATAGCTTAAATATTAAGCTGAAATAAAAAGTTTTGAAGGCAATATATTCTAACTTTATGCATCTATATAAATGAGTAGGGTTTGTCTTGGACAAACCAGAGGCGAGTTATCCATATATTTCCTAATTCATCTTAAGAGGTAAATAAGTTTTTTCTACGTTTATTTAATTACTTGTTAATAAACATTGTTTGGTTGGCTGAATTGAAAATTTTCATGAATGGTACGTTAAGCTAGGAGTGGTTTAGTATTTTAGTAGTCAAATTTTTGGATAAAATGTAAGCTTTAATAGTTTTAAGAGTTTCGCGTGTCTACAAGGAATTGGATTATCTACACTCCCTTTGGTAACTCGCTGCTATATTTTTGGTAACGCGTGATTTTTTGTCCACAATATTTATACCTTAACCCCTACAGAAACTTTGGTAAGTATTTTTTTTTGAAGTGCTTTGGTAAGTATTTTTATTGTTGTTACTTGTTACTTGTGATGTAGCCTGTAGGGGTTAAACTAGAGAAAAGAGTCGGAAAGAAGCTAAGGATGGCAATGATGCAAAAGCAAAAGGAAAGCGTGGATAATCATAATGAAGCTCAATTTGGCACAAGGGCTACAATGTATAACAAGACCCCTCGCAGTTTGATGACTCTTGATAGGAGCATCAACTGGTCCGGCCATCCTTCAACCGGCTCCTTCCCCGACAACATCCCACACAATTCCAATTCCAAATTTTACCATTCCAGGGAGGGCCAATCCGGCTCCATGGCCGCCGTCCAGTACAGTGGCCCTAATGCCGCTGGGGACCCCTGTGCTTGGATCCTTGCTTGGAATGCTCCCCCTAACAACTCCGCTTCTGCTCCTAACCAGGTACATATCTTCACTTCTTATGTATTCGGATCTTGACGTATGTACAACTTAGGCCATGTTCTTTAAAGCCTAAACGTACCGACTGACTGTCAGAGTGTGTGTTTTTGTCAGGTTTATGTTGCCTGTGGAACCAAAAAGCGCATGGATTTAATCGGTTGGGATCAAATCCTTTTGAATTTGGAGGAAGCTTCAACCAAGTCCCATGCCCATGATTCCTACTCCAACACCAGTGTCGATGCCAAAATCGACCACTCTATCCCTAACAATGCCACCCTCACTTCAAGTTTTGGATTTATGAAATGAGATCGTCATCTATTACAATATCATATTATACTTCATACAGTATATAATAAGAAAAGTACCTGATGATTGTGAATAATACTACATACAATTACAGAATTAAGTGGAGTGCTTAGTGCTTACTGTACTAATTTACTACTCCATATGGATCACAAGTCGAAGCTGTAACATGTTTGAGTACTACGGATTATACCTCAAAGTTGAGCTGATATTCAAGGTCTTTCACAAGTTTGATCATGGTATACATCAGCAATCATAATTTAACTAATACAAATAACAAACACTACTAATCTGGTATGTCAATTATCTCAATTTTCTGAACACTGATACCGTCTTTCTCTGCTTGAACCATCTTCGCAATGATTGGCTTGCAAATACTCTCCACTTCCTTCAACTTATCTTCAAACTTAACTCCCTGTGCGAGCATGAAATTCCAGTCCCGCCATTGTCTACTCTTCTCAATCGCATCGCCCAACTTCCTCTCGTCTTTCCGACCAACCAATTTCCCACGGCGTTTCAACATTGTTGCTAAATATTCAATATAACTATCCAATTCATTCATCGCTTTCACCTTGTCTTGATACTGCTTATCTTCGACCTTGTACATCTCAGCGTTCCTTAGCATTCTCTCCACTTCCTTCTTTGGCAGCCTCCCACTGTGATCTGTTATTGTTATTTCACTCTGATTCTCAGTGTTTGTCTCCTTCGACGAGCATTTCAGAATACCGTCAGCATCAATGTCGAAGCAAACGTCGAATCGAGTCACACCTTTGGGCTCTGCTCGAATTCCTAGGAGATCGTAAGTACCCAGAAGATTATTGTCCCCAGCTATTGGTCTCTCACCCTCAAACACAGCGAAACTGCATGTAGTCTGGAAGTCAGAGGAAGTCTTTGCTCCGCACATTCGTTTACAAGGTATAGGAGTGTTTCTAGGAATCACGACAGCCATATCTCCACTATGTTCCCTGTATCCTAACGACAAAAGAGTAACATCGGCCAGGGAGAAATCTTTGCTGTCAACTCCGCTGAGTATAGCAGCATAAGTGGTAGCTCCGCTAGCAACGGCTTCATCAGGGTTAACTTGTTTGCAGAGCTTTTTACCGTTGAAGAAATTCTGCAACAATTGTTCAACTTTCGGGATCCTGGTGGACCCACCCACTAAAACAATATCATGAATGTCGGTTTTTTCCATTTTAGCATCGGCCAAACACTTTTCGAGAGGGTGGATACACTCCTCGAACAAATCATGGTTTAGTTTCTCAAATTTGGCTCGGGTTATGGTTGAAGAAAAATCAATACCTTCACAGAGGCAATCGATACTGATAAAGGACGAGATTGAAGACGATAAGGCTCTCTTAGCCCTCTCACAAGCAGCTCGTAATCTCCCAATAGCCCTCGCATCTGAACTGAGGTCCTTCCCGTGTTTTCTCTGGAACTCGGCCACAAAGTGGCTAACCATTCGGCTGTCAAAATCCTCGCCACCAAGGTGGGTGTTTCCATTGACAGACTTCACTTCAAAGAAGTCGTTTAAGATATTGATAGTGACCCATCCTGTTGCGTGCCTCTGAATCATATCCCTCATCTCCGTCTCATCCGCGCACCACGACCCATCCTCTCTCTCCAAACCATGGATCGTGTTGCATCGCCTTCGCTGGCTAGCTTTATGATGGAAATAGCTAGTATTCTTATCCCCATCACGGAGCTCATTCTTGCGGGCCCGAACATACCAGTACGTTTCAACATGTTTACGGAGATAGTCAATCTCATCAACAAGCCTGCTACATCTGTCAAGTACGTACCTGGACGGGAATTTCATCTGCCACTTCCCCAGTTCCTCCTCCTTCTTCCCTAGCCTGAGTTTTACGTCATCAAATTTATCCCTAGCCCATCGCGTAAGCTGCAGTGAACAGTTTGTGATGCGCTCCGTGATTAGGCCCCCGCTACTCTCCTCCCAAGCCCCCTTAATGATATCCCGACATTGCGGCTCAGCTAGCCAAAAAGGCTCGAATAGAAAACGCCTCCTGCCCCTTCTAGTAGCAGCACTACTCTCCTCTCCTATAATAATCGGTGCATAATCCGACGCATATATAGGACAATTTTGAACATAAACTGTAGGAAACATGCACACCCACTCTACATTGGCCACACCTCTATCTAACCGTTCACGTATCACCTGTCCCGGCCCCCGACCCCGCTGCCACGTGAAGACGTTTCCTCGATATCCCAGATCCTTGCGCGCGCAATCATCGAGAGACGTCCGGAAAGCATCCATCGCATGGATCTCCTCGATCGTCCCCCTCGGGAGGGCAAAAATACTCATCATATATGTCGGAGTCGATTGTGCCACTGCTTTAATCAACACCTCCTTCCCCGGTTTTGACAAGAGCCTTTCTTTCCATCCCTGTACTTTCTTCCAAATACGCTCCTTCAGGCTAGAAAAACCACCTTCTTAGAACGGCCAATAATAGTAGGTAGACCGAGATATTTCTCGTGCCTATCCACCTCCCGGACCCCCATAACCCGCTTAATATCCTCTCGTGTCTGAATTGACACCTTCTTGCTGAAAACAACCTCGGTCTTAGCATAATTAATTTTTTGCCCCGATGCTCCTTCATACTGGCTAATCAAGTTAGCTAAAATCGAGCATTCACCTATGGTTGCTCTCGAGAAAAGGATACAATCGTCCGCGAAGAAAAGATGGAAAATTCTCGGGGCCGAACGACAAATGCTCATGCCATGAATTTTTTTATCCACCGCTGCCCGCCTAATGAGGTAAGAAAATGCATCTGCGCATAAAAGAAACAAATACGGGGAGATGGGATCCCCTTGTCGAAGTCCCCGTGTAGGCCGAACTTCACCAAAGAGAGCCCCATTCAGCATGAAAGAGTGACTAACCGTCGAGATGCACTCCAAGATCCGCCTCACCCAAACATCCGCGAAGCCCATTCTCTTCATCATAGCCTCAAGGAAACTCCACTCGACCCTATTGTACGCCTTGCTCATATCGAGCGCCACATTCCCGACCCGACCCTCACCTCCTCGCTTCATCGCGTGGAATATCTCAAAGGCAATAATAGCATTATCTGTAATAAGGCGACCCGGAGTAAAAACACTCTGATTCTCCGAGACAATCAAGTTCATTATTCGTTTCAGACGATTGGCCAAGAATTTAGAGATGGTTTTATAAATAACATTACACAGACTTATCGGCCGGAAATCCGTGACTTTTTGAGCTAGGCTCACGTATCTTCGGGATAAGGACGACCGAAGTTGTATTGATAAAACCCAAATCTCCTCCATTCTCCCACCAGTTCCGGACAAAAGAGCATATCTCACTTCCCACGATATCCCACTGCTTCTGGTAGAACAAAGCATGCAAACCATCGGGACCGGGCGCCTTATTTGGATGCATGTCGAACAAAGCCTTCCTCACTTCTTCATTCGTCACGGGACCTGTGAGCATACGGTTCATATCCTCCGTAACCATCTCAGGCACACACTGGAGGACCTCGTCGCTTCCTCTCGATCCTTCTGTTTCAAACAGGCCTGCAAAGTGCCTCTGAATCATATCCCTCATCTCCGTCTCATCCGCGCACCACGACCTATCCTCTCTCTCCAAACCATGGATCGTGTTGCATCGCCTTCGCTGGCTAGCTTTATGATGGAAATAGCTAGTATTCTTATCCCCATCACGGAGCTCATTCTTGCGGGCCCGAACATACCAGTACGTTTCAACATGTTTACGGAGAGAGTCAATCTCATCAACAAGCCTGCTACATCTGTCAAGTACGTACCTGGACGGGAATTTCATCTGCCACTTCCCCAGTTCCTCCTCCTTCTTCCCTAGCCTGAGTTTTACGTCATCAAATTTATCCCTAGCCCATCGCGTAAGCTGCAGTGAACAGTTTGTGATGCGCTCCGTGATTAGGCCCCCGCTACTCTCCTCCCAAGCCCCCTTAATGATATCCCGACATTGCGGCTCAGCTAGCCAAAAAGGCTCGAATAGAAAATGCCTCCTGCCCCTTCTAGTAGAAGCACTACTCTCCTCTCCTATAATAATCGGTGCATAATCCGACGCATATATAGGACAATTTTGAACATAAACTGTAGGAAACATGCACACCCACTCTACATTGGCCATACCTCTATCTAACCGTTCACGTATCACCTGTCCCGGCCCCCGACCCCGCTGCCACGTGAAGACGTTTCCTCGATATCCCAGATCCTTGCGCGCGCAATCATCGAGAGACGTCCGGAAAGCATCCATCGCATGGATCTCCTCGATCGTCCCCCTCGGGAGGGCAAAAATACTCATCATATATGTCGGAGTCGATTGTGCCACTGCTTTAATCAACACCTCCCTCTTTCTCCTCCGCACGAAGAATTTCGTTAAAGTCACCAAAACAAACCGTCGGGACACTGGACTCCTCACAAAGCCTCCTCAACATAGCCCACGTTTGATGTTTATTACTCGCCTCCAGCCATCCATAGACGCCTATCGCCCTCCACACCCCATTCCCCGCCCTACTCGTAGTCACCTCAAGACACACATGGTGCGCATCATCATGAGAGACCACTTCAGCATCAATGTCACGCCACCACAGTCCGAGGCCACCCAATCGACCACTACTACTAAGACAAAGACCCTGATTAAAATCACACTTATTTCTAACGACTTCTAACTCTTCCCCACTAATCATCGTTTCCATCACGAAAACGATGTTTGGGCCCTCCCTCCAACACCTATCCCGGAGGGAGCTCACCGTCAAGAGATTGCCCAACCCTTGACAGTTCCAGCTTAATATTTTCATTGTTCTTCGCGGAGCTGCTCAACAACAATCTCCACTACTTTTCGGTTGTCTCCAAAATTCGTAACACACCCAGATCCTTCAAGCAGGACCAAAGGCATGGTACATACAGCTATCTCCCCCTCCATCACTTCCTCTACCATCATTCCCCTCCCCGTCTTCACCTTTTTCACACTTTTACTAGCCTGCTCTGTAATACCCCGTATTTTTCAAATAGAGTTAAAATTTTAAACATTTATTTAGACCAAGTTTAACGCTTGAAAAATTATTTTCATGAATAAAATATTTTATTTTCGTTAAATAAAAAAATTATTCCGTATTAAAAACATGAGAATTTATTTATCGTATTATTAAAAAAATTTATCTTTCGTTAAATAAAGTTTTAAAACTCGAAAACATTTTTAATAATGATCTGTCATTTTAACATTTTCTTGTCTCGTAAAAACTTAATAATTTATCGAATTCTTAAAATAATGATTTCTTATAACTTTTGTCCCATAATACTATTTATTGTCTGTTTTACTTACCGTCTAACAAATTTCTTTTTAAAAATAAATTTTACGGTTTACATTATTTTAATTCCGTAATCTTACATTTCAACTTTTTAAGAAAGAAAGAAAAACGTTTGTACGAGAAATAGACCGGAACTCGAAAAGTTTGACACCCTATTTGACTCCCACGTATTACTAACATTACACTACTCACTAACCTACTAATTCTAGTTCTGCTACACCTAAGCCTAGCTAATTGCCTACTACTACCTACATTGCAGTACTCACTACCTTGCATGACACACATCACTACCTATCTACTCACTACTATTACTACAACCTACGTACTAAACTCACTAACTTACTATATATAGTATGTGCTCCTACTCCGTATACATTACATTACTACTACTACTATTACTACGTAATACTACTACTACTAATATTACTCGTACTACTTACTAGTACTAGTGTACTACATATAATACTTACTACTTAATACTCCATATTCCGTACCACATACTATATTTACTCCTTCGTCCTTCTTTATATAATTGGAGTATCGGAAATGAGGAGCTACCCAACAATTGGCGGAATCACTTTTCTAGAACCGTATTTGGGTCAAATCATTTCGACCGAAAATGTCTTTAAAAAGGGGAAGGAGACGCCTTTTCTTACGTAGACGATATTATCGATCCTGTCGACCTTTTAATCTTAATAACGTTAATAAATATCCGTAATAGCTATTAAAGTAACCAAACTTTTCTTCTAACAACATTTCTTATATATAAGTATATTATGTTAGTAATTTAATAAATTGCTTCTTTAAATATTTAAGCTTGTTTGTACGACTAAATTACTTATGTATATATAAAAATGTTACGTGATATTTTATTATGACTAAATTCAACTCGACTAAATTGTCACTTGTTTAATTTATTTATTTATCATCTTTACATTTCTGTTTATATGAGAAATTGAGAAAATAAATAAAAGAATTTAAATTAATAAAATTTACTTATATCATTTTCATTGTATTTTACTTATTTACTTCTATTTGCTATGTATGTTTATTCTATGTACTTTATATTTTGTATAATTGTAATTTTGGTCGTATTTAATATTCTGTAGTACTTTTACTTTTGTTTATATATTATAAAAATGGAGTAGATTAGTAACCTACAAAATCTTATTTTAATAAAATTTCACTTATTATTTTATATAGGTACAAATTTATAAATTTCATTTTTCTAAAATGAATGGATTTGTTTTATTCCGAAACTTTTACACGACAATTATAAATATTTTTAAAAATGATTTTGCATCAAATTTTGTAAATCGACTAAGTACGACTTAATTTACATTTTTCAGAAACTTCTATATTTTTCAGAAATTATAAATTTTAAAATAATATTTTATTATTATTATACCTTAATTTTATTTTTTATAAAACTTCATTTAAAATATTTACTATTTAAAAAATATTATACGATATTTGGGATATAATGTTTCGGGTGACACTTAAGAATTAAAGTATAACATTGTCACACTGAAAGTAAGTATTTGAGGATTTGACTGTTTCAAATGAGTCCGACCAATTATTGAAGGTCACAAAATAATGTACTATTTGTTCACGGGCGACTTTTATATAAAGTTTACGATGCGAGTCTGGGACGAATAGCTTGTGTTGGATCCTACCATGCGTGGTGTTTCGACTGCACTTGTAATGAAAAGCAGACTCGGAGGCTGCGGTCCGAGAGTCGACCTAGTGTTTAAGGTAGTCGTCCTACGACAGTGAGTTCTGCGGTTCAAGAGTCTGCGTAGGGTATGTGGCGCACATATAGACAAGTACTTGATCAGTATTACCACCTAGGTAGCGGGGGCAGAACAAGATTCTGAAAACTGTGGGTTCCCTCTTGGTGATGCAGAGAATGTAATCATCAGCTTTCATTTCAGCCCAGAGCCCCGTTTGAATAAACGTATAATATAATAGAAGTTCGGGCCCAATTGAGCCTTGTGGGTGAGATGTAAACCTCATAAGATCGGTTCGGTCTACGAGTCGGTACTACGGTTACTTCTATTGGTAAGATGCAAGCCAATATGGAGTAGCGGTGTTACTAGGAGCCACGACTCGTGTGTTTATTCTCTGTTTACGTGAAAAATGATTTTAAAATCAAATGGCTGCCAATGTCTCATCTTTTAAACTTTAACGTTTTCATCACCTCACATATTGGTTAATTGAATTAAAGGAAACTATCTGTTACGTGATATCCTTTAATATTTTTATAAGCATATTATTTGTTATTCACATGATTATCTTATGTGTATGAGGTGATATTAGTTGAACGGTTTGGTTGCTGTCCCGCTCAGCGGTCTCTCTACTCTATATATTTGTGCATGTCTAAGACGTTGAGGAATCAAGCGAGAGAGATTTAATAATATGTTTAGTAAAAAAAATGAAATTTATATTCTGTATTAAGTGAATCAAGACTATGTAATTAATAGTCGTTTATTATTGTAAGGATCCGTAGCGATCCAGATTTATTTACACTCTGATATAATTTTAATTAAATGACTTAGATAACTTTCCGCATTATCTATTATTTTAAGTCATCGAAAATCCGGGTTGTTACATGCTCCACTTCAACATCAGGTGCACGATCCCTCTTTTGTCCACTGCCCCCCGTTCCGCCCATATTATCCTTCCCCTCTCGAGCATATCGCTTCCACTTTCCTCCTTTTGCTCGAATAAGATCACCTGTCATGTCCACCCCTTCCATAACCTCCCCCTCTATTAGAAGTTGCCCAACATCATTTTTGGACATCTTCACTCTCGCCTCCACATTCATATCCCTGTCCTCTTCCTCATGGACATATCATCAGGTTGGCGAGCAATGAGCCCCCTACCCAAATCAATCCCGACCCCCGACCTCCCTCCTTCGTCCTCTCCCCGAACCCATCGCCTCTCTTCTTCATTAAACGTTCCTTATGTAGGAGCGCAATGTTCTGTAACTTGTCAATGATACTTGCAATAGCGACTTCCTCACGTCTTGCATTCTTAATCTCAAACTCTTCCTCCAACCTCCTCCCTTTCAGGGTCTTCGTTTCAGTCACCGTTTTGATCGGCATCCAAGGTGACGCACGTAGACCCTCCCCGAATAGCAAATCACCCTCTTCAAAGGGTCCCTCCTCACACTCCTTCTCGCCATGTCCTAAAACCCCATACCCATAACAAAATAACGGAAGCCTCTCATATTTAACCGGGAACTCGACCATATTCCCCTTAGGCATCCTAACATGGACAACCTATTTCAGAGGTCTTCTCACGTCATGCAAAACTCTCACCCTAATTGCTTTTTCAATATGAGAGTTGGTCTCTTCATCCATCCTTACTAGCGATCCCAGTTGTTTGCACAGCTGGCGAATATTCTCCCCATTCGACCTCCCCTTGAGGGGCAAATCGTACACCCGTGCCCACAGCGGCACATGGAAAAGCGGGGTATCCGTAAGTTTACCTTCCGTACTAGGTTCATTAAAACACCATATAAACTTATCAAAGTGCCATGGTTGCCCTTAGATAATTTTACTTTTATCATCCTCAGATGCGAAACGAAAGATAAAAATACGTTCCTTAGAATCCAAGACATTAGCATTGATCGTACCTTTTGTCAACCATATTTTCGTCATGGTTTCAATGGCAGCCCTACCATTGATAGCCTTCTTCGTCCAAAGTTTGCCCATAAGGACATAGGTATCAGTCTCAACATCAATATCTTCCTCCGCCCTCCAATTGCACACTTCCTCTTCCCCCACCTTCTCCTTCCCCTTCTCCCGCGCAGGATTCATCACGCTCTCTCCCGTCAGCATCAACACAAAAGATCCGTAAACCCTACATCGTAGGAAATCAGCCACGAAAATTAATGGAAAAACGAAGGGAAAAAACCCTAGTTGACTCTCACAAGGCAAACCCTAGGAGAAGACTTTTTATATGCGGAGTATATACTTATGATTTACTTCATACTACATCAGTGCATTCTGCATGGACTTTGTTGAATGCAAATATGGAATCATTTTATTTTGGGACCCAAAAGTTTGTAGAAATGTTGATAATAACCTTCAAAATCGGTCGTTTTTGGCTATTTTTTTGTTCGAAAGCAGGGAAATGTTTTTGAAAGCGCGAATGTTTTTTTTGTTAAAAACTTGTCGATAGAAATATAGTGTCTAATAATGATTATCAGAATGCTCCGCCAAGATATAAAATAGAGAATATAACTTGTTACGATTGTTTTTTTCCGACACGTTTCAATACGCAATTTTATGGCTTTTAAAAGTCTACATGGAAATTCAAATGACCCTCTAATTACACCAAGGTATTGTACCAGTTGTAAACTTTATTCGACGTGAATACGGAGTAAATTTATTCCAGGAACCAAAAGGTCGAAAAAACGTGTACAATAACCTTCAAAAACGTCGCAATTTTCTGTGGGATGGTGGTGTGGAGGGCACGAAAAGAGCCTTAGTGAGTTGGGAAAAAATCTGTCGTCCTAAAGAGGAGGGTGGGCTGGGGTTGCGTGATCTCTACCTTTGGAATGAGACAGCTGTTGCTAAATTGGCCTCTTGGGTGTTTGACCAACCGGAGCGATTATGGGTTCGGTGGGTCAGTTGCATTTATCTGAGGGGCACTGCTTGGCGTGATTATCAGCCTCACGCTGATGTCACGTGGGCGTGGAAGAAGATATGTCAGGCTAAAGAGAAGATCAAGAACTTATATATGAATGGGCTTTGGCACGGGTCTTGCATCCACTATTCTATCTTGAAGGCATATGAGGCCTTACGGTCTCATCACCCGAAGGTTACGTGGGGCCGGCTCGTATGGAGTGTTTGGAGTCTCCCGAGACACAGCTTTATTTCTTGGCTTGTGTTTAAGGGGGCTTTAAACACTAGAGTGAAACTTTTGAGGATCGGGGTTGCAGACTCCGACCTTTGCTATTTTTGTGACTCGCAGGCTGAGACTTTTGAACACCTATTTTTTGGGTGTTGTTGGAGCTCAAGAGTTATAGGCCTTCTGAGTCAGTGGGTGAAGAAGCGAATCCCTAGCAATAGAGGTTTGGAGTGGGCTACTAAGATGAGAGGTACCAAACTTCAGTGCAACATCCTTAGGGCTATGATCAATGCGGCGATCGATCATATTTGGAGACAGCGGAATGTGTGCAGAATTGAGGGAGCTGTTCAGCAACCAGAATGTGTCGTCAAGTTGATTAAGATGGATGTTAGAAGTCGAATTATGTGTAAGATCAAATACCCCATCAGTGCTAGAGATAACCAATGGCTACATAATTTGTTGTAGTCATTTTTTGTAAATTGGATACACATATTTATACATACTTACCCTTTATCAAAAAAAAAAAAAAACCTTCAAAAGCGGTCGTTTTGGCTATTTTTCGAAAGGGGATGAAAGTTGCAGCCACCTCTCTATGGGTTTATAGACCCTACAACCAGGAAAGAAAGTTCTGGCTACTGGAAAACAACTACCTCCGCCCAAGTTCTGGTTCTATACCAGACGACACCCCTCACCTTGAAGCGAAAAGTTTCACCCGGTCTACGATCAGGACAAAGCGATTGATCCAGTTGAGAGCGTAGCGTAGGAGACAGGTAAGATGACCGTTAACGGACAAAGCTCTTTCGGAATAGTTAATCCAAGAAAGATTCCAAAGTTCTTTGATAGAATGGCTTCTTTGCAGGTTTGACATGACATTAGATTAGAATAGGCTAGGCTGCTACTGCCGACTGGTGTGAGTAACACATACTACCTACGAGTCTCATTCTCTCGCATTCGTCCTTACCTGTGTGATATGCTAGCTGTTCTACCGCCATCTTTGATGGTGGAACTTCCTTTAGCTTGATTTCGAACAGATAAATTGCTTCTTTCTAACTGCTGCTGAATCCATGGGCAGGCAAGAGACAACCTGGCGGGGGGTTTTTAAACACTTAGAAGAGACGTGATCAACTATAGGTGTAGTCTTCTTGGTATCAATATCAATAGGACGAGGCCTCTAGCCCACGTGGTGAAGGGAATGTGCTATCTGATATAAGTCATTCCATACCCCCTCGAGTCAGGAGCTACCTTACCTTCTCGCCTTACTTGATAGCACGTGAGATCCTTACGAAAAAATGTCCCTGGGGATAAAATAGAGACTCACTAGCTTACTTGATTAGTTGTTTAGCTGGCTTGCTTCTCCTAGAAAGCAGGGTAAATCCTAAAAGATGCTCTAGCCAGGGATGCATTTAGTAAGACCGACCATTCTTGCGCTTAGAATCTCCGCCCTCGTGTTACAACCCACGCCTCTGGCAAAACCTGCCACAAACCTCCCTTCATGATCTCTTAGGACTCCCCCCGGTTCAGGTACAAGATACTATCATTACCGCCTGGACAATTAGACATCCAACCCGTAATCGCAACGACCCAATTGCAAGAAGAATTGCCTTTCCGAAACAGTCTACTGCATTGAAGTCGCATCAAGACCCCCAGCTCTAAAGGCAGCTACTGACTCGATAGCTCAAGTTGAGTCGACCGTGATTCTTCTAGCTCAGCTGGTATAGATAGAATCATCACATTACGGTACTTTGATCTTTCCTCCCTCACCTTAGTCATTTCCAACCCACCTTAGGGACCTGGTCATCCATGTGGCCGCAAAATCATAGCCGAAGATCGCACCCACCAGTAAGGCTGACCGGCGATTAGTATCGAGAGGGAAGAAAGAGTCCGGTTTCAGAGGCTTAGCAGATCGGAAAGATAGGACCGAATGGACGGATAGGATTAGCCTCAGCGGGAGAAGGCTTACAAACAAGCCCGGATAGGATAAAAGTAAGCAAGTTGAAACTCGCTTTTGCAAAGGCCGACGTCCCATCAGGCAAGCGGATCAACCGTTGTCGTTGCTTGCCCCAACAGCTGGAATGCGCGTATGTTTTTTGACGAAACTTGGCGATAGGAATAAAATGCCTAATAATGATAATCGAAACCCTCTGTCAAAATGTAGTATAGAACTTGTTTCGAGTGATTCCGACACGTCTCAAAACGCAATCTAACGGCTTTTAAAAGTTTCTATTTAAATCCAAATGACATTCATATTACACCGAACTATTGCACTTATTGGTGTCAACTTTATTCGGTGCAAATATGACCCCATTTCATTCCGGGATCCAAATGGGTCGTTGTTTTTGGCTATTTTTCGAAAGCGATGAAAGTTGCTCGAAAACATAAATGTTTTTTAACGAAATTTGTCGATAGGAATAGAATGCCTAAGATTGATTATGAGAATCTTTTGACACCATGTAAAAGGTAGTACGAGTATAAAACTTGTTTCGAGTGATTCCGACAGGTCTCAAAATGCAATCTTATGTCTTTTAAATGTCTCTATTGAATCCAAATGACACTCATATTACACCGGAGCATTGTACTTGGTGTCCACTTTAATCTGCGCGAATATGAATCCATTTTATTTCAGAAATAAAAAAACCGAAATAACGTTCAAAATCAGTCATTTTTTTACTATTTTTTTTGAAGCGGTGAAAGTTGTTCGAAAGCGCGAATGTTTTTTGACGAAAACGAGATGAATCGCGATACTTGTTTAGATTGTGCTTTATTATTTAGAGAGCCAAATTAATCCAAATCAAACCTATTTAAATTTCTCATCTTACTCGTATCGATTCACTTACATAAATGGTTCATTATGCTCACAAATCAAACTCAATAATTGAATGTCGGCTGCATGTCATATTTTGGTGGCTTATCATGACTTGTCATCGCCATGTGAAAAGTTATTTTTTTTTTCCGTGGCAGGCAATAATCTGTTCATAAAAATAAAATTCTGTTAATTTGCAGAAGCTAGGTATGGGCAATATAATCGCTTATGAGTGAAGGAAATAAAAATAACTAACTGCTTGGATGGACATGCATGGTGTATTTATTTGGACGACGACGAAGAATAAAAAGTAGAAAATGGAGAAATAGAAGGAGGGAGGTTATGGTACATAGATAGAAAGGCACGCATAGCCGCCGTATAGTACGAGGTGTTATCCTGAAATTAAGGAGAAGTGCTGAGGATGTAAATGTAACGCAACTAAAATGTTACTTCTGCTTGCTCACCACGATTAGCCGTTACTATCTTTGAAGAGCCAATTTGGGTTAAGTATTTGATAACTTCAAGGGATATATAATTAGTGTTCTTGCGATACATGTGAGCTCACATAACTAACACCATGCATGTTTTTCATACTCGTACAAATTAAAATTGTGTTAATTAGTCCTATTGTCTAGTGACTAGGTCATTTGTTTAACTTGATTAAAATATTTCTCATAGATATTATTCTCGAGTAAAAGTCAAAGATAAATAGATGATCGAGGTGGGACGATCAGTGTTTAACAACTAACTATTTTTGTTTGTCATAGGGGTTATTGATTCGAACTAACCTCGGGCATGCGTTTATTTGTCGTCACAATTTCGCTACCTAATTTGTTAATCTACGTACGGACGTACCTAATCATTGGAAAATAAACTCTCGACTATATTCACGTTTTAGATCTGTTTGAAAGTTAAATTATGTGATTCACAGTAACAACTATTTTACCTTACATTTAATCGTTTATACATACAAAAGCAAGTATATACGAAGTAGTTTCTCAGAGAAAATTATTGCAATACCTCAATTATACTCGGTGTGTCATAACTTCAAAATTAAACATCTTTATTATCCAAGGCCAACATTATCTATATACATGCATGGTTAAATGAATAAGTTTCCTGAGAGACGGTCTCTCATTAACTTTATTGAGAGACTAAGTATAAATGGAATTAACAGTGGTACCAAACCTAATAGAAGTAGGTACGATTAACATAAAAGAGTATACAAATATAAAGAGGGTACGCTTCTTATAAAAAAAGGTACAAAACAAAGTTGTCGTTTAAGGGTACGAATATAACATATAGTGGTACTGAAGAGTCGTCTCTTCCAAGATTTTGTGTGGTTAAATATGTTCTTTTCTAATTCATTTTCCCCTAAATAAATATTCAGTTGGTAAATCTTAGAAAGTTGGAAGAAGTATATGAGTTACTATCATTCTATCAGGTGATATTGAAATTTAATGCGGTCGCCATACTAATTACCGACTCATAATGACGGTAAATGAAAAAACTATACTAATTACTATCATATTAACTATGATATACTAATTATTCTCTAATATTTAGTACCAACAAATACACCATAACAAAAATCATGAGTGTATGACGACGTATTATCAAGTTAAGCAATCTAATTTTGGTATAGTACCCAATATGTGATACTCGTAATTAAAAGTGGCAAGTAATTAAGTATTGACAAGAACTAACGTTCCTTGTGAATCTATAATCCATGCATGGTGCTAAACTTGTGACCATATCATCACTTTCCACACTTTGCTACTTTGCTTACTCCCCCTGGCCCCTACTACTATAAAACACCCTTCACACACACCTTACTCTTTCATCTCATCACACCACACCACATTCCTTTACAACAAACAAATTAACATGAACTTCCTTTCAAAAAGGGCATTAATGCCATACTACTACTCCTACTACTACTTGGCATCATCTTTGGTCTTGATGCTTCATTTTACATGCTCACTAGCTCAGTTTCCGGGACAAGGTAGCCAAGCTTCATCCCCGGTCTCCGGCTTGTTTGTCTTCGGAGACTCTATCATTGATGCCGGAAATAATAACTACCTTACTTCCATCGCCAAATCCAATTACTGGCCTTACGGTGTTGATTTTAATCTCGGCCCCACTGGACGTTTTACTAATGGCAAGACTGTTATTGACATGCTAGGTAAGTTCGTTCGTTCCTACGTAACCTCGATCTCTTCTTATTAATTAATTTCACAGATTATTATGTTGTAATTTCTGCAGTTTTGATGAACAAACGAAAGAAGGGAGAAAGGCAAATTCTTATTACTTGATATAGTTCTTAATGAACTACACTTGCTTAAATAGAAAAACTACGTGAGGCATCCACCTCTTGATGCATAAATGAGTAAATGCCTATATCTAAGGAGCATTACTCTGGAACAAACAAACTGAATGCTAAGAAAACTGAAAGTACTGTCAGGCCATGATCCTCAATCTAAGGCCTTGACTAAACTAAATCCTAAACTTAAGGTGGCAGTTGAATTATACATTCTAACACCTCCCCTTAATTCAAATGTCACGAACTCCAATTCTTTCCATGAACAGCTGGTGCTTTGCTTGTGGTAAACCTTTGGTGAATAGATCAGCATTCTTATCATTTGTCCCACAGAATTTTAACTCGACTTTGCCTGAACTGACCAGCCCTCTAATGAAGTGATGTTGAACTTCGATATGCTTGGTTCTAGCATGATACGCAGGATTCCTTGTCATAGAAATTGCAGACCTATTATCACACCACAAAACAGTAGCATTCTCCTGCACACTTCCCAAATCAGCCAATAATTTCCTTAACCAAATTGCTTGTCTTCCTGCTGCACCTGATGCGACATATTCTGCCTCTGTTGATGACAGAGCAACAGTATCCTGCTTCTTTGAACTCCAAGTTACAGCACCAGACCCAAGCATAAATACTGACCCTGATGTACTCTTCCTGTCATCTTGGTCCCCTGCCCAATCACTGTCTGTGTACCCAACCAGACTGACCTTGCTTGATACTTCATAAAAAATTCCCTTGTCTAGGGTTCCAGCCACATATCTGAGTATCCTCTTGGCTGCTCCTAAATGTTGCTTGGTGGGACGATGCATAAATCTTGAAACCTTGCTCACACTGAATGCTATGTCAGGTCTGGTGTGAGTAAGGTAATTTAGACCTCCTACAATGCACCTGAATAGCCTCTCATCTGCAGGTCCAGTTCCGTCTTCTTTCTGAAGCTTTTCATCAATGTTCATGGGTGTAATTTCCACTTCACAGTCTTGCATCTTGAATTTCTTCAAAAGATCTTGAGCATATTTCTTTTGTGAAATTGAGATTCCTTCTTTACTCTGATTTACTTCCAAACCGAGAAAATATTTCAATAATCCCAAATCACTCATCTCAAACTCATTCATCATGGAGCTTCTGAACTGCATAAATAGCTCCTGTGATGAACTGACATAGATAATGTCGTCCACATACACGCATACCATGATGAACCCTGTATCAGCAACTTTCTTTGTGTACAAAGTGGGCTCATTTTCACTTCTCTCGAACCCATTCTTTGCAAAGAATTCATCCAGTCTGCAATACCAGGCTCTAGGAGCCTGTTTTAATCCATACAGGGCTTTCTTCAACTTGTAGACCTTCTGCTCTTCTCCTTTCTTGACAAACCCCAAAGGCTGATCTACATACACATCCTCTTGTAGTTCTCCATTCAAAAATGCCGACTTCACATCAAATTGATAGACTGGCAGATTTGATTGTGCAGCTACAGCTAGAATAATTCTTACTGTCTCAAATCTTGCCACCGGTGAGTAGGTTTCCTCAAAATCAATTCCCTCCTTTTGAGCATAACCTTTGACAACCAATCTTGCCTTGTGTTTCTGAATGCTTCCATCTGTATTGAACTTTGTTCTAAAAACCCATTTTAACCCGATTGGCTTCTTCTCAGCTGGTGGATCAACCAACTCCCAAGTCTTATTTTTGTGAATAGACTTGATTTCTTCTTCCATTGCGATTTGCCACTGGCTTTGCTTCGCAGCTTGAGAAAAATCAGATGGTTCTTCAGTAACCAAAGCAAACCCACATTGCTCATAAATCTCTTCAAGTGATTTCATTCTCCTAGGGGCAGAATCATCTGAATCCGTGTCAGATGACTGACCTGCACCAGAGGACTGACTGCTATTTGAGCCCGATGACATACTGCTTTGAGGAGATTCTGGTGGAGAAGCATTCTCCTGATTATCTCCTTGATTAGTATCACTAGAATGTTCAAATGTGAGCATTCTGTGATCTGCAACATTCTGTCCCCAATTCCACTCTTCATTTTCAGCAAATATCACATTTCTACTGATAATTACTTTCTTAGTTAAAGGATTGTATAGCCTATATGCCTTTGATTGAGTTGCATACCCAATAAATATGCATTTCACAGATTTATCATCTAATTTTGACCTTAAATTGACCAAGGCATAAGCTAAACAACCAAATATTCTAAGATGGCTTACATTGGGCCTCCTCCCTTTCCATAATTCGTATGGAATTTTATCTGCTACAGCTCTTGTTGGTGAGATATTTAGTATGTAAACAGCAGTGGATACAGCCTCTCCCCAGAACTCATTTGGTAGGTTCCTTGATCTCATCATGCTTCTTGCCATTTCCACCACTGTTCTATTTTTCCTCTCTGCAACTCCGTTCTGCTCAGGAGTGTATGGAGCAGTTAATTCTCTCCTGATTCCTTTGCTTTCACAAAAATCATCAAATTCCTGAGATGTGAACTCACCCCCTCTATCAGTTCTGAGACACTTCAGAACCTTTCCACTTTGAGTTTCAATCATGACCTTCCATTTCTTGAAATACTCAAGTGATTCAGACTTTAATTTGAGGAAAAATACCCAACTCATCCTGGTATAATCATCAGTAAACAAGAGAAAATATCTACTCCCACCAAATGATTCAGTTTGCATTGGTCCGCAAAGATCAGCATGGACCAATTCCAAACAATCAGCAGCCCTCAAAACTTTGCCAGTAGGAAATGAACCCTTGAATTGTTTCCCATAAATACACCCTTCACATAGCCCGATTTCCCTTATATCTGGTAGCCCTTCTACCATTGATTTGTTACTTAACAATCTTAAGCTTTGTAAGTTTAGATGCCCAAAACGTAAATGCCACAACTTAGTTTTGTCATCTTCTTTTACAGACATTGCATTACTGACTGTTTCTACCAAATCAAGAGAAAACATCTTATTGCTACCCATCTTTGTTGTGGCCACAATTTCATTTGTAGATTTATCCTTAACTACACATGAATTGTTATCAAACAGACAAGAGAACCCATTTCCCAATAATTGACCCACACTTAGAAGGTTATAAGCTAGAAGAGGAACATACTGAACATGATGTAATAATTTTGTATTACCTTGTTCAGTTTTGATAGCAATTGTACCAATACCTTCCACACACAATTTCTTATCATCTCCTAGCCTGACCAAGCTTTTCTTTGTCTCATCCAAGTCTTTAAATATTGACTTGGTGCTCGACATGTGGTTTGAACACCCACTGTCAATATACCAAATTTCTCCTTGAGTTGCTTGAGATCCTTCCTTTGTCAGAAACAATTTCTCTTCTTGTTCTGCAAAGTTAACCTTTTGATCACCCTTTTGCTCAGCTTGGTCTTTCTCCTTCTTCCAACAATTAGCCTCCTTGTGCCCAGGCTTTGTGCAATAGTAACACTTCATTGGTCCCTTTGCAGCCTGAGTTTCCTTGGCAGGACTCTGAGAAGAGGACTGGCCTGCTGATCTGCCGCCACGCCCCCTTCCTCTATTGCCTCCTCTTCCTCTTCCTCTGTTCGAAGATGATCTTCTGTCAGAGTTGCCTTCCTCTTTAGCCTGAAATGCCTTCTCTTCTTTCTTTTCTGCTCCTCTAGTCATCCTTGCTTCATGTGACTGTAGTGAGCCCATTAGTTCCTCAAAGGTATACTTTTCCAGATCCTTTGATTCTTCTATGGCTGCTACAATATAATCAAACTTGTCTGTAAGACTTCTCAAGACCTTACCAACGACATGTTCATCTGTGATCTTCTCTCCTAATGCCCTCATTTGCTGCACCATGCTTGAAATCCTTGACAAATAATCTTGAGCAGATTCTTTGTCATTCATGATAGCAGTTTCAAACTCTCTTCTTAGTGACTGTAGTCTCACTTTGACTACCTTCTTGTCACCTACATACTCTGATTTCAGAATGCCCCAAGCTTCCTTAGCAGTGGTGGCAGATGCAATGCGAGGAAAGACTTCTTCATCTAAAGCCTGTTGTATTATGAACAGAGCTTTAGCATCCTTCTTCCTCTTCTCTTTGAGTTGTGCATCAGGTTCAGTAGGTTTAGGATCATTAAACCCCTGATCAACTAATTCCCACAACTCTTGTGACTTGAACAAAGTTTGCATCTTCAATTCCCAGAATTGAAACTTTGTTCCTTTGAAGATAGGCAGATTAGACAGACCATTTGAACTACCTCCATTAGTTGCCATAGTACGTTCCTGAATACGTAACTTGGCTCTGATACCAAATTTGTTGTAATTTCTGCAGTTTTGATGAACAAACGAAAGAAGGGAGAAAGGCAAATTCTTATTACTTGATATAGTTCTTAATGAACTACACTTGCTTAAATAGAAAAACTACGTGAGGCATCCACCTCTTGATGCATAAATGAGTAAATGCCTATATCTAAGGAGCATTACTCTGGAACAAACAAACTGAATGCTAAGAAAACTGAAAGTACTGTCAGGCCATGATCCTCAATCTAAGGCCTTGACTAAACTAAATCCTAAACTTAAGGTGGCAGTTGAATTATACATTCTAACATATTATTCTTGCACGTAACCAAATTTCAACTAGCTAGTTTGATTGATAAAGTCATAGAGGTGGTGCTGATCATCATCTGAGTTCAAATCTCGTTGTCATCTTACGTTTATGTTTAGCCATCAACCTTTTTTTCCGTGATATTGGTGCAATTATGCAAGAGTGTCTTATGTGAAAGCAGGGGAAAGGTTGGGCATGCCGTATATTCCTGCATTTGCTGATCCAACTACGGTTGGCCCAAAGATCTTATCAGGAGTTAATTACGCTTCTGCTGGCGCCGGAATCCTAGACGACACTGGCCGTCATTGGGTATGTATTCATTCGTGTCAATGTAAAAAAAATGTGACAAGACCGCTGCACAACATACAACGTACAACGACCTTATTATTGTAAACTTGACGATGATTATATGTATGTGTATATATGTTGAACTTTGACATGTATGGCAGGGAGCTCGTTTTAGCTTGAGCCAGCAGGTGGTGAACTTCGAGAGGACTGTGGATCAGCTAAGAAATTTGTTAGGCGCAGATAAAATGGGTCGATATCTCCAAAGATCTGTAGCGTTCATGTCATTCGGAAGTAACGATTACATCAACAACTATCTACTGCCTTCTATGTACGATTCAAGCCTCAATTACAGACCTTCAGAGTTCGCCAACCTTCTCTTGAATCATTATGCACGTCAACTTTTGGTACGTCCAAATCTAGGTCGTCTACTACCTACATACTGCATTGCATATTACATAACCAATCGAAGCCTAGTATTACTTAGGACTCACAATATAATGATTTGAGCCGGCTCATGAAGCGCTCAGAGTCACAATGAGTCGAGCTCGACAAAATCTGAAAATTATACTTGTGATTTAATTTGTTGAAGGCATTGTACGACATGGGACTGAGGAAGTTCTTCATCGTGGGACTTGCGCCCCTCGGATGTATCCCTAACCAAAGAGGAGGAGGTCAGGCTCCACCAGGACGATGCTTGGATTCGGTTAATCAGATATTAGGCCCCTTCAACGAAGGCCTTCGATCTCTCGTAACTCAGTTAAATGCTAACCATCCTTCAGCCATTTTTGTGTACTACAATTCTTATGGTGTTTTGGGTGACATCCTCAACAATCCCGCTTCATATGGTAAAAACTTCATTCCTTCAATTGCTGAATTGCATCATCTGTAGTGTCTGCGAGAAATTCTTGACATTATTATTATGATTATTTGGGTGTGAATGTAGGATTTATGGTGCTGGACAGATCGTGTTGCGGGTTAGGACAAGTGACATGCTTGCCAGCAGCAGTGCCTTGCCCAAACAGGAACCAGTATGTGTTCTGGGATGCGTATCATACTTCTGAAGCCGCTAACTCCATCCTTGCTCAACGTGCTTTCGACGGCCCTCAATCCGATTGCTTCCCTATCAATTTTCACCAGTTAGCTCTCATTTGATCATAAATGAATGCATGTCATGTCCCATGTTTTTTCATCAGTTTGGATCAACTTTGTGTTTCTCTGGAACTAGTGAATGCTAAAGAAACAAAAAATGAAAAACCTCCTTAGTATTACAAATCATCAACTGTTTTGGCTTTCAGCTTAATTGAATTTTCGCGTTACAGCCTCGTAGACTAGTAGTAATGCACCCGATTCCAGAAAATTAAAGCCCGTTCTAGAAATCTTTTACAACGGTCACTACCCGTCGTAGTACTCGTAGAAAGTGTTATTAGACGTCGGAATTATTTTGGAGGGAAAGCTTTCTACAACGGACCGGGTGTACTACAAAGCCCGTTGTGAAAAGTAATAATTTAAATTGATACAATACGAATTACTGCATTGAAATTCAAATTCAGCGTTTCAATTCAAACTCAGCATTTGACAGCAGCAATAATAACAGAAGCAACATTCCACAACATTCAACAATAATATACAAGTCACACTAATAGCAACTTCTAACAATCAAACAACGTATTTACACAATCCTCATCAACGATAGAAAGTTTGTTCATACCAAGTTAAAACGACTAATTACATCTAAACCATCCTTAATCAATCAGCCATTAATCACGGATCAAACTATTAAGGAGGCGTTTGGTTCATCAAATGGAAAAGGAATGAAATCAACAAAGAAAACAAGGAATGAGATTACCCAAATTTAGGTTGTTGTTTGGTTTCAATGAAAGAGAATGAATTTCACCCAACCTTCCCTCAAACCTCAACATTAGCGGTGTGTCATCGTATTATTTATACTTATGTAAAATAAAAAATTATAAAATTAATAAATTAATATCTAAATTATACAAAAAAAAAGTAGTATCTTTTAATTATAAAATACCTGTAATATAAGGAGTATTATTTTTACACCTTTTTAATTGTAAATACAGTAAATATACGGAGTAATAATTACTGCAATATGATAAATTTTAAAAAATGCATTTTCTTTTTAATTGATAAATTAAGGCATCAAAAATTATTTTGACCCAACTTCGATTCATATTTGACCTGACCCGAGAGTGTGGTGGTGTTCGTAATGGTGGTAGGTGGACCTTGGTGGTGGTGGTCGTAGTGGTGGTGGTGGTGATGGTGGCGGTTGTTGGTGATGGTGATGGTGATGGTGATGGTGATGGTGATGACTAGGTTGGTGATTGGGATAAGGGAATCCCATTACCTTGGGGGGTGCGGGTAAGAAGTTAGAAGAGTTTGGGGGAAAGAGAGGGGGGAAAGGGAAGGATTGAATTGCCTAAACAAACACTAACAAAGGGAATCAAGATTTTTGATTCCCTTTCCCTTTCCTGAATACCTCGAACCAAACGGCTCCTAAGTGCGTGATAATTAATCAACCATTAATCTCAAATCAGACAACTATGTTTATTTGCCTGGGCCAAAAAAGATAAGCACAACCCGTCCCAAGCGATTGCCAAATCCTGAACCGAATTTTGGTCGGGCTTGGCCGGGTTTGGGGTCAGGCACACGCGTGTTTGCGAGCTAAATTAAGCGCTTTGACAACCTCTTATAAAAGGCCCCATCAACTCTACTAAAGTAGTATATAAGGGCATCCACAATGGATGTCCATGAGAGGGTTTCATGAGGATGCTCCATAGGACCTGCCACACGGCTCAAGTTACCAAGAATTGGTTGGTGTAGGGTTACAACCCTTAAACCCAAGGATCTGTTACGAGTATTAACCGAAAAGACAGAAGTAGAGAGATAACAATTATACCTTATTTGCAGCGGAACAGCGTATTAATAAGAAGTATAATAACCCAGAAATATATATAATCTCCACGGACAGAATAAATAATCTCCACGGACGGAATAAATAATCTCCACGGACAGAATAAAGAATCTCCACGGACAGAATAAAGCACCTCAAACGTGATGCCTCCTTTGAATTGGTATCCACACGGGTACAGAACTGCGACGTAAATGCTAGTATAAAGGTATGTGAGACCGTCTCACAACTTCTCTCTATATCTCTCTTATAACTCTTTATAAGACGAATATACTATGAGTCAATACTCATTATTCCATATATTGGTTCATCATATGAATCTCCTTATATAGGAGATGAGAAGGTAGAATTAGGTTATTACAATAAATCTAATTACCCTAATTAGATTATTACTATAACTCTAATTACCATAACCCGACAACGCAGCTGGATCCGTATTACTACTGACCCGATATATTTAATATATCGATATATATTAATAATATCCCGTACACATTGTGTGTGACCCAATGGGTCCACTTAAGACTATCAGACATATAACTCATTTATATGTCAACCCGACATCGACCTCTAGCAAGGCATATCGGATAAATAGACTTAAGCGTGTTAATCCGTAGGACAGTGGACATAACTCCTTCAGTCTCCCACTTGTACATGTCATCTCAAGAACGACGTTAAGTCTCTTTGCTACTATTGTCTGCAATTGAGAATGAGGTAAGAAAAAGTGTCATCCTCACATATCTTAATCTTTTGCTCGAATCTTTGAGTTGACTGGTTGAAAGAACAGATATATGACAATCATCCTATCTGAGCGCGGCCACGCATTTGCACAAGTCACACTCTTCGAGTGGCCAAGAAACAATATAAATTCCTTTCAATAAAGGAAGAGCAAATCCCCTCTTGTCTAACCACATACTGTCACATGTTCCATGCATGCCCAATAACCATTCATAGCCCCCTTTCACAGCTGACGAGGAATAGTATCAAAGCATACACATCACATGTACAGAATAGTCAAAGACTCAGGTCTAAAGACCGTACAAGTTCATAACTTGCAAAGAAATTTACTGACACTAAGCGAAATCTTAGTAAAATCCTTTTCGGCGGGTCTGTCTAATGCATATTCTTAACATACACCCGTGTGCTTGGTTTAGTATCTCAATACCTATGACTCAAGGAACTTAGTCATCAACCAACTCACACACCAGTCATTTAAGGGTATTCAAATGTCCCAACACAATACCCTGACTAGAGACAAAATAATTACATCATCCAATTAGAGTTCCAAGACTAAGTCACGTACTTAGTGATCTATTTTATCAATGTAAATTATTTAGGGACAAAACTCGGTTACATTAACCAAATGACAATATGTCATACATATATCAATTATCGAAATAACTCCCACTAAACCAAACACCCCTAAAAGTACTAAGACCACTCGCCCATGCGTCTTATACCGATCATAACTAGTATGATCTTTATGTAGAGGAGGTTTCAGGACATACAACATTTATATCGGTTATTTACAAGCATATGACCAATCTACCTTCTCTCAATTAAGGCAAACTGTTAGTTTCATAAGCAACAATTGCTTCATAAACTTTAAAGTTGAGTGTGTGCTTGATTCATAATCAAGCGTCTATTTGCTTCAAAAGCAATAGAACACTAACTTTAGTTATAATATTCACAAGTACAAAAAATACATTTGGCTAGTAGAAAAGGCTACAGTTGCATTTAATACCCGTAACCACAAGATTCTAAATGAATAGGATTTATAAATGGCTTCGGTTGTATAAAAAAACCGTAGCCAAATATAAAATGCTTCGGTCGTGTTTCTAAACCGTAGCCAAAAGTATTTGAAATGGCAACGGGTTTTATCATGGAACCGTAGCCTAATATAAAATGTTTCGGTTGAGTTTCTTAACCATAAAAGTGATTTTAAACAGCAACGGTTCTAATTTAGCACCAGTAACCATTATATTATAGAAACATTAGTACAAATTTTCATCCCTTACTTCTAAACCAATACTCGTAATATTTTCTCCCTATTAATCCCTAATAAATACTACGTATACCTAATTCAGATTACTTAATTATATCCGTTTATAAGATCTTTGTTCCTAATTACACTATGTAGATCATCAATCCCTAATTCTACTCCGGAGATCAAATCCTAGATCCCACCCATGATCTCCTTCAATTCATCCCCTGAATAATTGATAATGATTATGATTACGCTTGAAGTTTTGACACAACTCGGACCTCACGCGATTCATGTACCCCACAATCAGCCCAACCATGGTCCGTTCCAACAACTACCAGCGCCCTGACATAATCACCCCGGCGTTGACTCTCTTGGCACCCCCTTCGATCATCCTCGCCATTCTCAATATCATCACCGAGGTTATCTTCCTCTCTTCCCCCCTAGGGTTTTCCTTTCGCATCCCTTATACCTCATCTTAGTTATATTATAAATATGTATGTATTCATGATTATGATTAAGATTATTCCCAGGTATCTTTACTTCTATTCAATTTTATTACTGTAAGGCAGATTTAGGGTTTTAGGTTTATTTAATTTCTACAACTGTCTGCACTGTGATGTCATGTTTCTGATCCTTATATCAAGTTTTGATTAGAAAACCGCTCCTTAGGGCAAGTATTTTAATCAAATTATCGGAAGGGTAGTATTTGTGATAGAGTCAATTTTAGACTAGTTAGTAAGTCGTTTTACGTGGAATTTTATGTCTCTAATACCGATTTTGAGATACTTTATCGTGATATGCCAAACTTATTATAAACTCGTAATTATCAAGTTTTAAACTCGGTTTTGTGATTTTGATGAGTTACGTTGGAAGTCGTTGCCTCCAATAATCTTATTCTCGAACATGGTTTTTTACATTTATCAAAGAATAAAAGTGAGTGAAGAAGCTAAGGGATCAGAAGAGTGAAAGAAACGAGTGCAAGGGCTTATACATAAATATATCGATGTTGATGCAATTGGGTTTAGTTTTATGGATCAGACAGGAAGCTGCCTCTTCTTTGTTGTTCTTGATGTAATCAAGTGTTCTGCAATCCAAGCATACGTTTTACAATATGGCAACACGACACAAACTGAAGATTATGAGTTGTATTTCAAATAGTACAGACCATGGTTGAAATGCTATTTATAAGCTGCACATCAGGCTATGCAAACGGCTACACCTCCTGCGTGTTTATTCCAAGAGCAGGTTGTTTTAATGCCATTGTAGGTCTGCATTCATATCATTTTAAGGCTGCCTTCAGTTTCGTAATATAAGCTGCATTTTTTTGCAAGAAGAGCATTAGATCAACCTGATATTCATGTCCATTTAGGTTGTTGTTCTTCTTGCATTGAGCTTGCGTGATACAAGTTATTCTGTGGTAATGCCATGCTCAAGCAGGTTGATTCTTATTGATGCTACTGCTGCGATTTTTATTAGGGCTAGTTGTTGTATTTGTTGCATCAACGCAATGGATTACATGCACAAATTCATCGGGCTGCGTTTCTATTTGGCATGCTGCGTGTGTAACACCCCCGTTTATCCAAGAGCCTTAACTAGGCCTTCCCGGATAAATGGAAGTGTTACCAACTCGGATTAACCGAGGCAGTAGTCCCATCACAAAACAATACTGAGCACAACCGAGTTTAATAAATTATCCAAAGAGCGCAAACCAAGTTCGAGAACTAAGTGTAGTTACAAAAGCCCAAAACGACTACATGAATAATAGGTCCATTAAGTACTAACGACGGAAACATGCCAAGAGTATACTAACGATGGCCACGCACTCCCTTCCCGAACAGCAATTCCCTTCAATTAAGCACACATCAATGATCCACATCTGCATCTATACTCTGCTCCCCAAGAGACCGAAAATGTCAATTGGATCATCGCAGGCCCCCAATAAGATAGGGTGACAGTTTAGACAGTGAAAACGCGGTTAGAACATGCTAACATTAATATACAAGTACGAAATATGAAACATCAAGTCTCAACAATCTTGGTACCGACATCGGTACCAGATAACCACGCCATCTCCACATCCTCAGTACCATCACATTACCTATCTATATTCTCATCTCAACTCTTCTGGCAGGCCCTTTCATTCCGAGTGTGCACACCCCCCGCAGGTTCAACAACCCGCGAGGAGAAATCAGGGAGGGGACCGTGATCAAAGGCCCCGGCTAGGTCTAAAGCTAGCCTCACCAACTCCAATATATCAATATTCAACAATCATTCTCCCATCAATATTCAACATTATTCTTATTATCACAATATCACATCGTACTCGTAACTCATACATGCATAATAATATTAACGTATTCTAAGTAAGGAGAACCTTACCTAATTAGCAGGTCACCACCGGGTCGGTAGTACAGATCACCACGGAAACTCTACAAAGTCCGATCCTAATAAAATATTATATACTTAAATTAATATCGAACCTGACGTGATTAAATTATAAGATAAAATCGATATCGTTCTAACTAAATTATAATCTTGAGACTGACCGATCTAACTAAATAATAACATGAACACGAGATCTAATCGTGACACATTCCACTTCTGACTCCTTGCGATCGACCCAATTCTAGCGTTTTACACCGACAAAATAGTACGACAATAAAGACAATGTCATAACAGTGGCATTCACCACCATACAAAACAACAGCCCCAACCGCGACAAACTATGACGATGACAACATTCTGATGACGACAACAACACAAAACCGACAACATCGAAACACCACGCAATAACCATATCCCGATGACAGTAGCACGACACCCAACAACGGCTAATAACGACACAAGCATACCATAACAGTGCCAATACTACAACAATGACGACGACGATAACAATACTACACCAAAGGCAGGACACGAGACACGACTACAGAGACAGCCCGACTACCACCCTGTTCACAGTCGGCTAGCCCCACCATGGCTGTCGTACCCATCCGACATCGATATACAACTACGATGCTAAAATAGAAAGGACAACTCAAATATACCTATAGGTGCGTGAGTGAGATTGATGGCCTGACTCGGTTTCCTTCTTCCTCCGAGGCTGATCGTACGTAAGGTTGCGGGGATTATCAAGGTTATGTGCGATGATGGGGGGCTGCGCGTTACTGTTGTTTGGGGAAAGGGTTTCTCTTGTTTTTAAAAAAAAAAAGATAAATAAGGAGTGTGGGTAGGTTATACGCTCCACCTCCTTCCTTTATTATTATTATTATTATTATTATTATTATTATTATATTATTGTTATGAGTGTAGTAATAGTTGGGCTGGGAAATGGGTTTAGTTTAACAATTATATATAACGAAACACTCGATTTTTCTTGACTTGACTCGGTTTGACTTCTATATAAATTACGGGTATTACAATCTACCCTCCTTATAAGGAACTTCGTCCCGAAGTTCACTTCATTTACAGAACGACTAACTCTACCAAACTGGTAGATCAACCAATCACCCAAACTAACATGATTAACGTAACATGAATAATCGGAACGGAATATTCCAGTCTACCCTCCTTATAAGAAACTTCGTCCCGAAGTTATCACAAAGTGACTAACACAATCACTAAGCAACATGATATAGGAAAATAACCGAGTATAACATCTTACCCTCCTTATAAGACAAAGTTACGTTCCCATAACCGAAGTAATCACCTGGTTGAAGAGATGAGGGAAACGTTTCTGCATCGACGCTTCTGTTTCCCAGGTGGCCTCCTCGACATTGTGATTAGACCATAATACTTTAACGAGGATTGTTTCTCCTCCCCGGGTCTTTCGAACTTTTCGGTCTAAAATTTCCTTTGGAACCTCCTCATAGGTAAGAGAATCATCTAGCTGGATCGTCTCAGGTTCAATGATGTGAGATGGGTCACTCAAATATTTTCTCAACTGGGAAACATGAAACACATTATGAACTTTATCGAGAGCGGGGGGAAGGGCTAACCGATACGCCACCTCCCCTATCCTATCCAGAATTTCATACGGCCCAATAAACTTTTGACTCAACTTGCCCTTCTTCCCGAATCTCATAACCCCTCTCATAGGTGACACTTTCAGCAAGACCTTATCACCCACAACGAAGTCAACCTCTCGGCGGTGGAGATCAGCATAACTCTTCTGACGATCCTGTGCTGCTCGCATCTTCTGTCGGATTACATGTACCTGCTCGATCATCTCCTGAATCATGTGAGGTCCCATCACTACTGCGTCGGCCTTCTCGTCCCAACATACCGGGCTCCTACACTTCCTCCCATACAGAGCTTCAAACGGTGCCATCTGGATGCTAGCATGGTAGCTGTTGTTGTAAGAGAAATCAATCAAATCCAATCGATCCTCCCACGAACCCCGAAATTCCAGGGCACAGGCCCGCAACATATCTTCCAAAGTTTGTATGGTTCGTTCTGTCTGACCGTCGGTCGCAGGGTGAAAGGCTGTACTCATCTTCAATTGTGTACCCAAGGATTCCTGCAGCTCCTGCCAAAATTTCGATATGAACCTCGAATCACGATCAGACACAATGTCCTTAGGTACCCCATGTAATTTCAGAACATGCCTCCTATAAGCCATTGCTAGCTCAGCATTACTCCATGTATCCTTCATTGGCACAAAGTGAGCCGACTTGGTGAGTCGGTCCACTATCACCCAAATCATATTATTCCCCTTTGGGGTTCTCGGCAAACCTACAATAAAATCCATGGAAATGGAGTCCCACTTCCACTCAGGTACCTCTAAGGGTTGTAGCTTACCCTGTGGTCGTTTGTGTTCACTCTTGACCTTCTGACAAGTCAGACATCTGGACACAAACTCGGCCACCTCTCTTTTCATGTTCTCCCACCAGAATGTCTTCTTCAGATCCTTATACAGTTTGTCCCCACCCGGATGTACCGAGTAAGGACTACAATGCGCCTCGGTCATGATTTTCCTCCTTAAATCTCCTCCTACCGGCACCCACCACTTGTCGTTGAACCTAAGGCTCCCGTCTGAGTGCATGGTGAGATTTGAGGGTTCACCTCTCTCAATACGGGTTCGCCACATTATATATTTCGGATCCAAAAACTGCTCTTCTCGTATTTCGGCGTACAACTCTGGTTGAATCGCCAAGTCAGACATTGCTTCCCCTTTCCTTATCATATGAATCCCCATCTGTTGCACTTCCTTCCTTAGCTTCAATCTGGACATATCCAAACACAGAGAATGCACCGATTTCCTGCTTAAGGCGTCGGCCACCACGTTTGCCTTTCCCTCGTGATACAAAATCTCCATATCATAATCTCCGATCAGCTCTATCCATCGCCTCTGCCGCATATTCAACTCCTTCTGAGTGTAGATGTACTTCAAACTCTTGTGGTCTGAAAACACCTTGAATGTTGCCCCATACAGATAATGTCTCCATATTTTTAGAGCAAACACCACTGCCCCAAGTTCTAGGTCATGAGTGGGGTAGTTCTCTTCGTAAGTCTTCAGCTGACGTGAAGCATACGCAATGACTTTGCCATTCTGCATTAGTACACAGCCCAACCCATTCTTCAATGCATCAGTGTACACCTCGAAATTTTCGCTCCCTTCGGGTAAGGCTAGGATTGGTGCCGTAGTCAGACGCTCCTTCAAGGTTTGGAACGCCCTCTCACAGCTGTCATCCCACTTGTACCGAATCTCCTTCCGCATAAGGTTAGTCAATGGTCTTGCTATCTTTGAGAAATCCTTCACGAACCTTCGATAGTATCCGGCTAACCCCAAGAAACTCCGAATCTCTGCCACATTCTTTGGCGCCTGCCACTTTGAGACAACTTCGATCTTGCTCGGGTCTACCGATACCCCCTCTTTCGAAATCACGTGCCCCAAAAATGCAACCTTCTCCAACCAGAACTCACATTTTGATAACTTAGCGTACAACTGGTTGTCTCGAAGTAATTGCAATACGATCCTCAGATGCTCTGCATGCTCTTCCCGGTTCCTTGAATAAACCAGGATATCATCGATAAACACAACAACGAACTTGTCCAAGTAGGGTCGAAAAACTCGGTTCATCAAATCCATGAAAACAGCAGGAGCATTTGTTAGACCAAACGGCATCACCACAAATTCATAGTGGCCATACCGAGTTCTGAATGCGGTCTTAGGAATATCTTCGTTCTTGACCCTCAGCTGGTGATAACCGGATCTCAAGTCAATTTTTGAAAAGATACCAGCCCCACTCAGTTGATTGAATAAATCATCAATACGAGGCAAAGGGTACCGATTATTATTCAGCTCCCTGTAGTCAATACACAATCTCATGCTTCCATCCTTTTTCTGCACAAACAAAACAGGAGCACCCAACGGGGACACACTTGGTCTGATATACCCCTTATCCATCAATTCCTCCAGCTGCTTCTTCAACTCAGACAACTCCTTAGGCCCCATACGGTACGGTGCCTTAGAGATCGGTCCCGTCCCTGGCTTCAGCTCAACACTGAAATCGACCTCTCGCCTTGGTAGTAAACCTGGTATCTCCTCCGGAAATACGTCCCCAAACTCGCTCACTACAGGAATTGAATCGGAAGACAACTCCTCGGCTCGAGTATCCCGTACATGGCACAAGAATAACGGACTTCCCTTCTTCAGATGGGTCTTCAGGGTAATGGCTGCTATGATCTTCACAGTTGGCTTAATCACAAAGCCTCTATAAGACACTCTAATGCCCTTCGGACCTCTTAAAGACACTTTCTTGAGGTTACAATCAATCTGGGCTTTAAACCGTCCCAACCAATCCATCCCCAGGATAATGTCAAAGTCATCTAAGGGAAACTCTATTAAATTAACTGGCAGGTCGACTCCCCCAACTATTAAGGACACATTACGAAAGACTCTCGTACACCTAACCGACTTCCCCGAGGGTGTGATTATATCATCAGCTATATTTTCAAATTCTACTAACCCCAGACTCGGTACATGGTTACAGGCTACAAATGAATGGGTTGCCTCAGAATCGAACAGAACAAAAGAAGGCTTCGAGTTAACGAGAAAGGTACCCGTGATAACTTGTGTGTCCTCCTCAGCAGCCGGCTTCCCCATAGCAAAGAGCTTCCCAGTGTTCTTACTTCCTTTAGGTGCCCCATTAACAGACGTAGTTGGTTTGGTGGCTGCAGTTGACTGGTTAGTGCTCCCAGATCCCTGATTGTAATTCCCTTTTGGCCGGTTCCAGTTCCCCTGTGATCGGTTCCAGTTCCCCTGTGATCTGTTCCAGTTTCCCTGGTATCGATTTCCTTGATTAATACTCTCGGATCCCGACACCGGAATGGAATTAGGATTACCCTTCTTCACTCGACACTCGTAAGCACGGTGCCCTGATTTTCCACAGGCGAAGCACTTAACTGGTTGTCCATTGCAATCCGTCCCTGGGTGGTTGTAGTTGCAATTCTTACAGTTATAGCTCCTTACATCTCTCCTACCCGGGTTATAACTACCACCCCCATAATTATACCCTCCAGAATATTGAGGTCTTGGTCCCTGAGGTCGATTATTCCCATGTCTTTTCGCGTCCCCCTGCACAGCTCCCTCAGATTCGGCTTTCCTCTTTTCACTCTTCTGACCGCTGAGCTCCTTAATGCGATCAGCTATTCGCTCGACGTGCCCGGCTCTCAAGTATACCTCTTTCACATCAGCATTATTCCCCATGGGTAGCCTTTCCAGGATTCTGATAGACAAGCCCCTCTCGAAGCGGGAAGCCAATAGTTCAGAACTCAAATTGAGGTCAGCAGAATAAGTGGCCAGCTCCATAAACTTGTCGTAATAGTCCTCGATAGTCATGTCGTCTGTCATGGTGAAACGATCAAATTCAGCTCTTTTTGCACTACGGATATGTTCCGGAAAGAACTCCGCCCTCAGCGCTTCTGCGAGACTCTTCCATCCAAAGGCATACTCCCCATAATCCCCTTCCTTATGCTCTGCAATAAGCTTGTCATAGTTAAGGTGCCACCATAAATCGGCTTTGCCACTCAAATAGAATGCAGCTTGATTAAGCTCCAAATGCCCCAGACACTTTACGGTCTGGAACACCTTCTTCATTTCCCTTACCCAGTTCTCTAGCTGCGACGGCCCACCCGTCCCGTCATATTTACTAGGACGAAGGCGTGCTATCGCAGCGCTGATGGTGGCCGCGTCTGTCGCCGGTGGTTTCGGGGCGTTGATGTTTCTCAGAGCTTCCAAAAGTGCATCGTTAGTCGCCTTTAAGCGCGCCATTTCTTCGGCACTCAAAGTGGCTGGGGTAGAACTGGTAGCTGCGTCCTTTGACATGATTACTTCAAAACAACAATAACATACACATGAGCCTTAAATGCTCATACATCATAACAGTATATTACTATTAACGTTGCAATTAATCATAACATTGTAAACATCACACTTGTAACTACTCGTACAATTATGCAATTTAAAGGAAATTCATATCATCATCGCGGACCCATCCTATTCTACCCCCTCTCAATCTCACACGTAGCTACCGGGTCCAAACCAAAAGGGCCGGAGGTTGGTATGAGGACGTCTCCTCAACCAGAGATTTTAAGTGGGCTCCTAATGGTCTATCACCGGGGTTCATTTTAATTCCTATGCTCATTTATTCAGGCTCCAGAATCGATCGCTCTGATACCACTTTGTAACACCCCCGTTTATCCAAGAGCCTTAACTAGGCCTTCCCGGATAAATGGAAGTGTTACCAACTCGGATTAACCGAGGCAGTAGTCCCATCACAAAACAATACTGAGCACAACCGAGTTTAATAAATTATCCAAAGAGCGCAAACCAAGTTCGAGAACTAAGTGTAGTTACAAAAGCCCAAAACGACTACATGAATAATAGGTCCATTAAGTACTAACGACGGAAACATGCCAAGAGTATACTAACGATGGCCACGCACTCCCTTCCCGAACAGCAATTTCCTTCAATTAAGCACACATCAATGATCCACATCTGCATCTATACTCTGCTCCCCAAGAGACCGAAAATGTCAATTGGATCGTCGCAGGCCCCCAATAAGATAGGGTGACAGTTTAGACTGTGAAAACGCGGTTAAAACATGCTAACATTAATATACAAGTACGAAATATGAAACATCAAGTCTCAACAATCTTGGTACCGACATCGGTACCAGATAACCATGCCATCTCCACATCCTCAGTACCATCACATTACCTATCTATATTCTCATCTCAACTCTTCTGGCAGGCCCTTTCATTCCGAGTGTGCACACCCCCCGCAGGTTCAACAACCCGCGAGGAGAAATCAGGGAGGGGACCGTGATCAAAGGCCCCGGCTAGGTCTAAAGCTAGCCTCACCAACTCCAATATATCAATATTCAACAATCATTCTCCCATCAATATTCAACATTATTCTTATTATCACAATATCACATCGTACTCGTAACTCATACATGCATAATAATATTAACGTATTCTAAGTAAGGAGAACCTTACCTAATTAGCAGGTCACCACCGGGTCGGTAGTACAGATCACCACGGAAACTCTACAAAGTCCGATCCTAATAAAAATTATATACTTAAATTAATATCGAACCTGACGTGATTAAATTATAAGATAAAATCGATATCGTTCTAACTAAATTATAATCTTGAGACTGACCGACCTAACTAAATAATAACATGAACACGAGATCTAATCGTGACACATTCCACTTCTGACTCCTTGCGATCGACCCAATCCTAGCGTCTTACACCGACAAAATAGTACGACAATAAAGACAATGTCATAACAGTGGCATTCACCACCATACAAAACAACAGCCCCAACCGCGACAAACTATGACGATGACAACATTCTGATGATGACAACAACACAAAACCGACAACATCGAAACACCACGCAATAACCATATCCCGATGACAGTAGCACGACACCCAACAACGGCTAATAACGACACAAGCATACCATAACAGTGCCAATACTATAACAATGACGACGACGATAACAATACTACACCAAAGGCAGGACACGAGACACGACTACAGAGACAGCCCGACTACCACCCTGTTCACAGTCGGCTAGCCCCACCATGGTTGTCGTACCCATCCGACATCGATATACAACTACGATGCTAAAATAGAAAGGACAACTCAAATATACCTATAGGTGCGTGAGTGAGATTGATGGCCTGACTCGGTTTCCTTCTTCCTCCGAGGCTGATCGTACGTAAGGTTGCGGGGATTATCAAGGTTATGTGCGATGATGGGGGGCTGCGCGTTACTGTTGTTTGGGGAAAGGGTTTCTCTTGTTTTTTTAAAAAAAAGAGATAAATAAGGAGTGTGGGTAGGTTATACGCTCCACCTCCTTCCTTTATTATTATTATTATTATTATTATTATTATTATATTATTATTATTGTTATGAGTGTAGTAATAGTTGGGCTGGGAAATGGGTTTAGTTTAACAATTATATATAACGGAACACTCGATTTTTCTTGACTTGACTCGGTTTGACTTCTATATAAATTACGGGTATTACAGCGTGATGTTGTTGTTTTGCCTTTCTTATTTTGCACTCTCAACTAGAAGTGGAAAGTCCACTTGCCTTTGTCTTATTTTGTGCGTGTATTCTCATAGGACATGTAATCCATGAGGAAAGAAAATATAAGATACTTCTCCATATTATTAAAAGTGAGCCACGTACTATTTTGATAAGATTATACATAAATTTGTTTAGTCTTTCTTTATTGTTTCTCTCCTTTTTCTCTCCCTAAGAACCCTAGATGTAGTCATTTTAATATTTGGGTTGTTAATTATGGAGGGCTAATCCTCCATTTCTTAGTGTAATTGTCCAAAGTTGTCAACTTTAAGCTATGTAGTTCTTAAATCTTTCTCTTATTCTACTCATTTGTGATAATTTGTATGAACAGTTGGTATGCCTTTATTTCTAAGTCGATTCGTTTGGTTGAGCCTTTAGTGTATTTTATTGTGCTACTGACCATTTTCTTCTCTTCATGGGTTCACACAAAGGTTGGTAATGTTTATGTCCATTTTAGAGAGGAAGAACTGACAGGTCTGACATTACGTAACATGAATAGGAGATTTTCTGCAGGTCATCCGATCATTGTTGCTTTCTCTCATGTGATGGATTTTCGTGAAGCTACAGTCGGGTAATATGAGGAGAATGTGTGCAATCAACGAGGCTTGTGCAATTTCATGCATTTGAAAAAAAATAGCAGACAAGCTTTATTCAAATATTTTTAAAGCTCTTAACTATTTGGAAGATTATTTTTTAATTCTTTTCTAACTAGCTGATATATTCATTTTCTGAAGCTGAGGAAGAAGTTGTTTGGGAAACGAAGACATAGGTGCAGTCGCAGTAGAAGCCACAGTCCTGGACCTCGGGGCCTAGGGGAGGGACGTGGACACTATTCTTCTTATGGTCGTCATTATGGTAGAAGATGGTATTATAGAGGTCAATGGTAACAAGACAACAAAAGAAGTGTTAGAAACCGTAAGCTTGTTGGTTGTACTTTGCTGGTAGAAGGGACATGATTCCCGTGAGAGAGAATAATGAGAAGAAGAGGGTTGAGATTGAGCCATGGAAAAGGGAAAAAGAGTAAGAGCAGTGACCGGATGTTATGGTATGTGTTTACGTATCACAGACTTGACTACATGAGGTTATGCGTTTATCTTTTATGGACAGTGTCTACATCTTTTTTCTACTCTCTTGCCAGATTATAGCATACAACCGCCCAAATCTCTACGTAGCAGCAGCTTGAGCATTTATCAGATAAATGCAGCCTTTTGTCATATATTCGAGTAATAACAAATAACTTCTGCTGCATCATTTTAGGATTATTTAAAGATATTTAGTCTAAAATAGACACACACAGACAAGCATGCTGAGTATAATCTCATTTACATATTCAAAGATGATAAGGTACGAGAGAATGTACTTAATTTTTTTTCACTGAACTTGTTTTCAATTTCCTTCACTTTATGTGTGCCATTGTAGTATATTGGATGATTAAATTGTTGAAATAAGGAATTTGTAAGATGTGATACAAAGATTGACCCATCACTTGTTTTTCCTTACAAATTTTTATTGTACTTGGGATGACTTAGTCTACTATGTGCAGCCGAGTTGATTGTGACGATATTGCTTATTGTGGTTACTCACTCCAGTTGTGTTGTGTTTCGATTGAGTATCATTTGTAACTGTTGATGAATTAGACGGAGATGGAGGCAAATCCCATACAAGAATCTATTGACTTGAAGACAAAAGAGAATAAAAAAGGTTCCAACAAAAGTATCCTTATCGTTTATCGGGCTAGTATCATACCGGCAGTGCATGGAAGTATTTTTGTCGATTAGTGCTTTTAATTACAATTATGGATCAATGTTTTTGCAAATAATATTGGTTAAGAAGCACATCAATATACACCTAATTTTGTATATATTATATTATATTATATTATATATATATATAATTTTTTTTTGATTTTTTAATTTGAAAATGGCATCGGTTCTTTAGTAACAACCGTAGCTTTTAATCGACTTATGGCTTCGGCTATTACAATTAACCGCTGCCATTACTCACTTATGGCTTCGGTTCAACCTAACAACCGAAGACTTTATTATATTTTTGGCTTCGGTTTCCTGTAAATAACCGTTGCAATAAATCTATTTGGCTTCGGTTATGAACCGAAGCCACAACTCATAAACTAAATGCTACGCCTTGATTTACTACGCCTAAATAACCGAAGCCACAAGTGCTTTTTGTACTAGTATTAGTCATAAAGTTGTCCTTTGGAACCGTTCCAACACACAACTTCTTATCCAAAACAAAATTTTCTGAGATTACTATCTCATGTCATCTTTGTCTATTTGGAAATATGAATCGTTGTAACTTGTTTACAACAATTCGCTTATCACATCATGTGCATCTCTTAAATAATTCCCATTTTTGCTTCTTAAGCGCAAAGGAACAATTCTTAGATAGCATTCTAGTGACACTCACCGGATTAGTATCTACTCGTCACACGAGCACATAATAAACACATTTCTTGCAAAGCAATCAAATGTCGTCTAGTTAGAGAAGTATGTCACTTACATACCAAATCATAACACGATAAATGCACTCCCACTAGCCTCTTGTACACACTTTGTCTCTCTTCGCCTCAAAGGAAAACAAACATCTTTGAATTACCACATTAAGAACGAAGATATTACTCCATAATACTTGCTCCAATCAAATTGGATCATTCACATTTGTCTAGCAATTTTGATAATATGAAAATCATACGATGAGTCGCATACACATCATATTGCATCTCTTTCAAGAAATCTATTTCACATATATATGTCCAAAACTCATCATAATGAGTGATGACATTCAAAATACTAAATCAATCTTAATAGACTTAAGCATAACGTTGTAAAAAGAAATTTTCCATAGTCATTACTATGAGATCAATCCTTAACTACCAACTATGCTTCATAGATACTCTTATATCAATCTACATCGTCTTTATATTGAAGACTGTTCTTCACTTAAGACCCATTTAACCATAGTCTATACTTGGTAGTTATGGTATATAGAAGCTATTAGATTTTATGTGACTTTTGGAGTCTTAGCCCATTATCCTTTCATCATAGGTCAAACTTATGTAGGGTAATATTTTACAGCTAAGATGATCATGACTTTTCATGGATGCATCAATATTCTCTTCAACAGTTGTAAAGAATTTTTGTTAATCCTGAACAATTCAAGGTCGATTCTACTCCCACTATTTCTATTAGAAATCACATTTCTTTAAAAGAAATGTATCACTCCATGCCCAAATTAATATATACTCTCACTGGATGGTTTGTAGAATTAGCATAATACCCTAATTAATAAAACACATGTCATAATTGAGTCTAAGTTCTAGAAAATGATTTTCTCTAAACTTTAAGACTTGATAATTAAGAAAATACTATTTTAGAACATTTTCAATCCATATCTCATATGGTGTCTATTCTCCGACTTACATGGACAATCTCATCAACATTGTACAGAGACTTTTATAGTGCATAACTTTCTACAGTGTCAATAATATCTGCATATGACTTATCATAGACCAAATCATATCAAATATGGTTCAATGTAGTTTGAAATACTTTTCACTACTTCTAAGATGATCATAATCTTTTAGTTCAATTCCTCCCTGTTTCAATCATATCGAACGACTCGTACCAACTTATCAAGTTGATCTTGTATTTTCATCTGAACTTCCTTAAACAATTCAAAGCATTCAGATTTAAATTTCATCAAATGAACAAAATCATACATGTTACCCATTTTTCCAACATCACTAGTTAAACTCACACGTATCTTTATATGTGTGATCCAACAAGTCTAAGTACACTCTTACTACAATTAATAGGAGTCACTTCTAATGTCATTTATCCATCTAAACAAGATCCATTTACTTATCAATAAGGTTTATAATTTCATCAATATGAAACTTATTCTTATGTTTCTTGTCTCATGGATTAAGGACAATGCCATAATAGGTAAAACTCGTGTCGAGGGACTTGAACCTTTTGGTTGTTATGTTACAAATAAAAGCATTCACTACTAGGATTGTAGAACTCAACAATCATGTTAGCTTTATTGTACCTCATACTCTTGCAAAATATAGAGCAACAATTGTTCTACTTTTATTAAAACTTTTTCATGCCCATACATGAAACAGATTCAATATTCTTGCTTATGACTAGTACAAGAATAACAATTATTCAATTCCAGTATTCAGCTTTATGGTAAAATTAAGTGATTTTCCTTTTATATATGAAACAACAACGTTTGTCTATTTCAATCATAAAACACTTCACTTATATACCATTATTACACCCTCTTTGAGTCATCACATCCACAATGTAATAGTTGTATTTGGTATCTTATACCAAAACAGTAGAATGCAAGTAACAATTACTCCAGTAACATATACACCTGAAGTCATACTTCAATTGATTTGCAGATTTTCTAGACACGTCCAGAAAACAATCTATCAATGCCATATATTTGTCATTACATTAATGATAAATAATTTCAAACCTAATCTAAACTTGGGAACAAGTTTGGGTATGACAACAATTATCCTTCCCTTGCTTTAACCAACGTCTAAGATTCATTAATCATTATCTCAGGCAATTTTCTTAATGAACTCATAGAACATTAATATTATTTTCCTTCTTGATACAATGTTCAATCGTCTTTTAACATCTCATGCTAAAAGGTGGAAAATCTTATTAAGTCACATGTTTATTCATAATAAAGTGACCTAAACTTAGGACTAATTGAAACGATTTCAATTCCTAATTCTTTAGAAAGAAGCATCCAAAATTTCCTGATTATCAATATAATCACGTCATCGTATGACATGGATTAATTAGACCATCTTCAACATTTTCTCACTTAATGGGAATGGTTCTCTTTATCGAAACAATTGATTTTGGTACTTATAATCATCTTCATGACTCTAATGATACAGTCCATACTATACATTAACATTGGTAATAATTTGTCGGAATTATCCATCACAAGGACAAAATCTGTATCTCTAATTTTGAGAACAATTCTCAAGATACCAATCAACGAGGTTGAACAATTCAAACTCATCTTTAATAAATGTGATAACGGTAACTAAATTACAACTACATGTATATGCAAAGTAAAACGATAATTAATATTAATAATCATAAACAATTTTAAGATAAAATCATGCAAACTACCCTCAAGTTCGCATAATATTCCAAGATCCTAAACCTTTTGTCGCTCAAGTGAACTTGGGCTCACTGCTCAAGCTCCAAAAGTAAAGGTAGACAACAACATTGTCAATTACATCAATATGTAATTCTTGATTCGTCGGAATTAGTCATCATATGACACCAATTATTTGCCTCAAAGCCCAAGTCCGACTTGATAGCAATGTTAAGCAAACCAGACTGAACCTGTGGGTAACCGTTACCCACCTACTCAATCCATACACATCGACAAAGCACCGCTTAGGCAGTTACTTCAACCAATGATATGAAATTATTGCAGTGGTCAATTCTATAAAGGCAATACTTAATATTTGTGTGAGGGATTAAATGCATTATGGGTCCTAAACATGTTGCTAGGTCAACTTACAAGGCGACCTATTGGTTCTAAGCACACAAGTCACAAATCTCAAACAATAAAATTCATGCATCATATGACATAATAATTCAATTGTTACTAGTGATTTGTGCATAAAACAAGTTAAAAGATCTCATAATTTGACTTATAATCATATTACAATTCATAATTACTATTGTTGAACAATTTCACCAATATCTTTCATTTTTCCAACTACGAGGAACAATTTCCCACCCGAAAAAATTGAACGGATATACAAAACTCGATTCACAATCGATCTGCAACTTATAATTGTCATATAGATGAACAATTCATCAAAATCAATTAGGACTCGAGAAACTCTTTTCCCGATCATATTTATGATAATATGATAATTAAAATGCAAAACATTATTTAGCCAATTTAGAAAACTAATTTTTCATTGAATCGGAAAAATAAAGTGTAATCCATGTTTGATTCATAATCAACACAAACGCAAGAAAATGACTTTTCTTAAAGGCGTCGCTCGACCCGACACCATGTCGTCCGAGTAAATATTGTGTCGTCTTGGTCAAACCTTTGTCGTCCGGGTTATCCCGTTCCAACCGGGACATACCCGTGCCCACCGAGTCACACTCGTGTCCGCCGAGTCATACTCGTGCCAACCGAGTCATACTCATGTCCTCCGAGTCATACTCGTGCCAACCGGGTTGGCCTCGTTTCGTTCCGTCTCCACCATATATAATTAAAACGAGTCTTGTCCTAATCTTATTAGGTCTCATCGTCAACGATAAATTCTAATAATTTTACCCAATTTCAATTGAATCTTGACCTAATCTAATTAGTCTCATCGTCAAAAAAAAAAAATTGGGATTATAGTGGATCAATTTAGGATAACTTAACTTAAATCATAATCGATATTAGACTTTAAATTAATTTTAAGAATCAATTTTAGAATTTAACAATTAAATTCGCAAATTAAAATAAAACCTAAACTTGAAACGAAAATTACTAGCAGTAGTAAGAACATGGGCTATGCTAGATTAATCAACTAAGATTTCACAATTTAGATAACAAGTCCAATACAAGTCACATGATTACATATAATCAATCATTGAACAATCATTCTCAAATAAATCACATGACAACCAATAAACCATCATGCAATACGTGAAGAATTTTCTTGAGCAAATCAGACGAGTAAAGCGAATTTTATCACGAACTGGAAAAAAAATGAGAACAATTCTCGCACAAAATAATCTTCCGTATAATCAAATTAATACGCAGTAAGAATCTCTCATAACCAATTATGAGACATAGATTCAGGTCTATTTGATTAATACTACGTAACAGAGGCTCTGATACCACTGTAGGGTTACAACCCTTAAACTCAAGGATCTGTTACGAGTATTAACCGAAAAGACAAAAGTAGAGGGATAACAATTATACCTTATTTGCAGCGGAACAGCGTATTAATAAGAAGTATAATAACCCAGAAATATATATATATAATCTCCACGGACAGAATAAATAATCTCCACGGACGGAATAAATAATCTCCACGGACGGAATAAATAATCTCCACGGACAGAATAAAGCACCCCAAACGTGATGCCTCCTTTGGTATCCACACGGGTACAGAACTGCGACGTAAATGCTAGTATAAAGGTATGTGAGACCGTTTCACAACTTCTCTCTATATCTCTCTTGTAACTCTTTATAAGACGAATATACTATGAGTCAATACTCATTATTCCATATATTGGTTCATCATATGAATCTCCTTATATAGGAGATGAGAAGGTAGAATTAGGTTATTACAATAAATCTAATTACCATAATTAGATTATTACTATAACTCTAATTATCATAACCCGACAACGCAGCTGGATCCGTATTACTACTGACCCGATATATTTAATATATCGATATATATTAATAATATCCCGTACACATTGTGTGTGACCCAATGGGCCCACTTAAGACTATCAGACATATAACTCATTTATATGTCAACCCGACATCGACCTCTAGCAAGGCATATCGGATACATAGACTTAAGCGGGTTAATCCGTAGGACAGTGGACATAACTCCTTCAGTTGGCCTATTATTCCATAGGCCATGTAAGACATCCTTCAAAAAGTTTTAAGACCAAGGGATGAGATATGAGAGTATTATCGGAAAACGATAAACTTGCGTCGGTTAAAAGTCATAAAAATCGTGCAAAATAGGCGTTAACTTGTTATTTGAGGATGAAATTGATCTGGATATATATTGAAGAGTGCACGTAAGAAAATGAGACGCTCTCCCAGTGGGACCTTACAGATGGCTGAAATCGTAGGATATAATACACGATTTTCGGATATCTAGAACCTGTACCCAAAGTTCCAGAAAATTAAATGCTCCATTCTTTAGGCCATATAACATGTTCTCAATGATTTTTTAAACAAACAAAAGAGAAATAATGAGGACATTAGAAAAGGGATAAACTCGCGTGCGTTATTGACGGACGGGGATTTCTCACGAATCCCGGTCGATCAAAATAAAAACCAACTAATCCTAAACTTGGGTAGTCGAGGGTAAGTCGGGTCGAAATTCACATGGACGGTCTAGTCAGATAAGGGTCTCGGTCTAGGTAAGGTATTAGTCGAGAAGAGATATGTTTTTGGTCGGAAGAATGTTCTAAACTAGCGAGCTAAACAAGTCAAACAAACAAACAAATGAAATAAATACGATAAAAAGGACTAGGGTCAAGGTCAACGAGGTAGTCTCAAGGAAGTTATCGGAGTTCACAAACGAGTCAGCTACGGTCGGTAATTGGGAAAATAAAGGGTCTCTCTCGAGTATCTATCTACCCGGGACGGTCCTAATAACGGGCTCTCGCACTTATTACTAGGTCGACCCACCCCAAAGAAAGCTCGAGAATATAATTCACCCATCGCGGCCAAGACAAGTAAATCATACAAAAAAACGCAATCAATGGAGACTACCAACAATAATAGACAAGATAATAAACTCACAACAAACCCACAAAACAAGACCAACCAAGTCTTCCCCGACCCTAGAAATTAACTACTCAAGCATGATTAAAAGTAAACTAATTAAGTTTCCCACTACTCTAATCATAATAATAAACATGAATAACTCATAAAAATGCAAACTTTAGACTAATTAAGCAATAAAAGAATGTAAAACTCATAAACGTAAAAGATGAACAATAAAAGAAAAGGGAGAAGAAATTGTACCAAACTTGAAGGAGAATTGTAAAAAATGGTGGAGAATGTAGTGTAAAACATATTAAACCCAACTAATTAATTCAACTAATACTAACTAAATTGTAGGAATTAAGTAAACCGAGTTTGTTAGGAGTTTGTTACTGTCAGTTAGAACTTAGAAGTTTGTTATACTCTTGTACTGTATATAAATACATGACCTGTACGCAGTCAATTCTTCATGTAATCAATTCATTCATTCAATCATTCAATCTCTCTCTTTCATTCTCTCAATCTTCCCACACCAACATGGTATCAGAGCCTTGTTAAAGGTTCAATTTTTCTTCTTCTTCTCTTCCGCAAAATAATCCAATTAAAGTTGTAAAGATTCAAGATTCCTACAACAATGGCAGATGCAAATACCATCATTGGTGTTGACAACCCTCATTACATTCATCCTTCAGACATCACCGGAGTAAAGCCTGTAGCTAATGTCTTCGAAGGTATAGGGTTCAATAACTGGAAAAGAGCCATGTTGATAGCGTTATCAGCAAAGAACAAGGTTGGCTTTGTCGACGGTTCAATCAGCAAACAAGCTGCAAATTCACATCTTGCCAAGAACTGGCAGAGATGCAATGATATCGTATTTTCGTGGATTCTCAATTCGGTATCGTCGGAGATTGCTGATTCAATCTTGTATTACATTACGGCTGAGGCGGCATGGAACGAATTAGAAGACATATTTGGTCAGTCCAATGGCGCTCAACTGTATGGTGTTCACAAGAAATTGTCTGATTTTGGGGAAGGCAATGATAGTATCTCATCATATTTCACCAAATTTAAGGCAATCTGGGATGAAATCGATGGTATGGGTATGAGTTCTAAGTGTTCTTGCGCTTGTGCTTGTGGTGCAAAAGAGAAATAGGTTGTTTTCCTTGAACAACAAAAGGTGGTACAGTTTCTTATGGGTCTCAATGAATCTTATTCTGTAATTTGTGGAACAATACTCATGCAAACTCCTTTGCCTAAGCTCAGTCTTGTGTACAACAATTTGCTTCAAGAAGAAAGACAACGAGAAATTCACACCAATGCTCAGTTTCAATTGGATGCTGCTGCGATGTATACAAGAAATGCATACCAGAAAGGTTCTACCCAACAGCAGTACACCCAACAATACAAGAACAATAATACTCAGGCTCAGTCTTCTGGTTATCGAAAGAAGGGGTTCAAAGGAAAAGGTGATTCTGAAGATAAAACTACTTGCAAATACTGTAAGAAACCAGGTCATCTTGTAGACCAATGCTGGCATTTGATGAAGCGCAATAGAAAGTTTGCTGGTAATGTTTTCAATGAAGATGATTCTGGACATGAATCTCCTCATATTCAAGATGGTTCTTCATCTGATTTTCCCACCACATCTGCTAATTCTGCTGGTACTGTTGACTCTCATTCTTCTTCTCTTAGTTCTTGCACAAATATTAATGCTTTTCTCAATACATGGATCTTAGATTCTGGTGCTAGTGATCATTTTTGTTCCAATAAAGCATTATTCACTGAGTTTAAACATGTTGCAAAACCTTTTTCAATTTCATTACCTAATGGTCAAGTAGTGTCAGTAGATACTGTTGGTACTGTTAGCATTAATTCTGATTTCTCGCTTCACAATGTTCTTTATGTCTCATCTTTTAAATTCAATCTTTTATCCATTGGTAAGTTGTCTAAGCAACTTAATTCTACTGTGTGTTTCTCACCTGATTTGTGTTATGTGCAGGAGTCTTCCAAGACCCCCTTGGTTCTTGGTAGAAATCTCAATGATTTGTATTTGTTACAACATGCTAGAGGTGTCACTTGTAATTCCGTTTCTGCAAATTCTGCTTCTAAGATTTCTTGTACTACCTGGCATAACAGGCTAGGTCACTTACCTTTGTACAAATTAAGACAACTTCATGTATGTACTGAATCTGAAATTGAGATTTATGAGAAACAAATTTCTTCTTGTTACATTTGTGCTAAAGCTCGTCAACATAGATTAGCTTTTCCTGTCAGTAATTCTGTATCTTTATCTGCATTTGATCTCGTTCACATTGATTTATGGGGTCCTTATCAAACCCCCACTTATAATGGCTATAAATATTTTATGACAATAGTAGATGATTTCACTTGATGCACCTTTGCCTGCTGATGTTTCTTCAGTTGTTCCGGATGCTATTGAAATTCCTCCCATGAATTCTGAAGGTTCATCTACTGCAGTTGTTCCTTCTACTGCAGTTGTTCCTGTTAGACAGTCTTCCAGGGTCTCTAGGACTCCGTCTTATTTAACTGCTTATGTTTGCAAGATGCCTTCTACTGCTGCTAATTGTTGTCATCATGTCATTAGTCAAGATAATTGTTGTCATACTCTTACTAATTTTTGTGAAGGAAGTATTACTGCTTGTTTTACTGCTACTGTATCTCCGGTTTTACCAATACCTGTACAAGAACCACAGTCTTATGCAGAGGCTGCACAGTTTCCTGAATGGCAAGCAACTATTGCTGCAGAGTTTCATGCTTTGGATGCCACTGAAACATGGGCGATTGTCCCCCTTCTTCCTGGCAAGAAGGCCATCTCTTGCAAATGGGTTTTCAAGGTAAAACATAAATCAGATGGTTCTATCGAGCGTTACAAAGCTAGGCTCGTAGTCAAAGGATACACTCAAAAAGAAGGTATCGACTATACAGAAACGTTTTCACCAGTAGTGAAGATGACTACCATTAGAGCTTTGGTTGCGGTTGGTGTTAAGAAGGGTTGGAGTATGACCCAACTTGATGTCAACAACGCTTTCTTACATGGGGATTTAGATGAAGAAGTCTACATGCGACTCCCTCCAGGCCTCAATGTCCAAGGTTCTAACATGGTTTGTAAGCTACAAAAGTCGTTATACGACCTCAAACAAGCCTCGAGACAATGGAATGTCAAACTCTGTCAAGCATTAAAAACACGAGGATTTCAGCAATCCATGAATGATTACTCCCTATTTTCTAAAAGAACTGAAAGAAAGGTTTTGTTTTTAGCTGTTTATGTGGATGATATCCTCATGATTGGCGATAATACAGCAGAAATGGAAGATCTCAAGTCATATCTCAATGATACTTTCAAAATCAAAGATTTGGGAGATCTGCATTATTTCCTTGGATTAGAATTCATTCAAGTTCCTAGTGGGATGACAATTTTTTTTTGCCATCTTACATAATTCCCTCCTTAATCGCCACGGATAACCGATGTAGCCAGGTTATGAGCAGCAAAATTAAGGATTCGTGGGATAAAGTTAATTGAACAACAATGAAAAAAACAACTTCATCCATGATCTCCTCTAGTAGATCCTTTATGCTGTGGTAAGGTTCTTCTGCCCCTAGAAGCTGATTAACAAGCAGTTGGCAATCAGTCTGGAAGGAAACGTGGAGAATTCCAATTCCTCTTGCCCATCTAATAGCTTTAAGCATAGCAGTTGCTTCCGCTTGAAACGCGTCTTCAGCCCAAAAATAACCCTTACCAACTCTAATATTACCTGTAAAGTTTTTTGTAATGATCCATCCAGCTGAGGCTTCTCCTGACTGCTTCCATCCAGCATCCACGTTAATTTCCCTCGTAATACCAGGATCAAATTGTTGCACCTGTTTAATTAACCAAAACTTCTTAGACTTTCTGATCTTGCTTTTAAGTTCTTCCTTTGCTGTCTTTCCTTTCCTCAATGTAATAGTTTTCTTCTCCTTATCCTTTCTACTCTTCATGTCTTCCCATAACGAGTTTATAGTCTTCAGTGACTCTGTATGCCTCATAATCAAACCATCTACATTGTTGCTTCTTTTTTCAAAGACGACACTATTTCTAAAAACCCATATATTGTAGATGACATTGATAAAGTAAAACAAGTCCTTCTAATCATCATCTTTCTCATAAAACTCTGTGGTTATCCCCATGAGCCAGTCACTGAAGTCCATCGTCTCCTCCTCTCTAGATCTCTCGTCAAATTGTGTCCTTCGCCACAGTTGTCTACTAACCGAGCATTTCTTCAACAGATGATCCAAAGTTTCAAGACATCCATTCTCTTCCCCATCCTCAGTATCACATAGAACACAATAAAAAATTCCTGATAACTGTCTCTTCTGTCGTTCAGACCCAACTGGCAGAGCGTTAGATATAATTTTCCAAAACAAAATTCTCCATTTGACCGGAACCGGAAGCTTCCAATGGACTTTCTTGCAAAAAAACCGATAATCTCGTATTTTTACTTAAGTCCATTCCGTAGTTTCTTTGGATCAGGTCCAGATATCCACTTTTAACACTGTATTCTCCATCGCAGGTCCTAGTCCAATAGCATCTATTTTCTCTTGACCTTTTCAATAATGGGATCACTTGAATCTTCTCACTCCATTCCTTAGAAAAAACGCATCTAATCTTCTCGAAAATCCATCTTTGGTCGTCTAAAATCAAATCTCCAATACTCCACTCCCCTGGCTTCCAAGGGGAATCTTCTAGACTAATTCCGGTTTTAATCATCAGAACTCCCCCATTCACCCATTTATCTTGATAGATATTTATCTCCGGTCCACTATTCTCTCTGGGATTTCTGATCTTCCACCCCAATCCAGGTTCCAGAACATCCCTTCCTGCCAGAATTTCTTTCCAAGCCCTTGATTTATTTCCTTTGTTTTTATTCTTCCCGAATTCTTGAGAATTTCTAATAAGTCCATACTTACTAATGAAAACCTTACTTAACAGACTGTCCTTATTCCTAATAATTCTCCATGTATTCTTAGCCAGTAGTGCCTGATTATTAAACAAAGTATTCCGGATCCCAAGCCCTCCCGCGAATTTAGGCCGACTTAAATACTTAATCGATCTCCAATGGACAGTTCTACCCTTCTTAGTTCCAGCCCACCAAAACTGGGCTAATAGAGCATTAACTTTATTAGCCACACTTACCGGAATTTTAAATACCGATAGAAGATAACTTGAAAGATTGGCAAGCACAGAATGAATAAAGGTTAACCGTCCAGCTGGGGAAAGAAGAGACCCCTTCCAAGATCCAATTCGAGACATAACTTGTTCAAAAATTCTTCCTGCTAATTTTTTCTCTCCCGTATCACTAATATCTGGAATACCCAAGTAGTTACCCAAATTCGCACATGGTTTAAGATGAAAACTCGAGAGACATTCCTTCACCACACTCAGCTTACAATTGGGACTAAAGACCATCGCAGATTTTTCCTTATTAATACTTTGTCCTGATAAAATACAGTATTTATCCAGCAAATTCTTGAACCTGTTGATATTTTCACTTTTGCCTTCGAGAAAGAAGAGGGAATCATCCGCAAAGAACAGGTGCGATATGCAAGGGGCATTTCTCGCCACCTTAATCCCCATAATCTCCTTAGTCTCTCCCCCCTTGACAAGATGTCTCGAAAACACTTCTGAACAAATAACAAAAAGATAAGGGGACAGAGGGTCACCTTGTCTCAATCCACACGAGGGCTTAAAAAATTCTAGTGGCACACCATTAATCAGAATACTATAAGAGACCGAAGTAACACAGTTCATAATCAGCATAACCAATCTTTCCGGAAAGCCCATGCCAACAAGAGCACTTCTTAGAAAGTTCCAGTCGATTCTGTCATACGCCTTGCTCATGTCAGCTTTGAAAGCAATCTCTCCCACCTTCCCTTTCTTATGATTATTCAATTTATGCATACACTCATCTGCAATAAGAATGTTATCTTGGATCAACCTCTTCGGCACAAAGGCATTCTGAAAATCTCCAATTATTCTAGTCATCACTGATTTCATTCTATTGGCTATACATTTGGTGATGACCTTCATAATGGTATTACAAAGACTAATGGGTCTGTAATGCTCCACCTTTTCCGGGTCATTCAGCTTGGGAATAAGAGTGACAAAGGTTTTGTTCATTTCTTTCAAAACATGCCCTGAGTTCAAACAAGCACAAACCCCTTCAATGACATCGTCCTTCACAAGATGCCAACATTTTTTGAAAAACTCAGCAGGCACACCATCTGGCCCTGGAGATTTAAAGTCTCCTAGTTGGAAAACCGCTGCTCTAACCTCTTTTGGGGTAAAGGCTTGTCCTAATGTTTCCATCTCCTCTTCATTTATGCTACCTCTTAGGATGTCAAAAAACTGTTATTCTGACGATCGTGTTCTTCGAACTCTACCATTTGTTCCCCCACTTTGAAAAGATTCTTATAGTGTTCCCTAAATGCCGCGCCGATTTCATCAGTATTTTGAGTCCAGCTCCCATCTTGTAGTTTAATACTATAAATGAAGTTTCGACTCCTGCGCCCTTTCACACAATTAAAAAAATACCTAGTACACACATCCCCTTCAGCTGCCCACTTGACTTTTGCCCGTTGTTTCCAATAAATCGCAGATGCCTTAGCGAATTCCTTTAATTTCCCATGTATAATGTCATATTGATTCTCTCCCTCATCACCCCCTTCAAACCTTTTTTCTAACTCCACCTTAAGTTCTGAGTCAAAGTCATCTCAGTTTCTATTCCAATCTTCTTTTTTATCTAATGACCATCGCATGAGATTTCTTTTAGTACATGCTAACTTCCTCATAAGAACGAACCCTTTGGATCCCTTAAATCTATTTTTCCAGCTATTTTTGACAACCTCACAGCCTCCCTCCAAGTTAAGACTCTACACCTCCATCTTATATGGCCTTTTCCTTTTATCCAGAGCCATATTACTGTTAAATATAATAGGTGCATGATCTGATAGTTGAATAGGTAAATGAGTAACCCCGGAATCAGGATAAATCTGCATCCATCCATTGGAAGCATAGGCTTTGTCAAGTCTCTCAAACACTAGATCAGCACCTTTCCTGTTGTTACTCCAAGCAGGGGCGGATCCAGAAATTTTTGTATGGTGTAGCAAATTTGTATTAGATACATAAGGAAACTTAGCATTTGTAAAGTTTGTTACTCCGTATTTTGTAATTTTAAAAGTACGGTATAATACAAAAATATATTAATTGCAGTACAAAAATACATTAAACTTAGTACAAAAAACTATTGACTTAACCTTAGAAATAATACAAAAATATACTAATCAATATAAAAATATAGTCATCAACATCTCCAGTCTTGATCGTTATATTTAAAATATTCTCTCAGATATGCATATAGTCATATGTATTTTACTTTTTACTCTGAAATACGATACATTAAATCTACAGAAATCACGTAAATCAAAAGATATCTACATTCTCAAAAAATTTAGTGTAGCAAGTGCTACACCATTCTTGTACGTAGGTCCGCCCATGACTCCAAGTGAATTTTGGCCCTTTAAAAGGGAGATCAATAAGATTATGTTCCAACTTCCATAAACTAAAGGATTCCAATCCTGGTATAGCTCTTTTCGACTTGCTCAATTTGTCTTCTAAATTGTCAACCTGATTGAAGTCTCCAATAATAAGGAAAAGGTATTCTAATGTCTTTATCCATCTTCCTAATTCCTCCCACACCCCTTCCCTATAAGCCACATCCGGTTCTCCGTAAACCAAAATCAAATAGCATGGAAATCCACTAATTAGATTGGATAGCAAGATTACAAAATTAGGGCAGGCAAAAACACTTGAGAAAGTCGCCGAAGCCCTCCATCCCACATACAGTCCTCCACTGGACCCCTTAGCATCCACACCCACATAATAATTAAAACCAAAAGGCCTACAAAGTAGAGCTACTTCACTACTGACACATTTAGTTTCCGAAAGAAATATAAAATCAAAATAACTAGATCGAGATAGAAGCGCTCTTAATTTAGGAACTATAGGGTTGAGCGGATCTGAGAGACCCCTACAGTTCCACGAAAATCCCATCATTTCTGATTAGGAGATTGATCCGGCTCAACCTCCGCAAAGCCATCTTCAGTCCTCGTCTCATTTTCATCCTCCAACGGAATCTGCCAAAACCACAGCTCTTCTCCTTCTCCAGTCCTTCTCTTCTTAACTCTAGTGCTACTTCCATCTGAAGCATATAATTCTTCCTCCTCGATGTTTGAGCTCAATCCATACTGCAACCCTGGCTCCGAGTACGCCTTTCTTTTCTTCCTCCTATTTTCAAAGGTAATTGTTTTTCCAGAATTTTTTCCAGATCTGCTAGATTATCCCCGGAAAAAACGATTTTTTCTTCCTTTCCATAACTCCAGATGATCATTTGAAGGGAGTATAGTCATATCCGGTTCCTGAGCAAATTGGTGAGTCCTAAAAGGCCTTCCTTGAAGAACTTCTTCCAACATAACAGCATCATCATCATACCCTGCCTCTACTGTTTCCATACCTACAGCATCATCATCAATGGTGTTCTCTAACTCCAAATTTCTGCGCAGCTCTTCAGTCACCCTTTCCCCATAATTTTCTCTTCCAACTATTCCTTCCCCTTCTCTCTCGATTTCTGCGTTCACTTTTATGTTAACCACCACCACCTGCTCTCTATCTTCCACCCCTGCTTCGGTCATAATTGGAACCTCCACAAATATTTGCTCCCTCAAAATATCTCTTTCTCTATGCCTTTCATCTGCTCCTCCATTGAAAAAATTCCCATCTCCAGCCATACCCTCATTTTCATCCATATTGCCCACATTATTGTTCATTTCTCCATCCTCATTAGCCTGATTTTGATTTTCATCTTGGTCTTGGTCTTGGCCGTCCCCATCTTCATCGTGTGGAATATCATCTTCTCTCAATGGTTCATGTTGAATAATAGGGAATCCAGTAGGCGAGAAGAATGTTTGGGCTAACCCTTCAGCGTTATCTTCATTCAAAGCCGTCTCTACATCCCCTTCCATTCTTCTTCTTATTGCCTCCTGCCTTATTCAATCCGGACTAGCAGTATCCACTTCTTCCTCCACGTTCATAGCTTGAACATACGGGTTCAAGTATTGAAACCCATGGGGGACATGGTTTGGATCTCCCATAACACCTCCCATTCCATGAGGTCCTTCAAATAATAACCTTCTGGCTATATCTCCCATTTGCCTCTGTTCCTGTCTACCTTCATGCTCCATATCCTCATCAACCTCCATCCTGTCTTGTTGTTCTTCTCTATCTCCTTGCCTCCTATTCCTTCCATCAATAGGGTATAAAACTGCACCTGTAAAAGGAATATTATTACGTGTATATCTCATACCTGCTCTAGCACTACCTCTTGGCCGGAGTGTTACCCAAATCAAAATTAACAATCCTATCTTCCCAAAGGATTTCCTGAAATGCACCCAGATTGTCGTGACCCAATTGTACTCTCGTAGTAGCAAACTCAGCTTGTGCAGGTGTTGCCCTCATATCAAGATTAAATATAGCATGATTCGTCTCAGCCTGAAATATGACAAATCTTCGACTAACTGCCCTTCTCAGCACAGAATTGATCCTGGTAGCCACTTGTCTTGGTGTAGCCGCGCATCTTGTATACTTGTGCCCTATCTTCCCACATCTAATGCAATATTTGAAAACCTCTTCATACTTGAACTGGATCCATATCAGAATCCCATCCTCAACTGCTAAGAAAAACCCTGGCATCAACGGTTCATCCAACGGCACCGTCACCCTTATCCTAATGTAATCATTTACTGGGAATAATTCCATAGGCGCTCCACATAGTAATGCCTTCCCAGCATCCTTCCTATTACGCTACCCACCTCATTGTTAATGTACTCAAAAGGTAGTCCAGTAACTCTTACCCACAGATTGGCCATAGGAAATCTTACCGTCCTTGGAATCAACTCTCTCACCCATTCCCTAAAAACCATGACTCCACCATAGAATGAAGTCACACTCTTATAAATGATGTCTTGTTTATCTCTTTCATCCTCACAATAAAAGATGAAAATATCATCCATCTTGTGAACTCTCACCGTATCCCGAGTGGTCCATTTAATTAGCCTCAATCGCAAGGTTAATTGAGAAAGCATCAATTTCTCTATAATCAACAAAGTACCCAAGAACACTTTTGTTGTACATATCTAAATTTCCCCTTATAATCTCATTTTTCAGGGTCAAGATACCCCCCGCCCTAGGAAGTCACCAATCCTGTCCATATTCTTCTTCCCTATCCCACCTCGGTGGCTGTTCTGGAATATTGAAACCCGCAGGCTCTTCATCCTCATCAAACAGATCCAGGTCTTCCTCCTCCCTAGCTTCCCTCCTATTTCTAACATGACCATTTGGAACATGTCCATTAGGCAAGTGTCCGTTGGGCAAAGCCCTTCTTCTATTTCCCCTTCCTTCATTAGAGTCACTGCTCTCTCCTGAGGATGATGAAATGTGACGATTAAATCGTCCTCAGGTATGACCCCATTACCTTCAAATATGTTTCCATTCTGCAAATTCCTTCTCCTTTCTACCTCCCCATTCACTAGATTATACTCATCTCCATTCATAGCTTCTAATCTATTGATTTTCGAGTTACTTCTGAACTTAGAATAGTTGAATTTCGTTTCCTTATTTTTGTTTTGGTTCTTCTGATTTTTAAACTGATTAAACAATGATCCATTACTCTTGTTACCCCTATTTAAATACCCCATAATTTGAGCTAAAAAAAAACCAACCAAAGAAGACTCGAGAAACCAACCGATAACTGCAGTGCATGCGCCTGAAACCTTGATCAACGCGCTGTGACGCTTCAGATTCCTCCCCAATCAGTGAAGGAGAAGCACAATGATGAAAACTCGATGATATAAAAGCAAAATCCAATCTAGAAAGTAGCCCTTTTTCTTCCAGAACTACTGAACTGACAAACTTAGCAACTTTATCTCCACCAATCTTAGCTCACTTCGAGCAGACAAGTAATAAAGCAAGAGAACAGACCAATCGTCCGTAATCTTAGATGAAGGGGAAGCTTTCCTTACTCAGTAAGGAAAGAAAGAGCTTTTCTCTCTATTCTTATTTTTAGAGAGAGAAAGAGTTTTTTTTTTTTGTGGGATGGCAATTACACAACGTAAATTTACTAAAGAGCTTCTTGAGGAGTTTGCTCATCAGGCCAGGATTGCACTACTGTCAGTAGCCCTCTTGATCCTTCAATTAAATTGACTGCAGATTCTGGTGATCTCATTGATAATCCAGCAGATTATAGGAAATTAGTGGGAAAGTTGAATTATTTAACAAATTCCCGACCTGACATTGCATACACAGTTCAGCTTCTGAGTCAGTTCATGGCATTCCCTAGACAACAACATTGGTCTTCTGCTCTTCATGTTTTGAGATACTTAAAGAACGACATCTCTCAGGGTATTCTCCTTCATGCCACTCCAGATTTCAGACTTCAAGGCTACTGCGACGCAGATTGGGCTGCGTGCCCTCAAACAAGACGGGGTGTCAGCGGTTTTGTAATCTTTCTGGGCTCCACACTCATCTCTTGGAAATCCAAGAAGCAACAAACGGTGTCCCTCTCTTCTGCAGAAGTAGAGTACCGGTCCTTACGAAGATTGACGTCAGAACTTGCTTGGCTTACCTGGTTACTTTCTGAAATAACCGTTTCCGACATCACTCCTATTCCCGTCAAATGCGATAGTCAAGCCGCCATTCATATAGCCAAAAACACGGTCTTTCACGAGCGTACGAAACACATTTACTTGGATTGCCATTTCATTCGAGAAAAGTTACAAAGCGGTCTCATTAGTCTATCCTACATATCCACCAAAGAACAACCAGCAGACCTCTTTACCAAAGCCTTTTCAGGTCCTCAACACAAGCTGCTTCAGTCCAAGTTAGGGCTATTTCATAGCTCCTAACTTGAGGGGGTGTAGGAATTAAGTAAACCCGAGTTTTTTAGGAGTTTGTTACTGTCAGTTAGAAGTTTGTTATACCATTGTACTGTATATAAATACATGACCTGTACGCAGTCAATTCTTCATGTAATCAATTCATTCATTCAATCATTCAATCTCTCTCTTTCATTCTCTCAATCTTCCCACACCAACATAAATCAACTAGATTAGGAATAATGAAAATCTAAAATCCACCTAATGCTACTGCCTACTCTGCCTAATCTCCTCTTCACCTTGTGTGCTCCTGCATTGCTGCGTGTCCCCCCTCCTCTAAAACCCTCTACGGACTCCCCTTTTCTTTCTTTTTTTCATCTAAACTACCCTCCTCCTCTTTCTTTCTTGCTCCCACCTGCTGCTACGTGTTACTCTACTCCTCTTCTCCTTTTTTTTTCTATTGGGTCAGCCCATGTTTTTATTTGGTGATTAGGTTCAACTTTTGCTTCGATTCAATAGCTGCCGTCTTGTAGCTCGATTACGACCCACGATCTAAGGGAATTGTGATACGATCGAAAATAAAATGAAATGAGATAGATAGAAAATGCAGCTGTTCAATCAAAATGATTGATAGGCTACCCAATTAACAGAATTGTGGTGAATAATCACCTAGATTCTATTACACACAAATGACACAAATGTCACAAGTTCATTCATAAATTTCTTGATGGATTCCTAATTAGTTACCTAAGCTTCTTATATAAGCTAGATGCCTTGGAGAATAAGAAATAAAGACAAAATTACGAAACTACCCTTCACAAATATTTCAGTGTGTATCAATACTCTCTTCTTCAAATGATCCTTGTCCTCAAGGATCGGATTTAACTCACCAAAACATCCCTTAGGTTGTATATGTGTGACTTAGTAGCTTGATCTGAACCCGCCAGGATCAAAGACAAAGATAGTATTCTTAGCCTCGACATGAGAATAGTTGTAATGAAATCCTCCCGGATCAAAAACCCACACAATCCTAGAATCAACACACTCTTCCTTGATACCGACTTTCAATCCCTGCCATTGGAGACTTCTCCTCGAAGAATACAAAAGCACATAATAATCAAGAGACTCCAAGTCATCTCTTCTACTTTGTTCAACACCAAGATGTGTATTGACACTTGCATAATGAGTTGTCACTGTGAGGTTCTTATCTTTTGCAAGTCCAAAATCAATGGTATACACCTGATTTGCCTTGCGTCTAAGTCGCCTTAGAAAGTTGCCGTGTTTGATATCATGGTGCAGAAAACCTCTTGAATGCATGTACTTCCCTCTATTAATCATTTGATCAACAAGCATTAGAAGTGTCTTCAAAGAAAATTTGTGGCTCCAGTAGTTAAACAAGTCTTCCAAACTTGGGCCGAGAAGGTCAATTACCATAACATTATATTCACCTTCTACCTCATACCACCTGAGATGAGGAATACCCATGCCTCCCTGAAGAAGCATGTACAATTTTGACTCATAATAAAGTTGAGGGTGCTTTGTCTTTGCAGATTCTTTTTCGGTCATGAGGACGTCGTGCGTCACATGTTCTGTATTGCCAGGGTCCCAAATGAAAACTTGTAGGTTCGGACCACCCCCTACTAACTTCGTTACCAAGTCGTGATAGGTACTTGGGTAACCCTTCAAACTAGCATCTAGTTGTGTCTCATAATTCAGAAATGCCAATCCATAGTGAACACCAAATCCATGTTCATCCTTGTAGTTAGACGGTAATTCCCATGCATATATCGGTCCTACCCTTTCATCCTCACCTCTAAAATCACCCTTGTCCTCAAGGGTGAAACTATACCCGAGTACCTGTATAGCCAACCCAATACCCGGATCAAAGTATTGATACTTCTCCTTCATACGAAATTTTGCCACTGAATAAACTTTATTACTCATATGACTAACTGGTGTAATGGTTTTCAAAGGTGTTGATAATAATGTAGGCGAATACTCATCATCTTCTAACCTTGTCCCCAAACTTTGGCAAAAGCATAACATGAAACCATTTCTGGAAAAAAGGTCTGCAACTTCACCTATTATGACTAAATCATGAAAATGTGATATATCTATCTCTCCTGATTTCGTGATCATCTGGTGTTCATACACAAATGAGTCATCAAGGTTCAAATCGACATAACAAGACACGATATCGTGATCACAATCAATAGATTCACCTAATTTAGCTTGAGCCATTTCTAAGATGAAGTCGGGTACCCGCATTTTATCAAATGTGTTACGTGCAGACTCGATCACATCTTGCAAACCATCAACCAAAATACAATTTTCATCTAACTCGGTCGCATCAGTTTCTATAGTTTCAGTGTTATACACTTGAGTAACTTCCTGATCAACATTCTCATCAACATCTCGCTCAAAAACCTTATTGACAACAGCTTCATCAACATCAACGGATTTTATTCCATCATTTTCACAACGAGTTTCATTTTCATCCACAAATGAGTCGTTCAAGCATAGAACTGGCTTAGACATTTCATCGACCACCCTATGTGCAACATTAAGATTCCTCAATTTTTCCATAGAATTTTCCGACTCCAGCTCAAAATTATCATTCATTTCAACATACAAAAATTTCTCACAATCATCCAACTTATATAAACCACCATTTGATACTTTCTTCCACAAACCTTTAGTTAACTGATCATAAAATGAGTTTGCTGAATCAATTTTGTAAGATCGAATTACCTTACCAGTCAAAGCAAATCTCGCAATTTGCTCCATCGTCATGTGACTTGACATTACACTGCACAACTTGTCGAAGCGATTCCATTTGGAAAAAGGAGTTGAACGAAAAGTTCCCTGAGAAAAGCTTGATATTACCCAATTCGCGACGGCGTCGGACAACTTCTGAATCCCGGAAGAAAGCGAAGCAACTTCATCGGCAAGTGACATAATTGATGGATTGTATTTTTTTTTTTTTTTGAAGCTTTCTGTAGTGACGATGAACTCACAGGTATGGAGGAAAGATGGCTCTGATACCAATTGATACGATCGAAAATAAAATGAAATGAGATAGATAGAAAATGCAGCTGTTCAATCAAAATGATTGATAGGCTACCCAATTAACAGAATTGTGGTGAATAATCACCTAGATTCTATTACACACAAATGACACAAATGTCACAAGTTCATTCATAAATTTCTTGATGGATTCCTAATTAGTTACCTAAGCTTCTTATATAAGCTAGATGCCTTGGAGAATAAGAAATAAAGACAAAATTACGAAACTACCCTTCACAAATATTTCAGTGTGTATCAAATTGAGTCTTGCTTTCTTCTACAAACTTGTAGGTTTCAAACTTAGCTTTCCGACGCATCTTGAATCACTTAATTCCGATGTAATATGAGTGAGATATCGTCATTTCAAGACAGCCCGATCAAGTAGGCTTTTGACTTTAATTTGCTTGACCCGCTTTGCTCATTGACCCGGTTTTTCTCGTCTTTACTCGATCATTCTCCAGACGGTACCTACAAAAATACAAACGAGACAAAGCAATACCAAATTCTCGGAAAATAACAATTATTACGATAATTATAACTAAAACGACTAATTAACACTTATTATCATATAATTACTTGTATTGAGCTATAATATCAATTAAGCACACAAAATCGACCCGAATAAGTAAATAAATGTGGGTAAAATAATCACTAAAATGCCGTTTATCAGTTATAAGTCAGAAACTCGTGCAAGATGGATGTTTACTTGCTAGATGAGCGCCGCCTGAACTTGAAACTGATTTGGAGATATCTTAAGAATCCACGGAGACATGACAAGAAAACCGGAAGAAAAATGTGATGTTTCCCAGTGGGATCTTCTGGATGGCATAAATCGTAATTGTATAATAAACGATTTTCCGACATCCGCAACCTCGGTGCAAAACTTCCAGAAAATCAACTGGTATATTCCTTAGTCATATAACACATGCATCCTCCCTATTTGTAGGACCAATAGAGCATAAACGAGAGTCTCGAAAATCGATAAACTTGCGTCGGTTAGCATTCAAAAACTCATCCAAAATGAATGTTTACTTGTTGTTTGACATTGAAACTAAACTGGAGATACCCTAAAGAGTACGCAGAGACGTGGTAAGAAAACCGAAAAAAATATGAAATACTGTCCGGTAGGATCTCCCGCATGGCTAAAGAGGACATAATTTTCAGAGATCCGGGTCCTCGGAGCAAAACTTACCAAAAATCGATTGGGATCCCGAACTATACGAGATCGACTCGAAATAACACAACCGATAAAAGTGGCTAATCCAGATCACTACAAGGAAACAGGCATTGAGCAACCGATACAATCGGTCGGTAAGGGCAGAAATCGGTCGGTAAATTGAATTACCGACCGACAAAATATAGTCGAAAACTATAGTCGGAAAAGGAAATCATCGATCGAAACCTGCGGTCGGTAAATCCCCGACCGAATGACGGTCGGGAAAGAACATCCGCGGTCGGTAACTATTTTTACCGACTGACAGAAGCGGTCGGTAATCCCAGAAATACCGACCGACAAGACGGTCGGCAAAACTGGATTGCGGTCGGTGATCGCTTTTACCGACTGCTATTTTCGGTCGGTAAACCTTTCCGACCACGCCTAAACCTGGAGCCTTGGTCAGTTTGGGCGGTCGGTGACGAGCTTAATCGGTCGGTAATAGTCATGTTCGGTCGGTAAAATTTGGTAAGGTCGGGGGTTCTAGTGGTTTTTTTGTCCTCCAATTTGCACATACAAATTCACAATTCATTCAATTCACCATTCACCATCATTCGTGGTTTTGTTGTCCTACAATTCGCCATTCAATTCTTCCAACTCATTCAAACTACAACATCATTCACTTCAACCTTCATTCATTAACTTCATTCAAAATCCAACATCTTCACAATTCATTCACATAAAACATTCGATATCATGGACATAGCTTTCTAAAATGTTTAACTACTTAATTAAGAGATCAATACTAATGAAAGTGTAAAGAGTCTAAACAACTTGGAAGAAAAATCAAAATTATCACAACTTAAAAGAGTAATCAATGAGAGGTTCAAGCTACACCTGAAAACCGACCCCGGCTCCCCCAACTCCACCACCTCCCGAATTATCATCATTCGGATTACGGACGTTGTTGAAGGTAAACGGATTACAATTCTGAGTTTGTAATGCCGTGTTCAGCGCTGACATGAGCTGTTGTTGTTGTTGCATGAGCTCCCGTGTCTCTTCTCTGAAGCGCCTGTTCTCTTCTTTTTCCTTCTCCAAGGCTTCCAAAATCTTGTTTTGAAATGCTTCTGCCCGTTTTTCTTGTTGTACAAGAATACCGGGATGATAAGAGCACGAAGCATTCCCCTTATTCTGTGCAGGGGGGGTGAAGTACAATGGGCCGGCGGATCCCACCCCGTAGACGTGGCCCTTCTTGAAGCCCCCGGCCGCTTCTAACCAAAGTTCATCGTCCTCTTTCTCTTTCCCCTCCTCCTCGTTCTTTTTCTTCAGCTCTTCAAAACGTTCCTATTAGCAAACAGACAAAGTTAATGTTTAGGAACAAGTTATAACTAATTTATTAAGGAATTTTAAGATAATCTCTATAATTAACTAAATTAACACTTACAAATGTAGCTTTTGCCTTCTGACTAGTATAAACCTTTTTACCCTCGACTTCCTTAGAATGTATGGTTTCTGCGAGCTCGGCCGCGCTGGGCCGCCTACCACCCAGTTGCTCCATCTACAAAAACAAATTAAAACTTACTATGCATAAACTTGGATCAATTATCACTATCATCTTCAAAAAAATATTAATAAAAACATTATGGAACATTTTAATATATTTTGTCATTACCAGCCTGGAAGCATGTTTAGTTGCCTTGATCGACCCCCCGTGGTGTGTAGGGCCAGGCTGAGCACAAGCTTTATTCGCCGCCGCTGTCCTAGATCTCTTCTGAAAAGCCTTTGTCTTCCGTCTCTCCAACAAGTCCTTGAAGACTTGCGGTACCATCCACCCCGGGCAATCTTTGTTCTTGCCATTCTTCAATTCACAGATGTCGTTGACGGTGTCCTTCAACCGTTTTCGTGCTTCGACGTCGTATCTCTCTCTAACTTGCTCTTCATCCTCGGGCTTCCATGAGCAGTAGCCCTGACATTGTGACCGATCATAATTTAATAATAACATATTAAGAAAATATTCAAATAACAATTAAAAGTGCATATAATTATATATATCTATATAGTTAGCAATATACTCATATAAATTAAAGTGAATGTATACCCTAAAATTGCCGAACCATTTGTCTTTGATCGTCTTCGGGGTCTCCCGGTAGTTCATATGCGGTTCATGGTAGAAACCCTTGAATGACTTCGTTACTCGTCTTACCACAGCGGAGTCATCAAACCTTAATCAAAACAAATACAACAAATTGTATTTTTGTATAAAAAAAATTATATACTACATCTACTTCGATAATAATAGAATAAGCAATACCATCTCCCATCGGGTTCTATCGGAATTATGGGCAGATTTTCCTGTTGCTGTTGTTGTTGTTGTTGTTGTTGTTGTTGTTGTTGTTGTTGTTGTTGTTGTTGCTCCTCCTCGTGCTCGTCGACCTCCACCTGTGGTCCACGTCCACGTCCACGTCCTCCTCCACGTCCTCCTCCACGTCCACGTCCAACCATCTTTCAGATATGATCTGTTGAATGACAAAACAAACAAACATATGCAAATAACACTTACCAAATGCAATCCAAGAAAACATTTAACAAATAATATTACCTTGCCTAAAACCAAACAAAAATGAGATGCTCTTTCACCGTAAACTCATTCAAGTACTTCAAATTTTGGCATTTCACACATCATCCACCCCAAGTATAAACTCATACTTAACTTTGTTTCTATCGTCTACCCTACTCGATCTAGTTTTGATGCATATATACCAATATACTCTGTATGTCATGTGTGTATTATTAGTACTCTCTACTTAGTAGCACATGTTTGTTTTTGGCTTTTGGTGTTGTTATATGTGTTCATGTATGTATATAGTCCTTTAGACTCTTCCAAGGAAACGGTAGATCAATCTTATAGATAGTAGTAGACTAGTAGTAGAAGCAGAATAAAGCAGTGTTTTATGTACTCCGTATGCATGTTATTGATTTGTGTAATTATATATATATAGCTACAACCCTCCCATAGTCGAGTTTTTATTTCATCTCTATTATCCTCTGCTAGCTAGTATTCTACGGAGTATTTTTTTGATGCAGGCCATATAGGTATGTACAACCCCTCCCATAGTCGCCGCTGTTGATGTGTACTGTTTGGAGTAAACTGTAGGAGTATGATAAAGATGGATAAAGAAAGTTTGGAGGAGGGTGAGTAAAGAATAAGAAAAGGCAGGCCAGGATGGATGGATGGATGGCTACTTGTAAGGGGGAACAAGGCAGATGGTTCAAACTACATGTACTTATATGCTTTCAACATTCACATTTCTCCCGGATCCACCTCAACTGGACCTTCTTACCACAACAACAAATGCCTTCGTGTGTGTACCACACCAGAATCATCTAACCCTACGACACCTAGAGAGGAGGGAAGCGTGTTCATCAACAAATTCAGGTGTTCGGGAACACAAATTCAAACTCTCAAACTTCCGCAATCAACTCTCTAGTGCACAACTCGCACTCCTCTAAACCCAATTCATAATCGCATTTAATTCTATTTTTAGCCAATCGACAACCACTCATATCTCATGATTTCGAACCACAATTATAAAATAAACAGCAACTAATTCTACCCTGCTCGCCGCTGCCACACTAGAAAAACGACATCAAACGCCCAAACTTTCAGAATCAGCTCAAAAACGACATCCTCTAAATCGATTTCATAATCAAATTCGATTCTATTTTTAGCCAATCAACAGCTACTCATATCTCATATTAATATCTAATCAAAATAAATAAATAAAATAAGCAGCAACTAATTCATCGCTCAAATCTTCGATCAAACACCACAAATTCGCAACGCAGTCAAATTCAATCCGTATTTCACACTAACCTGATATATTACACACTAACCTAAATCTAATTTCATCAAACAATTGGATAATCAAACCTAATATATTACACTAACCTAATCAATTTCATCAAACCTAATAACCTAAATTCATCAAACCTAATAACCTAAATTCATCAAACAATTGGATTAACAACAATAATAAAGCAAATATAATCAAAATCAAACAAAAAAATTGAGTTAGAATTCATACCTAGGTTAAAATTGGGGATTTTTGGGAAGGATGGGTAAGATAATCCGGTGAGGGGTGCGGCGGTGCGGCGACGGTGCGGCGACGGTGCGGCGACGGTGCGGCGACGGTGCGGGAAGAAGGTGGTCGGGTTCGGGGATTGGGGTTTGGGGTTTGGGTATGTCGTTTTTTTTTTTAATTTTAACGACAAAGTGATAAATGAAGGGATCTGGGGGATATTTGTTTAAAACAATACCGACCGACAAATCGGTCGGTAATATCCACAAATCGGTCGGTAAAAGAGAAATATACCGACCGATCTCGTATTTTCCGACCGATAAATCAGTCGGTAAATTACCGACCGATATATTTATTTGCCGACTGATTTCGGTCGGCAAATCTTATTACCGACTGCTGTTTGTGCGGTCGGAAAATATCGGTTGCTAACTTCGACTTTTCTTGTAGTGGATGAACTCGATCGAAATAGGCCTGATACTGAACTTAAGGTTAGCTTGATTATAATCGAATCGGTTTTACTTAATTTCGAAAATGAATCAAATGACACGTTTGTCATGATATTATTGAAAAAAAATTAAACTGTTTCATATAGCTAGACGTTATGTATTACTACTAAAATTGCGGTTAAATGTGAAATCGTTGACCCAAATTAAATTTGAACGGGCACTAAACAATGTTCATGTGCACTGTATTTTGAATCTTTGATGTTTGGTTTCGTGGAACTACACTCTCCGAGTCTAAGATATGTTCCGCTAGAATTTTTGGAGAAAAAATAAGGGTGTGGCAACTGGGAATGTGTGCCTAAAAAATGAAGGAGAAAGGGAGAGAAATAAATGGTTGAATATAAGTCACACATTCATAACTTTAAGACTCAATGCATAAAAGAAAGAGAGAACATAAGTCAGATTCGGAGTAGTAAATTATCTTGCTTCATTTCCCATCCTTTACAAAAAAAAAAGTGATTTATCTTTCTTCAAAACGAATTAAATGTGTTACTGATTTTAATGGTGACAACTAAGGTAAAAAATTGAGATTTATTTTACTCTTTAATATCCACAAATGTTTTTAATACTTCTCCTTCCTTCTATCTTCTTCTCATATTTCATTTTGGTCCATATTTTTATCTTATTCTCATTCCAAAAATTTTATATTTGGTTCAATTTTTTTACTATAATAACATCGCTTTTATTTATAACTAGAAAAATTACCAACTCATTTAATTTACACAATTAATTTTTCAATTAAATATTTGTACCAAAAAATTATGTCCTCTGCCAAGTGGATATAACCCTTAAAATCAGATGAATTACTTCTTACTTCATTATATATAGAGTCGCGGTGTTCAAAGAACGTTGCTTGTTGTAAACATACAGTATTAATCAAGTGGACAAAATGTTTTCACCACAAAAAATTTGCATTATCGTAGGACTTGTATGTTCATTTCTAATCATCCAGGAAACAAAGGCCAAAATTTTATATAAAGAAGAAGAAGAAGAAAATGATTTGATGAAGCAATACAAACTTCTCCAAAAGCCAAGCATCAAAATGATCCAGGTTCTTGCTTGAAATGGTTCAACTTACATGCTACTCCGTATATTGCTATTAGAGCCAGCGGGGTTCGAATCCCGACAACCCCAAATATCTCTGAGCTCTCAACCTTAAGATGATTATTCGATTTCATTTTGTTATACGTTGCATGTACCATAATCTTTTCACCAATTATATTGCAGAATAAATACGGAGACATATACGATTGTGTGGATTTTTACAAGCAACCTGCATTTGATCATCCACTCCTCAAAAACCATACATTCTATCCCGAGGTTTGCAAGCAAGAATAATTATGCTTTGAGTATTAAATAAATGTACAAAAATAATTGATTTGTGCCATCATGTGCTCAAATAATTTTAATTTGCAATACAGATGCAATCAAACTATCTGTTCGAGGATGTGAGGTGCGACCCGAAAAGTATCAAATTTGAAGATGGCGGTTGTCCTTTTGGAACAGTCCCGATCAGAAGAGTGAGCAAAGACGAATTTTACGAAATATATAATTTCACAAAAGCTTATGCAAAATCAAACATTCAACAACCAATACCTGGAACCTATGTAAGCTTCTTCACTTTTAACACAAAAACTCTCAATTTATTTAAGACTTTTTTCTTCATCTCTTTGCAGGTTATTCTTAGACCATTCCCAAGCAAGGTGGATGGGGAGGTCATGACCCCCAAGATCATGCTAAACATCAATAAAGTAAATAATTAGCATGACCCAATTGCAAAAGAGGTCACATGTTGACACTAGGTCATGACCTTGTGACCTTACAATTAGAAATTGGTAAATAATGAGATTGGTGACCTAAGTCATTACTTTCTGGATGGGAGGATATAGGTGGGTCAAGATAAATAAAGTGGAACTAAAAGAAAAAATGAATGGTGACCCAATTAACTTGACACTTGCTTGGGGATGGTTTTACGTTTTTATTATTAGATGTTGCTCAAAATATTCATTTCATTTTAAACGTGATTTCATAACAAGTGTACCCTTTCGAGCAACAACAACAATGAACGTTTATCCAAGTTCATAAATGGGTCTCACCCACAATTCACTCACTACTTAAATTAATTTCTACCCAATATATTTCATTTTTAATTCAACATCATAATATTTTAAAAAAAATACTAAATCTTAATTTAAATTATATTATACACTTTAAATAAGAAGTAACTAATAAATCTTAAATTATTATTTTTAATACATATAACTAATAAAATTAATTATTCAATACACTTTTAAAAAATACTAAACTTAATTTAAATTATACTGTATTATTTATTACAAATACAAATAATGTAAATGAAATAAAGTGAACAATAAAAATGCAAACAAACACAAATTTTGGTAATAATAAAAAGTGAATAAATAAAATTGAAATTGAGATGTGAAGATTGAAAGAAATGGGAAAGAATGGGAGTGTGCAAAGGTGCAATTGCTGGTCCCACATGATACCCTACAAACTTGGTTCGTTTCTTCAAACTTCTATGGACAGACTATAGTGAACATGCACGAACATTAAGGAAAGTACGTCCATTAAAACAAACTTGGTGTATGGACACCTTATTGCTATGCTCTTAGCATCTCTCAGCAGCACAAAAAGTGTTTAGGGCATATGCAATTTGTAAAACAAAAATTGTTTAGGGCATCCATAAGAGAATTAAGAAAACAATTGAGAAAATGGTTGAATACTATTCCATATTCATTTAACTATATATATATATATATATATATATATATATATCCTTGGCAAAATTCTTCAGTTTTTTCTCGTATATTGTTTTCAAGGCAACCGAATTCAAATCTTTAACAAAAATATATTCCATATTTTTCAAAAACATAAATTACGACGGTCTCATAAAGTCATAATACAACCTCGTAGATGAGATATTGTTATCAATTTGTAATATCTTTTATGTGAGAGTATTTAATTATCATGAGACCGTTTAACTTGAAATTTCTTCTATCAAAAAATTATAAAAGCCTACTCAGACCATTTTTATGTTACGTTGCGCTTGTTTCTCTAGATTGTTGTTGCTCAAACAAACACTGATCCAAGCAAGGTGAAATATTGCGGAGTAGGAGCCGGTTTTAATAACTACAATTTACAGCTTGAAGAATCACAATATTCATCGGGTGAATTTGTGATTCAAAATGGTGATGACAGAATCAAAGTTGGATGGACGGTGAGTACATTATTATTCCATATTAATTGGCTTATTTTCGTTGTTTATCAAAATATTTTTTCGAGTTTGAAGTTGGATTATTAGTAGGGATAATGGCTACCCATATTATTACAGGTTAACCCGAAATTGAATAAGGACAATCGTATACGTGGTTTCCAATATCTTGATGTAAGTTTGAATTGAATCTCATGCAAGTTCTCTTTAAATCATACAATGTTCAATTTCTTCCAATTCAAAATAATTTGGAACAATTTATTAACTTTGAATATATTTTGGAAGTAATTCTTATAAAAAAAAAACCAAAAATGAAATAATTTAAAGAATGTAATCATATCCTTTCCTTCTATATAAAAAGAGGGAGATTCCAAAACAAAGTTTGCTTAACTTTGTTATAGGTCAACAATCATAACCCTTTTAGAAATATTCAGCGGATGCTAAATATCTTACTGTAATGTTAGAATGGTGATAAAAAGTATCGATCGAAATGCGAGTAATCATCTATTCCTTTTACCCTCTTTTAGCTTCAGACAATTTTTAATTAAATTATTTCAAAGATAAAATCGTAATTCAAGGATAAATAATGCTCTTGTGATGTTTAACACGGATAATATAGGTATCCTTACATCGCACGGACATCAATCTAGGTAATTAATTAAACCGATGTTTACAGGCGGGTAAATCACACTGTTTCAACATGTTGTGCCCTGGATTCGTCCTAACACAAAGTGAAGTAACAATTGACAATATCTTTGCCTCTCCATCAATAAGAGGACAAGACGCGTTGATATTCGGCTCACATGTTTACCAGGTATTAAAATCTCATTCATTTAAGTCACTCATTTACATCGCTTTGCAACATTAGTCCTCATTACTCTCTTTTTTCCATTCTACATCCCCTTTCCACTAACCAAATAACTCAACTCATATATTTTCCCGCCTAAAGCTATCCACAACAAAAATTAAAAAAACTGACCAAATGAGCTAGGCGTGAATTGAACCCCTGACCTCATGTGTGTCACCCCTCTCCTCTCCAACTACACTCTAACATCTTACTAATTTAAATATCACTACATCACATATAAAGCTATACACCACAGAAAGTATGTAATTAAGGAAATTTGATTGATTACATTGATTACGAAAATCACATGTTTTATATGGAAGATATCACATACAATATTTAATATGGAATGTATGATCAAATTTTTTAAAAAAAGTATAAACATATAGTATTTCGTTTTAACCAAATAGTTGCATTTTTTTTGTTAATAGAAGACTACACTATCCCGTACAATATTTTACATAAAATATATTATTATTGTATATCTTTCTGATCATATTCGAAAATCATATTCTTAACATCGATATAAAATTTAGTAACTATATAAAAATGGAATATATATTCCGATTGCTCTTACAAAGCCTGATACATAGTAAAAACTCACCGAAAATTCTCTATATACTACTCTAAGACAATAACAGTTACTAACATTTTACTCAAAAATACACTAATTTAAATTGAGAAGTAAAAGAACATTTCACTAATAAATTCACAAACTATTCATTTTCATTAATGTTAAAGAAATTGACAAAAAAAAATTCTTTTTATGAAAATAATTAGATAAATTTTAAGATATAATGTCATTAACCTTGAGAAAAAAATTAGTTATCTAAAAAATTTATTTTTGAAATAAGCTATTTATTTTAACTTTTACAAAGATATACTCTCACCGTCCCAATGAATTCTTTGTCTATTCCATATTGAGGCGTCTCAATGAATTCTTTGCCTTTCTATTTTGGTAATGTTTTTTTTTGTGTGTGTGTGTATATAACCCTCACATTTGAATAAATGAGAAGATCTTAGTGGTATCGACTGAGTATAAACTCCTTCTGTGCCGATAAATTGTTTGCCTTTGCTTTTTACACAAAGGGGAACAGGTTCAATGATGAAGTGACATGTGAAACCAAATTCATGAGGAGGTCATATATATATATAGAATGATTATTTTGGTAGGAGAGACTACAAAATACGGAATATACTATTAAAATTCATATAAAAAAGTTTTACAAATTACATAATATAAGTCTTACAACAGAGACAGTCCATTTTTAATTTATTTTTTAATTTTCCAATGAAAAACTGAATAGCTTTTTTACACAAAGAGAACGTATCACGACGTGCTAACCATTAAAAAAAGTAGATGATTATACAATTTTTGATAAATATTTATGTATTTTATGGTATGTTAAAGAGAGAAGTGGGTATCTCGAGATGTGAGATGGTATAAACCGAGTATATAAAAAGTATAAACAATATTTTCATTAATTACACGTTATTTAATACTCCGTACATTTCAAAACATTACTCAAATATTTTGATTAGTTTTGCGATTTAAAAAATATTTTTCTATTTCTAAATTATAAAGTCGATAAATAGTAAAAATAAAATAATAAATTTTTTATTTTAAATCTTAATATAAATATTCTATAAGATAAAAATATTATAAGTACCGTGCATTGCACGGGGTCTATACTAGTATACTAGTAATCCGTCGTACTCTATTCTACGAGTATTTTTTTTGGGATATTCTAAATTATATCCAATTTTTTTTTTCATATCCACGTTTTCCAAAGGTACTACCGTTCTCATTTTTTTCTCAATCAATTCATCACCAAAATAGTTTCTCTATTTTACTTTATCGTCGTCACTCTAACTACTATTCGCGTTTAATACTACATGGAGTAGTATTCAATACTCCGTAAACATTTTCCATTGGAGCAAATGAAAGAATTAACATGTCTTCCTCTTTAATGAAATACTATCATAAAGCATGGTTTCTTACTTTCTTAGACTTTAAATTATACAAACAAATTAAAGCAAAGACCATGCCAACAAATTATTTATTGTATAAGTAATTTTTGTATGCTTCTAATATTAACGATAACATGTTTGTCTAATTGTACTTTGTTTTTTCCATTTTCTTGAAAGGATGTTGGAAGTGGACATTGGTGGCTAAACATATGTGGTAAAACTGTTGGATTTTGGCCGGAACAAATATTCACAAAATTGTCGAATTCAGCAAGCTACATTGCAGTAGGAGGTGAAGCATATGGCCCAACTAATCGTCCTCTTCCTCCCATGGGAAATGGTTATTATCCGGTTAATAACATCAAGTTAACTGCATTTTTTACCGCCTTGACGCTTGTAGATGCAAATCATAACAAAATTGCTCGCCCTCAACTCGAGCAATACACAAATGATCCACATTATGGTATCAATTATGTTCAAGACGCGGGAGTATTTGGACATATCGTCTTTTATGGTGGCATAAATAAATAAATAAAAAGATTTTAGAATAATATTATCACCCGCCCCAAGAAAATTATACCCGGTAAGGAGTATGTTTTTTTTACAAGGTACCCTATGGTTTTACTCAATAGTCATACCATTACAAAACCAACTATATAAGGTCATTGATTGGTTTTCAACTACTCTTACAAATTTTTACTCTTTTACGAACGATTTTTTTAGGGACAGAATTAAATAATTATTCATTGGCTATTTGGACCGTATCCCGAGATATTATATCACATACATTGGTAGACAAGAAAAAAAATATTTATTTAATTGAAATATAAAACCAAGATACATCAAGATCATGGAACAGTGAAAAAAATGAAATTACAAGGAATAATAATATAAAACCAAATTATTTATTTTATACAATATTCAACTATTCACTATGAGACTGGTTGAACGTAGCCAGTATAATTATGCTTACATAAAGGGCAATATCGGAATCTACGAAACAACCTGTATGCACAAACCTTATGAAAAGTGTGGTTGCAAACAGGAAGGGTGCATACTTCATCGCCGTTTACAAATTCTTGTACGCAAATCAAACATTGATCTCCTTCTTCTACTACTTCTTGGGCTGAATCCGTATTAGATTCAGCCCGTGTAGGTGTTATCACTTATCACCATACCGACTATTACGTGTCTTAATAGTTTTCGAATACAGCCCCAGATATATCTCATTCCTGGGTCCGTCCCTGCACGTTTGTCATGGTATTATTGAAAAAAAATTAAACTGTTTCATATAGCTAAACGTTATGTATTATTACTTTCTCCATTTTCTTTATATCTTCCCATCCTAATATAATATCTAACCCATATATTTAATGAAGGAAGTACAAAAATTGAGGTTAAATGTGAAATCGTTGACCCAAATTAAATTTGAACGGGCACTAAACAATGTTCATGTGCAATGTATTTTGAGTCTTTAATGTTTGGTTACCTGGACATACTCGCCCTGAGTCTAAAATAGGTTCTCTTAGAGTTTTTGGGGGAAAAAAAAGGTTGCGAGAGTGTGTGACTAAAAAATGAAGAGTAAGAGAGAAATGAATGATTGAATATGAGTCACATCCTCATGACTTTAAAAAGAAAAAAAAGAAAAGAATGAATGACTCAACCCATAAAAAAAAAAAAAAGTAAACATAGTAAATTGCTTCATTTCCCATCTTTTACAAAAAAAAAAAAAAGAAAGAAAGTGATTTCTCTTTCTTCAAAACTAATTAAATGTGTTACTGATTTTAATGCTTGGTGACAACTAAGGCAACAAATTGAGATTTATTTTGCCCTATTAATATCCACCACTTTTTTTAATACTTCTCCGTTCCTTCTATCTTCTTCTCATATTTCATTTTGATCTGTATTTTTATCTTATTCACATTTCAAAACTTTTATATTTGGTCCAATTTTTTTTTACTATAATAAGATTACTTTTGACTTATAACTAGAATAATAATAACAACTCATTTACGCGATAACTATTTTTTTTATCATACTCCTATATTTTACTCGAACTATATTATCCTTAATATTTCAATTAAATATATGTACCAAAAAATTATGTGCTCTATCACGTGGATATAACACTTAAAACCAGAGGAAGTACTCCGTACTTCATTATATATAGAGCCGCGGTGTTCAAAGAACGTTGCTTGTTCTAAATATACAGTATTAATCAAGTGAACAAAATGTTTTCACTACAAAAAATTTACATCATCGTAGGACTTGTATGTTCATTTGTAATCATCCAGGAAACAAAGGCCAAAATTTTATATAAAGAAGAAGAAGAAAATGATGTGATGAAGCAATACAAACTTCTCCAAAAGCCAAGCATCAAAATGATCCAGGTTCTTGGTTGAAATAGTTCAACTAACATGCTATATTGCTATTAGAGCCAGCGGGGTTCGAATCCCAACAATCCCAAATATCTCTGAGCTCTCAACCTTAAGATGATAATAGAATATAAACGGATCTCAACCATCGCCTTAAGGTTTTGGTTGAGTTGATTCGTTAACAGATGATTATTCGATTTCAATTTGTCATACGTTGCATGTACCATAACCTTTTCACCAATTATATTGCAGAATAAATACGGAGACATATACGATTGTGTGGATTTTTACAAGCAACCCGCATTTGATCATCCACTCCTCAAAAACCATACATTCTATCCCGAGGTTTGCAAAAATAATCATGCTTTAATTTGCTAATACAACATATATTAGTATTAAATAAATGTACAAGAATACTCCGTAATTAATTTGTTTCATTATGTGCTCAAATAATTTTAATTTGGATTTTGGAATTGGAATGTAGATGCAATAATCAAACTATATGTTCGACCATGTGACGTGCACTACCCAGACAAATATCAAATTTGAAGGAGGTGGTTGTCCTTCTGGAACAGTCCCGATTAGAAGAGTGAGCAAAGATGAATTTTACGAAATATATAATTTCACAAAAGCTTATGCAAAATCAAACATCCAACAGCCAATACCTGGAACCCATGTAAGCTTCTTCACTTTTAACCCAAAAGATTTGAAAAGACGGTATCTCGTTAAGTTATTTATAGACACTTAATTACTCCCTTATAGAAATGATCGAAACAGTCGGAGGTGGTAATATAAAAATTAAACAAATAATTGAGACGATAAGAATAACACTTTCTAATAATGTGTTGCACTAATTGTTTCTCTAGATTGCTGTTGCTCAAACAACCACTGATCCAAGTAAGGTGAAATATTCTGCGATAGGAGCCACTTTTAATAACTACAACTTAACGCTTGAAGAATCACAATATTCATCGGGTGAATTTGTGATTCAAAATGGTGATGATAGAATCAAAGTTGGATGGACGGTCAGTAATTCCATATTAATTGGCTTATTATTAGTTTCGTTGTTAATCAAAATAATCACACGGAGTAATATTTTTTTCGAGTTTGAAATTGGATTATTAGTAGTGACACTGGCCTGGCTACTCATATTATTACAGGTTAACCCGAAATTGAACAAGGACAATCGTATACGTGCTTTCCAATATCATGATGTAAGTTTGAATATCTTTAATCATGTTCTCTTCGAATCATAAAATGTCCATTTTTCTCCCAATCAACGTACTCGTCTGAAACCGACACACATGGAACACACGATAATAGAACATCTTGGACATCTATAAAACCCATTTTAATTTCCTGACATTTTTTAATGGATTTTCCTAATATGGGTTCAAATGGCACATGTTAATAGCTAAATTAGTGAAACATTCACATGAATATATATCATGAGATATTGAAATATAGACTCTTATTTTCCATACTCAGAATATTAACCATGTAAATATAATGTTTCAACTTGTGATATGAAAAAAAGACAATTAAATTGGAACAACGTGATAATTAATTCGTTAATTAAACCGATTTTTACAGGCGGGACAATCACATTGTTTCAACTTGTTGTGTCCTGGATCGTGATGACACAAAGTGAAGTATCAGTTGACAATATCTTTGACTCTCCATCAATAAGAGGAGGAAACTCCTTTTTTTTCGGCTTACATGTTTATCAGGTATTAAAATTTATTCATTTAAGAGAGCCTTTGGTTAGAACATGGAAAAGGATATGAACATGGGAAACAAAGGGTAAAGGAAAGGAAATCAAAAGAATTTTCCTTGTTGTTTATTTAGATTTTTGCAACGATGATGAGGTGGTGACGGTGTTAGGGTGGTGTTCGCGGTAGTGATGGAATCAGTGGTGGTGACATTGGTGGCGGCGGCGGTGGTGATATTGGTGGTGGTATCGGAGTGGCGGTGGTTTTAGGGTGGGGGATGATGAGTGGGGGTGGGTGGTGGAAACAAAATCAAATCCTAGGGGGATTGAAAATAGAGGAGTATGGAGGTTTGCGAGGGAAAGCAAAAGGGAGAAAGCGAATGTATAAAAGTTAAAGAGATATTTTATATGGTACCCTTGTATTTTTTTCATTTTCTACGTAGTACCCTCATTTTGGTTAAAATACCTTTGACTTACAATAACTCTTAGTTATGAACTCCAAAAGAGATGATTTTAATTTCAAGCCGAAGATCTCTTACAAACGACCGGTTTGGACAAAAATCATTACTTTCGGAACTCGGGGTAAAGAGTTATAGTCAGTCAAATTTTACTCGGTCAAAAGCAAACAATTGCTGAGAAAAGGAGACTTGTTGAGTTATTCTGATTTCGGGTTTAGATGTGGACATATATAATTGTTGTTATAATTGAAATTGAGAAAAGGAAACAAATAAATAGAAATAAATATTTTATTGAAAAGACATAATAATAATAATAATAATAATAATAATAATAATAATAATAATAATAATAATAATTAGGGTTCATGCATTCAAAAATAGTTAATGATATGATTCCAATTTATTCAAATTTTTTACTTTCGTGAAAGTCTATATTTTGGGTATGGATAAAAAGTTTAATTAAGAAAATGCGATTCAAACAACATAGGAATATTTAATTTCACTTATCCGCCTTTAATACTACATACTCTATTCAATAACATTTTCCATGAGAGCAAATGAAACTCAAAGCGGATCTCCTGTCCCATTTTGGTGTCCCACTCAGTGTGCCGCACCATACACGGGATGACACGTCGCCTATTGAATAAATAAAATATGCAAGATTTATCATAAGTAGTTGATGTGTCATCCCGTGTATGGTGCGGGACACTGAGTGGGACACAAAATGGGACGGGAGATCCGCATTGAATGAAACTAATTAACATGCCTTCTTAAAATCTCTTTGATGAAATATCATAGGATGATCTCTTAAACTTTAGATTTGTTAACACTGTTATCCTCATTTGAAATTGGTCTATCAATGAATTTAAAAAGAGACTGTCTCTTGTAGACTACTCCAATTCTAATTCAGCTTAGACTATGTTTATCCACAGACCCATCATTTTTTCTCAGACTCGGCCACCTCAGCTTTCCACTCACTTTTCATTCTTCAGACTCAGACTCAGACTCACTACAAAAGTACACTTTATCCACAGACTCATCTCAGACTTTTTCCCCTCACATACTCTATTTTATATTATTTTTTATTCATCACACCTCAACTTTTTATCTACCTTATTTTTTTTTTATTTACATCATCTCACCTCAACTTTCTACCTAACTTATTTTATTTTTTTATTTACCTCAATATCTACGTTTATTTTATAACTCGATTAACTACTCGAATAATTACAATTAAATAATTAATTGTTAAATAAATCTTGTGACATACGAATAAATTTATTTCCAAGTGGTCATTATTAAAAGTGGCAATCGGGCGGGTGGGTCGAGTTCGGGTTGGGTTGTCGATAAACCTTGCAAACAAGTCAACCGGGTCAGGTTTGGGTTAAGTGAGTTTCGCTTTGACTTTGGGTCGGGCCAGATAATTTCGGGTTTGCTATTTTCATCTTTTTAGGGATATCGACTCGTTTTTTTATAATAATAGTCGAGTCAATTTCGGGTTTACTTGGGTCAATTCAGGTTACGAGTCCACCTAGAATCTTTAGTTTGGATATCAGATCGGGATCGAGTTGGCTTATTAAGGTTGGGTCATTTCAGGTCGAGTCAGTTTTGTCATGTCTAGTTGTCGGGTCTGGGTCGGATCGTTGGTTCGGATCGGTTTGGTCATGTTTAGGTCGAACTAGGTTTTGTTTGGTTTGGTCGGGAATAACTATCAATTCATTATCCGTTTTTATTACTACGTGCAGTATTATTTATCATTTATTATACGAATTTGCTTTTTATCATATATATACAACTATATCATCTAATACAAATTATTTTGATCATGTCCTTTTATAATGAAGTGAAATGAGATAAAGTAAAATAAGTTGAACTGAACTGAGCTGAGACAAATTGAATTAAAGTAGCCTGAAATACAAAAATAATAATAACAAGTTTGCTAGTTACAAAAAAATTATTAATTATTATTGTAACAACAAATAATAATGTTAATTATTGTATCAAAAATATTAATTATTATAATTATTATATTAATTTTAATTTTAATAAAAATAATATTAATAAAAATATTTTAGAATAATAATAATATTTATAACAATAACAATAACAATAATAATAGTAATAATAAATAATAATATTAATAATATTAATTATTAATAATATTATAATAATACTAATATTAATATTAATAATCAATATTAATATTTAATAGTAATAATATTAATAACAATAAAAACAATATTAATTTTTATTATTATATTAATATTAATTTTTATAAAAATGTCATTTGTTTTAATATTTAACAAATAATAATAATAATAATAATAATAATAATAATAATAATTAATAATAATAATAATAATAACAACAACAACAACAACAACAACTTATTTGAACTGAACTGAACTAAAATGAACGGAACTGAACTGAACTGAATGAACGAGTCTGAGGATGAGTCTTTGAAATCCAAGACTCAACTTCAGACTTATCTGAGTCTCAGACCGTCTCAACCACCTTAACCAGGTATGAGTCTCAGACTCAAAAATCTGAGACTCAGACTTTTGTTCAGACTCAACTTCAGACCTCCTTTAATCTTCCATCCGTCTGAGCCTCAGACTCGTACCAACCACATTATCCAGGTATGAGTCTCAGACTCAACAAATCTGAGTCTCAGACTCTTACTCAGACCCATACTCAGACTCCCTTTAAACTTAGCCTTAGATTTTTAATTTGTATGAGTAACTTTTTTATGCTTCTGAATATTAACGATAACATGTTTGTTTTTCAATTTTCTTGAAAGGATGCTGAAACTGGACATTGGTGGCTAAACATATGTGGTTACACTGTTGGATTTTGGCCAAAACAAATATTCACAAAATTGTCGAATTCAGCAACCTACATTGCCGTAGGAGGTGAAGCATATGGTCCAATTGATCGTCCTCTTCCTCGCATGGGAAATGGTTATTATCCAGTTAATAGCTTCAAGTTAAGCGCATTTTTTACCGCCTTGATGCTTGTAGATGGAAATCATGAAAAAATTGATCGCCCTCAACTCGAGCAATACACAAATGATCCACATTATGGTATCAATTATGTTCAAGATGCTGGATTATTTGGACATATCGTCTTTTATGGTGGCACAAACAAATAAATAAATCTAAAGATTTCAGAATAATATTATGACACCAAGAAAATTATACTCCCTACCGAGTATGTTTTTTTTGACAAGGTATCGTATGTTTTACTCAATAACCATCCTATATTTACATAATGGAAAGACAGTTATTACTATTACTAAACCAACTACTAAGGTCATTGGTTTTCAATTACGGAGTACAAATTTTACTCTTTTACGAACAATTTTTTTCAAGAATGAATTAATCATTACGTATTTGGGCCATATCCCGAGATATTATATCACATACTCCGTACATTGGTAGATAAGGAAGAATAATATTTAATTGAAATATAAAAACCAAGATACATCAAGAATTCAAAATCTTCCATCAGTAAAAAAAAATGAAATTACAAGGAATAATAATATAAAACCAAATTATTTATTGGGATTTTCTACGCGGTACCCCTATGTTTTTCACTTTTCTACATGGTACCGTTACATTTTCTATGTTTATACATGGTACCCTTGAAATTAACTATTAATTTAACTAGCGCCCCGAAAGTTTTTTTCCATCAAGTTTTGTCGTTAGAATATGTTTTTAGCTTAGGATTAAGACTTCAATATCATTTAACTTAGATAATTAACAAGTAATTGAGCTTAATTTAAGTGTTATCATTTGATTTGACAATATAACATCAAAAATATAATCTGTTTAGATTCGGAGTATAATTGCAAACACGTAAAAAATTGTTAATTTAAGTTCAACTACCGGTTAATTAGATATGTTAAATGACGTTTAACTTTTAATCTTGAACATAAAAAGGTAATTTGTTGTCAAAACTTGACGGGAAAAAAGTTTAGAGGTACCAACAAAGATAATAATAAAGTTTAGTGGTACCAAAGAAACTTTTAGTAAAGTACAAGGGTACCAGGGGTAAAGTAAAAAGTGTAGGGGTATAAGGTAGAAAAGTAAAAAGTTCAGGGGTACCACGTAGAAAATCCCTTATTTATTTTATACTGTACAATATTCAACTATTCACTATGTTGAACATAGCCAGTATAATTATGCTTACATAGAGGGCAATATCGGAATCTACGAAACAACCTGTATGCACAAACCTTATGAAAAGTGTGGTTGCAAACAGGAAGGGTGCATACTTCATCGTCGTTTACGAATTCTTGTACGCAAATCAAACATTGATCTCCTTCTTCTTCTTCTACGGCTTCTTGGGCTGAATCTGAATTAGATTCAGCCCGTGTGGACGTGGGTGTGGGTGTGGGTACTACGTATCTTGTGATGGGGAATTTAGTGTATATTCTTCTATCAAGTTGCGGACATGTTAAATCTCTATAAATAAAATAAATTATAATAGCAAGTATTATTACTAGGAAAAAACTAACAAGTGGAAGGTTTATCTCCGATAGTTGATGACGGAAACCTTCTGTAGAGTTGTTTGCATGCATTGGATGAGACATGGTTTCAGGTACGTATGTACAACCTGTACATATTATTATACGTCATATTACATTTCTTATTTCGTTAAACAAAATAAGTAGAGTATGTACATAACTATTTAATTTGACTTAGAGCATTACATACTTCCTCCGTCTCGTTCATTTGTTTGACTTTGATTAAAATATTCTTCATACTGAATATAAAAACCAACAAATGAATAAAACGAAGGAAATATAAATTATAAAATATGAATATTATATTGTTAAACAAAATCTAATAATTCACGATGAATATATCAAATACGGAGTAATTAATAATTCTGAAAGTAATACTCCATATGATATTTGTCATAAAAAATTGTCTTGAATTGATTACTCGATCAATGTATTTTAGATGAGAAGTAAATGAAATTGCTTAAATACGGAGTATAACATTTCAGTAAGTTTATTAAATATAGGGATACCTCCTCGCGCTATTTATTTCAATGTGCGAGCTCCGAATTGACCAATTAATGCTCCCTTCTACAACTTCTTGATCTTATCTTCACAATGCATATACGAAAATAACACAAGATTAATTTTTTGTCAAAATTCATGAAATAAAAATTTTAGCTCAAATTATACAAAACTCAACACTAAAGAAATACAAGTAATACGGAGTAATATTAAGATTAAAATAAAATACATTAAAACATTTTGCGAAAAAAAGATGGGTGACCTTAGGTTAGATGCCTCTCTCTCAAATTCAATAATATGTATAATAAGTTTGTATCATATTTATAAGAAGTTTTATAAATTGAAAATATGCACGTAGTGCCTTTTTCCATTTTAATATTTTATGGTACATCATTAAATATGTGAAAGTGATGTGTAACTAGGGCAATATCAATTTGCACCAAAGTGGATAATGGAGCATGATGATTGTGTAAACACTTGCTTCTATAATGACGCACTATTATTTATGAGCAAGATTGGGTAAATGGTAGCCTCAATATATATATATATATATATATATATATATATATATATATATATATATATATATAGATAGATAGAAAAGGGATCAAGAGAGTTTGGTGAAAAGTGGGAAGTTGGGAAGTTGTGTTTTTGGCCCTTGATCTTGGCTTGAATGGATGGCTTAGATGGATGATGGGTAAAAAAAGAAAAAAAAAAGGAAAGAAGACAACACTGACAAGCAGCAGTGGAGAGAGGGAAGCAACCCTCCCCTCAATCACACTTCGTAGCAGTGGAGAGAGGGGAGCATCCTCTCCTCAATCAAACTCTCCCTTCTTCATTACTCTCCTCTCTTTTTCAATTCATTTCCCTAATTCAATCCATCTCTCCCTAACAAAACTCCATCAAATAAGCTCCATTAATAACTCCGACCATACTCCGTCAACAACTCCGATCATATTCCGTTTTTTAACACAACATGACGGATAATTATACCAAGGTATGTTTATGCATAAACTTTGATCATCTTCATTTTTTTTAGCTTCTTCTTCATCCTCATCTTCATCTTCGATCATCTTCATCTTCTTCAAACTTCTTTTTATTTTTCATATTTTTTTTTTGGTATTTATAAAATTATTCATCTTCATTGTCTAAAAAAAAAAGAACAACTTCATCTTTAAGATGAAGTTTGGAGATGAAGTTGTTCTTTTTTTGTGGGATGAATGGAGTTTGAAGATGAAGTTGTTCTTCTTCATCCTCATCTTCATCTTCGATCATCTTCGATCATCTTCATCTTCTTCAAACTTCTTTTTATTTTTCATATCTTTTTTTTTTGGTATTTATAAAATTATTCATCTTCATTGTCTAAAAAAAAAGAACAACTTCATCTTTAAGATGAAGTTGTTCTTTTTTTATGGGATGAATGGAGCTTGAAGATGAAGATGAACAAGTCATGCGTAATGTTTTTGCAGAATTGCAAAATCACACTCATTATGTTGTACAGTCACACTCATTATGCTGTACAGTCACACTCATTATGTTGTAGAATCACGCAGATGTACACTCATTGTAGTCACATATTCAGTTGTATAGTCATACTCATTATGCTGTATAGTCACACTCGCTATGTTGTAGAATCACGCAGTTGTAGAATACCTTGGGATTAAGGTATCATTCGTTGAATCATCTTCATCTTCATGCTTGTTTTATTTTTCATACTTTTTTTTTGTATTTATAAAATTATTCATCTTCATTATCCAAAAAAAATGAAGGTTGAATATGGATGAATGGATGTTGAATATTTAAGGAATGTTTAGATATTTTCATTTTTTTTAAAGTCATAGTCGTTCATTCATCCATATATATTCAACTTTCTTTTTTTTTGGATAGTGAAGATGAATAATTTTATAAATACAAAAAAAGTATGAAAAATAAAACAAGCATGAAAATGAAGATGGTTAAACGCATGATACCCTAATCCTGAGGTATTCTAGAGCTGCGTGATTCTACAACATAATGAGTGTGACTATGCAACATACTGAGTGTGACTGTACAACTTAAAGTGTGTGACTATACAACTTAAATTGTGTGACTTTTTTCAGGTACTTTTTTATCTACATTCAAGTTTCCACGTTCGTCAAATCCCTACTTCCGAACCTCGATGATTTTCAGGTATTTATCTTTTTAGAGCATCTTTAAAATAATTAATCATCTTCATCCTCATGCTTGTTTTATTTTTCATTCCTTCTTTTTTTTGGTATTTATAATATTATTTATCTTCATTGTTCACAAAAAAAAATGAAGGTTGAATATGGATGAAAGAAAGTTGAATATTTAATGAATGTTTAACTAATTTGCTTTGATTCGTATGTATAATCATCTTTCTAATTATGAATGTGACTTTGATAATGATGATTGAAGAATAATTGACTGTATGGCTTTTATTTTCCATTATACGGTTTCAGTTTTGTAGTCACACACTTTAGGTTGTACAGTCACACTCATTATATTGTATAGTCACACTTATTATATTGTAGAATCACACAAATTCTTACAGTGATTAGTGTATGTAATCATCTTTGCTAATGATGATTGAAGTATAAATAAGTACGAGTATAATTTAGTTGTATAGTCACAGAGATTATGTTGTAGAGTCACACAGTTAAAGTTGTACAGTCACACTCATTATGCTGTACAATGATGCAGTTGTAGAGTCATTGTAGTCATATATTCAGTTGTGTTGTGTGATTTAGATTGATTGTGTGTTTTGTTGCAGCGAAATAGTTGATGGAAAGAGGAATGTTGGTAAAAGGGGCGGTGGGAAGAAGAAGGTCGTGGAAGATACAACGACCGACCACGTAATTGGACAATGTATTGTTGCGCACGTACCGGAGACCATCGTTAAGCTCTTGTGTGTTTATGTGAGATAAAATATTTGCTTTAGAATGAACGTACTATGTGTAAATGATGTTTGGTGGGTTAGAATGTTTTTATGTTTGACCTAATATATGTAAAGGATGGACTTTGTCCAATGTAAATATATTTTCATCGCTATTTTCTGGTTTCATAATTAATCACGCGAGGTCTAAAGCAAAATCACTTATCCTTCCACCTGTGTGACTATACAACATAATCTCTGTGACTATACGACTAAATTATACTCGTACTTATTTATACTTCAATCATCATTAGCAAAGATGATCACATACACTAATCACTGCAAGAATTTGTGTGATTCTACAATACAATGACTCTACAACTGCATGATTGTACAGCATAATGAGTGTGATTGTACAACTTTAACTGTGTGATTATACAACATAAACTGTGTGATCCTAAAACATAATGACTGTGATCCCACAACATAACGAGTATGACTATACAACTTCAACTGTGTGACTATACAACATAATCTCTGTGACTATACAACTAAATTATACTCGTACTTATTTATACTTCAATCATCATTAGCAAAGATGATTACATACACTAAGCACTGCAAGAATTTGTGTGATTCTACAATATAATGAGTGTGACTATACAATATAATGAGTGTGACTGTACAACCTAAAGTGTGTGACTATACAATATAATGAGTGTGACTGTACAACCTAAAGTGTGTGACTACAAAACTGAAACCGTAAAATGGAAAATAAAAGCCATATAGTCAATTATTCTTCAATCATCATTTGCAAAGTCACATTCATAATTAGAAAGATGATTATACATACGATTCAGAACAAATTATCTAAACATTCATTAAATATTCAACCTTCATTTTAATCTTCGCAACAATACATTGTCCAATTACGTGATCGATCGCTGTATCTTCCATGACCTTCTTCTTCCCACCGCCCCTTTTACCAACATTCATCTTTCCACCAATTATTTCGCTGCAACAAAACACACAATCAATCTAAATCACACATACAACTGAATATGTGACTACAATGAGTGTACAGCTGCGTGATTGTACAACATAATGAGTGTGACTATACAACTTTAACTGTGTGACTGTACAACATAAACGGTGTGATCCTACAACATAATGACTGTGATCCTACAACATAACGAGTATGACTATACAACTTCAACTGTGTGACTATACAATATAATCTCTGTGACTATACAACTAAATTATAACATTAATTAAATATTCAATCTTCATTCATTCATATTCAACCTTCATTTTAATCCATATTTAATCTTCATTTTTTTTGGATAATGAAGATGAATAATTTTATAAATAAAAAAAAAGGTAGGAAAAGTAAAACAAGCATGAAGATGAAGACGATTCAACGAATGATACCTTAATCCCAAGGTATTCTAGAGCTGCGTGATTCTACAACATAGTGAGTGTGACTATACAGCATAATGAGTATGACTGAATAATATGTGACTACAATGAGTGTACATCTGCGTGATTCTACAACATAATGAGTGTGACTGTACAGCATAATGAGTGTGACTGTACAGCATAATGAGTGTGACTTTGCAATTCTGCAAAAACATTACGCACTAAATGACTTCATCTTCATCTTCATCTTCAAGCTCCATTCATCCCACAAAAAAATAACACCTTCATCTTCAAACTCCATCTTAAAGATGAAGTTGTTCTTTTTTTTTTTAGATAATGAAGATGAATAATTTTATAAATACCAAAAAAAAGACATGAAAAATAAAAAGAAGCATGAAGATGAAGATGAAGATGAAGATGAAGCACGAAAATGAAGATGAAGATGAAGATGAAGATGATGAAGATGAACATACCTTCGTATGATGATCGAAGTTACTGACGGAGTATGTTGGGTTAAAAACGCAGTATGGTCGGAGTAGTTGACGGAGTATGGTCGGAGTATGGTTGGAGTTATTAATGGTGATTATTTGTTGGGGTTTTGTTAGAGAAAGAGAAATTGGGTTGAGAAATGAATTGAAAATGAGGGGATTGGGAAGTGTATGAGGGAAGTAATGTAGGGATTGATTTGGGTGAGGGGATGTTTCCTCTCTCCACTGTTGCTGTGTCAGTTTATTGTCTTTTTTTTTTTTTTATAAATTGAACCCCATCCATCCACCATCCATCTTAGGATGAATGGATGGGTGGGATTAACACTAAGGGAGAGTTAGGGAGTTATCATATCAATATATATATAAAAGGGATCATATAAGTCTCATGCATGTTTATAAGTTCATAAGGCTTGTTTTTATCCCTTGGATCAAATAGAATGGATGACTGAGATTTGATGCTTTTTAATTATTTTTAAAACAAAATTAATTGTGTTTCACGTATTCCAATCACCTCATTTTTCTCACCCTCAATATTCTCACCATATTCATATCTCTCCACCCTTCATTACTCTTTTCCCACTTCTCACTCTTATTATTTTTCACTCTCATCCACCCCTCTTATTATTTCTTACCTTCATCCACCATTAAACTTCTCATCTGCTCCAAAAGAAAGAGGTTTTAAGCCTCTGATTGGAAAAAAAAATCTCAGCCGTCAACATTGTCCGCCATCGTCATTCTCTGCTCTAAATTCTCTGTTAAAGTTTTGCTTTTTTCGCAGGTAAAGTTTAGCCCTTTACCATTAATTTGTTATGATTTTCAAATTTGTTTGACAATATATTGTATGATAATATTTGTAAGAAACTATCAAATTAGGTTTTAGGGGGTTTATAAAATAGTTCATAAATTAATATAAACAGATTGTGCATTAAGTTAATAATATCAACATAAATTAGTTCACAAATTTATAAATTAGTTAACATGATAATCTTTGTTAATTAGAAACTATCAGATTGTTCTTTTTTTTTGTTAAACTAATATCAACAGATTTGATTGTGATTTTTGAATTACTTCTATTGTACTCCGTATCTTTTTTAAGGAGATGGACTAATTGGTTTAATTAGTTGTTTAATTGGTGTAATTAATTAATAATTGGTTATTAGGTTTCCGTGTTTTAATTGTTGAGTATTAATAATCCGTTTGTGATTGGTTATTAGATACTCCGTAGGAACTAACTTCATATGAGTCTAAGAATTGCGTTTTGTGTTGTTGATAGTGTTATAATTGAAATTGAGGAGAATATATGGGACACGTATTATGAAGTTTCAGAAGATGAGAGTTGAAGTTCTACGTTCTACGTTCAGAAAATGAAGACGAAGATGTGGGAAGATGATGAGACAAGTGACACTTTGTGTATCTTCAACTCAATATTCGTGTAACCTTAATCGAATATAGTGTAATTTTAATCAGATTTAGTGTAATTTTAATCATTATCCGTGTAACTCAATATCCGTTTTGGTACTGTTGTAACATTTAAGTGTATGTATTGAAACTTCAATACATTTGTTTTATAACTTCAACTCAATTGTTTTGAACTTCAGCATCCGTCACTCTGAGTTTAATTTGTAACTTCACATATTTTGTAACTTCAGTTAATATGTTTTGTAACTTCAGTTCATATGTTTTGTAACTTCAGATCAATAAAATTATACTGTAACAATAACAAAAAATACAATAAATTATAAATCAAAAATAACAAATAAGACTCTCATGTTATTGACTACCTTTGAATATTAATATATGTATTTTGGTTTACCCAAAAAAACTACGTAATCAATATTTAGGCAATCAATATTGGGAAAATGAAGCTCCTTAAATGTTATATGTTCTTTTTCATAAGTCTTATTCTCATCCTTTGGATTAAGGAAATAGGATGGTTGAGATTAACTTGAAAAAAAAAGAAAAATCAATCTATCTAATTAATGATGGTTTTTACTTCGCTTTAATTGGTCAATATGTAACTTCAATTACTTTATAATGTCACTTTAACTGATAAATTTGTAACTTCATCACCATAACAACATAAGTTTAATAAACATTTGTAACTTCACATATTTTGTAACTTCAAGTTTTGTAACTTAATTTCATATGTTTTGTAACTTCAGATCAATAAAATTATACTGTAGCAATAACGAAAAATACAATAAATTATATATCAAAAACACCTAGAATTGTGGACGTTGAAGTTACAAACACAAACAATTGAAGTGGCAGATAGATAAAGTTGAGGTCCCTCTACAAGCACTTAGAATTACAAACGTTGAAGTTTCAAAACAATTGAGTTAGAGTTATAAAAATAATGAATTAAAGTTTCAATACATAAATGAGAAGGTTTACAACATAGTACCAACAAAAATCAAATTCTCAACTACAATGGAGAAGATGAGACACCATGGATGCTGGTTTAAAGGAAGAAAATAAACATTGGGCTAAGTGTCTTTTGAGAGAGGAGAATAAATGTTGTATGAGAGAGAAATATTTATTGTTTCTAGGAATTAATGCTAGTTTAGTTAGGTGCACTTTACCCTATACTAATCAATCTCAACCCTTCATCCTATTCCAATCCAATGCTTAATAATGGGACTTATGGACTTATAGGGAGGGGTGTCCTTATGTGAACCCCTCTCTCTCTATATATATATAGAGTAAGGCTCTTATGAGTCCTTTACTCTATATGAGTCCATAAGTCCTCATCCCATCCATTGGATGGGATGAGGATGGATGGACAAGATGCATCCATTTAAAAAAAAAAAAGAGGAAGATTTACGTTTCTAAAATAGCTCCCAAGAATTTAGGAAACAATAACTCCCTTGATCACGTTCATTCATTCAAACGTGAGAAAAAACAAAACTCTTTCTTCATCACGTTCATTCATTCAATCAATTCTGTGCTCGAAATCCCGTTACAATGGATTCAATGACCGCGTCATCTTCTTCAACTGTTGATAAGCAATTGATCGAGTATAACAATGGTGAGTTTCAATATTTCTTTCACGTCAATTTTCATTGTTGTTATTGCTTGCTTTCATTGTTGCGTTACTTTTCAACGTCAATTTTAATGTTGATATTGCTTTTACTGTTATTTCATTCATCATAGTTTCATATCAATGGTTAGTTACTCTCTCGATCTGTATAGATTCCAGGTTTTTATGTTTCTTATTTAGGTTTTCCATGATATACACTGATACTATTGCATTGTTTTATATTAATGCAGAAACGTCATTGAAGTAACATACCTTTTGAGTTACAGTAACACTTAATTGCAATTACAGTAACACACTGCACGTTTAGAAAAAAGATTTTGATGATGTTGTTAAAGTAACGTAGTGTACTAGTTAGAGTAACACAACTTATGAATTGATATAACACATTTGTTGCACGTCAATTTTAATGTTGATATTGCTTTCATTGTTATTTCATTCATCATAGTTTCCTATCAATGGTTAGTTGCTCTATCGATCTTTATAGATTCCAGGATTTTATGTTTCTTATTTAAGTTTTCCATGATATACACTGACACTATTGTTTTGTTTTATATTAACGCAGAAACGTCATTGAAGTAACATACCTTCTGAGTTACAGTAACACTTAATTGCAATTACAGTAACACACTGAACGTTTAGAAAAAGGGTTTTGATGATGATGTTAAGTAACGTAGTGTACTAGTTAGAGTTACACAACTTATGAATTGATATAACACATTTGTTGCATGGGTGTAATGTTGTTTAATTTTGTGCAAGTGGTATTGACAAAGAAGCGAACGCATAGGACAGCAGTGGAAAAGGTGGAATTTTACTCATTTGATTAATCATGGATTAATAACAGTGGTTCATTGCTCTCGTTTTAGTATAGATCTCAGATTTAACGTATGCTTTACTAATATTATTGTTTTGTTTTATGTTGAAGTAGACACGGCGTTGAAGTAACATACGTTATGAATTACAGTAACACCAAATATTAATTAGAGTAAAATATTCTCTCTGGCGATACTGGAGATTTCTGGCGTTCGTTAGGGCACATTCCGGCTCGGCAGATTCTGACGGCGACACAACTGCCCGGCGTTTCATGTTACGTGATTACATGAGGAAGAAGTCAGCGATGGTCTCGAAAGGGGCCAAACCTGCAGGATCAAAGATGGCTAAGAAAACGAAAGAGGAAATTCTGCGAACTATCGAGAAAAATGCGAAGCATGCTCATTCGGATGATGGCTCGACGTCGAACTTGAGACTGACGGAGATACCTGGTCTCAATTATGCGTCGGATCCTGAATCGGAGGAGGAAGAGGTATCGGAATTTGTCCCGGAAACCAATGTCGTTCTTAGCAAACAGTTGAATGAGGGCGGGTGGAAGCAAAGAGATGGAAAGAAAACGGTTGAAGTTGAAGAGGAGGAAGAGTTGTTGCGGTTCTCGGAGGACGATATGGATGATGAAATCGAATATTGGAGCAATGCGGTCTATTGTTTCATCATGGGAGCCAATCCTCCATGGGAAGTGATAGAGGGTTTTGTGAAGCGAATATGGAAGGAACATGCTATCGATAAAATCTCATTCTTACCGAATGGAATTTTTGTGGTGCGATTCAAAGGAAAAGAGGCAAAGGTAAGTGTTCTTAACCATGGTTTGTTTATGTTTGATAACAAACCATTGATTGTGAAAGAATGGACTCCCGATGCCAAGCTAGATAAAGAGGATGTTAAGGAAGTCCCTATTTGGATACAATTACCGGAGCTTCCGCTGAAATTTTGGGGGCGTTGCCTTCCCCGAATTGCTGCCCTAATTGGCCCGTACGTTAAATCTGATGTAGCTACGGAGGAGCGGACTAGATTGGGGTATGCTAGGGTGATGGTGTTGGCTAAAGTGGGACAGAAATTCAAGAACTCGATCAAGTTTTTGGATGAAAATGGAAATGTGATTGAAATATTTGTGAAGTATGAGTGGAAACCAATTTGGTGTTCCAAGTGTAAGAATTATGGTCATGAGGGGAGTGACTGTAAGAAAGAGGAGTTGAAAAAGGCAAGAGTTGAAGCTAGATTGAAGAAGGACGAAGGAGGTGTGGTCCGGCCTGCTACTGCTGTTCGTAGACAGTTGATCCGACCAGTAGATGGCCAGGCTAAAGCTTACGCTGCTGGTCAGGCGGGGACGAATCAAGCTAATGGAGGAAATCCAAATGCTGTTTTGTTGCCCAGGAAGAGTTTGGTTGTGACACCTAACATTCCATTTATTGATATGGTGAAAGGCTCATCACGAATAGAGGGGGTAGGAGAAAAGGATGGGGTTGGTTTTGAGCTTGTTTTACATGGAAGTTCATAATATAGGTTGTTGGAATGTACGGGGCATGTGTAATATAAATAAGCAACGTGCAATTAGTGAGTTCATAAGAAAGCAGCAAGTAGATATCTTCGGCCTGCTTGAGACTAAAATAAAGAATAAATCGTATGCTAAAGATCATCAGAACATTTTCTATGAATGGAGCATTACGACGAATAATCACTGTCATGAAGGTGGTCGGGTTTGGCTCTTATGGAAACATTCAAGGGTTAACTTGACGATATTGGAGTATAGCAGTCAAAGTATCCATGTCAAGGTGTCATTGAATTCGGGGAAGGAGTACTTGCTTACCTTCGTTTATGCATTTAACTCTGCGTCGGATCGTGTCGGGCTGTGGCAGAAACTTGAATCTTATGCTTTGAGAGGTCCTTGGGTTATCTTAGGCGATTTTAATTGCGTTATTGACGCTCGGGAGCGGCTGGGTGGGGCGTCTCCGGAGGAAGATATGATTCCGTTTCGGGAGTGTTTGGCTAATTGTGAGGTGAATGATATCAAGGCCTGTGGGTCTTGGTTTACTTGGAATAATAAGCATAAGATTGCGGATACAAGAATTTTTAGTCGCATTGATCGGTGTTTGGTTAATGATGATATGATGAGTTTGTTTCCTAATGGGTCTGCGAATTTCTTACCTGAGGTTACTTTTGATCATTGCTCATGTATCGTGCAGTTCGATCGGTCTTCGGTTAGGAAGAATAGAAGCTTTAAATATATGAACATGTGGAGTAAATCCCCGGATTTCTTGAAATGCGTGACTGAGGCGTGGAATGTGAGGATTCAGGGATCGAAAATGTTCCAGGTGGTCTCTAAAATCCGAAGCTTGAAGAGGCCGCTTAAAAACTTGAATTCCTCTTGCTTCTCGGATATAGAGAATCGATGCGCTGTGGCTGAGCTGAAACTGGATCAATTACAGAAGCATTTGCGTGTTGACAGGGCGGCAGAGGTGTTGGCTGAAGAGGCAGAGTTGAACGAACGGGTAAGAATTCTGCAGTCTGCGAGATCAGAATTCTGGAGCCAGAAATCGAAACAAAAATGGGTCAAAGAAGGTGATGTGAATTCGGCATTTTTTCATGGGCTTTTGAGATCGAGAAGAGCGCATAATGCGGTTGTGAAGATTGTTGATGCGGATGGAGTCGAGCATGGGGATAAGGAGGGGATTAAAAACGCATTCCTGCGCTATTACATGTCATTGCTTGGAGATTCGAGAGATGTTGAGCCGATTAACGTTGATTGGGTTCAGCGTGGAAGCATCTGTAGTGAGGAAGATAGACAGTGGCTTGAGGCGAGTGTCACGGAGGAAGAAATCAAAGCTGCGTTTTTTAGCATTCCTCGGGATAAAGCGCCAGGACCGGACGGGTTCTCGAGTCAATTTTTTATCGACTCTTGGGATGTAATAGGGAAGGACGTTGTGAGCGCCATTAAGGAGTTTTTTGCCTCGGGTAAGCTCCTAAAACAGCTCAATTGTGCTAATATTACTCTAATTCCGAAAGTTAATAGACCTCAATCTGTGAAGGAATTCAGGCCGATAGCTTGTTGCAATGTGTTGTACAAATGTATTGCTAAAATTATTTGTACAAGACTGGCTAAAGTACTTCCTCAAATTATTTCTCCTACACAAGGAGGTTTCATCGAAGGGAGGAGTATAGTGGAGAATGTTCTCATATGTCAGGATTTGGTGAAAATGTATAAGAGGGGTCGAATTTCACCTCGCTGTTTGTTCAAGGTTGATATTCATAAGGCATATGACAGTGTGGAATGGAGTTTTGTTGACCAAATGTTGAGGGCTTTGAAATTCCCGGATCACTTCCGTAGACTGATCATGGAATGTATTGAGACGGTTTCCTATTCACTTTGTGCTAATGGGGATAACTTTGGCTTTTTTAGGGGCAAAAGGGGCTTGAGACAAGGGGATCCGATATCGCCATTACTTTTCACGATTTGTATGGAATATTTTTCTCGAATCATGACTTTTGGTATGGGTCAAGGAAGATTCAAATATCATCCTAAATGTGGTGCGATGAAACTTAGCCATTTGTTGTTCGCGGATGATCTACTCCTTTTTTGTAAAGGGGAGAAGGATTCGATGGAGAATTTATGGCGCGCTTTTGCAATGTTCAGTAGAGCTTCGGGACTTTGCATTAGTGTGGGCAAGTCTCACGCGTATTTTGCTGGTGTTGATAATGACAGGAAGGATGCTATTTTGCAATTCTCGGGATGTGTTGAAGGTACGTTACCTTTTAAATATCTTGGGTTGCCTATTCAGAGTACTCACCTAGGGAAGAATGATTGTGAAAAATTGTTAGCCCGTATTACTTCGCGTATCTCTAGTATTGGGTCTCGGAAATTGTCTTATGCAGGGAGATTGACTCTAGTCCAGTCTGTGCTATCTCAGCTGCACAATTACTGGGCTATGGTTTTTATTATCCCGAAATTTATTATGGCTTGAATTGGTTCCCTTTGTCGCAACTTTCTTTGGAGTGGGGGTGTTGAAGGGACTAATCGGGCTTTAGTAAGTTGGGAGAAAATGTGTTGTCCTAAAGCGGAAGGGGGATTGGGGCTTAGGGATTTAGAGACCTGGAATATTGCAGCTGTGGCAAAATTGGCTTCGTGGATATTTGATCAGCCTGACAGATTATGGGTTCGGTGGGTTAATTGTGTATATCTTAAGAACACCGATTGGCGTGACTATCAGCCTAATACTGATGTCACGTGGGCTTGGAGAAAGATCTGTCAGGCAAAGGAGAAAATTAAGCACATGTTTGAGAATGGGAAGTGGCATGGAGATTTGTCGAATTACTCGATTTCGTTAGCGTATGATGAAATTAGAGTGAAACGGCCGAAGGTCATTTGGTGGAGGTTTGTGTGGAGTGGTTGGAGCATCCCGAAACATAGCTTCATTTCGTGGTTAGTTTTTAGGGAGGCTTTAAACACGAGGAAAAAACTCATGAGGATTGAAATTGCTAATTCCAATTTGTGCTATCTCTGCGAGAGCCATGAGGAGAGCCTGGAGCACCTCTTTTTTGAATGTCGATGGAGTTCGACAGTAATTGACATTTTGAGTCAATGGGTGAGGAAAAGAATGCCGAGCAGAGGTGCGCTGTTATGGGTGTCTAAGATGAGGGGATCGAAATTGCAGTGTAATATAATCAGAACATTGATCAATGCGACTATATATTATACTTGGCGACAGAGAAATAGATGCAGGATTGAAGGAGCTATGCAGCAGCCGCAGACTACGGTTAAGCTTATCAAGATGGATGTGAGGAATAAAATTATGTGTAAAATTAAATATCCAATTAGTGATAAAGATGCTAGATGGTTACATAATTTGATGTAATCATCTCCCTTGTACATTGACTACATGATTTATCTATACAATTACCTTTTACCAAAAAAAAAAATTAATTAGAGTAACACAAAACGAGTATCATTTTGTAACGAGTTTTAATTTTATGCAGGTAGCATTTGCCAAGAATCGAATGCACAAGAATGATGAGTTTTTTTTTTTCGTCATCACGTTCCGTCATTCATTCATTCAAATCTGAGTTCGAAATCCCATTACCATGGATTCAATGAGCGCGACATCTTCATCAACTGTTGATAAGCAATTAATCGAGTATAACAATGGTGAGTTTTGATATTTTTTTCACGTTTTGCTTCAATTTTTATTCATGGATACGTCGTGCGTCAATTTGCGTTCTTTTTTTCGTCAATTTTCATGTTGATATTGCTTTCATTGTCATTTCATTCATCATAGATTCATATCAATGGTTAATTGTTATAAATTCCAAAGTTTTATGTTTGTTATTTAGGTTTTCCATGATATACACTGATAATATAGATCCCAGATTTAACGTAAGCTTCACTGATATTATTGTTTTGTTTTCTGTTGAAGTGGACACGACATTGAAGCTTCACTGATACGGACTTCTAAGGGCAGAAGACAAGGCAAATGTGGAAAGCTTGTGCGGATTAATTCGGGAGTTCAGGTTGCAGAGACAACCAGTTTCTGGGGGGGATATTGACAAAACACAGGAACTGGATTTTGTACAAATTTTTTTACACATAGCGCTGTGCTACGTTGCAATTAACTATATATTTATTTAATACATGTGTATTTGGTTAGAGTAACATCTCATGTCTATTGGAGTAACACCATTCGTTAGTTACAGTAACAGACATAATGCATGAAAGTAACTGAGGACAGCAACGTTGTTTAAACAATTCAATACCAAAGTAACTGAGGATAACTTGGATTAGAACCATTAATTACCAAAGTAACAACATTCGTTTTTTTAAGAACCATATATAATGCGTCAGAGTAATTGATGATAATAGCATTGTTTAACCATGAGACAAAGAATAACACCATTAATAACTTAGAGTAACATCATTTGTTCATTAAAGTAACAGTTATAATGCGTCAATGTAACACAATGATTATGAGACCACATTTGTATATTGTGTAAACTTCATTCATTCCCACAGTAACACCGGTCGTTAATTAGAGTGACAGGAACAATTAATCAGGGTAACAGAGTTTAACAGCATTGTTCCATTGGTGATAATCAAAATACTAATGTACATAACAAGTTTCGAAAACGATACAAAGCATTATTCGTAATTAGAAAAAGATGACATAATTCGTTAGACACGTTATTTTTTTCGACCCTTTGTTGGCTTGCTCTTGGGACCATCGATGATCTTTTGCCTCGCGTCCACATACTTATCTACGTTATCCAACAACCGCGATCGCACCTTGATTTGTCTCCTCCTTTTGCCATCTGAAAAATACAATAATTATGTACAACTATTGTTACAGTTTAATCTGGTATATAAAATTAAAGTACAACTGATACGAGTGAAAGAAACACCATATGTACAGCTAATACGCATTAAAGTAACACAAAGAAAGTGTTAGAGTAACATAGAGTGCAAATTAGAGTAACACGTCTACACAATTAAATGTACCAGATTACTAGCATTCAAAGTAATGCAAAGATGGGATTAAAAGTAACACGTCTTGTACATTACAGTAACACAGGGTCGTCTTTAAAATAACATCATACATGTGTAAAATTAACTGAACAACCCCTTACAGTAACATCTCAAGTTTATTACAGTAACTGAATATGCGCATTAGAGTAACATTCAATATATGTTAGACTAAGTATGAAGAGTAGAAGCATAGTATGAAGTAGGTGAATTCAATTAAACTCTACAGATGCATACCCAGATATCGCAACAATCTTTAGTGAAACCAATTAATTATAGGGCACAAACGCAGCAAAGTAAATCAATCAATAATTAGTGAGAAAATTAATGAAATCAGATACGAATATAAACTAAACCTAGTTCTTTAGTACAACAATCGAGTATTAGCGAGTTACCTTGTATTATGCCGCCTGAAGATTATCTTTGCTAAAGTTAGAGAGCTGCTTCAATGTAGCCTTGCTTGAGTTAAAGACGAGAGAATGCGCGGGTGTGTTTTGAAAAGAAACGGAAGTCGAGTGATTGTGTTTGGGATGATGAAGGTGAAAGGTTTCAGTTAGGATGTGAATGAAAAAATTGGATGTGAGGAAAAAATTGAATGTGAGGAAGTAACGTGTAATAGTGGTTGGAGATAATTAAGGGAGAAGAGAGGATTTTATTTTATTTTTACCAAAATATGTTAGTTATTGCCTTAATTACTAGAATCAATCACCACCATCCATCCACTCTAGATCAATGGTTGTAGATAGGACTCATGGACTCAAAAAAAAAAGAAAAGGACTCACTTGATCTCTACTCTCTCTCTCTCTCTATATATATATATATATGTTGGGTTGTTGATGATGACTAGCCTATTTAATTTGTGTTTTCTTAGTTCAAACTTTTCAGGTTGTGCTTAATCGAGAATTAGTTGATGAATGTTGAGAATGATTGATTGAAGATCAAGACAAGCTACCCAAAGAATCAAGAATGTCAATGAGTGTCACTTTGTAAAGATAAGAGTTTTTGGCACATTGTAGTTAGTTCTAGTAACTAGCCAACCCAACTGTTTGCAACAGTTCGGTTGACTGTTACTTCTGTTTGACCCTCTTCAAAAGGAAAAGATTTCAAAACTTAAAGCTTTTATCATTTCAAATCTTTTCAAACAGATTTTTAAGTGTAGTGTTGAGCAAGCAAGTGATTTTTGTTTGATTAAAAACGGTTTCCCAAATAAACTCCAAAATGGTTGTGAAAGCTTTTTACCAAACACCAAAAGAGAGCTTTCTCTCTCTCCTAAAGTGGTTGCCTCAAAAATTGTGTTTGTCTCATTGTGCTTGGCTTCAACCTTGAGTTTTATCCTTCATTTTTATTTGGAAAACTATTAACTTGCTTTCCTTGTTTTCACTTCTTCAAGATTGCCCTTCTTATGTCTACTTGAAAAGACCAACTCTTTTGCTTCTTCCAAAAAATGTTGACTTCTTTAAGAAGCTTCAATCTTGATTTTTGATCCTCTATAAAAGGAGATGTTCCACCACACTTATCCTTGAAGACTTTCAGCACAAATCTCACATTGCAAATTGTTCATCAAAAGTTTTATCTTAAAACTCTTTGCAAAATATTTTCAAAGTCTTCAAAAGTCACAGTCGAACGAACTGCTACATTGAGTCTTGAATACTCTTATCTAACTTGGTTAGATTGTAATCTTGTAACTTTTCTAAGTTATTAAGAGTCGTGACCGGAGTAGGTCATTGGTGAGTTAGAGACGGAGTAGTCTCGTAAACTCAAAGTCGTAGCCGGAGTAGGCTATTGGTCGTGACCGGAGTAGGTCATTGGAGAGTTAGGAGACGGAGTAGTCTTCCAAACTCGAGAGTCGTAACCGGAGTAGGTTATGGGGTTCTTACTGTAAGTGTTTAAGTTTTCGGAGTAGATTACTTAACAATTATTAATAAGAAAAGCATTGGACGTAGGCCTTTAGAGTGTTGGCCGAACCAATTCAAAAACGTAATGTGTTCAATCTTCTCGCTTTATTTCCGCTGCATATAACGTAGAACACATGTCGTTTAGCTTCGCTTTAATTTGTTCGTGGATTAATATTAACTTTAGTAGTGTTTTTCAAAGTAAATGTAACAGTCGATATACTGTAATATTTCTCTGTAACATTACCCTTGGTTAAGAGAAATAGAGGCAGTCAGACCACATTCTACCATACTGTGACATTTGCTCTGTGGCTTTAACCATTGCCAAGGCAAATATGTCACGGTCAGCCTGACTGTTGCATTTACTAGTCTTCACTTCTTTATTCATTTAGTTGTCTACTTAGTTTAACTCTCTTTAATTAATAAAGTTTGAGTTAAAATTTTAAAAGGTACCTAATTCACCCCCTCCCCCTCTTAGGTACTTGGGATCCATAAACTCTTCAATTGGTATCAGAGCCTCGTACTCTTTTAAAGGCTAACCACCCTAGAGTTTGATCCTCAATATGGATTCCACTAACCACTCCAAGATCCCGGTCTTTACCGGTGAGAATTTTGGATGGTGGAAACTTAAAATGGAACACTATATTAAGAGTATTGACTATCAATGTTGGAAAATTATAAAAGATGGACCTATAGAGATTAATGTTGTCGATACCACGACCGGAAAAGTCACAACCAAAGATGAGTCTAAATATAATGAAATTGACTTTAAAATTGTCGAGAAAAATTCCAAAGCAATGTCTATTCTCCAAAGATGTGTCGGAGAAGAGGAAGTGAGTCGTATAAGTGGTTGTCCTACGGCTAAGGAGATTTGGGACTCTCTCGAGCTTGCTTATGAGGGTACGTCTCAAGTCCAAAAGCACCGTATTGACCTTCTCATGCAACAATATGAGATGTTTCACATGTCAAAGGACGAATCCATAAATAGCTTGTCAAGTCGGTTCTCTTGCATCATTAATGAGCTTAAGAGTCTAGGAAGAGATTTTGAGTCGGAAGACATCATTCGAAAAATTCTTCGTAGTCTTACCGAAAAATGGCAACCCAAGGTCACAGCCATAGAGGAAGCCAAAGACTTATCCAAATTGACCTTCATGAACTAATGGGGTCACTAATGGCTCACGAACTAAACCTCGTGAAGCGTTCTAGTGACAACGCCAAGGGAAAGGGTCTTGCTCTAAAGTCCACCTCAAGTGATGAGGAAGAGGACGAAGAGGATGGGTTTGCCATGTTTACAAAGAACCTAGTCGGGTTGGTAAATAGTCAAGGAAACCATAAGTTCAACAACAACTCTTACAAAAAATGTTTTCCTAAAAAACGACCTAGCTCAACTATAGGATGGTTTAAGTGTGGTGATAAAAATCACCAAATTAAGGAATGTCCTAAATGGGATGACATTAGGTCTAAAGAAAAACGTGACCAAGCTAAAAAAGAGTATAAACACAAAGCCATGTCCGCAATATGGGGTATGTCCGATTCGGAGGAAGATGAACTCATAGAAGAAGAGTTTGAAGCAAAAGTGTGTCTCACCAAAAACTCCGAAATCGAACATCTTAGGTGTCTCATGGCCAATCTCGATGACTCCGATTCCGACTCCGATGAAGAGGTAAAAAATCTTAAAGCTAAAGTCCGAATTTACTCAAAAGACAAGGTATGTAAACTTCTTGATAGTCTTTTTGATAGGTGTCATTCTCAAAATAAAAGGTCTTTAGCTATGCAAGAAGAAATTGAGGAAATTGCTATTGAGAATGTTCATCTTAAAGAGTTGCTTAAAGTAACAGACAGTGAGACTGTGACTTCTGAAGTTAAAGATGAGATAAATAATCTGAAAAAGGCTAATAAGAGTCTGATAAGTGAACTTCATGATCTCCAAAAAGAAGTGTCTATACCACCTGAATGCAATGAGTCTTTAAACTCTAAGTTGATTGAGTTGTCCACAGAAAATGAGTGTCTTAAGGTCAATCTCAACTTGGTCAAAGGGGATTTAAGAAAACTTCAAGAAAAGGTTGCTAAAGAAAAAATTTGTGAGTCTAATTCTTCAAATCCCAAGATTTTACATTTTGAAGCATGTGCTCACAACTTAGAGGGTCTAATTGAGCAAAGAGATAGGATTATTCGTGAGTACAAAGTCAAATGCAACACTCTTGAAGAAAAATTTAAGAAAGTGTCAAAAGAAAATGAGTCCCTTACATCGACCATTCAAACAACCATAGATGAGTTAGTTAAGGCTAGACGTGTCTATAGAACTTGGGAAGGAAGTCAAACCGTGCTTAATTTTCTTGCTCAACAAGATGACTTGTGTCGTAAAAAGGGTGGGAAAGGGTTTAAATGTAACAGCCGTCAGGACTGTAACATATATGATCCAGATCCCACTAAAAGAGACTTTAGGAAAAGAAAATATGTGACACTTCCCAAATACATCACTTGTTATCACTGTGGTAAAACTGGTCATGTGCATAAACATTGTAAACTCAAAAACCACAATATCAAAAGGAATAAACAAGTTTGGATTAGAAAAGCAACGATCGAGCAGACTGTGACAAAGGGACTCAAACAAGTTTGGGTTCCTAAACTTAACCCTTGATCTTTTTGTAGGCTTGGTGAGAGGCCGCCGCTATTGGTATCTAGACAGTGGATGTTCTCGTCACATGACGGGAGACAAAAGCCAATTCCTCTCACTTGAAGCATATAATGGTGACATGGTAACTTTTGGAGACAAAAAGAAAGGTGAAGTAATTGACTTGGAAAGGTTGGTAAGTCTTCATTAGTTTGTGTCGACAATGTGCGGCTTGTCAAAGGTTTGAAACAACAATCCTCTTAGTATCTCTCAATTGTGTGATTATGATAATTTGGTAGAGTTTAGTACTAATTTGTGTCGTATAATAGATGCCACTACTCATGAGATTTTGCTTAAAAGAAGACATGTCAAAGATGTGTACTTAACCGACTTAAACACCTTAAGTGGTCAAACCTTGTCTTGCATGAGTGTCGTAATAATCCTTGGTTGTGGCATAATAGACTTAGCTTGGACATATTAGTGCTAAAACTCTATATACACTTAGAAGATTAAATCTTGTAGATGTTTTTCCTAACATGTAATTTGACCTTGACAAAGTGTGATCAATGTGCTAAATGAAAACATGTTAGAAGCTCCTTTAAATCCAAAATGATTGTTAGAATGTCACGGCCACTGCAACTGTTACATATTGATCTATGTGGTCCTATGAGAGTTTGAAGTGGAGGTGGTAGTCGTTATGTGTGGGTGATTGTTGATGATTATTCAAAATTTGTTTGGACATTATTCTTGAGCTCCAAAGATTAGCACTTGATGAATTTTTTATTTGGTTAAAAAGGGTTCAAAATAAATTCGACCTTAAATTAATGTCAATAAGAACCGATCATGGAACCGAATTAGAGAACTCATCTTTTGGTGCTTATTGTGTTGACAATGGAATAGATCACAACTTCTCGACCCCTAGAACCCCTCAACAAAATGGTGTCATAGAACACATGAAAAGGACTCTTGAAAGCATGGCTAGAAAAATGTTGTTATGTAGCTAGTAAGTTGCCTAGAAACTTTAGGACCAAGGCCGTGTTCATAGGGTATTCCAATCATAGTAAAGCTTATAAAGTCTATAACAAATGAACTATGATGATGGAGGAAAGTGTGCATGACCTCTTTGATGAATCTAGTCTTTTTGAGCAGGTACAAACAATGAAGAATTCGAAACATGACTTGCTCAAAATGAAAGCACACTTAGAGGAAGCGAAAATGAGGAAGTTGCCGAGTCACAGTCCACCAAACTGTGACTTATGGAGGAATGCACAAGTTCAGGGGGAACTCATAACTCTCTTGATAATGCTCCTGCCAACAATGAACAAGCAACTTCTAAAGGCAAAGGACTAGAAGCGTCCTTAGAGATTGGTGTGGAAGCGTCAACTTCCAACCAAGAAGTTACAGTCGAAGAGACTGTTACAGCTGAGGGGGAAGATGCAAATTTCATTCCAAGGAAGTGGAAGCATCAAAGCTCACATTCTCTCTCAAATCTGACGAGTGACTTAAAATCCAGAACTAATACAAGATTCTATGCATGCAACGCCTCTGTTTCACAAATCGAACTACCAAATGTAACAGTTGCCCTGACTGTTGCTGGCTGGCGATTGCAATGCAAGAAGAACTCAATCAATTCAAAGAAATGAGAGGTTCGGTGGATAAGAGATTTTTATAAAGTCACAGTCAGATGGGCTGTTGGTTGTCCGAGATATTCCGATGCGGAGTATGCGGGATGCAAGGTCGATAGGAAGAGTACACCCGGTGTTGCCATCGTCTTGGGCCCTTGTCTCATTTCATGGGGTTCTAAGAAGCAAAACACGATTGCCCTCTCAACGGCCGAAAGTGAGTATGTAAGTGCCGCTCATTGTTGTTCTCAAGTCTTGTGGGTACGTCAACAACTTGTCGATTTTGGTATGTTTTTCGATTCCATTTCCATTATGTGTGATAACACTAGTACGATTAACAATTCCAAAAATCCGATTCAACATTCTAAACTAAACATATTAATATCCGTCATCACTTTCTTAGAGATCATGTAGAAAATGGTCATGTTAAGCTATTTTTTTTGCAATACCGAAGACCAAATAATCGATATATTCACTAAACTTATAGCAAGAGACCAATTCGAGAAGTTTCGACTTGAACTTGGTTTGATTAATTGTTCGACTTAATTTCGTATGCTTACTTGCTTCCTCGCATGATTGGTTAGAAGAATCGTTTTCCCTTATTCTAAGTTGTATCGTGTTTTTTCTAAGTACGTGATTTATATATGCTTGTTCAATTGTTTGTTCTTGTGTGTGTTAGTGTTAATTGATTACTACCCATTGAGTTATTCTATTTTTTTCATCTCTTACCCATAAAATAAATCCATAAACCCATAAAATAAATTACCCACTACATCTTTTTGCCCAAAATAAAAAAATAAAAAAAATAAATAAACCATTTACCCTCTTTTTTGTTGTTTCACGTGCCTCTCATCTCCTTACCCAAGTAAAACCTACCCCTAGTCTCTTACCTACTCTATCTTTTAAGCCTAACCCTAGTCTTACCCTCTTTTATCACTCCCTCTTCCCAATACTGACATCCCCTCTCCATCACATCTCTTCTCTCTCCTCCTTATTTCCAAATAAAATATTTACTATTTCCTTCTTTTATTTCTTTCCCCTTCCCCAAGTCATATATCATCATCATCACATTTCTCATTAATCCTCTCTTTTTGAATTTTGGCTGAATTTTTGGACTGTTTTGGATTTCAAAAAAAAAAAATTACTTTAGTTTTCTTCTTCCTCCCTCTTCTCCAATTCATTTTATTTACTTTCCTTTCTCTCTCAAAAAATCATATAAAAAAAAGGTTAGAATCTCCCTCAATACTTCTCTCCATTCTTGTTTCTCCAATTACGAACATTTTCTCTATCAATTTCCTGACACATGTTAGCAGTAAAAAAAAAAAAAAAAAAACTTCGTCGAGAATGTCTGACTTTGTTTTCTTAATTCTATTTTTCTCTATTTCCTTCCTCTCTTCTCAAGTCAAAAAAAAAAAAACTTAGTCTTCATTGTCTTATTTCTCTTCTAAAAAAAACAAAAAAAACTTAGTCTTCATTGTCTTATTTCTCTTCTCAAAAAAAAAAAAAACTTAGTCTTCATTGTCTTATTTCTCTTCTCAAAAAAAATAAAAAATAAAAAATCCACTAATAATAATAAAATCGAAAATATAATTAGTCTTACTTTTGTCTTATTTCTATTAAAAAAAAAAACTGTTAACAAATGTCAGTGTCTTTTCTTCCTCTTTATCTCCACTCATCTTTTTACCTTTGTTTCTATCTATAATTCATTTATCTCCACTAAATATCTATCCATACTTCATTTTCACTTTCCTACCATCTTCTTCTCTTATCAATCTCTATTATCCCAAAAAAAAATCCAAGCAGATCCATGTGCCTAATTATTGAAAAAAATACCATATGTTTTTCATTGAAAATGTCCCCACTAAGGGAATTGGTTACCGAAATGCAAGCGGATCTCCATGATCTTAAATCTCTCCATGTCAATATGGGAGAGGCGGATGATGACGACTTTGTTGATGATGATGACTGACTCCTTTCACCCCACATCCTTCCATTATTAAACCTACTGTTTTCACTACCCCTTCCCCTTCATTTGTTTTAAGAACTCTTTGGTTTGTATCTTTGACACTATTTGCCCCTTGAACCTCTTTTGACTTTGCTATTATATGTCATATGCTTATGTTTCTATGATAATACTTTGACTAAGGTGTGTTTCCTTGATTCTTTGATGATGCCAAGAGGGGGAAAAGGTAAAGCTTGCGTAGTTAGTCGTTCTTTTTAATCCTTCCTTGCTATTGTGTCTAAGTGATTATGTCTTCTAAATGGTTTAGGTATTGTTCTCCTTTTTCAAAGCTTAATCTCCCTTTCTTATGTGAAATCTAATTTATGTGATGATTGTGATCGACTAACTTGTTGAGGGGGAACTTCAAAAATACTTATTTTTTATTAGGCTTGTCATCATCAAAGGGGGAATTTGTTGAGTTGTTGATGATGACTAGCCTATTTAATTTGTGTTTTCTTAGTTCAAACTTTTCAGGTTGTGCTTAATCGTGAATTGATATGTGTAGTTTGTAGTGCCTATTTCGTAGTATTTTGGTCCCATTTCCTTGCGGAATCGCTCCTTGGGAGCGGTTCATGGGCTACTTATGCTTCCTCTAGCTCGTTTCAGGTTCCCGAGACCATTCGTGAAGAGTTGGAGTGATTCCGACTCAATACATACACTTTTCGGAGCCAACGAAGCGGAGGAACGATCACTCGATGCCTTGGATTCGACCCCGAGACCTTGGGACCCAATCCCGAGCCTCCGAGACCCGATCCCGAGTCCCGAGAATCGATGAGAAGTTCATGTGAAGCAAGGAGGAACCAAAAGGATCATATTGGAGGCCTACAAGACTCATCCCCGACGGGTATGCACCTCATCCCGTCCGGGATGAAGTGCGCTTTTGAAGGGGTCACCGTCAGGCCGTCCCGGTTGGGATGATAGGCCGTCCCGGTCGGGACCAACCAGCTGTAGCCGGAACTCTTATTTTCCTCCTCCTTCATTCTTGTACCCATATAAATACTTCCCTCTTGTATTGTTTATGTATCTTATCATACCCTAGACTATCTTAAGCCTCTCTACAAGTTATAAACCCTAGATTTAGTTCCTCACATTAGTTTTAATCTCTTTTTAATCCTTAGTTAATCCTAGTTAATCTTAGTTAATTAGTTCTTGTATTAAGAAGATACTTGAAGACTTCTCCAAGCTTGACAACCTTGGGATTAATTTGGGTTCTTATTTATACAAGATTGCATCTTTTTCATCATCCTATTGGTGGTATAATCTTCCTTTCTCTTGTTTATTGTTATTTATTCAAGTTTGAATCTTTACTTAGTGTTTATTGTTATTGTTCATATTGTTCTTGATAATGGATGTTAGGGTTGTGATGTTGTTTCCTCTTGTTGTAGTTAGTTTGTCATTGATTATGAGTGAGTAGATTACTTGTGGGTTAGTAGGGGGATTAAGGGTAGAATATGGGTGATTAGGGTTTGATTAAGGGTAAAGGGTGAATCTTTGTTGTTAGTCACATATTTGGCACACCATGTGTTTGTTGATATGCTTGTATGAGTTGTAGTGGCCATGCTTCTCATGCTAGTCTTCCTCTACTCATTGTTTGTCTTGTATGTGGTCATGTTGAGGATAGTCGTAGTCACGAGAGTGCGGACTAGGGTCTAAGTAGCGAGAGCCCGGACCTACCTTGACATTGGTCTAAGTAGCGAGAGCCCAGACCGGTTCTAACAATTAGGAGACACCTACACCCTTGATTACCCAAGTCATCCTACTACACTTACGAACCCGACCTAACCCACTTCTTCTTCATATTTGATTCATCTTATTAGTTAGCCTCATTTCTTTAGCTTGCTAGTTGATTTGTGTTTAGTTATTCTATTTTAGCCTTGTTTAGCCTAGTTCATTGTTATTCTACTTCCTACTTCTCCTCTCATCATAATTCACCAATTAGCATTTCTTTGTGTTTGTTTGGTAGCGTAGTCCCGTTTTAGGCCGACCTAGTCTAAACCTTGCGACACCGTCTCCGTGGACACGACCCGACTTACCCTAACTACCGTTAGGTGCTAGCCGGTTATTATTTGATCGGTGGGATCCACGACAAATCCCACCATCAATTTGGCGCCGTTGCCGGGGACGGTGCATTGTTTAGACTTAGCTTGCTTATAGCTAGACTTAGTTACCCCTCTTTGTGCTCTTCTATCTTCTCTTGTGCATATACTCTAGTTTTTTCTTGTTTTCTTAGCTTTCTTTTCTCTTTGTCTCTAGTTGTGCTTGTTTATTGTCGTTACCTAGTGCCCATAAAGCACTAGGTGTTCTCACGTTTGTTCTAGTGTGTAGTGTATGCCTAGGCGGGGAGGCGAATTCTTTCTCTTTAATCCAGAGCCGGAAAGGCTTTTTCGAGCTTTTCGCCAACGGACGATTAACCGGGTTAGGATCTCTCAACCAAGTGCAAGCAATACTCATCAAGAGCAAGCTCAAGGAAGCGATTTTGAGCAAGCATTTCAAGAGACGGCCGAAGGGAATTTCACCAATCCCTTTGGATATTCTTCCCCTAGTTCCCCCTCTTCATCTACATCAACACCGTCTACACCACCATCTCCCTTACATCCAATAATGCCGAAGTTTTCATCCCACTCTACATTCACGGAAGACGTCTTGCCGGGTCCCAATGCTCTACCGGCCGCTTATGCCAGAAATTTTACGGCCAAGACTCACTTCATACAACTTGTGGAAAGGAATAAATTTAGTGGTTTGCCCACCGAATACCCGCAGACTTTCTCCGATTATTGCGACGCTATCTCTCAACCCGGGGTTACTCAAGATCAAATTCGTTGGGTACTCTTCCCGTTTTCTCTTATTGGAAAAGCGAAGCAATGGATTAAGAGTCTCGATAGGGCAACCATGGGCATCGACACTTGGAAGAAGCTTGCATTGGCGTTCTACCAAACTTTCTACCCTCCGGAGAAGACTAATTTGCTTAGGGCCTCCATCACCGGTTTCCAACAACGGGATGAAGAGAGTCTTTATGAAGATTGGGAGCGGTTTAAGTCTTTGGTTAGATCGTGCCCCCACCATGGACTTTCACAATGGTTCTTGGTCCAACAATTTTGGAACGGTCTTTATGAGGACTCAAGAACTATACTCAACATGGGCTCCAATGGTAGGTTTACCGAGGTCGATGACGACCAAACATGGGCGAGAATCGAAGAGATGGCGGTGCATAATTCGCAATATTCTAGGCCTAGGAAGGCAAATCGAGGAGGTAGGCACGAGGTCGATGCTATAACTCAATTAAGCATTGACCTTGAAGCTCAATTGAAGACACACATGGAGACCATTGACAAGAAGCTCCAAGGCCACCTCACTCAAGTTCAAAGCATTGGTTCCTCCCATCAACACTCAATTCAAGAAGTGAATGCTTTGGGATTTGCACCTCCTTTGCCTTATTATGGGATGTGTGATACTTGTGGAATCGTTGGTCATGATCCTATGAATTGTAGAGGAAGTATTGAACAAGTGAACGCCTTTCAAGCGTTCAAGCAAGGTGCCTCCTACTCTAATCAATACCAAGCTTCCAATCAAGTCCCTCAACAACAAGCCTTTCAACACCAACAACAACATCGTCCCTATGTTCCACCTCCCTTAAGGGACAACAACCAAGGTTACCAAGGCAACTCAAGGCCTTTCAACAACTTCAAACAAAGTAACCAAGGTTCATTCAACAACAATCAAGGGTTCCAACAAGGGAACTTCAACCAAGGCTATCAAAACCACAACCATGGCAAGAATCAAGGCCTTAATCAAGGCAATTCTCATGGGTTCCAAGGGAACCGTCAACAACAAGCAACTCAAGCTAACCGGCAAGAAAGCAAGCCTAGGATTCGATCTCCTATTCATGATTACGGTTCTCCATTAGCCCTCACCAATACTTCGCACAATCCACAATCTCCACCTCGGGAATTCGACATTCAAAAATCTATGATGGATATGCAAAAGAGTCAAATGGACATATCAAGAAACCATCAAGAGCTCTTTGCTTATATTCAAGGGGAAAACGCGTCAAGAGATGCCCGTATGAAGATGCTTGAAACTCAAGTATCTCAACTTGCTTCGGGGAGCTCCTCAAGACAAAAGGGGCAACTACCTTCTCAAGGTGAAACACCGACATTTGAGCATGTAAATGCTATCACCACAAGGAGAGGTACATCTTATGACTCCCCTCCATTCCCGAATGAGCAAGAGCCAATGCAAGAACCAACAAAGAGAATGGCATCTCCAATTCAAGAAAGCTCAAGCTTTGATAATCCAATGGAGGAGCAAGTCTTATGGGAGATTGAGAAACCCCAACAAGACAAGCTTCCTCCACTTCAAGCAAAAGACAAGGGTAAAAGGAAAGTGTTGTTTGAAGAGTCCACCCCTATTGAGCAAAACAAGATCCAAATCAAATTGCCTTTCCTAACAAGGCAAATGAAAACCAAGGTGGATAGCCAATATGACAAGTTCCTTAGTATTGTGAAGAAGTTGGATGTGAGTGTCCCATTTACCGAGCTACTTACCCAAATCCCGGCATATGGAAAATTTATGAGAGAAATCTTAGCTAGGAAGAGATCCATCGACAAGGAAGAGACCATTGCGTTCACAAGAGTGGTGAGCGAGCTCATTCAAGGTTCTACGCTTCCAAAGTTGAAGGATCCGGGTAGATTTTCGATCCCTTGCACCATAGGGCACTACAAGATCTAAAGAGCATTATGCGATTTGGGTGCGAGTGTGAGCATCATCCCTTATTCTATTTGTTGCCGACTTGGGATGAAGGAGCTTAAAAATACTTCTATTACACTCCAAATGGCCGATAGTTCATTCAACCGACCATTGGGGATGCTAGAGGATGTGCCGGTGAGAATCGGTAAGTTCTTCATTCCGGTTGACTTCATCGTGCTCGATATGCGGGAAGATGCAATCACTCCCATTATTCTTGGGCGCCCATTTCTACACACCGCCGGTGCTATGATCGATGTGAAGAATGGTAGGATCACCTTCGAGCTAGGCGAAGAGAAGCTAGTGTTTGACCTTCAAGGTAACACTTCGCCTACTAATGATGAGTCTTGCAACATGATCCAAGCCACTAAAGACATCGATCTAGGGGGAGAGTCGGGACAAAGCTTGAACAAGAACTCTTGTGAACTTGAGGATGATGACTCCAAGAGTGGAGAGGATGAGTGCCCATTTCATGGGCTTGATGACAAGTTGAAAAGCAAGGAGAAGGATGAGCCTCCCTTGGGGCCACATGAAGACCGGTGGACGTTTGGGTATGTCCCCAAAGACCAAAAGTACAAGTTCAAGTCGTTGAACTTGGAAGATAGGGATGTCCCGGGAACGTCAAAGCAAGGCCATGAAGAGCCTTGGTATGTGGTCGGTTATATCTCAAGCTTGATTGAAGACTTTGCTAGGGCCTTCGACTTGTTCCTTCGTGCCCTTGATGGAGATGGAACTAGTTCTTGTTGTTGAAAAAGATTGAAGAATGCACCACCTTGGTTTGACGGAGTTCCACAAGAACCGTCTCTTTGTATATATCTCTATCCCTTGTAGTTTGTTTTGTTTTGTGAACTTCTTGATTACTTGGATTGATTGATGAGCGATGTGAGGGAGGGAAGTTGATGTGTTATTTGAGTTTATTGTGATAGGTGTGAAGTGGAAGTGATTCCTAGGGAAGAGTGGTCATTGTTTGAGCTTGGATTGTGTGAAAGGAAGTCGGTTTTTGAAGCTCGGAACAAGCTTTTGGGAGCTATAGAGGGTTAGGAGACTCTTCCCGGCCTAGAAGAGGTCATCCCGTCCGGGATGGAAGGCCCATCCTGACCGGGAAGGATGTCATCCCGTCCGGGATGAGGTGCACAAAAGATGGGTTCACTGACAGCTCATCCCGACCGGGACGAGACGGTCATCCTGACCGGGACCACACATCCCGACCGGGATGGACCCCGTGTCCTCCTTTGGCCTTTTCTTCGTCATTTGAGTCCACCCAACCATTGTATACCCCCTCCCAACCTCCCTACATGTCTTTACCTTCATTATATGACCCCTACACCTCACATACACATTCACCTCACTTTCTCGTCACTTTAAACCGACTTTCACATCAAAACCCACCCCATTTTACTTTGGTGCCCCAACCATTGAACCGTACCGCGATTGGGAAGGAATCACGACGACGACGACTTGCTACATGCCGATATTGATTTATGAGACGATGGAGCGAGTGAGTTGCTAACCGTACGGTACGGCAACTATCCTCTATCTTCCGTTTTTATAGCTTGTCTTCATTTGTTTATTCCCTTTCCCTTATATCCTTTGTGTCATGGTGGCCTTCGAGGCCTTAGTATGGTTGCTCCCGACTCTCGATGACGTGACTACATCGAGAGTCATTTCAAAATCCAAATTTTACAAGATTTTCACCCCTTTTGTAGGAATTAGTCGGATTTGGGCGGAATCCGGGCTAGGTGACTTGATTACACCTAGCCCTCCCCTCCCATTTCCTTTTATTCCCTTATTTTTATTTCCTTCCCCCTTCCATATTTTTTCTCGTCTCGGCCCATGGTGACTTGACTACACCCCGGCCGGACAATTCTACCATTTTCTCCACCTTTATTTTTGTTTTTTAGCTTTATTTTCGTAGTTTCTTTTCTTTTCTTTTGTGCTCCCATGCACTACGGTCGAGCATGAGGACATTGCTCGGCTTAAGTGTGGGGGAGCGATATTCTATTGTAGTTAGTTTATTTTTGTAGTTTTTCTAAAAATCCTAAAAATTTGAAAATTTTTCACAAAAATCAAAAAGATTTTCCTTTTGTGTGTTTTCCTTTTTGTGTCGTTATGTCGTATTTTTGTTTTGTTGTGCGTGCTTTGCCCCCCTCTTTTCCTTATAGGTTGCCTAATCGCCGTTAGCTTTGGTGAGCTTTCAAGACTTTCGGTAACATCTCTTCATCCCTTTTTCCCTCTTTGCTTCTTGTGAGTTTGGAGGAGACTTGTGATGACGTGTGCTCGAGAGGAGCTTTGTAAGGTTTGATGTTGGTTGGTTGCTCATTTGGAAGATAGGGGTGGTGTTTGTGTTATGTATGTGTTCGTTTTGTGTTGTTCTTGTTTTGTTGCTTTTGTTTCTTTTTCTTTCGTTTTCGTTGAGTCTTTGTTTTGTGTTTTGTTGTGTGTCTTGTGTGTAAATGGTTTTTGAAAACCCGGTTTAGAGGCTAGTGTGCAAGTGTTTACTTTTCCCTCTTAGTAGTATAAATCGAGTCTTGGACTTTAGTCTAGTAGAATGACCCTAAATCAATGATTTCGTTGGTCCTTTACCTTGAGTCCACCTAGCTTACTAGGGATTTACTACGGGATTTGCATTTGACCATTATGACCACCCACGGTGTGAAAAGGCCTTGGTTACCGAGTCTCGTCCCTTAGGTGACCTTGTTTAGGATTGCTCGACTAGTCCAAGTTTTTCCCCTTTTTTGTGGGTTTGAAGAGGGATCGCGACCCCCGATTTACCCATTTACCTACCTCCCACACATATCCACACAATAAGTTGCAATTTGTTGAATTCTCCCTTTCTTGTCATACCAAGAAATGTCAAAAAGCCAAATCAAGCCAAAAGGGCAAAGAAAAGAAAATGAAAGAAAGAAAAGAATGAAGAAAAAGAAAAGGCACAAAAGCCAAAAAAAAAGAAAAAAAAAGAATGGCATGGCAACACAAGGCAAAAATTGCAAAAGAAAAGAGGAAATGCCAAAAGAAAACCCGATTCACAAAAATAACCCCTACCTCTCAAAATAAGCCTTTTTCCGACTTTTGCCGTGAAGAGCCTACCAAAGGACCGAGTCCCTAGGAAGGATGATAGCGGCATTAGTCGGTCTTCCCTCATTTTGCATATTTCCATCTTTTTACTTGGACTAGTTAGGCGGTTTCGGACATGGGACGACCCTATTGGCTCTTTGCTAAAGGGGGCGGGGTCTCACTTACCTACAGTTTCGACTAAAACCGTGGTTCATCCTTTTTCCATCCCGCCGATCGTCCCGTAGTACGTTCTTAGAAGGTTAAGAGGAACCGAGGTAAGTTACCAACGTTTTTGTTGCTTTGTCGTCATACTATTAGGGTTTAGTCCATTTTGGTTTGTATTGCTAGCTTGGGAACGTTGTCACTTGCCTTGAGTCCTAAACCGGTGCTTCTTTCACCGCTTGTTTGAGGTGATGGGAGGGATTTGTCGTGGAATCCCAACCGCCAAATAATAACCGGCTATTCCTAACTTGGGTAGATAGGGTAAGTCGGGTCGAATCCACGGGGACGGTAAGAGGCGTCTAGACTAGGTCGGCCCAAATACTTGACTAGGTCAACAGACTAAGCTAGAGAATGATAGAAGGGGAGAGAGCTAGACTATGACTAAGAAGAACAACAAGGAAAACGGGCTAGGATTAGGTCGGGGTCAAAGGGGTAACGGAATGGCCAAGGAGGAGTTAGAGTGAAAGCGGTAGTAGGGTAATTGATAACTCCGTTATTGACCGTATTTTCACACTATTTTGACGTTTATTTAGCCTCGATTAATCGTGTTTTCTTAGGCATTTTGGCTCGTTTCGGCTATATTTTGTATTACTCGGTTTTCTTGTGTTTGTTACTTGTTTTTAGGCATTTCCGTGTCAAAAACGATGAAATCGAGCACGCCCGAGTAAAAGGGAGCAAGTGACCCGAGTTCGAGCCTAAACAAGCGCATAGAGGACCAAAAACGGGAAAATAACGGAAGATAAAGTTACGCACGATGCACCGTGCGTAACTCAAGCAGGAAGAAGGGACCGTGCGCATCAGACCGTGCGTAACGGTCTGACCGTGCGCAACTCCGGCTCTGTTTTTTTCCCCTGTTTTTGGCCCGGTTTTGTGTAACCTAATTATAACTATAAATACTCGATTTTATCATTTTCTTAAGGGATCTGAAATTTCTATTACACAAGTCACACATTTGAATTATTTGGGGTTTTAGAGAGGGTTTGTATCTTTGAAGATCTTCATCTTCCTCATTGTCAAAGATTCAAGCTTTTTATGATTATTATTATTATTTCTTCTTCTTAATCTCTCCATCCTCTTTAAGTGGGTAATTTTTACTTCTCCTTGCTTTAATTTTGTTATCTTCTCATTTTTGTTACTCTAGTTTTGATTTTCTTTGTTTCTTCAAGATCTTAGCTTTACTAGTTAATTTCTAGTTTTTCTTGTTAAATTGTTGTTAGTTCATCTTAGTCTTCCCTTTTCTTTGTTTATTACTATAGTTTGATAGTTCATGTTTATGAATTTCATGTTAGTATTAGAAATCCCCAATTAGATTATTCCAATTTGACCACTCTATTATATTTGGTAGTATAATTCAATTTACAACAATGTTCATAGTTAAAGACTCCACCTTTCTACTTAATTCCATCAATTTAGTCATGATTAGTGAGTAGTCACCCACTAGGGGTCGATGAAGCCTAAATTCGCCTAAATCGTGCCTCTTGTATGTTTTGTATCGATTGAATTGGGTAATTGGGTGGAGTGGTGTTGAGGATTTTGGATTGCCTTGGTTTAGGAGTTTGAGACGGTCCCAATCCCTTGGTCATCGATGGGAGTCGATTAGGATAGGTGACCGGTTTGACCCTCTATCTTGCCTTACCGTACTAGATCGAACACGGGAGTGGTGTCTAGCGTGGTATCCTTTACACTTGTATGCGTGCCTTTTTGACTTGAGTCGGTTTGGGGTTTATCACGGGAGTGACCCTCGGATTTGACTTAGGGATTCCGCTTTACGAACCCGGGAGGGAGGTAAACGGGAAATTAAGCCGGACACGAACCCGGGAGGGAGGTGGCCGACCTAGACGATACAACTTTACCCTCAATCTCGATTCCTTCGATACACGATATACTTGGGTGTGATTTAGGTGGATTGAAGCGACATCGTTCCCTAGTCCTTTTTATTCTTGATTAATCGTTATTTCTCTAGTTATCATCTTTTCTTAATTTAGTTTCATCTTCTTTTTAGTAGTTTCTCATCTTAGTTAATATTCATTCATCTAGCTTAGTCTTCTATCACCAATCTCTATCGACTTAGATAAACAATTAGGATTAAAACGACTAGGAATCACCACACTCCTTGTGGACCGACCCTTTCTAGTGCAACGATTATATCGTGCGCTTGCGAGGTAATTAAAACCCCAACAAGTTTTTGGCGCTGTTGCCGGGGAATGTTAGCGGTACTAGTAGTTTTTATTCTTACGTTTAGACTAAGTCATTGGTTACTTTGCACACTCCGGTGTGCCTTTGCTCGTGATCTAACTCCTTCTTCCTAGTTTGTGTATTGTTTTGCATGAGTAGGCGGATTCTTGGGCTCTCACCAATTCATTTGTTGAATCCCGAGATTGAAGCTACGGCAAGGCGATACAACGCCGAGAGAAGAAGAAATCAAGGGCAACCACCTTCACCTCCCATCATCTCCGAATCCGAAGAAACAATTGAGTCCGAAGAAGAAGTTAATTCCGAAGGAACAATTGAGTCCGAAGAAGAAGTTAATTCTCCGAGACCTCCTTCTCCTCCTATTATGGCGTCTATACGAGAGGAATCGACACCCCAAGTGGTGTCGCAATCAAGTATTACGAGGCCCGCAATTGGAGCAAACAATTTTGAGATCAAGACTACTCTTATTCAATTCGTGCAACAAAATCAATTCTCCGGGTTACCTCTTGATAATCCCAATGAGCATATTAATGTATTCTTGGAAGCTTGCGATAATGTCAAGATCAATGGAGCCTCGGATGAAGCTATTCGCTTGAGACTTTTCCCGTATTCATTGAATGGGAGAGCTAAGGAGTGGCTAAGAAGTCAACCGGCCGGTTCTTTTGATACTTGGGACAAATTATCCAAGGCTTTCTTGTTGAAGTTCTTTCCACCGGGCAAGACGGCGAAGTACCGAAATGATATAACCAATTTTGCCCAAGAAGACCATGAATCCCTCTATGATGCATGGGAGAGGTTCAAGGAATTGCTAAGACAATGCCCTCATCATGGCATAGCCCCTCATGTGGTTATCCTCACATTCTACAATGGTGTGCGTCCCGAATATCAAGTGGGATTGGATGCGGCGGCCGGTGGTGCTATTGATCTAGTACACCACACCGCGGCTATGGGTATCATTGAGAAGATGGCCTCCAATAATCATCATTGGGGTGGGGATAGGAGGAAGTTGAAGAAGCAAGATAATAGTGAGACCTTGAATGCTCTTAATGCAAAGATCGATAATTTGACAAAGCAACTTTCTCAATTCAAGCAAGGGGGATCAAGTTCTTCTAAGGAGATCAATGAGTTCTCTTGTGAGTTGTGTGGAAGTCCAAGTCATGATGCCGTGGAGTGTTGTGTTGTTACTACAATGGAGCAAGCCAATGGTATATGGGAATCTAACCAAAGGCAAGCATACAACAACAATAACAATCAATATCACCAAGGTCAAAGAGCATTCTCACCTTATGGGAACAAGAACTTCCAAACTCCATTCAATCAACAAAAGACGACATTCAATCAAAATTTCCAAAGGCCAAATCAAGGCTTTAATCAAGGGTTCAACTTCCAAGCTCAAGATCCATCGGGTTTTCAAGCTAGAAACTTCCAAGCAAGGCCCACATTCAACACCACCCCATTCCAAACCCCCCTCCAAAATCAATTTCAAGTTCCATACCAAACCCCTACACCATTCACTACTCCTATACCACATCAACAACAACTTACTCAAGTCCCACAACAACAAATTGTGCAACAACAAGCTCCACCACCTAAGTCTAATTTGGAAATACTTATGGAGCAAATGATGAGCACCCAAAATAGCTTCATTCAACGCCAAGATCAACGTCATGAAGAGACTACTTCTTCAATCTCTCAATTGAAGAGTCAAGTCCAAAATGCCCAAAGAATCACCGATCATCAAATACAACAACTCGCGAACCAAGTCAACGAGTTGACCGCATCGAGTAGGACATTTCCGGGAGGTATTAAAGAAAATCCTAAGGGTAAAGGCGAATTGAATGCCATTCAATTAAGGAATGGGCGCATATTGGATGAAGTTGTGGTTAACAAGAAGAGGAAGGCCAATGTTGAAGATGAAGTAAGTGAGGAAGTAAAGGGTGAAAAAGAGGGTTCAAGTGAAGTGGTTGTTGACGAACCGTCCATCATTGAAGATCATGTGGCAAAAGAAACCCCAAAAGTTACTAATGAGGTCAAAGCTTATGTGCCACCGATTCCATTTCCTCAAAGGTTAGCTAGGGCCAAGCTTGAGCAAAAGTATGGTAAATTCTTGGAAATGATGAAGAGCATGCATATCACGCTTCCTTTCCTTGAAGTCATTAGAGACATCCCCTCTTATGGCAAATTCTTGAAGGATGTCATTTCAAAAAAAGCATATGGTGAGCAACTGTCGGTAAGCCTTTCAAAGGAATGTAGTGCCGTGCTCTTAAACAAGTTGCCACAAAAGTTGGAAGATCCCGGGAGCTTCACTATTCCTTGCTCAATTGGTTCCATCAACATTGAGAAGGCATTTTGTGATCTAGGGGCAAGTGTAAGCCTTATGCCCCTTTCCATCTTCAATAAGCTTGAGGGCTTTGAGCTAGCTCCAACAAGAGTGTCCCTCCAATTAGCGGATCGTTCCGTTAAGTATCCAATGGGAGTAGCCGAGGATGTGCCAATCAAGGTCGGGAACTTAATCATCCCGTGTGACTTCTATATTATGGACATCCCCGAAGACACCAAGATTCCCATTATACTTGGTCGTCCATGCCTAGCCACCGGGGGAGCTCTTATTGACGTCAAGAATGGTAAGCTCTCACTCCAAGTTGGGGATGACAAGATGGAGTTTTCACTTGAGAAAGCCATGAAAGAACCATCAAATCTTGGATCGTGCTACCAAGTGCAAATGCTTGAAGAGTCTACCATGGAGCAAGATGCTCATTATGTCCTTGAGGAGTCTATTATCGGGAGTTCGGAAACGGATACTATGGAATATGCTCTAGCTATGGACTCAATTTTGAAGCAATGCACCACAAGGTCACTAGAAAGCTTGGCCAAGGAAGGGTTATATGAGGAGAGATCTACGCCTCCTCAAGTGGAGTTGAAACCTCTTCCTTCATCTCTTAAATATGCTTTCTTAGGTCCTAATGAGTCATACCCCGTTATTGTCAATAGTGCACTCAATGACCATCAAGTACACGACTTGTTGGAAGTTTTGAGAAAATATAGAGAAGTCATTGGGTACACTATTGATGATATTCGCGGTATTAGTCCCGCCTTATGCTCTCATCGTATACTCTTGGAAGATGAAAACACCTCTTCTATTGAGCGTCAAAGACGTCTCAATCCGGCTATGGCCGAGGTGGTAAGGAAGGAGGTGCTAAAACTCCTTGATGCTAATATCATTTATCCAATTTCGGATAGTAAGTGGGTGAGTCCCGTTCATGTCGTCCCTAAGAAAGGTGGGACGACGGTTGTTAAGAATGATAAGGGTGAGTTAGTGTCTACTAGACCGGTTACCGGGTGGCGCATGGTCATAGACTATCGTCAACTTAACAAAGCCACCCGGAAAGACCATTTCCCCCTCCCTTTCATAGATCAAATGTTGGAACGCTTGGCCAAACATTCTTACTTTTGTTATTTGGATGGATTTTTGGGATTTTTCCAAATCCCGATCCATCCCGATGATCAAGAGAAGACAACATTCACTTGTACCTATGGAGTATACGCCTACCGTCGTATGCCCTTTGGGTTATGTAATGCGCCAAGTACGTTCCAACGTTGCATGATGTCTATTTTCTCCGAATTTGTAGAAAAGACCCTTGAAGTTTTCATGGACGATTTCTCCGTTGTAGGGTTTTCATTCGAAAATTGTTTAGAAAACCTTGACAAGATCCTACAACGGTGCAAAGAAACCGGCCTAACTTTAAATTGGGAGAAATGTCACTTCATGGTGACGGAAGGGGTAGTTCTAGGACACGTAGTGTCTAACCGGGGAATAGAAGTTGATAAGGCGAAGGTTGAGGCAATTGAGAAATTGCCTCCACCTAGCAATGTCAAAGGGGTACGTAGCTTCCTTGGCCACGCGGGATTCTATCGCCGTTTCATTAAAGATTTTTCCAAGGTAGCTAGACCTTTGACGGAGCTTCTTGCCAAAGATGTTCCCTTTATCATGTCTAATGCTTGCCTTGATGCTTTCAATAGGTTGAAGAATGCCCTCATTTCGGCCCCCATTATCCAAGCACCGGATTGGAATATCCCCTTCGAGCTCATGTGTGACGCAAGTGATTTCGCCATTGGGGCGGTCTTAGGTCAAAGAAAAGAAGGAAAACTCCATGCAATCCATTATGCAAGCAAGGCGCTCGACTCCGCCCAAGCAAACTACACCACAACGGAAAAAGAGCTTTTGGCGGTGGTATATTCAATGGAGAAGTTTCGATCCTACCTTGTGGGATCAAAAGTTATTGTCCACACCGACCATTCGGCCTTGAAGTATCTCATGGCGAAGAAGGATTCTAAAGCTCGCTTGCTCCGGTGGGTTCTACTACTCCAAGAGTTCGATATTGAGGTCCGGGACAAGAAAGGAACGGAAAACGTGGTCGCCGACCATTTATCTCGTTTAGTGATCGATGACCGTGATCCGGACATTCCCATTGACGATTCTCTTCGAGATGACCACCTACTAGCTCTTTCAATGGTGGAATTTCCATGGTATGCCGATTACGTGAACTATATTGTGTCGGGAATTGTGCCCCAAGACTACGACTCTCACAAGAAGAAGAAGTTCTTCCATGATGTGAAGCATTTCCATTGGGATGATCCCAATTTATACAAAACATGCGCCGATGGTCTAATCCGAAGATGTGTACCCTACGAAGAAACTAAGTCCATTATAATGCATTGTCACGACATGCCTTGTGGCGGCCACGCGAGCTCGATGAAAACTTCCGCCAAGATCCTACAATGTGGATTTTATTGGCCCACCATCTACCATGACGTAGCCGACTACGTCAAGAGTTGTGACAAATGTCAAAGGAGCGGGAACATATCAAGGCGACATGAGATGCCGCTACAATATATGCTCGAGGTCGAGATCTTCGATGTGAGGGGAATAGATTATCAAGGTCCTTTCCCCTCCTCTTGTGGAAACGAGTATATCCTTGTGGCGGTGGATTATGTGAGTAAGTGGGTGGAGGCAATCCCCACGAAGACATGTGATGCAAAATCGGTAATGAAGCTTTTGATTAAGATCATATTTCCTAGGTTTGGAGTCCCTAGAGTCTTGATTAGTGACCGGGGTACTCACTTCCTTGAGAGAACATTAGCCGCCATGCTCAAGAAATATGGTATTCAACACAAGAAAAGTCTTGCATATCATCCGCAAACCAATGGGCAAGCGGAAATTTCTAATCGAGAAATCAAGACGATCCTCGAAAAAACAGTCAACCGATCAAGAAAAGATTGGGCGTCAAGGATTGATGAAGCCCTTTGGGCGTACCGAACCGCCTTCAAAACACCAATCGGAACCTCCCCGTTCCGTCTCGTATATGGGAAGGCTTGTCACCTTCCTGTCGAGATGGAACATAAGGCTTATTGGGCAATCAAGTGTTTGAACTTAGACATGAAGAAAGCCGGAGAAAGGAGGCTCTTGGACCTTAACGAGCTCGACGAATTCCGCCTACATGCTTACGAGAATGCGAAGATTTACAAGGAGAAAACCAAGAGATTCCATGACAAGAATCTAGTGAGGAGGGAATTCAAGGAAGGTGAACTAGTCCTCCTTTTTAACTCAAGGTTGAGACTATTTCCCGGGAAGCTCAAGTCGAGATGGTCGGGTCCATTCAAGATCGTAAAGGTATTTCCCTATGGTTCGGTGGAGGTGGAGGGGAATGAAGAAAGATTCAAAGTAAACGGTAGCCGGCTTAAGCACTATTTCGCCGGGCAACCAATTCAAAGGGAAATCGCTTCCCTCAAGCTCACCTAATTCCATGCATTAAGAAGATTTCTATTGTATAATTCTCAACAAATTCATTCGGTCGAGCCAACGACCTTAAACAAAGGCACTTCGTGGGAGGCAACCCCGATACTTGGCACTTTTCTATCTTTTCTCTTTATTGGATTTTCTTGAAGGAGCACTTTTGAGACGAAGTACATCGTCTTTGGAGCCTGATTAAGGGTTTGGTGCAGCTTGGGATGGATTTGGAGGGCCAAAAATCGGAAAAATGAGAAAACAAGGGGAAAATGAGTTACGCACGATGCACCGTGCGCAACTCTTACAGGAAGAACGCACCGTGCGCATCTCACCGTGCGTAACCCAATGACCGTGCGTAAATTTTTTTTTTTTAAAAAAAAAAAAAAAAAAAATAATAATAATAATATTAAACACGGTCCACTAAACCGACACCCCCCCCCCATCATACTACTCTACCATTATTATTATTATTATTACTATTATTATTATTATTATTATTATCATCTAACACCCCACAACAAACACCTCCCCTTTAAACCAATCTTCATCTTCCCCAATTCACATCTTCATACCTTCAACCACCTCCATTAAACCCCCATTATACCTTCACCCAAATTTTCTCATAAATCCTTCAAAAATCAAGCCAAATCTCCCAATTTTTGCACCATTCTCTTCCTTATCACTTCCTCTTCACCCCATAACATGCAAAACCAAGAATAAACACCAAAAGTTCACCACACCGAATTCCGAGATCTGTTATTTTAGCCATTTTTACACCTTCAATTGAACCCATCTTTTGAAGAACGGCTATTTTAACCGTGCTAAACATTTTGAGACCCTCATTGATCGATTCCGGGCACTTTTCGGGTTGGACACGGATTGAAGACGGGCTAGAAGCGAATTTATTCGTCTGATCATCAAGCTAGCATCCTTCAATGGCCCCAAAAAGACCGTTTTCATCAGGTATGGATGCTCCCTCTTCTTCTTCAAATCCCGTCCTAATTCGACAACCTGTGAATCAACACAAATATAAGCATGAAAATGTGAGTTTCCGCACCGAAAAACAACGGGCTAAATACAAGGCACTTCTAAAATTACCATTTGACCCAACTCGGTTTTTTCACCGAGAAACCGCCATGGCTATGGGAATTGATAGTGAATTAGAAGTTTTGCTCTCTAGGTTTAATTGTCCGATTGGGTTTATGCATGCCTATTCCTACCAATCCTTGACATGTGAATTCATTGCTACACTCTCGACCGAGACTTCGGGTCCAAATCCTACCATAACATTCCAAATCTTAGGTAACGAAATTACCTTGAGTTTGGACCAATTGGCCCGAATGCTCGGCATTAATTTCATCCACCTTGCCCCGGGAAAGGCCTCCCGAAAATCCGCCGTGCTTAAAGAAAGGGAAGAGTTTTGGGAGGAGATATCTAGGAGCGGTAAAGCTTATGAGGCTAGGGCTACAACCCTTAGTGAGGTGAAGAATCCCGTTCTTCGTTACGTATTGCGCCTTTTCTCGAATATCCTCATAGGCCCGTATGAATCCCACCACCGGGTTAGTGCTATAGCGTGTCAATCGCTTATGGAGGTCTTAACCCATCGGCCCCTATCCGTGGATTTTACTAAGGCCGTCATCATGCACCTCTACTCCATGAACCTAAGCAACCCTCCAACGGTGGTGGGTGGTGGCCTAGTGACCTTGATAGCCCAAGGATTAGGCATGAACCGAGAACCGGAACCTCGAGCCTTAGGTGCAACCTATATTGACCTTGATTATCTTTGGGCCACCATCAAAACCGTCTCAATTGAAGGGATAACCCGAATTCGATTCTTCATAACCCCTCTCCGATCCATCTTACTCCCGGATCCACCTCATGTCACAATCCATAGACGGGAAAATTGGGGAATGCCTCTTCGAATGAATGAATACACCCGTGGGAACATTAATGCCAATTGGCACCCGGCCAACTACGGCCACGACCCCTCCCGCACTATTTACGAGACCGAGGACATTGAGGAGGAAGAGGAGGGTCGAATCCTAGAGCCACCTCGCCCATCTTTCCATCAACCCGGCCCATCTTCGTCGAATGCCGGTCAACAATTCGGCTATGGCCAACCACCACCATTTGGATTTGGGCAAGGTTACCAACAACCGGGTTATGCCCCTTGGGACATGTCCGCCTTTAGCGCCCAAATCTCCTCACTTTCGGACCTTGTGACCTCAAACCATGAGGAGAACCGTAGGTCCATCGAGGAACTCCGTACAACGTCCCGACAACAACATGAGGAAGCCTTGGGATCGATTAACCGAATTGAGAATTCGGTAAATTCCTTTTTCGATAGCTTCTTTTCTCGTTTCCCCCCTCCCCAATGAACTTCATGATAAGGTTTTAGTGTGGGGAGGTGGCTTTAGGTTGTGTCGGTGATTGTTGAGGAGTAGAGTGGTCGTTTTGAAAGATAAGAGGTGGGTGAGAGCGGTGATGTGCATGGGAAGGTGAGTGTAGTGATGTTGGAAAAAGGTTTATGCTAGAGGTTGTGGTAGATTTTTGTGTGGAAAAATTTCGTGTGGTAAAATTTTGTGTGGTGGAACCTTGGTATGTGGTTAGTGAGGAATGATGAGAGTAAGATATTGCTCCCGGATTTTTGGTGACGTGATTACACCAAAGATCCATTTGAAAAATCCAAATGTTTGCTCCCGGATATTCGGTGATGTGATTACACCGAATTTCCATTTTTGAAAAATCCAAATGTTTGCTCCCGGATTTTCGGTGACGTGATTACACCGGAAATTCATTTGAAAAATCCAAAATGTTTGCTCCCGGTGCTTTAGTGACTTGATTACACTAAAGCACCACTTGAAAATCCAAAATTTTAATTATTTACTTTATTTTCTTTCATTTTCTCTTAGATTTTCTTAGTTTTTTTTTATTTTTTTTATTATTTTCCCTTAGTCTTTTCCCTAACTCTTTCTATTTTTCTACTACTTTCCATCTTGCATTTTGCATTGAGGACAATGCAAGGTTCAAGTGTGGGGAGGAGTCTTAGCTTAGCTCTTTTCAAAAATTTAAAAACCATAAAAATTTCAAAAATCTCAAAAATCCAAAAAGATTTTGTTTCTAGTTTTTTTTAGTGTGTCTAGTTTAATTTAGTGTAGCTTGTGTACATATATTTGTTTTTGTGTTGTTTCCTCTTTTTCCCTTGTGTAGGTAAATAACCCGCCGGACGCCAAAAAAATCAAAATTCGAGGTAGATGGATGAAGACCGCTCCGGTATATTCTTTCCACCTTATTCCTTTTTCCTTGCATTTGTTGAAGGAGGATGGGATTTTGATTGTATTGGAGGTTCTTGGATGAACATTTGGGTTGTTGGTTGTTTGCTTACTTATGGAAATTGACTCATTTGTGTTTTGTTTTATTTGTTTTCTTTATTTTCGTGTGTTTAGGGTCTAGTTTAGTGTGTTTTAGGGTAGTGTAAATATTTTCGAAAACCTAGTCTTGAAGCTTATGTTGGAAACCTACATTTTCTTATTAGTTTTACTTACCTTGATGTAGGACTCGAATCTAGTAGAATAGCTTTAAAATACTTGGTTTATCGACATTCTAGCTTAGGTCCACCCTTCCTACCAAATAGATTACTCGGGGGTTTGCACTTGACCATTTTGATCCCCCGTGGTGTGAAAACTCCTTGGTTACCGTGTCTCGTGTCCCTAGGTGACCATTATTCATTGTGACCGTCTTTATAATCCAAGATTATCTATCAAAAATCACAAATACTTTCCACAATAATTTTTGCTTTTTGCTTATTGGTGATCCTAATGTGTAATGTTCTCCCCAATTCGAAAAAAAAAAAAAAAAAAAGAAAAAAAAAAAAAAAAAAAAAAAAGGAAAAAAAAAAAAAAAAAAATCGAAAAAGAAACAAAGAAAAAGAAGAAATTGAAAAGAAAACAAGGGGGAGAAAGAAAGAAATGAAAAACTATGAAAATCGAAGAAAGATCACCACACATCAAAATAAATAAATTTTCCGTTGATTTGGGGAGCCATCGTGAAGGGCCTACCGAGGGACCGAGTTCCTAAGGAAGGAAGATAGCGGTGGTGAACCGGTCATTGGAACTATTACTTTTCTATTTCCTTTCTACTTGGATTATTTGGTCATATTGAGTTTTGGGACGACCCTTCTCTTTATTTTATAAAGAGGTCGAGGCACACTTACCTACAGTGTTTTATAACGCCACGGTTCTACCTTTCCACGCCATCTTACGCCCTCTTGTAGTTTATTTGGAAGGTTGGGAGGAAATTCGCTAGATTATCGATATTCATAGTAATTTATAGCTATAGTATTAGATTTTTGTCCATGTCTTGTAGGTTAACTAGTTTGAGAATGTTAGTTTTCATAATAGGTGGATGATTAGTGCTTTTTCCCGCCGTCTTGATGAGGGTGACGGTGTTTTCCTTTTTGTGATGCAAACATGTCTTGTATTTGTGTGCTTAATTGATTGTTTGTGTCAAAAGTTTTGTGCAAGACCCAACTTGCCTTGCAACGGCATGCTTATCCTCATGGTATATCGTTGTGAGTTGAAGGGGCGTTGAGTGCGCTAATACTCATGCGGTTAGTAATAGTTTAGTGGTCGAGGGATGCTTATATTGTGCATTCACTCCTTTTATCTTAGGTGTTTGTCTTTGCCTTTGTCGCGCTTACTCGAGGACGAGTAAATGTCTAGTGTGGGGAGGTTGATAACTCCGTTATTGACCGTATTTTCACACTATTTTGACGTTTATTTAGCCTCGATTAATCGTGTTTTCTTAGGCATTTTGGCTCGTTTCGGCTATATTTTGTATTACTCGGTTTTCTTGTGTTTGTTACTTGTTTTTAGGCATTTCCGTGTCAAAAACGATGAAATCGAGCACGCCCGAGTAAAAGGGAGCAAGTGACCCGAGTTCGAGCCTAAACAAGCGCATAGAGGACCAAAAACGGGAAAATAACGGAAGATAAAGTTACGCACGATGCACCGTGCGTAACTCAAGCAGGAAGAAGGGACCGTGCGCATCAGACCGTGCGTAACGGTCTGACCGTGCGCAACTCCGGCTCTGTTTTTTTCCCCTGTTTTTGGCCCGGTTTTGTGTAACCTAATTATAACTATAAATACTCGATTTTATCATTTTCTTAAGGGATCTGAAATTTCTATTACACAAGTCACACATTTGAATTATTTGGGGTTTTAGAGAGGGTTTGTATCTTTGAAGATCTTCATCTTCCTCATTGTCAAAGATTCAAGCTTTTTATGATTATTATTATTTCTTCTTCTTAATCTCTCCATCCTCTTTAAGTGGGTAATTTTTACTTCTCCTTGCTTTAATTTTGTTATCTTCTCATTTTTGTTACTCTAGTTTTGATTTTCTTTGTTTCTTCAAGATCTTAGCTTTACTAGTTAATTTCTAGTTTTTCTTGTTAAATTGTTGTTAGTTCATCTTAGTCTTCCCTTTTCTTTGTTTATTACTATAGTTTGATAGTTCATGTTTATGAATTTCATGTTAGTATTAGAAATCCCCAATTAGATTATTCCAATTTGACCACTCTATTATATTTGGTAGTATAATTCAATTTACAACAATGTTCATAGTTAAAGACTCCACCTTTCTACTTAATTCCATCAATTTAGTCATCATTAGTGAGTAGTCACCCACTAGGGGTCGATGAAGCCTAAATTCGCCTAAATCGTGCCTCTTGTATGTTTTGTATCGATTGAATTGGGTAATTGGGTGGAGTGGTGTTGAGGATTTTGGATTGCCTTGGTTTAGGAGTTTGAGACGGTCCCAATCCCTTGGTCATCGATGGGAGTCGATTAGGATAGGTGACCGGTTTGACCCTCTATCTTGCCTTACCGTACTAGATCGAACACGGGAGTGGTGTCTAGCGTGGTATCCTTTACACTTGTATGCGTGCCTTTTTGACTTGAGTCGGTTTGGGGTTTATCACGGGAGTGACCCTCGGATTTGACTTAGGGATTCCGCTTTACGAACCCGGGAGGGAGGTAAACGGGAAATTAAGCCGGACACGAACCCGGGAGGGAGGTGGCCGACCTAGACGATACAACTTTACCCTCAATCTCGATTCCTTCGATACACGATATACTTGGGTGTGATTTAGGTGGATTGAAGCGACATCGTTCCCTAGTCCTTTTTATTCTTGATTAATCGTTATTTCTCTAGTTATCATCTTTTCTTAATTTAGTTTCATCTTCTTTTTAGTAGTTTCTCATCTTAGTTAATATTCATTCATCTAGCTTAGTCTTCTATCACCAATCTCTATCGACTTAGATAAACAATTAGGATTAAAACGACTAGGAATCACCACACTCCTTGTGGACCGACCCTTTCTAGTGCAACGATTATATCGTGCGCTTGCGAGGTAATTAAAACCCCAACAGTAATCTAGGACACACGACCTAGAGGTTCCTCATGGAACCCATCCGGCGACACACACAACAAAGGAAAGCAAGAAAAACAAGCATTCCAACCTACTTAGTCATTCAAGCATTCCATCAAACATGTAATATGCATCACTCAAGGAGAAACCTCAAATCTTCCACCAACATCTCCAACAAACCCTTAATCATCCAATTAACACCCTAATCACCTTACTAACCCTAGCAAGAACACTACTCCAACATAATCAAACTACAACTAACAAGAACAAGAGGAAACAACACAAACATCAAAACATACATAATGAAACTACCAAATATGATGAACAAAACAATAACCAAGAACTAAAGATTCAAACTTGATGAACAATAAAGGACTAAGAGTAAAAGGAGAAGAAGATTATACCAACTAGTAAAGAGGAAAGATGAAATCTTGCATTAATAAAGAAAACCCAAAACAAACATCCAAGGTTGTCAAGCTTGGAGAAGATCTTGAAGAATTCCCTTAATACAAGTACTAAACTAAGATTAACCACTAATTACCGACTAATCTACACTAATCTAATCTAATCTAACCTAAAGTAGTCTAGGGTTTAGTGGGAAGTGAAGAACCACCCATAAGATTACAAGAGGAGGGGTATTTATAGGGTTACAATGCAAAGGAATTGGAAGAAGCAAACACGGGCTGAAACAGGGACTTTCCCGATCGGGAATGGGCAATCCCGATCGGGAATCTTCACTTTCCCGATCGGGAATGTTGGGACCCGGTCGGGAACTTCTTCCAGTGGCCGTCTTCTTTGTGCACCTTTTCCCGATCGGGTTTTAGGCCTTCCCGATCGGGATGGGTCTTGTAGGCCTCCAATATGATCTTTTTGGTCCCTCCTTGCTTAACATGGACTTCTCATCGATTCTCGGGACTCGGGATCGGGTCTCGGAGGCTCGGGATTGAGTCCCAAGGTCTCGGGGTCGATTCCAAGGCATCGAGTCGTCGTTCCTTTATCTCGTTGGCTCCAAAATGTGTATGTATAGAGTCGGAATCGCTCCAACTCTTCCAAATCGGTCTCGGGAACCTGAAACGAACTAAAGGAAGCATAAGAAGCCCCTAAACCGCTCCCAAGGAGCGATTCTACAAGGAAAATGGGACCAAAACACTATGAAAATAGGCACTACAAACTACACTGATCATGAGGGAAGCGGTATTTGTTTTCTTTTGGGTGCAACCGATGTTTGTTTGTTTGTTTGTGTGCTTGTTTGTTTACGTGTTTTGTGTCCGGTTGCATCCACGGTTTTGTCGCAAGACCCCACTTGCCTTGCGGAGTGCACTTTTCCTCTAAGTGCACTCGCGTGAGTTGAAAGGGCGTAGGGTGCGCTAATACCCACTCGGCTAGTTTAGTAGTTAGTATGTGCTTACTCGAGGGCGAGTAAGGGTTAAGTGTGGGGGAGTTGATAAGTGTAGTTTGTAGTGCCTATTTCGTAGTATTTTGGTCCCATTTCCTTGCGGAATCGCTCCTTGGGAGCGGTTCATGGGCTACTTATGCTTCCTCTAGCTCGTTTCAGGTTCCCGAGACCATTCGTGAAGAGTTGGAGTGATTCCGACTCAATACATACACTTTTTGGAGCCAACGAAGCGGAGGAACGATCACTCGATGCCTTGGATTCGACCCCGAGACATTGGGACCCAATCCCGAGCCTCCGAGACCCGATCCCGAGTCCCGAGAATCGATGAGAAGTTCATGTGAAGCAAGGAGGAACCAAAAGGATCATATTAAAGGCCTACAAGACTCATCCCCGACGGGTATGCACCTCATCCCGTCCGGGATGAAGTGCGCTTTTGAAGGGGTCACTGACAGGCCGTCCCGGTCGGGACCAACCCATCCCGGTCGGGATGACAGGCCGTCCCGGTCGGGATGATCCCGTCCCGGTCGGGACCAACCAGCTGTAGCCGGAACTCTTATTTTCCTCCTCCTTCATTCTTGTACCCATATAAATACTTCCCTCTTGTATTGTTTATGTATCTTATCATACCCTAGACTATCTTAAGCCTCTCTACAAGTTATAAACCCCAGATTTAGTTCCTCACATTAGTTTTAATCTCTTTTTAATCCTTAGTTAATCCTAGTTAATCTTAGTTAATTAGTTCTTGTATTAAGAAGATACTTGAAGACTTCTCCAAGCTTGACAACCTTGGGATTAATTTGGGTTCTTATTTATACAAGATTGCATCTTTTTCATCATCCTATTGGTGGTATAATCTTCCTTTCTCTTGTTTATTGTTATTTATTCAAGTTTGAATCTTTACTTAGTGTTTATTGTTATTGTTCATATTGTTCTTGATAATGGATGTTAGGGTTGTGATGTTGTTTCCTCTTGTTGTAGTTAGTTTGTCATTGATTATGAGTGAGTAGATTACTTGTGGGTTAGTAGGGGGATTAAGGGTAGAATATGGGTGATTAGGGTTTGATTAAGGGTAAAGGGTGAATCTTTGTTATTAGTCACATATTTGGCACACCATGTGTTTGTTGATATGCTTGTATGAGTTGTAGTGGCCATGCTTCTCATGCTAGTCTTCCTCTACTCATTGTTTGTCTTGTATGTGGTCATGTTGAGGATAGTCGTAGTCACGAGAGTGCGGACTAGGGTCTAAGTAGCGAGAGCCCGGACCTACCTCGACATTGGTCTAAGTAGCGAGAGCCCAGACCGGTTCTAACAATTAGGAGACACCTACACCCTTGATTACCCAAGTCACCCTACTACACTTACGAACCCGACCTAACTCACTTCTTCTTCATATTTGATTCATCTTATTAGTTAGCCTCATTTCTTTAGCTGGCTAGTTGATTTGTGTTTAGTTATTCTATTTTAGCCTTGTTTAGCCTAGTTCATTGTTATTCTACTTCCTACTTCTCCTCTCATCATAATTCACCAATTAGCATTTCTTTGTGTTTGTTTGGTAGCGTAGTCCCGTTTTAGGCCGACCTAGTCTAAACCTTGCGACACCGTCTCCGTGGACACGACCCGACTTACCCTAACTACCGTTAGGTGCTAGCCGGTTATTATTTGATCGGTGGGATCCACGACAAATCCCACCATCAAGAATTAGCTGATGAATGTTCAGAATGATTGATTAAAGATCAAGACAAGCTACCCAAAGAATCAAGAATGTCAATGAGTGTCACTTTGTAAAGATAAGAGTTTTTGGCACATTGTAGTTAGTTTTAGTAACTAGCCAACCCAACTGTTTGCAACAGTTCGGTTGACTGTTACTTCCGTTCGACCCTCTTCAAAAGGAAAAGGTTTCAAAACTTAAAGCTTTTATCATTTCAAATCTTTTCAAACAGATTTTTAAGTGTAGTGTTGAGCAAGCAAATGGTTTTTGTTTGATTAAAAACGGTTTCCCAAATAAACTCCAAAATGGTTGTGAAAGCTTTTTACCAAACACCAAAAGAGTGCTTTCTCTCTCTCCTAAAGTGGTTGCCTCAAAAGTTGTGTTTGTCTCATTGTGCTTGGCTTCAACCTTGAGTTTTATCCTTCACTTTTATTTGGAAAACTATTAACTTGCTTTCCTTGTTTTCACTTCTTCAAGATTGCCCTTCTTATGTCTACTTGAAAAGACCAACTCTTTTGCTTCTTCCAAAAAATGTTGACTTCTTTAAGAAGCTTCAATCTTGATTTTTGCTCCTCTATAAAAGGAGATGCTCCACCACACTTATCCTTCAAGACTTTCAGCACAAATCTCACATTGCAAATTGTTCATCAAAAGTTTTATCTTAAAACTCTTTGCAGTCTTCAAAAGTCACAGTCGAACGAACTGCTACATTGAGTCTTGAATACTCTTGTCTAACTTGGTTAGATTGTAATCTTGTAACTTTTCTAAGTTATTAAGAGTCGTGACCGGAGTAGGTCATTGGTGAGTTAGAGACGGAGTAGTCTCATAAACTCAAAGTCGTAGCCGGAGTAGGCTATTGGTCGTGACCGGAGTAGGTCATTGGAGAGTTAGGAGACGGAGTAGTCTTCCAAACTCGAGAGTCGTAACCGGAGTAGGTTATGGGGTTCTTATTGTAAGTGTTTAAGTTTTCGGAGTAGATTACTTAACAATTATTAATAAGAAAAGCATTGGACGTAGGCCTTTAGAGTGTTGGCCGAACCAATTCAAAAACGTAATGTGTTCAATCTTCTCGCTTTATTTCCGCTGCATATAACGTAGAACACATGTCGTTTAGCTTCGCTTTAATTTGTTCGTGGATTAATATTAACTTTAGTAGTGTTTTTCAAAGTAAATGTAACAGTCGATATACTGTAATATTTCTCTGTAACATTACCCTTGGTTAAGAGAAATAGAGGCAGTCAGACCACAGTTTACCATACTATGACATTTGCTCTGTGGCTTTAACCATTGCCAAGGCAAATATGTCACGGTCAGCCTGACTGTTGCATTTACTAGTCTTCACTTCTTTATTCATTTAGTTGTCCACTTAGTTTAACTCTCTTTAATTAATGAAGTTTGAGTTAAAATTTTAAAAGGTACCTAATTCACCCCCTCCCCCTCTTAGGTACTTGGGATCCATAAACTCTTCAATATATATTCCCAAACTTGAGATTTAATTCATTGATTCAAGTTCCTCAAAAACAGTACAATAGCTTCAACGTTATCTGACCCAAGTCCCTCCCAGCTATGTCTACCGATGCTGCAATTATGAAATTGCGCAACCGCAATTTTTAAACAAAATAATACGTCTTTTTTTGCCTTAGTTAGTCGATCATTCTTAGAGATTTTATCCATTAAACATTGTATTATACGGAGTAAGCAATTAGTTTGTTTGATTATAGTGGTCTATGAGTTGGAAATGTTTTGTTTTTGAACTACTTTTATCAAGCGTTCACGCGACCATTTATGCCTATTTATAGCCTCCTTGTGTTGGTCACGGTACAACCATCTTAAACTCTTAGTGCATTTCTTTGAAATTTTGTCACCGGACTATAGATACATAGAACTAGATTTTTAGATAGATAATTCTGTATATATTTTTCTAGATTAATATCTTAATAACGGTCACTCGGTCACAATACATTTATTGTTATTCGGGTTTTCAAACCAAAATCTATCAAATTCACGGGATTATGAACATTATATCATACGATTAAAAGTATACAAACTAAGTGTTATATATACCGTCAAACTCATAATAAAACACACAAACTTATATCATAGCTAATCGGGATCGGAATTGAGCCAAATGGAGTATTGGTTTTTTGGATGGAGCGTCCCGAGCAGGTTGTGGGTGGTCTTGGTTGTGATGGTTTGGTCCGGGCCGAAATGACTCGTTTTTCCCGTGTTCTGTACTCTTATATTGGCGGTTGTTGGTTGATTTTCAAAGGAACCACAATGTCATTTCCTCATGTTTCAGATTATATTTACTGCATAGCATATTAGCATGTATAAGGACTGTGTGCCTTTAGTACATTTGCCCATTTACTTTGGTGGTTTTACAAAATAAAACAAATCAAGATTTTCTAAAGTCTAAGAAATCTGAGAAATCGTCTTATTCTCAAGGAGATTTCGTGATACCCGAGATTTATAGGGTCGAAATATCCTAAGGGAAACCTGTTTATCAAATTAATCCGGTCCAAAAACACTTCGGACCTTTTAGAGTCAGTTCATGGGTTTTTTCGGGCCATAATATAAGGTCCAAGTCATTCAAAAAAATTAACCAAGTCGGACTAGGCTTATGTGCTGGGCCATTTAATCAAATCTGGGCAAGTTATTTCATATCCGAGTCATTCTCGAGTAAGAGTCACTTTATACTTAAGCTGAATCACTAGTTTAAACGGTTAAACACCTTCAATCAGATTAAGAATCAAACCGCCAATCTCTCGGTCAGAGTAAAGAAACTCTCACCACTTGAGTTTATGTCTTCTTCTCAGTGTTTTTTTGATGAAAGAGTATTTATTTGTATTTTGTAAGAAGTACTAGACTGATGAGCAGATCAATTACTTTGCATATTAATGATATTTACGATGCCTAACAGTTTAAGGATGGGTCGTCTCTAACAATGTACGAGTAAATGGTAGACAATGCTCTCCTTTGGTACTTGAAGAAAAAGAAACTAAAGAGGCAGTGGCACCCATCTAAATTTTAAACTCACTAAGATACGGTTCTGTACTGTTCTTTTCATCTTAATTTTAGTTCGTTTATATCCAACTCAGTTCCTATCAGCCTTTTCTGATTTAATTACAATTTCAGAAATATGAAATGAAATGGGCCTAACTTACTTCAATTTTCTAAGGTATGTTATTGACTTATTACTCTTGTTTCAATATACATGGGTTTTTCATATACCCTACTTCTATTCATTTTTTATAGACATAAGTTTACTTTAATTCATGTCTATAATTTAGAGACATGGGTTTTAATTGTGATCTATGTATATTCTCTTTTATATACATCAGATTTTTAAATAACTCATGTCTATTATAAATAGATAATGTTGCTTCCACCTTTAATCTATGTCTATTAGGTTATGTCTATGACCAATTATATAGTAGTTTAAATTTATTAATCTAAACATCCTAACTAGCTTAGTGTACAATCTAAATACCTCGATGATCTTTAGTTGTCATCATTGTTGGGATATTAGAGAGAGAGACAGAAACAGGGAAAATCACTACACGACTGATATCGACAAGGAAAGTACTATGTTTTATTTTGACGAAAATGAGATTTTGATATGAAATTTGGAAACAAAATTACTCTAAGGTAAAAGCTAAGAAAAAAAATATGATCACACTACAAGAAAAACTGTTCCGGGCGTCCACCTGTTTGGCGTCCTTGGCATATGGACGCCGACATGGCGTCGGAAAAATCATACGGGTGTCCACAGTCGGACGTCAAAATTGGCGTCCGATTGCATTTTGGAAGGACAAAACTGAAGCCGACGGGCGTCCACAGGCGGACGCCAATTGGGGTAATTGGCGTCCACTGGCGGACGCCATTTTGGGTAAAACGGGCGTCCACCATGGCGTCCGACAGTGGACGCCCGTCGGCTTCAGTTGGCGACATATGCTCGCGCACCCCCCTCTCCCCCATCACTCTCTAAAAAAAAACACTCTCTACCTCTCTTCCTCTCCTCGCCGATCCACTCCTCCATTCCTCTCCTCAATTTTTTCCTAATTTTTGGTATGTTTCTTACTTAGTTGTTATTCATTATATTTAGTTCTTGTTTTCTATTGTTATCGTTATTTATTGATAGTTTGATAGTAAATATTGTTTAGGTCTAAATTTAGATTAGGTTGATTAGTTTAGGCCAAATTCGATTAGGTTGATTAGTTTAGCCCAAATTTGATTAGGTTGATTAGTTTTGCCCATCACAATTTTGATTATGGTTTGATCAATTTGGTTGAATTGAGCTACAATGACCTCTAGGGCATTCCGTGAGTTTTTGTGTCACTTAGGACGGACCAAAAGGTGTCGTAATAATGCCGGAATTTCCCGAAACCACTTCTATCTTGATCGGGGTTGTAATTAGGTGTTAGCGGTGCTTTCGGAGTTTTGATATCTGTATCCGAAAATTTGACCTTATTTGACCTGTTTTAGCTGTTTTTGTCGGACTTAGGCCATGAATTTTTGTCTTTCGTTTGGTTATTTTGGGATTAAATTGATAAATGAGTTAGAGTTTTTGTAAATTGCGATGAAATTGTGATTACATTTGTGATTACTATCGGTGACTGATTTTTGTAAGGTCAATTCTAGAGTAATAAGACATTTGGGTTTACTTCGACGTATTAGGGATTAAATTGAGGAAACTTAGTTAGAGAAATTAAGTTTAAATTAAATGGTGATTAAATTTTCGTTTAGTATGTTACAAATGAAGTTAGGAAAATTAAACTTTAATGTGTTATATATATTTTTTGAACATAGAAAATGAAGAGGATTGAACGAAAATGGATGTATGAGGGAAGACTTGATAAGAAGAGATGTCCCACCGTCGAATTTCTGAGGGGTGTTGAATCATTTGTCGAGGTGGCTAAAAAGTCAGTAGATTATGCATCGAGGGGGGAGGTTAGGTGTCCGTGTACTAAATGCAAGAACATAAAATTTCTTGAGATCCTTGTAGTTAAGGAACATGTCATCTATAGTGGTTTTTTACCCCAATACTATAATTGGATTTGTCATGGTGAGCCATCTCAGTGTGAGGAACCCGGAAACCATCAAAATGAGAGGGGATTGAGAGGTATGATAGTTGACGTTGTGGAGTGCAATTTATTTAATAACGAGAACACATATGGGAATGACGACTCACCTAACCCATAAGACTACCCTAACCCACAAGAGCCTAACCCACGAGCAAAGGCGTTTTTTGACATGTTGGATGCTTCTGAGAAACCGTTGTACGGAGGGTGTGATGTGACTTTGTTAGAAGTCACGTCTATGGTAGTTAGCCTTAAATGTGAGTTCAACCTACCCTTTGCTTGTGTCGATGATATTGCTGCCTTGCTCGAGAGAGTTATTCCAAAGGACAATATCATGACCCGATCATTCTACACAACCAAAAAGGTTGTGAAGGGACTTCAACTCCCGCATCAAAAGATTGATGCTTGTCCAGATGGATGCATGCTATTTTGGAAGGATGATGCGATGCTTGATGAATGTAGGAGATGTGGTAAGGGTAGGTATAAGATGGTTGAGGGGAATATTGTTTTGAGAGGTAGAAAAGGGAAAAGTGGTGTCAGGGGTAAGAAACCAATCCCAATAAGTCAGCTTACGTACTTCCCTATTGCACCTAGGCTTCAGAAATTGTATGCCACAAAAACCATAGCGGAGCAAATGAGGTGGCACAAGGAGGACATTAGGGTACTAGGGAAGATGTGTCATCCGAGTGATGGTGAGGAGTGGAAGCGTTTCGATAGACTACATCCCCACTTTGCGTTAGAACCACGAAATGTAAGGCTTGGGTTGTGCACTGATGGTTTTGCACCGTTCGGTCAATTTGGTAAATCGTACTCTTGTTGGCCAGTGATGATCACACCTTACAACCTACCTCCTTGGTTGTGTTTGAAGCAGCCTTTCATCTTCCTATCTCTTATTGTGCCCGGACCCAAAAACCCGAAAAATCATTTGGATGTTTACTTGCAACCTGTTATTGAGGAAATGAAACAACTGTGGGAGGTAGGGGTGGAAACTTTCAGTTGAAAGCAGCTTTGTTGTGGACTATAAATGACTTCCCCGCATACGGTATGCTCTCGGGGTGGTCTACTGCGGGTCAGAAAGCATGTCTGTGTTGTATGGATGAGAGCAAAGCTTTTTATCTTCCAAATTCTAGTAAAATAAGTTGGTTTGACTGTCATCGACAGTTCCTACCAGAAGGTCACCCATATAGAAAGAATAAGAAGGCATTCAAGAAGGGTGAGGTTGTGCTTGATGACGCACCTGATCGACTCCCCGGAGATGAAGTCTGGGAGTTGATTTCCGATTACCCGTCCACTATCGACGGAACAGAGCAGGAGTTCAAAGACCTCAAGAAGTTGAAAAATGGTTGGTTTAAACGTAGCATATTTTTTGACCTACCATATTGGAGGACTTTGTTAATTCGTCACAATTTAGATGTGATGCATATAGAGAAAAACTTCTTTGAGCAGTTGATTCACACGGTGATGGATGTGGAGGGGAAGAGTTGTGACACTATAGGCTCCCGGCGAGATGTAAAGAATTTTTGTGACCGTCCTCAACTGCACATCAAACGGGATGGGTCGAAACCGAGAGCCTTGTTCACACTTGACAAGGCTCAGAGAAAGGCCTTGTTGGAGTGGGTAGAGAAGTTGAAGTTCCCTGATGGGTACGCCTCCGACTTCAAACGCTGTGTTGATCTTAAGAACCTGAAGCTGCAAGGGTTAAAGAGTCATGACTGTCACGTCTTCATGGAGAGGTTGCTTCCGGTATCACTAAAGAACCTTTTGCCACCGACGGTGTGGAATTGTATAACTGAGATATCTTAGTTCTTCCGAGATTTGTGTTCAGCTACAGTATCAATTGAGGACATGACTCGGCTGGAGGATCAAATTCCACAGATACTTTGCAAACTTGAGATGATCTTCCCACCGTCGTTCTTTAATTCCATGGAGCATCTACCTGTCCACTTGCCCTACGAGGCTAAGGTTGGAGGACATGTCCAGTATAGATGGATGTACCCATTTGAAAGGTACATAACTTTTTGTAACTTCATTTATACATTTAATTTAAACATATCTAATTTTTATTAATTGAAATACATAACTTGTTTACGTAGGTTCCTCAATCATTTGAAGAAGAAAATTGGTAACAAGGCTAGGGTAGAGGGATCTATTTGTAATGCATATTTGACAGAAGAGATTGCAAACTTCTGCTCCCTCTACTTCGAGAAAGATGTTCAAACAAAAACAAAGAACTTGAACTTAGAACATTCGGTGTCCATTGATCCTACTATACCCGAGTTTTTTTAAAAGAAGGACGATGAAGGAACTTCATCCGCTGAGGGTTATAGGACACTAGATGAGAAAGAGTATAGTCGAGCGCACCTTTACCTACTCTCTAATTGTGAGATCTTAGAGCCTTATGAGAGGCAATTTGTAACTGAATATGTCGGTGCGAATCCTGACGTGAACCCTGATGACGTTTGGAGTAAGCACGACGAACATTTTCCGAAGTGGCTCAAGGATCACGTAGTTTCCTTAGACATACATGATGACTTGGTTAGAAGTTTGGCATTTGGTCCAGTGCGAGCGGTTAAAACCTGGAAACGATACTCGGTGAATGGGTTCAATTTCCACACATTCAACTACGGGAAGAACAAGGCTAGATGCAACTTTGGTGTGAGTGTGTCATCTCTTGATGGTGATGAGTACTATGGTATTTTGGAGGAAATTTTTGAGCTTTGTTATCCCGGCAAAGAACGAGCGTATAGAGCTGTGGTTTTCAAATGTGAGTGGAAAGACAGCTCCGTTAACGGGACCCGAGTGCATGAACGTTACAAGATTGTGGAAGTTAATCACACAAAGAAATTTCCTATGTACGATCCGTTCATACTCGCCCATCAGGCGAAGCAAGGTTATTTTGCTCCTTCTCCTTACACAAAAAATGACAGAAATCAAAGTAATGGTGGGCAGTCTTTACAACTAAACCACGGGGACAAATAGACAGTTCTCTGTTCCAGGAAGAAGCTGTTTCAACTGGTACACGCTTATCTTCTATTGAAGAGGCCATATTCTCCGAAGAAGAAGATCAGGATGAAGGGGCAGAGGAAGATTTTGAGGACAATGTTGATGATGGACAAGGAGAATACATGGTTATGAATGTACCAGAGATCCTTGAGGAGGATGACGGACACGAAGAAGGCAATTGGGAGGACGATCAACTGGAGGGCGAGGAGACGGAGGAGGAGGACCAGACTGAGGAGGATGAGGCTGAAGACAATAACGACAGTGAAGATGACTAAGCGAGTTGTTGTAGTAAGTTATATTGATGATTACATGACTAGGTCACTGTGCTACTTATTTGGTACATTACTTAAATCAAGTTAGAATGTAGTCGCTAGTTGTATTTAACATTGTTTAATTTGTTGCAAGGTGAAGATAATGGCAGGCAGTAGATCGACCAGAAAACGTGGTGGGGGTAGTAGGTCTGCTCAGACGTCGACCACACAGCAGGAGGAGGAGGAGGAAGTGATTCCCGAAACGATACCGGAGCAGACCGATGAGCATGAGGAGGAGGAGCAGCAGCAGGGGCAGGTGGAAAAGCTGGATAAGGACGATGCCGGTCGGGTGATTCTCAAACCTACAGGCACATGGTAATATAATCTAACTTGTTGATTATTCGTTTATAACATGTTTATTTTTGGACTACATCTTGTATGATTTTATACATATATGTGCTTCTGGACTCGGTGCAGGTTTCTGCATAAAGATGTCGTCAGAGGCTGTACTACCAGCTACATGGTCGACAAAGGACAAGGGTATGCCTGTTGGTCTCAGGTGCCGGAGGAGGTACGGCAGTGGTGGTTCAACCAATTCCGGGTATGTGGATTGTTTTGCTACCGAGTTTTTAATTTATAATGACGACTTTGTAAATAATTTTGCTACTAATTATTAATCCTCCTTGATTGTGTAGATGAAGTTCAGTTGGGCACCCGAGTTAGAGGGAAGGGTCTGGAGCCGGTACAATGAGGCGTGCACACGACGTTTGATAACTCGTGATTTTACCGGTTTTTGCCCCATATTTCTACTCTTATTCGATCAATTTTATAACCCGATTTGTTAGTAATTAGTCATTTTACGTTTAATTTTGATTATTAGTCGAGTCTAGTCTAATTAATGTCGTTTTAGTATATTTGTTGGAATTTGGTACTGCGGCGTTCATTTGATCTTGTAGGTACGAATTCGGGTGAAGATAGTGTAAGTCGATCGAAAACCGAGACGAATCAAGACGGGTCAAACCGAGCTTGACCAAGTCAATCACCCAAAACCCAATTCAATATCTCCCTCACCATACTAACTCCAATCAAATCAGTTTCTTACTCCATACAACTTCCCATTCTCCACCATCAATCGTCTTCATCAATCAAATCATAATCTTCCATTAATCTCTTGTACTAACCATCACCATTGCAAAGCCTTCATTACCTCCACCCATCATCATCATCACTTCATCAATCAAGCATGGAAACCATCATCTCCAACCTCCATTATCAATCAATCAAACTCCAATCATTCAATCACCACTCGCCCCCGACATCACTTCTGTTCTCCGTCCACCTGAGCTCCGTCGTGCGCACCACCGCCGTTCTTCTCCGTCGATTCGAGCCACCAACCACCAGCTCGCTGCCCTTCGCTCATCATCACGCTCCCACATCCGACGCAGCAGCACCGTCACCGGAGCACCAGCAGCTCGCCGCCGGCAGCCACCGTGCGCCACGCACGCCGACCCGTGCGTAACTGGCACAGGGACCATGTCGCCGTGCATAGATGACCGTGCGTAACCAATCCACCGTGCTCAATGTCTAATTTGATTGTTTTGTCCTATTTGAAGAAGACTATGACGTTTCAGTCCCTCAGTTTTATATCTTTTCCATATTTTAAGTGGAGGTCATTTTAGTCTTTTTGTTTGTTGGAGGGGAACAATAAAACCCTCAATTTTGTGAGAGAAGAACCAGACTGTTAGTGTAGATTAGAGGAAGAGGGTTTTAGGAGCAAGAGTAGAAGTAGAACGCAGTAACAGCAGTAGCTCTCCCCTCTTTCTTTCTTAATTTTCTTTGTTTCTTTTAATATGGTTTAATTAATTTAATCCCTCCATTCTTCAACTTCTGACTTCTTTAATTCCATTCTCTTTTGGTACAATTCTCATCTTTTCTCTCATTTATTGTTTAAAGTTCATTTCTTTATTGTTAAATGTGTTTAGTAAATAATTATAAGTTTGTGTTTTATATTTATCTTGGATAGTTAGTATGTGTTATATTAGATTAGTTTAATTTTATTTCACTAGTCAAAGTTATTGTCTTTATTGTTTCTTTAGACTTATTTTTATATGTAGAGTAATTATTTGTGTTTTTATTAGTATAAATATGAGTAGTGAGTAGTTTCCCACTAGGGGTCGATGGAGCCTCGACTTATTTGAATTACACAATTGAATGTCTTGTATCGGTTTATTTGGGTGATTGGATGAGGACGTGTTAGGGATTTATGGATTAACCTCGGTATTTGGAGTTTGGGTCGAATCTTATCCCTTGGTCATCGACGGGAGTCGATTAGGATAGATTGTCGACTTTACCCTTTTACTTTGCCTTACTCTGCTTAGTTGAACACGGGAGTGGGAATTAAGCGGGGTATCCTTAACACTAGTTTCGATTAGCGTGCTTTTCATTGACTTGGGTTAGTTTGGGGAACATCACGGGAGTGAGTCTCCGGTCTAGACCTTAGGATTCCGTCTTACGAACCCGGGAGGGAGGTAAACGGGGTAGTTAGTCGTTTCACGAACCCGGGAGGGAGGTGACCGACCTAGAATGCGCCTTGTCCTTGTCCGAGAACTCGACTTCCTCGATATTTGTCATTTGTTAGCGTGATTTGAATAAGTCGCGGGTGACATCGTCCCTTAGTACTTTTTCTTATTTGATTACATCATTTCATCTCTTTGTTTCTTTAGTTTTCTAGTTCTTTATCTTGTTTTAGATTTTTAGTTTCTTTATGTATTTATTAGTTAGTCTTATTAGTTTAATCTCACCCTATCAATCGATTCGCGTAGCTAATTCATAATCTGAGACCGACCTAGTACTCATTCCTGATCTCTCTGTGGATTCGACCCGACTTACCCTTACTATTTTAGTTTAGGTTAGTTGGTTTGTTTGATGGTAGGATTGACGACAAATCCCGACTATTAAAATGGCGCCGTTGCCGGGGAGATCAACGGATTGATATTAGTTTAGTTTTAGATTTGTTAGACTACGCTTGGTTACTTGCTATTTTTGTTGCTTGTTTCTATGACGATTTACCACATTCCACAACGAAAAGAGACATTGCATGATTATTGGGATAAACTTAAGAATTGCACTCTTGAATTTGATGTTGAGATGTGGGAATTTTGTCATATGGTGTATGATGGTGTTCATGATAACTTTAGAGGCATGATTGAAAAGAGTTGTCAAGGTAGGTTTACATCGATGCCATATTGTGAAAGATGGGACCTTCTTAATAAGTTGGTTAATGATTCTAGGCAATCGGAGAGCACTAGTTATAAGAATGCTTATTTACCTCTCCATGTGGATGCTACTACTTTAGTTGATGACTTAGAGTCTAAGTTGGATGATGAGCCTCTTGTTAACATGACCACTTTGCCTACCATTTGTGATTTGATTAGTTCTCCCTTCCTTAAGGGATGTGATGATCATGGTAGCGTTTATGTCGGGTCTATTGTTCTTATTGATGATATCAAGTCTTCATTTGATGATAATCTTGAAGATAAGAGATGCGTTGGTAAGGATATTATTAAAGAGACTCTTCTTGAGGTTTTTGAGATTGTTGATGAGCCATATGATGAGTGCATGAGTGTGTTTAATGATGCTTTTGATATGGAGAGGGATGAAAATTGTGTTCTTATGGAGGTTCAAATCCCTTCCCCTAGTCTTAAGGATGCTTGCTTGCCTCACTTTATGGATGTTGATGATTTAGTTGATAATCATTGCAATGAAGAGGTTTCTTACTCTCTTGATAAGGTTGTTGATGATATTGAGACTTGTGATGAGAATGTTGTGGATGTAGTTGAGAGCATGGGGGTATTGGAGGATAAATGGGATGTTGATATTGATTTCTTTGAGGAGCCCATTTTGGAGAAATTTGAGTCTTTTTCTTATATTGAGGATGATTCCCCTTCATCTATTGATTATGTAGACTTTGTTTCTCTTACCCCTTTATTTGAGGCTATGTATGTTGATGAGAATGTTGAGGTTAAATGGGATGTTAATAATGTTGACACATTTGACGAACCCATTTTTGAGATATTTCTTGAGGAAATTCATGAGGCTACCCCTTCCATTCTTGATGAATCTCTTATTCCTCTCACTTGTTTTCCTCATGACTTTCATTCCCCTTCTTATGAGTCCATTGTCTTTGAGGATGCATTTTCATTTCATCTCGATTGTTTTTCTCAAGACTTTCTAGCCCCCACTTACGAATCAATGTTTGAAGATGTTTGGAAGAATTCTTTCAATGAAACTAGCTTGATTATTGATTTGTTACATGAAAGTGGTGTGATTTGGGACAAGGAAGGAGGCATTTGGAAGAGTGACATGATGGTCAAGGAGACTAATCATGTCTTTTATGTGGTTTATAGCCTACCTCTCATGAAAGAAGTGGAAAAACAAAGAAGAGATCTGGGATACTATGATGAGTTTAGAAACATGAGTGGCCTAGGATACCGATTGTGGGATCCCGGTTAGATTTGAAGCTTAATTGTAGGTTTGGCGGTCCTTAAAACCGCGCTTCTTGGGAGGCACCCCAAGTTTGTTGTACATATTTATGTTTTTGTTTGTTTGTTTGTGTTTTTGTTTGTAGGTATCTCTAGCAAGGAACCACAATGTAGCAAAATGGATTAGAGACATGAAATCGATCAAGTGTGGGGAAGACTTATACTCTAAAAGGTATTCTCTTACCCTCACTTTCCCTCCCTAGTTTTGAACATTGAGGACAATGTTCGTTTCAAGTGTGGGGAGGTAGATTCTTGATTGATGGTTTGTTATGCTTGAGGATATTGTGGTTGTTACTCTTGTTGGAGATACTTTTGGTGGTGTATTTGTTGTAAATATGTGTTATTGTGGCATTATAGCTTTGTGTGGATTGTTTTGTTGCTTTTGGTATCTCTTTTTGTGATTTGTCTCGTTTTTGTGTTTTTTTTTTGAAAAATTGAAAATTTTGAAAAATGCCTAAAAATTGAAAAAAAAAATGAAAAACTCCAAAAAGATTTTTGTTTTTCGATTCACTTGTTTCCGTTGATAAAGTGATTTTTCTAATTTTCAACTTCTTTAAAGAGTATGGATTTTCTATTACTTATTGGTTGTTTCTTAGTATTATATATTAATTGTCCTCCTACTATAAGTCGCTCGGGATGTGTCCTTCACTCGTTTCCACCTTTCACCTCCCGTGTCGTGATTTTGGCATTGCATATTTGTCTAGGTGACTATTTATCCAAGTGACTATCTATCATTTTTTTCGATCCTTATCCCACAAAAATACTCACAAAATAAGAGATATCTTCCACCCAAAAAGAGCTCAAACATCAAATATGAGAAACAAAGAAAAATTCTCAAAAACTCAAAAAGAAAAAAATAAGGGGGAGAAGAAGAAATGAAAAAAAAAAGAAAAAAAAAAGTGAAAAATGAAAAAGAAAGAAAAATGAAAAAGAAGAAAAAAGAAAAAGAAAAGAAAGACGATTCCTCTCCCGAGTATTTTTGTTTATCCATATCTTCCATTTTGGATCGGGGTCGAGACCTGTATGCATTAGTCAATAACTCCACGAGAGAACTCCTTCCATTTCCGCCTCACATCCCGACATAGCATGAACCGAGGCTAAGAAATATGTAATAATAATTTTTACAACCGATTTAGTAATCTTAACATTCATATTCTATATTTTAGCTGAATTTTAGAATCGTGACTTTTGATTTGGGAAACTTGTGACTCGTTTGTTTATATTTGCTTATTTTTGTTTTTGTTTTCCGTGATTTTATTTATGGGTCGTAGTTTGTCTTTTGAGCTTACTCGAGGACGAGTAAGAGTTAAGTGTGGGGAGTTTGATAACTCGTGATTTTACCGGTTTTTGCCCCATATTTCTACTCTTATTCGATCAATTTTATAACCCAATTTGTTAGTAATTAGTCATTTTACGTTTAATTTTGATTATTAGTCGAGTCTAGTCTAATTAATGTCGTTTTAGTATATTTGTTGGAATTTGGTACTGCGGCGTTCATTTGATCTTGTAGGTACGAATTCGGGTGAAGATAGTGTAAGTCGATCGAAAACCGAGACGAATCAAGACGGGTCAAACCGAGCTTGACCAAGTCAATCACCCAAAACCCAATTCAATATCTCCCTCACCATACTAACTCCAATCAAATCAGTTTCTTACTCCATACAACTTCCCATTCTCCACCATCAATCGTCTTCATCAATCAAATCATAATCTTCCATTAATCTCTTGTACTAACCATCACCATTGCAAAGCCTTCATTACCTCCACCCATCATCATCATCACTTCATCAATCAAGCATGGAAACCATCATCTCCAACCTCCATTATCAATCAATCAAACTCCAATCATTCAATCACCACTCGCCCCCGACATCACTTCTGTTCTCCGTCCACCTGAGCTCCGTCGTGCGCACCACCGCCGTTCTTCTCCGTCGATTCGAGCCACCAACCACCAGCTCGCTGCCCTTCGCTCATCATCACGCTCCCACATCCGACGCAGCAGCACCGTCACCGGAGCACCAGCAGCTCGCCGCCGGCAGCCACCGTGCGCCACGCACGCCGACCCGTGCGTAACTGGCACAGGGACCATGTCGCCGTGCATAGATGACCGTGCGTAACCAATCCACCGTGCTCAATGTCTAATTTGATTGTTTTGTCCTATTTGAAGAAGACTATGACGTTTCAGTCCCTCAGTTTTATATCTTTTCCATATTTTAAGTGGAGGTCATTTTAGTCTTTTTGTTTGTTGGAGGGGAACAATAAAACCCTCAATTTTGTGAGAGAAGAACCAGACTGTTAGTGTAGATTAGAGGAAGAGGGTTTTAGGAGCAAGAGTAGAAGTAGAACGCAGTAACAGCAGTAGCTCTCCCCTCTTTCTTTCTTAATTTTCTTTGTTTCTTTTAATATGGTTTAATTAATTTAATCCCTCCATTCTTCAACTTCTGACTTCTTTAATTCCATTCTCTTTTGGTACAATTCTCATCTTTTCTCTCATTTATTGTTTAAAGTTCATTTCTTTATTGTTAAATGTGTTTAGTAAATAATTATAAGTTTGTGTTTTATATTTATCTTGGATAGTTAGTATGTGTTATATTAGATTAGTTTAATTTTATTTCACTAGTCAAAGTTATTGTCTTTATTGTTTCTTTAGACTTATTTTTATATGTAGAGTAATTATTTGTGTTTTTATTAGTATAAATATGAGTAGTGAGTAGTTTTCCCACTAGGGGTCGATGGAGCCTCGACTTATTTGAATTACACGATTGAATGTCTTGTATCGGTTTATTTGGGTGATTGGATGAAGACGTGTTAGGGATTTATGGATTAACCTCGGTATTTGGAGTTTGGGTCGAATCTTATCCCTTGGTCATCGACGGGAGTCGATTAGGATAGATTGTCGACTTTACCCTTTTACTTTGCCTTACTCTGCTTAGTTGAACACGGGAGTGGGAATTAAGCGGGGTATCCTTAACACTAGTTTCGATTAGCGTGCTTTTCATTGACTTGGGTTAGTTTGGGGAACATCACAGGAGTGAGTCTCCGGTCTAGACCTTAGGATTCCGTCTTACGAACCCGGGAGGGAGGTAAACGGGGTAGTTAGTCGTTTCACGAACCCGGGAGGGAGATGACCGACCTAGAATGCGCCTTGTCCTTGTCCGAGAACTCGACTTCCTCGATATTTGTCATTTGTTAGCGTGATTTGAATAAGTCGCGGGTGACATCGTCCCTTAGTACTTTTTCTTATTTGATTACATCATTTCATCTCTTTGTTTCTTTAGTATTCTAGTTCTTTATCTTGTTTTAGATTTTTAGTTTCTTTATGTATTTATAAGTTAGTCTTATTAGTTTAATCTCACCCTATCAATCGATTCGCGTAGCTAATTCATAATCTGAGACCGACCTAGTACTCATTCCTGATCTCTCTGTGGATTCGACCCGACTTACCCTTACTATTTTAGTTTAGGTTAGTTGGTTTGTTTGATGGTAGGATTGACGACAAATCCCGACTATCAACGTTTCACTTGTGTGATGAATAAACGACGCACGCGGGGGACTCCGCTAAAGGACCTTAAAGGTGTTGTTTTTATTTTGGTAATCAATTTTAACAAACAATCTAACTTCAATATTTCACTGTATTAAATAATATATTGGGTCGTCATATTTTAGGTGAAGCATTGGAGAGATGGGTCGCGTACCACGAGAAGAAGGACTTTAAGGTCAGGTCTGAAAGGGCCCAGAAGAACAAACTTGCCGACTGTGAGCATGAGGGCCACGCAAACCCGACACATCATCGTGGTTCTCAGTCTTCTTTCAGTCGTGCCAAGAGGGTATGATTTCCACTAATTAATACCGTACTCTTACTTGAATAATCGGAAAATATTTTCGCATAATTTATATTCACCTAATAACATTCGTACTCATTTAATAGATGCAAGCTGAGCTCGGGAGGCTGCCAACCGCGGCGGAGATATTCTTCGACATGCATGGGCAGACCGACGACAAAGGGACTAGCTTTAAGACGAAAAAGGATCAGGCGCTCTGGGTGAGTACTAACTATTTCAAATTAATCGACTTTAGTTGGTAGATAACTATCTTCGATGGTTTCATCTAATAATAACTTCAATTGAAATCGTTTTTCTGTACGACGCAGGACGCCTACCAAGAAGAGCTAGCGAGACTCGAGGCTGATCCTGATGTTGAGGAAGTCGACCCGAATGAGACTTGGTTTAAGGTCGCCAAGGGTTACAAGAAAGGTAGTGTGTACGGTGTAGGAAATGCACACGGTATGTACTTCACACCTCCCACACCCCGTCTCAGCACCTGCACACAAATGGAGTACACGCCGGCTGGATCTCAGCAACCCGACCCGGAGAAGGACGCCATGAAGGAACAGCTGACGGCCCAGCAGCAGCAGCTGAAGGACCAGGCCGAGAACATAAAGAAGATGCAGGAACAGATGGCCATGTTTCAGGCCATGTTCAAAAATTGCAACCAAGGTCGTCCCCCATCCCCTCCAGACGACAGAGACCCATTTGGTGATGGTGGTGGTAACTCTGGTGCTACAGCTAGCTTCACAGTTTGCTGATTGTTTTTTGTCGCTGTTGTTGTAACTTAATTTGCGGATTATGTATCTTCTAACTAGTTTAGATTTGTGTATCTTCAAACCGTATGTTAAATTTTTTTTATATAAGTTTTTTCAGCAGAAATGAGTCGAGAAATGAAGTGTTTTGGTTGACTGAGAGTGAATGAGGTTGAGGTATTGTGGATAGTCCACATTTGTGGTTGGTTGAGTGTTGTGGATGTCGTTTATATTGCAGGTTTTGGCTAGACATTGAACGCATGTTTACGGCCATGCAACAGCGTAAATAACGTCCGATAACGGACGCCATAACAGACGCCAGGGGAAGCTAGAATGGCGTCCGACTGTGGTTGCCAGGGGTCCCCAGATGGCGTCCACAATCGGACGCCAACTTCAGGACCAAGGCGTCCGACTGTGGACGCCATCTGGGGACTCCTGGCAACCACAGTCGGACGCCATCCCTGGCGTGGACTGTCGGTCGCCATTTCTCTTGGCGTCCAATAGTGGACGCCCGTTTAAAAAAAGGCGAGGGGTCGTGGCTTCCGCTTTCTAACGTCTGTTTGCGGACGCCCGTTTGCTTATAACGTCCACTGTCGGTGGCCACTAGGTGGACGCCTGGGGCACCTTTTCTTGTAGTGTCATAAACATTACTCTTCGTCCCGTTCATTTGTTCGTTCTTTATATTCATTGTGAAAAGTTTTTTAATCAAAGGCAAACAAATGAACTAGATGGAGGGAGTATATATATCTGATCCGATATTGAACTTAAAAGTCTTACATAAATTATTTTATTTATGAGCCACACATAAATATCAATGACATTTCAACAACATATAAGCATATAATATAACTATTTATTTAATTTTAAAAGGTTAAGTTATTTATTTTTAAATATGTAAATGTATAACATCTACGGAGTACGAAAAACTCATACATTTACTTATTTATGCCACCATAGAATACCGTGAGTCCAAATCGTTTTGTTGGATCCTCATCATAAATGACACCATAATGTGGATCATTTGTAAATGGCTCCATTTGTGGACGATCAACTTTTCTATGATTTTTGTCCACAAACATCAAGTTAGTAAAAACTGCGCTTAACTTCATGTCGTTGTTAAGTGGATAATAACCATTTCCCATGGGAGGAAGGGGACGATCAGTTGGTCCATAAGCTTCACCTCCTACTCCGATGTAGGTTGCATAATTTGACATTGTTGTGAATATTTGTTTCGGCCAAAATCCGATGTTTATCTTGCAGATATTAAGCCACCAATCTCCCGTCTTTTCATCCTTCCAAAAACAAATGAAAAACAAAAACAGACGTGTTACAACAATCACAATGGTACAACTTTATATAAAGTTCTTCTTATGTCAACTCATTTATCCACCATTTTCTAAATATAAGAACTTTTTGTTGCCATAGAAGAACTTTTTATTTGTTACTTAAACGAGATTCATTTCTATTTTTTTATTCATCATGTTATTTTTTTTAATATAATAATTGAAGAACTTGGTATGAGATTGATAGCCTAAGTATCAAGTTAATAAAATACGGAGTATGTGATACTTGTATGAATTATTTTGAATGAAATATATTTGATTAAAAGATACTCCCTCCGTCCAAATGAATTGTTTGCCTATTCTATATTGGGACATCTCTGTGAATTATTTGTCTTTCTATTTTAGGAATGTTTTTTATATGTCCAAATGAATTGTTTGTCTATTCCATATAGGAACGCCTCAGCGAATTGTTTGTATGTCTTTCTATTTTAGGATTGTTCTTTTTATGTAATTTGATCATTCTCATGAGTTTAGCTCCACATGTCAATTTCTCATTGGATCTCTTACTCTTGGTGCCAAAAGCAAAGGCAAATAATTCATTGAAAATTTGCATGAACTTAATTAATAGGATGTATTAAAAATAATTTGTTTAAATATTTTTTTTAAAAGATTGTTAACATTGATCACTTTTCAACCTAATACCCATGGCCGTCGATTGGCATGGTCAGAGTGTGCTAAGCATCGGGGCCCAAGATTTTTAGGGGAAACTCAAATTTACTAAGCTATATTAATGTTTGGTGCAATAAAGTTATATGTCATGTGTTCGACTCTTATCAGCAAAATCTCTATATTTTTGTTCTGTTTTTTATTTTTTATTTTTCTCCAAATAAAATTGGATACTAATGACCAAATCAATAGCAAATGAAATTATAGTCATAAAATTGAACTTTACTAAGTCGTGCATCAATTTATTACGAACTACAAATTAGGTTTTGTGTCTAACTTTTGATTTATTATTTCAAAAAAAATGTTTCCTTACTATTTAGGACCTCAAAAGAACGTTTCGAATCGGGCCTCTCAAAATTATTTGACGGTCCTACTAATACCATCACCTAGTTCCAATACTATAACACCTGGGTATGATTACATCAGTGAGTTCACTCCAACCCCATAAGAGTATGATTAATGGAGATGAAAAAAAAGGTGAATGTGGAGGGTGAAAGGTAAAATAATAAAAAAACAAAATTGGACCCAAACTCATTTTGCTTAACATTTGGTCTAAATAGGACCTCTCCCACCTTCTTTTCTACCTTGACACTTGGCATTTTCTAATTGGTTTTATTTTTTGTATTTGTTACTCCCTCTGATTCAGAATAATTTTCCCATTTGATTAAAATATACCTCACATAAATTAAACAAAGGGGAAGATCATTCTGAATCGGAGGGAGTATAAACTTTGAAATGAATATATTTTAAAACATACTCATATAAAATTCACCAATATTCATATTTTTTTCATGGCTTATAAATAGAGACTAACTTTGACATACTTTTACTCCAAAAAATTTTGTTCATTAATTACTCTCTTTTACTCCAAACTTGTTTTTTATAAATTTTTTAATGTTTTTAAAAGAATAATAAAAATGTAAATTCGTCAAAAGTAATATTTTTCATTAACGTAAATATAAATGACTTCGTAAAATAAATATTGATTGTTCAATAAAATAATTTTTTAAATTTAGATGAGAAAAATAATAAAGAATAATATATGTAAGACCGTGATGAAAGAAGGTGTACGTGAATAAAGGTAAGAAAGTTAGTGTGAGTTTAATAGGTTAGGTTGTAAACAAAGAAGAATATAATACTGTATATCTTAGACCTTGGTGAAGAACAACAAGGGATAAACATGGTCTAAGTGGCCGACCACATCTAGGTTTCAATTAATTATTGGTCGCAAAGTACACCGCTTGTACATTTATGTTAATATGTAGAGGGTGAACGTGATTTAAAGAAAGAGTAAGTCTCCTGAGAGACGGTCTCTCATTAACATTACTGAGAGACTAAGTACAAATGAAAGTAATAGTGGTACCAAACCTAATAGAAGTAGGTACGATTAACATAAAAGAATATATACAAATATAAAGAGGGTACGCTTCTTATAAAAACAAGTACAAAACAAAGTTTTCATTTAAGGGTACGAATAAGACATAGAATGGTACTGAAGAGTAGTCTCTCAATAAGTTATTGAGAAACCGCCTCTTCCAAGATTTTGTGTTAAAGGAATTTTATTACCTGATAAACGTGTAGATTGGCAAACCTTGGCTCTTCTCCTCTTTTCGTTGGAGGATAATACTTGACATCAATAGGTACATCTTTTTGTGTCATTACGAATCCAGAACATAATAAGTTGAAGCAATGTGATTGACCCGCCTATAAAACAATTTTCACAACACAATAATTGTATGTTACTCGTACTTTGTAATTATTGGTGCCAATTATGCATCATTATCAATACGGAGTAGCAACAACTATGGTAGAACATTATACTGTATAAAGTTCTTGCAATACCAAGTCATTCTTCGCCATTTTCTATATAAATATAAGAACTTTATAGTGTAATGGAAAAGTTTATTTTTTATTGTATTTAAATGGGATCCATTTCCATTTTTTCATTTATCAAGTTATTTTTTTTAAAAAATTGAAGAACTAGGTTCTTAAATATAAGAACCTAATTCTTATACGAAGTATTGAAGAACCCAATAATAATAGCCGCGATGGCGTGGAAGAACTTTTGCAAATAAATTTTTTATCGACAACCCCGGTGGTAAGGATCACCATTACTCTATTGTGGTAGTTATTCCTTTCTTTAATTTGTCTCAATCATTTATTTATCTTTGATTAAAATAATCCTTACAAATAAATTAAAAAGCGAACAAATGACTAAGACGAGAAAAGTAATACGGAGTATGCAAGAATACTATGGAGTACCACTTACTTTATAACTAGTATAGATCCCGCGCATTAATGCGCAGAATCTTTAGCATTTTATATTTAGTAATTACTTGTAAATATCTATTGGTAATCTATTAGGGGCCGTTTGGTTCGCACAAAGGTATGGGTTTGGAATCAGGAATCAAACCAGGGTGGTATGGGTTTGAAACTTGATATTTGATACTTGGTGTTTGGTTCATTTCCGGAATCAATGTCATCCTCTTACCTAGTGTTTGGATAAAAAAAATAGTGAAATCAGGAATCAATTTGTGTACGACTTTATTTATTTTTTGGATCCTTTTACAACTTTTTAAAAACAGTTTATATATTAATTAAAAAATACAATAACAAATATTACTATAAGTATTGGCAAAAATAAAATATTAAAGTAGAATTCAAATTATAAAATTTCGAAAATAAAATAAAACATAATTCAAATAAAGCAACAAATTGTTATTCAAACTAATAATTCAAATCTAAGTGCATAAGAAAAGAAAGTCTATAATCCTAATATGAAAATTTTGATTTGAAGTTTGACGGCAGAGTACACGGTATATTGTGAGAATTGTTTCTCAAAGATTTTTTTTTTATTTGATACCTAAGGGTTTGGAATGGGTGATATCCACCTCCACCCAAGGGTTTCTAAAACCCATACCTTGAGGGTTTGAGGTATGGGTATCAAGATAAAAAAAGTGCTAACCAAACAAAGGTATGGGTTTAGACCATTCTAAACCCATACCTTATACCCAATTTTGTCGAACCAAACAGCCCCTTAGCTTTTCACATTTATAATCTTTATATTTTGATTTGAGAAAATAACTTAAAATTTCAATGATGATTATGATAAACTTATTTTTTTACAAAGTTAATTATACGTTCTTCATTCCATTTGATTCTTTGTAGTGAGTAAAATCGTTAATATATCATAACCTCCTAATATATAAGATAAAATATAGTCATCCGAGATCTTGTTTAAATTGTATAATCAAGTACTCCCTCCGAGTTCCTATTATTGTCCCAAAAGGTTTTGGGATGAAAAATAAGAAAGGGGAAATGAGTGGTTGAAAAAAGAAGAAGGAACAGAGAGAAATGGGAGAGTAATTGTGAACTACACATTGATGGCCTAAAAAGAAAAGTGGAACAAAAATCAAACTCAGCCCAAAAAGGAAAGTGAGACAATAATAGAAACTCGGAGGGAGTATGTTATAAATATCAATATTTTTTTTTAAATTTTTAGAAATATGTAACTAAATATATATGAACAATAGATATTATTATATGAACAATATATCAAGTACGATATTATTATATTACGATACTAATAATCGATTTAAATATATTACGTATAATATTAATACATATCATGCATATATATTAGGATATATAATTATATATATATATGGCATATATACTGGATCGCAATCAGGATATATAATTATGTATGGAAAAATAATTAGATATAATAATATTTTAGGCACCAGAATCGTGCCTATTATTTTAGGCAGCAGATATATTATGAGAATATTACGTAGTTAGAAAATTTTAGAATTATTATTGGAAGGTAATTAGGATATTTTGATTAACATCCATATTATTTTAGCTATTACGTATAACATATTATTACACCATATTATACCATATCATTTACGTATAACATATTATTAAGCTTATAACCATGTTATTACACCATCATTGGTTGTATAATCATATTACTACACTACATTACACGTAAATATATTAATAATAATATGTGTGTAGTGTCATTTAATCAATATATATATATATATATATATATATATATATATATATATATATATATATATATATATATATATATATATATATATATATTTTAGGCTTTTTTCGAGCGATCTCATTGGTCCGTTCAATCAAACCTCAAATTAGGAAAGTATCATAAATAATAAAAAAATCAATTAGAGAATCTTTTGATTATTACAATATATATTTAATTTATTATAATTTTTGACGTGAAAAGCTTTAGAGTTTATTTTTTTAAAACATTATCGTAAAATAAATTATAAAAATGAAATAATTAAATTCGTGTTAAAAAATGCTTTTATTAGAGTATAAATTCCATATCATTTGTTTCACATTATGTGATGAATTTATAACATATAACAGTTTTAAAATTATCCCACATCGACAAATTACAATATGATAATGAAATTCTATATTATAAATAAAGAGGAATAATTCGTTCTTCGATATCTACCAAAAGTCTTTTGAATCTCAAAAAGAGTTTCTAAGACTATAAACTTAAGTAATTATCCTACATAATGTGACAATATTAATTTCTATATTATAATAAGGTGATTGATTTCTATATTATAATAAGACTAATTATTTGTTCTTAGACATCAATCAAAATCTTTTGAGTCTTAAAAAAACTCTTAAGACTATACACAAAAACTAATTATAATTTTTTCGTTAGACATCAACCAATTTAAGCAGTTCTCCCACATCGAAAATTTATGATGAGATTATGAATTTCTACTAGATAAGAGTAATCATTGTTTTTAAATATCAACCAACAATATTTTGAGTTTAAAAAAGTCTTAATAAGACTACAAAATTAAAATTATCCCACATTGAAACAATTAAAATAAGGTACGGTGATGATTCTATATTATAAATATGACTACATATTTTTTACTTAAATTATCCCACATCAACAAATTATAATATGGTTATGGTTCTATATTATAAATAAGATTAATTATTTGTTCATATCAATTAAAATCTTTTGAGGGACGATGAAATTCTATGCTGATAAAATTCTACATTATAAACAAGACTAATCATTCATCCTTAGATGTCAACAAAAAACTTTTAGTCTTAAAAAAAGCTATTAATAAGACTACAAAATGAGGTGATATAATTCTGCGTAATCTTTATTATAAATAAGAATAATCATGCATCCATCTATAAATAAAAGTTCTTAATTAGATTATATCTAAACTTAAATAAACTTAATTAAAATTATCCCACATCGAAAAATTATAATAAAAGATGATCAAATTCGATTATATAAATAATGAGTAATCGTCTATCATCTAACATAGATATAAAAATAAACTCTTTTAAGTCTTCAAAATAGCTCTTAAAATTATAAACTTAATTAAGTAATTAAATTATACCACATTGAAAAAGTATGATGGGGTCATGAAATTCAATATCATAAGTGAGTAATCTTGTGGTTTTAAATATTAACCAACAAATTTTCAGTCTTAAAAGCTTTTAAAAGGACTAGAAACCTAAAATTATCCCACATCGAAAAAATTAAAATAAGGTGATGATTCTATATTATAAATAAGAGTAATCGTGCGTTTTTCTGGGTCTTTAAAACATATCTTAAAACTATAAACCTTAAGTAATTATCCTATATCGAAAAATTATGATGAGGCGATAGAATCTTATATTATCAATCAAAAAAAATTATTCGCATGTAATCTTTTGAGTTTAGAATATTACTAATATCATGTGATCATCTTATTTATTATAATGATATAGATTGATCAAGTTTCTTATTTAACGAATATACATCATCAATGTAATTAAGCCAATTAACCCGAAGCCAACTAACCCGTGCAACGCACGGACTTTAATCTAGTAACATATTATTATATGTCATTAATTTTTAGTAATGGGTTATCGTTAACTACTGAATATTATACGTATAATGTCTATAATAGATATACATGACAATAGGTGTTAAATTATGTATGGTAAAATAATTAGATATAATAATATTTTAGGCAGCAGAATCATGCGTGAGTATTGATTTTTCTATATGAGGGTCTAGAATAATATCAATAAGGAGGATCGTAGTAATTTACGATATTATTATATTACGATACTAATAATCGATTTCAATATATTACGTATAAATATTAATACATATCATGCATATATATTAATACGTATTAATATATTTCAAAATATTAAAACAGATAACATAACATAGTTTATAAGATTGTACAGGTGGGCCTTTTTAGACGAAGCCCAGAAAATAATGATATTATAATGAAATGATTATAAGATCGTAGACATGGGCCTTTAGTATAATGTAATGATTATATTTGAATTTAGTTACTATACACATGGGCCTAAACAGCCATTTATGTGTCCAAGAAGTTTGCTCATAGCTTTCCATTGAATTATTTCCTCTAGATTAGCCACGGGTGAAGCCCAGTAAGAATTATTGCACATTTAGGCGGGAATGTATTGAAGGAGAGGGCGCCACGTGCCAAATTTTTTGAGGATCCCTATCCTTTTAGTAGTAAGGGGGATGTTTTGCGGTATCCGAGGTCCCTAGATACTATACATACGATGTTGATGTATCGTCAAGTCTCACTACTGTTTGCATTTGAGATTGTCGTACCGTTATATATTTTTAATATCATACAATGAATTAAACTACTTAAGAGCATGGAGTATATTATTAGTTTAATAGGTTGTATTAAAAAAAGGGTTTTGTTAAGAGTTGTATTTAAGCAATTAAAAAACTTCTTAAATTGGTATATATAAACCTAAAAATTAATACTCCCTCTGTTCCAATGAATTGTTTGCCTATTCCATATTGAGGCGTCTCAATGAATTGTTTGCCTTTCTATTTTAGGAATGTTTTTTATATGCAATTTGACCTTTCTCATGAGTTTTGCTCCACATGTCACCTCCTCATTGGATCCTTACCCTTGGTGTCAAAAGAAAAGGCAAACAATTCATTGAAACAGAGGGAGTATCAAATTACACAAACATTGATATAATTAATGTATATATCAAAACTTTTTTTCCTCTTTTGGTGTCTTACCTACCGCCTTAAGGACTGTATTTATCAATTCCCTTTAAAAAATGACATTACAAAAAAAAATCAGAAAAAAATGTTATCGTTTTTTACTATGGAAAGTTAAATTTTTGTATACTAATGTAATAAATTATTTTTAATCGAATGACTTACCTTTTATCCCTATATTGTATATATTTAAAGTATTTTATTTGAGTGTATATTTTGCAATATCCCATATACGAGTAATATCTAATACTTACATCGAGATATATGAAAGAACGTGTATTGTTGTCCTTGTTCAATGTCGGGTTGACCTGTATTCATTCGTATGAGTAGCAATTATCACTAAGTTACCAATAAATAAAAATTGATAAAGAAACATAAATAAATAACGAATTACTAACCGTCCATCCAACTTTAATTCTATCATCACCATTTTGAATCACGAATACACCAGATGAATATTGTGATTGTTCAACAACTGGCGAATTGTTGGAACTAAAGGAACCTCCAACTCCAACATATTTCATCTTGCTTCGATCGGAGTTAGTTATTTGCACAACAGCAATCTAAAGTGACAATTTGTAGCACATTAGTAAGCATCCGTTAAATACAAGCTAAATCATACTCCCTCCGATTGCCTATTTTCTTCCCTCTTTCCGAGCTAAGTTTAATTTTCTTCCATCTTTCCATTTAGGGAAAGTTTTCCACTACTCATTAATTAATATAATACTCCCTCTGTTTTATTGATATCTTCCACAATTCCTTTTTCAATCATTTCTTTGATATTTTCCACTTTCCTTTTTTTTTTCTATCACACTCGTCTCTTACCTAGGTGACCCACTTATTTACCTCCTATCTACTTTTACTTATTTTATTACTTTTACTTATTTTATTATTTTTCTTGAGAAATGTGTCACTTTTAAGGTAGAAGAAATCATTGAAACGGATGGAGTATTTCTCTCTCCTACTTTTTCACCCCATTTTTTTCTCATTTAATTAATATAATATTTATCTCTCTTACTCTTTCATTCTAACTCCCATGTTCTACTAAGCTATGTTTATTGGGGGTAGGATGAAAGACATAAAACTAATAAAAAATTTGGACCAAAGTCTTATTTTGGGCTTCACTAGGTGGGAAGAGGACCTCTTCCACCCTTTGTTCACCTTGCCATGTGGCATGTTTTTGTTGGTTAAATAAATGATTAATGATTTTTTTAATTTATGTGAAAATCAACAAAGAATAATATATATGTATGAGATCATGGTGAAAAGAAAGTGCTGATAAAAGGTAAAAAAGTTAGTGTGGGTTTGATAAAATAGGTTGTGAATAAAGAATTGTATTTATAGGTTGGACCTTGGTAAAGAAAGATCATAGATAAACATGGTCTAATATAATACTCTCACCTTATTTTCCTCCCAAAAAGAAAGAAGAAGAAAATAGACATTTGGAGGGAGTATGATTTTACAACAAAAAATATACAAATAGTCGTCTTTTTCTATGTGTTGTTCAAATTGTTTCTATTTGGAAATTAAAAGGTATTTAAATGAGTTTTTTTTATCTATAGTTGAGCTACTGATGACATCCAATGACATATCCTTGTATTCACTCCCCGTCACTAAGATCTTCCCACTTTCCTTTAAAGGAAACTCCATTAAGATTTTCTCACTTCAAAACTTTCCTTATTCATCCATCATACTATGTTTCTATTGGTTACTTTTTGTGATTTGACATCTTGAAACCCACCAAACAATTTATCACCTTTTATTATCCATTTCTTAATCCATGTGCCATATTAAAGTGGGAAGATCATTGTGGAGGGAAGGGAGTACTATATTAAGAGCATGTTGCATGCATGCATGGCTCTCTAACTCTCTAAGCCACACTTTCGAAGCTTATTTTCAAATCACCTTAGTTAGACCTGTCAAAAAATGATTCGATCTGAAAAATTGTCTAATAATAACCCAAATACTTAGGATCAGAACCCGACAGATCTGAATATAGAGGGTGGACAAATACCTAAAACAAGGGAAGTAAACAAAGAATATTGGGAGTTACGGAGACTAAGATTTACTCCAATTAAGAAGCTTACGTGGGTTTCAGGTGCTGACTGATAGTTGGATTTTGCATAATGTTTTGTGAACTTGTAAACTTCGTAGGAATCCTCTTTGCTTAGTCTTCTAATAGGAACGGTTCCTAAAGGACAACCACCTTTTAACATGATGTTCTCCAAGACGCGAGTACATTGCACATCGTCGTCGCCCTCGTTGATATAATAGTTTGGTTGCATCTATCATATATATAACGACGCACCCAATTAATTTGGAATATTATTCATTCTATACCGAAATATTTAGAGAACATAATTTGAACACACCTCGGGGTAGAATGTATGATTCTTGAGTTGTGGGTGATCGAAAGCAGGTTGCTTATAAAAATCCACGCAATCATATGTATCTCCATATTTATTCTGTCATATATAAATAGAAAAAATTATGTGACATACAAACTCATTCAAAGCCGCAAGTAAGTGTCCTAATACATATATTGAGAACTAGAGGAGAATAATACTCCCTCTCTAGTTTTTAAATGATCGTTGTAATAATTCTCACATACTCTGTATATGACACAAACGTGCAATCATTTAAAATCGGCGGAAGAGAGTTAAAGAGTATGAAGTGTAACCTGTATGACCCTGATGCTTGGTTTTTGGAGAAGTCGATATTGTTTGACGAAATCCATTTCTTCTTCCTTGGTTAACTTGTTACCAGTTGTTTGATGGAGGATTAGAAATGAACATAAAACTTTCAGAACTACCAAAATTGCAATCGCCATTTTCTGGGATGAATTATTTGTTTGATGGCTACTCCGTATAATTTTTATCACTTTAAATAGTACTTCCTCCACCCCACTAAGATCTTCCCACTTTCCTTAAAAGGAAACACCACTAAGATTTTCCCACATCAAAACTTTCCTTATTCATCTATTATACTCTCTTCCTATTGGTTACTTTTTTATGATTTGACATCTTGAACCCCACCAAACAATTTACCACCTTTCATTATTTATTTCTTAATCCATGTGCCAAGTCAAAGTGGAAACATCAATGTGGAGGAGAGGGAGTACTAGTATCACATTTTTATCATTGAAAGTTGGGTAAAATATACAATTTTCAATCAATGAGTCAACGTGTGGATTGGTTTCACATTATCAACTTTAATTACTTTTGTTACAAATACGATACAACTTGTACTTGCTTAAATTTCATTTCAACAAATTCATTTAACCCAAATTCAGGAGTGTGAGAACTCTCACATAGAAGCAGGTTACTATACTTTTTTTATGGGAGAGGTATAACAATAATCGTGTTGTGAGACGGTCTCTCCTAAAATTAACAATTCATTTAATTCTTATTTACAATTTTAAGAATTGTATTTAACCTTACTCATACATTAATAAGGTAGGTGTTCCATTAAATCGCATTTTCTTACCTTATTAGTAACACATTCAATTACTCTCTTCGTCTTTTTCAATTGTTATCGGTTGCTTTTGGAACGATATTCATGGAAAGAACAATTAGTGAATTTAGACCAAACAAAATCTACTTGTTTTATACTCGTATTACTATAGCAAAAACTTCCCAAAAATGAAAATATACAATTATTGAATAATACACCCCAAAAAGAAAATAGATAACAATTCAATAATATTCCCTTCGCTAAAGTCCAACATTTCCCTTTCTCTTTTCGACACTATTCATATAGTCAAGGAAAACTTTCGATATCCACGACAATTTATTAGAGAATATATATCAATGTGAGATCTTGTTTGATTTCTCTTTAAAATTAAATTATTAACATTGAATTTTCATAATTTTTACTAATGTGTTACGAAAGATATTAACGACACAAAATGTGTGTTGTCAAACATGAAAAAGCAAAAGGTAAGGTTGGATTTGAACGGAAGAGATCGGCTCAAGTAGGACGGAGAGAGTAGTTTCGAAGAAGAAGAAGAAGAAGAAGAAGAAGAAATCACTTTTTGTAATTACTTCTTATTATGGAGCTAAGTAGTGTTATGTACAATCGTTTACCATGCGAACAATTTATGATGAAATTTAAATTAGTTAGTTAAAAAAATATGATCATATAGGGGTGTAAACGAGCCGAGCCGAGCACGAGCTTGGCCTTGCTCGACTCGTGCTCGTTAAGCAAAATTCGAACTCGAGCCGATCTCGAGCTTACCCGAGCTTGAAAAAATTGAGCTCGGAACCAAGCTCGCGAGCTAAAATGTGAGTTCGAGTCGAGTTCGAGCCTAACTCGAACCTATATATAATTATTAAAATTTACGCTTTTTGCACCGATGTGTTTTAATAAATTGGGATTCAAAAAACATACACAAACGTATTAGGCAAATCAATAAAAATATTTTATACGGTGAAAAAACTATGTAACTATTATTAGTATTTTTTAATAAACAAGAACAAAATATTAACTAATCACATCAAATCGAGCTGCTCGCGAGCATTTCGAGCCGAGCCACGCCTTGCTCAGCTCGACTCATTAAGTTGTCGAGCTGAGCCCGAGCTCGAGTCGAGCTCACACGAATCGAGCTTTGACCGAGCTTTGATCGAGTCGAGTTCGAGCTGCTCGCGAGCTGTCTCGTCTCATTACCACCCCTTTCATAAATATTACTCTTCGTCTCGTTCATTTGTTCGTCCTTTATATTCATTGTGAGTATTTTAATCAAAGGTAAGCAAATGAACTTGACGGAAGGAGTATCTGATATTGAACTTAAAAGTCTTCCATAAATTATTTTATTTATGAGCCACACATAAATATCAATGACATTTCAACAACATATAAGCAAATAATATACTTCCTCTATTTTTTTTATATCTTCCCATCCATTTAATATTCGAGTGTAATATTATACTATTACAATGGGAAGATATAAAAAAAATAGAGGGAGTAACTATTTATTTATTTTTAAATAATTAAAGTTAATGTATAACATCTACGGAGTACGTACAACTCATACATTTACTTATTTATGCCACCATAGAAGACTGTGGATCCAAATACTAATGGATCGTAAGCATAATTGACACCATAATGGGGATCATTTGTAAATGGCTCCATTTGTGGATGATCAATTTTTCTATGATTTTCGTCCACAAACATCAAGTTAGTAAAAACTGCGCTTAACTTCATATCGTTGTTAAGTGGATAATAACCATTTCCCATCGGAGGAAGGGGACGATCAGTTGGTCCATATGCTTCACCTCCTACTCCGATGTAGGTTGCATAATTTGACATTGTTGTGAATATTTGTTTCGGCCAAAATCCGATGTTTATCTTGCAGATATTAAACCACCAATCTCCCGTCTTTTCATCCTTCCAAAAACAAACGGAAAACAAAAATATATGTGTTAGTTACTGATCGAACCAAAAAAAATCTATAACTCAAAATCGTGAATAATGTTCAAAAAGGAGGGAGTTGGGTATGAGATTGATATCATAAGTATCAAATTGCAATACACGGGCATCAACCTAGCATGTGATACTTCTATGAATTACTTTAAATAAAATATATTCGATTAAATGATAATTTGCATGAAGTTAGATAAAATATTTTTTTTAAATAACTTTTTTTTAAAGATTTTTTACACTAATCACGTTTCAACTTAATACCACTAGTTCCAATACTATAACACCTTGGTTTGATTACATAAGTGAGTTCACTCAAACCCATAAGTGGCCGACCACATTTAGGTTTCAATTATTGGTAGCATGGTACACCGATTGGACGTGATTTTAAAAAAAAAATATTACCTAATAAACGTGCAGATTGGCAAACCATGGGTCTTCTCCTCTTTTCGATGGAGGATAATACTTGGCATCAACAGGTACATGTTGTTGTACCATGACGAATCCAGAACATAATAGGTTGAAGCAATGTGATTGACCCGCCTATAAAACAATTTTCACAACACGATAATTGTTACTCGTATTTTGTACTCCCTCCGTTTCATTGATTTTTTCCACCTTAAAAGTGACACATTTCTTAAGAAAAACAATAAAATATGTAAAAGTAGAGAGAAGGTAAAATAAGTGGGTCACCTAGGTAAGAGAGAAGTTTGGTAGCAAAAAAAGAAATTGGAAGAAATCAAAGAAATGATTGAAAAAGGAAATGTGGAAGATATCAATGAAACATGAGGAATAATTATTAGCGGCAATTATGCATCATTATCAATACGGAGTAGCAACAACAATGGTATTACCTAGACCTGTCAAAAACTGACCCGACCCGAAAACCCGACCCGAAACCGCCCGAAAAAAAACCCGAAAAAACCCGCCCAAAAATGACCAAAACCCGAAAGTGACCCGCCCGATAAAAACCCGAATATATTGGGTCAAAACCCGCCCGAACCCGTTACCCGCCCGAAAATAGATAAATTTAAAAAATATTGCTATTATACACTAAAGTTTCTCAAAAAAACTAAGAAATATTTTTTTATTTTCAAAATTTTAAGAAATAATATTTATATATATCTTTAAAATCATATTTTTATCACATGATTATTATAATGGAAAAAAAAATATCAATAAATCAAGTCAAAGTTCGTCATATATATTCGTACTTCCTATAGAAATAAAATATCAATGTATAGTAAAAAATATATTAAATAAAACATGTTTATTCTCACTATTATATTATATTAAATGAGTTCATTAAGAAAATTAAGAATAAAATTGTATTTATGATAAAAAAATGTAAAGAAAATTAATGTTTTTAAAGTGCGTTAATAACCCGTATTTGACCCGAACCCGACCCGAAACCCGTATAAACCCGACCCGTATAAAACCCGTATTTTTCAAACCCGAAATACACCCGACCCGTATTTTACCCGAACCCGAAATGACCGAACCCGAAACCCGACCGCCCGACCCGTTTGACAGGTCTAGTACTATTACCTCTATCTATTTTTAATCTTTCTGATTTCTTTTTTGGATTGTCCAATTTTAAACTTCCTACTTACAATATTTACTTTTTGGTTGAATTTTGTGGTCAGTATAATTTCTGACCCCACATTTTCTCTCAATTTTTATTTTCTAACGCACACTTCACTCCACCTTTAATTTTTGTTTCAACTCACCCATGAAGTTTAAATTTGGATGAAGGAAGTAGAACATTTGAAGACTCGAGGTTGGTTTTGTGCTCTTTATAGTAACTTCTATTTATAGCAATCTCGTATTATGTTTTGATGATTACAAGTGGCACGTAACGAGTTTTTTTACCTAGTCGCATGTGCTAAGTTTTACAGAATTGAACCGGATAGAGAAAATGAGTCAAGTATCGATATGGATAAAAGACTAAATTTCATTGTAGAACGCAAGTTTAGAGATAAGCATTGAAGATCATAGAAGAATATGTTGAAAGCTTGGAGAAGAGAAGAAAGATGTAAAGATGTCTAGCTGGAGTTATAATAATCACTCCACGGTTGGAAGAAGATGTCTAGCATTGAACTATGATTACTCCACGGTTGGAAGAAGATGTCTAACATGAAGCTATAATCACTTCAGAGTTGGAAAAAGATACCTAAAATGGAGCTATAATCACTTTATAGTTGGAAGGACAAGGAAAAGGCGTAATGAATAAGTAGCCTATTGATCTAGTTCACTAACTTGACGTCATGAATCGAGTTTATGGACAAAGCTGGTTACGTGAGTCAAGTTTGAAGAGACTTAGGAACTTGTTACAGTCGGAGTTGTAATTGCTACAGTCAGGAACTCTGGATGTTACAGTCTGAAAAATTCCGTGATAAAATTCGTGTCAAAAAAATTTCAATTCGCGCACCAGATTTGTTTTAAAAGTATTTTTTCTAAAATATATTTTATACTCCCTCCGGTCACAATTTATTGCCCCATTTCATTATAATATACCTCACATATAATCATGAAATGGGGCAATAATTTATGACCGGAGGGAGTATGATTTATGGAAATAATATTTCATTAGGTTTTGGAAATATTTTATTTTGTTTTATTTAAGCACACTTTTCTAAATAAAACTTCTTTATGAAAATAAAATCTAATTAAGTTAAAATAGATTACTTGGTGAACAAGGATCACAACTTCAAAATGTGTTTAGGAAAGGGATTCCTACTACAAGTGAGATCTTGATAATTTATTGAAGTTAGGGCATGTACAATAGAGAGGAATTAACCTCCCCTTAGCCCCCTCTCTCTCCTCTAAGAGGAGGTCATCTCCATTGTAGCTTCTTCCTCCTTCATCCTCTTGCTAAGAGGATCACCTCTTCTTCCTCTAATTTTAGAGGAAAAACAATCTTGGCCCTTGTGCTAGGTTCTTACTCAATTGGTCAAAATTATATACTATTCTTGATATATATATATATATATCCTATTCTTAGTAAGATATATCATTTTTATTTTTATCATTTATAAAAATTGAAAATGATTTTATTTGTTTTTATTTTGTATATTTTCATTTTCATTTTTTAATTTTTAGTTCCCTCCAATATTTATTTATTGTCCATTTTATATGTATAAGGTATATTTTACTAAAATGGGACGATAAAAAAAATCACGTAAATTTGATATTGCATGCGTTGTAGCATTGTACGTAAGTGAGTATAGGTAAATTTAGGGAACATTTAACTGTAGTAAGTGAGCATGTGTTGTAGTAAATTTGATTTAGTGAATTATGAAAACAATATAAATTTGTACTAGATTTAATTTAATTAACACATTTTTTTTAAATTAGCTTTAGTGAATTATGAAAACAATATAACTAAATCAATATTAATTATCCAATTATTAAAATAATAAGAAAAGTAACTAAAGAAGATCATCTCTATTGTGAGAGAAAAATTGAAGAAGGGAAAAGGAAGATGAAGTAAATAGTGGAAAATGTAGTAGAGGAAAGAGATGATGAGGTGTCAAAAAAATATAGGGTGAAAGAAGAAATAAGAGGATGGAGATGTACTCTTCATTGTACATGTTAGGAAATAAGTGCCTTGCAATTGTCCTTTTGGATCTTGAATTGGTTTCCGACCTGAATCTGTTTAATTAGGAAAGTTTCCTAATTAATATCTGATTGATTAGAGTTTCCTAATCAATGTCTGAGTATCTGACCTAGGATTTTCTATTGTATAGGGTTTCCTAATCTGTTTAGGGTTTCTGTTTAGGTTGAGAGTAGTATATAAACTCTCATACCTCTACCCTAGAAATTATGATATCAGTCTGAAATCTGTAACCTCTCCCCAAGTTAATAAAACTATCCCCTCCTTCTGCCCGTGGACGTAGCTAACAGGTTGTTAGTGAACCACGTAAATCTGTTTGTCTCTCGATTTTATGTTCTTATTAGTTTGTCTTTCTCTTCCGTTATAACAAATTGGTATCAGAGCTTCAGGTTCGACTTCCACTGAGTTGGGCGTTATTTGAGTTTGTTGAATTTTTGGTGAGAAGATGTCTGGAGCAACAATTTTAAAGGTTGATAAATTCACGGGGAGTAATAGTTTTAGGTTGGTAGGCTTGTTTGAGGATGGTAGTGTTGACGGTAAGTGATAATCGGGATTTGTCGTCAATCCTACCATCAAATAAACCAACTAACCTAAACTAAAATAGCAAGGGTAAGTCGGGTCGAATCCACAGAGAGATCGGGAATGAGTACTAGTTCGGTCTCGGATTAAGAATTAGCTACGCGAATCAATTATCAAGTGAGTGATTAAACTAATATATCTAACTACGAAATGCAAAAGTAAACTAATAATCAAACAAATAACAAGAATGATGATCTAATAATAATTAAAGGCCTAGGGTCCGACTTAACCACCGACATATCATAATAATGCGTAAGGAATACCGACAATGAGTTGATAGGATACAAGGATGAGTGGAACGCTTCTAAGCGTCGACTACCTCCCTCCCGGGTTCGTAGTCCGACAAAGTAAAACCCGATCACTTCCCTCCCGGGCTCGTGAATCGGATTCCTAGGTCAATCGAGTGAGCCCACTCCCATGGTACCCAACCCAAGGTCCTAGGTCACTAAGTGCGCGTCTTAATCCCGTTCCTTTCTCTCCCCTCTCCCAAGGTGAAGAGTCTAGACCGATAGTTAGGGTACCCTACCTAATTCTCACTCCCGTGTTCAACTAGGCGGGGCAAGGCAAGTCAAAGGGCGAGTTTTACTACCTAAACCTAACCGACTCCCGTCGGTGGACAAGGGTCAAGGGTTCAAACACAACCCAAAAGATGAGTCGATTCCCGAATCCCAAACTATCCTCCTCCGTATATCCCAAACAACTCAATTACGGAATTCCAAACTTACAATTAAGAAATGTCGGGGTTCAATCGTCCCCTAGAAAAAGACTACTCGCTAAGCATAATTAACATAACACAAAACACACTAATAATTAATCTAAACATAACATCTAACATAATGAAATGATAAAGAAGAAAACTTTAATTAATACTAACATAAACTACACATAAACAAACAACACAAGGATAAAATAACATTACAAAACACAATTAACGATAAAGGTTATAACTTTAAACTAATTACTAACTAAATATACCATAAACATAAAAATAAAGATAAACAAAATAATAAAAGAAAAGGGATAAGAATTATACCAAAAAGAATGGAATTTTGATTGGATGAGAAATTAATACAAAAAGATTAAGTCTTGAACAAAATTAAGAGACTAAACTAATTTAAATGAACCACTGAACCCTTCTTGAGCTGCTGCGTTCAACTACTACTCTCTATCTAAATCCCTACTTCTAATTTTCTATCTAATTCTTACTGCTCTTCCCTTTTCACAAATGAGGGTCTTCTATCCCAAGAAATAAATTAAAAGACTAAAATGCCCTTCATTTAAATAAAATAGAAAGAGTAAAAGAAAGGGCTTGAAAGTCATTTGCTATTGAAATTAAAACACCAGCCAAACACCAAAAATCCATCGAGAATGCACGGTCAATTGGGTTAAGCACGGTCAACATCGCACGGCTGCAACTCCCCTGTGCCAGTTACGCACGGCTCGGCGTGCGGTCGTCGGAATCTGGGTGATGCTCCGGTGGTTCTGGAATCTGGTCGGAGATGGAGGCCGGTTTCGCGCGCGGTGTTGGAGCTCACGGTGGAGACGACGGAGTCCGGTGGTCGTGCTCGCCTGAGGTCGACGGGGGAAATACTGGAAAAGGGGCCGGCGAGCTCATGGAATGAATGTCGGAGCAGAGGTGGTGATCGAGGTCAGGGAGAGAGTGGTGGTTAATTTGGATTTGGTGGAGTAAGAATGAAATTGATGGATTAATAATCATGGTAAGTTGCAGGTGATTGATTTATTGGAGTAGTAAATATGGTGATGATGGTGAGGAATTGAATTGGGTTTTGGGTGATTGACTTGGTCAAGCTCGGTTTGACCAGTCTTGATTCGTCTCGGTTCTCGATCGACTTACACTATCTTCACCCGAATTCGTACCTACAAGATCAAATGAACGCCGCAGTACCAAATTCCAACAAATATACTAAAACGACATTAATTAGACTAGACTCGACTAATAATCAAAATTAAACGTAAAATGACTAATTACTAACAAATCGGGTTATAAAATTAATCGAATAAGAGTAGAAATATGGGGCAAAAACCGGTAAAATCACGAGTTATCAAACTCCCCACACTTAACTCTTACTCGTCCTCGAGTAAGCTCAAAAGACAAACTACAACCCATAAATAAAATCACGGAAAACAAAAACAAAGATAAGCAAATATAAACAAACGAGTCACAAGTTTCCCAAATCAAAAGTCACGATTCTAAAATTCAACTAAAATATAGAATATGAATGTTAAGATTACTAAATCGGTTGTAAAAATTATTATTACATATTTCTTAGCCTCGGTCCATGCTATGTCGGGATGTGAGGCGGAAATGGAAGGAGTTCTCTCATGGAGTTATTGACTAATGCATACAAGTCTCGACCCCTTGAATAAACAAAGGGTTAGGGTCGTCCTAATCACCCCAGTGACATATGAAACGATCCAAAATGGAAGATATGGATAAACAAAAATACTCGGGGGAGGAATCGTCTTTCTTTTCTTTTTCTTTTTTCTTCTTTTTCATTTTTCTTTCTTTTTCATTTTTCACTTTTTTTTTCCTTTTTTTTCATTTCTTCTTCTCCCCCTTATTTTTTTCTTTTTGAGTTTTTGAGAATTTTTCTTTGTTTCTCATATTTGATGGTTGAGCTCTTTTTGGGTGGAAGATAACTCTTATTTTGTGAGTATTTTTGTGGGATAAGGATCGAAAAAAAATGATAGATAGTCACTTGGATAAATAGTCACCTAGACAAATATGCAATGCCAAAATCACGACACGGGAGGTGAAAGGTGGAAACGAGTGAAAGACACATCCCGAGCGACTTATAGTAGGAGGACAATTAATATATAATACTAAGAAACAACCAATAAGTAATAGAAAATCCATACTCTTTAAAGAAATTGAAAATTAGAAAAATCACTTTATCAACGGAAACAAGTGAACCGAAAAACAAAAATCTTTTTGGAGATTTTCGTTTTTTCAATTTTTAGGCTTTTTTTTTTTCAAATTTTCAAGTTTTACAAAAGAAAAACACACAAACGACAAAAATCACAAAGACAAGAAAATAAAACAACAAAACAATCGACACAAGCTACAATCCCACAACAACACACATTTACAACAAATACACCACCAAAGTATCTCCAACAAGAGTAACAACCACAATATCCTCAAGCATAACAAACCATCAATCAAGAATCTACCTCCCCACACTTGAAACGAACATTGTCCTCAATGTTCAAAACTAGGGAGGGAAGGGGAGGGTAAGAGAATACCTTTTAGAGTATAAGTCTCCATTTTGCTACATTGTGGTTCCTTGTTTGAGTTACCTACAAACAAACAAAAACACAAAAACACAAAAACACAAACAAACAAACAAACAAAAACATAAATATGTACAACAAACTTGGGGTGCCTCCCAAGAAGCGCGGTTTCAAGGAAACCGCCAAACCTACAAATCACTCTTATCTACTTAGTCCCGACCAAGGATCTCATTAATTTGTCAAATGAGATAGACCAATCCTCATTAAAGTGATCATAAGGCATCATAGTGGATAGACATGACCAAAGATGATAGAAAGGAAAGGTGGAAGGATGAATGAGATACTTAGAAAAAGTATGAAACCCAAAAATCTCAAATTCATCAAAATACTCGGCACTTGCTTTGAAAGTGTCAAGAGGTGGGTTAAAGTCTTTGAAATTTTCAATGGTAAAATTGTTTTCAAACCCATCCTCAAGACACTTGATCAAGCCAAGCTCAAGTGTCAAGCATAAAGGAACTTCGACCTCAAAGATAGGATTGTAAAAATCCTCATCAACATACATGGTCTCGAACAAAGGGGTAAGAGAAATAAGGTCTATAAAATCCATACATGAAATAGATTCATTCTCAAACTGAGCAAAAGACTCAAATTTCTCCAAAATGGGCTTCTCAAAGAAATCACTATCCATATCCCATTTATCCTCAAATACCCCCATCCTCTCAACTACCTCCACAACATTCTCACTACTAGTCTCAACATCATCAACAAGCTCATTAAGAGAATAAGAAACCTCAAATTCAATAACTTTATCAATGGAAGGTTCATCAAGAGTTTCAAGGCTTCTAATGGTGGACTCATATTGAGAAGAAGAAGGAGAATGGTCAAAGAAAGTAGGGGAGTCATCTCCATAACAAGGATTATCAACTAATTCCTCTTCATCCACAAGGTGAGGCAAGCAAGCATCCTTAAGACTAGGGGAAGAGATTTGAATCTCCATAAGAACACAATTTTCATCCCTCTCCATATCAAAAGCATCATTATACACACTCATGCACTCATCAACAATCTCAAAAACCTCAAGAAGAGTCTCTTTAATAATATCTTCACCAACACATCTTTTATCCTCAAGATTATCATCAAATGAAGGCTTGATATCATCAATAAGAACAATAGACCCAACATAAAAGCTACCATGATCATCACATCCCTTAAGGAAGGGAGAACTAATCAAATCACAAATGGTAGGCAAAGTGGTCATGTTAACAAGAGGCTCATCATCCAACTTAGACTCTAAGTCATCAACTAAGGTAGTAGCATCCACATGGAGAGGCAAATAAGCATCCTTATAACTAGTTTTCTCCGATTGCCTAGAATCATTAACCAACTTATTAAGAAGGTCCCATCTTTCATAATATGGCATCGATGTAAACATACCTTGACAACTTTCTTCAATCATGCCTCTAATGTTAACATGAACACCATCATACACCATATGACAAAATTCCCACATCTCAACATCAAATTCATAAGTGCAATTCTTAAGTCTATCCCAATAATCATGCAATGTCTCTTTACGTTGTGGAATGTGGTAAATCGTCATAGGAACAAGCACCAAGTAACAAGTAACAAGCGTAGTCTAATAAATCTAAGAATAAACTAATATCAATCCAATGATTTCCCCGGCAACGGCGCCATTTTGATAATCGGGATTTGTCGTCAATCCTACCATCAAATAAACCAACTAACCTAAACTAAAATAGCAAGGGTAAGTCGGGTCGAATCCACAGAGAGATCGGGAATGAGTACTAGTTCGGTCTCGGATTAAGAATTAGCTACGCGAATCAATTATCAAGTGAGTGATTAAACTAATATATCTAACTACGAAATGCAAAAGTAAACTAATAATCAAACAAATAACAAGAATGATGATCTAATAATAATTAAAGGCCTAGGGTCCGACTTAACCACCGACATATCATAATAATGCGTAAGGAATACCGACAATGAGTTGATAGGATACAAGGATGAGTGGAACGCTTCTAAGCGTCGACTACCTCCCTCCCGGGTTCGTAGTCCGACAAAGTAAAACCCGATCACTTCCCTCCCGGGCTCGTGAATCGGATTCCTAGGTCAATCGAGTGAGCCCACTCCCATGGTACCCAACCCAAGGTCCTAGGTCACTAAGTGCGCGTCTTAATCCCGTTCCTTTCTCTCCCCTCTCCCAAGGTGAAGAGTCTAGACCGATAGTTAGGGTACCCTACCTAATTCTCACTCCCGTGTTCAACTAGGCGGGGCAAGGCAAGTCAAAGGGCGAGTTTTACTACCTAAACCTAACCGACTCCCGTCGGTGGACAAGGGTCAAGGGTTCAAACACAACCCAAAAGATGAGTCGATTCCCGAATCCCAAACTATCCTCCTCCGTATATCCCAAACAACTCAATTACGGAATTCCAAACTTACAATTAAGAAATGTCGGGGTTCAATCGTCCCCTAGAAAAAGACTACTCGCTAAGCATAATTAACATAACACAAAACACACTAATAATTAATCTAAACATAACATCTAACATAATGAAATGATAAAGAAGAAAACTTTAATTAATACTAACATAAACTACACATAAACAAACAACACAAGGATAAAATAACATTACAAAACACAATTAACGATAAAGGTTATAACTTTAAACTAATTACTAACTAAATATACCATAAACATAAAAATAAAGATAAACAAAATAATAAAAGAAAAGGGATAAGAATTATACCAAAAAGAATGGAATTTTGATTGGATGAGAAATTAATACAAAAAGATTAAGTCTTGAACAAAATTAAGAGACTAAACTAATTTAAATGAACCACTGAACCCTTCTTGAGCTGCTGCGTTCAACTACTACTCTCTATCTAAATCCCTACTTCTAATTTTCTATCTAATTCTTACTGCTCTTCCCTTTTCACAAATGAGGGTCTTCTATCCCAAGAAATAAATTAAAAGACTAAAATGCCCTTCATTTAAATAAAATAGAAAGAGTAAAAGAAAGGGCTTGAAAGTCATTTGCTATTGAAATTAAAACACCAGCCAAACACCAAAAATCCATCGAGAATGCACGGTCAATTGGGTTAAGCACGGTCAACATCGCACGGCTGCAACTCCCCTGTGCCAGTTACGCACGGCTCGGCGTGCGGTCGTCGGAATCTGGGTGATGCTCCGGTGGTTCTGGAATCTGGTCGGAGATGGAGGCCGGTTTCGCGCGCGGTGTTGGAGCTCACGGTGGAGACGACGGAGTCCGGTGGTCGTGCTCGCCTGAGGTCGACGGGGGAAATACTGGAAAAGGGGCCGGCGAGCTCATGGAATGAATGTCGGAGCAGAGGTGGTGATCGAGGTCAGGGAGAGAGTGGTGGTTAATTTGGATTTGGTGGAGTAAGAATGAAATTGATGGATTAATAATCATGGTAAGTTGCAGGTGATTGATTTATTGGAGTAGTAAATATGGTGATGATGGTGAGGAATTGAATTGGGTTTTGGGTGATTGACTTGGTCAAGCTCGGTTTGACCAGTCTTGATTCGTCTCGGTTCTCGATCGACTTACACTATCTTCACCCGAATTCGTACCTACAAGATCAAATGAACGCCGCAGTACCAAATTCCAACAAATATACTAAAACGACATTAATTAGACTAGACTCGACTAATAATCAAAATTAAACGTAAAATGACTAATTACTAACAAATCGGGTTATAAAATTAATCGAATAAGAGTAGAAATATGGGGCAAAAACCGGTAAAATCACGAGTTATCAGTAAGGTGGAGTTTTCATCTGTACGGGTCGAACTACGTAATTTTGAAGACAAGCTATCGACGGTGTTTCCGCTTCTAAATGAGGCGTGCTTCTAGGTGGAGCAGAACCCGTGCCTTGGGTTAAAAAGGCAGGACCCGTGCCTTGGGTGAAAAAAAGGCAGGACTCGTGTCTTGGGTGAAAAGGGCAAGACCCGTGCCTTGGGTGAAAAAGGCAAGACCCGTGTCATGGGTGAAAAAGACAATCAGAAAGGAGAAAAATTACTATTGACTGATGACCGTTGAAAGATGCGATCGTTCAGGTCAAGGTGGAGACTATTGGGACAAGTAGTGACTTGAGAATCGACTGTTCGAAGCTGCACTTTGAAGATTGGTTCGGGTTGGACAATTCTAGACAAGGTGGAGATTGTTAGGAAATAAGTGCCTAGCAATTGTCCTTTTGGGTCATGAATTGATTTGTTCCTGATATCTTTCCTAAAGTTGATCTTCTTGTTTTGGTAACAAGAGATTATTTGGTTTTAGGAAAGATTGACCTTTGTTTCCTAATAAGTTTAGGTAACTAGTTTAGGTGGAATAATACTATATAAAGACCTGACTAGTTTCTAGGTTAATTAGGACAGAGAGATGATTTGAGAGCACAATATAGAGGGCTGATTTGTGAGGTTTTCTTGGGAGAAAACTCAGTTTGTTCCGAGTCCCTATTATTTGGTGGTTCTATTGATCTCGTCTTCGTTGGAGACCGTTATTGGAGTTTGTTCGGATCTTGGTTGGCCGCAAGATCGTTTGTCCTTCGTCTCGTCGGTGAGTTCGTCGCAGGTCGAACTCAGTCTGGGTAGTCTCTTTCCAGTTTGAGATTACTATCTGGTTGGTAGAATTGGTAGTACTTTTGACTTTAGCTGTGAGTTATTAAGCGCGTGTATTACAGTCTACTGTTGTACTATTATCTCCACAATAGTGAATTTGGTCTCCTTGTCGGTGTGGACGTAGCCAGTGATTTTGTTGGTGAACCACGTAAATCTGTGTGTCAGTTTATTATTGTTTGCTATTTGTTTTGTTCTTCTCGCATAGTCAACAAATCGTAGGTAACGGGACGCCTCCGTTACAACAAACTGGTATCAGAGCATTGGTTCTTCCGATCTGTGAGAAAGATGTCTGGGATGAGCGTTAAAATTGAGATTTTTGATGGGAGGAATAGTTTTAGTCTGTGGCAGATCAAGATGCGGGCGTTGTTAAAGCAACAGAGACGGTGGGCGTCATTCGTGAAGAAAGACGACACAGCAGTCACCGCTGAGATGGCCGTTCTGGAGGAGAGTACAGTTTGTCTGATGATATCATCACCGGAGAAAGATAGAAGTAGTAGTGGTAGTACTGATAAACAGGTGGAGCAGCAAGTAACTCTTGATGAGAGTGAAGCAAAGTCTGAAGATCAACCACTACAGTCCGAATCTGAATCTGAACCATCAGGTTCTTCATTAGCAGTTCAGAAGCAGCAGAGTTTGGCCCGTGAGCGGTCAATCAAGCTTCCGAACAGGTATGGTAATGAAGATGAGGTGGGTCTGTCTGATTTGGTTCCGAATAGCAAGTTCCAACATGGTTTGGACTTGCTAAATTCTGGAAGTATCTGATTGCCCCTTGTTGGGCAATATTTGAGGCAGGAGGGGGAGAGGAGTTATATTTCTGGTACATCTGGCATTCGTTGGAGTGCATCTGTCTGATCTGATTGTGAGACAATTCAAGTCAAGGTGGAGATTGTTAGGAAATAAGTGCCTTGCAATTGTCCTTTTGGATCTTGAATTGGTTTCCGACCTGAATCTGTTTAATTAGGAAAGTTTCCTAATTAATATTTGATTGATTAGAGTTTCCTAATCAATGTCTGAGTATCTGACCTAGGATTTCCTAATCTGTTTAGAGTTTCTGTTTAGGTTGAGAGTAGTATATAAACTCTCATACCTCTACCCTAGAAATTATGATATCAGTCTGAAATCTGTAACCTCTCCCCAAGTTAATAAAACTATCCCCTCCTTCTGCTCGTAGACGTAGCTAACAGGTTGTTAGTGAACCACGTAAATCTGTCTGTCTCTCGATTTTATGTTCTTATTTGTTTGTCTTTCTCTTCCATTATAACAGTACATGTTCTTATAATCTTATATTATTTGTTTATTTTTATAATATCTTTAATATACAGTTCCCTGATATTTGAAAGTATTCTACAACTCTTAACCTAGGCGCACGGTAATTGAGAGTAGTATATAAGTCAACTCGGTCTTTCATATTAGTAACATAATTCTTTCATTGACTTTTAGTGTTTAAGGCAAAAATATTTTCAAGCTAAAAATGTTTTTGCTTATTTCTTTAAGGTTAAAATTCGTCACGGACAAGTCACTTCTTACTTGATTACTGTGTTACACTGCTCTAAGTATTTGTCGGTTGAAGAACGACACTCCTACATCCGTCTTACGGAGAAGAAGACAATTCATAGGAGATCTTGTTGCTAAACATTTGTGTATTAATTGGTTTGGATAGAATAATTAGTGTTATTCTAGCATCGCGGCTTAGTAGCCATTAGGTGATATACTGCGGGTTAGTTAGCCATTGGGTAGAGATTAATATTTTGTAATCCTAGAGATAGACACTGAAATATTAATGAAAGATTAATGGACGTAGGTCTCGGAGTGTGAGACAGAACCATTTCAAAAAGTTCGGAGTCATCTCTATTTACCGCTTGCTTAAATCCCCACAACGGACATAGTTTTTATTCATAGAAAAATAAAATAGAAAAATTGATATACCCAATTCACCCCTTTAAGTATAAATTTCGCGTATTAACCTCTTCAACATTATATAAAGTTCTTGCAATGTCAAGTTATTATTCACCATTTTCTAATATAAGAACTTTATAATGTAATGGAAGAACTTTTTATTTTGTATTTAAATGTTGGGATTCATTTCCATTTTTTCATTCATCAAGTTATTTTATACTCCGTATTTTTTTAAAAAAATTGAAGAACTTGGTTCTTAAATAAGAACTTACATCGAGATATATGAAAGAACGTGTATTGTTGTCCTTGTTCAATGTCGGGTTGACCTGTATTCATTCGTATGAGTAATAATTGTCACTACCAAACAATTTTTTTTTTGATAAAGCAACATAAATAAATAATGAATTACTAACCGTCCATCCGACTTTGATTCTATCATCACCATTTTGAATCACGAAAACACCAGATGAATATTGCGATTGTTCAACCGGCAAATCATAGGAACTAAATTCACCTCCAACTCCGACATATTTCATCTTGCTTTGATCATAGTTAGTTATTTGCGCAACAGCGGTCTAAAGAGGCAATTTGTAGCACATTAGTAAGCATCTGTTAAATCCAAGCTAAACCAGATGGTTTTACAACAAAAAAATATAAGAATAGTCGTCTTTTCCTATGTGCCGTTCAAATTGTTTCTATTTGGAAATTAAAAGGTACGAGTATTTGAATATTTTTTTGGTTTATAGTTGAGGTACGAATGACATCCAAGTACATACATACCCTTGTATAATAAGAGCGTGCATGCATGCATGGTTGGCTCTCTAAACCACCTTCGAAGGTTATTTTCAAATCATTTTAATTAATTAGACCTGTAAAAAATAATCAGATCCGAAAAATAGTCTGATAATTACCTGATCCGATAATAACCCGAATATTTCGGGTCATAACCCGTTCAACCTGAATATTTAGGGGATTGCAAATACCTACAACGATGAAGTAAATAAAGAAAATATTGGGAGTTACGGAGTAAGATTTAAGAAGCTTACGTGGGTTCCAGGTGGTGACTGATAGTTGGATTTTGCATAATCTTTTGTGAACTTATATATTTCATAAAAATCCGCTTTGCTTAGTCTTCTAATAGGAACGGTTCCTGAAGGACAACCACCTTCTTTTAACATGTAGTTCTCCAAGACGCTAGCACAATGCACATCGTCGTCGCCCTCGTTGATATGATAGTTTGGTTGCATCTACCATATATAACCGCGCACCCAATTAATTTGGAATATTATTCATTCTATAACGAAATATTTAGAGAACATAATTTGCACACACCTCAGGGTAGAATGTATGGTTTTTGAGTTTTGGATGATCGAAAGCAGGTTGCTTATAAAAATCCACGCAATCATATATGTCTCCATATTTATTCTTGTCATATATAAATAGGAAAAATTAGGTGACATACAAACTCATTCAAAGCCGCAAGTAAGTGTCCTAATACATATAACGAGAACTATACAATTCATTTTTTTTTTGTTTCTTGCGAAGTAGAGGAGAATAATACTCCCTCTGATTGTAAATGATTTTCTTGTGTCGATGTAATAATAATTCTCACATACATGACACAAACGGGGCAATCATTTAAAATTGGCGGAAGAGAGATACGAGTATATGAAGTGTTACCTGTATGACCCTGACGCTTGGTTTTCGGAGAAGTCGGTATTGTGTGACGAAATCCATTTCCTCTTCCTTGGTTAACTTGTTACCGGTTGTTTCATGGAGGATTATTAGAAATGAACATAAAACTCCCAGAACTATCAAAGTTGCAATCGCCATTTTCTGGAGGTGAATTATTTTTTTTATGACTACTCTGTATAATTTTTGTCACTTTAAATATTACATTACAATATGAGTATCACATTTTTATCATTGGAAGTTGCATAAAATATCACAATTCATAATTAATGAGTCAACGTGTGGATTGGTTTCACATTTGATCAACTTTGTTACAAAATACGATACAACTTGTAATTGCTTAAATTTCATTTCAACAAATTCATTTAACCCAAATTCTGAGAGTATGAGACGATCTCATGCTACAATTATTGTGATACCTCTCATCTGGAAGCAAGTTACTTAACTTTTTCTATGTGAAAAATCTCACAATAATCGTATTGTGAGACGGTAATTAAGACTAACAATTCATTTAATTCTTATTTACAATTTTAAGAATTGTATTTAACCTTACTCATACATTAATAAGGTAGGGTGTTCAATTAAGTCACATGTTCTTATCTTATTAATAACACGTTCAATTACTCTCTCCGTCTTTTTCGATTGTTATATGTTCCTTTTGGAACGATATTCAAGGAAAGAACAATCGGTGAATTTGGACCAAACAAAATCTACTTGTTTTACATTACTATAGCAAAAACTTACCAAAAATGAAAATATACAATTATTGAATAATACACCCAAAAAAAGAAATAGATAACAATTCAATAATCACAAATTTTTATATGAGACCGTCTCACAATAATATTATTGTGAGACCTCTCAAATGAGGGACAATTAGTTTTTAATTTTAGTTTATTTCTTTTGCTGGCTATTAGGTTGTTGAAGTGATTGCCTCACAATAAGTTTGGGCGAGACCGTCTCACAAAAGAGTGATTGTTCAATAATACTCGCGAGATTTTGATACATTGATAAAATCAGTTTGTATACCGAACAAGTACAACTAGATACAACGAATTTGAAAGGTATACTAATAACTGAATACAAAAACTATACATTTATCGCTAGAAATTATGAAGAGATGAAATGTCATGAGACATTCCATTACTAATGGATGAGTTAACAATTGTTGCCCTCTTCAACGGAGTATTTTCTAAAGTCTTGACGATTATAACAAACAACATATTTTTTGTTCAACAAGTCAACTGAAGTCTTTTTTTTGCTGGACCCACATTGGATAAACAAGCCAAACACGTACTCCGTCTTAACTTGAGTACAAAATGAATTAAGAAACTAAACTTTGGTTTCCGGTATGGGCCGGTACAAGAAAAGAAAGTGGACAACTATAAAAACCTGATCTAACCAAAATCGTTGAGAAAATTAGAGATTTGTAATATTGTAAATTAACGTAAATAAATACAAAACATCGAAAGTTGTACTCCCTTCATTTATTACCAATTGTCACTATTCATTTTTGCACCAATTTTAAGAAAGTAATAAGAAAATGAATAAAAGGACAAGAGTGTGGACCAACACACCACACTTGTCCTAATAGTAGTGGACCAAAATGAAGTATGTGTGTCATAGTAGTGGTATATAGTGTAAATAAAGTAAGATAGTGAGGGCAAATTTGTCATAATAATAATTGCCAAAAAAGGAAAGGTGATAAGTGGATTTGAATGGACCAAAAAGGAATAAGTGAAGAGTGGAGTTGAATGGAGGGAGTATAATACATTTATCATTTATGGACGATAACTTGAATAATCATGTTTACATAGAGGGCATATGTTCTGTCTACTAAACCAACTATGAGTACACGTTTTATGGAAAATATGTCGACAAATAGGAAGAGTACAGATTTCATTTCCGTTTCGAAATGTAGTAAAACAAACAAAACATTTTTCTTCTGTTGAATCTGAATCTGTATCTGAATCAGCCGGTTCTATTACGAATTCGTCTTGATTGGTTGCGACGTAGTTTTTAACCGGAAAACTAGTGTATATTTTCTTATCAAGGCCTGGACGAGTTAATCGTTTATAAATATAATAAATTGCAATTGCAATAACCACTAGCGCAACCCCTAGTGCAAACGCACTGAGCATGGCGATAAGGTTGTTTGCCTGAGGGTCGGGTTTGCTGTACTGTGCACCACCAGGCATAGTGACGTCGCCAAAGTTAAACGTAACGCCTGCATGTTCAAAGTAAAGGAGTATGTTCAACTTTAAAAAGTACTGTATATCGTAGTTAATATGGAGTAGTAATTATCATCTAATAGTTAACATAAATGATTAAAACACATACTCCGTAGGTAATATTAATCCTATTATAAAGCACAAAATAACACTAGAATAATTTAATAATTTTTACTCCAAATTCATCAAATAAATATTTTAGCTCAAATTACGCAAAAGATTACGCTAAAAATATACAAGTACGGAGTAATACATAAGATAAAAAATATGCATAAATATTTGCGAAAAAGAGATGGGTCACCTGTACCGTTTAATTTGACATATATAAGCATTATATACTTCATCTGTCTCGTTCATTTGTTTGACTTTGATTAAAATACTCTTTACATTGAATATAAAAGCCAAAAAATGAATATAACGGAGTAAATATAAATTATTATAAAATATGAGCATTATATTGTTATACAAAATCTAATAATTTATGATGAATAAAGCAAATAATAATTATGAAAGTAATATGAAGTACTCGTATGATATTTGTCTTAAAAGATTGTCTTGAGCTGATTGCTCAACGTATTTTGGATGAGGAATCAAATGAAAATGTTTTTTTTTTTTGAGAAAACAAAAAAGAGTTTTATATTTTTTTTTTTGAATAAAAAACGTGGCTTAAATTAAAACAAAAAAGAGTTGCATAAACATAACATTGTGAGTTTATTTCACCAAAAAAAACATTGTGAGTTTATTAAATATAGGGATACCTCCTCGCTATTTATTTCAATGTCTGAGCTCTGAATTGACCAGGCCAATTAATGCTCCCTTCTACGACTTCTTGATCTTATCTTCACAATGATAACACAATATTAATTTTTGTCGAAGTTCATAAAATAAATATTTTAGCTCAAATTATACAAAACTCGACACTAAAAAAATAAAAGTAATACGGAGTAATACTTAAGATTAAAATAAAATACGTTAAAACATTTGCGAAAAAGAGATGGGTGACCTTAGATGTCTCTCTCTCAAATTCGATAATATGTATAATAAGTTTGTATCATATTTATAAGAAGTTTTATAAACTGAAAATACGCACGTAGTGCCTTTTTCCGTTTTAATATTTTATGGTACATAAGAAAGTGATGTGTAACTAGGGCAATATCAATATGCACGAAATTGAATAATGGAGCATGATCATTTATGAACGATACTGATGAGTGATGATTGTGTAAACACCCACTTGCATAATGACGCACTAATGTACTATTTATGAGCAAAATTGTGTAAATGTGTAGCATCAAAATTTCTTTTATTATTATTTTTTTCTTCTGAAGTCCCTCCCAGCTATGCGTCCCCATGTTACAATTGTGAAATTGTGCAAGCGCAATTTACAACATAATACGTATTTTTTTTGCCTTAGTAATTTAATCATTTTTAGAGATTTTATCCATTAAATATTAAATTTTTAATGTTGTCTTCGTAAGGTTTAAGCTCGATATTAAAAAAATTATTAGCAATTAGTTTGTTTGATTATGGTGGTCTATGAGTTGGAAATGTTTTGTTTTTGAACTACTTTTATCAAGCGTTCACGCGACCATTTATACCTATTTATAGCCTAGCTTCTTGTGTTGGTGGTATTACCAATTACCATCCACCGATCCACGGTACCACCATCTTAAACTCTTAGTGCATTTCTTTGAAATTTCGTCACCGGACTATAGATACATAGAACTAGATGTTTAGATAGATAATTCTATATAGATTTTTCTAGATTAATATCTTAGATGGTCGCCAAGAAATGTTAGTGACTCAGTCACAATATATTTAAGTATATTTGGGTTTTCAAACCAAAATCAGAATGTATTCAAGAAGACGAGAACGATATAATATATACTACTCGTAGTAATTAAGTGCAGAGAGCACACTTGTATAATCCAACATCGAGTTCATGATATTATGGACATGTTATGATATAATGTGTACTCCGTATATAATATCATGTGATCAAGTACACAAAACCTAAGTGATATGTATAAACCGTCAACTTATAACTTTATAAGAAAACACGCAAATGAGTCCCTCCTAGTCGGGATCAGAATCGAGCCAAATGGAGTATTGGTTGTGTGGAGTTTCCCGACCGGGATAGTTTGGTCCCGACCAACATGTCATTATTTCCTTATGTTTCAGATCATATTTACATGTATATAAGGAGCGTGTGTATTTTGTATGATAGGCATAACATTTGCACATTGACTTTGGTGGTTTTACAAAATAAAACAGAGCAAACTTCAAGTTCTTGTTTCTTATTTTCCAAAGTCTAAGAAATCTCAGAAATCCTCCTCATCCTCAACAAGATTTTGTGATATCGGCAGAGTCCAAATATTTTAAAGGAAAGCATGTTTATCAAATTTGTGGCCCAAATCGAACCAAAAACACTTCGGACCTCTTAGAGTCGGTCCATAATATTTTTTTGGGCCATAATTTAAAGCCCAAACTCTTCCAAAAAAAAAAATGAACCAATTTGGACTGGGCCACGGGGCTTGGGCCAGGCCATTTAATCACACATCTAAGTGAGTTATTTCATATTTGAATCATTCTTGGGTAAGGTCACCTTATACTTAACCCCGACTCAATGGCTTAAAACCTTAAACCCCTTGAATCAGGTTAAGTTTTTTTTTTTGGTTGAAAAGAGTACTCCGTATTTATTTGTAAGAAGCGGTAGAAGGATCAGTAGATCAATTAGTTTACATATTAATGATATTTACAATGTACGAGTAAATTGTATGCAATGCTCTCCGATCCTTTGGTACTTGAAGAAAAAGAAACCAAAGAGGCACACATTTAAACTCACCTAATTAATTTTCAACTCCTAAATTGTGTAGTAACTATGAAAGCTGCTAGTAATACAGTATATAGTAGCAACTAGAAAGTTCAAGTCATCAAATTGTTTGTCTCTTCATCTCTAATTACGATTTTCAAAATATAGAGAGGAAGGTGGGAGGGAAGGAAGAATGGACAAAAACGGAGGAGAGTGGCCAGTAATTGGGATCGATCTTGGGACGACGTACTCATGTGTCGCGGTATGGCGACATGATTCTGTCCATATCATCTCTAACGAACTGGGTAATCGTACTACGCCTTCTTGTGTCGCTTTCTCTAATTCCGACCGTCTCATTGGCGAAGCTGCTGCCAATCAAGCTACTAAAAATCCCGTCAACACCATTTTTGGTCTGTTTCTGCTTCTTCTCTTCACTCCATTTTTTTTCCTGTCTACTAGCCTTGAAGTACAAGTACATCGTTCGTCTCTCGGTCTGTAACTTTGATTAAACACAAAAACTCATATGAGACGGTCAAAGTAACCCTTGCAGGATAATTTCTTGTTGGGATTATCGACATGTTGAAACTCTGCCTTATGTTAACCTCTGCCTTGTGTTTGGTTTTATGACAGATGCAAAGAGGCTTATTGGAAGACGATTCAGCGACGAAAACATACAAAAAGACATGAAACTGTGGCCATTTAAGGTTACCAACGGGATTGATTGCGGCAAAGATGACATGCCGATGATTGTTGCCGATTACATGGGTGGGCAGAAGAACTTCACTCCAGAAGAGATATCAGCCATGATCTTATCCAAAATGAAAGATGTCGCTGAGTCGTTCCTCGGCAGTACAGTGAAGAATGCTATTGTCACTGTACCCGCGTACTTCAATGATTCACAACGTCGAGCAACCAAAGATGCTGGAGCTATTGCAGGGCTTAATGTGGTTCGTATCATCAATGAGCCAACAGCTGCTGCCATGGCTTATGGATTAGACACAAGGATTAATCAAGACAATGGTCATAGGAAAAATGTGTTGGTGTTTGACCTTGGCGGGGGTACGTTTGATGTGTCTTTGGTGGCGATGGAGAAGGGTGAGATTAAAGTTCGAGCTATAAGCGGAGACAGCCACCTTGGTGGTGTAGACTTCGACAACAGATTGGTGTCGGAGTTTGTGAACGAGTTCAAGAAGAAGCACAAAATGGATCTTACCAAGAATCCCAAAGCACTTAGAAAACTGAAAGCTGCCTCGGAAAGGGCCAAAAGGGAATTGTCGTCGACTCCACAGGCTCATGTTGAGATCGATTGCCTTTATGAGGGTATTGATTTCAGTTCCACCATCACTCGTGCTCGTTTTGAGAAGTTGAACATGGATTTGTTTAGAAAATGTATGGATACAGTTGATCAATGCTTGGTAGATGCTGACATTGAGAAGAGTGATGTCGATGATGTGGTTGTGGTTGGTGGGTCATCTAGGATACCGAAAGTTCAGCAGATGTTGCAGAAGTTGTTCGACGGGAAGAAGCTATGTAAAAGCGTTCACCCTGATGAGGCTGTTGCTTATGGGGCTGCTTTGCATGCTGCTATTGTAAGTGGTGTTGGTAGTAGTAATAAAGGCATTGTTCTGGTGGATGTCACGCCTTTATCTCTTGGTACTGCTATTCGGGGTGGTATCATGTCAGTTATCATCCCTAGGAACACAATAATCCCAACAAAGAGGAATGAATTTTATCAGACAGCTTATAATAATCAAACTGAGGTTGATGTGAGAGTGTACGAAGGAGAAAGGCCAATGATTAAGGACAACAACTTGTTAGGTCAGTTTGATCTTTCAGGGATCCCTCCGGCACCTAGAGGCACCCCCAAATTCAATGTATGCTTTGAGATTGATGTTGATGGCATTTTGAACGTGTCGGCAGAGGAAATGAAGACAGGGAAGAGGAAGCAAATCACAATTATAAATCGCAATGGGCGGCTTTCAAGAGAAGAGATTGAGAGGATGATAGCAGAGGCTGAAATATACAAGGCTCAGGATAAGAAGTACAAGAAGATGGTGAAAGCTAAGATTTGTTTGGAGGATTATGCAAACACAATGTGGGATGCGCTGCAGGATAGTCGAAAGCTCGAGATTACCAGATTTGTGAAGATGAAACTAGAGGATGCAGTTAGTGAGACATTGGAATGGTTGAATGAGATCTCGGGCACCAATATCGAGGCTTCAGACATCAATGAGAGATTAGATGATCTCAAAACCATTTGTGGAGATTTTGCATACAAACTCCATTTATGATGAAACATCACTACAGTGCTATGCATGAAAGTTTTCATCCCAGTTCTATTGATATGTTTGCTTGAACTCTCATCTGTCTACATCAACAAGATGAATTTCCCGATTATATCATTTCATTAATCACCGTGGTCAGCTGTCAAAGTCTCAAGATGGAGAGAGTACAAGTGACTGATTACACACCATGGCTCATGATTCGTAAGTAGCATTCAAATTTAGTGCAATAAGTAGATGTTCAATAGATCATAGTTTCAGACTGTAGCAGCATTATAAACATGATCAGTACTAACAAAAGAAGCAAGACTATTAGTGAAACTGCAGAACATTAGACTAGTTTTTTACTTCACGAGGATATTCAAGCCTGGAACCGGCATCAATGCATCAAAGGCATTTGCAAAAAAACATCCACAAGCACTACCTGTTACTTCCTGGTCTTCCCTACAACCATTTCTACCTTGAAGTAGTTACTTATACCTGTCTCATATAAGCTCGATACCTTTCAACTTTCTTTTTCTTCACATACTCTTTGTCTTTCGCCCTCATCTGCTTAGCTCGCTTTACCATCCTCTCAACCTCATCACTCCCGATCCTCCCCTGGTACCCCTTTATGGTCATTTTTTTCTTGTAAGTGCGTGCTGCCTTTGAGCCTCGTTGACACAGTTAGGATTCCATCAGTGTCAGTAGTGAATCTGGTTAGGAACAAAACTGCGCCTCTAGGTGCTGCAGGAATGCCATGAAGTGAAAATGAGCCAATGAAGTGGTTCGCTTTGGCTTTCAGTCTCTCGCCCTGATATACATCAACTAGTGCACTAGTCTGGTTGTCAAAGGCGGTGCAATTTTCCATTTCCATAATCGTTGGGATGGGTGTGTTCCGTGGTATAACTACCCCCATGTTACCATCAACAAGTTCAAAACCAAGAGACAAAGGTGTGACATCTACTAGCACTATATCCATAGTGTCAGGCATGACACACAACGTCGCAGCATGGACAGCAGCTCCATAGGCAACTGCCTCATCTGGATTTATGCTTCTAGATAGCTCCTTCCCATCAAAGAACTCCTGTAATAATTCCTGAACTTTAGGAATTCGGGTTGAACCACCAACTAGGACAACATCATCAATATCGTACTTGCTCACATTCACGTCCCTCAAACACTCCTCAACAATATCTATGCAATTTTCGAATAAATCCATGTTCAAATTTTCAAACCGGGAGCGCCTGAGAATCACACAGAAATCTATTTGCTCAAAAAGATAATCGACAACCACAGTAGTCTCAGAAGAAAATGATAGAATCCTCTTGGCCCTCTCACAAGCCGCTCTCAACCTCGCTAGAGCCCTAGGGCATGTATGTAGATCCTTACCATGCTTCCTCTTAAACTCCTGCACAAAGTATTCGAGTATTCTATTTTCAAAATCTCCACCACCGAGATGGGTATCCCCATTTACACCCTTCACTTCAAATTTATTATTTCCAATGGATACCAAAGAAACATCTAACGTTCCACCAGTAAGATCAAAGATCAAAACATTCTTTTCAACAGCCTTCCCGCAATTCTATCTCTGTGTCAAGACCATACGCCATGGCAGCAGCAGTCGGTTCATTGAAGATACGAAGAACATTAAGCCCTGCAGATAAACCAGCATCTCTCGTAGCTTTGCGCTGGGAATCATTAAAGTAGGCAGGTACAGTCACGACAGCATTTTTCACTTGGACACCAAGAAACACCTCAGCTACCTGTTTCATTCTCATAAGAACTATGGATGAAATCTCCTCTGGAGCAAATAGCTTCATTTCACCCTTGTACTTGACTACAATCATTGGCTTGTTTCTATTAGCACCAGAACCTCCAATAACTTGAAAAGGCCAGAGTTTCATATCACTTTGCACTGTTTCGTCATCAAATCTTCTGCCTATGAGCCTCTTAGCATCTGTCAATGTAGGAAGCAGTGTAAATCATAGTAGAAACTAGAAATAGAAAACGGCGTTGGTTGCCTCACAATCAAGTCTAGCACAAACAAAAAGATGATCTCCTACAAGGCTACAACCAACATATATATCTTAGAAGAAGGGAGTCTAACAAGGAGTATTTGAGATTATTAGACACGACGGTTTCACGCAAGCAAATAGACATTACAAAAGTGAGGGAAACAATTAAATAGTACAGTATTAATCTCACATTTGAATCTCATTCGTAGTAGATTCATTAACACCAGATGGAAAGAAGAAGCTCGAAGCAAAGATAAGGGAGTCAAGTCCTTTCTATGTACTAAAAGACATTTGCAAGGATCATTTTCACTTTGAACTTTTACCAAAATCAAATTTTCAAAGAGTGTCCTAGGTAGGGATGGCAACGGGTCCAGGACCCTGTCAGACCCGTCGGGTCTTACCCTAATGGGTCGGGTACGGGTCCTATTTTTTTGGACCATTTGTGTACGGGTCAGGTATGGGTCCTCTAAAAAATTTACGGGTCTGGGTCCGGGTCCTACAAGTCGGACCCGGACCCGACCCTTAGACCCGTTCAAAAAAAAAACTACTGAATGATGATATCACATCAATAGAAAATCATGAAGTTTGTGTGTGCGCTTGTTTTTAGTGTCAATTTTGATGGGATTTTGGATTTTGGTTTTAATGTTAACGTTAGTTGTAACTTGTAAGAATGTACAAAGATAATTGATTTATTGATCTCCTATACATAATAAACTAGTTGGAAAGTCCGTGCGATGCACGGGCCTATTTTTAGTGCAAATGGTAATGACACCAGGTTAGACGATTGCATAAATTTGTGGAACTATTGATTGACAGATTTTTATTTATATAATAGAACTGCATCGTCTTATTATAATTTCTAGATGTGGTATAATTTTACTTCAATTTATAGTTTTAAGAGTTGGTATAAGACTCAAAAGATTTTTCTAAGTCAGCTCATCATAATTTTTCGATGTGGGATAATTCAACTTAAATTTATGATTTTAAGAACTCTTTTTAGGACTCAAAAGATTTTTGATTGATACCTAAAGACGATAATTACTTTTATTTATATAATAGAATTTCATCACCTTAATGCAATTATTTTTCGATGTGGGATAATTTTAATTATTTCTCTTATTTATGATATCTCATCATAATTTTACAGTGTGTGATAATTTCACTTAAATTTATAGTTTTAAGAACTCTTTTAGAACTCAAGAGATTTCTGTTTGATATCTAAAGACGATGATTACTTTTATTATATAATAAAATTTCATCACTTTTTGTAATATCGAAGCCTGGGATAATTTTTACTTCAGTTTATACCCTTACAGGAATATAATATTGATGATGTAGAATGTCATCACTTTATCATAATTTTTCGATGTGCGGTAATTTTATTTAAGTTTATAGTCTTAAAAAGTTCTTTTAGGACTCAAAGTATTTCTCATTGATATCTAAAGATGAATGACTGTTTTTACTCCATATTTATATAGTAGAATTCTATCCCCTTATTATAATTTCTCGATGTGGGATAATTTTACTTAAATTTATAGTTGCTTTTATAAGACAATTTTTTTTGTTAATATCTAAAAACGAATGATGTCTCTCATTACTTGTGATATAGAATTTCATCACCTTTTCATAATTTTTATATGTGATAATTCTATTTAGGTTTATAATCTTAAAAAAAAATTAGAATAACTCAGATTTTTGGTTAATATCTAAACACAAATGATTGCGCTCTTTTCTATCAGCTTACGGACTCAATTTTTAAGACTCAATTTTTTTAGTTGATATCCAAGGACAAATGATAATTATTAGAGTAAATTAAAAATTACTCCCTTTTAAAATACCGATTTTAAAATTTACTCCCTTTTGAAATTTTTGTTAAAAATAACTTTCAAAATCTATCAAAAGTTCAAAAATTGCTCCAAAATATATTTTTTGGACGAAAATGCCCATAACTTTTTTATACCATGTTACTTCACCTCACGCTCTAGCCAAGGGCATTTTCGTCCTAAAAATAAATTTGGGAGCAATTTTTGAACTTTTGCTAGATTTTGGGAGTTATTTTTAACAAAATTTTTAAAAGGGAGTAAATTTTAAAATTTTTGTTTTAAAAGGGAGTAATTTTTAATTTACTCTAATTATTATTATTATTTATAATATATAGAATTTCATCCGCTCATCGTAATTTTTTGATGTGAGACAACGTTAGGATAATTATAATAATAAAAGAGTTTTTTTAAGACTCAAAAGTTTTTAGGGTTATTTAACAGGAATAATACCAACTTTGGGTGGTATTCCATCAATAAAACCAACTTTAATTAATACGGGAATAAAACCAAGTATGAGTCATATTACACGAAAATGAAATTGTCTTACCTGCTACCGCCTACACTTGTTAATATTACCACTAATTCAAATTTTACTGACACTCTGAAACTCCAAACTTTTAACCTCACTTTTAACCTCGTTAACTCCCAAACTTTAAACTTCATCTTCTCGCTTCATCAATCATCAATTCTCATCAATTCAAAACATCTTCTTCATCCATTCATCACTTCATCCCTTCGTCGAAGGTAATTTTTATGGAACTTTTATTTGTTTACCTTTCTCAAACTTTTGTCAAACTTGATCGAAGGTAATTATCATTAATTATGTCGAAAATCAATTTTCAGGGATATTGTCAAATTCATTCCTCAATCTTGTGGTTCGGCAATGTCAACGGTGAGTGTTTTTTTCATTTCCCCTAAATCGATTTTTTCTATGTTGAAATTAGGGTTTTCAATTTTTTTCGATTTTTCTGGGTTGAAATTAGGGTTTTCAATTTTTTTTCGATTTTCCTGGGTTTAACTTAGGTTTTTAATTTTTCTGGGTTTAGTTTGGGGGTTTAGTGTCCAACTACTGTTCTTTTATAATTGGTTTAATTGAAAATGTAGGTTGATTTGGATTTGGATTTGGATTTGGATTTGGAGAAAGGATGGTTTAAGAGAGAGAATTTGATTTGGAGCAATGAAGAAGATGAAGATGAGTGTTAATTAATAGCATGGGACCCACAAAACCGACTTCATCCGGTCATTTAAGAGGCAATTTCATTTTCGTGTAATATGACTCATACTTGGTTTTATTCCCGTATTAATTAAAGTTGGTTTTATTGAAGGAATACCACCCAAAGTTGGTATTATTCCTGTTAAATAACCCAAGTTTTTATAATCTCATAATTATTTTTCGATGTGAGATAATTATGGTGGACATCCAAGGACGGATGATTACTGGAGTATTATTTATAATATATAATTTCATCACCTTATTATAATTTGTCGATGTGTGATTACTATTATTTATAATATAGAACTTAATCATCTTATTATAATTTGTCGGTGTGGAATAACTTTAATATCTTTATATTATGTAATAAATTCATCACTTTTTTGAGCAAATAATATGAAACATATAATATAAAATTTATACTCTAATGAAAGCATTTTTTTACCATGAATCTAATTAATTCATTTTTGTAATTTTATTTACGATAACATTTTGTTAAATGAAATTTAAAGATTTGTAGATGAAAATTTATAAAACATCACATTAATATAATAGATAAAATATATTAATTGTAATAATTAAAAGATTCTCTATTTGAATTTTTTTATTATTAATGATAGTTTGCTAAATTGAGTTTTGATATAACGGACTAATCATATCGCTCGAAAACTTCCTCCTTTATATATACATATATTGTTTCAATCAACTTATAATTTTTCGATGTGGGATAATTTTACTTGAATTTAATTATAGTCTTAAGAATGAACGATTACTTTTATTTATATAGTAGAATGTCATCACCTTATTATAATTTCTCGATGTGGGATAATTTTATTTAAATTTATAACTATATGAGCTTATAAGACTAAATTTTTTTGGTTGATATCTAAAAATGAAAGATGTCTTTTATTTGTGATATCTAAATTTTTTTTGTCGATATTTAAAAATAATGATTACTCTTGTTTATAGTATAAAACTTCATAACCTCATCATAATTTTTCGATGTGAGATAATTGGTTAAAGTTTATAATCTTAATCTTAAGAGTTCTTCAAGACTCGAAAGATTTTTGATGGATATCTAAGCACAGATGATTACTCTTATTTATAATATGAAATTTCATCAGCTTATTATAATTTGTCGATGTGGGATAACCTTATTATTTTTATATGTAATAGATTCATCAATTTTTTGAGCAAATAATATGAAACAAATAATATGAAATTTATACTCAAATGAAAGCATTTTCTACCTAGATTTCAATTATATCTGATGGGGGTCGGTTGCCTGCCTTTGGCCGCCTGCCAATCAGGCCCCAGGGCGACCGGTCCCAGAAGGAGGAAAGGTCTGCCCAACAGCCTTTCCATCAAAGTCATTGAAATCTCCAAGTGTGGCCCTAATCCCTTGAGCCATCCGCCAAACAGAGCAAACCAGGCCTCTCGCCTGCTTCCAGGGCGTTCCCGCCCAAACAGAACCGAAGGAGAACCGAGGACCCATCCGTCATTTTGCCTAAGGTAAGGAGAAATGGGTGGACAAGGTGAGTCCACGTGTCGCGCCAACATCCACCCATTTCCCTCCTCTTCTTTCTCTTTTCCTCTCTCTTGTGGGAAGGTATAAATACTTACCCATTTCCCACATAAGAGGGGTTGTATTTTCTCTCTCTAGACTCTTACTCCTAAAAACGCCACCTAGTTCCTCACGAGCTAGGTTAATCAAGGCACTTCACGGACTGACTTAGGCATCGGAGAGGGTTTCCTCGGACAACCTCCGAGGCCCTGTGCGTTCATTGTGCAGGGAGAATGCCAACTCCGCCGGGAAGGTCCGATCAAGGGAGTGAGAGGAAGGGGAGGCTGAAGGAAATCAAACGGTCAATTGTTCATTATCAACCCAATCATACAGCCCGGATCCAAGGCCGGGCGAATTGTTTCCGTAACCGGAACAATTTGGCGCCGTCTGTGGGGAGCTTACGGTTGTGCTCACGAGTTACCCACTAAAATCAACCACTCATAATCACAAAACTAAAACAATCATGCCAGAAATCGTTGATGCCAGTGCAGGAACGGGTCCGACGGTCCCACCGGTGACCCCCCTGTATGGTATGCCGCAGTCGGAGAGAGTTCCTCCTGCCACGATCTTAGGGGTAGGGGGAACCAGTCTCCTCGGTGGACCTAACACTGCGGTGACGCCTGAGCTGGGGGCAGGCAGCCGCTTTCTTCTCTGCGATGCTGAACCAAGATTTCACTCCTGAGGACTTGGTAGGCAGGGTCGCATCGGCTCCCAGGCAACCATCCCCAATTAGCAGGGATGAGGCCGGGGGCACGAGGCGGACCGCCGCCAGGAATGCCCAGAGGAAAGCGAGGAGGACGGCTCAAGCGTATGCGCATGTGCAAAGGCGCATTACTACTGGCAATCCAGAGCCACCTGTTCAGCAGACGTTGTCCATTCATACAACAGAATCAGCGTCTGGAGGACAGGGAGGCTTATCCCGAGGATTACAGGAGCGCATGAGGCCCAGGGAGCCCATGTTAAAACGCTTGGGAGAAAAACCAGGCGGAGTTTTCTCCAGGCTAACGCCTGCAGCCAAGGAACAGTCGGCCCCAGGCTTATCCCAAAGCCTGCAATCCAGACTCAACCGGGGACAACCGCTCGAGTCCAGGTACCATCAGGGTGAGAACCTCTGCCACTCCCAGAGGAAGAGGCCCAGACAGACCTCCCCGGAAACAGAGGATGAAGCAGCCAGTAGGCCGCCACCAGGGCACCGCTCCCCCAGTGCGAGGAAACCGACCCATAAACAATGGGAATCTCACGGTAACCAGTCTGGGGAAAGCAGGTCACGACTGGTAGGCAGGCCCACAAAAACCCCGTTGCACCCTGAGGTACAAGAGTACCCCATTCCAAAAATCAAAATGCCCACCATCAAATTTGACGGGACGATAGATCCTGAAGACCACCTGGCAGCCTTTGAGAGCCACATGGGCATGTATGACGTAGATGATGCCATCTGGTGCAAAGTTTTCCCAACCACCCTGGTGGGGCTCGCACAGGGATGGTTCAGAGACCTCCGCCAGGGGTCAGTCAGATTCTTCATAGAGTTGGCTGAAATTTTCCTCGAACAGTATGCCGGAAATAAGAGAAGACGCCTTACCCGTTTCGACCTCATGACCCTGAAACAGAAAAAGGGTGAGAGTGTGAGGGAATACATGAGAAGGTTTGATCTATCCTACCAGCAGGTTAGGGAGATCGATGATTCCACTGCCGCCTACGCCCTGACAATCTCCCTACTTCCAGGGGAAATGAAAAACCAGATGATCAGGGCCCAGCCAGAAACCTTGGCCATGGCCAGGAAGATTGCGGAAGGGTTCATTCTGCAGGAGGAGTTCCACGGCCTGACGGATACCCCTGCAGGCCAAACAAGGCCTCAAGGGGGACCGCAGGGTGGAAGGGGCAGAAGTGAGCCAGGCAAGCAAAGGGAAGAGGGAGACACTCCCAAGAAGGAGCGCACAGTCTACCAGCCCAGATTCGACAGTTACACTGCTCTGAACAAATCCAGGGCGGAGATCTTCGAACTGGAAAAAGAAACTGCTAAATGGAACCGCCCGAACAAACCTCGCAGCCCAAAAGGAGACCCCAAGAAATTCTGCACTTTCCACGACTGTATAGGCCATACCACCGAAGAATGCCGTCACCTAAAGGACGAAATCGAGAAGTTAATCAGGAACGGATGGTTAGCCAACTACGCAGCTAAGAATAAGTCTCAGAAGGAAGTGTCTGAAAAACCCGAAGGGTCAGTGCAGAACCGCATGGTGATCCATGTAATTTCAGGGGGCACTGAGGGCCAGCTCAGTCGAAGAGGCCAAAAAAGACAGATGCGCGAACTAAGGAACCAGATCTGCTATGCTGAGAAAGCAGGGAGTCCAAAGGGGGTGACCTTGAGCATCACCCCTGATGATGCAGGGCGCGTGGTATATCCGCACAGTGATCCTTTAGTACTGTCCCTAGAGATCAGCAACCACATTGTGCGGAGATGTATGGTGGACACAGGCGCGTACACGAATTTGCTGTACAAGGACGCCTTCGAGAAAATGGGCCTGGAAAAAAGGCACCTACGACCTGCCCCCGGATCATTATACGGATTCAGTGGAGCTGGCGTGCTGCCCATGGGAGTCATAGACCTGCCCGTAACCTTTGGGGAAGGCTCTACTGCCAGGAATGTCAGGGCAACCTTTGTTGTTGTGGATGCAAGATCTGCCTACAACGCCCTAATTGGCAGAGCCACCCTAGACGAAATCGAGGCAGCCATCTCCATCAGGGCTCTCACCATAGCGTATGTCACCGATTTCGGACTAGAAGGGAAGGTGCGCGGGGACCAGGAGTCAGCCAGACAATGCTACTCCGTGGCCCTGCAAGAACACGAAAAAGAAAGGAAAGGGAAAAGGAAGGCTGACAGTTCTCCCAGCAGGGAGGGCGAGATCCCAGCCGAACAACCGGCGCCCGACCACCTGGAGCCAGGGGGCGAAAGCATGTTGGTAGATTTGGAACCAGGCAGGCAGGTCCTGATAGGAGCTGACCTGGAAAAATCCTACCAGGCTGAACTGGTCAAGCTGCTAAAAGAAAACAAAGACGTATTTGCCTATTCTGCAGACGAGATGCCCGGCGTTGATCCATCATGCATCGTTCACAAGCTGAATGTAAGCATGGATGCTCGCCCTGTAAAACAGAAGAAACGAAACATGTCTGCAGAAAAAGACGCAGCAATCAAGGAAGAAATTGACAAACTCTTGAAAGCAGATTTTATTGAGGTCTGTGACTACCCGGAATGGTTGGCGAATGTAGTCATGGTTAAAAAGTCGTCAGGCGCATGGAGAATGTGCGTAGATTTTACAAACCTCAACAAGGCCTGCCCGAAAGACTGCTATCCGCTCCCCAGAATCGACCAACTGGTAGACTCCACCAGTGGTTACTCCATGCTGAGCTTCCTAGACGCCTTTTCAGGGTATCATCAAGTATACTTGTGGCAGCCGGACAGGGTGAAGTGTGCGTTCATCACCAGTTCAGGCACCTACATGTACAAGATGATGCCATTCGGGCTCAAAAATGCAGGGGCTACATACCAGCGGTTAGTTGATAAAGTGTTTGAGAAACAAAAAGGCAGAAACATCGAGGCTTACGTTGATGACGCCATCGTAAAAAGCAGAGAGGACAGAGAGCACCTGATGGACCTGCAGGAGACCTTCTGCTCCTTGCGCGCCTACAAGATGAAACTCAACCCCAAAAAATGTACCTTTGGGGTCCGCTCCGGCAAGTTTCTGGGGTTCCTGGTCAGCTCTCGGGGAATAGACGCCAACCCTGAGAAAATTCAGGCAGTCCTAGACCTCCCTGAGCCAAAAACCATCAGAGACATCCAGCGCCTGACGGGCCGCATGGCCGCGTTAGCACGGTTTGTCGCCCGGTCAGCAGACAGGGCTACCCCTTTCTTCAAGGTACTGAAAGGAAACAAACAGTTCAAGTGGGAAAACGAGCAGAAAGAGGCCTTTGAGCAACTAAAGGACCATCTTAAGAAGCTCCCTACCCTGGCTAGGCCAATAGCAGGAGAAAAGCTTTTCCTCTACATTGCAGTGACCAATATAACTGTCAGCGCGGTCATCCTACGAGAAGAGGCAGGCGCCCAGCAGCCTATATACTTTGTAAGTCATGCGCTGGGGGCAGCCGAGAAGAATTACCTGATGGTCGAAAAAGCCGCCTATGCAGTCATAATTGCTGCTAGGAAACTCAGGCCTTACTTTGACGCACATCCAGTCGTGGTTCTCACTGACCAGCCACTAGAGAAGGTGTTAGAGAAGTTTGAAAAATCAGGGAGATTACTAAAATGGGCGATTGAGCTGAGTGGGCTAGGCATATCTTACCAGCCAAGAACAGCCATCAAGGCCCAAGCCTTAGCAGATTTTCTGGCTGAGTGTTCCCATTCAGGGGAGGAAGAAACCCCTGCCGAGGAATGGACCGTGCATACTGACGGATCCTCAACAGCCAATGGCGCAGGCGCAGGCGTCGTACTAACCAGCCCAGAAGGGGCTGACTTTGAGCACGCCCTCAGATTCGTTTTCCCAGCATCAAACAACGAAGCAGAGTACGAAGCAGTACTCGCAGGCATCAGGCTAGCTAAAGCCGCAGGAGCAGAACGAATTGTCTTGGCGACAGACTCCCAGCTCATCGCCAACCAAATCAATGGAGAATACGAAGCAAGGGACCAAGCAATGGCCACATACCTGGAGATGGTGAAGGGAGAGTTATCCGGCCTAAAATCTTATGAGGTCAAACAGATCCCCCGATCCCAGAACAACAGAGCAGACGCCCTGTCGAAACTGGCAAGCTCCAGTCTGCAGGACATCCGGAGATCAGTGTGGGTCGACGTTTTGCACGAGAAGTCCACTAACCCCTGTCAGGCGGTTAATACTGTGGAAAAAGAGCCAGAAAGCTGGATGACTCCCTTCATCCAGTACAAGAAACATGGTATCTTACCATCAGATTCATTACAAAAAAGGAAGATACAGGCTAAAGCAGCCTGGTTCATACTCATTAATGAAGAGCTTTACAAGAAGTCTTTTACTTATCCCCTGCTCAAATGCCTGCGGGCAGATCAGGCCGCTGAGGTATTGGAGGATATCCACTCAGGGATTTGTGGACATCACATTGATGGGAGAGCACTGGCCCACAAGGCCCTCAGGGCAGGCTACTACTGGCCTACCATGCTGGCAGATGCCAAGAGCCTGACCTAGAAATGCAGGAAATGCCAACTCTTTGCCCCATCAATCCATGCCCCAGCCCAGGAGCTCAGGCCAATCCTATCCCCCATCCCCTTCGCTCAATGGGGGATGGACATTCTGGGACCCTTCGCGGTGGCCACAGGGGGCAGAAAATTCTTAATTGTCGCCATAGACTACTTCACCAAATGGGTGGAGGCCGAAGTAGTGCCCAACATCACTGAGCCGGCGGTCAGGAAAGTGGTCTGGCGAAATATCATCACCAGATTCGGTCTACCAAAGATGTTGGTATTTGACCATGGCAGGCAATTTGATAATGATCCGCTGAGAATCTGGCTGGAAAGCCACAACATCTCAGTCGCCTACTCAGCTGTCTGTCATCCTCAAACCAACGGACAGGCGGAAGCAGCCAACAAACAAATCCTGAACGGCCTGAAGAAAATGGTGGATGACTGCAAGGGTAGGTGGGCTGACGAACTCCCCAGTATACTCTGGTCAATCCGAACTACCAGAAAAGAGTCTACAGGCCAGACCCCATTTGGTCTGGTATATGGAGCAGAGGCATTATTGCCAATTGAGGCAAGGATCCCCTCTCTGCGCTCCCTGCAGTACGACCGGGGTGAAAACGAAGCTGCAATGGTCGAAGCCTTGGACCTGGTGAATGAGTTAAGGGAAGAAGCCAGTACCAACATCGCTGCCTACCAGCAGCGAATGAGGAAAGCCTTCAACAGCAAAGTACGACAGAGGAATTTCCAGATGGGCGAGCTGGTTCTGAGAAAGACGCAGGCGATTGGGAAGTCAAGAGAACATGGAAAGCTGAGTGCCAACTGGGAAGGCCCATACCAAGTAACTCGGGTTCTGGGATCAGGCACATACAAAATCGCCAACCTTGAGGGACAAGAGCTACATGCTCACTGGAATGCAGACACACTAAAGAAATATTACGTCTGAACAAGAATACAGGCAGTTTTTACTTTTACTAAAAAAGGCGGAGGACGGTCAAAAATGTCGACGGCTCCGACCACCCCAATGTCAAAAAGAAAATTTTTTAAGAGAAATGAGAAGATACAGATTTATACTCGTTGCCTGTTCACACTCGCGTCTTTCACACACAAACGAGCAGGGGGCAATAGGGGGAGGCCCCCCTGTTGCCGAAATTGGGAAAAGTGAATCCCCCAACGCAAATCAAAAGCCACCCTGCTTACCTCTGGGCAGGCAGGGGGCAGGCCCCTTGGACTTTGGACAAAAGCCAGGGACAAGCCGTACTAACAAGGACTGGGGGCAGGCCCCCCAACCTTGTATAAAAAACGTGAAAGCTACCCTGCTTATCTCTGGGCAGGCAGGGGGCAGGCCCCCTGGACTTTGGACAAAAGCCAGGGACAGGCCGTACTAACAAGGACTGGGGGCAGGCTCCCCAACCTTGTATAAAAAACACGAAAGCTACCCTGCTTACCTCTGGGCAGGCAGGGGGCAGGCCCCCTGGACTTTGGACAAAAGCCAGGGACAGGCCGTACTAACAAGGACTGGGGGCAGGCCCCCCAACCTTGTATAGAAAACGCGAAAGCTACCCTGCCTACCTCTGGGCAGGCAGGGGGCAGGCCCCCTGGACTTTGGGCAAAAGACAGGGACAGGCCGTACTAACAAGGACTGGGGGCAGGCCCCCCAACCTTGTATAAAAAACGCAAAAGCCTCCCTGCTTGCCTCTGGGCAGGCAGGGGGCAGGCTCCCTGGACTTTAAACAAATGCCAGGGGGAGGCCAGACTAACAAGGACTGGGGGCAGGCCCCCCAACCTTGTATAAAAGTGAAACAATCAGGAACCCCCTACCTACAGGCAGGCAGACTGCGAATCAAGCTCATGAGGAATCAAAATATACAAAAGCAAACAGAAAATTCACATAAAAAAATAGTGTCAAAGGAATACAGGACAAGAGTTTTCAAAACAAATGGTTACAATCAAGAGTACGGCAGCCGGCCACCAAAGGGCTCGGCGCGCAAAGAAGTAAGGAAATTAAAACGTTGGCACAGGCGCAGCAGGGGACGAGCAAGAGCCCTCTGAGGAAGACTGCCCTCCATGTTAAGCAGGGGGAGCGTCTGGGCCGGAAGCAGCAGCTCCCTCAGACAGTCTGCGCATTTGAGCTTCGTCCTTAGCAGTATAAAGGGCTCGGAAAGCATCTTCGTCAAAACCAGGGAACATCTCCCTGACAGCTTCCATGACAACCCCTAGGCAAGAGTTAGCACCATTAACGAAGCCCGCCGACACAGCCGTTTCCACCTCCTGGAGAATCTCGTCCCTCTCTTTCTCCCAATCCTTGGTCTTCGCCGCCAGATCGCCAAGGGCCGCCTGCAGATCAGAGTTTGCCTTGGAAAGGCGCTCCCCGAGGTCAACAACGCTCTTCTTAGCATGGTCCAATTCAGCCAAAGCTTTCCTGGCCCGCTCCAATTCAGCAAAAGCCTGCTGTGCTCTCTTGGACTCCTCCCCCAGGCGAGACACTTCCCTGGTAGCCTTCTCGCTCTCAGACTTCCAGTGGATCGCCTGACCCCTGGCCTCTTCTAGCTCAGTCTCCTTTTTTGCCAGCTGATCCTTCAGGCCGGCAATGAGAGCAACGTCCCTCTCGACTGCAGAAAGGCGGTCAGAGTTGGACAGTTCCTCATCACTAAGGCGACTGAGGGCAGCCAGCTCCGCGGAAGCCTGCATAATTCGGGAGGTGCGCTTAATGTACTGGGTCACTTGACTGGTAGCATACTTGACAGTCTTGAGAAGATGGTCTGCTAGGACTGCCCCTGAGTCGGAGAGTAAGGCGGAAACATCTTGGCTGTCGCCTGCATTATAGTGGAACTCAACGTTCTCCTCAGAGAAAAGGGTGGCGGGGATCTCCGGAGCAAAACGCTTGGGTTCAGGCGTGGTAGTTTCCAAGTCCACCACCTGGTCAGCACTGGGAGCCTCCCGACTCCTCTTTCTAGTCAGAGCCCGGGGAGTACTCTCCCCAGTCTCCTCGGAACCTGCGGCCCGCGACCCCGGGGAAATCTGAACCCCTGCTGAAAGGCCCTCTTGCCTGCCAACAGGCGAAGGGGTAGCCTCGTAAGTAATCGCCTTCGCAGCTGGAGAGGGGGTGGCCTCAGAAACCGCCGTCTTGGCAGGCGTTACTCGAGGAGGAGGGGGAAGCCTTGGTCTACTGAATAACAGGCCCTTCAAATGCTTCATCAGATTCTTCTCGCCTCTCTTAAAATCAGGGGGAAGAGAAGGGCGACTTTGGATAACAGTGAGATTCTCGTCCAAGCCCAGGCGTCTCACCTCCCCTTTTTTCCAAATGAAGGTGGCAAGATCTGCAAGACAAACAAACAGGCTGTCAGGGCATTTTCAAAAGAAAAAAGAGTAAGAAGGAATCACCAGCACTCCTGAACTACCTTTATCTAGACCCGGATTCATGCCCAACCGGGTCAAATAATTGTCAGTCGCTATAAGCTCCGCATGAGGGAGCCATAAGGTGGGGCCATACACCCCATACTTGTTAGTATGGCCAGCAAAGTAGGCCGTCAACTCCTTATCCTTCTCACTTAGCTTAACCTCCAAGGCCTTTCCACCCACGCCAGGGTGGTACTCCTCAGGGGTCTCCAGCCTGGTGTGGACATGATTCCTGAAATGACGAGGAATCCTCCACCCATGGATGCTGTGTATGTAAAGGAAGTTGTTCTTCCAGTCCCTCAAGCTGTCCATACCAGGCCACACCAAACAATGTCCCTTCTGCCTCAAGAGGGACCAATAACCAGGGGAGCCCGTACTCCCAGAAGAAACCATCTGTAAACCCACCATAAACCGCAGGGCGTCGATGGAAGGCTCCATGCGGTGGAAAAGACAGGTCCAGACATATGAGATCAGCGCCCTGACAGCTGTGGCTGTCAGCTGGGCGATGGCGACGTTCATGCGCCTGAAGATCTCCTCTAAAGCAGGATGGAGGGGAAAGCGAAGGCCAAACTCTAAACATTTATGGTAAACCGCTATGCACCCATCCGGGGGGTTGCATACGGTATCCTTTTCGCCGGGGACAACAACTGTATACCCCTCCCCGAAGTTATAGAGCCGCTCAATCACAACGGCGGCGTTCTTGGCAAGGATCGTCTCCCGATTTCTCGGGTCAGGGAAAGTACTCAGAGGGATGCGGTATTTAGCCTTGTCTAAATAGTAAACCCTACCCCTTTCCCGACGAACGAGGGGGCCGGAAGTTCTGGAAGGGTTAACTTCCAACGCCTCGTCGTCCGAGTCAATAGCGTCAAATGAAGGGGGGTCAGGAGAATTACCGCCCCCACTGCCCGCCGAATGCTCTTCCTCAAGACCAACCTCCCTAGAGGAGGAGGCAAAATCCATCCCTTCTCCCCTCTTTGATGGGTCGATAAAGGGCAAAATCCGTTCACGGGTTCTAGACATGTTACTCTAAAAAAGAAGCGGAAAAAAGGAAATCGAAGAGAGAAAAAGAATGGAGGATGAAAATCTGACCTAAGATCGCCTGACAGCACGTCACAAGCCCGAAGAAAGAGTCTCTCAGGGAAATGGGGGTGCAAGGTAGGATACGATCCGTCAATACTCAAGGGTTTTTGACAAGACAAAGAGAATGAGGGAGTTTCGAAGGAAAAGAAAGATTGGAAAAAGTGAAAGAATGGATGACTGATCGCTTTTATAGAAAGAAAGGCATGCCAAGAGTCGCCCAACCCTCAGGAATTCACCCAAAGGCTGCGGTCCACGTGTCGCCCCTAGGGAGGTTTGCTCTAGGCAGCTTCCCAAGAAAAACCTCGGGAGGACCAAAGGGTGTCAGAAGATTGGTCACCCTATGACGTCCCTCCTAAAAAAAAAAAAAAAAAAAAAAAAAAAGATCGCAATACACAAACGCATCGCCTGATCTTCATTTCATTAAGCCTTACAAAGGAAAGTTACATCTTAAGACAGGTACGAAAAGAAAAATACATAAGGCCCAAAAGTTCCGGCCTGACAGAAATCAAACGCCCTGCCACGCAGGCCTAGTCATCGCCCAAATCTGGGGAACAATCCCCAGGGCTGCCTGGACTCCCGAGAGCCGAACCCCAGTCCCAGTCTGGGGAGCCCTGGAAAGGGTCATCAGAAGCTCCGTCTTCATCCCTGTCGCTCAGGCAACCAAGACCCTCGCTGTCATCAGAGTCATGGCTGCTATCTTCCCAGTCCCTTCCAAAGGGAACGGCCCGGGATTCGTCGCAGGTGCGACAGCCTGTCTTCTTCACAGGCGAAGAGGGACCTGACGCCAAGGAGGAATCAGTGTCAGAGAAGTTGGGGTCAAATTGTTCAGGGTGCAGCCATGGAAAGCACTCATGGCATCCCCTGTCATAACAGCCCCCTCCCTGGGAGCAGCGCCTAAACCTAGGCGCAGTAGGAGGCGAGGACCTCCTAGGGCGTTTGCCCATCCTAACAGAGGCCTTCTGACTCCTCCGGCGAAAATGAAGTCGTGAACGGCGACTCCGGCGAACAGCTAGGTAAGCACCACGAGCATATCGAAGCCTCCAAAAACCTCTGAAGATGAAAGTAACATGCCTAACTCCACGACGAGTTACACTTTTTTTGATCCAAGCCATGATTAAAGACAGAGAATGAAGATTGGAAATGGATCATAAAAATAGTGAAGGAGGATGCAATTTATACAAAAAACAGAAGCAGGGCATTAATGGTGCCCCAACCACTTCTGCAAGGAAGAGAGCCAATCATCGAACTGGCACACTGCCCAAAAATTCTCTATGCAAAGGAGGGTAATCATAACAAAAGACGTTTGAACTCCCTGCGTGCCCAGAGAAATTAAAGCATGTTCCCTCGGGAACATGCGACACATTTAATGCAAGTGTCCAAGGAGACAACCTCCCGCCGTCCCAAAGCAAGACGTCGCCTGCCGAGCAGGAACCCCGCTCCTCCTCAGCCGGCGAGGGCCAATTGATGGGGGTCGGTTGCCTGCCTTTGGCCGCCTGCCAATCAGGCCCCAGGGCGACCGGTCCCAGAAGGAGGAAAGGTCTGCCCAGCAGCCTTTCCATCAAAGTCATTGAAATCTCCAAGTGTGGCCCTAATCCCTTGAGCCATCCGCCAAACAGAGCAAACCAGGCCTCTCGCCTGCTTCCAGGGCGTTCCCGCCCAAACAGAACCGAAGGAGAACCGAGGACCCATCCGTCATTTTGCCTAAGGTAAGGAGAAATGGGTGGACAAGGTGAGTCCACGTGTCGCGCCAACATCCACCCATTTCCCTCCTCTTCTTTCTCTTTTCCTCTCTCTTGTGGGAAGGTATAAATACTTACCCATTTCCCACATAAGAGGGGTTGGATTTTCTCTCTCTAGACTCTTACTCCTAAAAACGCCACCTAGTTCCTCACGAGCTAGGTTAATCAAGGCACTTCACGGACTGACTTAGGCATCGGAGAGGGTTTCCTCGGACAACCTCCGAGGCCCTGTGCGTTCATTGTGCAGGGAGAAGGCCAACTCCGCCGGGAAGGTCCGATCAAGGGAGTGAGAGGAAGGGGAGGCTGAAGGAAATCAAACGGTCAATTGTTCATTATCAACCCAATCATACAGCCCGGATCCAAGGCCGGGCGAATTGTTTCCGTAACCGGAACAATATCATTTTTATAAAAAAAAAATTACGATAATTTTTTGTTAAACACAATTTAAAGGTTTTAAGATGAAAATTACAAAACTTGACATTAATATGATAGATTAAATATATTATTATAATAATTAAAAGATTCACTACTTGATTTTTTTATTATTGAAGATACTTTCCAAAATTAAGTTTAGATGCAACGGACCAATCATATTGCTCGAAAACTTCCTCCTTTATATATATATACTATATTAAAGCCCGTGCGATGCACGGGTTAGTTGGTTTCGGGTTAATTGGCTTAATTACATTGATGATGTATATTTGTTAAATAAGAAACTTGATCAATCTATATCATTATAATAAATAAGATGATCACATGATATTAGTAATCAAACTTAATTTCAACTAAGTTTATAATCTTAAGAGTTTATTTTAAAACTCAAAAAAATACATGCGAATAATTTTTTTGATTGATATATAATATAAGATTCTATCGCCTCATCATAATTTTTCGATATAGGATAGTTTACTCAAGGTTTATAATTTTAAGATATGCTTTTAAGACCCAGAAAAACGCACGATTACTCTTATTTATAATATAGAATCATTACCTTATTTTAATTTTTTCAATATGGGATAATTTTAGGTTTGTAGTCTTTTTAAAAAGTCTTTTAAGACTCAAAAGATTGTTAGTTGATATTTAAAAGCAAAAGATTACTCATTTATTATATAAAGTCCATCACCTCATCATAATTTTTCGATGAGGTAAAATTTAATTACTTAATTAAGTTTATAGTTTTAAGAGCTATTTTGAAGACTTAAAAGAGTTTGTTTTTATATCTAAGTTAAATGATAGACGATTACTCTTTATTTATATAATCGAATTTGATAATCTTATTGTAGTATATACTTTTGTTGAATGATTACTCTTATTTATATAATAAAAAAATCTACCTTATTATAATTTTTTGACGTGAGATAATTTTAATTAAGTTTATTTAAGATTAGATATAGTCTAATTAAGAACTTTTATTTATAGATGGATGCATGATTACTCTTATTTATACTACACATAATTCCATCACACCATCTTAATTTCGATGCGGGATAATTATACATTAACTATATACTTTAATTATACTTTTTTTAAGTTCAAAAGATTGTTGGTTAATATCTAAGAACGAAAGATTACGTAGAATTATATCACCTCATTATAAATTTTTTTTGTTGACATCTAATGATGAGTGATTAGTGTTGTTTATAATATATAGAATTTCATCAAGATCACCTCATCATAATTTGGAGAAATGGTTACTTTTATTTACAATAAAATTTCATCGTCTTATTATGATCTTATGAGTTTTTTGAAAACTCAAAAGATTTTGATTGATATCATATCTAAGAACAAATAATTAGTCTTATTTATAATATAGAACCATAACCACATTATAATTTGTCGATGTGGGATAATTTAAGTAAAATTTGTAGTCTTATTTATAATATAAAATCATCACCGTATCTTATTTTAATTGTTTCAATGTGGGATAATTTTAATTTTGTAGTCTTATTAAGACTTTTTAAACTCAAAATATTGTTGGTTGATATTTAAAAACAATGATTACTCTTATTTAGTAGAAATTCATAACCTCATCATAATTTTTCGATGTGGGAGAATTACTTAAGTTGGTTGATGTCTAAGAAAAAAATTATAATTAGTCTTTTGTGTATAGTCTTAAGAACACTTTTTAAGACTCAAGAAAAAAATTATAATTAGTCTTTTGTGTATAGTCTTAAGTACCTTTCTAAGACTCAAAAGATTTTTGTTTGATAAAACTTTATAATTTTTGGGATGTAGGATAGTTTTACTTAAGTTCCACCTTATTATAATTTTTTGATAGTTAAGTTTGTAGTCTTATTAAGAAATTTTTTAAGACTTAATTTATTTTTTATATTTAAGAACGAATGATAAGTCTTATTTATATTATAAAGTTTCATCACCTTATGTGAGATTATTTTTACTTTGTAGTCTTATTAAGAGACTTAAATATTTTTTTATTGATATTTAATAAGAACAAATGATTTATCTTATTTATAATATAGAATTCAGTAACTTATCTTAACTTTTGGATGTGGGATGATTTATTTAAGTTTATAGTCTTTCATCAGCTCGTCAATTTTTTTTCGATGTGAGATAATTACTTAAGTTTATGGTCTTAAGAGCTTTTGATTATAATACGAAGTATAGAATTTCATCACAATTTTCAATGTGGGATGATAGATTTTAAGTTTGTAGTCTTGTATATTAAAAGTTTTTTTAAGACTCAAAAGTTTTTTTTGTCGGTATTTAACCCATAGGGTTGTATTTAAGCATTTAAAATATTCCACTTTTAATATAAACATATGATTTATCTTATTATATTTTTTTGGATGAATGATTACTCTTATTTATATAATAAAAAAATTTGACCAAAGGGAGTTTAATTTTTTTTAATGTGGGATATATAATTTACTTAAGTTTTTATAGCCTTGAGAGTGTTTTAAGACTCAAAAGAGGGTATAATTTTTCGATGTGGGATAATTTACTTAAGTATAGTCTTCCATCCGCTCTTTTTAAGATTAAAAAAATACATCAGTACTCTTGTTGATAATATAGAATTTTATCAACTCACTGTAATTTTGTAAATGTGAGATGATTTTAAATTTGCAGTCTTATATATCAAAAGTTAAGTTTTTTTTGTCGATATTTAAAACCGAATGATTACTAATATTTATAATATAGAATTCCATCACCCCTCATAATTTTTCGGTGTGGGATAATTTTAAAGATATTTAAAACCGAATGATTACTTTTATTTATAATATACGGAGTAAAATTTTATCATCTCAACGTAGGATAATTGCTTAAGTTTATAGTCTTATAAACTCTTTTTGAGATTCAAAAGACTTTTGGTATATATCGAAGAACGAATTATTACTCTTTATTTATAATATAGAATTTCATCATCATATTATAATTTGTCGATGTGGGATAATTTTAAAACTGTTATGTGTTATAAATTTATCACATAATGTGAAACAAATGATATGAAATTTATACTCTAATGAAAGCATTTTTTAACACGAATCTAATTATTTCATTTTTATAATTTATTTTACGATAATGTTTTAAAAAAAAAGAACTTTAAAGGTTTTCACGTCAGAATTGTAAAATATCACATTAATATAATAGATTAAATATATTATTGTAATAATCAAAAGATTCTCTAATTGATTTTATGATACTTTCCAAATTTGAGGTTTGATAGAACGGACCAATGAGATCGCTCGAAAAAAGCCTAAAATATATATATACTAGATTAAAGCCCGTGCGTTGCACGGGTTAATGGACTTAATTACATTGATGAGGTATATTCGTTAAATAAGAAATTTAATCAATCTATATCGTTATAATAAATAAGATGATCACGTGATATTAGTAATCAAACTTAATTTCAGCTAAGTTTATAGTCTTAATAGGTTATTTAAAACTTAAAATAATACATGACAACTCTTATTTATAATATAAAATTTCATCAACTTATTATAATTTTTCGATGTGGAAATAATTTTACGTTCGTTGTCTTATTAAGAGATTTTTTAAGACTCAAAAGTTTTTTTTGATTGATATCTAAGAACGAATGAATTATTTTGGTTGATATCTAAAAATGAAAGATTAATCTTATTTATAATATAAGATTTTATCGCCTCATCATAATTTTTCGATATAGGATAATTTATCCAAGTTTTATAGTTTTAAGATCCGCTTTTAAGACCCAGAAAAACGCACGATTACTCTTATTTATAATATAACTCTTATTTATAATATAAAATCATCGCCTTATTTTAATTTTTTCGATGTGAGATAATTTTAGGTTTGTAGTCTTTTTAAAAGCTTTTTAAGACTCAAAAGATTGTTGTTGATATTTAAAACCGAAAGATACTCAAGAGCTATTTTTAAGACTTAAAAGAGTTTGTTTTTATATCTAAGTTAAAGAATAGACGATTACTTTTTATTTATATAATCAAATTTGATCGTCTTATTGGAGTATATGTTTTTGATGAGTGATTAGTCTTATTTATATAATAAAAAAATTCACCTTATTATAATTTTTCGATGTGGGATAATTTTACTTAAGTTTTTTTAAGTTTAAATATAGTCTAATTCAGAACTTTTATTTATAGAGGAATAATTACTCTTATTTATAATATATAGAATTCCAACTTTAACTATGTAGTCTTAGCCTTAGGAACTGTTTTTTAAGTCTCAAAAGATTGTTTGTTACGTAGAATTATATAACTTTATTTATAATAGAATGCCATCGTCTTATTATAGTCTCAAAAGTTTCTTAAAACTCAAAAGAGAGGGAGTATAATTTTAAAGTAAAGTATATTATCTAACAAATAATTAGTCTTATTTATAATGTAGAAATCCTTCATCTTATTATAATTTGTCGATGTGGGATAATTCAACTAAAATTTGTAATCTTATTTATAATATAGAATCATCACCGTACCTTATTCTAATTGTTTCGATGTGGGATAATTTTAAATTTTTAGTCTTATTAAGACCTTTTTTATACTCAAAATATTGTTGGTTGATATTTAAAAACAATCATTATTCTTATTTAGTAGAAATTCATAATACTTAAAGTTGATTGTGGTTGATGTCCAAGGAAGAATTATTATTAGTATTATTATTAGTATGATTTACAATATAAAATTTCATCACCTCGTTATAATTTTTTACTTAAGTGTATAGTCTTAAGAAATTTTTTAAAACTCAAAAGATTTTTGTTTGATGAAACTTTATAATTTTTCGAATGTGGGATAGTTTTACTTAAGTTTATGGTCTTAATATATTTTTAAGACTCATTAGATTTTTGGTTAATATCTAAGAGCACAAATTTATCTTATTTATAATATAAAGTTTCATCACCTTATTATACTTTTTCAATGTGAGATTATTTTACTTAAGTTTGCTGTCTTATTAAGAGATTTTTTAAGACGTAAAAAATTTTTTGATTGATATTTAAGAACACATGATTAGTCATCACCTCGTAATAATTTTTCGATGTGAGATAATTACTTAAGCTTATAGTCTTAAGAGCTCTTTTTAAAAAGAAAAAAATACATGATACTCTGACATTACTCTTGATTATATATAAAAGTTCATCACATCACTATAATTTTTCAATGTGGGATGATTTTAAGTTTGTAGTCTTATATATTAAAAGCTTTTTTAATATCAAAAGTTTTTTTTGTCGATATTTAAAACCGAATGATTACTCTTGTTTATAATATAAAGTTTCATCACCTTATTATAATTTTTTGTTGTGAGATTATTTTTACTTTGATTTGTAGTCTTATTAAGAGACTTTTTAAGACTAAATGTTTTTTTATTGATATTTAAGAACGAATGATTAGTCTTATTTATAGAATTCATCAACTTATCATAACTTTTTGATGTGGGATAATTTATTTAAGTTTATAGTGTTAAGAGCTCTTTTTTAAAAAAAAAAAAAATACATCATACATTACTCTTGATTATAATACGAAGTATAGAATTTCATCACCTCACTATAATTTTTCATTGTGGGATGATTTTAACTTTGGAGTCTTATATATTAAAAGACTTTTTTAAGACTCAAAAGTTGTTTTGTCGATATTTAAAACCGAATGATTACTATTATTTATAATATAAAATTTCATCACCCCATCATAGTTTTTTGATGTTAGATAATTTAAAAGTTTTTCTTGGTCGATATTTAAAACCGAATGATTACTCTTATTATCATAATTTTTCCATGTAGGATAATTACTAAGGTTTATAGTCTTAAAAACTCTTTTTGAGATTCAAAAAACTTTTGGTAGATATTAAAGAACAAATGATTACTCGTATTTATAATATAGAATTTCATCATCATATTATAATTTGTCGATGTGGGATAGTTTTACAACTATGATATTATATAATAGATTCATCACATAATGTGAAACAATTAATATGAAATTTATACTCTAATGAAAGCATTTTTTACCACGAATCTAAATATTTCATTTTTATAATTTATTTTACGATAATGTTTTTAAAAAATGAACTCTAAAGGTTTTTACTTTAGAATGGTAAACATAATATTAATATAATAAATTAAATATATATTATAATAATTAAAAGATTCTTTAATTGATTTTTTATTTACTTATGATACTTTCCTAATTTGAGGTTTGATAGAACGGACCAATAAGATCACTCGAAAAAAGCCTAAAATATATATGTTCCGGTCACGGAAACAATTCACCCGGCCTAGGATCCGGGTTGTACAATCGGGTTAACGGTGAACAATTGATCGTTTGATTTCCCTTGGTCTCCCCTTCCTCTCACTCCCTGAATCGAACCTTCCCGGCGGAAATGGCCTGCTCCCTGCACAATGAACGCACAGGGCCTCAGAGGTTGTCCGAGGAAACCCTCTCCGATGCCTAAGTCAGTCCGTGTAATGCCTTTACGAACCTAGCTCGTGAGGAACTAGGCGGCGTTTTTTAGGAGTAAGAGTCTAGAGAGAGAAAATCCAACCCCTCCCATGTGGGAAATGAGGAGGTATTTATACCTTCCCACAAGAGAGAGAAGTGGGAGAGGAATGGTTGGATAGAGAAGCGACAAGTGGCGGCTCCTCATCCATCCATTCCTAATTACCTTAGGCAAAATGACGAGAGGGCCCCTGGGGGTTCTGGCCCTGTTGGCCAGGGACTTTCCCAGGGCAGACAGTCTTCTGGCAGGGGGCTGCCAAATCCCGACAGGCTGGGTTGGCCTATGCTCCCAGCAGTTGACGGCCACCCTTAGCGTTTTATGCTTCTTGTTTTAATTTCTTGCTAGGGGCTGATCTTTCAACTCTTTGACAGGGACCGTCTCAGGACTTGCCTAGCAGGCGGCTACTCGACAGGCGGCCGACCCCAATCAATTGGCCCTCGTTAGTAGAGGGAGAGTAAGGCTTTCCTTCTGCTGGCGACCCTTGCTTGGAGGGAGGTTGACTTCCATGTCTGTTGCAGCATTTAATGTTTCGCACCTTCCCAAGGAACTTTGCACTGCTCATGTCAGGTATGCAAAGAGGTGAGAGCGCTTTTGTAATGATTGCACTTCTCTTCTGGGCGGATTTTGGGGAACCGTGAAGAGTTCCTGATTGGTGGCTCTCATCCCAGGGTGGTTGGAGCGTTCATTAATGCCGCGCTTTCTTTTGTATAAAATCCTCAGTTTCCTTTATCATTTGTGTTTCAACCCATCTTCAACCTTTCCATTTTCTTTGTCTTAAACATGGCTTGGATCAAGAAAAGCGTAATTCGCCGTGGGGTTAGACATGTTACCTTTATCTTTAGAGGGTTTTGGAGGCTCCAATATGCTCGGGCCGCTTATTTAGCTGTTCGCCGGAGTCGCCGTTCACGACTTCACTTCCGCCGGAGGAGTCAGAAGGCCTCCGTTAGGATGGGCAAACGCCCTAGGAGGTCCTCGCCTCCTCCTGCGCCTAGGTTTAGGCGCTGCTCCCAGGGAGGGGGCTGTTGTGATAGGGGATGCCATGAGTGCTTTCCATGGCTGCACCCTGAACAATTTGGCCCCAACTCTGATACCGATTCCTCCTTGGCGTCGGGTCCCTCTTCGCCTGTGAAGAAGACAGGCTGTCGCACCTGCGACGAGTCCCGAGCTGTTCCCTTTGGAAGGGACTGGGAAGACAGCAGCCATGACTCTGATGACAGCGAGGGTCTTGGCTGCCTGAGCGACAGGGATGGAGACGGGGCCTCTGATGACCCTTTTCAGGGTTCCCCAAGTTGGGACTGGGGTTCGGCTCTCGGGAGTCCAGGCAGCCCTGGGGATTATTCCCCAGATTTGGGGGATGACTAGGCCTGCGTGGCAGGGCTTTTTGATTTCTGTCAGGCCGGAACTTTTTGGGCCTTATGTATTTTTCTTTCATATCCGTCCCACGATGTAGCTTTCCTTTGTAAGGTTTTAATGAAATGAATATTTTGCGTATTTGAATTTTTAATGTGAGTTATTATTATTATTATTATTATTATTTTTTGAATGAGGTCGTTGATTGACCTTTCTCTCTGACGTTTCTGTTTATCGAGGCTCTTTTTGAAAAAGGTGAGCAGTTGGTGTTCAGTATGTGACACGTGGACGATCCTCGAGGATTTTGTCAGGGGATTTGCCTTTCGAACTTCTTTGGGCTTTATATAAACCCTTCTCTTCCTCCATTCTCTTCTTTTACTCTTCTTGATACTTCACACCCCATAACCCTTCTCGAATCTCCTTCATTGGTCGAGCGTTTTCTTTTTGAGGAGCAAGGAACACTTCTTGTCGCTGTCTCCAGCAACTTCACCGGCGTCCTTAGGTTAGAACTTTCGAATCTCTCGCCTCTTTTCTTCCCTTCCATAGCCTATATGTCGCGAGTCCGTCCCCTTTCCCTTGATTCTTTGCTCGGGAGAACTAGCGGCGGCGACGGTAGCCGTCATGACGTTGCTTCTTCCTCCGGGGTTGACCCCAGGGAGGAAGACGATCATCACAGGGGAGAGGGTGTTGAGTCACCCGAGCCAGCTCCCTTTGATGTGATTGATTCTGATGACGAGGCCCTGGAGGTGGACCCTGCCAGGGTGGCCGGTCCCCTTATCCGCAGGGAGAGAGGGAGGACCTACTTTTTGGACAAAGAAAAATATGTGGTTCCCTTACAGACCTATCCTGAGGCTAAGAATAGGGACCTGATCTTGGAGTGTAACGCGGCTGAGGCCATTGAACAGTTTTATAATTTTGGGGAGGGGTACACAGTGGTAGTCCCTGGGGAAAAAGACACAGTGTGCTGTCCCCCAGAAGGGTGTGTAGCCGTCTACCATAAGGCCTTAGAATTCGGCCTGCGATTCCCGTTGCATCCCTTCCTGGAGGAAACTTTTAGGAGGATGAACGTTGCTATCGCTCAGCTGACTGCAACGGCCATTAGAGCATTAGTGGCCTACACCTGGACCTGCCTTTTCCATGGCGAGGGGCCTTATATTGATGCCCTTCGCTTTATGGTTGGCCTCCAAATGGTGTCTTCATCTGGGGGGGATGGCTCCCCTGGCTACTGGTCTCTGCTGAGACAGAAAAAGTACGCCTTGGTCTGGCCGGCTATGAGCAGCCTCAAAGACTGGAAAAATAATTTTATATATGTCCATAGTGCGTTGGGGTGGAAAATTCCTAGACATTTTAGGAACCATGTCCATACCCGCATGGAGACGCGTGAGGAGTATCACCCTCGCATTGGGGGGAAGGCTCTGGAAGTCAGGCTGAGCGAGAAGGAGAAGATTTTGATAAAAAAGTTTGAGATTGTGGCGGATAAACGTGGGAACTTTGGCCCTGTTTTCTGGCTCCCTCATGCGGAGCTCATCACGACAGACGAATACTTGCTTCCCCTGGGCCTGATTCCTGGCCTTGAAGGTAGTTCTAGGGTTTTCTTGTTGTCACGATTTTCCAGGGATTTTATTTCTCCCTGCCTTTTAGATGACCGCCTTTTCTTTCCTGCAGATTCCTACACTTGGCGCTGGACCAAGAAGCAGGTCAGAAGGCTAGGCTTGAGCGAGGAGTTGCACGTTCTTTCAAAGCGTCCTTCCCTTCCTGCAAATTTTCGGAAAGGAAGTAAAGCCCTTATGAAGCTCGTGAAAGATTTTGCCGCTGGTCGAAGATTACCTCTCCCCCCCCCCCCGGCTGCCTTCGTCGAAGCCGGCGACTCCTACCCCTAGCATTCATGAGGGGGAAGCGGAGGTTACTTCAGGAGCTACTCCTTCCCCCAGTAAAAAACAGGGCACCTCTCCAGCTGGCCTTCGGATCTCGCAGGGAACACAGCCTGGAGATTCCGAGGGGACTGGGGAGAGTGTTCCCTTGGAATCGAGGAGGAAAAGGGAGAGGGAGCCTCCTAGTGCTGACGTGGTGGACCTGGAGGCGGATGTCTCCACCCCTGAGGCGAAACGCCCTGCACGTGAGCCCTCTAGCATTCCCTTCCCAGAGGAAAATGTAGAGTTCCACTACACGGCTGGTGATAGTGTGGATGTATCAGGCCTGCTTTCTGACTCCGGAGCTGTCTTGGCCGACCGCCTTACAAAGATGGTAACTTCCACCTCTCATCAAGTGCTTCAATATATCCAGCGTACCTCCAAGGTTATGCTGGCATCTGCGGAACTGGCGGCTCTCAGCCGCCTGAGTGATGAGGAGCTAACATTTACCCCTGGGGCTCCTCCTCCCGACCGCCTGGCCATGATAGAAAGGGACGTCTCCTTGATAAGCTCTTTGAAAGATAAAATGACAAGGCAAGAGGGGGAGTTGGAGGAGGCCAAGAAGCAGGCTGATCAATGGAGGCTGCAGAGGGAAATGGCTGTGAAGGAGGTTTCCAAGCTAGAGGCTGATCTGAAGGAGAGCCGGCAGTCGTTGGACCGAGCCAATCTATCCCTGGCCGAGATGGGGCACTTGAAGGGGAGAGTGACTGACCTGGAGGAGCAGCTGTCAAAGGCCAAGTCGGCTTTTGAACAGGCTAAGGGGGAATGGACGAAAGAGAAAGAGACCCTGGCTGAGGAGACTGAGGCTGCAGTGGATGCCAGCTTTGCGAGTGGTGCTAACTCTTCTCTGGAGCTGGTAATGGAGGTGATTGGGGAGATGTTCCCTACCTTTGATGAGGACTCCTTCCGGAGTCTCTATGCCGCTAAGAATGAAGCTCGGGTGACCAGGCAGCCTGAGGCAGATGCTGACGCTCACCAGGATGCTACGTGATGCTCCTCTTTCCTTATAAAAGCTTTTATCTTTCCATGCTAAGCCGGTGTTTATGGCTATTTTGTCTGTAATATTCGCCACTTTGCTTTTTCTTCTTTAGCCTTTGTAAAGACTTTTCCACCTTTCGTGGGTTTTATTCGTAGAATATTTCTCTTTGCTTTTTACGGCCAACTGCTTTAAAATTTAGGGATTCTTTTCTTATTTGTTTAATCGCCTGTCATAGCAAGTCCCTGGCTTTCGTTCAAAGTCCAGGGGGCCTGCCCCCTGCTCGCTCAGGGGTAAGCAGGGTGGTTCTTGCGTTTTTTATACAAGGTTTGGGGGCCTGCCCCCAGTTCTTGTTAGACTGGCCTGTCCCTGGCTTTTGTCCAAAGTCCAGGGGGCCTGCCCCCTGCCTGCCCAGAGGTAAGCAGGGTGGTTCTTGCGTTTTTTATACAAGGTTGGGGGGCTTTCCCCCAGTCCTTGTTAGACTGGCCTGTCCCTGGCTTTTCGTTCAAAGTCCAGGGGGCCTGCCCCCTGCTCGCCCAGAGGTAAGCAGGGTGGTTCTTGCGTTTTTTACACAAGGTTGGGGGGCTTGCCCCCAGTCCTTGTTAGACTGGCATGTCCCTGGCTTTTCGTTCAAAGTCCAGGGGGCCTGCCCCCTGCTCGCCCAGAGGTAAGCAGGGTGGTTCTTGCGTTTTTTTATACAAGGTTGGGGGGCTTGCCCCCAGTCCTTGTTAGACTGGCCTGTCCCTGGCTTTTCGTTCAAAGTCCAGGGGGCCTGCCCCCTGCTCGCCCAGAGGTAAGCAGGGTGGCTTTTGATTTGCGTTGGGGGGTTCACCTTTCCCAATTTCGGCAACAGGGGGGCCTCCCCCTATTGCCCCCTGCTCGTTTGTGTGTGAAAGACGCGAGTGTGAACAGGCAACGAGTATAAATCTGTATCTTCCCATTTCTCTTAAAAATTCTTTTTGACATTGGGGTGGTCGGAGCCGTCGACATTTTTGACCGTCCTCCGCCTTTTTTTAAAAGTAAAAACTGCATGTATTCTTGCTTAGACGTAATATTTCTTTAGTGTGTCTGCATTCCAGTGAGCATTTAGTTCTTGTCCCTCCAGATTGGCTATTTTGTACGTGCCTGGTCCCAGAACCTGAGTTACTTGGTATGGGCCCTCCCAATTGGCACTCAGCTTTCCATGTTCTCTTGACTTCCCAATCGCCTGTGTCTTTCTCAGAATCAGCTCGCCCATCTGAAAACTCCTCTGTCGGACCTTGCTGTTGAAAGCTTTCCTCATTCGCTGCTGGTAGGCAGCGATGTTGGTACTGGCTTCCTCCCTTAGCTCATTTACCAGGTCTAAGGCTTCAACCATTGCTGCTTCGTTTTCAGCCTGGTCGTACTGCAGGGAGCGCAGAGAGGGAATCCTTGCCTCAATTGGCAATAGTGCCTCTGCTCCATATACCAGACCAAATGGGGTCTGGCCTGTAGACTCTTTTTTGGTAGTTCGGATTGACCAGAGTATACTGGGGAGTTCGTCAGCCCACCTACCCTTGCAGTCGTCCACCATTTTCTTCAGGCCGTTCAGGATTTGTTTGTTGGCTGCTTCTGCCTGTCCGTTGGTTTGAGGATGACAGACAGCTGAGTAGGCGACTGAGATGTTGTGGCTTTCCAGCCAGATTCTTAGCGGATCATTGTCGAACTGTCTGCCGTGGTCAAATACCAACATCTTTGGTAGACCGAGCCTGGTGATGATATTTCGCCAGACCACCTTTCTGACCGCCGGCTCAGTGATGTTGGGCACTGCTTCGGCCTCCACCCACTTGGTGAAGTAGTCTATGGCGACAATTAAGAATTTTCTACCCCCTGTGGCCACTGCGAAGGGTCCCAGAATGTCCATCCCCCATTGAGCGAAGGGGATGGGGGATAGGATCGGCCTGAGCTCTTGGGCTGGGGCATGGATGGATGGGGCAAAGAGTTGGCATTTCCTGCATTTCTGGGTCAGGCTCTTAGCGTCTGCCAGCATGGTAGGCCAGTAGTAGCCTGCCCTGAGGGCCTTGTGGGCCAGTGCTTTCCCACCAATGTGATGTCCACATATCCCTGAGTGGATATCCTCTAATACCTCAGCGGCCTGATCCGCCCGCAGACATTTGAGCAGCGGATGAGTAAAAGACTTCTTGTAAAGCTCTTCATTAATGAGTATGAACCAGGCTGCTTTAGCCTGTGTCTTCCTTTTTTGTAATGAATCTGATGGTAAGATACCATGTTTCTTGTACTGGATGAAGGGAGTCATCCAGCTTTCTGGCTCTTTTTCCACGGTATTAATCGCCTGATAGGGGTCAGTGGATTTCTCGTGCAAAACGTCGACCCATACTGATCTACGGATGTCCTGCAGACTGGAGCTTGCCAGTTTCGACAGGGCGTCTCCTCTGTTGTTCTGGGATCGGGGGATCTGTTTGACCTCGTAAGATTTTAGGCCGGATAACTCTCCCTTCACCATCTCTAGGTATGTGGCCATTGCTTGGTCCCTTGCTTCGTATTCTCCATTGAATTGGTTGGCGATGAGCTGGGAGTCTGTCGCCAGGACAATTCGTTCTGCTCCTGCGGCTTTAGCTAGCCTGACGCCTGCGAGTACTGCCTCGTATTCTGCTTCATTGTTTGATGCTGGGAAAACAAATCTGAGAGCATGCTCAAAATCAGTCCCTCCTGGGCTGGTTAGCACGAAGCCAGCGCCTGCGCCAATGGCTGTCGAGGACCCGTCAGTATACACGATCCACTCCTGGGTAGGGGCTTCTTCCTCCCCTGAATGGGAGCACTCAGCCAAAAAATCTGCCAAGGCTTGGGCCTTGATGGCCGTTCTCGGCTGGTAAGATATACCTAGCCCACTCAGCTCAATTGCCCACTTCAACAATCTCCCTGATTTTTCAAATTTTTCCAACACCTTTTCCAGGGGTTGGTCGGTGAGAACTACGACTGGATGTGCGTCAAAGTACGGTCTGAGTTTCCTGGCAGCAACTATGACTGCGTAGGCGGCTTTTTCGACCATCGGGTAATTCTTCTCGGCTGCCCCCAGTGCATGACTTACAAAGTATACAGGTTGCTGGGTGCCTGACTCTTCTCGTAGGATGACTGCGCTGACAGTTATATTGGTTACTGCAATGTAGAGGAAAAGCTTTTCTCCTACTACTGGCCTAGCCAGGGTGGGGAGCTTCTTAAGATGGTCCTTTAGTTGCTCAAAGGCCTCTTTCTGCTCGTTTTCCCACTTGAACTGTTTGTTTCCTTTCAGTATTTTGAAGAAAGGAGTGGCCTTGTCCGCTGATCGGGCGACGAACCGTGCTAAGGCGGTCATGCGGCCCGTCAGGCGCTGGATGTCTCTGATGGTCTTGGGCTCAGGGAGGTCTAGAACTGCCTGAATTTTTTCAGGGTTGGCGTCTATGCCTCGAGAATTGACCAAGAACCCCAGGAATTTTCCGGAGCGGACCCCAAATGTACACTTTTTCGGATTAAGTTTCATTTTGTAAGCGCGCAGGGAACAGAAGGTCTCCTGCAAGTCCCTCAGGTGCTCTCTGTCTTCTCTGCTTTTTACAATGGCGTCATCAACGTAAGCCTCGATGTTTCTGCCTTTTTGTTTTTCAAACACTTTATCAACCAGCCGCTGGTATGTAGCCCCTGCATTTTTGAGCCCGAATGGCATCATCTTGTACATGTAGGTGCCTGAACTGGTGATGAACGCACACTTCACCCTGTCCGGCTGCCACAAGTATACTTGATGATACCCTGAAAAGGCGTCTAGGAAGCTCAGCATGGTATAGCCACTGGTGGCGTCTACTAGTTGATCAATTCTGGGGAGTGGATAGCAGTCTTTCGGGCAGGCCTTGTTCAGGTTTGTAAAGTCAACGCACATTCTCCATGCGCCCGACGATTTCTTGACCATGACAACATTTGCCAGCCATTCCGGGTAGTCGCAGACTTCAATAAAATCTGCTTTCAAGAGTTTGTCAATTTCTTCTTTGATTGCTGCGTCTTTTTCCGCAGACATGTTTCGTTTCTTCTGTTTTACAGGGCGAGCATCCATGCTTACATTCAGCTTGTGAACGATGCATGATGGATCAACGCCGGGCATCTTGTCTGCAGAATAGGCAAATACGTCTTTGTTCTCCTTCAGTAGTTTGACCAGTTCGGCCTGGTAGGATTCCTCTAGGCCTGCTCCTACCAGGACCTGTCTTCCTGGCTCCAAGTCCACCAGCATACTTTCGCCCCCTGGTTCCAGGCGGTCGGGCGCCGGGTGCTCGACTGGGACTTCGCCTTCTCTGCAGGGGGAACTGTCAGCTTTTCTTTTTCCTTTTCTGTCTCTCTCGTGTTCCTGCAGGGCCACGGAGTAGCATTGTCTGGCTGACTCCTGGTCCCCACGTACCTTTCCTTCCAGCCCGAAGTCAGTGACATACGCGATGGTGAGAGCCCTAATGGAGATGGCCGCCTCGATTTCGTCCAGAGTGGCCCTACCAATCAGGGCGTTGTAGGCAGATCTCGCGTCCACAACAACAAAGGTTGCCCTGACATTCCTGGCCGTAGAGCCTTCCCCGAAGGTTACAGGCAAGTCGATGACTCCCATGGGCAGCACGCCTGCCCCGCTGAATCCATACAATGATCCGGGAGCAGGTCGTAGGTGCCTCTTTTCCAGGCCCATTTTTTCGAAGGCGTCCTTGTACAATAGATTTGTGTATGCCCCTGTGTCTACCATACACCTCCGCACAATGTGGTTGCTGATTTCTAGAGACAGCACCAAAGGGTCACTGTGCGGGTATATTACGCGCCCTGCATCATCAGGGGTGATGCTTAATGTCACCCCCCTTGGACTCCCTGCTTTCTCAGCATAGCAGATCTGGTTCCTTAGCTCGCGCATTTGTCTTTTTTGGCCTCTTCGACTGAGCTGGCCTTCAGTGCCCCCTGAAATTACATGGATCACCATGCGGTTCTGCACCGACCCCTCGGGTTTTTCAGACACTTCCTTCTGAGACTTATTTTTGGCCGCATAGTTGGCTAACCATCCGTTCCTAATTAACTTCTCGATTTCGTCCTTCAGGTGACGGCATTCCTCGGTGGTATGGCCTATACAGTCGTGGAAGGTGCAGAACTTCTTGGGGTCTCCTTTTGGGCTGCGAGGTTTGTTCGGGCGGTTCTATTTAGCAGTTTCTTTTTCGAGTTCGAAGATCTCTGCCCTGGATTTGTTCAGAGCAGTGTAACTATCGAATCTGGGCTGGTAGACTGTGCGCTCCTTCTTGGGAGTGTCTCCCTCTTCCCTTTGCTTGCCTGGCTCACTTCTGCCCCTTCCACCCTGCGGTCCCCCTTGAGGCTTTGTTTGGCCTGCAGGGGTATCCGTCAGGTCGTGGAACTCCTCTTGCAGAATGAACCCTTCCGCAATCTTCCTGGCCATGGCCAAGGTTTCTGGCTGGGCCCTGATCATCTGGTTTTTCATTTCCCCTGGAAGTAGGGAGATTGTCAGGGCGTAGGCGGCAGTGGAATCATCGATCTCCCTGACTTGTTGGTAGGATAGATCAAACCTTCTCATATATTCTCTCACACTCTCACCCTTTTTCTGTTTCAGGGTCATGAGATCGAAACGGGTAAGGCGTCTTCTCTTATTTCCGGCATACTGTTCGAGGAAAATTTCAGCCAACTCTATGAAGAACCTGACCGACCCCTGGCGGAGGTCTCTGAACCATCCCTGCGCGAGCCCCACCAGGGTGGTTGGGAAAACTTTGCACCAGATGGCATCATCTACGTCATACATGCCCATGTGGCTTTCAAAGGCTGCCAGGTGGTCTTCAGGGTCTGTCGTCCCGTCAAATTTGATGGTTGGCATTTTGATTTTTGGAATGGGGTACTCTTGTACCTCAGGGTGCAGCGGGGTTTTTGTGGGCCTGCCCACCAGTCGTGACCTGCTTTCCCCAGACTGGTTACCGTGAGAATCCCATTGTTTATGGGTCGGTTTCCTCGCACTGGGGGAGCGGTGCCTTGGTGGTGGCCTGCTTGCTGCTTCATCCTCTGTTTCCGGGGAGATCTGCCTGGGCCTCTTCCTCTGAGAGTGGCAGAGGTTTTCACCCTGATGGTACCTGGACTCGAGCGGTTGTCCCCGGTTGAGCCGGGATTGCAGGCTTTGGGATAAGCCGGGGGCCGACTGTTCCTTGGCTGCAGGTGTTAGCCTGGAGAAAACTCCGCCCAGCCTTTCCCCTAAGCGCTTCGACATGGGCTCCCTGGGCCTCATTCGCTCTTGTAATCCTTGGGATAAGCCTCCCTGTCCTCCAGACGCTGACTCTGTTGTATGAATGGAGAACGCCTGCTGGACAGGTGGCTCTGGATTGCCGGTAGTGATGCGCCCTTGCACGTGCGTATACACTTGAGCTGTTCTTCTCGCTTTTCTCTGAGCATTTCTGGCGGCGGTCCGCCTCGTGCCCCCGGCCTCGTCCCTGCTGACTGGGGACGGTTGCCTGGGAGTCGATGCGACCCTGCCTACCAAGTCCTCAGGTGTGAATTCCTGATTCAGCATCGCAGAGAAGAATGCGGCCGCCTGTGCCATCTGAGCTGGGGTCAGATTGAGAGCACGTCCTGGGTGTGTCCCCAACTCAGGTGTCACAGCAGTGTTAGACCCACCGAGGGGATTGGTTCCCTCCACCCCTAGGATCGTGGCAGGAGGAACCCTTTCCGACTGCGGCATACCATACAGGGGGGTCACCGGTGGGACTGTCGGACCCGCTCCTGTACTGGCATCAACGATTTCTGGCATGATTGTGTTTAGTTTTGTGATTATGAGTGGTTGATTTTAGTAGGTAACTCGTGAGCACAACCGTAAGTTCCCCACAGACGGCGCCAAATTGTTCCGGTCACGGAAACAATTCACCCGGCCTAGGATCCGGGTTGTACAATCGGGTTAACGGTGAACAATTGATCGTTTGATTTCCCTTGGTCTCCCCTTCCTCTCACTCCCTGAATCGGACCTTCCCGGCGGAAATGACCTGCTCCCTGCACAATGAACGCACAGGGCCTCGGAGGTTGTCCGAGGAAACCCTCTCCGATGCCTAAGTCAGTCCGTGTAATGCCTTTACGAACCTAGCTCGTGAGGAACTAGGCGGCGTTTTTTAGGAGTAAGAGTCTAGAGAGAGAAAATCCAACCCCTCCCATGTGGGAAATGAGGAGGTATTTATACCTTCCCACAAGAGAGAGAAGTGGGAGAGGAATGGTTGGATAGAGAAGCGACAAGTGGCGGCTCCTCATCCATCCATTCCTAATTACCTTAGGCAAAATGACGAGAGGGCCCCTGGGGGTTCTGGCCCTGTTGGCCAGGGACTTTCCCAGGGCAGACAGTCTTCTGGCAGGGGGCTGCCAAATCCCGACAGGCTGGGTTGGCCTATGCTCCCAGCAGCTGACAGCCACCCTTAGCGTTTTATGCTTCTTGTTTTAATTTCTTGCTAGGGGCTGATCTTTCAACTCTTTGACAGGGACCGTCTCAGGGCTTGCCTAGCAGGCGGCTACTCGACAGGCGGCCGACCCCAATCAATATATATACTAGATTAAAGCCCGTGCGTTGCACGGGTTAGTTGGGCTTAATTACATTGATGATGTATATTCGTTAAATAAGAAACTTGATCAATCTATATCATTATAATAAATAAGATGATCGCATGATATTAGTAATCAAACTTAATTTCAACTAAGTTTATAGTCTTAAGAGACTATTCTAAAACTAAAAAAAATACATGCGAATAATCCTCATCATAATTTTTTGAAGGTTTATAGTTTTAAGATATGCTTTAAAGACCCAGAAAACGCACGATTACTCTTATTTATTATGGGATAATTTTAGATTTATAATATAGAATCACCACCTTATTTTAATTTTTTGATGTGGGATAATTTTAGGTTTCTGGTCCTTTTAAAAGCTTTTTAAGACTCAAAATTTGTTGCTTGATATTTAAAACCATAAGATTACTCATACTTTTTCGATGTGGTATAATTTAATTACTTAATTAAGTTTATAATTTTAAGAGCTATTTTGAAGACTTAAAAGAGTTTGTTTTTATATCTATGCTAGATGATAGACGATTACTCTTTGTTTATATAATCGAATTTGATCATCTTTTATTATAATTTTTCGATGTGGGATAATTTTAATTAAGTTTATTTAAGTTTAGATAATATAGTCTAATTAAGAACTTTTATTTATAGACGGATGCATGATTATTCTTATTTATAATACATAGAATTTCATCACACCATCGTAATTTTGATGCGGGTTGGTTAATACGGAGTATCCAAGAACGAAAGATTACGTAGAATTATATCACCTCATTATAATATTTCGATATGTGATAATTTTAATTTAACTTTATTTGTAGTTTTATTAATAGCTTTTTTTAAGACTAAAAGTTTTTTGGTATGTGATAATTTTAATTTAACTTTATTTGTAGTTTTATTAATATCTTTTTTTTTAGACTAAAAGTTTTTTTATTGACAAGGATGAATGATTAGTCTTGTTTCTTATTATGGTCTTAAGAGTTTTTTGAAGACTCAAAAGATTTTGGTTGATATTTAAAAACAATGATTACTCTTATTTAGTAGAAATTCATAACCTCATCATTATTTTTCAATGTGGGAGAATTAATTAAATTGGTTGATGCCTAAGGAAAAACTTACAATTAGTCTTTTGCGTATAGTCTTAAGAACTTTTTTAAGACTCAAAAGATTTTTGTTCGATAAAACTTTATAATTTTTCGGATGTGGGATAGTTTTACTTAAGTTTCACCTTATTATAATTTTTTGATAGTTAAGTTTGTAGTCTTATTAAGAATAAGCGACATTGCTTTTAGTTTTTTAACCGATTCATAATTCACGTGACCTAATCTAGCATGCCAAACATCAATAGACTCAGCGATATAAGCAGAAGCAGAATTAATATTATTAATAGCAGAAGAATCAACGTTCAAAATAAATAATTCCCCACTGAGATAACCCTTGCCCACAAAATCCCCGTTGCGAGACATTACTACCTTGTCAGCCTCAAAAACAAGTTTCACACCAACTTTGTTTAACAAGGCACCAGACACTAGGTTTCTACGCAAAGTAGGGACATACAAAACAATATGAAGAGCAAGAGTTTTCCCAGAGGTAAGTTTAAGAAAAACCTTGCATTTTCATGTGATCGGCGCAGAAGAAGAGTTACCCATGTAAACCTTTTCACCATCAGCCACATCTTCAAATTCAGCGAACAGGTCCTTGTTGGCACAAAGATGTCTTGATGCTCCTGTGTCCAGAATCCAGTCACTCGCGTTTGCCACAAGATTGGCCTCCACCACCACTGCAGCAATAATATCATCGTCTGACTCAGCAATGTTGGCTTGAGCGGCTTGACCACCTTTCTTTTGAGGACACTGGAATGCTTTGTGACCCGTCTGCCCACACACATAGCACACCACGTTTGGATTCGGCTTGAAGATCTTGGGAACTGGTTTGGTGGAGTTTCCTTGATTCTTTCCCTTGGCACCTTGACCTTTTCCTTTTTGACCTTTGCCCTGACCCTGACCCTGACTCTGACCCATCTTATTCTTACCCTTATTATTGCCATGAGATGGACCCCCGGTTTCAACAAGGTTAGCTTTGGTAGAGACATACGACAACAGGACATACCTATCCTTGAGGCGATTAGCTTCCTCGGTCCTCATATGACTTATGAGCTCTTGAAGTGATAGGTCCTTTTTCTTGTGTTTTAGGTGGTTCCTATAGTCACTCCACGACGCAAAAAATTTCTCTAACAACACATTAGCTAAAAAGACCTCGTCAAGTTTCATACCCTCATTTGTAACATCAGCACACAAGTTTTCATAAACATGAACTTGTTCCATAATCGGTTTGTCATCTACAATATGGAACCCGAGCCACTGACCCACCACATATTTCTTTTTGCCTGCATCATCGGCCTCATACTTCTTATCTAAAGACTCCCAAATGGTTTTAGCAGATTTGTGGACCATGAATAAATCAAAAAGGGTGTTGGTCATATGATTAAGAAGATGATATCTAACTGTCTTATTATCCTTATCATATTTCTTAACTTTTTCCTCATTGGATTTAACCGTGGCAGCGGAAGGAGGTGTGGCCGCGGTGGACGCAACAATTAAAACGGGTTCATCTTCAAACAGGACATAATCGATATCTAGTTGTTCGAAAAACATTAAAAGTTTTTTAGCCCACCTCTTATAATTTAACCCATCAAGAGGTTCAAGTTTCGATAAATCAGCAGCGAACTTAGCGGACACAACAACCATTTTTTTTATTTGGTTTTCCCGACTCGCGACACAAAAATAATTATATAGTTTTCAAATTGTTGGACGCGAGGTACACAAACGGGACAGAAAACCGAGGCAGCAGAGAACCGAAGGCAACAACAATTGTATCGAAATCAGGGCAGGCTACTAAACCGAGTTCGGACAGGCAACACAAAAACCGAGAACAGGCAGGAAGGAAGAAACAAAACAGGCAGCAATATCGTGGTATGGAGACCACTGACTTGAAAACTATATCGGTGCGACTCCGGTGGTTATCGCCTACAGTGCCGGTAGTTTCCCAAGGTGAACACTGCAGTTCAGAATCTCGACCACTCGAGTTTCAGAACTTTGGAACGAAAACAACTGTACCCAGGAATTATGAATTTCAGGAAAACAGAAGGGAGAAGAGAGGTTGAATGTTGTAAGCTATGTTTTTTGTGTGTTAGAACTGAACAACAGACTTAGTATTTAAAGGTGACGGAGGAGCCTAACAGGTCCAAAAAAATCAATAGCAATTAAGGCCATTAAAACAAAATCAAGGCCTTAATTCCACCATTAAAACCGTAACAACAAGGTGCTCCACCCAAACCCAAGCCCGAGACCGAGCCGGGCCACACGCGCGTGCGTGTTAACCATAGCAGCCCAACATTACCCATCACCCTAAAAGGCCCACTCCACTTCACACTTGTAAGCCCAAGGGAGGAGAGGCCTTAAAAGGACCTCCAAAGCTTGCAAATCTTCCTATGTGGGATAGAAAAAGGAAGAAAGAACATCAACTCCTCTTGCCATCTACCAACAATAAATGTGAAAATATAAGACGACTAACCAAAGATAGTAAGTGTTGTTGGGATTGATGGAAGGTTGGTTGGTGGCGGCTTCACCAACAAGCAACTCGTTTCGTGTGAAAGCGACCCAGGACGGTGTGGTTCGGTTATTTTGATCATTAGCGATGATTTCAACACGATCGTCATTCCTCCAAACTCCCACACATGAGTAGGTCGTCCCGAGATCGATTCCTATCGCCGGCCATTCTCCTGATTCACTTTTTCCCATCTTTCCGGGATGGGACCCACCTACTTTCTCCAAGTAGCAGGGTTATTAAACTTCCAAAAGAGAAGGTGTAAAAGGGAGGCCCAAAAGATATCTATAGAAGCGGCCCAAGTAGGAGCACAAGGAAATACAACACACCAGATTGAAGTCCAAAGAAATGCAAAGTTGACTCAGGAGAACAAAAGAAGCAAACTGAGTTATGCAGGAGCATTGCTGCTACATCTTCCAAAAGCAAAAGAGTGAAAGAAGAAAAGGACTTTGCCAGTTACTTAGATGAAATTGTATTGTCATTGTCTTGATTGTCATTTAGCAAATTAGTCAACTAAGAACTTGTGTAACAGGTTCATATAATGAGCAGGATGTAGTGTAGAAAAGCATTAAGCAAAAATATATCAAACTTATCAGAAGGAAGATGACAAAGTACGGAGTAGTTTTCAGTGGAAGCTAAAAACTGGGAATGCTACAATCCCTCGAGTTTCATCATTACTTTTCATTGTAACCCGTTATGAGGGATAGGTTAGTAAATTGACTCTCTTTATCTAATTTGATCAAGTAAGCATTATTTCACTAATCACAAATATATATTCCCTCCGTAATTTTTTTATATAAGGTTTTGTTTTATCGAGTTAAATATTTGATTTTAATTTTTGTGAAAATATATTAGCCCAAATGTTTTAAAAATTGCACTATAAAATTTATTACGAAAAGAGTTTTTAAATGAGTATATACATTTCATATGAGTAATATTTTTTCTTATGTTGTGAAAGATATTGTAGAAAGGAAATGTTGTCTCGAAAAGTGAAAATGACTTATAAAAAACAGAGAGAATAACTGATATTTTCATCATGAATAAGATTTTTCACTTAATAAAATTGCAAATGTACTTAATAAAAATTTTAGGGATAAGATAACATCTATGGATTACGTACAACTCATACATTTACTTATTTATACCCCCATAGAAGACCGTGAGCCCAAATATTTTTGGATCCACATCATAATAGACACCATAATGTGGATCATTTGTAAATGGCTCCATTTGTGTACGATCAATTTTCCTATGATTTTCGTCCACAAACATCAAGTTAGTAAAAAATGCGCTTAACTTCATGTTCTTGTTAACTGGATAATAACCATTTCCCATCGGAGGAAGGGGACGATCAGTTGGTCCATATGCTTCACCTCCTACTCCGATGTATGTTGCATAATTTGACATTGTTGTGAATATTTGTTTCGGCCAAAATCCCATATTTATCTTGCAGATGTTAAGCCACCAATTTCCAGTTTTTTCATCCTTCCAAAAACAAACGGAAAAAAGAACAGACATGTTACTAGACCAAAAAAAATCTGTGACTCAAAATCATGAATGCTCAAAGAAGCGAGTTGGGTATGAGATTGATAGTATAAGTATCAAATTAATAGAATATGTGATACTTGTATGAATTATTTTGAATGAAATATATTTGATTAAAAGATAACTACCCTTTTTACCCGTGTGGTATACCAGTGGCGTAAAAATTATATTGAATGTAAAATAAATATTATTAAGTATTTAATTTGTTTATATATACTTTTTTCGTCTCAATCTTTTGTTTATTATAATTAAGATTATTGAAACTTATAAGACTATTACATACATATTCTTTTGTTGATTATATGCACATACGACATACACATCACCATATTAGAATAATCTATAGTAACGAAAAAGTTTGGCACATTATACACCATTATGAAATATAAAGAAAATATTAAATATGTAATGTGTCGCTTTGGTGGACATAATGTGCCACCTTTTTGATAGATTTAAACTTAATTTGATGCATATCTAAGCAACCCGTAACCCTTAGGAGGCGTTTTGTTCATCAAAAGGAAAGAGAATTAAATCAACAAAGGGAAACAGGGGGGAAGAAGTGAGATTACTTCAAATTTAAGTTGTTTGGTTTCAATGAAAGAGAATGAATTTCACCCAACCTTCATCCAAACCTCAATATTAGCGGTGGATTATCATATTATTTATACTTGTAAAATAATAAATTACAAAATAAATAAATTAATATCTAAATTATAAAAATAAAAAATAAAAAAAATTGTAGTATCTTTTAATAATAAAATACCTGTAGTATTATTTATATATTTTTTAAATTGTAAATACGGTAAATATACGGAGTAATAATTACAACAATACGATAAATTTTAAAAAATACATTTTTTTTTAAATTGATAAATTAAGGCATCAAAATTTGTTTTGACTCAACTTCGACTCATATTTGACCTGACCCAAAATTATGGAGGTGTTCGTAATGGTGGTAGGTGGGCCTTGGTGGTGGTGGTCGTAGTGGTGGTGGTGGTGATGGTGATGGTGATGACTAGGTTGGTGAGTGGGGAAAAGAAATGGGGGTGGGGGTAAGAAGATAGAGGAGTTGGGGGGAAAGAGAATGATTGAATTGCCTAAACAAATGTAAACAAATAGAATCATGAACTTTAATTCTTTTTCTATTTCCTGAATACCTTAAACCACGGCCCCTTAATGATCAAAACTGATTGATTAATGAGATTGAAATATGAAGGGTCGTGCTAAATCATACACGAAAATTACTAAGTTATACACGCATATTCCGTGATTGCTCCTCCCATATTTCCCTCCCCCCCTTTCCATTCCAGAGGAAAAAAAGTTCACCCACCCCTTTCATATGCTGACCACCCTCTCTTACCCCACCTCCCTCGTCGGCAACTCTGGCACACCATCTCCGGCAACCGGTCACTTCCCCTGATTCTAAGTCATCGACCACCCTACCATACCCATCTCTGTTTGTCAGCCATCAACCTGACTTCCCGTTCTCCTACGCTAACCACCAACCTTTGTCCGCCCTGAATTTTTCATTAATTAGATTAATGCATTCAATCACCCTCAACTTTTCAAAAGATTTTCCAACATTTATTCAATGTCTTGAAGAAATTCTTAAGCCATATGTTGACAAAAAAAAACTACCATTAGAGTAAAGATTATGTTTGATAGCAAATGAATGAAATTGACTTGCTCCATAGATTTTACAAGTTGCATTAGTGAATGAAAATAAATGGATGAAAAGGGCTTTCGCATAGATGGTTTAGATTTAGGGGAAGACACAAGAGAGGTTTTTCTTGGAGAGGAGGGGCAAATACGGAAAAATTAATGGCAAAATGTGCACAACGTAGTAAAATATGTGTATGATTTAGCAATTCCGAATATGAAAAGAAAAAAAAACAACCACCACCAAATGATTCATCCTTTTTTATTTCTTTGGCAAAAAAAAAAAAAAACAAAAACCAAATGCTAACATTTGAAAACCGTGTTATTAATGCATTAAATGATTTACATAAATGAAATTAGAGAAAGAAAAAATCAATCAAAAACCAACATTTTAAAACCATGTCATCAATGGTAGGATATATAAAATATTTTTCTTAAATTACTTCATTGAAATGATATACGTAATGTTAGTTATTTTTCATAATTAACGTATTGTAATGAAATCCAAATCATTATGAAACCATATTAAAAAAGAAAATGTTGTTAGAGAAAATATGAAATTAAATGTGATATTAAATTACATACCGTAAAAGATGACTACACATTGAGTGACTGGCTGATCACATATGATTTATCTCCATAGTTAAAATTAATAAACATATTTTTATTATTAACTGATTGAGTAATCATATACGGAATATATGTCTAAAATATGCTTAGTATTAAAAAAAAAGGTAATATTGTTGCCGTAAATAAAGTTAGAAATTAAACGTTATATTAAACGTGGTAAGTTGACAAATCGGACTTAATATTAAGTGATCATATATAATTTATCTACATATTTAAATTTATTTAGATATTAATATTATTATTAACTGATTGAGTAATCATAGAAGTATATAGTATATGGGTAAAATATGTGTAGGTGTAGAAAAATAAGATTAAAATATTGTGGTTGTAAACGTGGTGTAAACGGGATATGGTAAAATATCACTAAAAATATATAGTATAGAAAAATAACATGATTAAAATATTGTGACTGTAAATAAAGTTAGAGAGTTAAACATGTTGTAAACTGTAATATATACTACTGTATAATGTCACTACATAGTGAGGGTTCATATATAATTTATTTTCTTTTTTAATTTTCATATTTAATTTATTTTATCTATTTACATATGTTTATTCGTATTTTATTTCAATATTTTTCGTATTTGATTGAGAATCATATGAAGTATTATATTGAAATTTTCTTAATATAAAAAAATCATAAAAGCTTTGTTGTCATAACTAAAGTCCGAGAATTTATTACGAAAGAATAGATTATAAAGTTTTGGTTGGTAAACAAAAGTAGAAAAACATGTTATTATAACGTATTTGATCATGTATTTGTTTAAATTATGATTAAATAGTCATTAATATAGTAATGAAATAATGAAAGATTAATTATTTATGATAAGTTTTGTATGGTGATGACATGTGACGGTTAAATATGATCATTGATTTCCGTTTTAATATAATGTATAATTTGCATGAAATTAATTAAATACTATATGATTTGCGTGAAGCATTAAAAATAATTTAAATATATTAACACCGATCACGTTTCAACCTTGGCATGATTATATCAGTGAGTTCATCCTAACCCCGTAAGTGGCCGACCACATCTAAGTTTTAATTATTGATCGCATGGTACAACGGTTAACTGGTTGTACATTCATGTTAATATGTAGAGGTTGGACGTGATTTAAAGAAATTTTATTACCAGATAAACGTGTAGATTGGCAAACCCTACTGGCGCTTCCCCTCTTTTTGATGGAGGATAATACTTAGCATCAATAGGTACATCTTTTTGTACCATGACGAATCCAGAACATAATAGGTTGAAGCAATGTGATTGACCCGCCTATAAAACAATTTTCACAACACGATAATTGTTATTCGTACTTTGTAATTATTGGTGCCAATTATATATCATTATCAATAAGGAGTAGCAACAATAGGAGTAAGTTTCCGTTATGACGGATATATACCCGTCACAAGGGAATAACGGGTCAATTAGAAAAGACAGGGCTAGTGGGTAGCACATGACTTTGTCTTATTCACCCAAATGAATATTATTTGACTCGTCACTCATTTATGACGGATAATTCTGTCACAAACAAGAATTTGCCCAACAATAATGATAGAACATAGTATAAATTAAAGTTCTTGCAATGTCAAGTCAATATTCATCATTTTTCAAATATAAGAACTTTATAATGTAATGGAAGAACTTTTTATTTTGTATTTAAATGGGATCCATTTCTATTTTGTCATTCATCAAGTTATTTTACTTTTTAATAAAATAATTGAAGATCTTAATTCTTAAATAAGTTCTTATATTGAAGAACCCAATAATAGTCAATGGAAGAACTTAACTCTTATTGACAATCCAATGGTACGAACTACCATTGTGATTATTACTTCTTTTGTCTCAATTATTTGTTTATCCCTGATTAAAATATTTCTCACAAATTTATTAAAAGACAAACAAATGACTGAGACGATAAGAGTTATGCGAAAATACTACCACGTATGGAGTGCTTTCTACGGAGTAATGTTTTAATAGGGAGTTATGCTATATGATGCATGTATCATCAAGTCTTACTACTGTTTGCATTTGAGATTTTACTGTTACGTTTAGGATCGTACAATGAATCAAAAACTACTTATATTATTAGCTTATTAGGTCGTATTGAAAAAATTGACACTACAAATTTCTTTTCAAAAAAAATGTTATCGGTTTTTACTATGGAAAGTTAAATTATTTTTAATCGAATTACTGACCTTTTATCCCTATTTTGTATATTTAAAGTATTTTATATGAGTTCATATTTTGCAATCTCACTCACTCCGGGCACTATTTTTTTTGTTTCATTTCATTAAAATGCTCCTCACAAATATTAATCAAATGGGGTAAAAAATAATAACCGGAAGGAGTATAATACTCCAATACTTACATCGAGATATATGAAAGAACGTGTATTGTTGTCCTTGTTCAATGTCGGGTTGACCTGTATTCATTCGTATGAGTAAAAATTGTCACTGCCAATCCAATTTTTTTTTATAAAGCAACATAATTAAATAATGAATTACTAACCGTCCATCCAACTTTGATTCTATCATCACCATTTTGAATCACGAATACACCAGATGAATATTGCGATTGTTCAACCGGTAAATAGTAAGAAGTAAAGGCACCTCCAACTCCGATATATTTCATCTTGCTTTGATCAGAGTTAGTTATTTGTGCAACAGCGGTCTAAAGAACAATTAGCAGCACATTAGTAAGCATCTGTTAATTTCGAGTTAAACCAGATAATTTTGCAACAAAAAATATACGAATAGTCATCTTTTCCTAAAGGTATTTGAACGAGTATTTTTTTTTATTTATAGTTGAGCTACCGATGACATCCAACGACATATCCATGTATAATAAGAGCATGCATGCATGGCCCTCTAATCCACCTTCGAAGGTTATTTCCAAATCATTTTAACTATACCTGTCAAAAAATAATTCGATCCAAAAAATCATCTGATAATTACCTAACCCGATAATAACCCGAATATTTAGGATCAGAAGCAAATCCGAATATCTAGGTTGGACAAATACCTAAAAATAGAGAACGAAGTAAACAAAGACCTTACGTGGGTTCCAGGTGGTGACTGATAGTTGGATTTTGCATAATGTTTTGTGAACTTATAAACTTCGTAGAAATCCGCTTTGCTTAGTCTTCTAATAGGAACTGTTCCTGAAGGACAACCACCATCTTTTGACATGAAGTTCTCCGTGAGGAGACGAGTGCATTGCACATCGTCGTCACCCTCGTTGATATAATAGTTTGGTTGCATCTACCATATATAACGACGCACTCAATTAATTTGGAATATACTCCGTATTATTCATTTTATATTGAAATATCTAAAGAATAAAATTTTCACGCACCTCAGGGTAGAATGTATGGTTTTTCAGTTGTGGGTGATCGAAAGCAGGTTGTTTATAAAAATCCACGCAATCATATATGTCTCCATATTTATTCTGTCATATATAAATAGAAAAAATTAGGTGACATACAAACTCATTCAAAGCCGCAAGTAAGTGTCCTAATACATATAACGCTGACTATACAATTCATTTTTTATTTTTTTTTGCGAGGTAGAGGAGAATAATACTCCCTCTAATTTTAAATGATTTCCATGTATCAATGTAATAATTCTCACATATATGACACAAATGAGACAATCATTTAAAATCGGTGGAAGAGAGTTCAAAGTATATGAAGTGTAACCTGTATGACTCTGATGCTTGGTTTTCGGAGAAGTCGATATTGTTTGACGAAATCCATTTCTTCTTCCTTGGTTAACTTGTGACCGGTTGTTTGATGGAGGATTATTAGAAATGAACATAAAACTCCCAGAACTACCAAAGTTGAAATCGTCATTTTGTTGGGTGAATTATTTTTTTGATGACTACTCCGTGTAATTTTTGTCACTTTAAATACTACTCGTATCACATTTTTATCATTGGAAGTTGGGTAAAATATCACAATTCTCAATTAATGAGTCAAAACGTATGGATTGGTTTCACATTTGATCAACTTTAATTACTTTTGTTACAAATACGATACAACTTGTAATTGCTTAAATTTCATTTCAACAAATTCATTTAACCCAAATTCGAGAGTTTGAGACGATCTCACACTGTGATTATTGTGAGAGATCTCACATGGAAGCAGGTTACTAAACTTTTTCTATATGGGAGGTCTCACAATAATTGTATTATACCGAAAATGTCTTAGCCTAATGGTTAAGGTTAGTGCTCTGGGACAGTAGGTCTCAGGTTCGAATCCCCTTACCATATATTGTAATACGACTAAGTGTGTTCTTCGTTGAATAAAAAAAACAATAATCACATTGTGAGACGGTGTTCCCTAACACTAAAGGTCGTGTTTTTCCCTAACGAACTTTTACTCAATTCTAACGAAAATTTATCGGTTTACCATTCTCAAAATTAATTTTGCAAGTCTCTATCTAAAAAACTCTAAAATTCAATCATCCTTAACAAACCATGAACAACCACCACCATCGGAACCATCCAGGTCGGTGAGGGATCGGAGGGGTGGCGGGTCGCTGGGGTCCTGGGTTGGTGATGGGTGGGTGAGAGCTGGGCTGGGTCGGCTGGGTCAGTGGGTAAAGGTGGTCGGGGTGGCTGGAATCGGTGGCCGTGAGTGGGTGAAGGTTTGATCGAGTCAGTATGGGCGGTGGGTGGGTGGGTAAGCACCCGGTCTAGGTGGTGGGTGGATGAGGGTCGGATCTGGTTGGTGGGTTAGGGTGGCTGAGGTGATGGGGGTAGGTGGGTGGGGTGGGGTTTAACGCTAGAATATATATTTTTTTTATTCTTTTTTTTTTACATGAAATTCCCCCCTTTTTTTAACCTTTTCTTATGTAAATTTCTTTTTTGATTTTAATTTTTTTTTCCTTTTATCATGTCAAAAATTAAACTTTATATTATGAATGATCGAGTTTTTGTATTATCAATGATAAAAATTGATTTTTATTTGTATGTCAAATTCAATAAACATATAATTACGTCATCAATAATTAAATCAAAATCGATAATCGAATTTAGAGTGATCACTGATTATTTAAATTGATAAATGAAGAAAATCTAAATTGCATGAATGTCGATAGTATAAAAGGATAAAGATTTATAAAGGGGTAAAATAGAAAAAGTTCAGAAAATTTCGTTAGGATTGAGTAAACCTCTGTTAGGAAAAAGTAATTTCGTTTTAAGAATTGTGTTTACCTTACTCATCATACATTAATAAGGTAGGTGTTTAATTAAATTGGTTATTTAACAGGAATAATATCAACTTTGGGTGGTATTCCATAAATAAAACCAACTTCAATTAATACGGGAATAAAACCAAGCATGAGACATATTATACGAGAATGAAATACGCTTACCTGCTACCGCCTACACCTGTCAATATTACCACTAATACAAGGTTTACTGACACTCTAACGGTAAGGTAACCAATTCACTTTTAAATTCATTAATTCCCAAACTTCAAACTTCAAACTAATCACTTCATCTTCATCTTCATCACTTCATCGTCAATTCATCACTTCATCATTCACTTCGTCGAAGGTAATTTTTTATGAAACTTTTGTTTGTTTATCTTTCTCCGACTTTTCTACGTCCGTGTTTATAATTGATTATCATTAATTTTGTCGAAAATCAATTTTCAGGGCTATTGTCAAGTTCATTTCTCAATCTTGTGGTTCGGCAATGTCAACGGTGAGTTTTCTTTTCATTTCCCCAATTTGATTTTTCTGGGTTTAACTTAGGGTTTTCGATTTTTCTGGGTAAACTTAGGGTTTTCTTATTGGTTTAATTTGGGGGTTTAATGTCCAATTAGTGTTCTTTTTTAATTGGTTTGATTGAAAACGTAGGTTGATCCAACTCTAAGTTAAAACGTAGGTTTAGGAGAGAGAATTTGATTTAAGGCAATGAAGAAGATGAAGATGGGTGTTACTCCCCCGTAGGGGTGTTCACCGGTCCAAACCCGGACCGGACCGGACCGGACCGGTTTGACCCGCGGACCGGAAACCCAAAAAACCCAAACCCGTGGACCGGACCGGTTAATAAAGAAACCCGGACCGGACCGGACCGGACCCTCTTAAGACCGGACCGGACCGGACCGGACCGTAAAAATACACTAAATTTGATACTTTTTTAAAGTGTGGACCGGACCGGACCGGACCGGGGACCGGTTACCAACTTTTTTGGGACCCGGAGACCGGACCGGTACGTGCCCCGGTCTAGACCGACCCGGACCTTACGGTCCGGTTTGCCGGTCCGGGTCAATTTGTGAACACCCCTACTCCCCCGTCCACTATTTATCGTCCGTTCCATTAAAATACTCCTCCTCACATATATTCATGAAGTGGGGCGATAAATAGTGGACGGAGGGAGTAATTAATAGTATGGGACCCACAAAAACTGACTTCATCCGGTCATTTAAGAGACAATTTTGTTCTCGTATAATATGTCTCATACTTGGTTTTATTCCCGTATTAATTAAAGTTGGTTTTATTGATGGAATACCACCCAAAGTTGGTATTATTCTTGTTAAATAACCCTAATTAAATCACATTTTCTTGCCTTATTAGTAACACATTCAATTACTTTCTTCATCTTTTTCAATTGTTATCTGTTGCTTTTGGAACGATATTCAAGGAAAGAACAATTGGTGAATTTAGACCAATAAAATCTACTCCCTCCTCACCATGGGCGGACCCAGGGGTGCGCACAGCACCCCAAGTGCGCACCCTTGGGTTTTCAATTTTTGTTCTTAAAAAACCTGATTGTTCATAATATAAGTATTTTGCGCACTGGTTCTTGCACTAATTGGACAGTGGCGTAGTGGGAAGGTGCAAGGCCTTTGTTGGGGAAGTCAGGGGTTCAAATCCCCATTAGCCCACTTTTCACATTTTTTGAAAATAGTGATTTTGTTTGATCTGAGTTATACGGATTTTGGGTCAAATACGAGCCATTTTAACACCTTTGCAACATTTAATTTCTTTACTTTTTTATTATAAATAAAATAAATCTTAATTTTTTAATTTAATACAGTAGGTAGTACCGGTACATATAATTCAGTAAAAATAACTATGTTTTGGTGATGTTTTAAGGCAAATTTTTACTTTAAATTTTCATAATAAACAAAATATTTCATATTGTTACGAGAAATTTTAGCTTTTAATATTAATATTTTAACCAAAAAATTCTTTAAAGTGTAATTTTTGGTTAAGATAATCGATAGGTATGGATTATTTTTATCATATTTATATTAATCGAATATACTTTCACATTAAAGCTAAATGTATCTGTTTTTAGGTTGGACGGGTCTCGACCTTAAACAAACAAGTAATTATCGGGTCAGATCGATTTTTGGTTCAGGTTATTTGCATGATTTTTTCGGGCCAGGTCGATCTAGTGCACCCCCTTTCCAAATTTTCTGGGTCCGCCAGTGCTCCTCACCACTAAGATTTTTCCACTTTCCTTAAAAGAAAATTTCACTAAGATTTTTCCACTTCAAAACTTTCCTTATTCATCCAATTTACTCTCTTTCTATTGGTTACTTTTTGTGATTTGACATCTTGAACCCACCAAACAATTTACCACCATTCATTATCAATTTCTTAATCAATGTGCCATAGTGAAGTGGGAACATCAATGTGGGGGGAGGGAGTACTTGTTTTATATTACTATAGCAAAAGCTTACCAAAAATGAAAATATACAATTATTGAATAATACACCCAAAAAAGGAAAGAGTATAATTGTATCACATTCAAAGATTATTATTATTATTATTATTATTATTATTATTATTATTATAAGGTGTGATCCAATTATTATAAATTGAAGTCATTATTGATTATAAAATTATCAATTTACCCTTATTTTTATAATAATCATATGAAATCTTTTATTTCATGTAAACAAATGATTAGATATGCGCAGACTTTTAATTTAGTCACTCCGTATTTTATTGAGAAAGTATTGAGATTAGGTAAGGGTTATTAAAACATTGTATATGTCATGAGAAAGTATTGACGAAAATGATAAGAGTTAAAACATTATATATTTATATATGTCATACGTGTAGATAAACTATAAAAATAACGCTTAATAGGGGACGTGAACCCACGTCAGTTTATTATTTAGAGTAAAAGTAACTCTTTACCAACTGAGACACAGTGTACTATTGATATGAACCAAGCAAATTATATTTATTACACGATCTACTTGGGCTGAACCCTATACAAACGCTATTGGGCCGGGGGGGCAGGCCCCTGCCCAATACAATGAAGATGCGCCCCTGATTCTGGGTGCGGGTTGCATGGATGTTGATCTCGGTCCTCATGGGGGTAACCCTAACTTCAACGCCGGAGTAGCCATCTTCAGCGAGCTCACAAGTCACAAGTGAAGACGTCGTTGAGTTCGGCGTATGTAGAAGACATCGTCTGCTACGAATTTTCACTTCTCGCTCATTTGGGTCGCCGTGATTGTAAGAATCTACAAAAGAAGAGAGTTGAGGAGGGAGTGCGGCAGAGGAGGTAAGGTCACCAGCAGAGGAGGGAGGAGGTGAGCGCGGGTCGCCGGCAAAGGAGGGAGCAGGGGCGGATTTAGGAATCAAAAATATATAGGGCTAAACTGATGTCGATAAATTTGTCATGGTTAGGCGTGAAGTGATTTTCTTAATAGATCGAGTACTAGAAAACTGAAACTTCTAAAAATACTCTAAATATTGCAAGATCTACACTCATATAAAATACTTTAAATACGGAGTACGTACACGGTACAATATAAGTATGAAAGGTCCTTAATTCAACAAAAAAAATCGTTAGTATAAGACTATGCACAAATTCTCAAATGAGACCACCTCACATTAATGTTAATGTAAGATCTTTCATATAAAAGTTAGTTACATTAATCAATTTTTATTTGTTTAACCCAAAAACTCACATGAGACCGTCTCACAGTAATTTACCGTGAGACCTGTTTCACGGTAAGAATACCGTGAGACGGTCTCACTGGAGATTTATTGTTTATTTAATTAGTTGTCTTATACGGAGTACAAATCTCTTTCTCTTCAGAAGAGACCATATGCATAGTTTAATCGGAAAAAAAATCTTATATTCCTCACTATTTTAATACTACATATAATATATACTTTCTTTTTTGAAAATTAAAATCATAGTATCAGTTTTTTTAATAGGGTTATTTCATGAGAATAATACCAACTATGACCACCCTTCTTAAATTAATACATACTTTACGTAATCTCAAAATAATATGAAATTTGACTAATTTCCTCTCAAAATGAGCTGGATGACCGACTACCTGAAGTATAGGTCATCAACTCCATTTTCACCATTTTCACAATCAAATACTCCGTACATCATCATCAATTATCTCCATCTTCATCAATCATTCTTCTTGTTGATGACATTTGAGGCAGCAGATCAACAATCGAAAGCCCTATACTCCGTATTTGTTGATGACATTTGAGACTCCTTTCTTCTTCACTTGACTTTCTTCTTCTTCAAGCTTCTCTTTCCTCCTTCCATTTTCTGGGTATCCAATACTCAACCATTCCTCTTGTTTTGGGCAGATGTTTACACCTCATTTTGCTCACAAATCTTACCTTTCTTGACCAAGTTTGCGGTAGTCTTGAAATATGAGATATTATGCTCTGTCAGTACATATTTTTTACTGCTACTGTTTGAGTGAAAACATATCATGTAAACCCAAAATCGAATCATTTTCAATCATTGAGATGAAAACCACCATTTCCAATTCTTCATCACCCTCCATCCTTTAAACCCAAATAATTTCAAATCGCCTAACACATTGACCTAATCTCAAATCGTTCTTCCCCAAATGTTGACAAAATTGTTGCATCGTCTGACTAACAATCAATCGTTGAAGTATATGTAAAATCGAGTTCAAACCTAGAAACTGAAATCAATTAAATTGAGAAATCACCATCATTCTTGCCCAGATCTGAAGACCGATGCAATAGACTCCACGAGCACCACCACACTTCGATCAGCTACTTCGTCGCAGTCCTACACATCGGAGCATAAGTGGTGGTTGAGCTGGTGATTATAGATCTAAGAAAGAATGAGGGAGGAGATGGAGACGATTCATGGAGGCCGAAATCTGGGCAAATGGTCGATAATGCATCGTTATATAATGGTGGCTGCCCTCGCCTGAGACTCGGTGGTATGACGCCGGAGAAGGTGGATCCTGATTGGTGGTCGCCTGGTAAGCTGGAGGCGCTTAGTGCTGGCGTCGTGGGTGGAGAGTGGTGGTTATTTTGGTGGTCGATGTGCCAATGGTGAATAATGTGGATGGGTATGGAGATTAAAGAGAAAGAAGATGAAGGTACAAAGAAGGGAAACTTTACCGGTTATAGTGACTGGTAACAACCAGTCATTTTTTCCTCCATAGTGAAACGAGATCAATGAAGACATTGATCATATTAAATTGGAATTACGCAAAGTATGTATTAATTTAAGAAGGGTGGTCATAGTTGGTATTATTCCTATAAAATAACCCTTTTTAATAACATTTTCTACCAATACTTTAAATCAATTAATTAACATTTAAAGCAAAATTGTGATTAATGATCATTTAAACAAAATTGCACCATAAAAATGGGGGCTTAAACCAACACAACCAACAACTACCTACCTTACCACCTCTGCAACATATCCCACTTGCTTAATTTGTTACATAAATTTCCTATGTACTGAAATCTTACTTAGACTATAGCCCATACAGCCATAAGCTGTATCCGTCCCTGGGAGGCAGGCGATAGTGAGATGAGTGTATAGGGTTGATGACCTAATTTCAAATTTTGAAATAAACAAACTCAAACTCCTTCGTCAAAAATCTGTCTCATATCGATCCTACCAAACAGTTTTAGAAATAAGAAATGAAATGGGCCTAACTTCAATGTTCTATGGTATGTTATTGACATACTCAGTATTACTCTTGTTTGAATATACATGGGTTTTTCATATACCTTATCTCTATTCATATTTTATATACATCAGCTTACTTTTATCTCTATTCATATTCTCTTTTATACACATCAGTTTTTAAATAACCCATGTCTATTAAAAATAGATGTGACTTTTACCTTTAACCTATGTCTATTAAGTGATGTCTATGCCCAATTTTGTAATAGTGTAAATTTATTAATCTAAATATCCTAACTAGCTTAGTGTACAATCTAAATACCTCGATGATCTTAGTTGTCATCATTGTTGGGATAATAGAGAGTGAGAGAAACAGGGAGAATCACTACACGAATGATATCGACAAGGAAATTATGTTTTATTTTGACGAAAATGAGATTTTGATATGAAATTTGGAAACAAAATTACTCTAAGGTAAAAGCCAGGAAACAAAATATGATCATAAATATTACTCTCCGTCTCGTTCATTTGTTCTTCCTTTAAGTATTTTAATCAAAGGCAAACAAATGAACTAACGAAGGGAGTATCTGATCTGATATTCAACTTAAAAGTCTTCCATCAATGACATTTCAACAATATATAAGCATAATTTTAAATAGTTAAGCTATTTATTTTATACATCATTTATTTAATTTTGGTTGTCATCAACTATTTATTTAATTTTAAATAGTTAAGCTATTTATTTTATACATTTACTTATTTATGCCACCATAGAAGACCGTGGGTCCAAATATTTTTGGATCGTAAGCATAATTGACACCATAATGTGGATCATTTGTATATGGCTCCATTTGTGGACGATCAATTTTTCTATGATTTTCGTCCACAAACATCAAGTTAGTAAAAACTGCGCTTAACGTCATGTCGTTGTTCACTGGATAATAACCATTTCCCATCGGAGGAAGGGGACGATCGGTTGGTCCATATGCTTCACCTCCTACTCCGATGTAGGTTGCATAATTTGACATTGTTGTGAATATTTGTTTCGGCCAAAATCCGATGTTTACCTTGCAGATATTAAACCACCAATCTCCCGTCTTTTCATCCTTCCAAAAACAAACGGAAAACAAAAATATATGTGTTACTGAACAAATAAAAATCTATAACTCAAAATCGTGATTAATTTTAAACAAGGAGGGAGTTGGGTATGAGATTGATACCATAGTATTAAAATGCAACACACGGGCATCAACCTAGCATGTGATACTTCTATGAATTATTTTAAAGGGTTATTTAATGGGAATAATAACAACTATGTGTGTGCTTCTTAAAATAATCCAAACTATACGTAATCTCATTTTAATATGAACTACGCATTCATTAATCTCGTTTTGTTATGTATGAAATTATGACTTGCTATTACAGATCATAATGACTTGTTATAACTTTTTTAGGGTTTTATTAGGACCGTTGCAGTCACCGTGAAAGCCAAAATAACAATAGAAACATTTTTTTTCATAACTTCTATAAGACTAAATGAAAAAGTCAAGAAATGGAAGATGGATTTTTGGAAAATTTTATTTTTTTTTCAATGGCTGAAAATGAACACGAAATGTAAATCAAAAGAAGAAGAGTTAGAGAAAGAGTCGAATAAGGGAGGTTCAACAGGTAGCCGGTCACTCATAGCAAAGCGAGGTTGATGAAGACATAGTTCGTATTAAAATGAGATTACGTATAGTTTTTATTAATTTAAGAAGCACACGCATAGTTGGTATTATTCTCATGAAATAACCCTATTTTAAATGAAATATATTCGATTAAATGATCATTTGCATGATGTTAGATAAAAAAAAAAAATTCTTTAAAGATTTTTTACACTGATCACGTTTCAACTTAATACCACTAGTTCCAATACTCTAACACCTTGGTTTGATTACATCAGTGAGTTCACTCAGACCCATAAGGGGTCGTTTGGTTCGCAAGAAGGTATGAGGTTTGAATCAGGAAGCAAAGTATGGGATTGAAACTTACCTGATATATGGTGTTTGGTTTATTTCTGGAATTAATTTCATCTTCTTACTTTGTGCTTGGATAAAAAAATACTGAAATCAATCAATTTTTTTACGACTTTTTTTTTTAGATCTTTTACGATTTTATTAGAACCATCCATATATTAATTAAAAAATACAATAACAAATAGGAGTATTAATGTAAGTATTGAGAAAATAAAATACTAAACTAGAATTCAAATTATAAATTTCTAAAATAAAATAAAAAACAATTCAGATAAAGATTCAATACAAAACGAATTTGGAGTGTAATTCAATAAAGATCCAAATTTCAATTATTGTTCCACAACAATGATTCAATACAAATTTTAGTAATTTAGAAAAAAAAAACTACTGTAATGAAAAAATACCTAACAATTTTTTTTTACATGGATTAAAGGATGAAATAGGGAGACGAAGGTGGAGATAAAGACGATTTCCATGTGAGTGTGATACTATGACTTGCATGACGATGGAGAAGAGAATGAGAATAATTGAAGAATATTATGGGTATCAACATATCAAAAGTGCTAACCAAACCCAAGGCATGAGTTTAGATCCTTTCATACCCATACCTCATACCCTAATTTGTCCAACCAAACCGACCCTAAGTGGCCGACCACATCTAGCCAGGTTTCAATTATTGGTAGCATGGTACACTGATTGGATGTGATTTTTAAAAAAATTATTACCTGATAAACGTGCAGATTGCCTAACCATGGCTCTTCTCCTCTTTTCGTTGAAGGATAATACTTGGCATCAACCGGTACATGTTGTTGTACCATGACGAATCCAGAACACAATAAGTTGAAGCAATGTGATTGACCCGCCTATAAAACAATTTTCACAACACGATAATTGTTACTCGTACTTTGTAATTATTAGTGGCAATTATGCATCATTATCAATACGGAGTAGCAACAACAATGGTATTACCTCTATCTATTTTTAATCTTTCTACTTCTTTTTTTGGATTGTCCATTTTTAAACATCTTACTTACAATATTTCCTTTTTGGTTGAATGTTGCTGTCAGTATAATTCTTGACCCTACATTTTCTCTCAACTTTCATTTTCGTTCCAACACACACTTCACTCCACACTACTACAAATGAGCACTTGGGCCACGGTTGAATTTGTGGCAAAAGTGCGAAATTTTCGTGGCTAAAGTACTTTGCCACGGAAAGACCATCCGTGGCGCAAGTGGCCGTGGCAAACAAATAGCCATGGAAAAAAAAACGTGGCAAGTATTGATTTTATTGCCACGGAATCTCCCGTGGCTAGAATTAATTTTTTGCCACAGATTATCCCGTGGCTAGTTATGTTTGTAGCAAAATATTTATTCCGGTGACAAAATATATAATAAATTAAATAAATTAATAACCGTAAAAATTCTCTACCCCTATTGAATGGCCTTCCCAGGTGGTCACCCATCTTAACACTACTCTCACTCAAACACGCTTAACTGTGGAGTTCTTATGGCCAGCTACCAGAAATGAAATTGAACTTTATTGACATAATCATTGGTTTGAATTCTTTTAAAGTGATGTTTTTTTTTTCACAAACTACATTTACTTTTGAGTAATTAATTTTTTTACCCAATGATTTACATATTATGATTAAAAAATTATTATTCCGAAAAAAAAAGAGTTTCGAAGTTGATTTTCGGACTCATGATTTCATTAATTTATCGATATTTCTATTTTAGTTTCTATTTTCCACGTTCTTTTATTGCTAGTTCTTTCGATATGTTTTTTCCTTTTCTTTATCGGTCATTATTTTATTTCATCAGTTTTTTTTAACTTCATTGAGTTTTCTCTTGCCTACTCCAAGTTTTACCCAAATTTTATTTTTCATTAAGTAAATTTTATTTTAAATTCATTTTCTAAAATTATCTTCCAAATAATATTACAGAACAGTTATTGAATTAAAAAGTTGCCGATAAATTAATTTTGAATTTTCTCACTATTAGTCCTTAACTATTATATTTTCTTACTTGTATTTGTTAATTATTTGATTTTCTTATTAATACCTCTCTTTTTTTGAAAAATTATTTTGACTGGTTTTTAACTTGGGCACAACTTTCTAATACATTAAGTTTTCTTCCAAACCAAACAACTTGAAAGACAATTAAATTACAAATATAATTATTGTCTTCACAGTCAAAGTTAATTCCATAAAATATATAGACTGATTAGAATTCTTAAATACGAATTTAATAAAACAATTTTTTTCACACTGAAAATATTGTAAGAAAAGCAATAATTTGGGAAAAAAATCATTCTCAGTCACTTTCTTTTTTAAGTTTTTTTTTGTCTTAAAAAGAAGTGTATTACATGTGAAAAAAATTAATTAATTAATTAAGCGGTAAAAATGAAAGAATCTTAAATAATATTAGACGTCTCAATAATGGATGATCAATCGCATGCTTCTTTTACTTGATATGCTATGTACGCCACATTTTAGCTGACATATATAACACTACGTAAATGTTAGTTGTTTTTCAAAAGTCATACTTAAGATTATAGAATTTTAATAAAACATATTGTCGAATTAAAAGAAATCAATTACTTCAAAAATGACGATTAGTAAAAAAATCAACAAATTAGACAACCAAAGTTTTCTTGTATTTAATTTTACAAAAAATCAATTTTTTTTCTTAAAACTAAATAAAATAATACCAAGTTTTTATTAATAAAATATTTTCAAAGTTAATATTTTTTTTCATATTATCTTTAACTTTGAATTTTAATGAATTTTTTAAGATCAATATTTGACACTCGGCTTAACTTGAAAGTAATTTGATTAAAATTTGCAGAACCATTAGCCACATGCATTTATTAAATATGTGGCTAAAAATTAATTTTGCCACGGAAGTAAATTATGTCGTGGCTAAATAATATTTGTCACTGAACAAATTCGTGGCTAAATATATTGTTGCCATGGGTGTGGCATCTTTCGTGCCAAGAGTGATTATTGGCCACGACTTTAATAAAATTCGTGGCGCAAGTGAATTTTTACCACGGGAAAAAATATTCCCGTGGCATATTTTTTTTCCCAAGTAGCGAATCAAATTTTTCCCGTGGCTAGGTAAAATTTAGCAACAAATAACAAATTCCCGTGGCATAATTCGTGGTGCAAGTGCCAATTTGTTGTAGTGCCACCCTTAATTTTTGTTTCAACTCACCTATGAAGTTTAAATTTAGATGGAGGAATGAGAACCTTTGAAGACTCGAGATTGGTTTTATGTTCTTTATAGTAACTTCTATTTATAGCAATCTCGTATTATGTTTTGTTGATTACAAGTGGCACGTAACGAGTTTTTTTGCCTAGTCGCAATATGCTAAGTTTTACAGGATTGAACCGGATAGAGAAAAGAAGTCAAGTATCGAGATGGATAAAAGATTCAATTGCATTGTAGCACGCAAGTTTAGAGACAAGCATGGACATATAATCACTTCATAGTTGAAAGAAGATACCTAACATGGAGTTATAATCACTTCCAACTATAATCACTTCGTAGTTGGAAGGACAGGAAAAGGCGGAATGAATAAGGAACCTATCGATCTAGTTCGCTAACTTGACGTCATGAATTGAGTTTATGGACAAAGCTGGTTAGGTGAGTCAAATTTGAATAGACTTAGAAACTTGTTACAGTTAGAGTTGGAATTGCTACATTCTGAAACCAGATGTTACAGTCTAGCTCTTTACAGTCTTGTTCACAGATGTTACAGTATGAGAAATTCTGTGATAAAATTCATGTAAAAAAGATTTTGAAGTCGTGTGCCAGATTTGTTTTTAAAATATTTCCTAAACGTATTTTTCTAAAATATATTCTACTCCCTCCGTCTCAATGAATTGTTTGCGTATTCCATATTGGGGCGTCTCAATGAATTGTTTGTCTTTCTATTTTGGGAATGTTTTTTATATGTAATTTGTTCATTCGTCCCACATGTCACCTTCTAATTGGATGTCTTCCCCTTGGTGCCAAAAGTAAAGGCAAACAATTCATTGGAACGGAGGGAGTATATGATTTATGGAAATAATATTACATTAGGTTTTGGAAATATTTTATTATGTTTTATTTAAAGCAGACTTTACTAAATAAAACTTCTTTATGAAAATAAAATCTAATTAAGTTGGAATAGATTACTTGGTGAACAAAAATCACAAATTCACAATGTGTTTAGGAGAGTGATTCCTATCACACATGAGATCTTGATAATTTACCAAAGTTAGGAATCTTATATTATTTGCTTCTTTTTTAATCTTTCATAATATCTCTAATATACAGTTTCATAATCTTTGAATTATTCTACAACTCTTAACCTAGGCGCACGGTTGAGAATAGTATATTCATATTACTTACGCAATTCTTCCATCATTGAGTTTTTAGAGTCTAAGGCAAAAATATTTTCAAGCTAAAAACGTTTTTGTTTATTTCTTTAAGTTTAGAATTTGTCACGGAAAAGTCACTTCTTACTTGATTACATTGTTACATTGCTCTTAAGTATTTTTCGATTGAAGAACGACGCTCCTACATCCGTCTTACGGAGAAGACAATTCATAGGAGCTCTTGTGGCCAAACCTTTGTGTATTAATTGGTTTGGGATAGAATAATTAGTGTTATTCTAGCACCGCGGCTTAGTTAGCCATTGGGTAGAGATTAATATTTTGTAATCCTAGAGATAGACGCTCAAATATTATTGATATAATTAATAATGGACGTAGGTCTCTGAGTGTGAGACAGAACCATTTCAAAAAGTTCAGAGGCGTATCTATTTACCGCTTGCTTAAATCCCCACAACAAACATAGTTTTTATTCATAGAAAAATAAAATAGAAAAATTGATGTAACCAATTCACTCCATTGAGTATAACTTTCCCGTATTAACCTCTTCAACATTATACAAAGTTCTTGCAATGTCAAGTCATTCTTCATTATTTTCTAAATATAAGAACTTTATAATGTAATGGAATAACTTTTTATTTTGTATTTAAATGGAGCCCATTTCCATTTTTTCATTCATCAAGTTATTTAATATTTTTAAAAAGAATTGAAGAACTTGGTTCTTAAATAAGAACTTAGGGCTCGTTTGGTTCACCATGGGAAGATGGAGTTACCGGGAACTTAAATTCACGTGAATTTGTATTTCATGGGAATTACAAAAAAATTGTTTGGTTGCCGCGGGAAATAACTTCATGTGGCGAGTAACTTCCCCATTATAGAGAAAGTGACAATTCCTGGGAGGTGGGCAACCAAACAACATCACAATTTATCAATTCATGGGAAGTTCTACTTCCCATGATTTAAGAGGACAACCAAACGACCCCTTAGTTCTTATATTGAAAAACCCAATAATAGCCACAAATACAATGGAAGAACTTACATCGAGATATATGAAAGAACGTGTATTGTTGTCCTTGTTCAATGTCGGGTTGACCTGTATTCATTCGTATGAGTAACAATTGTCACTACCAATCCAATTTTTTTTTTTTGATAAAGCAACATAAATAAATAATGAATTACTAACCGTCCATCCAACTTTGATTCTATCATCACCATTTTGAATCACGAAAACACCGGATGAATATTGCGATGGTTCAACCGGCAAATCATGGGAACTAAATTCACCTCCAACTCCGAGATATTTCATCTTGCTTTGATCAGAGTTAGTTATTTGCGCAACAGCAGTCTAATTAAAGTGGCAATTTGTAGCACATTAGTAAGCATCTGTTAAATCCAAACCAGATGATTTTACAACAAAAAAATATACGAATAGTCATTTTTTCCTATGTGTTGTTCAAATTGATTCTATTTGGAAAAGATATTTGAATATCTTTTTGATTTATATTTGAGCTACCTATGACATCCAACGACATATCCTTGTATAATAAGAGCGTGCATGCATGCATGGCTCTCAAAGCCACCTTCGAAGGTTATTTCCAAATCACTTTAATTAGACATGTAAAAAATGACCCGATCTGAAAAATCGTCTGATAATTAACTGACCCATTAATAACCGAATATTTAGGGTCAGAACTCGTCCGACCCGAATATTTAGGGGATTGCAAATACCTGATGTTGAAATAGTTACTTCAAAAGAAGCATTTGCCTAGTAAGTTGAGTGGTAGGTATTGACCTTATTTTTGGTTGGTTAGTATAGTGGTTGGTACTACCTACCACACCATCTTTTTTTTGATTGGTCATATAGTGGTTGGTACTACCTATCACACCACTATATATATATATATATATATATATATATATATATATATATATATATATATATATATATATATATATATATATATATATATATATATATATATAGAGTGAGGATCCGGTGAGTCTTCATCTTTAGATGAGTCCATCCTTTCAATCTGGACCACACAATCAAACAAGATTGAATGGCTGAGATTGGACCACGTCATTAAGGAAGAGTAACAAGGCCTTTGCATACACAAACATCATAACTCTTTGATTTCATATTACTGTGACATTATTACTGTGACACTGCTACTGTGACATTATTACTGTGACACTGCTACTGTGACATTATTACTGTGACACTGCTACTGTGACATTATTACTGTGACACTGCTACTGTAATTCCTTATTGATGTGACATTCATTGATTTCATATTACTGTGACACTGGTACTGTGACATTATTAATGTGACACTGCTACTGTGACATTATTACTGTGACATTCTTTGATTTCATATTACTGTGACATTATTACTGTGACATTATTACTGTGACACTGCTACTGTAATTCCTTACTACTGTGACATTCTTTGATTTCATATTACTGTGACATTATTACTGTGACACTGCTACTGTTACTGTGATATTTCTGTTACTGTAACACTGCTACTGTTACTGTGACACTGCTACTGTAATTCTTTATTGATGTGACATTCATTGATTTCATATTACTGTGACACTGCTACTGTGACATTATTACTGTGACACTGCTACTGTGACATTATTACTGTGACACTGCTACTGTAATTCCATATTACTGTGACATTATTTGATTTCATATTACTGTGACATTATTACTGTGACACTGCTACTGTGACATTATTACTGTGACACTGCTAATGTGACATTATTACTGTGATACTGCTACTGTAATTCCTTATTACTGTGACATTCTTTGATTTCATATTACTGTAACATTATTACTGTGACACTGCTCATATGTGCACAGGTACTCCGCGTGCTTTTCAGATCGTTGATCTGATCAAATCGAACGGTCCTGATTTGCGGGACGGACTCATTTAAGATGTGAGGACTCACATGATGCAATTTCTATATATATATATATATATACCACCTCCCACACCATCATTTGGACACAACAACAATCAAAATCATCTTTCTCTTTTTCTACATTCTCTCTAAAAATTTGGCAACGTTCTTGGCGGTACTCATCTGTTTCCCTACCTAAACTAGGGTAACAACGGTTGTGTAATCCTGGGAGTTGAGTACTATTGAGGCCGTGTGTAGTAGACGGGGCATAAATCAACTTTAGGACAGTGACGGTTCTGTCGCGCCACATCCATCTTTTATCTAGATAAACTATCTCATTACTATTTAATTTTATATTAACTTAATTGTGTTTATTTATTTATCATTTTAATTTGTCTTTATAACTCGATATACAATAATCTCGCTATATATACTCCAATTAATGTAATCGTACTCTTTTCGGTACTAGTCTTATACTCCATATCATATTACTAACACCTGAAATGATGGAAGTAAATAAAGAAAATATTGGGAGTTACGGAGAAAGATTAAGAAGCTTACGTGGGTTCCAGGTGGTGACTGATTGTTGGATTTTGCATAATGTTTTGTGAACTTATAAACTTCGTAGAAATCCTCTTTGCTTAGTCTTCTAATAGGAACGGTTCCTAAAGGACAACCACCTTCTTTTAATCTGATGTTCTCCAAGACGCCAGTGCAATGCACATCGTTGTCGCCCTCATTGATATGATAACTTGGTTGCATCTATCATATATAACGACGCACCCAATTAATTTGGAATATTATTCATTCTCTACCGAAATATTTAGAGAACATATGGAGTAATTTTCACACACCTCGGGGTAGAATGTATGGTTTTTGAGTTGTGGGTGGTCGAAAGCGGGTTGCTTATAAAAATCCACGCAGTCATATATGTCTCCATATTTAGTCTGTCATATATAAATAGAAAAAATTATGTGACATACAAACTCATTCAAAGTCGCAAGTAAGTGTCCTAATACATACAACGAGAACTATACAATTCATTTTTTTTTAAAATTTTTTATTTTGCGAAGTAGAGGAGAATAATACTCCCTCTGATTTGTAAATGATTTCCCTATGTCGATGTAATAATAATTTTCACATATATGACACAAACGGGGCAATCATTTAAAATCGGTGGAAGAGAGATAGGAGTATATGAAGTGTAACCTGTATGACCCTAACGCTTGGTTTTCGGAGAAGTCGATATTGTGTGACGAAATCCATTTCCTCTTCCTTGGTTAACTTGTTACCAGTTGTTTCATGGAGGATTATTAGAAATGAACATAAAACCCCCAAAACTACCAAAGTTGCAATCGCCATTTTCTGGGGGTGAATGATTTTTATTTATTTATTTTGAAAATGGGGTGTATTATTTTTTGATGGCTACTCTGTATAATTTTTTTCACTTTAAATACTCCTCGTATCACATTTTTATCATTGGAAGTTGCGTAAAATATCACAATACTCATTAATGAGTCAACGTATGGATTAGTTTCACATTTGATTAACTTTAATTACTTTTGTTACAAATACGATACAACTTGCACTGCTTAAATTTCATATCAACATATTCATTTAACACAAATTCAAGAGTGTGAGACGATTTCACACGGAGATTATTGTGACACAGTATCGAATTTTTTATCGTTTAAATGTTTTTTATTAAATTATTTATTGTTTTAGCGTCTTTTTGAAACTATTTATTTTGAATGGGTCCACGTCACCAATTTCGTTTGAATTTTAATTTCGGCAACCGAGCCGCTAATTCAACTAGCGGCTCCCTACTGCATCAAGGCAAAAAACAGAGAATTCATTTCAACATCATCATCCTCATCTCACACCACCTGATCAATCTCACCTCCCCTTTGTGGTTTCTGTACTGATCAATCTCACTCCTCTCACCCTTTTCCTAAACCCTATTCCTTATCATCCTGCATTCTTGTTCTAATTCTTATTCCAATTTACTTCCACTAACCCTAATCCCCCCAATCCCCAATTTACTACCCTATTGATTGTTGGTTGTGGTGTGCTGAATTTGTTTGTATGATTGATCGATGGAATGTTGATTTTTGTAATCCGTGTTGATTGATTAAATTAGGTTAAATTAACAAGAGGAAGAAGAATAAGAAAAGAGCAGGGTTGTTGGGGTATTGAGGGTGTAGATGTCACTCAATCAATCAAGGTCGGATAAGAACGATTCTCAGTTTCGAAAATCGGACGGTGGCAGTGGCCGATCTGGTAACGGTTCGAGATCCAACCAATACGTTTCGATCTGGTAACATATGGGATGGAGGTGGTGTGAGATGATGGTAATGATGGTGAAAATGAATTTGCTCTGTTTTTTTTTGCCATGGTACAATAGTCAGCCGCTAGTTCAACTAGCGGCTCGGTCTTTGAAATTACAATTCAAACCGAAATAGTGACGTGGACCCATTTAGAATAAATAGTTTCAAAAGGACGCTAAAACAATAAATTATTTAATAAAAAGCATTAAAACGATAAAAAATTCCACAGTATCCCCTAAAACTAACAATTCATTTAATTCTTCTTTACAATTTTAAGAATTATATTAACCTTACTCATATATTAATAAGGTAGGTGTTCAATTAAATCACATTTTCTTACCTTATTAATAACACATTCAATTACTCTCTCCATCTTTTTCAATTGTTATTTGTTGCTTTTGGAACAATATTTAAGGTAAGAACAATTGGTGAATTTAGACCAAACAAAATCTACCTGTTTTATATTTTTTTGGGTGAATAGATCATTTCATTAATAAAAAGTTATACGACATCTACAATTTATATCGAAATTGAGTGGATACAATAATATAAATTTGACTAAAATAAATTCTCAATAAACAAAGATCTCTCACTCTGCGTATCCTCTTTCAACATATCGTTGTTTAATGATACAATTTTTCATAAGAGGATCTTTGGATCTTCCAAGGTTTTTTTGAAGATAATCGATTTCATCTAACCTGATAGATTGTAACCGCCGGTCTGACATAATAAATTGAGATACCATATAATGAACGATTTTGGTATTGGTCGATTTTCCGCGTCCTCTCCGCTATCATAGATTCAAACATCTCTTCTAAAAGGGAGATAGATACAATTATTGAATAATACACCCAAAAAAAGGAAATAGATAACAATTCAATAATACACCCTCCGCTCAAGTCCAACATTTCCTCTTTTTTCGAGACTATTCATAGTCAAAGGAGAACTTTCGATATTCACGACAATCTATTAGAGAAAATATGCCAATGTGAGATCTTGTTTGATTTGTCTTTAAAAGTACATTATTAATATCGAATTTTCATAATTTTTACTAATATGTTACGAAAGATATTAACGACAAAATGCGTGTTGGCAAATATGAAAAAGTAAAAGGTAAGGTTGGACTTGAACGGAAGGTATCGAAGTAGGACGGAGGGAGTAGTTTCGAAGAAGAAATCACCTTTTGTAATTATTCATTATTATGGAGTAGTGTTATGTACAACCGTTTACCATGCGAACAATTTATCGTGAAATTTAAATTAGTTAGTGAACACTTTTAACTTAGATAATTATCACTTTATATACTACTCTCTCCAAGTCTTTGAAATTGTCACATTTTGAGGAATATTTATATGTGAGTATTATTGTACGGTAATGAAATGAGGTCATTCCAAGTTGGAATGAGTGCTTAATAATAAAAAAGGGTCAATATTTATCTCTCTCTTTTTCCTTTATTGCGAATCTAATAATCTCTCCGTTCCAATGAATTGTTTGTCTTTCGTTTTGACACCAAGGGTAAGGGATCCAACGAGGGAGCGACATGTGGAGCGAAACTCATAAGAAGGGTCAAATTGCATACAAAAAACATTTCTAAAATAGAAAGACAAACAATTCACTGAGACGCCCCAATATGGAATAGGCAAACAATTCATTGGAACGGAGGGAGTAGTTGTTTTTTTGAATTTGTATTCAGGAATTATGATCGGTCAAAATATTTTGACGGAATAAACTTTGACGAACTAAATTAAAACTGCCAAGTAAAAATTCTAAAAACGACCCTGGTCAAGAGCACACTGGATATATACCTGATAATGTGCAGACTTGTTGTACAACATAGGAGATATCGGGTCGGGTGATAGGAGATACTGGAGGGCGCCGACCAATTGACAATGAAGAACTGGATCATTGATGAGGGGACCAAGGGTCTCACTGAGCTTAGAACCAGACTCGACAGAAATGACAGAGGGCTTTCACGAGGACATCGATGCTCGAGCAACAATGTCCTTGGTGTATTGCTTCTCTGATAAAAATAGCCCAGGGTTGAGCGAGTGACAAAGATGCTCAGAAAATGATGGAGGTGCGTGGCCTACTCTCTGGATAGACAAGAACTAATGTTCTGGAGAAGGGCAGAATGTGATGCGGTGATGATTATGTTGTCACGTATGAGAGGAGGTAGACCATTGCGTTCTGCGCATAATATATATAAAGATAGATGTATTGCAAACGCTGCTACAGAAACCTCGAGAGAGGATAAGTAGCCAACTTGTGGTAACACACGCGAGATTTTGATACGTAGACAAAATCAGTTTGTATACCGAGCAAGTACAACTAGATACAACGAATTTGAAAGCTATACTAATAACGGAATACGAAAGCTATATATTTATCGCTAGAAATATGAAGAGATGAAATGTCATGAGACATTCCATTACTAATATTACAGTGGATGAGTTCTAACAATTGTTGCCCTCTTCAACGGTAGTGTCACAAGTCACAACACCCTTTTTATTATTTTCTAAAGTCTTAGCTTGACGATTATAACAAACAACATATTTTTTTGTTCAACAAGCCAACTGAAGTCTTTTTTTTGCTGGGCCCACACTTGGATGAACAAGACAAACACGTATAACTTGAGTACAAAATGAATTGAGAAACTAAACTTTGGTTTACGGTATATGACCGGTACAAGAAAAGAAAGTGGACAACTATAAGAGTCTAATCTCACCAAAATCGTTGAGAAAATAAGAGATTTGTAGTATTGTAAATTAACGTAAATAAATGCAAATTTTACGTATTAAATCAATTTGCAAAACATCGAAAGTTGTATAATACATTTATGGACGATAACTTGAATAATCATGTTTACATAGAGGGCATATGTTCTGTCTACTAAACCAACTATGAGTACACGTTTTATGGAAAATATGGTGACAAATAGGAAGAGTACAGATTTCATTTCCGTTTCGAAATGTAGTAAAACAAACAAAACATTTTTCTTCGGTAGAATCCGAATCTGTATCTGAATCAGCCGGTTCTAATACGAATTCGTCTTGATTGGCTGCGACGTAGTTTTTAACTGGAAAACTAGTGTATATTTTCTTATCAAGGCCTGGACGAGTTAATCGTTTATAAATAAAATGAATTGCAATTGCAATAACCACTAGCGCAACTCCTAGTGCAAACGCACCGAGCATGGCGATAAGGTTGTTTGCCTGAGCGCCGGTGAATAGGGAATTATTGTGGGGTTGGCTGTTCTCTAAATCACGAGACATAGTGACGTCGCCAAAGTTGAACGTAACGCCTGCATGTTCAAAGTAAAGGAGTGTATGATTTAGTAGCATGTATTCTCATCATAATCAAAAAGGGTTCATCAATAAATGATTAAAACACATACGTAGTATTAATCCTATTATAAAGCACAAAATAACACTAGAATAATTTTTACTCCAAATTCATCAAATAAATATTTTACCTCAAATTATACAAAAGACTACGCTAAAAATATACAAGTACGGAGTAATACATAAGATTAAAAATAGGTATAAACATTTGCGAAAAAGAGAAGGGTCACCTGTACCGTTTAATTTGACATATAATACTGCATCCGTTTCGTTCATTTGTTTGACTTTGATTAAAATACTTTTCATATTGAATATAAAATCTAACAAATGAATACAATGGAGTAAATATAAATTATTATAAAATATGAGCATTATATTGTTATAAAGCAAATAATAGTTATGAAAGTAATTCGAAGTGGAGTATGATATTTGTCTTAAAAGATTGTCTTGAGCTGATTACTCAACCTATTTTGAATGGGGAATCAAATGAAATTGCTTTTTTTTAGAAAAAAAAGAAGTTGCATAAACATAACATTGTGAGTTTATTAAACATTGCGAGTTTATTAAATATAGGGATACGGGATACGGGATACCTCCTCGTTATTTATTTCAGTGTCCGAGTTCCGAATTGACCGGGCCAATTAATGCTCCCTTCTACGACTTCTTGATCTTATCTTCACAATGCATATACGAAAATAACACAAGATTATTTTTTGTCGAAATTAGCTATCAAGAATAATAAGGATAATAATCAGGATATTCAAGTTCACACATAACAATAGTCAAGTTTCCGTTTACTACTACTATCATGATTGCCTTAATCTTCTTAATTAAGGAGAAGATTTGATTTGTAATTAATAGTTTTATTCTCTGTAAATCTTTACATTATTAGGGGTTCATACTTATTCTTTCACACTTGTAATCATAGTATAAATATGTACTAATGTCTACTGTAATATTCATTCAATAATAAAATTCTCTTATGGTATCAGAGCAACGATCCCAAAAACTCGAATAAAATCTCGTCCTTCTCAAACCCGACCCAAAACCGTCACCATGGCCCCAAACAACAGCATTCCCAATGTCGACGAACCCTCCAAACCATTGTACGAAATTCAATTCACCAATTGCATCAAGCTCACCGACACCCTATCCTATAAGCAATGGAGTTTTCAAATCCGCGCAATTCTCAACGGTCATCGTCTTTTTGATTATCTTGACGGAACACTTCCAGCCCCTCCCGAGACAATCACCAAACCTGCCGTAGCACCCGAAACCGAGCCAAAAACTGAACCTAATCCCGCCTATGCCACTTGGTATAGGCAAGACCAATTAATCCTAGGAGCCCTCGCCGGTACCCTCACATCCGGCACAGCCACATTTATCAACAATGTATCAACCTCCCACGAAGCGTGGACGACACTATCCCGCACCTTCGCCAACAAATCCCGAGGCCGTAAACTTCAGCTCAAAGCTCGCTTAGCATCTCTCAAACTCGGTGATGGCACCATCACTGAGTACATGCAATCCATCAAATCCATCACTGATGACATAGCACAACTAGACCGTCCTATGGACATCGAAGATATCATCACACATGTTTTTGATGGTCTCGACTACGAGCTTTACAACCCCGTCATCAATGCTGTCAAAGCTCGTGACACCCCGATACCCTTTGACGATCTTCATGAAAAACTTATTCAGCATGAAATCTCCGTCAACCTAACCAAACACAACAAAACCAACAACCCCGACTCAACCCCGTTCCCTCCGTCGGCCAACCCGACTCACCACCGCAATCCTACCCGATATCAGCCCCGCCCACAAAACTCGAATCTCGTTACCTATCAACCCCGACCCTACACACCGCCAACTACCAACCCGACCCCACCCCGTCCCTACAAAGGTCGCTGTCACTTTTGTGATGAAATAGGACACGTAGCATCCAATTGTCGCATCCTTGCCCGTGACTATCCTATGGTAGTTTTCCCCACCCGTCCCCCCCGTCAAAATCGCCCCCGTCCCCACGCTCACACTGCCACCCACTACCACCCCGACTCCGAGCCCACATGGCTCATCGACACGGGGGCAACCCACCACATGACTAACGACCTTGACACGTTAGCTCTTCACCAACCCTATGAAGGCCCCGATGACATAGTCATTGGCGACGGTTCCGCTCTCCCGATCACACACATAGGTTCTTTTACTATTCCTTATAAAAACAAGACTCTTTACTTTAATAACGTTCTTTGTGTTCCATCCATCTCCCGCAATTTATTTTCCGTTCGTCAATTCTGTCTTGATAACAATGCTATTGCTCTTTTCTCACAAAATTCTTTTGTTATTAAGGAACAATCGACGGGAGTGGTCCTTCTACAAGGTCGAATTAATTCTGGATCTTATGAGTGGAACTCCGTCACTCACCACGCCCACAATGCCGTCTCCACCACTAGTCTCGATTGGCATCATCGATTTGGACACCCGTCCGATGCCACGCTCAAACGTCTCTCTAATATCTTAAATTTCCGTTTCCCTTCCATTTCCCATTGTAATGCCTGTCTTATGAATAAAAGTCGTAAACTTCCCTTTCGTGTTTCCTCTTTAGAATCTCACGCCCCCTTAGATCTAATCTACTCTGATGTTTGGACATCTCCTGTCCTTTCCCATGACTCACTAAAATACTATGTCATTTTTATCGACCACTTCACTCATTATATTTGGTTATTTCCAATTAAACGCAAATCCGACACATACACTACATTTAACCGTTTTAAAGCTCTCGTAGAAAAATTCTTTCAACGTCCCATTCGCCAATTTTACTCCGACAACGGTGGAGAATTTATTAAACTCACACCGGATCTACTTGACAACGGAATACATCACCTAACCTCACCACCTCACACACCCGAACATAACGGGTTTGCGGAACGTCGTCATGGTCACATTGTCGAGACGGGTCTCTCTCTTCTCACCCATGCTCAACTACCCGACACATTTTGGCCCTACGCTTTCACCACGGCCGCGTACCTCATAAATCGGCTACCAACTCCCACACTTAATAATGATAATCCGTATAATAAACTATTTAATAAACAACCTAATTACTCAAAATTACACAACTTCGGGTGCTTATGCTACCCGTGGCTAAGACCCTACACGACCCACAAATTAGAACCTCGATCTCGCCCCTGCGTATTTCTGGGTTATTCGACAACCCAGAGTGCTTATCTTTGTCTCGAACCCACAAAAAATCGTCTTTATACCTCCAGGCATGTTCGATTTGTTGACCACAACTATCCTTATCTCCATCTCACAAACACATCCACATACAAATATCCCTCTCCTGCTTGGACCACTTTCTCTCTCCCTGTTCTCCCCACGTCAAACTCACCATCCATCACTTTCAACTCACCATCCATCACTTTCCCCACAACCAACTCCAAAACAACAACCAACGAACCAATCACCCCTACCACATCCCCCTCCACCACCTCAAACAACCCCGACACCTCTGACTCCGACATACCCACCACGCCCTCCACCGAACAGACCGACCCCAATTCACCCTCATCCACCGCCTCAACCAACCCCGACACCCCACCTACCACCAGATCTCAGGAATCCATTGACTCTGCCACCTCGGCCTCCACCCCGACCCTACCACCACCACTACCGCGACCCACCACCCGACTCTCCCACAACATTGTCAAACCCAACCCTAAATACTTTGACCCAAAATCTGCTCACCAAGCGTCGACCCAACCGACATATACTACACCCTCCACAATCAAACAAGCCCTCATTGACCCACTCTGGAGAGATGCTATGCTAAACGAACACAATGCTTTAACCCGTAACGATACATGGACTCTCGTTCCACCAGACTCACGACAAAACACAATAGGATGCAAATGGATATTTCGTCTCAAGTACAACCCAGATGGTTCCGTCAAACAACATAAAGCACGTCTAGTAGCTAAAGGCTTTCATCAACGAGCCGGCTTTGATTACTCCGAAACCTTTAGCCCGGTCGTAAAACCAACCACCATCCGCCTAGTCCTCGCCCTTGCCATAACAAATGGTTGGTCTCTCCGTCAGTTAGATATCAATAATGCATTTCTTCAAGGTTCCCTAACCGACACCGTATTCATGACCCAACCCCCGGGATTCGTTGACTCTACTAAACCGCATCATGTTTGCAAGTTACAAAAAGCAATCTACGGTCTCAAACAGGCCCCCCGTGCATGGTACACTGAACTCAAAACGTATTTACTCAAGTATGGCTTTCTCAATTCTATCTCCGATGCATCTCTGTTTATTTACAATCAAGGTAATAGTTACATACTTGTTCTAGTTTACGTTGACGATATAATCGTCACAGGCCCAAATGCCAACAGACTCACGACATTTATATCACACATCTCGTCCCGCTTCTCCCTAAAAGATCTTGGCCCCCTATCCTATTTTTTAGGTGTTGAAGTCACACACACGTCCACCGGTCTCCACCTAAATCAAGCGAAATATATCTCCGACATTCTTACTAAATATAATATGCAAGACTGCTCCTCCGTTACAACCCCACTTACACCTGACACACAACTCGTCAAACGCTTGGATCTTCCGGCAGAAAACGAGTCAGACTTTCGGGCCATAGTTGGGAGTCTCCAGTACTTGTCTTTGACACGTCCCGATGTAGGCTTCTCTGTAAATAAACTCGCCCAGTTCCTAAATCACCCAACGTCAATTCATTGGCTCGCCTTAAAACGAGTTCTACGTTACCTTCAAGGAACCCAGAACCACGGTCTAACACTTCTTCGCTCATCTCCGACAAGACTTCACGCATTTAGTGACGCCGACCATGCACGTGACAAAGACGACTATGTGTCCACCACGGGATACCTAGTCTTCCTCGGTCACAACCCGGTCTCATGGTCCTCAAAGAAACAACGAGCCTTGTCCCGATCCACGACAGAAGCAGAATTCAGAGCTGTGGCTAACACCACGGCTGAGGTACTATGGGTCCGGTCACTGCTCACGGAACTCAAAGTCACCAACGACACTACCCCGACAATATACTGTGACAACCTCGGTGCCACGAACTACTCAGTTAACCCCGTATTTCACTCACGTATGAAACATCTAGCTCTTGATTTCCACTTCGTCCGAGAACATGTTCACAATGGTATAATTCGCGTTCAACACATCAACGGTGATGATCAGCTCGCTGATGTCCTCACCAAACCGCTACCGAAGACTCGATTCCAAACGTTGATCTCCAAGATCGGACTTACTCTACGACCGTCCGTCTTGCGGGAGCGTATCAAGAATAATAAGGATAATAATCAGGATATTCAAGTTCACACATAACAATAGTCAAGTTTCCGTTTACTACTACTATCATGATTGCCTTAATCTTCTTAATTAAGGAGAAGATTTGATTTGTAATTAATAGTTTTATTCTCTGTAAATCTTTACATTATTAGGGGTTCATACTTATTCTTTCACACTTGTAATCATAGTATAAATATGTACTAATGTCTACTGTAATATTCATTCAATAATAAAATTCTCTTATTAGCTCAAATACAAAACTCGAAACTAAAAAAAAAACAAGTAATACGGAGTAATATTAAGATTAAAATAAAATACGTTAAAACATTTTGCGAAAAAGAGATGGGTGACCTTAGCTTAGATGCATCTCTCTCAAATTCAATAATATGTATAATAAGTTTGTATCATATTTATAAGAAGTTTTATAAACTGAAAATACGCACGTAGTGCCTTTTTCCGTTTTAATATTTTATGGTACAACATTAAATATGCATGTGAAAGTGATGTGTAACTAGGGCAATATCAATATGCACGAAATTGAGTAATGGAGCATGATCATTTTATGAACGATACTGATGAGAGATGATTGTGTAAACACTTGCTTGCATAATGACGCACTAATGTATTATTTATGAGCAAAATTGTGTAAATGTGTAGCCTCAAATTTTATTTTATTTTTCTTCTGAAGTCTCAAACTCGAGATTTAATTCATTGATGCAGGTTCCTCAAAAATAGTACAATAGCTTCAACTTATCTGGCCCAAGTCCCTCCCAGCTATGCGTCCCGGTGCACAATTATGAAATTGCGCAACCGCAATTTTTAAACAACATAATACGTCTTTTTTTTTGCCTTAGTAAGTCGATCATTTTTAGAGATTTTATCATTAAACATTGTATTTTTGATGTCGTCTTCGTAAGGTTTAAGCTCGATATTAAAAAATAAATTATACGGAGTAAGCAATTAGTTTGTTTGATTATAGTGGTCTATGAGTTGGAAATGTTTTGTTTTTGAACTACTTTTATCAAGCGTTCACGCGATCATTTATGCCTATTTTAGCCTCCTTGTGATTCCGAGATTTATAGGGTCGAAATATGCCAAGGGAAACGTGTTTATCAAATTAATCTGGTCCAAAAACACTTCGGACCTTTTAGAGCTGGTTCATGGGCTTTTTTGGGCCAAAATATAAGGTCCAAGTCATTCAAAAAATTAATCAAGTCGGACTGGGCTTATGTGCTGGGCCATTAATCAAATCTGGGCAGGTTATGTCATATCTGAGTCGTTCTCGAGTAAGGGTTACTTTATGCTTAAGCTTAATCACTGGCTTAAACAATTAAACACCTTCAATCAGATTAAGAATTTAACCGCCAATCTCTCGGTCAGAGTAAAGAAACTCTCACCACTTGAGTTTATGTCTTCTTCTCAGTGTTTTTTTTAAAGAGTATTTATTTGTATTTTGTAAGAAGTACTAGAGTGATCAGTAGATCAATTTACGTATTAATGATATTTACGATGCCTAATAGTTTAACGATGGATCGTCTGTAACAATGTACGAGTAAATGGTAGACAATGCTCTCCTTTGGTACTTGAAGAAAAAGAAACTAAAGAGGCAGTGACACACATTTAAAGTTTAAACTCACTCAGGTACGGTTCTATTTTTTTCAGCTTAATTTCAGTCTGTTTATGTCCAGCTCAGTTCCTATCAACTTTTACTCATTTAATTACAATTTCAAAAATATAAAATGAAATGGGCCTAACTTACTTTGATTTTCTAGGGTATGTTATTGACTTATTACTCTTGTTGCAATATACATTGATTTTTCATATACCCTACCTCTATTCATACTTTATATACATCAGTTTACTTTAACTCATGTCTATAATTAAAGACATAGGTTTTAATTTTGACCTATTTATATTCTCGTTATATACATCAGTTTGTTCAATAACTCATGTCTATTAAAAATAGATGTTGCTTTTACCTTTAACCTATGTCTATTAGGTGATGTCTATGACCAACCATATAGTAGTGTAAATTTATTAATCTAAATATCCTAACTAGTTTAGTGTACAATCTAAACACCTCGATGATCTTTAGTTGTCGTCATTGTTGGGATATTAGAGAGAGATAGAAACAGGGAGAATCACTACACGACTGATATCAACATGGAAAGTAGCAGGAGTAGGTTTTATTTTGACGAAAATGAGATGTTGATATGAAATTTGGAAACAAAATTACTCTAAGGTAAAAGTTAGGAAAACAAAAATATTACTTTCTCCGTCTCGTTCATTTGTTCGTCATTTATATTTATTGTGATAATTATTTTATTCAAAGACAAAAAAATGAACGAGACGGAGGGAGTATTTGATATTGCACTTAAAAGTCTTCCATAAATATCAATGACATTTCAACAAAATATAAGCATATAATATAACTACAGTATTTATTTATTTTTAAATATGTAAATGTATAACATCTGCGGAGTACGTACAACTCATACATTTACTTATTTATGCCACCATAGAAGACTGTGAGTCCAAATAGTTTTGGTTCCTCAGCATAATGGACACCATAATGTGGATCATTTGTATATGGCTCCATTTGTGGACGATCAATTTTTCTATGATTTTCATCCACAAACATCAAGTTAGTAAAAACTGCGCTTAACGTTATGTCGTTGTTAACTGGATAATAACCATTTCCCATCGGAGGAAGGGGACGATCAGTTGGTCCATATGCTTCACCTCCTACTCCGATGTAGGTTGCATAATTTGACATTGTTGGGAATATTTGTTTTGGCCAAAATCCGATGTTTATCTTGCAGATATTAAGCCACCAATTTCCAGTTTTTTCATCCTTCCAAAAACAAACAGATGTGTTAGAGCAACCATAATGGTAGAACTTTATATAAAGTTCTTCTCATGTCAACTCATTTATCCACCATTTTTTTAAATGTAAGAACTTTTTGTTGCCATGAAAAAACTTTTTATTTGGTACTTAAATGGGACTCATTTCTATTTTTTTTATTCATCAAGTTATTTTTTTTAATATAATAATTGAAGAACTTGGTATGAGATTGATAGCCTAAGTATCAAGTTAATAAATACAGAGAATGTGATACTTGTATGAATTATTTTGAATGAAATATATTTGATTAAAAGATAATTTGCATGAACTTAAATAATACAGTACTATATATTTTTGTTTAAATTTTTTTTAAAGATTTTTAACATTAATCACGTTTCAACTTAATACCATCACCTAGTTCCAATACTATAACACCTTGGTATGATTACATCAATGAACTCACCCCAACCCCATAAGTGGTCGACCAGGACGACCACATCTAGGTTTCAATTATTGGTCGCATGATACACCGGTTGTACATTTATGTTAACATGTAGAGAGTTGACGTGATTTAAAGAAATTTTATTACCTGATAAACGTGTAGATTGGCAAACCTTGGCTCTTCTCCTCTTTTCGATGGAGGATAATACTTGGCATCAACAGGTACATCTTTTTGTGCCATGACGAATCCAGAACATAATAAGTTGAAGCAATGTGATTGACCCGCCTATAAAACAATTTTCACGACACGATAATTGTTTCTCGTACTTTGTAATTATTGGTGCCAATTATGCATCATTATCAATACAGAGTAGCAACAACTATGGTAGAATATTGTATAAAGTTCTTGCAATGCCAACAAGTCATTCTTCGCCATTTTCTATATAAGAACTTTATAGTGTAATGGAAAAACATTTTATTGTATTTAAATGGGATCCATTTCCATTTTTTCATTCATCAAGTTTTTTTTTTAATTGAAGAACTAGGTTCTTAAATATAAGAACCTAATTCTTATACGGAGTATTGAAAAACCCATTAATAATAGCCACAATGGAAGAACTTTTGCAAATAAAATTTTTATTGACAATCCCGGTGGTAAAGGACCACCACCATGTAGTTATTCATTTCTTTGTCTCAATCATTTGTTTATCTTTGATTAAAATACTTCTTACAAATGAATTAAAAAGTAAACAAATGACTAAGACGAGAAGAGTAAGAGCAAGTCCAATAGTTGTATTTAGGGACTTGCTTGAAATATTTATAAACTAACCAGTATATGTAGCTTACCATTGGATTTCAATTCCAATAGTCCAATAGTTGTATTAGATATTGTAAATATCATAGGAATCATAGATTATATCGGTTACCCTCGTTAGAATATTTATTCCCATATTCTGTAGTATATTATTCTGTAATCTATATCTTTACGATTCTATGTAATATTGTGTAATCTCTGTAATCGCTATATATATCAATGGAATACCAATCACCCTCTTCAGGGGATTACAATTACTTTCATGGTATCAGAGCTCCGGTTTTCGAACCGCTAGCAACAAACACACCGTCTCTTTTCACGTGCTCCAGCACGAGCCAAAATTCCCCATGGCGGGAGACGATACTCCAAAATCAAAAACAAATTTGCATCCGGTCTATACCGTGACCAACATACAACATAAGGTACGAGTTCTTGACGGTACCAAAATCACCTACCACAACTGGGTCAAACTTTTTACCCCGCATGCCAAGGGCTATGAAGTAACGCAGCACATAGATGGCACAAAAGCACCTGCCAAGACAGATCCGTCTTACAATGAATGGTGTAAGATTGATGTTCACGTTCTCCAGTGGATCTATGGCACTGTCTCCGACGAGTTGCTGACTCGGATCTTAGAGACGGAATCCACGGCCTATGAGGAGTGGACTCGTCTTAAGGACCACTTTCTCAACAACAAAGGCTCTCGAGCCGCTACACTTGAGCATGAGTTTGTCAACTTGACACTCGAGGCCGTACCATCTCTTGATGAGTACTGTCAGAAACTAAAGGATCTATCTGCTCAACTCAATGATGTCGGGGGTTCCGTTGATGATCAACGACTCGTCCTCCAACTTGTCCGAGGCCTACCAAGTGCATATGACACGGTTGGGGCATATATCAACCGTACCAGACGCTTCCCAATTTTGAAATAGCAAGGAGCATGCTCCAACTCGAACAACAGCGTCAACTCAGCCGTGCGGATGCCTCACCTACTGCTGCTGCTCTCACCGCGCCGACGGCGGACTCAGTTGACTATGATGACCAGGCGACCCAAAATGTGCAGCCACATCGCTCCAACTCCAGATCTGGTCGTGGAGGGCGGAATACCAGTCGCCGTGGTCGTGGGGGGCGCCACCAGTATAACAACCGCAACAACAATCACCATAGGCAGAGCTATGGCGGCCACCCACCACCACAGGCGCCGACACAATATTGGGGCCCTCCATCATCGTACGCCTGGACTCCACCACTGTCGCCCTACCCATCTCAGCCCGGTTGGGCGGCGCCCTGGACTCCACCACAGTCGCAGCACTAGCGCGGCCAGATTCGCGGAGTAGCTCCGGGTCGTCACTCCGGTCAAGCACACATGGCGGCAGAAAATTCGGATCTGGAGTTTTCTCAGGTTGGGTCGGCTTTTCACGCACTATCTCTGAAAAATCCGGACGACAATCAATGGTACATTGACACGGGAGCCACATCCCACCTGACATCTGACCCAGGTATACTCTCTCCCCCGTTTAATTTGAGTTCGATTCGCTCTATTTATGTCGGTAATGGCAACTCCATCCCAATTCACCACTCGGGTATGACTCAAATTAAATCACCAAACAGAAATCTGTACCTGCGTAACGTTTTATATACCCCACAGATTATAAAGAACTTAATTTCTATCCGACAATTCACTAAAGACAATAATGTATCCGTTGAATTTGATCCCAATGGTTTTTCTGTGAAGGATCTCAAGACTGGGGCTATGATTATGAGGAGCAGTAGTCGAGGTGAGCTCTATCCTGTGTTACCATCAACAACCAAAATAAAATCTGTATCGAGTCCGAGTCAGTCTGTCTTTGTCGTTTCGTCTGAGTTAACCCCGTGGCACGATCGTCTAGGCCACCCGGGTCCCAATGTTTTAAAATTACTTCAGCGTCAATCTTATATCTCCAGCAATAAAAGGTCTAGCAATTTGTGTTCATCTTGTCAAGTCAGTAAGCATCGACGATTACCGTTTTTTGCCTCTACCTCCGTTTCACTTGCTCCGTTTGACATTATACACAGTGACTTGTGGACGTCCCCAGTTCTAAGCAAAAACGGATACAAATATTATCTTGTTTTGGTCGACGATTTCACCAATTTTGTCTGGGTTTTTCCGTTAAAGTTTAAATCTGACACCTATAAAAAATTTATACAATTCACCAAATTCGTTAAAACTCACTTTGGCCGCGATATTAAAAGCTTCCAATGCGACATGGGTCGGGAATTCGATAATTCCTCATTTCATACATTTGCAGCCCAAAATGGCCTTGTGTTCAGATTCTCGTGTCCCAAAACGTCCCAACAAAATGGCAAGGCCAAACGAATGCTTCGTCGACTAAATGAAATCGTTCTCGTCTTACTGGCTCACACATCGATCCCACCCACATTCTGGGTCGATGCTCTACATGTTGCTACATACCTTCACAACATTCTCCCCTCCACCTCAATACTAAATCGGACCCCCTTCTCGGTATTATACCTCCGCCATCCATCCTACACTCATCACCTCCGAGTATTTGGTTGTCTATGTTTCCCTAATCTTTCTGCTAACCGTCATCATATATTTGAAGCTCGATCCACTAGGTGTGTCTTCCTAGGCTACCCTTCTAACCAACGTGGTTACCGGTGCTTAGATATAGCCACAGGAAAAATCATCATATCGCGTCATGTCACTTTTGATGAGTCCGTCTTTCCATTTGCGTCATCCCCGGTCACCTCGCCCGACTACTCCATCCTCGATCCTGTCACCCCCGTCATTCCAGTCTTGTTCCCTAACGAAATAACCACACCACCAGCACGAGACACGTCCCACAATACTCCCACACCCAACACCGCATCCCCTGTTTCCCCACACTCCCCATCCACTTCCCCACCATCTGCCTCCACCACCACGGACAACCCGACTAACCCGGCTGACCAAACACCCCCACCCCCACCACCCCCTCCCCCCGTCATTCCATCCCACCCGATGACTACCCGGGCCTCTCAAGGGATATTTAAACCAAAAATTCCCCTAAACCTCCACCTCACCTCCAAACCCGTCATTTCCCCTCTCCCCAAATCTCACCTTGATGCCCTTCGGGATTCGAATTGGTATGCCGCCATGATAGATGAGTATCGTGCTCTAATTAATAACGGGACTTGGGAGCTTGTACCCCGTCCCACTAATGCATCTGTTATACGTTGTATGTGGCTATTTCGTCATAAATATAAATCTGACGGATCTTTGCAGCGATACAAAGCTCTGTTAGTCGCGAATGGTAAGACTCAACAGGTTGGTATAGATTGTGATGAAACCTTTAGTCCGGTAGTCAAACCAACAACCATTAGAACCGTTCTTAGCATAGCTATGTCTCGACAGTGGCCCATTCACCAACTTGATGTTAAGAATGCGTTCCTACATGGAGACTTGGCCGAAACTGTTTATATGCACCAACCACCGGGTTTTCGTGATAAGACTAAACCCGGTTTTGTGTGCCGCCTCTATAAGTCATTATATGGGCTTAAACAAGCCCCACGTGCTTGGTATCAACGTTTCACATCATACATTGTGTCCAAGGGATTTCGAGGGAGCATTTGTGACCCCTCACTTTTTATTCACCAACACGGGTCTGAAACTGCCTTCCTTCTCTTATATGTTGATGATATTATTCTTACGGCCTCTACACCGACTCTTCTTCGGTCTATTATTAACTGTCTCTCCTGAGAATTTTCTATGACTGACTTAGGCCGTCTACACCAATTCCTTGGAGTCACTGTAACTCGCAAGAAGACTGGTCTATTTTCGTCGCAACGACAGTATGCTCTGGACATCCTGGCTCGGGCCTCCATGACCAATTGCAATCCAGTTAATACTCCTGTCGAGCCCGGGTCCAAACTGAGCCCCACCTCTGGTCCACTGGTCATCGATCCGACGATGTATCGGAGTCTTGCCGGAGCGCTCCAATACCTTACATTTACCCGGCCCGATATATCCTACGCGGTACAACAAGTATGTCTTTTTATGCATGAACCTCGAGAACCTCATTTGGCCTTTCTCAAGCGCGTTTTGCGCTATGTTAAAGGCACGCTCGATCATGGTCTACATATCGGTATCTCGAAGTCCTTAACTCTTACCGCCTATTCTGACGCGGATTGGGCCGGCTGCCCAGATTTCCGTCGATCTACGTCGGGTTATTGTGTTTTTCTTGGGGACAATCTTATTTCTTGGTCGTCTAAACGACAACCAACTGTGTCCCGTTCCAGTGCCGAGGCTGAGTACAGAGGTGTAGCTAACGCGGTCGCTGAAACTAGCTGGCTCCGTAATTTATTACTTGAGCTGCATATCCCACTCCGACGTGCTACACTTGTGTTTTGCGACAATGTATCTGCTGTTTATCTAAGTGAAAATCCAGTCCAACATCAACGCACCAAGCATATTGAACTTGACATACATTTCGTGCGAGAAAAGGTACAGGTCGGTCTCGTTCGGGTCCTTCATGTACCATCTGAATACCAGTACGCCGATATATTTACTAAGGGCTTACCACGGCATCTATTTGACCGCTTTCGGACCAGTCTCAGCGTTCGTCCTCCTCCCGCTCCGACTGAGGGGGGTATTAGATATTGTAAATATCATAGGAATCATAGATTATATCGGTTACCCTCGTTAGAATATTTCTTCCCATATTCTGTAGTATATTATTCTGTAATCTATATCTTTACGATTCTATGTAATATTGTGTAATCTCTGTAATCGCTATATATATCAATGGAATACCAATCACCCTCTTCAGGGGATTACAATTACTTTCAGATTCAATTTTTTATGTGTAGCTTGTAAGCATTGTAGCTTCATTATGCTACATGGTTTGCTAACTTTTAGAAAAATAAAAAGAAATTTTTTCATGAATAATATTGTGGGACCCAAAGAAGCTACAAAATGTTGTTGCTTGCCATTGGAACGGTACGTAACTACTCCAAAAGCAAAATAGCTAAAAAACGATGTGGCAAATCAAGCAACAATGTATTGTAGCTGTCTATTGGACTTGCTCTAATACAAAGTATGCAAGAATACTACCACGTACTTTATAATGTTTTGTGGTATCCGAGGTCCCTAGATGCTATACATACGATGTTGATGTATCATCAAGTCTCACTAATGTTTGCATTTGAGATTGTCGTACCGTTATGTATTTTTAATATCGTAAAATGAATTAAAACTACTTACAGAGTATATTATTAGTTTATTAGGATGTATTAAAATAAAGGGTTTTGTTAAGGGTTGTATTTAAGTAATTAAAAATTTGCTAAATTGGTATAAACCTAAAAATTGAAAATCAAATTATACAAATATTGATATAATTAATGCATATATCAAAACTTCATTTACTCTTTTGATGTCTTACCTACAGCCCTAAGGACTGTATTTTTAGAGCAGTTAAATATGGTGTAATTAACTCCCTAATGTACCTATTTGGAATCAAAGAAATAGAAGCAGAATCAAGCATCAATTGACAAAACCTGAAGTGCTTGCGGCAAGTATTACTAAAGAGTTTAGAGAATTTTGTAAGAATAGAAAAGTTTATAAATTATGCACTAGAGACACTAATTTCATTACTAGCCTTTTGAGGCAAGACATCATGTAAATGATCCTGATGTAAGTTCTTTTTCATCAATATACTTACCTTCACAAAAAAAAATTGTATTTCTAAATTTCCTTAAAAAAAATGACATTAAATTTCTTTTCAAAAAAAATGTTATCGGTTTTTACTATGGAAAGCTAAATTTTTATATACTACTGTAATAAATTATTTTTAATCAAATCACTGATTTTTTATCCCTATATTGTATATTTAAAGTATTTTATATGAGTGTATATTTTGCAATATTTCATATAATATCTAATACTTACATCGAGGTATATGAAAGAACGTGTATTGTTGTCCTTGTTCAATGTCGGGTTGACCTGTATTCATTCGTATGAGTAGCAATTATCACTAAGTTACCAATAAATAAAAATTGATAAAGAAACATAAATAAATAATGAATTACTAACCGTCCATCCAACTTTAATTCTATCATCACCATTTTGAATCACGAATACACCAGATGAATATTGCGATTGTTCAACCGGCAAATCGTGGGAACTATAGGAACCTCCAACTCCGACATATTTCATCTTGCTTTGATCGGAGTTAGTTATTTGCGCAACAGCAATCTAAAGTGACAATTTGTAGCACATTAGTAAGCATCCGTTAAAAAATATAAGGATAGTCGTCTTTTCCTATGTGTTGTTCAAATTGTTTCTATTTGGAAATTAAAAGGTATTTGAATGAGTATATATTTTTTGATTTATAGTTGAGCTACTGATGACATCCAACGACATATCCTTGTACTATAATAAGAGCATGTTGCATGCATGCATGGCTCTCTAACTCTCTAAACCACACTTTCGATGGTTATTTCCAAATCACCTGTCAAAAAATGATTCGATCCAAAATATCGTCTGATAACTACCTGATTTGATAATAATCCGAATATTTAAGATCAGGTGGTGGATCTGAATATTCAGGGTGGACATCAAATACCTAAAACGAGGGAACGAAGTAAACAAAGAATATTGGGAGTTACGGAGACTAAGATTTACTCCAATTAAGAAGCTTACGTGGGTTCCAGGTGATGACTGATAGTTGGATTTTGCATAGTCTTTTGTGAACTTATAAACTTCGTAGGAATCCGCTTTGCTTAGTCTTCTAATAGGAACGGTTCCTAAAGGACAACCGCCTTCTTTTAATCTGATGTTCTCCAAGACGCGAGTACAATGCACATCGTCGTCGCCCTCGTTGATATGATAGTTTGGTTGCATCTATCATATATAACGATGCACCCAATTAATTTGGAATATTATTCATTCTATACAAAAATATTTAGAGAACGTACAGAGTAATTTTCACACACCTCTGGATAGAATGTATGGTTTTTGAGTTGTGGGTGATCGAAAACAGGTTGCTTATAAAAATCCACGCAATCATATGTATCTCCATATTTATTCTGTCATATATAAATAGAAAAAATTATGTGACATACAAACTCATTCAAAGGCCTAAGAAAGTGTCCTAATACATACTCCAACAAGAAGTATACAATTCAATATTTTTTTTTGCAAAGTAGAGGAGAATAATACTCCCTCTGGTTTTTAAATGATTTCCTGTGTCAATGTAATAATTATCACATATATGACACAAGTGGGGCAATTATTTAAAATCGGCGGAAGATAGTTAAGAGTATATGAAGTGTAACCTGTATGACCCTGATGCTTGGCTTTCGGAGAAGTCGATATTGTTTGACGAAATCCATTTCCTCTTCCTTGGTTAACTTGTTACCGGTTGTTTGACGGAGGATTATTAGAAATGAACATAAAACTCCTAGAACTATCAAAGTTGAAATCGCCATTTTGTTGGGTGAATTATTTTTTGATGGCTACTCCGTATAATTTTTGTCACTTTAAATACTACTCGTATCACATTTTTATGATTGGAAGTTGGGTAAAATATCACAATTCTCAATTAATGAGTCAACGTATGGATTGGTTTCACATTTGATCAACTTTAATTACTTGTGTTACAAATACGATACAACTTGTACTTGCCTAAATTTCATTTCAACAAATTCATTTAACACAAATTATCATATGAGATCTCACACTACGATTATTGTAAGACCTTTAACATGAAAACAAGTTAGTAAACTCTCACATGAAAACAAGTTACTAAAATAATACGGATATTGTGAGACGATCTTCCATAAGATTAACAATTCATTTAATTCTTATTTACAGAATTATATTTTACCTTACTCATACATTAATAAGGTAGGGTGTTCAATTAAATCACATTTTCTTACCTTATTAGTAATACATTCAATTACTATCTCCGTCTATTTCGATTGTTATCTAGTACTCCCTCCTAGTTTTTTTTATCTTCCCTCTTTCTTTTTTTTACACTAATTCAATTATCTTTCCTCTTTACATTTTTGGGTTGTAATTTAATCAATTTTTTTATTATTCCTTCAATTATTTATTCTTTCCTTTACTCACAAACCTCACCATATTTCTACTTTATACTTCATATTTTCTTACTTTAATCCATTCTTTATTCTCTTCTTAATATCTGTGCCAAAAAAAAAGAGGAAAAATATAAACAACTAGGAGGGAGTATTACTTTTGGAATGATATTCAAGGAAAGAAAAATTGGTGAATTTGGACCACACAAAATCTACTTAGGTCTTGTTTGGTTACTCTTTCACTTCCTGATCCCATGAAATATAATTTGAGAAAGTTGCTTGGTTACCAAAAGTGAAAAATTGGGGAAACTCAAACTTACACTATTAGTTACACTTCCTAGATGATGTGAGAACTTGTTCACCAAGCCCCCTCTCGATGAGTTGCACTTCTCACATCCTGACTCATGCCAATGACTTTTTTACCCTGATGCAATCATCATATTTCTCACTTTATAACTTTACTTTTTCATTCAACTCTTCATCTTTATAATCATTTTTTTTACTTAATTCATTTTTTTAATAGTATGATAAGTTGATTAATTAACCAATATTTTTATTACGCTATTTATTACAGAGTCATAAAAATGATGGTAATGTTTTTTTTCACAACAGTGCTTTTTCCTGAACAATGATCATGATGTAACTTAGAAAGATTTTTTTAAAATAATGTTCTTTTTTATGCATATCATGGGAAAAATAATTTCAGTTATTTCATAGCTTCTTGAAAAAAAAGTTTATTTCATAAGTTTTATATCATTGATTAATAAAGGGCATAATAGTCTTTATAAACAAAATTATCATGGGAATTAGATGAGTGCAACCAAACAAGACACGGAAATTCAATTCACGTGAAGTGTGAATTCCAGGAAATATTTGTAAATTCACAGAAAATTGATATGAGAAGTAAGTTCATGTGAACTACAACTTCCTGTGAAGTTAGTTCCCGGATGAACCAAATGAAGGCTTATTTTACATTACTATAGCAAAAACTTACCAAAAATGAAAATATACAATTATTGAATAATACACTCAAAAAGGAAAATAGATAACAATTCAATAATATTCCCTCCGCTCAAGTCCCACCTTTCCCAATTTCTTTTCGACACTATTCACAGTTAAGAAGAAAACTTTCGATATACACGACAGTTTATTAGAGAAAATATATCCATGTGAGATCTTGATTGATTCGTCTTTAAAAGTACAATACTAATATCGAAATTTCATAATTTTTACTAATATGTTGTGAAAGATATTAACAACGCAAAATGCGTATTGACAAATATGAAAAGGTAAAAGGTAGGTTTGGACTTGAAGGCATCACTTTTTGTAATTACTCCCAATTATTGAGTAGTGTTATGTACTGTACAACCATTTACCATGCGAACAATTTATGGTGAAATTTAAATTAGTCAGTGAACACTTTTAACTTAAATAATGAACACTTTATATAATAAAAAATGATCAATATTTATCTCTCTCTTTCCCTTTTCTCCATTTATTGCGAATCTAATGGTTGATTTTATTTACATTTCTTCCTGTTAGAAAATAAGTGTCTTGCAATTGTCCTTTTGGATCTTGAATTGTTTTTTCGACCTGAATCTGTTTAATTAGGAAGGTTTTCTAATTAATATCTGATTGATTAGAGTTTCCTAATCAATATCTGGGTATATGACCTAGGTTTTCCTAATCTGTTTATTAGAATTTCTGGTTAGGTTGAGAGTATTATATAAACTCTCATACTCTTATCCTAAGAATTATGATATCAGTCTGAAATCTGTAACCTCTCCTCAAATTAATAAAACTATCCCCTCCTTCTGCCCGTGAACGTAGCTAACAGGTTGTTAGTGAACCACGTAAATCTGTCTGTCTCTCGATTTTACGTTCTTATTTGTTTGTCTTTCTCTTCCGTTACAACACTTCCTTTTTTTTTATTTGTCATAGGATAAATTTAAACATAAATAATAATTAAACAATGATATATAATACAGAGTATATTTTTAAGTAACAATTTTCGGATATTCACACTTGTATCCCTCTATCTTTTCATTTTCTCACTTGTATCTCTCTTTTTCGAGAAATTTGTTTAACTTGACAACAACTCTAGCTTAAATATTATGATAAACAACATATTTTTTTGTTCAACAAGCCAAAACACGTATAACTTGAGTACAAAATGAATTAAGAAACTAAACTTTGGTTTCCGGTATGGACGGTACAAGAGAAGAAAGTGGACAACTATAAAAGTCTGATCTAACCAAAATCGTTGAGAAAATAAGAGATTTGTAGTATTAACGTAAATAAATACAAATTTCACGTATATATAAAATCTATTTATTTATATAATTATTTGATTGATTTACAAAACATCGAAAGTTGTATAATACATTTATGGACGATAACTTGAATAATCATGTTTACATAGAGGGCATATGTTCTGTCTACTAAACCAACTATGAGTACACGTTTTATGGAAAATATGTTGACAAATAGGAAGAGTACAGATTTCATTTCCGTTTCGAAATGTAGTAAAACAAACAAAACATTTTTCTTCGGTAGAATCCGAATCTGTATCTGAATCAGCCGGTTCTATTACGAATTCGTCTTGATTATTGGCCGCGACGTAGTTTTTAACTGGAAAACTAGTGTATATTTTATTATCAAGGCCTGGACGAGTTAATCGTTTATAAATAAAATAAATTGCAATTGCAATAACCACTAGCGCAACCCCTAGTGCAAAAGCACTGAGCATGGCGATAAGGTTGTTTGCCTGAGCGCCGGTGAATAGGGAATTGTGGGGTTGGCTGTTCTCTAAATCACGAGACATAGTGACGTCGCCAAAGTTGAACGTAACGCCTGCATGTTCAAAGTAAAGGAGTGTGTGATTTAGTGTATATATATGTAACTAATTAAATTTATTTAATCTGGAGACTTGAAATTTAAGTATAAATAAATATTTTAGCTTAAATTATACAAAAGATTACGCTAAAAATATACAAGTACGTACAGAGTAATACATAAGATTAAAAATAGGTATAAACATTTGCGAAAAAGAGTTGGGTCACCTGTACCGTTTAATTTCACATATAAGCATTACATATTTTTTCTCCGTCTCGTTCATTTGTTTGACTTTGATTAAAATACTCTTCACATTGAATATAAAAACCAAAAAATGAATAAAATGGAGTAAATATAAATTATTACGAGTATAAAATATGAGCATTATATTGTTATCCAAAATCTAGTAATTTATGATGAATAATAACGCAAATATTAATTATGAAAGTAATACGAAGTACTCGTATGATATTTGTCTTAAAAGATTGTCTTGAGCTGATTACTCAACGTATTTTGGATGAGGAATCAAATGAAATTGTTTTTCTTTTTGAAAAAAAAGAGCTACATAAGCATAACATTGTGAGTTTATTTCACCCAAAAAAAACATTGTGAGTTTATTAAATATAGGGATACCTCCTCGCTATTTATTTCAATGTCCGAGCTCCAAATTGACCAGGCCAATTAATGCTCCCTTCTACGACTTCTTGATCTTATCTTCACAGTGCATATACGAAAATAACACAAGATTATTTTTTGTCGAAATTAGCTCAAATACAAAACTCGACACTAAAAAAATGCAAGTAATACTTAAGATTAATATAAAATACGTTAAAACATTTGCGAAAAAGAGATGGGTGACCTTAGTGCCTTTTTCTGTTTTAATATTTTATGGTACAACATTAAATATGTGAAAGTGATGTGTATTGTGTAACTAGGGCAATATCAATATGCACCAAAGTGGATAATGGAGCATGATGATTGTGTAAACACTTGCTCTTATAATGACGCACTATTATTTATGAGCAAAATTGTGTAGCCTCAATTTTTCTTTTATTATTTTTTTTTCTTCTGAAGTCCCTCCCAGCTAGAGCAGGCAGTTAGGGCCGGGCCGCCGCCGCCGGCCCGAGCCGGCACGAAATTTGGCACGACCGGCCCGGCGCGAGGGCAAAATCGGGCCTGGCACGGGCACGGTCCGTCGGGCCTCGGGTCGGGCCTCGGCGAAGAAGTGGCTGAAAAGCCCGTGCCAGGCACGGGCACGACGGGCCCGATCCGACACGGCCCGCTGACAGGCACGCGGGCTGGCCCGACCAGGCACGACCGACCCGGGCACGGCGGGCCCGAGGCACGGCACGGCCCGGCCCGGCACGGCCTCAACGGTCCCCTGCTGCGCGCCTGCGCATGCTTCTGCTGCTCTCTGCTCTATATTCAATGCTCCCTACTCCCTAGCCTCCCCTTTTTACCTTCCCAACAGTCCAAGTCTCCAACTCTCCAAGGACTCCAACCAGTCCAACGGCTCTCTTCCCATTCTTTACTTCCTCTATATTTTTTTTTCATTTCTTTTCCTATAAATTACCCACTTTCATCCATCTTCATTTCACAAATCATTCTATTCTTCTTCTAATCTTATAATCATTCTTATTAATTTTTTTGAAAATTTCAATACTCTATAAGTCTACATTTCTAAATTCTAATCGTCTAATCTTATAAAATTATTACTAATATATATAAAAATTATTAATTATAAAAATTATTACTAATCTTATAAATAATATATAAATAATATTATAATCTTAATATAACAAGTATTATATATTAATCTTGAAATTTGAAGAATTGAAGGTTTTGGTTGCATTTTTTGGTGCTAATCTACTATATTGAAGAATTGATCGTATCGGGTTTACGGTTTTTTTTTTATTATAGTCTATCGATTCTCGATATTCGACCGCATCTCCGGATCTCTACAAGCTTTGTTTGCATTTTCTAACTTAATCTCTTTTACTTTAATTTTGTTAATTATTTTTGTTTATTAATTAATTAGTTAATTATAATCTTCACTTATTAATTTATTATAATTAAGTTACCTTCTAAATAATTTTTTACATATTAACTTGTCAATTGAACTAAAATACTAAATTGGTAATTGTTATTAAATTTGTTAGTTGAATTGTTAATTAATTTGGTAATTAATTTGATAATTAAATTGTTAATCCGTTAAAATATTTAAATCATGTCTGAATCACACAACACCGAGTCAGCGTCAAAAAGGAGTCGATCACAACAACGTCAAGGTAGCGTAGAACGACCCTCCGGTTCACAAACACCACAATCGGAGGCACATGGTCAATTTACGACCCCACAATTTAATCAATGGTCCGGTGTCACGCCTTCGTTCATGAACTTTGGCAATCCGAGCGGGTCGACCCCTTACGGTTACGATTTAACCGGGGCACAAACGGGACAAGGGTCCCAACAACCTTTTCCCATGACACCCAACTTATTTAATTTTGATATGTCGACATATCAGGCAATGTCGGGGAGACCACCTTTACCACCGTATTCATTTACACAAACGGGTCAACAATTTACACAACGAGGTCCAGAAGGACCACAATCGTTTACAGAGTCTGCACAACACGACACATCGGCACAAACCGTGTCACAATTCACAAATGTAAATGTACAAACAAGAACGAGCGAATCGTCCGATGACGGTATAGTTTGGGAGACTAAAGAAGAAATGGCTAAATTGTGTGCGATTGGTAGAACAAGTAGAGTATGGCTATCTTTCACTAAGAGTGTAGATAAAAAACATGCTAAGTGTAATAATTGTGGACGTAAATTTAGTGGTAACAGTGCAAATGGTACCGGTCACCTAGGACGACATGCTAAAAAATGTGTTCCCAAAGAGGTCGGTCAAACATCCCTTGACCAATTTGTGACCCGACCCGAATCAGAAGAAGAGTATAAGTACGATTATAACACATGCACTGAGGAATTATCTAGAATGATAATTCAAACGGAAAAACCTTTCGCTTTATCTGAACACCCAGCGTTTAACAGATACGTAAAAGCAAACCAACCGGCTCATCTACAAACGAGCCGTAAAACTGTAAAAAGTAAAGCAATGAAACAATATATGGAGGCTAAAATGGAGCTTATAGAATGCTTCAAAAATATGAGGTCTAAAATATCGTTAACATCCGATGGCTGGGACTCTCGCATCGATTACTCTTACCTATGTTTAACAGCTCACTGGATAGATGAGAATTGGGTTTTACAAAAAAGAATAATTGAATTTGCAAGATTAGAAAGTCCGCATACCGCTGCTAATATCCACGACGTTATTGTGAGAGCGATATGCGAGTATGAAATTAGAGATAAAATTTTGACAGTTACTTTTGATAATGCAACGTCTATGACTTCTTGTGCTAACATGTTGAAGACCAGTTTACAAAATATTTTTTTAGATGGTGAATTGTTACATGTTCGATGTGGTTGTCACATTTTAAACCTGTGTGTTAAGGACGGTTTAGTGGGTCTACGACACTATCACACCAAGTTTAAAAAAATAGTTATGCACTTGAACACGTGTCAAATGAGGCGCCAAGATTGGCGTCACTTTTGTAAATTAAATAAAATTAAATACAGAAAATTTCCCGCAGAAAACAACACGAGGTGGAATTCAATGTACACAATGTTGCAGTCATGTTTAGAATACAAGGATCCGCTAACTACTTTTTGGAACACTCGTTTTCCCGATCAACAATTACTTGAAGATGATTGGGAGAAAATAGAAATGTATATCGACTTGTTGTCAGCCTTTGAGGAGGCGACCACTGCATTTTCTCATGCATATAAGCCCACGGTCCCTTTCTTCATTGCTCACCTTGACAATATTGCCACTATTTTCCAAAAATATCGAGGCCTACCTGATTACTCTACGTTTCTACCCGACATGGAGGCAAAATGGTTAAAATATTGGGACGATATTCCTCTTGTCTATGTATTTGCAGTGATTTTAGACCCTAGGTGGAAATTTGAGGGTGCCATTAACGTTGTTGAAAGTTATAAAAAAACAATGAACCTAGAATTCGACAGGGAGGCCTATGCGGCCTCGGTTAGACACGACTTTGGTGTAGTATTTGGTGAATACGAGTGGATTTATGGTCAAACTAACCCCACCACTACTTCTCGATCAGGTGCAGGTGCTAGCAGTAGCCGATCGACGATCGCTACAGGATTGGGCAAGGCCATGTCACGAATGTCTCGACTGATACCATCTGCTCAACAAACACGGGCGTCCGATCTTGCTGAATTTCATATGTACCTGCGATATGATTATTTCAACAATATTTCCGAATTCGATAAACTAACCACTGATCTTCTATCATGGTGGCGAGAACATGAAAAAGGTCTTCCGGTGATGTCAGCAATGGCACGAGACTTCTACGCCGTTCAAGTTTCATCTGTAGCGTCCGAACGTTGCTTCAGTGCCTCTAAAAGGGTGTTGGACGAAAAACGTACGTCTTTGTCTTGCGACACCCTCCGCATGTGTGTCTGCTACAAAGATTGGATGGATGCAAGAGACCGAAAACAAGGTCAGGAACCAAGAGATAGTGATGTCGACACCGACGATACCCCTTCGAGTGGCAGTGTCGAATCGTAGAGTAATAGACATAATTATTTTTTCAATTACAATTTCACAAGTCGACTTTAATTATTTTTTAGTTTCTTTTACATCCTACGAAGATTTAATTTATAATTTTTAGTTTGTATAATTACTATTATTTTTAGTAATTGTTTTAGTAATTGTAATTTTTAGTAATTGTGTTTTTTTACAATTTCAATTTTTTTTAATAAAGAGTATTAACTATTTCCAAAGTGGGACTTGTGGAGTGCTAGCTACAAGGCTAAAAATATTATAATATATAATTACCTACAAGGCTACAAATATTCGGGTCGCACACAAACGCGTCTTGTTTTTGCTGGAAAAAATATGAAATAGATTGAGGCACGACCCGAAACCCGAAAACCGGCACGAAAACCGAAACACGGGCACGAGCACGAAACTAGCACGACGGGCCGGGCACGACCGAGCACGAGACCCGGCCCGAGCACGGCACGACCGGGCCCGGGCCTCGGGCCGTGCCTCGGCGGCAAGGTCGGCTAGAGCTCCGTGCCGGGCACGGCACGAGCCCGGGTCTAGGCACGACCGGGCCGGCCCACCCAGGCACGAAGCCCGCCAGGCACGGCACGAAGCCCGGCCCGGCCCGACTAAGTGCCACCTCTACTCCCAGCTATGCATCCCGATGCTACGATTATGAAATTGTGCAAGCGCAATTTTTAAACAACATAATAAGTCTTTTTTTGCCTCAGTTAGTCTATCATTTTTAGAGATTTTATCCATTAAACATTGTATTTTTAATGTCGTCTTCGTAAGGTTTAAGCGCAATATTAAAAAATACAGAGTAAATCATAAGCAATTAATTTGTTTGATTATAGTGGTCTATGAGTTGGAAATGTTTTGTTTTTGAACTACTTATATCAAGCGTTCACGCAATCATTTATGCCTATTTATAAACTCCTTGTGTTGGTAGTATTGCCATCAAAGGTACTATAGATACATAGAACTAGATTTTTAGATAGATAATTCTATATATATTTTTCTAGATTAATATCTTAGATGGTCGCCATGAAATGTTAGTGATTAGGTCACAATATATTTAAGTATATTCGAATTTTCAAACCAAAATTAGGATGTATTCAAGAAGACGAGAACGATATAATATACGAGTAATTAAGTGCAAAGAGCACACTTGTATAATCCAATATCGAGTTCAATGGACATGTTATGATATAATGTGTATATCATGCGATATGTATAAACCGTCAAACTTATAACTTTATAAGAAAACACGCAAATGAGTCCTTCCTAGTCGGGATCAGAATCGAGCCAAATGGAGTATTGATTGTGTGGAGTTTCCCGACCGGGATAGTTTGGTCCCGACCAACATGTCATTATTTCCTTATGTTTCAGATCATATTTACATGCATCTCATGTATATAAGGAGTGTGTGTATTTTGTATGATAGGCATAACATTTGCACATTGACTTTGGTGGTTTTACAAAATAAAACAGAGCAAACTTCAAGTTCTTGTTTGGTATTTTCCAAAGTCTAAGAAATCTCAGAAATCCTCCTCATCCTCAACAAGATTTTGTGATACCCGAAGACTTGTAGAGTTCAAATATTCTCAAGGAAAACATGTTTATCAAATTCGTGACCCAAACCGACCCAAAAATGCTTCGGACCTTTTAGAGCTGGTCCATTATATTTTTTTGGACCATAATTTAAAGCCCAAACTCTTAAAAAAAAACAATTCGGATTGGGCCAAGAGGCATGGGCCAGGCCATTTAATCACACATCTGAGTCATTCTCGGGTAAGGGCATCTTTATGCTTAACCCCAAATCAGGTTAAACCTATTTTTTTTGGTTGAAAGAGTAGTACCGAGTATTTATTTGGAAGAAGTGGTAGAAGGATCAGTAGATCAATTACTTTACGTATTAATGATACTAGTGTAATACCCGTGACACGTCACAGGGTTGGGAGGGGAACGAGTTTCGACAAAGAATATTACTACCTCCGTCCCACTAAGATTGTCACATTTCATTAAAATACTCCTCACATATAATATGGAAGTGGGACAATCTTTTAGGGACGGAGGGAGTACAACATATTTGAGAAAATAATATAGACCCGTTGTCATAAGCACTGACAATATATACATGAACTGAATTTGTATTTTAGAAGGGCAAAGTAAGTCAAATATACCACAAATAACGTGAAAGAAGAAGATGTATGTAAAAGGAAAGAAAGAGAAGGCAACGTAACACAAAAAGAATATAAATCGGAATTTACCTACCACGTTGAATACAATTGTTTGAACTTCTTACTATAGAAAAAGAGTGGGGAATCAATCATATAAATGTTAGTACAAATGTGGGGAATATAGTGTACAGAACATCCGGGAAGATGAAACCGTAAAAACGTACATGATTGTGTAACATATTAAATAAAAATGCCGTTTTCAACCATGAAATAGTATCATAGATAACGTCAAGATGATATATATAAATATATTAATGTATATATGTATATATATATACAAACAAACATATACATATACATATATATATATCAATCTCGAAATCGAGTACCTTACTACATATCTCAAAATTCGATATGAATTACGTTAGAACCGCAAATGTGATGGCTACAAAACGTATCCATATCCCTTTCCCTAAGAAAACAGCAACCATGGTATGGGAGTTAGAAAACAACCAAATACATCTTCAAAACAATGGATCAGTAATCAAAATCTTCATAAGTGGATACATTGCATCGTGAGAAGGTAATTTACATTTTTTCCATATTTTCTCGCAGCAATGCTGATTGATAAAGATAGCTTGCTTGCTGCATCAACCTTCCCACAACACTTGGCCAGATTATTGTATTTAGATTTGACAATTGCATACCCCTTTCTTCAAATCTGCAAGCAACTGGGTTTTGCCTTTTACTGTTTGTTGATGGGTGTCTTAACATCTGGCAAGCATGGATAAGTGTGTGATATGCATAGTAAAATTTCAGAGTATATAAATTTTGTGTGAGATAAGAGAAGATGCCTCTGAGATAAGAAAAAATTCTGCAAATAAGAAACACTTCTGTAGAGGTAAAATACTAATAAGAACAAATGCCTACTGCGTATTGCTACCCTCCCATGGTTATAATCCACAATCTGCCGTATGAAGCGCATTGCAATAGAGTGACTGGAAGAAGTTTCAGTTCCCTTTGTGATCATTTGAGGAGCCTTGGCTACCAAATTAAAGAGCAGCGACCTATTTGGAATGGTGAGACAAATTGTTTCATGAGAGCAGTGGTGATGGAGTTTGAGTCTGAGATGGACATGTACAGGCAGGCCTTCAAGCTTCAGCGTGCATTTGAGAGGGCTGCTAAAGGGAAGGCAGACTACGAAAATCAACTTTATTCAACAGCGGGGCCGCACGCATGGGTTGTAACTGCAGCTGACTATGTGTACACGAAAGAGAAAACATTTTACGCGTTGGTACCAAATGATCTCATAGTTGGTGGATACTTTGACGCTGACAATGATACAGTTTCGACGTATGCATCAGTGATGAGAATGCTTGCAAATAAGTACCCAAGGTTCTATAACCAAACTCCTGTGGAAGGAACGTCTAGTAACTTTTAATTTAAGACTGCATGATTCAGTTGTCGAAGATTTGTGTATGTTTTTTATTTTCTTGGGTATCATTTGGGTGTGTTGTTGTCAGATGTAATGAATTAGAAGTAATCCTTAATACTTCAACTCTATGTTTGTGATAATTTTTTCTGGATGTAACGGAATGTTATCGGAATGAAATAAAATGTTCATGTCTTATACTGTCCCACACGGTCTACTCCCTGAATCTGTTATTCGCTATTTGTAAATGCAATTAATTGATCCTTTAACTGCTTAATTGTGTATTCAGGCATACTTATCGTAACCAAAGAGTGCATATTGCTGTAATTGCACAGCTGAGGACAGTGAACTCACCTCTGATCCTGGCATTGCACATGAAATCTGCAACTTTTATTGAGTGGTCATTCATCCAATTGGGAATATGAGGGCATCTTGGGTAATAGGGAATAACAATTGGGGAAGAGTGAACATTGGAAAGGTAATATACTTTCACTGCAATGGTTCACTTTACAGAAGACTGATTTTGATTGCATGCTTGAAATGGTTCCTTCCCCAAACACCTGTCGAAGACTGATGCTTGGGATTTGACCATTGCAAACCAAATTCTTCAAATATGAAATCAATTAGACTTCACTTTTACTGTTTTTGAATGAGTTGGATTGCATATGTCACGCATAGAATAGATTTTGAGACTCTATATATATGATGTGATCTTCAAGTAGCACATAATCAAAACCTTTAAGAAAAAAAAATCTGTAAGGTGAAAATGCCTACCAAATCCTTTTACCCTCCCATGGTCATAGTGAAGAATTTGCCATATGAAACGGATGGCAACTTGGTTACAGGAAGGAGTTTTAGTTCTCTTCGTGATGAGTTCAGGCGCCTAGGTTACCTTGTGAGGCAACACATAACAATATGGAATGGCCAGACGAAATGCTTCATGAGGTCAGTTGTGCTTGAGTTTGAGAGTGGTATGGAGACCTACAGGCAAGCTTTCAAACTGCAGTGCGCGTTCGAGAGGGCCGGAAAGGGGAAGGCAAACTATGAGACCCAGACACATTCTACAGCAGGTCCGCATGCCTGGGTACTAACTGCAGATGACACCGATTACATAAGATGCGGAACAGCTTTCAGAATGGTTCCTGATGATGTCGTGGCGGGCGGTTACAATGACTCCGACAATGATCCAGTATCTACCTATATGTCTGTGATGAATCTACTTGCCAGCCAGTACCCAAGGTTCTATCGAAGGAATGCCTAGAACACCAGTCGGTACCCAAGATCGCAGAAATAGTTACCCATGTTCGTGGTTCGGTGCAGAAGTCGGTGATCCCTGCTCAAAAAAAAAATTATATGAATAAGATATGTAATGTGTTTTCAACTTTCCTGCTAGTACTCCATGTTTGTAGTTAGCTTGTGGTCTTGGCGGTTGTCGGTCGTAAGAAATAACTAATAGTTGTTATCACCTGTCGTCCATACAGATGGGCAAATTTTCTTGGTGTAGTATATTACACCTTAAAGTATGTATTAAACCTTATCGGAATGTTGGTTAATGGTTTAAGTTAAGATTATCGTACCGTATCTAAGCCTAAAGAGTGTCTATGTTCTAATTACTATTTGCATGGTAGGGTAGAATTTTCGTCTGAGAATAGACTTCTGAGAAGGGGGCTGTTTTCATAAAATAAACGCCGATATTATACTATAAATTTGGAGTGAGGAAGTGAGTACGGAAATGCGCTGCTGTATTATGAGATACATTGGATCGAATGACGTACATCGAGTACAATGTTGCTGCAAAATATTAGACCGATATAAAGATTTGGTCACAAATAAAAAAGGTATAGATGACAGTAGAGTACTTACAATCTGAAATATTACGGGGAGATAGAAACGACTACATACTGTTATACCTAAGCTGTAATGTAACCATGGTATTTTATCGGTATGGAACTTAAAGATGCCATCTGCAATTGTAACACACATTAAAATGCTAACATAAACCTTCAATGAAGGATTGGAGAGCTCTGAACTGTGATTTCAGTCACCCTTCCTTCTACTGCAATAGTGTATGCAAAATACTGTGTATAAGGAGTATTATATGTCGATCTAAATAATGCCGTGAAAAATGTAAACAGGGATTAAGATAAGGAAAAAAAGTTTGACATCTTGGTAATGACAGTATAATACGTCCAACGGTACATTTTTCCTAGCAATTTCAACGACAATCTAACTCAACATGGAGAATACTTCTTTGAATACGACGTTTGTGGTCGTATTAGTGTCGAAGCAGTCTTCATCCAGTATGAGGACTTTCAGTCCACTCTTAGTTGTAACCCTTGAGAAGGCTACATAAAGTTGGCCATGAGTGAATACAGGTTTGGGGAGGAAAAGACCTACGCTCGACAGTGACTGTCCTTGACTCTTGTTTATAGTCATTGCGAAGCAAACCGAAAGTGGGAATTGTCTCCTTTCGAAACGAACGGGGAACTTGGTCTCGTCCGAAGGTGAAAGTTTTATGCGTGGTATGTAAACCTGCGCGCCTTTTCTGCAGCCTGAAATAATAGTAGCTTCCAATACACGTTCTCCAAGTCTTGATATGACCAACCGTGTTCCATTACAAAGACCGTTTGCCTGGTCAATATTTCTAAGAAGCATGACAATAGCACCAACTTTAAGAGTAAGTGCGTGATTTGGCAGACCTGAACATTGGATTGAATTGAGGAACTCCGTAGAGTACAATTCTTTAATGACGCGGCTTGTTTCATCCACACTAATCTCGTCTGCACTCAAATAGATCACCTCCTCCCCTGGCATAAGTGACAGAACATACTGATTAACTTTTTCGACATCATCGTGGGTTGGTGCGAGGACAGCTCTCTCTTGCAGATATTGCGGATCGTCGAGGTTTTCAAGAAGACCAGAGTAAGTGCTGGTGACAATGGATGATACTGGGTCAGGACCCGGCTGAATAAGAACTTCGTCCGGTAGTTGTACAGTAGTTGTTCCGTCGTTTGGACCACCTGCTCTACCATCGCCAATGCTGAGTAGCCAATCGGAAAACTGCCGTATTTCTTCCGCATTTGCGCCTAGTCCACCAGTTCGTAACCTCATGTTCTGCGTAACTTCCAAAACCTGCAATACGATGTCAGGAGAGTATGCGAAATATGAACTTAACAACGTTATTTCAGTAAGCAGATAGTTATACCTTGCAGTCCATCCATATAGGTGATGAACATATCGTTGTGTGGACAATATCTTGCCTACTGCCTTTCGGAACGACAGGTAATATTTGCCTGAAGTCCCCTCCTAAAACGACAACCTTCCCACCAAAAGGCTTATCGGCTAGATCGGTGTGGACCGTTCTCATTATATCTCTGAGACTCCGGTCAAGTGCCTCGAAAAAGTACCGGCTCACCATTGGTGCTTCATCCCAAATAATTAGTTTCGTTTTGATGAGTAGCTGAGCAAGATCGGTACCTGGTCTAATTCCTGAACATGTTGACCTCTCGTCCACATTAATTGGGATGCTAAACCTTGAGTGTGCAGTCCGGCCTCTAGGTAGTAAAATTGCAGCGATGCCGCTAGACGCAACAGGTAGGACAATTTCCCCTTTACTTCTCAATGCTGCACACAATGTATTCCAGATAAAGGTCTTACCCATACCTCCGTAACCATGTAAGAAGAAAACAGCACCGTTGTTATTATCAACTGCAGCCATAATTTCATTGTACACCGACCTCTGCTCATCGGTTATGGAGGACATGTATAGTTGGTGATCAGCACTCAACTTCACCCTATCGTAGTTGAGTTCGTCAGATATTAATCTATTGGAGTGGACACAGTTCAGGTTGTAGTCTGGCAGAGGCATTTCGGGAAATTTGGACAGTGAACTGCCATTCGTCTGTAGTGACGACTCTATTTCTGCCAAGGCGTAATTCTGTAGTTCGAGATCTGTCATCTGCAGATCTGCGTACACATGTCGGTTAGATTAAAATGTGTAGTTTAGGGAAAAAGAAAATAAATCGAGTATGTGGAAGTAGTGTGACATACCGAAGTTTAGCAGTTCTCTCCTTCGCCGGTGTAGAATATCGTCACAGAGGTGGTGCCACGTTTGTTCCCATACGTACTCTGGTTTTACCAGGCTGCCGGATAACAGCAACGTTGCAAACAAACTACGCAAATACGTCCCTGAACCCCAATCACTTGCCTTGACTATTGCATCGATGTATTCTTTATCATCGCCAAGCAACCCTAGAGCGTAGCATGCGTCTTTGAATGTTTCGTGGACAGTGCCGTTGACGGTACGTATGTCCTCGTAACTGGTTGGTCCTTTCACGAAATTAAGGAGAGTTCTCATGTAGTACCGCTCACCTCCGGTAGGTGGCATATGGTACATTCTCCCTAAACTGAAACCTTGTTTCCGAGGCGCCCAACATTTCTCTTTCTGATGCCAAACGTACTTTGTCGGGAACTCGGCGTAAGTCAAATCCCTGGATTCTTCATGGTCAGCTTTGTAAGCCAACCACGCGGTGAATTTCGTCCTACTTCCACTTGATCGTGCAATAATATCTTCTATTGGATTGTCCTCATTGTATACTACATTTTGTTCGTTCGGGAGATGGTAGTCCAATCGAAGAACTGGTGGGGTCCTGTAATGAATATCGAATGCAAAAATACGCCACGTTGCCTCACACGGTGATATATAACGGCAGTCGTAGTACTCCTGTATTTGGTCGATTTTGTCAGGGTTCGTCCTCGTTGCAGCACCAGCGGTGACTCGGTCATACCCCTTGTTAATATATTTGAATAAATATTTAATGGACCGGGCTTGATTACACCACTCGACGTTTATGTGAGCACGATACCTCTCCAACAAATCAGCATTGTAAGGGACGACAAAACCATTGTGCACTGAGACCCCCGATTTCTGAACAGTAATACCATTGTCTCTCCTCCTATACATAGGATAACCGTCACCATCAACTGTTGTCCTTTCTGAAAAGGCCTTGGGGAACCTTTTGGTGCACACACCGTCAACCATGCAAGGGGACTTCGGATTTGCCAGACCACATGGCCCGTGAATCATTAATTCACAAACAGCCTGATGAAGGGTTGGGTTTTCCAATGGATCTGGTATTTCATCGGATATTATACTGTCAACATCGCTTGCATCTGAGAATTTGTCCTCGCGTTGGAGGAAAAGGAGGATGTGAGCATGAGGAAGACCACGTTTCTGAAACTCAATAGTGTACACGACTGCAGGAAAATCGTGGAGACGTATTTTAGATACACAATTTAAAGATCAAGATATTAACTGACGGTGTATCAGGGAAGGGGAAAAGCAAAAAGAATACCTGCTCTTGTTCTGCCAAATATGTGGTTTTCCTTAAAATCCCTCATTAGTATGTCAAGTTTCTGCTTGAATACACGTGTTACTATGTCGGGCCTGTCTTCAGCTTTCAGACCACGTTTAGATACGAAACGCTCGATTTCGGGCCACTTAGGATTGCAAGTGAAAGTGATGAATAAGTCAGGATAATCGCACCACTTGCAAATAGTCATCGTATCCTGGTAGTTCTCCCTCATATATCCTTTCCCGCCAACAAAGCTAGAAGGAACAATGTATTTAACTCCAACAGACGACGAATCAGTCTCACCATTAGACACTGCAGCGGACAACTGTTTGTAGTTCTCAGAACGTAAGCTAGGCTGATTGTATCGAAGAAATTTCAGTCGTTGGGCTTCAATCATTGTGTACCCATCAACAATTATTTGTTGGAGGAGTCGATCGCCTCTGAGCAACGTGTCAGGCTTGACCTCTGCTGGCCGATCTTGCAAACGGAACGCGAACCATTCCCTTAGTGTGAGTTTATTGCGTGCAGTATCTGGATTAGAACTCATGTCAACAGATTCCTGACAGTGGCTGATCCCGAGGCGAAATCCATCCTCACCCCGTGGAAAAAGAAGAGGATACTGAAGAGCAAAGTAAGCCGGATGCAATTCTGATATACGCTGAAGTTGTCCACATTTTTCTTCAACGACAATGTCCCTATTGTCGACAATGTCTTCAACGTCACCAACTATGAGCGCTGCAACTTCTGACACATTAGGCAAGTTGTAAATTCTGCCATCGGTATTTCTACCATTAATAAGACGCAATCGGACCTCGCACCTGTCTTCCGAGTTCAAAATACTGTCTCTCACCATACGGAATGATTTTGCCAAAGGATTGTAGTCGTCAATCATACTCTTAATTTCAGACATTAGGTCGTCGTCGAACTTGTCAAATGTATGTGACTGACCCCTGAAAACGTACGAAACAAAAAAAGGAAAAAAGGTAAAAACCTATTACCCTGATAAAATGAAGCAGTACGCAGTAAAAGGTTTTTCAGTAAATAACGTGCTGATTTAATGATGGCAACTTACATAAGGGCTCTCTTCCTGTTTTTAATTTCGTCATCGGTGTCGTATATATACAGTTGACAGAACTTCGGTGGCTGATCATCCACTGGAAGTAGACTTCCAATCATATGCGAATTCTGTCCACCTATCCTATAAGTGTATGGTCCTCTACCCTTATTTACTGAGTGATCAATTTTACCACCACTTGACGTGAAACCGTGCATCGAGTTATAGGACCTGATATTACCCTTGAAATGACCACTTTTCGGGTGCACACCGTGGAGGAGATCATGCAACGGTTGTGGGGGTTCAGTTAAGTAGGGTAGCACGACAATACCGTCTCTACAACACATGTTGAAAGTGGGAACCAACGGTCTTCGATCCATTCTATCTCTCTCACCATACCATAGCAGTGCAGCGCATCTTTGGCACCTGTACTCCGGATCCCCAATATCGTCATAGCCTATCCATCCTGAAAATAACAGGAAGACGGCTGGTACATCCCACTGCATAATAGCTTAATCGTACGGGAAATATGTAATCATGAAGCTAACATGTTTCCTCGGTCGGATCATCACCCAAGTGATGGTCTTCACTAACTTCTCCAAATATGTCACGGGCTAAACTTTGAATTATTACATCACTATGTGTCGAGGAGTTGAAGTGTCTATTGGAAGTCAGTCTTCTGGGTGTGGATCCGTCTCTAGCTGCAGCCTCACGAATGTCTTCCACGACACGGCCGACGACAGCTGCAAGTACCAACAGACGGGTTCCATATAATTCAAGAAGATTACCTGTGATACGTTAAATAGATGACAACACTTGAAGAAAACCGTAAGTACAAACCTGTAGTAAGATCTTCAACCGGCTTGACTGGAGTGCCGTGAACAGACGATTGAATTAATTTATTTGCTCTTCTACCGGATATTTTTACCATGTTTTTTCGCCTTGCAAGTTTTGTACGCCAATCCATATATGGGTCGTTAATAGTGTACATTGATTCTTCGAACGATGTACGCCCATTCCTCCTATCCGTCATTATATGTTTGCGATCAAGGCGAGATTGTTTGGCAAGCAGGTATGTTATTAGATGTCTTTCAAGATCAGCAGCTGGTATGACACAGGCACACAAAAATTGAAATTCACACAACGGTTTATTCATTTTAGTAATTTGATTGGGTGAAGAGGAAATTGACCAGTGTATGACTATGTCTCATACCGTCACGAAGTTGTTTGACTGTTGATTGATCATCAACACCACGACAAAGGTCATCGTTTTGCACTGTCAAAGCTGCACGCAAACTTGGGTTTAGACATTATGCATTATGTCAAAAGAGAACCCTTTCGATATATTCAGAAGCGCAGAAAATATTTCCAATAGATAAAGGAAAGAGTGTCACCAGATACAGCATTCTCATGAGTCTTTGGAAAATCATCAACCTCAATACTTTCAGACGCAATGTTGGGCGGATTACCAATCAGTGCTTCAATGGCATTACACGAGGAGATAACATCTGTAGCAGACGTCAGAAACTGCTGATAATATATAAGGGAAAATCATGAATTAAAATGGTAAAGTAGAGTGGAGTAGTATTACCTGGGTTGAGGACATTCGCGGAATCATATGTCAGTGTTTTGGCTATGGTTGAGCGAGTTCTAGGTTCGTGACTGGTACACACATTTGTCAGGTCATTGAAAGGTGACCTAGATGCAGCTGAAAGAAAATATGTTTGTTTGACAGTGTCCTTGGTGCAGAACGAAAAGAAATTATGTAAAGTACAACGTGCAATACGAAGCAGATAATTGTGAAATGCTAACCATGAACTTGTTTCTTCTTCTTTGACTTGCCTTCATTGATAACGGACGCATCAGATTCAGCACTTGCAGTAATGTCGGTACGGGACGTCCTCCTCTTTGTTTTATTTCTGATACTATTTTCGTTTTCACCAATACAACTATCCATGATAAGTGAATGTACAATTGTAGTTTAAATGAATTGATGTGACTGGGTACAATTAGACGTGGAATATAGATGTATAGATGTATATATATGAATGCTTGTTGTCAAGGTGCAGGAGTCGAAAGGACTTGCATTTGAGTAGTTTCAACAGAAAACGATGTTTTGTGTTTCCAATAGGATGAACATTTAATATAAAGGCTCTGATGACCAAGCTAAAGTGATGGGTAGACTCCGGGATTTGGTTCGTATGAGCAGAGTCACGGATCGTGATGTTACAAATAATCGTAATTCATTCGAGACATCATTCTACATCCGAGACATTACATGTTGGGAGTACTATATGTGACTTATAATTTGGTGACATCAACCGATTAGCTACATGGGGTACTATATGCAGGACTTAAAAGGGGAATTATGATGAAGAGGAAGGGTACATTCAGCGTCAAATAGAATTTGATGATAACCGTGGACAATAAGTTAAGATGATAAATTAAGATGTGACTTATAATGATCAATAAATTAAGATATAAATTGAAATATAGTGTAGCAGTGTGGAATAGAAATTGTGATACTAAAAACGTCAATACATAATGTTGAATTTGAGTTTGTTAAAGTTATTTTGTAAATAATTCATTAATAATTGGACTGTAAATTATGTTCGTCGAAGATGGTCATGACAATGAGGCAACTCCAGAGACTGCAGGTGGATCCTGGTTTGTAGCTAATTAAGGTTCTAACTACGTGGAGTTTGAAAATAAATAAAGTTTCACATTGAGATGTGGTGAAGAATGGTGGGAAATAAACTGCAAAGATTAATTGAATTGAAACTAAACGGGAATTCTGTTCTCATCAAGTGAATCAAATAAGCAAAAAGAATGACATGATACATTAGGGGAAATATATTGCTAATAGGTTTAACTTCATAAATACTGTTGTTGCATTTCATATGGTCCATGTCCTAAACACTCTTTCCTCTTTTGGGGGCTGCAATGGGGCCTTTGGTGGTGGAACCGAAGTCAGGTGGCGCGTCAGTTGATGGATTGCATTCCAGAAGATTTCCAGTACTAGTCCTCTTAATAGGAGTGACACGGGACGGCGTAGACGATGTCTCACAGTCGATAACCTGTAACATCGAGATAAATATTGTATGGTCAAAATACACACAAAAATGTATGAAATAACGGATATACATCAGCTGAAGTGAGTTTTACTAAACCTCTAAAGCACTGGAGGCGGTTGTTGGCTCCTTGGAATTGATCCCTGCAGGAGAACTTTCGTCCATAGTGATAAATTGTTCGGTAGTGTTGACACCACTCGAAGAAGATCCAGCATTCTGCAGGTGATTAAAGATTGTTGTAATCGATTAGATTTGGAAAAGAAATAAAATTATTCAAGTGAAGGGAAGGAAGATATACATTTCTGTTGACAATCATCCGTTCAAGACCCATTGTTGACAGACTATACTCCTCAAGTTCAAGCTGCGTATAGTATGGTATAGCCATTAGTTTTTTTCATAAAGCGACACAATTGAAGTTTGAATTAGATAGTTGAATATTTGATACAGATATTCATTGAAAGGTGCATCTTCGTGAATGGTACCTTAAGAGACTCCTCGTATTTCATGCAACAATGAAAAATCTTTTCTGCATCATCAGACATCCATTGAACAGTGTAGGATTTTGAAGATTGCTCAACGTTGAATTTTTCGTGTATGAAGATCTTGAACAGGTAACGATTGTCGAGAAAGGTTGAAAGCTCTCCTGGAATCGAATGACTGTCACCGTCCTGAATCATATAGTTTTAGACAGCCAAACGTTAAGTGGTTAGGTAGAAATAGACTGGAGGATGCAGACATTGATTGGTATAGAATTTACCTTCTCCATTCTGGAAAGCAAAGTTTGTGCTGATTCGCCTACATAATGTTGTATTTGGGTGTCGAAAACAACGAAATTACACTCAATATTCGAGAAATCCTTGACGGCAAACTTCAATTGGTACCTTCAAGTAAAGTCGGAAGACAAATCAAACAAATGGTAAGATATTATGGTACTCAAAATACACAACAGCTATTGAACTACCAAGTGAACTCTGTTTGCGATGAAATAACACTTACCTCGGGACCGAACCTGGAAAACCGGAAGTATTACCAGTGCAACCGGGGCGACTGCAGATCCACCTTCCATGTTCATTCCTTGCGGCCTTCGACCAGCATGCCTTGCAACTGTGATAGTACCACCCGGCGGTGGCCTCTAAGTCAACTATGGTTGCAACGGTGTAGAAATATCCACTCTGATTGGATGCACCCTCAGCGATTAAGCTTTGTATTAGAGGTAAAAGGACAAAGGACATGATCATAAATTGTAAACTATAGAAAATAAAATGTAGAACCTTTTCATTCTTGATAATCTGACTGATTGACAGTACTTCGTGGACACTAAGCTCAAAGCTTTCGTGCTCTGTACCCTCCTCTACGTATTGGAGAGAATTACTTGGTGCCTGCGAAGAAAGACTGCAAGAACTCTATTGTGATCAGTAAAATGATTGAACAACTACTGTTGGACTGTACTTCTGAATGGACTAATATCTAAACTTTTGTTCATATGTAACATTAGGTAGGACACAATTGCGGAATACAGCTGCGTACCTCTCTTGGAACGCGGCAACTTCGGGTATATTTGGTTTAACCTCGAATTTGGTGGCGTTGAAGGTTGTTTGAACCCGCCAGGAAGCTGTTGATTTGTGTTGTCAAATATTTATCTTAGGATGTCATGCAAATAAAACTACCCAAACGAAAATAAGAAAGCGAAAGATGTAGGACTTAAGACAGTACATTCAAAATTTTTGGCCTCAACGCATCGACATACAATGACTTTGGAATGATCCGGATTTGGTAGACTCTTCAAAAGTTCAGGGAGCTCCGTGTGATGTGGTGCCCATAGAGTGCACTGAAGCACTACGCCTCTGATGTAGAGTGATTAGGATGAAATAACATGACAGATACATTAGTGCGGCAAAATAGAAGGGATGTCTAACATAAGTATTAACAGTAATAGCAGGTGTTTAAAAGAGCAAATAGATGACAGTACTTTGTGTTCTCCAATCTGATACTCCTACATTTGAAACCATTCTTCGTCTCGATTATTGGTCCAATCTCATATATCTTGCCAACAATGTCTGCACATCAGAGAAACACTAAATCGTATTTGAGGGGTACGATAAATGAGCACTACTGAATGAAACACAGATTTAGATAATGCAATGAATGTCCACGATACTCACCGATATACTGCGTAGTTGGTGCTCTTCCATTGATAATATCATCAAAACTACAGAAACGATAACAATCAGATGGTATGGTTTTGTCATTCGGCATATGCGTAATCCTAGATGAGAACTCAACGTTGAGTCTACAGGAATGCGATGTAGCCTTGTCATATCCTCCGTTCTTGGATACAGTTAGACTCTTGATGTTGTACACTTCTCCGACAACAAATTTGTCCTTAAACCTCTTAATAAGAGGCTTCTTGATTGTAGCTTGGACGCAATGATTCTGAGAAGCATAGTATAAGATGAAGGAGTCAGACATAGTAGTCTACATAAACTGGATTTAGGCATAGTATGGTTCATACCTCGGCATCAATCAGGAGCATTTCAACTGATTCCGTCTTCGACTTATCCTTGAACTCCGGTATCTCCCACATGTATATCACCCTAACGTTCAACTCCCGCAGCCTCACACCCTGGGTAAGAGTCGCAATGGAGATGGTGTTGGATGTCGACATTGAAGTGACGGTAATGGAGATCTAATAACCTTTGAATTGTGATGATCTTTGTATGCACAGAAGAAGTTGAAAGAGTTTGAGATGAGTTCAGAATTGTGAGATATACGAAGTACATATATAAGCGATGCATTGAGTGTGGTGGGTTTGATGCATTGAAAGCATGGGAAACATGAGTGAAGGGAAGGAAGAGCAGCCATTGAATGTGTGCAATTCCCATGGGGGCGCTTAACAGTTCCCGAAACTGGAGTATTAGCAGGTAACAATTCACGAAACAGGGCAATTAAGAGCTTGGGGGTTACTTGTCCCATAAGGTACTTGATTTCAATTGCAAAGGCTAATTCAGGTTGCAAATCCAAAAGTATAAAAAAAGGGACTTATTTCCGAATGGAGCTCCCACGTTGCGCCACGTAACTGGGAGCGGTGCCTTCTTTTATAGTAAGAGGATATTTATAATGTACGAGTAAATTGTATGCAATGCTCTCCGATCCTTTGGTACTTGAAGGAAAAGAAACTAAAGAGGCACACATTTAAACTCACCTAATTAATTTTCAACTCCTAAATTGTGTAGTAACTATGAAAGCTGCTACTAATATATAGTAGCAACTAGAAAGTGTAAGTCATCAAACTGTTTGTTTCTTCATCTCTAATTACAAATTTCAAAATATAGAGAGGTGGGAGGGAAGGAAGAATAATGGACAAAAACGGAGGAGAGTGGCCAGTTATTGGGATCGATCTTGGGACGACGTACTCATGCGTAGCGGTATGGTGACATGATTCTGTCCATATCATCTCTAACGAACTGGGTAATCGTACTACGCCTTCTTGTGTCGCTTTCTCCAACTCCGATCGTCTCATTGGCGAAGCTGCTGTCAATCAAGCTACTAAAAATCCCGCCAACACCATTTTTGGTTTGTTTCTGATTTTTTCTTGCTATTTTAACTATTTTCCTGTCTATCAGCCTTGAAGAATGACTACTTTGTTCGTCTCTTGGCATGTAACTTTAATTAAACACAAACATTCATATATATGAGACGGTCTCAAAGTAAATGTTGCTAGATAATTTTTTGTTGGGATTATGGACATGTGAAAACTCTGCCTAATGTTAACCTCTGCCTTGTCTTTGGATTTTTGACAGATGCAAAGAGGCTTATTGGAAGACGATTCAGCGATGAAAACATACAAAAAGATATGAAACTGTGGCCATTTAAGGTTATTGACGGCATTGATTCCGGCAAAGATGACATGCCGTTGATTATTGCCGATTACATGGGTGGACAGAAGAACTTTCACTCCGGAAGAGATATCAGCCATGATCTTTGTAGAAATCGGCAGGGGTGATGAAATGAGAGAAGATATAGTGAAAGGGGATAGGGAGGACGAAGAGTCGAGAAATGAATAGGAAGATGGAGGTTGGGGATCGGATTCAGCAAATGGGAAAACCGATTCATCGAAAGTAACGTGACGGGAGTGAAAAACCTTACCGGAGGTGAAGTCTAGACACTTGTACCCACGGAATTCGGTGGGGTAGCCAAGAAAGACACATCGAGTGGATCGGGGGGCAAGTTTGTGGGGACGGGTGGATGACAGGTTAGGATAACAAACACAGCCAAAAACTCGTAGATGGGAATATGAGGGATGTTTGAGAAAGAGGACGGAGGTGGGAGATCGGGAACTGAGGACACGGGTGGGAAGAATGTTGTGAAGGTGGGTGGCGGTGTGAAGGGCATCGACCCAATATATCGTCGGGACAGAAGAATGGTAAAGAAGTGCAAGCACAATTTCATTCAGCCGTCTGATCATACGTTCGGTTTTACCATTTTGGGACGAAGTTTGGGGGCAGGAAAACCGGAACACAAGACCGTGTTGGTCTCCGAAGTCCCTGAAGGAATTATTATCAAATTCCCGACCGAGATCACATTGGAATGCCTTTATTTCACGATTAAATTGGGTTTTAACGTAAGCCCGAAATTTTAAAAAAATTTCATACGTCTCGGATTTAAATCGGAGAGGAAACACCCACACAAATTGAGAAAAATTGTCGAGGAGTACGAGGTAATATTTAAAACCGGTTTTACTCGACACGGGAGACGTCCATAAATCGCTGTGTATGATATCAAACGGGGCCATAGTGTGAGACGAAGAGTCGGAAAATGGTAGTCGTTTATGTTTACTTATTTGACACGAGTGGCATAATTTGGGTTCGGAATTATTACAATTAAGGGAAAACGTAGTGCGTAGAATATTTAAAATGTTTGGGGCGGGGTGCCCGAGTCGGGAATGCCACAGATCGGAGGATAGGGTGACGAGGTGTTGTTGAGATGGTATCGGGCTGGTGGGGACGGAAGAGACGGGGTATAACTCACCGTCACTATTGCTCCTCAGAATCGATTTCCCAGTCGCTAAATCCTTCACAGAAAAACCACACGGGTCAAATTCAACGGAAACATTATTTTCTTTAGTGAATTGACGCACGGAAATAAGATTTTTAATTATTTGTGGTGTGTATAAAATGTTATTTAGGTGAAGGGGTCGGGTAGCAGAATTCAAGGTAGAGGTTCCGGATCCGAGGACTGGAATACTCGAGCCATTTCCGACATAAATAGAACGCACCGGGCTAGAATTAATAGGGGAACGTAGGTTACCTGGGTCGGCACTTAAATGAGACGAGGCACCCGTATCCATAAACCACTGCCCGTTGTCGATATGTTGCTGGATCGTGAGGGCTTCAAACTGCTGGCCCAAATCAGTCGGGGTCCCGTATACCTCGTGAGATAGGAAGGCCTGACCGGAAGGGGGAGCGCGGCTACTGCCGCTGCTACTGTTGTTGGACCGAGGAGAGTAGCGGGGGGGTTGAGTTTGGGCGGCCCAAGGTTGCCAGGGGGCGGCCCATCCCGGGGTGGTCGGGTACGGGCAGGCCGGTGGTGCCCATGGAGAATACCAGGGAGAGGGGTTGGGCCAAGTAGTGGCCGGCATCGCCGGTGGTCGCGGGTGGGTGTAGCCGGAATTGCCGGCAGGGGTACCGCCACGATTACCACGACGGCGAGAGCGGGACTGGTTGTTATTGGTCGATTGAGGACGGGAATCGTCCCACTGGCGGGTGTCAGGTCGGGGGTCAGACGGTGGTGGTTTCTGGGCGGCGACAAGGGCGGTCGCCGGAGTTTCGAGGGCGGCAGTACGATGATTTTCCAATTCAATCATACTGCGGGCCGTTTCGAAATCGGGCATGGTTTGGTTAATGTAAGCAGCAACTGTGGTGTACTCTTTTGGTAGACCCCGAACTAACTGAAGAACAAGACGGTTTTCGGTGACCGGGGCACCAACATCAGCCAATTGCCCCGAAATTTCACGCAACCGTTGACAGTAGGCGTCAAGTGACGGCATAGACTCGAGTTTGAGATTGACCAATTCGCTCTCGAGACTAGCGGCACGTGCGCCTTTATTATTTAAAAAAATATTTTTGACCCGATCCCACGCTTCTTGAGCAGTGGAACCGGTTTTCATGACTCGTGGTAAAAGGTCTTCGGACATAGTTCCATATATCCATTGAACAACATGAGAATCGATTTCAGACCATAATCCGTAGGTGGGGTCGGTGGCTGCGGGTGGTGCCGTACCATCGATATGATGAAGTACTTTGTACCCGCGGGCGTGGAGTGTAAACAGGTCTACCCAAGTTGAATATGTTACCTTTTTACCATCGAGGATTCGAACCTTATGCTGGATGTTGGTGACAGCATAAACTGGATGAAGAGAGGAGCGAGACCGTGGCGGGCTCGCGTCTGATTCTGCGCCGGACTGAACCTTGGGCATCGTCGGACGGCGGAAAAACAGGGGCTGCCGAGGGCAGACAAGACAGAGAAAAAGGAAGGAGGTCGAAAGGATAGAATTTCGTACCTAGTCTGATACCATGTAGAAATCTATATTTCGATATCTCAAATGAAAGTATAAAGCTCGGTATATAAAGCCGAGGAAGATGCGAGATACAATGTATACTAAAAGACTACTTAATTACAATCAATAGGACTAAGTAAAGACGGAAAATGAAGAGTATTACAATCAATACAACTCAATACACATATTTACTAAGAATCTTATCCAAAATGAAAGATGTCGCTGAGTCGTTCCTTGGCAGTTCAGTGAAGAATGCCATTGTCACTGTACCAGCGTACTTCAACGATTCACAACGTCGAGCAACCAAAGATGCTGGAGCTATTGCAGGGCTTAATGTGGTTCGTATCATCAATGAGCCGACAGCTGCTGCCATGGCTTATGGATTAGACACAAGGATTAATCAGAACAACGGCAAAAGGAAGAATGTGTTGGTGTTTGACCTCGGCGGGGGGACATTTGATGTGTCTTTGGTGGCGATGGAGAAAGGTGAGATTAAAGTTCAAGCTATTAGTGGAGACAGCCACCTTGGTGGTGTAGACTTCGTTCGACAACAGATTGGTGTCGGAGTTTGTGAACGAGTTCAAGAAGAAGTATAAAATGGATCTTACCAAGAATCCCAAAGCTCTTAGGAGATTGAAAGCTGCTTCGGAAAGGGCCAAAAGGGAATTGTCGTCGACTCCACAGGCTCATGTTGAGATTGATTGCCTTTATGAGGGTATTGATTTCAGTTCGACCATCACTCGTGCTCGTTTTGAGAAGTTGAACATGGATTTGTTTAGAAAATGTATGGATACAGTTGATCAATGCTTGGTAGATGCTGACATTGAGAAGAGTGATGTCGATGATGTGGTTGTGGTTGGTGGGTCATCTAGGATACCGAAAGTTCAGCAGATGTTGCAGAAGTTGTTCGACGGGAAGAAGCTTTGTAAAAGTGTTCACCCTGATGAGGCTGTTGCTTATGGAGCTGCTTTGCACGCTTCTATCTTGAGCGGTGTTGGCAGTAGTAATAAGGGAATCATTCTGGTAGATGTCACGCCTTTATCTCTTGGTACTGCTGTTAACGGTGAAATCATGTCCGTTATTATCCCTAGGAACACAATAATCCCAACAAAGAGGAATGAAATTTATCAGACAGCTTATAATAATCAAACTAAGGTTGATGTGAGAGTGTACGAAGGGGAGAGGTTCATGGTTAAGGACAACAACTTATTAGGCAAGTTTACACTTTCAGGGTTTCCTCCGGCACCCAGACGCACCACCGAATTCAATGTATGCTTTGAGATTGATGTTGATGGGATTTTGAACGTGTCAGCGGAGGAAATAAAGACAGGGAAGAGGAAGCAAATCACTATTATAAATCGCGACGGGCGGCTTTCGAAAGAGGAGATTGAGAGGATGAGTAAAGAGGCTGAAAAATACAAAGCTCAGGATATGAAGTATAAGAAGATGGTGGAAGCGAAGATTGCTTTGGAGGATTATGCAAACACAATGTGGGATGCGCTGCAAGATAGTCGAAAGCTCGAGATCAGCAGATTTGTGAAGAAGAAACTAGAGGATTCAATTACCGAGACATTGGAATGGGTGAAAGAGATCTCGAGCACCAATATCGAGGCTTCAGACATCAATGAGAGATTAGATGATCTCAAAACCATTTGTGGAGATGTTGCTTACAAACTTGATTTATGCTGAAACATCACTACAGAGTATTATTCATGAAAGTTTCAGTCGAATTACTGCGTAACATATTTGCAGTTGTATTGATATGTTTGCTTGAAATTACAACTGTTTACATCAACAAAAGATGAATTTCCAGATTATAATTTCTTTAATCGCGGTCAGCTTTCAAAGTTTATTTCAATCACCACAGTGCTGCACATCTATCAGAGCAAGAATGCTGAATGCTGAATGCTTGCTAGTCTCTGTCGAGCGACAATTGCAGGCTGCTGTAATGAATTAAATTTGTGAAAATATGTTTCTGCTATTAATTGAACACAAATTTTTGTTTCTGACGAACATATCAATTAGTAGCATTCAAATGTAGTGCAATAGCTACATGTTCAATACAGTATAACGTAGTTTCAGACTGTAGTAGCATTGTACACATGATCAGTACTAACAAAAGTAAGACTATTGGAGGGAAACTGCAGAACATTAGATTAGTTTTTTCTTTAACAATGATATTCAAGCCTGGAACCGGCATCAATGCATCAAACGCATTATCGACAAAGTTCAGGAAACAAAAAAGCATTCACAAGCTAAGCACTACCTTATACTGCGTGGTCTTACAACCATTTCTACCCTGATGCAGCTACTTAATACTTATACAGGTCTCGTTTCAGCTTTCTTTTTTTTCACATACTCTTCGTCTTCCACTCTCAACTGCTTAAGCTCGCTTTACCATCCTCTCAACCTCGTCATTCCCAACCCGACCGAGCCTGTCTGACACAGTAAAGATTCCCTTGTTGACGGCTAGCCACGAAAACAAAGTGCCCTCTTGGCCCGCAAGTTACTGCATAACATCTTATAGAGACAGTATTTAGCATTTCTAGAACTTAGTCCAATCCATGAGCTCAATGTTTTAGGCAGAAAAAGGGGCTATAATATGTTCACTCGTGCAGAAAGCAGACTATATGGAAGAGGTAACAAAGTAAATAAATTAATAATAATAATAATAATAATAATAATACGAGTAATACTTTGCAGAATTTGGTATTAAAATTCAGATAAATATATTCTCATATGTTAAAATGAAATTTTAGACGAAACTTTACGGATTAATTTAGTATTACTCTTTTCATCTCGATGATTTGTTAAATATTACGTATGTTATTTGTGAAATATTTTAATTAAAGTTAAACACATGATTGAGATGAAAAGATTATCATATGAGAATGTATTATACAATAATTTATTCATTGCAACTTGTTAAATATTCTGTGTTAAATTTTCTCCCCAATGCGACACCGCATGTGCGGTTCTCTTTTATACTCTCTCATTCATTCAATTCTTCTCACAAAAATGATCTTCACGTAAAAAATTAAATAGATGAAAGGGCTAATAATTTTTTCTTTTTTATAAATTTGCTACGAAAACCATGAAATGTGAAATCCTTGACCCAAATCAAAGACTTGCGTGCACAGTAATTGAGAGAAAAAAAATTTAGAAATACATTAAATTGTTTTGCTTCATTTCCGTCTTTTACGATAAGTGATTATTCTTTTTCGGAACGGATTTTCTGTCCCACTTAATGACACAACGCCTATTAATTAAATAAAATATGCAACAAATATCATACCTAGTTGATGTGTCATCTAGTGTATGGTGCGACATACAGGGTGGATACACACTCGGAAGGGAGATCCGCACTAATTCTTTTTTCTAAACGAATTGAACGTGTTTTACTGATGTTGACAACTAAGGTAAGAAATTGTGATTTATTTGACCACTTTACCCCATTAATAAAGCAAAAAAAAAAATCTACCCATTTTTTTAATAATTGGTTTATGTCCTTATTTATTAATTGTACTACTCTCGTGGGTATAAAGTGAGAAGGAGTTGGATTTAGTTGTGAATGGAAAAGAATAAAGAATTGAGGAAATAATAAAGAATGATTAAAAGTACATTCCAAAAGAAAAAAGGAAAGAAAATTAAACTAAGTTCAAAAGGAAAAGCTAGAGAACTCGTACTGGCAGGTAGTAGTAATTTACAACTGTAAATAATTACTACCCCTCCTAGTTTATATCTTCCCTACTTTTTTGGCACAAATATTAAGAAGATTATGGTGGCACAAATATTAAGAATGAATTAAAGTAAGAAAATGTGGGTATAAAGTAGAAATATGGTGAGATTTGTGAGTAAAAGAAAGAAAAAAAAATTGAAGGAAAAATAAAAAATTGATTAAAGTACAACCAAAAATGGAAAGAGGGAAGATAATCGAACGAGTGTAAAAAAGAAAATAGGGAGGATAAAAAAAACTAGGAGGGAGTAATATCTTTTTCTTGATATAATGCTTATCTCTTCTCATTACTTTAGCAATTAAGTTAGTTCACATCTCTCATTAAAGTAACTAATTAATTACTCCCTCCGTACAACTAAGATATTCCCACTTTTATTCATTTGTGAGGGATTATAATATTGAAGTGGGAAGATACTTTTTCGATCAATTTCAGGCAATATCAACCCACCACTAGTATCCAGACTAAAATTTTACTCAATATTTATAGAGACGTGTTCAAAGAATGTTGCTTGTTCTAAACAAACATATTAATAAACTGATTAACTGAACAAAATGTTTTCACCACAAAAAATCTCCATCGTCGTAGGACTTGTATGTTCATTTCTAATCATCCAGGAAACAAAGGCCAAAATTTTATATAAAGAAGAAGAAGAAAATGATTTGATGAAGCAATACAAACTTCTCCAAAAGCCAAGCATTAAAATGATACAGGTTCTTTTCAATACTTTTTCACTTAATAACATGCCGTCTATTATTATTTATAACAAAGGGGAAATTTGCAAATTTATTGTTTAATTAGATAAAAAAAAAAAAGCTACTCCGCGTATAAAATAAGTTATGATAATCACATATGTACTACTCTTGGTAGTATTAAATCTTCTAATAATTTATCCGATCGTAAAATAATAACAAAAATATATCAAATATAAACAATTTAATTTATTTGTCATCTCTTTTTTTTTGCACTATTTCGATCTCAAATCTCAATAAGCCATTTTTTCTACATTACATGACAGTAGATGTGTAACTTTTTTTTTCCTTTGATTATAAAAATATTTTATTTTAATTTGTCATACGTTGCATGTGTCATAATCTTTTCACTAATACGGACGGAGTATATTGCAGAATAAATACGGAGACATATACAATTGTGTGGATTTTTACAAGCAGCCCGCATTTGATCATCCACTCCTCAAAAACCATACATTCTATCCCGAGGTTTGCAAGAATAATCATGCATGCTTTGAGTATTAAATAAATGTACAAAAATAATTGCATGATTTATGTCACTGTGTGCTCAAATAATTTTAATTTGGAATATAGATGCAATCAAACTATCTGTTCGAGAATGTGCATTGCGACAAGGAAAATATCCAATTTGAAAAAGTTGGTTGTCCTTTTGGAACAGTCCCGATTAGAAGAGTGAACAAAGATGAATATTACGAAATATATAATTTCACAAAAGCTTATGCAAAATCAAACATTCAACCAACACCTGGAACCCATGTAAGGCTTCTTAACTTGTACTTCCTCAGATTATCAGGACTTGCTGCATTTAATTTTATTATCTGTAAATAGTATCTTAATCAAATGTATCAATTCCAAATAAACCGTGAGTCATAGGTTTATTTATTTGTTTTGACTGTCTAGGGCATTTGAAGTTGTAAAAAAAAATTGTTTACGGCATCAACACAATAATTATGAAAAACAATTGAGAAAATGGTTGAATATTATTCATTTAATTATCTATATATCCTTGGTAAATAATCTCATCATCTTTTGCTTATATAATATTTTCATTTAAGGTGACCCAAATTTTTACAAAAATATACTCGTATTTCTCAACAAAAAATTATTAAAGCATAATCTATAATAAATTTACAATAATACGGAGTAATAAATTAACAATAGTTCGATTTATTTTTCGATTTATAATGAAGAAAATACGTTAGTATATAGTGTTGTATTCTACTTCCTCTATTCATTTTCAGGTGACTCATTTGCTTTTTTGATATCATTCCCTATAACAATCTAAAAGAACTAGAAATTCAATGATAAAGATTGTTTTCTATAAATTGAATACCAAATTACACCTGTACTCCTTAGAATTTGACTTAAATTCAAAGTCCCAATTTTTCTGTATTAATTAGTTAGTACTACCGGGTGGTGTCTACCGCTTTCCTTATTGCTAATACATTAATACATTTCTTCAATTACTCAGCTAACACATACTCTGTATTTGGTATTCAAGAAAATAATTATGTAATATATCACTTTACTTATGATTTGACTACCACACTTTTAAACCTGAATATCAACCAATTTACTCGGATGTAAATAAATAATTGAGATGAAAAAAAAAATTCTAATTACGTGCCACACTTGTTTCCCTAGATTGCTGTTGCGCAAACAAACACTGATCCAAGTAAGGTGAAATATTCTGCGGTAGGAGCCTCTTTTAATAACTACGACTTACCGCTTGAAGAATCACAATATTCATCGGGTGAATTTGTGATTCAAAATGGTGATGATAGAATCAAAGTTGGATGGACGGTGAGTGCGTAACTATTCTGTATTAATTGGCTTATTTTTGTTGTTTATCAAAATATGAGTTTGAAGTTGGATTAGTATGTACTCCGTACTAAGTAGTGACAATTGTTACTCGTATTATTACAGGTTAATCCGAAATTGAACAAGGACAATCTTATACGTGGTTTCCAATATCTTGATGTAAGTTTGAATCTCGTGCAAGTTCTGATCTCTTCGTGTCACAGTGTAGTCCTACATACGATGTGCAATTTTTCTCCAATAATTATCCGACTTAATAAGTGCATAATTAAAATTTTGAACGAGTTCAAAATACTTTGTACTCCGTAGCTAGCTACATATACATAGCAGATTAGCAATGTAGCATCATGCTAGGTTGCACAAACGCCTCCCGTTCGATGTATAGTACTCGTGTCCGACACCGATACATGCGCGATAAAACTTCTTGGATACGTATAAAACCATGTCCGATTTTTTAAATTTATTTAAAATAATTCATGGTACTTAAAGACATGTCGAACATGGTCTATGATATTTCAGACACAGTTTTAAAAAAGGATCGTTGTTTATGGGTTTCAAGACTCTAATCACGGACGTGGTTGCGGGTGGATGTAGTTTTGTGGGAAGTGGATGTTGTGTCCTATTTTAACCTCGCAAACGCATGAGTTATTGTTGCACTAGTAAATTAGACTTAATTAGACTTAATCAGTGTAGCGGGATCGTTAGACTTAATTAGCTTTAACAAAGTCAGTTGTGTTGTACTTGTATGTGCTACTTGTCGATCCTCGTCGTATGTTCAGGCAAGTAGCTATAGCCTATAATGACCTTAGGAAAGCAGCTATGGATTTTGTGTGTCGAGTGGGGATGGGTTGGATTCGTCAAAAAATAGTGCTTAGCTTATTTGTAACTTTGGCTAACTTTATTTGTTCTCTCTTATCTGCATGATAGTTTTCTCAAACTTTTGAACTTATGATTACGATCAAAGGGTTGGATCACCTAGATATATTAGATTCATCTCCATCTAGGGCAAACTTCATCGTCTAGTGTTTCGTCTTTTCCTTTTACATTCTTTTTGTACGCCTGGTTGTTGCCACTGTGTGCCTCGTATGCGTCAACAGTATTTGACGGTTAGCAATGCTGATGATGTTTGTACAAACGCTCGTCAGCTCGTGCACAATATTCCGTAGTCCACCATCCTGCTTTTGTGCCCAATACAAAATTTATTGAATAATATTTTTTAAATATAAAAAAGGGACAATTAAATTGAGAGAGTAATAATTAATTGATTGAACCATTTTTAACGTACAGGCAGGGCAATCACATTGTTTCAACATGTTGTGTCCTGGGTTCGTCCTGACACAAAGTGAAGTATCAATCGACAATATCTTTGCCACTCCATCGATAAGAGGACAAACCCCGTATTTCTTTAGTTTCCATGTTCATCAGGTATTAAAATCTAATCTCTTTCATTCAACTGTATTTGCATTGCTTTGCCACATTAATTAGTCAGCACCACTCTTTTTTCTTTCTCATCTTAACATACATATACCAGTAATATTCTATTTGTGCTAAGCAAACACACATAATATTAACAGTGAAACCCAGCAAATCATGAATCGTAAAAGGCAAACACTATCCTATCCCTTACCAAAAATATACGGAGTACATTATAAATACTCCACAGTCTACATGAACGAATCGATTGTATTGAAAGTGAATCTGATAACCATTTTATTAGTACAATTAGGTTTTTATTCCGTGAAACTAATAGAAGCGTCACCGGTTCTTATTTCTAGTTCAAAATATATATTAACCCCGAGATTCTCATTACTCATGGCTTTAGATGCATTACGATTTGCAATACATTGGTGGCTTAATATTATATTCTTTGTTCTTCCATTTTCTTGAAATTAAAGGATGGCGAAAGCGGACATTGGTGGCTTAATATTTGCGGTACAACCCTTGGATTTTGGCCAAAACAAATATTCACAAAATTGTCGGATTCAGCAACCTACATTGCCGTAGGAGGTGAAGCATATAGCCCAACTAATCGTCCTCTTCCTCCCATGGGAAATGGTTATTATCCAATTAATAATGACATGAAGCTTAGTGCATTTTTTAGTGACTTGGTGCTTGTAGATGGAAATCACAGAAAAATTGATTGCCCTCAACTCGAGGGATATACAAATGATCCACATTATGGTATTAATTATGTTCAAGAGGCGGGATTATTTGGACATATCGCTTTTTATGGTGGCATAAATAAATAATTAAATAAATAAATAATAGATTTCATAATAATATTATGATCCTACACTTCTCATGTCTTTTTTTACAAGGTATCGATCGTACGCTACTACTCAATCACAATTTCAATTACAAATTTTGCCTTTTTTACCTACAATTTTTCTAATTTTACCCTTATTAATTTTTATTTATTTTTCATCGCCCGATTCTTAAATCCATTAAAAATTAAATATTCGTTTTGTGAAACCGTTTAATATGAGGATTTATTGTTGAATAAATAATTAGTGAAATCTTATGAGCATGCACTTGAAATCATGTCATATGTTTGCCAAACTTACATATATAGGACTATAATTCAAATTTTCAGCAGTCCTGTTTATTCACTGACACGTTTTCAGTGGTTATTTGGCTTTGATACTTGGTAGATGGTAGATTATTATGAACTTATATATACACGTGAGAAATTCTTAGGTACACCGGGTTCAAGGGACATCACAATTACTTCCAAATACAGAGCAAGTTAAGAAAATCAATAATTTATATCAGAGGTTCTGATTAGGTAGGGTATACAATGACGTCAGAATACACAATCATGATAATACAATCATATCGTAACCAAGATCTCAATGATCTCAATCACAATCTCAACCTCAATTTCAATCTCGGTTTCCCCAATAGAAACCACAATAGTAACAGGGACCCCGTATTCGTTAATGTGCACATCCCTCCAGAGGGCAATCCAAAGGAGGCGAATAAACGGATCACCGCGATTACATTACGCCCTTAAGTGTCTAAGGCGGCGCGCCTCGAAGGGCGCCACCTCCAGTACCACTTGTCAAGAAATTATAACGGACTTTGGACGGGATTCGCCGTTGAACGTATTCGACTCGAAAATTAGATACACCCAGTGTACCACGTTAAGATAAAAAAATTATCATCAAAATCATCTAACACTAAAAAAATTACAAGGAATAATACTGATAATATAAAATCAAATGATAGAAACATAATGAATATTCAGACTGGTTGAACGTAGCCAGTATAATTATGCTTACATAAAGGGCAATATCGGAATCTACGAAACAACCTGTATGCACAAACCTTATGAAAAGTGTGGTTGCAAACGGGAAGGGTGCATATTTCATCGCCATTTACGAATTCTTGTACGCAAATCAAACATTGATCTCCTTCTTCTTCTACTACGGCTTCTTGGGCTGAATCTAATACACATTCAGCCCGTGTGGGTGTGGGTGTGGGTGTGGGGGTGGGTACTACGTATCTTGTGATCGGGAATTTAGTGTATATTCTTCTATCAAGTTGCGGACATGTTAAATCTCTATAAATAAAATAAATTATAATAGCAACTATTATTACTAGGAAAAAACTAACAAGTGGAAAGTTTATCTCCGATAGGGCTTGTTTGACACCTTCCGTAAAGTTGTTTTTTCCATGCCATGGTTGAGACATTGTTTCGATCAGGAACGCAGGACCTGTACAAATTATTTACATTTCATATTTCGCTAAAGAAAATAATACATGGAGTACGATTTAATTTGACATATAAACATTAGATAAATTTTTAAAATGAGCATTGTTAATTGTTATATACAGAATTTGATAATTTTTCAATTAATATAGCATCAAATTGTCTTGATTACTCAACGTATGTATTTTGGATGACGAAGCAAATAAAATTGCTAAAAGAACAAAATTTGGGCATTTAAGTGACTTTATTAATTTAAATTAAGGATACCTGTTGTTATAATTTCAATATCCCAGCTCTGAGGTGACGAATTCTCCCCTCTACGACTTCTTATGTTATCTTCACAATGCATATAATCAAAATTTAGTAGTCGTACCATTCTGATCGTAATTAAAATGGGTTCATCAATAAATGATTAAAACACGTACATGCATAATATTATTAATCCTATGAAGCACAAAATAACGAAAGATTATTTTTTGTCGAAATTCATAAAATAAATATTTTGAGCATAAAAAAAATATTTTTGCTCAAATTATACAAAACACGACACTAAAAATATACAAGTAATACGGATCGAGTAATACTTCAGATTAAAAAAAAACGTTAAAACATTTGCGAAAAAGAGATGGGTCACCTTAGATGCCTCTCTCTCAAATTCGATATTATGTACAATAAGTTTGTATCTTATTTATAAGAAGTTTTATAAACTGAAAATAAATACGTAATTAATGCCTTTTTCCATTTTAATGTTTTATGGTACAACATTAAATGTGTGAAAGTGATGGGTAACTAGGGCAATATAATGCACCAAAGTGGATAATGGAGCATGATGATTGTGTAAACACTTGCTTTTATAATGACGCACTATTATTTATGAGCAAGATTACATAAATGGGTGTCGAGGAAGATCAACTGATTTTAATATTATGACGGATATATCCATTGTAAAGAACAATTAATTTTCTTTTGTTCAATAAAGTGCACATTTAGTCGCATTCCAATATAGGGGGGGTTCAAACCTAACCACCAACATAAATACATACTCCGTAATTTTGCCTCCTTAGTAATTAAGTCGATCATTTTTCAAGATTTATCCCTTAAACATTGTATTTTTAATGTCGTCTTAGTATGGTTTAAGCTAATTAAATACTTCGTATTAGAATTTTTTTTATGAGCAATTAGTTAGTTAGTTTGTTTATAGATAGTGGCGTGGTCTAGGTAAAGATCGAGTTGGAATGTTTTATTTTTGAACGACTTTAATTAAGCGTTTACGCGACCATTTATACCTATTTATAATCTCTCCTTGTGTTGGTGGTACTACCATGCATGGCACCATCTTGGTGCATTTCATTAAGATTCCGTAACTGGGTAGAACAACTAGATACATAGAACTATTTTTCCATAGATAATTCTAGATATTTTTTCCTAGATCAATGTGTTAATAATATCGCCATAAAATGTTAGTAATTTAGTCGCACTACATTTAAGTGTATTTGAGTTTTTAAACCGAAATCAGAATGATGTATATGCATGGACTCGAGAACGATATAATATAATTAAGTACGGAGATGCGAAGGGAACAATCGTATATATAATCCATGCATTATCGAGTTCATTGGATTATCAACATGCATGTTATGATAATCCAATGAACTAATGTGTATATCTGTATCATGTGATTAAGTATACAAACAAAGTGTTATATATGTATATATACCGTCAAACTTATAAGGAAACACGCAAATTAGTCTTCAAAATTAAGCCAAATGGAGTGAGTATTGGTTCTGCGGAGCTTCCAGAGCGGGATGTGGGTAGTCCCAGTCGGGATGGCTCGTTTTTTGCCGTATTCTGATCTCTTATTTTGACGGTTCGTTGTTGGTTGATTATTTTTGGAGGGGACCAACATGTTGTTTCCTTTATCTTTAAGATTATATTTACATGCATAGCATGTAGGCCATGTACAGTTTGGACTGAAATAATGATTTGACCGGAAAAATTAAACCACAATATCAAATTAAAACGATAAAGTAAAAAGTAAATTATAAAATCTAATCAATCAATACGAGGTGATGTCTTGCTTTTCATTCAATTTTTTGAAATTATGAAACAATGAGATCGAGATTTTGAAGTGACTAGAGAATAACGCATAACATTTCAGGTGAGAATCGAACTCACAACCTCATAACGATGCTATGACAATTTTAGCATTATTGTTGTTTATCGATCATCTACTCTATATGACCTATGTCAAAGAGTAATAAGTGTCGGATAAAAAGGTCAAAAATCAAGTGGCCATTTCCGACTCCAAAAATAGGTATAACGAAAATCCTAAATCTAATTACATAATAAGAAAATAAATTTAATCTTTTCCATTATGCTATGTTTGGGAACTTGAATTTGGATTTGAAATTCGGATTTGAAATATTTCAAGCGTTTGGAAACCCCTTAGATTTGGATTTGAAATTTAGATTTAGTTCAAATTTGGTTTCCTCAAATTCTTAGTATATGGTAGTCATTTCAAATCCTCACTTATTTCTTTTTTGTTTTTTCCGTATAATCTTGTTAGAATATATTTTTTTCTTCATTTTTTCCCCGTAATTTATATTTTTCTAATGATAAATTTTTTTTAAAAAAATGGATGACCTTGACCCGACTCTACCCGCCCAAATTCCAAATCCAAGGGTACTCAAACACAATTTTGGATTTGGATTTGGATTCAAATTCTAGAAATTCAAATACAAGAATTGAATTCATGATATTCAAATCAATTCCGAGTACCCAAACGCAACCTTAGGAAATTACGTAATCTTAACACGCTTCCGCAAGATGGATATCTTGGAAAGCAAGTGAATGAATCGAGATCGACCAAGAGGCTTAATTAGTACTCCCTCCGTCCTTTATGTTTCTTCTCGATCGTTTCAATTAAATACTCCTCAAAAATCTTAAAAAGTGAGAAGAAATATAAAGGACGGAGGGAGTAGTATATCAGTTGATCATCACTGGGAATGTGTTGAACATAATGAATACTAGCTAATGATAGATTCTTGGAATAATACTCGTATCGGATTAGCCGAGTAATGAGTAGCGTTAATATATACTCGTACTATTGTCACAGTAAATAACACGTAAACTAGAAGAGATAACACCAAGCTCATAGAGTATGATTGATGTTTGTAATAATAATGCTATGATTGATACCAGTAATATAGATTTAGATTTTACCAAAAAAATAAAATAAATAAAAATTGCAGCAGGCCAATATGTGGCTTGTGTGTCTAACGAGGGTAAATACTGTGATAAGTAAAGGGTGCAGCGGCAATGGGGGCGGAAATGTATAGTAGACCGCCATCAAGTCGGAATTCCACATTCTCCATCCTAGCGTTCCAAGGAAACTTAAAGCTTCTCCAGATTTCACCGTACGTAGCTTCTCTCTTTCAGTTCCCATATCGGATCATCGAACACAAACGCACAAGGAGGACATTTGACTCACACGACCAAGCGACGGTTCTTCTCAATCTCAAACGTCAAGTCGCCCACACCAAGAACTTCAACAACAATGAAGTACAGTATTCGATCTGTGGGTACGTGGAAGATGTCTGCCTTCACCATGTCGACACCGTCGCCTCCTTTTTCGCAACATTCTCTTGTCCACTTCCTGCTCATCTCAATGTTGATTTTCCCATCATCAACAAACTTAAATAGCCTTGCTTTCGATCTTTTTATTGATCTGATGACGACGTGAATCACTGACTTTTGGAGGCTTCTTGTGTTTTTTTGCTTGTCTACTTTTGTTTTTGGTTTGGCGTCTTAATCCTCTATTTATTGATTCTCAAATTCTTAAGCTTTCCTAATTACCAGTAGTAGTTTGTTTTAGTGATCTTTCCTAATTTCCTTAAGCTTTCCTAATTTGTAATTATTGTTTGTTTTTCCCAATTCTTTAATCTTTTAAATAGTATCCCTATATATTTTACTTAAAAATTACATACTCATACTTTTTCCTGATTACTCAATTTTAATACCTATTTCATTCTTTTATAAACCCTTGCATTGGTCTTAACTAAGATATAATTTATTGAAAAAATTGAAATCAACCCATTCCTCTTCCTAATATATCATCTTTATTTCCTCCTCGCTTATATCCTCATCCTCATCCTCATCTTCCTCGAAAAAATTGAAAAGTTTCGTAGTGTTGGAAAGTCGAAAGTGTGAAGATTTTTGTCCTACTTGTGGTTCATTTCATGGGGTCATCAGTTTAAACTCTTTGCCTTTTAGGGAGTTAAGGGATAAAGGTTAGTAGCTTAATCCTCCAATGGCGGACGCATTATTCAACCTTCTCCAGATGTACCAGGACGAACACGACGACGACATGGAAGATCCAATTCCATCCGAACCAACAGCGAACCTGCAGCGTAGCTCGAGTTCCACGCCAAAGTGGACGAATGTAGGGAGCAGTGGGACGCTGGGGTTGGATTTGCCGAGGCTGCAGCGAGCGATAGTTGATTATGCGCACGATGATGTTGCCATGTCTTGTGAGACTGGGGAGAGAGGTGTTTTGGATAAGTTTCTGCCTCCACCAACACATGAGAAGTGCTCAGATGAGCTGCAATGGAAGATAAATAAGTTCCTTGCATACAAACGACAAGGGAAAAGCTTCAATGTGGAGGTACGTAATAGAAAAGAGTATCGGAACCCTGATTTTTTGCGCCATGCAGTCAGGTACCAAGATATTGATGAGATTGGGTCTTGCTTCCCCAATGATGTGTTTGACCCGCATGGATACGATGAAACCGACTTCTATGATGCAATAGAGGCGGCTGCCATAAACCGTGAAAAACGAATTCATAGATTACATGGTAACACATTTGGATAATATACAAAAATTAGAATATTTCAAGAGATACAAATTTTCTAAACTAAAGATTCTAAAAGATATAATTAATTAAACTAAACTATATTACAATTAATAATTATTATTCAAGAGATATTATATTAATATCTCCAATATTACCTTCTTTTCATTTTATTAACTTACCTCATCAATCAATGTTTCCAAATTTGATTATGAATTGTAATTTAATTATCAATAACGTAATATCAATTTTCAATACTTATTTACTTAATTATTTTGTTTATTATTTCGTATATTATTATTGTTACTCTGTGATTATTAATCCCTTCCACTAAGAGTAACTCTCTAACCAAATTTTCCCTCCAAAATAAACTCCATCTTTACGATTAAGGAACCCTAATTAAATGAACAAATAACAATTAATTTCCTATAATTATGAAACTCATATCAATAAGACTATTTATGATAAATAAAAAATAAAAAATAAAAAAACATAACCAAAAATATTCACAAGTTTTTATACATACTTTTGTTATCAACTTTGATTAAAAGAGTCAATTAATTATACTAAATATAAATGTCATTTTTTAATTTCAACTTTGAAAATGTCATTTTCTTTTTTCTTTTTTTAAAGTATTCATTTATGAATAATATTAGTAGTAAATTTTTGAATCACTTTAACTAAACTAACTTTTAACACCATTATGACGGAAAATTGATCAGGGGTATCATGGGCACTAAACGCAAAATACAAGGTTAGCATAGGAACAAACTTAAAATGAGGGTACCATGTGTAATGTGTCAAAGTTCGAGGGTACCGTGAAAAATATCCCATTAATTAAAACTGGGAACAAGTCTATATTCATTCACTCAAAATGGGGACTACTTTTTACCATCGGCGCTTTACTTCTTACCGTCGGCGTTAATTACGTGAAATGACGATTTTGTCCTTGCCATTTATTCTCAAAATAATATTACTTTTACATTTTATAGATTATCGATTTATTAAAACTCGATAATAAAACCGTCTTTTTCAATTATCGTAATAAACCAAAACCGACTTTCTATATAGTTAATATATGGAATTACGCAAAATGACGAGTTCTCCTTTGCAATTAATTCTCGAAATATTATCACATTTACATTTTATAGAGTATCGGTTTATTAAAACTCGATAATAAAACCGTTTTTTCGATTATTGTTACGCCTCCGATTTTAAACAGTTAATTAGATTAATTAACGACTTAATACAATTTAATAAACGTAATTAACAAATACGAGTAATATGCAAATTAAATCCTAATTAATTTACGACAAGTCGACAATCAAGATTTATTATACAGATCGATGCAAATTAAAATAAAAAAATCCAGAAATGGGTCAGGTCAAGTGGGTTTTTCGACCCACCTAAGGGTCGTATTATTTTCTCTATAATACTTGAAAGTTTTGATAAATAGTTTAAGTATAATATAAATCTTCCAATGGTATGAGACATGAAGTATAAGGTGGTGAAATTGGTTACATTTGTAACATTTCATACAAATGGCTCGGGTTTGAATCCTCTTGTTCACACACGCGGATGGGGTAGTCAACCAATTTCTTCGACTCGTGGATGGGGTAGTCGGCCAATTTCTTCGACTATTCTCAAATTTCGGTGTGTATTGAAACGTTAAAATAAAATTGAAAATGAAAAAAAAGTTTAAGTGTGACTCGAACCCATGCACAATTAAAACACATACCAATTATTCACCTCATGAATACCATTCAATCAAAGTGCACCTCTTTGCTTATACTCCCTCCGTCCCACTAAGATTGTCCTGTATTCCTTTTTGGGTAGGTTCTTAAAGATTGTCCCATTTCTCAACTTTCCTTTTTAGTCTATCCATTTTTACAACTTTGTCCCTACTAAGACAAAATATTTACCATTTTGTCATTCCATTAACCCACCCCACCTCACACATCACCCTATAAATTAGTCATAATTGTCTATATACCCCATCATTACACAATTTTCTTAATTATTGTGCAAAAGTAAATGGGACAATCATTTTGGGACGGAGGGAGTAAATGTGATAAAATTATATACACAAATAATTTAATTTTTTCAATATATACCTAACCTAATCAATCCCTACAATTAAGATACAATTTTTTTAATAATCTTCAATAGCAACTAATGTACTTCCTCCAAGTTTAATTGATCTTCTCATTCCAAAATGGCACAAGATTTTTTGGTAGGATTAAAATAATGAAAACTAATGTAAAAGGTATGCAAGTGGATATGAAAAGTAACGTGAAAAGTAATGTAAAATAAGGTAATTGTGTAAATGAGTTGGTAAGTTTGGTAAATATGAATAAGTAGTAAGGGTAGTATGGTAAAAATGATGGTCAAATGAGGAAAGAGATGGAATGGGAAGAAGATAGAAACTTGGACGAAAATGGTAAGCGGAAAGATGTTAGAAACTTGGAGGAAGTATCTCTTTTGATTTTTTCTTTTATTAAATTATATAATTATTATATATATGATTTAACTTATTTTGTGAAGTACCAATTTTACCCTTGCCAACTAACTACTTTTGAAATAATATTTTAAAAGAGAAAAATAATATGACCATAGCAAATTACTAAAATACCCTCGGTGGCGCACAAATTCGGCGCCACCGGGTGACCCCATCTCATTATTCTTCATAATATACTCATAACTCACTTTAAGTAGAGAAAATTAATCTATTACTCCTAGAAGAAAAAGTTAGAGGGTAATGATTAGCATTATGAAGAGTTAGCATATGTTGCGACATCACATCATCAATAATATGAATCCAGTACATAGTACATTTATCCATTGCGTGAATACATTACAATACGGCTAAAACAACATTGAGATAATACCAAAGGCGAAACCCAAATCAAGCCAAATAAAATTTATGTCCCAAATAATTCAATATGAAGATGGCTCTAATGTCACTTATTAGATTTAATCTGACCCAAGACTGAAACTTCATACTAAATTAATCGGTAATAAACTGTAATTAGTTGTAGCGGAACACTACAAGAAAAACAGTCCCAGGCGTCCGCTATTTTGGCGTCCTGGGCATATGGACGCCCACATGGCGTCTGAAAATACTTCCGGGCGTCCACCGTCAGACGCCAAACTTGGCGTCCGACTGAGGATGGAGGACGAAATTCAGGCCAACAGGCGTCCACAGACGGACGCCATATACCCCAAATGGCGTCCACTGTCGGACGCCAAAGAGAAAACACGGGCGTCCACCTGGCGTCCGATAGTGGACGCCCGTCCAAATGTTTTCGGCGACAAATACCCGCCCACCCCCCTCTCCCCTTTCACTCTCTAAATTTTTTTTTATCTCTCTAAACTCTCTCCACACTCCCTCGCCGATTTCCTTTGAAATTCCTCCCCAATTTTCATTCTTTTTCTTAATTTGTGGTATGTTTTCTTACTTTACTTAGTTGTTATTTATTATAATTAGTTCTTATTTTTGATTGTTATCGTTATTTATTGATAGTTTGCTCGTTAATATTGTTTAGGTCTAAAATTCGATTAGGTTGATTAGTTTAGCCCAAATTCGCTTAGGTTGATTAGTTTAGTTGAAATTTGATTAGGTAGATTAGATTTGCCCATCACAATTATGAATAGGGTTTGATGAAGTTGGTTGAATTGAGCTAGAATCACCTCTAGGGCCTTCCGTGAGGTTTTCTGTGACTTAGGACGGACCAAATGGTGTCGTAATAATGCCGGATTTTCCCGAAACCACTTCTATCCTGATTGGGGTTGTAAATAGGTGTTAGCGGCGCTTTTGGAAATTTGATTTCTGCATTCGAAAATTTGACCCTTTTTTGACCTGTTTAAGCTATTTCTGTCTGACATGAGCCATGAATTGTTGTGTTTTGTTCGGTTGAATTTGGATTACTTTGATAAATTAGCTACAGTTTTTGTAAATTGGGATTAAATTGTGATTACATTTGTGAATAAATTCGGTGACTAATTTTTGTAAGGTCAATTAAAAATTAATATGAGAGTTGCAAATTAAAAAAATGGGTTTACTTTGACGTATTAAGTTAAATTGAGGACACTTAGCTATGGAAATAAAGTTAGAGAAATTAAGTTTAAGTTAAGTGTTGATTAAATTTTCGTTTAGTAAATTCTAAATTAAGTTACGGAAATTAAACTTTTATTTGTTATATATATTTTTTGAACATAGAAAATGAAGAGAGTTGAACGCAAATGGATGTATGAGGGTAGACTTGATAAGAAGAGACGTCCCACCGTAGAATTTTTGAGGGGTGTGGAATCATTTGTCGAGGTCGCTAAAAAGTCAGTAGACTATGCATCGAGGGGGAGGTTATTTCTATAGCTGAGTGTTAGATTGTAATTGCTAATTGTTGCTAATTTGTTGCAAGGTTAAGATAATGGCAGGCGGTAGATCGACGAGGAAACGTGGCGGAGGTAGTCGGTCTGTTCACGCATCGACCTCCCAGCAGGAGGAGGAGGAAGTGGTCCTTGAAACGCCGCAACAGGAGTAGAATGACGAGGAGCAGCGGCAGGGGAACACGGAGGAGCTACAAAAGGACGAGAACGGGCGTGTGATTCTCGACCCCGGTCGCGTATGGTAATATAATCTAACATGCCCACTCTTTTTTAACATATGAACTTTTGAACTACATACATCTTGTAATATTTCGTACATGTCTGTGTCTCTCGACTTGGTGCAGGTTCCTCCATGGGGAGGTGACCACTGGCTGTACTAACAGCTACATGACCGACAAAGGTCTAGGGTATGCCTGTTGGACTCAGGTGCCGACGGATCAGCGGGCGCAGTGGTTCAACAACTTTCGGGTTCGTTTACTGTTTTTGCTACCGAGTTCCGCACTCATAATGTGTAGTTTTTTATTATTTCTTTTACTAATTACTAATCCGCCTTGATTTTGTAGTTGAAGTTCTGTTGGAAGCCGGAGCTCGAAGGAAGGGTATATGAGGGGTACAATGAGACTTGCTCACGCCGCTTCAAAGACGTAATGAACAAGCGCCACAAGCGGGGGACTGCGCTGAAAGACCTGAAAGGTGTAGTTTTTTATATTACTCAATTTTAAAGAAAAATCTAACTTCAATCTTTTACAATATTAACTAATAATATATTAGTGTTGTCATACTTCAGGTGAGGCGTTGGAGAGGTGGGTTAAGTACCACGACGACCAGGGGTTCAAGGTCAGATCGGAGAGGGCATCACAAAACAAATTGAAGAACTGTGAGCATGTGGGAAAGGCCGACCCGACACATCATCGGGGTTCACAGTCTTCGTTTCTTCGTCTCAAGAGGGTATGATTTCTAATAATATCGTACTCCTACTTGATTAATCATAAACTACGTTCACGTAAAATACGTTTGCCTAACGGTCGTATTTATTTAACAGCTACAAGCTGAACTCGGGAGGACGCCAACCGCCCCTGAGGTGTTCCTGGACATGCACGGGAAGACCGACTCGGAAGGGACTTCTTTTATGACGAGTAGAGATCAGGCAATCTGGGTGAGTACTTACTATTTCAAACAAATCAACTGTGCCTATATATTTACTTTAGGTGGTAGATAAGTATCTTTATTGATTTCATTTTCTAATAACTTGAATTGAAATCACTGTTGTGTATGCAGGATGCCTACCAAGAGGAGTTAGCAAATAACGAAAGTTCTACTAGTGGTGCCGAAGTAGACCCGAATGAGACCTATTTCAAGGTCGTGAAGGGGTACAAGAAAGGTAGTGTGTATGGTGTTGGGAATGCACACGGGATGTACTTCACACCTCCCACAGCGCGTCTAGGCACCTCCACACAGATGGAGTATACGCCACCCGAGTCTCAACAGCCCGACCAAGAAAAGGAGGCCATGAAGCAGCAACTGACCCAGCAGCAGCAACTGAAGGAGCAAGCGGAGCACATAAAGAAGATGCAGGAACAGATGGCCATGTTTCAGGCCATGTTCAACAAATGCAACCAAGGTCGTCCCCCTTCCCCTCCAGACGACAGAGACCCCTTTAGCGGGGATGGCGGTAACTCTGGTGCTTCAGCTAGCTTCACAGTTAGCTGATTGTTTTTTGTTGTTGGTGTTGTAACTAGATTTATGGATTATGTATCTTCGAACTAGTTTAGATTTATGTACCTTTAAACCGTATCTTAAAACTTTTTTATATAAATGGTTTTTTAGCGTAAATGTGGCGGGAGATCAAGTGTTTTGGTTGATTGAGAGTGTGTTGTGGATGGTCGACAGTTGTGGATTTGTTTTATTTTGCAGGTTTTGGCTAGACATCGAACGCTTGGCTACGGTAATGCATCAGCATAAATGGCGTCCAATAACGGACGCCAAGCCAGACGCCGGAGGGAACTAAAGACGATCTTCTATTCAGGGGAATGGCGTCTTACAGTAGACGCCAGATGGGCCAAGATGGCGTCCATAGTCGGACGCCAACATGATGCACATGGCGTCCGACTATGGACGCCACCTTGGCCCATCTGGCGTCCACAGTATGACGCCATTCATAGCGTCCGCTGTCAGACGCCAATTTTTTTGGCGTCCAATAGTGGACGCCCGTTTAAAAAAAAGGCGACTGGTCGTGGCATCCACTTTCTAGCGTCTGTTTGCGGACGCCAGAACTCATACAGCGTCCACTAACGGAAGCCAATGGATGGACGCCAGGCCCATCTATTCTTGTAGTGGAAGCGTACCAGATAATACTGATAAAACATAACTTACGTCATGCCGATATTTTGGATTAGGTCTTCTAATAGACACACAAATCATATGGATCTCTCTACTGATGAAAGACGGGGAGATTAGGTTATTGTGTGCTATCAGGACCATAATCCTGGTGGCTATATATAGCGTCCTAAGTCTAATGCGTCCATCGAACATTAGAAAATCTAAAAGGGTATTACACTTGTAGATAATAGTCTACTCATACAGTATTTTTCAAGACGTATATATAAGCCCGTAAATAATACACCGAAGTAGATCACATTATATTTGGACTTAATTTTAATAGATAACGTATAAATACAATTATTACCCGAATAAATAATTTGTCCACATATATCGTATTTAGGCCCATAATTCTTACACGTATGATATATCAACTCCATCTTGATCATTCGTTATTTTTTTATATTATTTATGAGAAAGATTTTAATCAAATGATAACAAATTTTAACCGGTGAAGCTAATTTAACTTAACCGATAAGCTAATTTAACAATTTAATTAAGAGTATAAGATTTAAATAGTAGCAGTTGGATTAAATTTAACCGGCGGCTATAATCGACGTAACCCGGGCCCTCCTCATGAGCTTGTCAACTCCATAATCTCACTCTCTTCAAATGTCAACTGGTTTATAAAATTATAATCAACAATAATTTTAATATGAGTGTTCGATTATGTCTTAAATTTGTTGGGTTGTCACTCTCTTAACTTTTTGTCTTTTATATTATTTTTGAGAAGTATTTTAAAAAAAAATAAAAAATGATCGAGACAAGGTTTCTCCTATTAAAACTACAGAGTACTATGTTTTCCTATTGAAATTTTCTAAGGTTTTTATTATACTTAGTCTTTAATATATTTTTTTTCTACTACTCATAGTACTCCCGTATATAAACTCTCTTAACATGTCCTTATTAAATTACGTAATAATTCTCTTTTTTGTATTTGTGGACGTAGGTAATAACATAAAATTGGTGAAACCCGTACATTTGTGTGTACGTCAAGGATTATATACGAATTATTGACCGAAAACTTAGAAAGAAAACGTAGAGATCAAGGAAAAAACATTTCGTTACATCTTTCAAACTATCGCAGTATTTGATCATCATTTGATGGACTTTAAAATAACACTCACTCCGTTTACTTTTTTTTTTTTGTCTCATTTCATTAAAATACTGCTCACAAATATTCATGAAATATGATGAAAAATAATGAACGGAGGTAGGACAATTCTTGTTTAAATAATAAATTCTTGTACAATACTCCTAGTACGTTATTATTTTACAATAATTGAAGGATCATATACTCATTCTCATCCTAGATTGAACTTATTCAAGTCAAGTGTTCTGCAACCATATTAAATTAATTAAAACTGGGAACAAGTCTATATTCATTCACTCAAAAATAATGTAGCTTTAGTTTAATTAGCATAATGATGACCTGAGCTCAGCTTATAGTTGCAATTATAAAACATTTCATACAATTTTCTCTGAGTAATTTCCGTTAGACAAAGTCCCTTCACAGTTGACATCAAATTAAAGTACCCAAATAGAAGCCAATTCAACCGAAACCTCGAACATATACCCTACATACCCTGCATACAGAATCCTATATATATGGCCATACACCTACGTCTAATAACACTCACATAAATTTCCGATAACCATATAATCTTAACTCATCATAATTAATTATCTCTAATATTCCGAATACCATGACTATATCTGGAGTTATTGTCTACATACTCCCACTCCTACTCCTTTTCACCGTATCCTCGGCCACAACTGTCGTGGATTTCTGCGTGGCAGACTTCAATTACCCAGTGGGCCCAGCCGGGTTTCCATGTAAGAACCCGGCCAATTTAACCGTCGACGATTTTGTCCACTCTGCCTTGGGCGTTCCAGCAAACACCTCGGAAAGCATCTTCAAATTCGCTGGCACATTCGCTTTAGACGCAACATTCCCGGCCTTAAACGGGCTAGGCCTATCAATGGTCCGACTCGACTTGGGTGTGGGCGGGTCAGTCCCCATCCATACCCACCGAGCATCGGAGCTGATTTTATTGATTGAAGGTGAAATTATATCAGGGTTCATCGATGGAAATGGTGTAGCGTACTATAAGAAGCTGAGTCCGGGTGATATAATGATATTTCCACAAAGTATGTTGCATTTTCAAGTGAATGTGGGTGAGAAACCTGCACTTGCATTTGTGAGCTTAAACAGTGCAAATCCTGGGTTTCAGTTTATGAGCCCTTCGTTGTTCGGGAATGATTTGCCTGCTGAAATCGTCGAGAAGATTACTTTGTTGGATATTAACGAGGTGAAGCGTTTGAAGGAAATCTTTGGCGGTTTTTGATCACCATGTTCCCTTTCCAAATAATTAAGTGTGTTCTTTATTGAAATAAAAAGTCAGCGTCTGTTTTTGTGTAAAAATAATGGCGGTTTTTTTTTTTTGCCATCGATGGCGATTGTTTGTTGTGTAATTGTGTTGGTGTTTACTTGTTTATCAATAATTGTAAATTTGTTATATGTGCATTTATATGGTATGGTTGTTTATAGATTGTTCTTCGTATTTTACATGATACTCCGTGTTTTTCATTTTCTTATCTTGTTTGATTACCCCTTGTAATACAATGCATTTATTACTTGAGATAAATCAACACTTTTGGATTTTTTTTCCTTTCGCATCCATGACAGGCACACCAGATTGTAGTAGATTTGACAACAATTTAGTAACAGAAACAGAAGCTCATTCTCAATCAACTTAATGAAATTAATCTGTGTCAACAACCTCAAGCTTTGAAACACTGCCGCAATCCTCATCGTCTGCAGTTCCCGACTGTTGCGGCATCTTTGCTATAATAGGTTCGCAAATGCTCTGAAGCTCACTCATTTTGTCGATTACCTTCTTCGCGTCTATAAACATGATATTCCAGCCCAGCCATTCATTCGTGTGCTCAACAGCATTTCTGACCTTACTCCCGTCATTGAGACCAATCCTTTTCTTGTGACGGTCCAGAATATTCATCAGGTTTTGAGTATAATTTTCTAGAGCGTTCACAGCTTCGACCTTGTTTCTGTACTTTTCATCCTCAGCCTCGTATTTTCGGGCTTTCTTGACCTTCCTATCAACTTCTTCCTTGGATAGTCTCCCACTGTGATAAGATATCGTGATTCCAGTCTTGTTTCCGGTGGTCAGGTCTTGTGCATTGCAGTGCAATATTCCATCAGCATCTACCTCAAACCAACATTTGGCCTTGGAAACTCCTTTTGGAGCTGAAGGGATATTTGAAAGAACAAATTGGCCCAACAATGTATTGTCCTTGGCTATTGATCTCTCACCTTCATAGATGCTAAATTGCATTTCAGTTTGGTTGTCACGGTAAGTGCCGACTATACACTCCTTTCGAACTGGAATCGTATTGTTCCTCGGGATTAATGTATGCACTCCTCCTGTAACAGTTTCATACCCAAGAGATAGCGGAATGAGATCAACTAGCACTAAATCCTTATTATCCTGACCACACAGAAAAGCGGCGTGGGCAGCTGCTCCACAGGCAACAGCCTCATCAGGATTAATGCTCATGCAGAGCGTCTTCCCGCCAAAAAAATCCTGCAATAAACGTTGAATCTTGGGGATCCTGCTAGAACCACCGACTAAGACAACCTCGTGGACATTGCTCTTGTCAATGTTAGCATCCTTCAAGCACTTCTCAACCGGTCCTATACAACTCTCAAACAAATCCGCATTCAACTTCTCAAACCTAGCACGACTTAGAGATACCGAAAAATCAATCCCATCAAAAAGACAATCTATTTCTATAGTGGTCAAAGAAACAGAGGAAAGGATTCTCTTTGCCTTCTCACAAGAAGCCCTCAGTCTCCCCATAGCCCTCGAATTTCCACTCATGTCCTTCCCGTGCTTCCTCTGAAATTCAGCCACGAAGAACTCAACCATTCTATCGTCGAAATCTTCTCCCCCAAGATGTGTGTCGCCACTCACGGATTTCACCTCAAAAGTACCCTTTTCAATGGTAACCAAAGACACATCAAAAGTCCCACCGCCAAGATCAAAAACCAACACATTATTCCTTTTATTCCCAAGATTCTTCTTATCAAGGCCGTACGCAAGGGCAGCAGCGGTAGGTTCATTGATGATTCGAATGACATTTAATCCGGCAATAGTCCCAGCATCCTTAGTAGCTTGACGCTGCAAATTGTTGAAGTAAGCGGGAACAGTGACAACCGCGTCTTTGACAGTAGTAGTTCCAAGATATGACTCTGCAACTTGTTTCATTTTTGCAAGGATCATAGATGATATATCTTCAGCAGTAAATTCTTTTTCTTTACCCTTGTAGGTTACAACAATCAAAGGCTTCTTGTCATTGTTACAAGTAGGTTTCGCGACTACCTTAAATGGCCACAGCTTTATGTCTTTTTGAACCACTTCATCGTTGAATGATCTCCCTATAAGCCTCTTTGCATCTGTTTTGACAAGTACATATTACAAAGCTATTGTAAATGTCATTGATCAGTTACTGTTTTACAGCACTGTTGTTGACTACTCTTTCAAGGACCACACACATGATACAGATACACCAACCATTGATTCCATTGTATCTTAACTCCCTCCAAATTAAAGAGTAAAGGAAATATATATAGGTAAAGGGATGTTAATTTGTAGTAGGGTTATAATGCGTCAAATATTACTCCGTATCCATTTAGAACAAAAATGTCGTCAAAAGTGGACAAACTTGAAATAAACAAGGTTAGCTTAGGTTGTTTTGTCCTTACAAATGATTAATATGTACGGAATAATCTTTTATATCAATATGACAAATTTCTATCATAAGGCGGCGGTAGGTTGTACAAGTAAAATTTTAAGTAGCTAGCGTGTCGCGTGTGTGTCATAACTCACAAGTCACAAAGGCTTTGGTAGAGAATGAATGCAACATTGTTACATTGGTGGTGTACTCAGTCAGTACTAGTGTGTTGGAAATACAAAGACGTTTTTAAGGGTTTACCATTCTGTCCTTTGGTCTGACAAAACTTTCGGGAAGGCAAAGGACGTACGATTTCTTTTGTGCGGATTCGAGTAGGATAATACTGGAGCGGTCTACTTGCTGGGTTCCACCACTATTAATCGTAGTGCAAGAGGTGTCTCGTTAAGACCTAATAAGGTAGCAAAAACTTGAACAAGGAGAAGAAAAAATATAGAAGATGAAAAGGGGAGGATTGATTAGGTACCAAAGATAGTATTGGAAGAGTTGAGGGGGGCTTGGTTCTTAGCAGCGTCTCCAACGAAGCGTTCGGATGGAGTGAAAGCCACGCAAGACGGTGTGGTTCTGTTACCTTGATCATTGGGAATCACTTCAGCTTTACCGCACTGCCATACTGCTACACATGAATACGTGGTTCCCAGGTCGATTCCTATTGCGCCCGCACAGTTACTCATCTCTCTGCTGCTTTTCTGCATTCTCGTCCTCAACCTCAACTACGGTACGGAATAGCAGTGTACTGGTGTGTTGGTCGTTGAGACTTGAGAGAGTCGCGTCCAAACTTAAAAACAAACAAGTAGACCTGTCAAACGGGTCGGGCGGTCGGGTTTCGGGTTCGGGTAAAATACGGGTCGGGTGTATTTCGGGTTTGAAAAAATACGGGTTTTATACGGGTCGGGTTTATACGGGTTTCGGGTCGGGTTCGGGTCAAATACGGGTTATTAACGCACTTTAAAAACATTAATTTTCTTTACATTTTTTTATCATAAATACAATTTTATTCTTAATTTTCTTAATGAACTCATTTAATATAATATATTAGTGAGAATAAACATGTTTTATTTAATATATTTTTTAGTATACATTGATATTTTATTTCTATAGAAAGTACGAATATATATTTCTATAATACTTGATTTATTGATATTTTTTTTTCATTATAATAATCATGTGATAAAAATATGATTTTAAAGATATATATAAATATTATTTCTTAAAATTTTGAAAATAAAAAAATATTTCTTAGTTTTTTTCAGAAACTTTAGTGTATAATCACAATATTTTTTTAATTTATCTATTTTCGGGCGGGTAACGGGTTCGGGCGGGTTTTGACCCAATATATTCGGGTTTTTATCGGGCGGGTCACTTTCGGGTTTCGGTCATTTTCGGGCGGGTTTTTTCGGGTTTTTTTCGGGCGGTTTCGGGTCGGGTTTTCGGGTCGGGTCAGTTTTTGACAGGTCTACAAACAAGTAAAACAGTCCAAAATCAAACCAATTACTCTCTCCTCCAAAATCCTATCCAAATATAGGTTAACCTATAACTTTCAAAAAAATATTTAAAAGATAAACACATTAATGCTAATTGCATGATTTCTCTAAATATGACTCTATAAATTATTAAATACTTTCTCCGTTTCATTCATTGATTTCTTCCAGACATTTTTTAAAAAAAACAATAAGATAAGTAAACAATAAAATAAGAAGTGACACATTTGTTTAGAAAAACAATAAAATAGGTAAAAGCAGGGTGATTAAAATAAGTGGGTCTAGATAAAAGAGAAGTGTGAATGTGTGATTAAAAAAATGAAAGAAATTAAAAAAAAAAATCATAAAAAAAAAGCGAAAATTACACATTACAATCTTATAAAAATCAGTTTTTTTGTAATTACACCCTTATAAAATTTTTCTTTTCAATTACTACCTAATAAAGCACTTTTCAGCTATTTTCCGTTAGCAAAGTTGTTAAATGACGAAAATACCCTTGATGTTAAAATCTTCTTTTTACTCCTTTAACCCCTTTTACTCACCTCCTACACTACTCACTCCGTACCTTCCTCTTCAATCATCATCCACTAAACCCTAATTAATTTTTCAATTGAATCCAAAATCCATACCAAATTCTGGCGCAATTGAAGGGAACGACATATCTGCAAGCAAGTAGCCCCAAATCCTGTGTTAATTTAGGGTTTTTCGTTAGTTTAGGGATTTTTCATTAATTTAGGGTTTTGAATCGATTCTTCACACGAAACCCAGATTTGCATTTAATTTTAGTCTTTCTAATATGAATTAAGTGTAGTTATAGTGTTATTGTAGTTCATTAGCATGTTGAGAGCCAAATGTGGTTGTCGATTAGATAATTTCAATTTTTAGGATTTCTCCAATTTGTTGTTGATTTTGTTTCGCCTAATGTCTGCTATGTTGCTTTTGCTATTCAATTTTTTGTAGATATGGATATTCAACCATTCACCGTTAACTTGCAACATTTAGACGAATAATAAAGGGAATTAGGGATAAACCCTAAATTTCCACAAGTCCTAATTTCTAGGTTAACAGAAATTTTGCAAAGTACAGAATCGTGAATTAGGGTTACATATCTTGTTCGTACACAACAATAAACTACAGGCACTAATGGCGGCGAAAATAAAGAAGAGGTATAAACGATAGAGAGAGGATGAAGAAATTGAAGACTGCAAAAATTGAATTGAAGAGTGAAGCAATTGAATAGCAATACAATTTTTAAGAGGTGTTGTAAGAGAGATAAAAGTTGGGGAAAGAGTATACAGAGTCAAGGGCAAAATGGTCACAAAATTAGACGTAATCTAATTTGGGACGGAAATTAGCTTACTAACCCACCGGAGTTCATTAAAGGTAGCAATTGCAAATGAAAAGTGCTTTATTAGGTATTAATTGAAAAGAAAAATTTTATAAGGTTGTAATTACAAAAAACTGATTTTTATAAGGTTGTAATGTGTAATTTTTGCTAAAAAAGACAATGCGGAAAATATCAATGAAATAGAGGGGTAATTATTCTACAAAAAAAAAATCCTTCGAATTAAGTAAGTCAAATAAAATTTAAATAACATTTGCAATTATTTATTTATTTGTTTATATAGTTATACTTTAATAAATACTCCTTATGAGTTTATTTTTGATTATTTTCTTAACTATTTTTAAAAACTCAACATTCTGTACTATTTATGATCCTAACCCGATTAATTACTCGTATAGTCCAATCCATATTTGACTCGACTAGTATCCAAGTATCCAACTCAAACCACAAACCTAAAAATTAGAACTAGTACTCACTCCTATTCAAAGTATTTCTCCCACTTTCCTTTTTGAGTTTAGTTTGGTTTTCTTTCTACTTTCTTTTTTGATATCATTATTCATTATAATTATTATTCATTCTTCATTCAATTCTTTATTTTTTTTCTTCTGCACCTAAACTAACACATTTTTCACTTTATACCCCACCTTTTACCCTTCATACCCCACTTTCTATCCATCTCTCTTACTTTAACTCCACCATTTATTACTCATACTCCCTCCATTCAAATCCAAGTGTCTAATTTGTTTTTGCACATTTGCCGAGACGCGTTTTACACTAGCGATATCTTTTATTTTACATTAGCAAAAATTATAAAAATTTGATATTCTTAATGTGCTCATAAAGACGAATCAAACAAAATCTCACGTGACTATATTCTCACTTATAGATTGTCGAGAATATCGAAAATTCTCCTCAAGTGTGAATAGTGTCAAAAAGTGAAATGAGATACTTGGATTTGAATAGAGGGAGTATTATTTACTCCCTCCTTGGTTCCCCAAAAAAGATTTGAACGGAATACTTGGAATAGGAGGGAGTATGAAGTAAAAATTCAGAAAAATTCAATATGATTTTTCTAATTACCCTACTTAGATCGTTATCATTGATAATTTTTCCGTAATAAACACTTTAATAATTAGAAGAAATTTGTGATATTATTTATTTAAGTATGGTAAATATGACTTAACATTTCAATTTCTCGTGATAATAATATCTTTCTAATCCTTACTTTAATTAATACATTATCGTGTGTCCAGTAGAGATACATTAGAAAATCCGATTTATATAATTACAATTTTATAAATACTTTGTATGAGTTTATTTTCCGATGGTTTACAACTATTTGAAAAAACTAGGTGCTATGAACTATTTCTAAAACTCTAATTTAAGTCAACTCGTGTACAAGTCGATCCATATTCTGACTCGACTTGACCCAACCTAAAGATGAGAAGTATGAAGTTGAATAACCATAGATACTTCAACTTCCAAGTTCCCACAGTAGCTCTTGAAGTGGAGTGAATGGGGGAGCTACTCCACTTCCCCAGGCCACCTCAACTCCGACTCCAATTGGTTCAAGTACTTGGATAATCCAGTTCTTCCTACTTCGCCCAGATAATAAGACTACAATTCTCTTCCAATTCCTTTGGCGCCAAAACATCATTCCACATTTCCACCTTCCTTTATAAATGGAGTACTACATAAATTAAAGCAACCCATTTATTTCTCAACTCAATCCAATTTCAACCAGAATGTCACAAAATACGGAGACGAAGGAAGAGGCAGAGGGGCCAGCAATTGGAATTGATCTCGGGACGACGTACTCGTGCGTCGGGGTATGGCAGCACGACCGCGTCGAGATCATCACCAACGACCAGGGTAACCGTACCACCCCTTCTTGTGTTGCCTTCACCGATACTCAGCGTCTCGTAGGTGATGCTGCTAAGAACCAGGCTGCTGTTAATCCTACTAATACCATCTTTGGTATGCTTCTTATTCCGTGTTTTACAGTTGTTTTACGATATTGATTTGCGATTATGCAAAAGACCAAATTTGCAATGTTTATTATTCATCCAGCGATAATTGAAATGATTATATGGTATTCATGATTTGGAGTTCAAACCCGTCACCATCATAATCATGCTTTGGCTACTTTTGTACTAGACTAATACTTGTAATAAACAACCCCTTCCGATAGCACCCAGTTGTAATCTTCGAATGACCTTGGGCTATACTTTGACTGAGGTCAGTCAAAGTGAAGGCTTTTGTAGATTGTAGATAGCCGATTTTGTATCAAGTATTATCTATTTAAGTCGCCGCTCAACACAGTATGAGAACTCAGGGTAGTCCATTTAGGAATTAGGATGCCTACTTTAACTGTCTTTGTACTAGCAGCCAGTAGTTAAATGTCTTGTTTTGGAAAAATTGGTCCTTGATTTCGCTCGTGATGACTGATTTGTACCTTGTGTTTGATTGTTAATTCTGTGAAAATTGAACATGAATCGCTCTACTTAGTTTGTAATTATAGCTTGTCGAAATGATCCGGAAGCTTGGCAACAACTTCGACCTTCGACTACTAATTAGTCTAATGTCATGCTTCCTTCACTCTTATTCATACTGGCTTGTCATATAACCATGATTGTGCAGCTTGATTTTATTTTGACAAATAAGTAACTGGCTGACTCATATACATTGTCTTGTTCATTGTCTTTGACAGATGCGAAAAGACTTATAGGCAGAAGATTCAGTGACGAGGGAGTGCAGAAGGACATCAAGATGTGTCCGTTTAAGGTTATTAAACGCCCTGGGGATGACGATGAGGACAAAGTGCCAGTGATAGCAGTCACATACAAAGATGAAGAGAAGCATTTTTCTCCCGAGGAGGTATCGTCAATGATTCTTGTGAAGATGAAAGAGGTAGCAGAAGCATATCTTGGATCAACTGTCAAGAATGCTGTCATTACTGTTCCTGCTTATTTCAATGATTCGCAGCGGCAGGCCACAAAAGATGCTGGAGTTATTGCTGGACTGAATGTTCTTAGAATTATCAATGAGCCAACGGCAGCTGCCATTGCGTATGGAGTGGATAAGAAGATCAGTGGCAGTGACATTAAAAAGAATGTGTTGGTCTTTGATCTTGGTGGCGGGACGTTTGATGTGTCCTTGGTTTGTGTGGAAAAGAAATTGTTTGAGGTTAAAGCTGTAAGTGGTAACACTCATCTAGGTGGTGGTGATTTCGATAGCATTATGGTGAGTCACTTTGCCGAAGAGTTCAAAAGAAAGCACAATGTCGACATAAGTGAGAACCCTAGAGCTCTAGGAAGGTTAAGAGCAGCTTCGGAGAGACTTAAAAGAACCCTTTCATCCACCCATGAGACTAGTATTGAGATTGATTGTCTTTTTGAGGGTATTGATTTTAAATCCACTATAACTCGGGCCAGATTTGAAAAACTAAACATGGATTTATTTAAAAAGTGCATTGATCCTGTTGATCAATGCTTGAAGGATGCCAAGTTGAATAAAAGCGATGTTCATGATGTTGTTCTTGTGGGAGGATCAACTCGGATTCCAAAAATTCAGCAGCTTCTGCAGGATTTCTTTGATGGGAAGGAATTGTGTAGAAGCATCAACCCAGATGAGGCTGTCGCCTATGGAGCTGCTGTCCATGCTGCCCTCTTGACCGGAGTACTTATAGGGGATCAGAAAGATATTGTGCTTGTCGACGTAGCTCCTTTATCTCTTGGTTTTGGAATCATTAACGATGAGATGAAAGTCGTCGTCCCTCGTAACACTACTATTCCAACAAGGATGCTTGGCAACGTAACTACTGTTTATGACAATCAGACTTCTGCAGCATTTCCAGTGTATGAGGGGGAGAGATCAAGAGCCACAGCCAACAACTTTTTGGGCAAACTTTTTCTCTCCGGCATTCGTCCTGCACCAAGTGGTGTCCCAGATTTACATGTCTGGTTTGACATAAATTCAGATGGTATTCTCACAGTTTCTGCTGAAGACGTTGATACTGGAAACAAGAATCAGATCACAATAACTAAACAGAGCAAGTTATCGAAAGAAGAGGTTGATAGGCTGTTAGATGAAGCTCAGAAATACAGGGCTGAGGATGAGCAATACCGAAGGAAGGTGATGGCCAAAAATGCTCTGGAGAACTATGCTAATAACATGTGGGAGACAGTGAAAGACTACGAGCGAAAGCTGGGAATAGAAGACAGGAACGAAATTGAGGTTGCAATAGACAAGGCTATACATTGGTTGGATTGGAACATTGAGCTGAAGGAGGCTTGGAAATTCGAAGACAAGTTGAAGGAGCTCCAAGACTTGTGTGAGCCTATTCTGGCTAACTCCTTAAAAGTAGCCACTCCACCTAGGCCTAAAGTTACAGTGACAAAACCGTTGGACAAGTGGTCTGGATTCTCTAGCTTTATCAAGTTCTTCTGGTTCCGCAACCACCAAAGTCCCTAAAGTTACTGCTAGACCCTCCTCTCAGTGAATTGATCAAGAAAAAAAATCCAACACTCTGTTTACAACTGTGTTTTTGGGGAAATATTTTACTGTTTTTGGGCTGATTGTTTTCTAATACTCGAGGGATTTCTGTTTCTGGACCATTTTCTTTTAAATATCCGAACAATGTTCTACGGAGTAACTCGCAATAATTTCAACTTTCTACTCCTTACGTATAACTTACTCTCAAAATAGACATGATTGGCTACCAATTCCTTTAAGTCATCCTTTCCATCTCATCTATCACGGAATAGTCCAACTTCTCAGAATAAATCAACGACTCTCCAAGTCTCCGTAAATGGATGGGATAAACATGAGTAGAAACTATAGACCGTTTGGTTTGCTCAATCAAACTTGAAACTTGTACTTTATGTTTGGTTGACAATTTTTTTTTTATTTCGATACACATAGCTCAAATCTTAAGGTATAGGTTTCTCAAATCTCAAGGCATGACATACACGTACCCTTGAAATTTTGTTTGATTTTCCAAAAAATATTGTTCCAATTTTTTTGTTGAAATATTACGAGTGAATATTTTATTAAAAACACTAATGCAAAATATTAAAAAAAAAACGTTTTAAAAATTTTATTACTGAAACTCATTGTTTTTAATGAAATTATTTATTTTTTCTTTCATGCTAAATTATTTAATGAAATGAGTAGTTACTGTTATACAGAGTATAAATTTTTATATATTTAAAATATAATTATGGCTAATTTGTCCATAACTACCTATTAAATACAAAGTTTTACAATTTACTACCTATTAAAACAAACTTTGAAATTTACTACCTAATATAAAGTATTTTGTTACGAATTGCTACCTTAGAACAATTATGAATAGAAAATCAAACATTTTAAATTATTGTCACAAAAATTTATCAAAATATTCCCTTTATACCCTTACTCCATTAATTCTATCTTTTATCTCGTTCACTTACTACAATTTTTCTTCTCTGCATTCATTATGCGTTCATCTTCATTTACGTTTCCAATAGTCCGACCCTAACTAAATACACGAATTTGACTAGTAAACTAAATTGAAGGGACTTGAACTGAACTGACTCGAATGTTTAACGTAACATACTAAATTTTGTCCCTAAATTTTTTGAAAATAAAACACTCGAAAATGATCTGCCTGAAAATGCTCCGACCAAAAACCGAACTTATAGTATATGATGTATCAAATTTGTGTGTCAATTTGAACGAGGAGAAAAGAAGATAGTTTGAGAAATGTTATGTGCGAATTTAACTATCTTCTTTTCTCCTCGTTCCTCCCCCATTTAAGCGTAATGCTAAAATGAAACGGTATTTACACTTAAATCACCAACATTCCTCCCCCATTTAAGCGTAATGCCGGGTTTAACCAACTAACAAAAACATACCAATTTATGCATAAATGAAAATATCACAAGGATTGAATTTCCACTTAGTGAAATTACACATTCCAAATGTTCGAGTATCGGGGTGTGACTTAAGCATTGAACCCTTTCTACACATTTTGAACACATGAAGATAACTCACACACAAACTTATTGTACTTCATAATTACAAGAAACCGACACTTATTTACAAGCCTAGTGTCCCATATCTATTCATGAACATTTGAGGAGTCAAACCCAAAACTCCTTTGAAGCGGCTAACTTCATATTCACATAGGTTGATTCTTTCATCGTGTCCCTGCAAACACACTTTTTCAAAGATCAATTAAGAAGATAAACTTCAACCTTACAACATGCAAGTCTAAGCACTCACCTTCGGGATTCATTGCAGAGTGCTTCAATCAATAACAATAGACCTTCTACATTGAATTCTGCCTCTAGCGTTGTATTAGAGAGGAATTGGGTATTCTATTGTTAATGATTTATACGAGTTTTAGACCCATCCCGTCAACCGACTTTATGACCAAGTCCTTAGCTAATGCCTTTGTCAAGTGATCAGCTAAATTTTGTTCAGATCTTACAAATACAATTGATATTACACCATCAGTTATTAGCTCACGTACCAAGCTATGCCTAACACCTAAATGTCTTGATTTACCATTATACACTTGATTATAAGCTTTAGCCAATGTAGCAGCACTATCACAATGTATAACTATAGGTGATATAGGTTTTGGCCACAAAGGAATTTCGTAAATTAAATTCCTTAGTCATTCTGCCTCTTTTCCGGCTGCTGCCAAGGCAATAAATTCCGATTCATGGTTGAGCCTGAAATACACGTTTGCTTTTTAGAAGCCCATGAGATTGCACCTCCTCCAAGCACAAACGTCCAACCACTTGTTGAAGAGTGATCTTCACTATTGTTTATCCAACTAGCATCTGAGTGCCCTTCTAATACCGGAGGATACCCCGTGTATGTTAGTCCATAGGTTTTGGTAGATTTAAGATATCTCAAAACACGATTAGCTGCTTGCCAGTGAAGAGTGCTAGGTTTCTTTGTGTATCGACTTAGCTTCCCTACCGCAAGAGCTATATCCGGTCTAGTGCATGTCATGGCATACATTAGACATCCGATCACTCGAGAGTACTCGAGCTGTGAAACCGCTTTACCTGTATTGGGCACAAGTTTCAAACCAGGTTCCATAGGAGTAGTAGCTGGGATACTATTTTGACAGTTAAACTTTTTCAACACTTTCTCAATATAGTGAGATTGCGTTAAAGAAATCTCATTTCCGCTACGCTTTATTTTGATTCCAAGAATCACATCGGCCTCTCCCATGTCTTTCATAGCAAAGCTAGATGATAAAAGGGCTTTACAAAGATCAACTTGTAGTTGATCAGTGCCAAATATTAGCATGTCGTCCACATATAAACATATGATTACGCCATTACGTACCAACATCATCAAACTTGCTATAAACGCATTTGTCTGATTGATTATGGTGAAATCCATTAGACAAAACTGTTTCATCAAATTTATGATGTCATTGCTTAGGAGCTTGTTTAAGTCCATACAATGATTCGAACACTAAACCCTAATTCCAATTCGAACACTAAACCCTAATTCTAATTCGAACACTAAACCCTAATTCGAACACAGAAGAGACGAAAATGGGAAGAGGAAGGAAGAGAAATTACCTTTGGAAGTGGATCGATTGCCTTTAGATGGGTCACGCGCTCGAATCTGGGTCGAATTTGGGTCAATTTCAGAGATTAGGGTTAGGGTTCCGGGAAATTGGGGAAAATTTGGGGAAATTGGGGGTTTGGTAGGTTTGAGTGACTTAGAATGAGTGAAAGGGGGTTTAGGTGAGGAGGGAGGGTGTTAGTAAGGGGAGGGGCAAAATGGGAAGAAAATAACCAAAACTCACCGGAAAAGGGACAAAAGGAGCACTGGGGGCAAATTCTAATTTTTTAACAACTTTACGGGGGTAATTTTAACGGAATCCATTTTTGGGGGTAATTTCAAAAATCGGTAACATAGAAGGGGGTTATTAGTGATAAACTCTATAAGAATTGAATAATACGGGGAGAATGATAAGTCACTGCAATTTGCAAATGAAGAGGCTCCCAAGAGATTGTTTGCAAATGAAGACGAGCCCCGAGAGTCGAGGATGACCAAAAAAGTGCTATTGATGACAACCCAAGTCACTTGCAATTCTCTCAACCATTTCAATTCAATTTCAACCAATTCCATTCTCACCTTTCAGGTCTTTGGGTTAAAACTAACTCTTGGAAAATTGAAATCCTCCTATAAAACCGAACCCAACCCAACCCATCCCACAAAAAAAACCGAACCATCTGTCTCCTCAACTTCCTTCTTCGCTTTTTCTTTGAGGGAAACAAAATGGGTAAGACGAATGAAGAATGGCCGGTTATAGGAATCGATCTCGGGACGACTTACTCATGCGTTGGAGTATGGCAGCATGGCCGAGTTGAGATAATCACGAATGACCAAGGCAACAGAACCACGCCGTCTTGGGTTGCGTTCACTGAGACTGAGAGGCTTATTGGTGAAGCTGCTGAGAATCAAGGCCGCGTTAACCCTACTAACACCATCTTTGGTTTGTCTCAATTACTTACACTTAATTGAATGTAATGGGTTTTAGCTGAAAGTTGTGTTATGCTTATTATTTGTTGATTTGTAGTGGGTGTTACTATGTGTATACCTAGAGGTTATAGTTATAATTATACTCCGTAGTTGATAATTCTAAAAAGGGATTAAATTTTGCATATAGAATTTTACTTTTAATACTCCATAGTAGAAGCATTATTGATGTTTGTGTGGTTGGTTATGTTGGAAGTTGGAACTCTACTTCATGCATGATGCATTACTTAAAGAAGTCTCCTTTTCCTCCAATTTTGGTGGGAGGGGCTTCACAACTTCTTTGTATTGAAGAAAGAGGGAAGTTGGTGCTATATCGCGGGGTACGAATCAAAACCCCAACCTCATTGTTGGCGTACGGAAACTCTTATGACTTGAGGTAGCTCTCGCTCCTAGTAGGGAAAGGATTTGACATGGGTCCGATTGTATCCAGTTTCTCAAATTTACCCATTCAAACCAGGTGTCGTTTGTTGTTGGGTGCTTCTAGTTTTCTTTATTCACCCTTTTATAGTATTTACTACTCGTATTTAGCTAATTCCACCCATTTTATGCTCTTTTTTTTTGACAGTATACAATCCTAGATAAATTTAACAAATGTAATAAATGGCTGCTTGTCTTGTAGATATATTCCTTTTAAAGTGATGTCGCGTAGTAAATGATCAACACTTGTTCTGCTTGTGGTAGACTTGATCGTGTCGATCCCTTCTACTCTATTTGCCCTTTTCTGTCTCTTTGCTATTATGCTACATACTCACTACGTTTTCTGTCAGATGCGAAGAGGCTCATAGGCAGAAGATTTGACGAAGAAACAGTTCAAAGAGACATAAAATTGTGGCCTTTTGAAGTTATCAGTGGTCCTGATTGTAGTAATATAAACAAGCCAATGATTGTAGTTAAACACAAGGATGAAAAGAAACAATTTGCTGCCGAGGAGATTTCGTCCATGGTTCTTATGAAAATGAAAGATGTTGCCGAGGCTTTCCTTGGTGTCAAAGTGAAGAATGCTGTCGTGACTGTACCCGCTTACTTTAATGATTCTCAGCGTCAAGCAACCAAAGACGCTGGAGTTATTGCAGGGCTTAATGTTGTACGGATCATCAGTGAACCGACAGCTGCGGCCATGGCATATGGACTTGACAAACATGTGACTGAAAAGAGTGTCTTGATCTTTGACCTTGGTGGTGGGACATTCGATGTCTCTTTGGTAGGCATTCATAATGATAAATTCACTGTGAAAGGTGTAGCGGGAAATACCCACCTTGGTGGCGGTGATTTTGACAACAGAACACTCGATTACTTTGTGGAGGAGTTTAAGAGGAAACACGGGAAGGAGGTACGTGGAAACCCTAGGGCTCTGGGGAGGTTGAGAGCTGCTTGTGAGAGGGCCAAAAGGGTTCTTTCTTCCTCTTTTGAGACTACTATTGTCGTCGATTACCTTATTGAGGGCATAGATTTCTACTCAACACTCACCCGCTCCCGATTTGAAAAGTTGAACATGGATTTATTTGAGGAATGTATAGAAACAGTTGAGAAGTGCTTGAAGGATGTGAAGGCCAACAAGAATGAGATTGATGATGTAGTCCTAGTTGGCGGGTCAACCCGAATTCCTAAAGTTCAGCAACTGTTGCAAAAGTTGTTTGATGAACAGGAGCTATGCAGAAGCATAAATCCAGATGAGGCAGTTGCCTATGGAGCTGCCATCCATGCTGCGACCTTGTGTGGTGTCGGTAAAGCTAAGCATATTGTACTGATGGATGTCACCCCTTTGTCTCTTGGTTTTAAACTTGTTGATGATGTGATGATGGTGGTAATACCAAGGAACACACCAATTCCGACGACGATGGAAAGGGAAACTGAAACATCGCATGACTACATCACCTGTGTACATACTGATGTATATCAGGGTGAGAGACTAAAGGCCACAGAGAACCACTTCCTGGGCACATTTTCGTTATGTGGTATTCCTCCTGCACCTGCAGGAGTAGCTAAGTTCAAAACCACCTTCACATGTACAGTTGATGTTGATGGGATATTGACTGTACGTCACAGATAGTCTAGAAGGCACTAGCAACAGGAATGTAATGACCTTAACTAACTACCAGGTGCGTTTATCAGCTGAAGAGATTGAAAAGATGGTGAAGCGAGCTGAGGATTTCAGGGCTGAGGATATGGAGTATGTTGAGAAAAATGAGGCTAAGAGGCTTCGAACGATTTAGGTAACAAGTCTGTTTCCCTAATTAAGATGTTTGTCGGAATAGTTGTTTTGGCCAGTTCTCATGTAAATGCAGTTTCGCCCTGTGGACTGTGGTAATTGGTAAGTAAGCTGGAGCATACCAAGTTCATGTAAATTTTGGGTACTATACAGGGCAATTGAATCTTCTCCAATCTTCATTATTTTGTTCTCCTTTAAAAATACGGAGTAGTTTAGGTTTGGGTCAAGGTCTGAATAATAGACACGGACCTAGACTCGCAGACCCATAGACTCATTAATTTAAATAAAAACTTAACGAGAACAAAAGAAACCCTAGTAATGAAAGTCATTCCGTCAATATTATCTTCATTTGTCTACATGAATCAGACGCAACGGTTCATTATGAATCAACTCTGTAGTACGGAGTACATCTCTTTTCAAAAGTTGAATGACCTTATTGATGCAGTCACTAAGATATGAACCAGTTTCTAGAGCTTGATCCAATATGACCCATCAATTTGGGTATATTTCTGTTGATTTTAGACCCTGTGGCTCTGAATTTGGATCGGGTATTGGTTTACATTGAGTATCACGGGTCCCGACCTGATACAAACCTGAAACACAACCCATTATCATCCCCACGGCCAACCCTCATTAAAAAAATCTGTGTGAATGGTTTAAGAAACACACCATAGGAAATATTGTGTGAGGATTAGGAAACACAATAGTAAAATATTGTGTCTTGATTTCCTAGTTTGAGTTAGATACGATATCTTTATGATACTATATATATATATAGTTACAATAATACATTATAAATTCTTTATTTCTAATCTTTTCTTTCTTTGCGAGGTTGAAAATTGAGTTCTTGATTCAATTCGATTCCTTGCGAGTTTTATAGTTCTCAAACCCGTTTCTTGGTAAATCGAATCTTTATTTCCGCTAGACGAAAAAAAAAGGGGAAGACAATGAAGAATGGCCAATTATAGGAATTGATCTGGGAACGACGTATTCATGCGTTGGAGTATGGCAGCATGGCCGAGTTGAGATAATCACAAATGATCAAGGAAACAGAACGACGCCGTCTTGGGTTGCATTCAGTGACACTGAGAGGCTTATTGGTGAAGCTGCTGAGAATCAAGCCCGCGTTAACCCTACTAACACTATCTTTGGTTTGTCTCAATTACTTACACTTAATTTAAAAATTCTGTTATTATATGTTGACTTGCAGTGGGTTTTACTATGTGTATACTAACCCAGAAGTTATAGTTATAGTTAATAATTCTAAAAAGGGACTAACTTTTTGCATAAAGAATCTTACTTTAATACTCCCTCCATAGTAGAAGAATTATTGATGTTTGTGTGGTTGGTTATGTTGGGAGTTGGAACCCTACTTCATGCATTACTTAAAGAAGTCTCCCTTTCCTCCAATTTTGGTGGGAGGGGCTTCACAACTTCTTTGCCCCAACCTCATTGTTGGAGTACGGCAACTCTTATGACTCGAGGTAGCTCTCCTCCTTAACAGAGGAAAGATTTTGACATGGGTCCAAACCGTCCGATTGTATCCAGTTTCACAATTTTTTACCCATTAAAACGAGGTGTTGTTTGTCGAAAGTTGACGAATTTATAAGCCTTGCTCATCATATCTTTGTTACTACCATATACACCTTTTTGATTACTTTATTGGGTTATGGGTTATGGCCCTTATGGGTTATGTCAAGTACTCTGGTTTGAGAATCGAGATATGCTACAAAACTACATATGCTGTATGTATTGTTTACAAACTTTTGATGCTGGACTAGTATGCATATATCGTCGCAAAAATACTCACTACTTTTTCTGTCAGATGCGAAGAGGCTCATAGGCAGAAGATTTGATGAAGAAATAGTTCAAAGAGACATAAAGTTGTGGCCTTTTGAAGTTATCAGTAGTAGTATTAACAAGCCAATGATTGTAGTTAAACACAAGGGTGAAAAGAAACAGTTTGCTGCCGAGGAGATTTCGTCCATGGTTCTTATGAAAATGAAAGATGTTGCCGAGGCTTTCCTTGGTGTCAAAGTGAAGAATGCTGTCGTGACTGTACCCGCATACTTTAATGATTCTCAGCGTCAAGCAACCAAAGACGCTGGAGTTATTGCAGGGCTTAATGTTGTACGGATCATCAGTGAACCGACAGCTGCGGCCATGGCATACGGACTTGACAAACACGTGAAGAAAAAGAGTGTCTTGATTTTTGACCTTGGTGGTGGGACGTTCGATGTTTCTTTGGTAGGCATTCAGAATGATAAATTTACAGTGAAAGGTGTAGCGGGAAATACCCACCTTGGTGGCGGTGATTTTGACAGCAGAACACTCGATTACTTTGTGGAGGAGTTTAAGAGGAAACACGGGAAGGATGTACGTGAAAATCCCAGGGCTCTTGGGAGGTTGAGAGCCGCTTGTGAGAGGGCCAAAAGGGTTCTTTCCTCCTCTTTTGAGACTACTATCGTACTCGATTACTTATTTGAAGGCATAGATTTCTGTTCTAAACTCACTCGTTCCCTATTTGAGAAGTTGAACATGGATTTATTTAAGGAATGTATAGAAACTGTTGACAAGTGCCTGAGTGATGCGAAGATGGACAAGTACGGTATTGACGATGTTGTCCTAGTTGGGGGGTCAACGAGGATTCCTAAAGTACAGCAGTTGTTACAGGAGTTGTTCAAGGGAAAGGAGCTATGCAGAAGCATAAATCCTGACGAGGCAGTAGCCTATGGAGCAGCCATCCATGGTGCTGCCTTGGGTGGTGTGAGTAAGGCCAAGCATATTGTGCTGATGGATGTCACGCCTTTATCTCTTGGTTTTGGGATTGTGGATGGTGAAATGCTAGTGGTAATACCGAGGAACACACCAATCCCTGCCACTATGAAGACAATAACCTTCACTACGTCAGACAATGTGACTTGGATACAGAATGATGTATATCAGGGCGAGAGACTTAGGGCTGAAGAGAACCACTTGGTGGGCACATTTTGTTTACGTGACTTTCCTCCAGCACCTAAAGGGGAAACCGAGTTTGAAACAACCTTCAGCATTGATTCCGATGGCATCCTGACAGTGAGAAAGAGGGTCAAAGGCACCAACAACAAGACTGAAATACTGATAACAAACTACCAAGGGAGGTTGTCAACTGAAGAGATTGAAGGGATGGTGAAGCGAGCTGAACAGTTGAGGGTCGAGGACATGGAATACGTCAAGAAAAGGGAGGTGGAGAGGCTTTCAAGCGATTTAGCTCTTTAAGTAGGCATCTGTGGTTAAAGAATCCGGTAAGATTGTGAACGAAATATTCGTTCATGTTACCACATCTGAACGCTTAAATGTATGTTACGCTATCCCTTTTAATTACTCTAATTTGCATCTGCAGTCTGCACTACAGTGTAACTCATTCATTCCAAATTTGAGCTTTCCTTTTATGATTGTCAAGGAAAACATCAGTTCACTCTTGCTGTTAGTGGTCAGTGCTTGAGCTCATTCCAATTAAATTTCCCAAGTTCAACGAATTGTCACGTTGAGCTTTTAGCCGGTTACGAAGTATTCCGTATTTTCTTTTTGCGGTATTTTTTACTCTTATCCATTCAATTCTTTACGTCGGTATCGTTTTTGTGAGGAGAAATTGTGAACTTATGTAAAAAAATTGAATGGATGGAAGGAATTGAATGGATGGAAGGAGTAAAACATTTCTAGAAACAATAATTGTCTATATCTTTTAACGGAAGAACATTGTTTCATCATCCTATAACGGAAGAACATAAGCAAAATTTAACTTTTTTGTGAACCAATGAAGTTCAACTTGTCACACTCGAAAGATCTCCACCCTTCAAATGCAATTGCTACATTTTTTTTAAAATATTATTGACAACCCAAAAATATATTCAATTTTTTTTTGACAATCTTTAAAATGAATGTAGTCGGGTGAGATTTTTTTTTTATTCATCAATATGATTAGATTAAAAATAATTAGTCTTTAAAATTTTGTTAATGTATAATGAAAAAAATTGATGGTACAAAATGTGTCTCGGTAAAGACAATAAAGATACAAGTGTCTATTAGATTGGAACGGAGAAATATTATTTCTATCCCTCTAATACAAGTGACATTTTATGTAATATAGGAATAATATGAGAATTATAGTAATATAAACCCAAAATGACTTGACTCGACTCTAACTTTAGACAGATACCACATCCACTAGAGGAACCCCCTCCGTCTTATTGATTTATTATTTATTTTTTCTTTTGGATTAATCATCCAATAGTTTTCTAACTTTTTTTTGTTAAATTTTAATATATTTATGTTAGATAGATTTTGTGTAATCCAAATTCACACATTAATTTTTTTCTTGAGTTTGTTCCAATAGTATTAGGCCCTGTTCTTTTCGGCTGAAATAGGGCTGAGCTGAGCTGAGCTGGTCTGATAAAAGCTGAGCTGGTCTGATAAGAGCTGAGCTGGACTGATAGAAGCTGAGCTTAGTTGAGCTGAACTAAAAGAAGCTAAAACTAATAACTATTTGTATAAATTATCTAATAATATTTTTTTTTTAAAATATAACACCAATTAATAATAATAATAATAATAATAATAATAATAATAATAATAAATTAATTAATAATAGTGATAATAATAATAACAACAACAACAACTGCTACAACAACATAGTACTCTGACAATAGTAAAATTTGTTAAGTATATATCTTTCATTACTTAATATACAAAATTTTATACTTTAATATTCTTAAATTTTAATACAATACAAATAATACTCATGTGCTATATTGTATGCTATATATTAGATATTCTATTCAGTAAAAAATATTGTAAAAAAAACGTAAATGAATTGTAAGGGCATTGAGACAGAGTTGTAAATATTTGAATGTAATATATATTTCAAGACCTAAAAATATTATAAAGTGCATAATAATATAAATTAATAATTGTTATAATAATAATAATGATGATAAAAAAATAGAAAATAATAATAATAACGATAATAATAACAATGACGATGATGATGAGGATGATAATAATAATTTGTTATTATTACTAACATTAAGAGATATGGTCATATGGGTGATAAAAATAACAAGAACAATAATATTATCATTATTATTATTTTTTTATGAAAAGAAACTTGCATTAATATCGAAATGCCATAACAACAACAACAAGACCTTATTGTAATTTGTTTCGATCTTAATACAACTTCCGTTTCATATAAATAATAATAATAATAATAATAATAATATTAGTATTATTATTATATATTACGAGTATTATTACTACTATTATTATATTTTATTATTATTATTATTGAAGTATTATTTTAGGAGTTGAAAATATTGGAGTTGGGCTGAAAATATTAGGACTGAGCTGAGCTTATAGGAGTTGGACTGAGCTGATAGAAGCTGAACTGATCTAAAACGAACTGAAAATAAGCTGAAAAGAATAGGACCTTACTCCGTAGATAATTGAATAAGACGGAGGGGTAGTACGTTCCCAAGAGATTGTTTGCAAATGAAGACGAGCCTCGAGAGTGGAGGATGACCAGAAAATAAGAAAAGTCCTATATTGATGACAACCCAAGTCACTTGCAATTCTCAACCATTTCAATTCAATCTCAACCAATACCATTCTCACCTTTCAAGTCTTGGGTTAAAAACTAACTCTTGGAAAATTGAAATCCTCCTATGATTATAAAACCTCTCCCCTCCCCTCCCACAACAAAACTAGACGACCTTCTGTCTCCGACTCTCAACTTCCTTCTTCACTTTTTGTTTGAGGGAACAAAATGGGTAAGACAAATGAAGAATGGCCGGTTATAGGAATCGATCTCGGGACGACTTACTCATGCGTTGGAGTATGGCAGCATGGCCGAGTTGAGATAATCACGAATGATCAAGGAAACAGAACGACGCCGTCTTGGGTGGCATTCACTGAAACTGAGAGGCTTATTGGTGAAGCTGCTGAGAATCAAGGCCGCGTTAACCCTACTAACACCATCTTTGGTTTGTCTTAACTCTTAACTTAATTTAATGGGTTTTAGTTGAAAGTTGTGTTATGCTTATTATTTGTTGATTTATAGTGTGTGTTACTATGTCCATACATGGTATGCTCAATGTTTTAGATATAGTTATTCTAAAAAGGGATTAAATTTTGCATAAAGAATCTTACTTTAATACAGTACATAATTGAAGAATTATTGATGTTTGTGTGGTTGGTTATGTTGGGAGTTGGAACCCTACTTCATGCATTTTTTTTTTTACCTTCATCGGTACTTATTGTATAAAAAAGTTGATTCATTTTTGAGTATTTTTTTTATGAGAGTGGATTGCTTCACGTCTGAGAGCGTCTTACTCCATAACTTGTGCAACTTATTTGTGTCGAAGGTTATCAGAAAGTTGGTATTGAAGAAACAAGGGACAAATTTAGTACCTTTTTCTCCCTTCAAATGAGCTCACTGTATTGCGGGGCAAGCTAGCTCATGTTCTTTATAGGGAAGGAATTTGAGATGAGTCCGATTGTATCCAGTTTCTCAAATTCACCTGTTAAAATGAGGTATCATTTGTGTTTGTGGAAAGCTCACAACTTTATATGACTAGGGTCGGTCATATCTCTGTTATGAAATAAACTTATTGATTGATTGAGCTTTACCTTTGCGATTACTTACTGAAGGAATCTGGATTCTTGTACTCCAGCTACAGAGTATGATTTAGGAGTTAGGACTTACAAGTAAACCTTTCAATTATGTCAAAGATTGGAAGAATAGTGTTCTGGTTCTCGAAGTTAGGGACATAATCGAATGTTGAATATTACTCCGTATGAAGTTACCAATGTTGCCTAAAGGATGATACTGATTGGCCAATTTTCATTTTGCTTGATTTAGTTCTCCCAATTGTGGGATGTTCTTTTGCCACTTCACTGATTTTGTGTTTCCTCAATGATTGTCAACAGATGTGAAACGGCTTATTGGTAGAAAGTTCAATGATGAAATGGTCCAAAAGGACATGAAACTTTGGCCATTCAAGGTAATTGCTGGTCCTGATTATGGTGAAGACAAAAAACCACTTGTAGTGGTAACCTACAAGGGTGAAGAGAAACAGTTCACTGCTGAGGAGATTTCTGCCATGATCCTCATGAAGATGAAGGACATTGCTGAAGCATATTTAGGCATGCCGGTCAAGAATGCTGTTGTCACTGTTCCTGCCTACTTCAACGACTCTCAGCGTCAAGCAACTAAAGATGCTGGTACCATCGCTGCACTTAATGTGGTGCGCATCATAAATGAACCCACGGCTGCTGCCATTGCTTATGGTCTAGACAACAAAAAGGGTTCAGCCTCGGACGATGATGCTTCCAAAACAAAGAATGTGCTGGTTTTTGATCTTGGTGGTGGCACCTTTGATGTGTCGTTGGTCTCTATGGAAAAGGATATCTTTGAAGTGAAGGCGGTGGGTGGGGATGCCCACCTCGGTGGTAATGATTTTGATAATAGAATGGTGAGTTACTTTGTTGAAGAGTTCCAGAGGAAGCACAACAAAGATTTGAGTCCGAATCCTAGGGCTCTCGGACGATTGAGGGCTGCTTGTGAGAGAGCCAAAAGAGCGCTCTCAACAACTTCCCAAACAACTATTGAACTCGATTGCCTTTCCGGTGGCATTGATTTTAGCTCAATTATAACTCGTGCCCGTTTTGATAAGCTGAATGTTGACCTGTTTGAGAAATGTATTGACCCAATTGAGCAATGTTTGAGGGATTCTAATATCAGCAAAGCTAGCGTTGATGATATCGTCCTTGTTGGTGGATCGACCCGTATTCCCAAGGTTCAACAGTTGTTACAGGAGTTTTTTGATGGAAAGGAGCTTTCGAGAAGCATCAACCCCGATGAGGCCGTCGCTTATGGGGCAGCAGTCCATGCCGGGGTCTTATGTGGTATAACTAACAACAAGGGTATGGTTCTTGTGGATGTTACTCCGTTATCCCTTGGTGTCGAGGTGGGGTCCGGCAATATGTCGGTGGTCATCCCGAGAAATACAACCATTCCTACAAGACAGGAGCGAATCTACGGAGCCTTGCATACTAAGAAGCGTACGTATGGAGCGACTGATAATAATGACCACCGAGGATCTGTTTTGGAAATCCCTGTGTACGAGGGTGAGAGGTTCAAAGCCAAAGACAACAATTTCTTAGGAGTCTTTGAGCTCTCTGGCATAACTCCATCTAATGGACCTTCGAGCTTGATTAATGTTTGCTTTGAGATCGATGACAATGGGATCTTGAACGTATCAGCAGAGGACACCAGCTCTGGTAACAGAAGTGAAATCACGATCACCAACCGGAGCAGGCTAACCAAGACAGAGATGGATAGAATGACGAATGAGGCGGAGGAGTACAAGGCGCAGGACAAGAAGCATGAGGAAATGGTGAAAGCCAAGAACTCACTAGAAGACTATGCTAATGACATGTGGGAAAAGTTCAGCAATTGTGGTGAGAAGATAAGTGGCAAGGATAAAAAGACGGTAATGGCCGCCATTGAACAAGTATTGAATTGGCTAGATTGGAATGCGGACCAAGTCCTCGACGCAGCCAAGTATGTGGAGAAGCTCGAAGAGATTGAATTAATATGCAAGCCTTTTACTTCTATGATGCGCTGACTGATTTACGCAGAAATTATGCAGGGAAGCCTGTTTGTACTCCGTATATTCTAGCAAGCACTCAAGCAGGAGATTTGAAATATTGCCTGTGACATTCATTGATTTGTGAATGAGTTTGTTGAGTTTGCTTTAATTCTGATATCTGTTACTACTCCGTAGTTCATTAGTTTCTTTCCTGCTAATTTCTCTTCGATCAAACACTACCGACTCTAACTCAATGAAATATTTTCTTATTTTTCTTAACATTGTAATTTTATTTTATTTTACCACAATTCAATTTTTTATGGCACAAGACAACTTACTTTCACAATAGTCCTTTAAATATATAAATAAAAGAATTTAGAATGTTTCACCGGAGACTAGTGCTCTCAAAAGCGTTCATGGCTTCCACCAGTTTCCTCTGCTCTTCATCTTGTGCCTTGTATTTTTCCGCCTCGTCAATCATCCTCTTAATTTCAGCTCTTGAAAGCCGCCCATAGGGATTTGTGATGGTGATTTGATTCCTTTGCCCAGTACCCATCTCCACGGCCGACACATTTAGAATGCCGTCTGCATCGATTTCATAACAAATGTCGAACTTGGTTTGGTGTTTGGGGGCCGGCGGAAAACCTGAAACCACCAACTCCCCCAACAAGTTGTTGTCTTCGGCCCTGGACCTCTCACCCTCAACAATCCGGAAATACACAGAAGTCTGATTGTCGATTGCAGTTTGTCCTCTCATATTCCTCTTCACAGGTACGGTTGTATTCCTCGGGATGAGGACACTTAATCGGCCATGTCCGTTGTCAAAGCAGAGTGATAAAGGAGTGACATCAACGAGCGCAATATCCTTGTTTCTACCGCCGAGGCCAGTTAAGACATCAGCATATACTGCAGCTCCATATGCGACCGCCTCATCGGGGTTGATGCCTTTGCAAAGCTGCTTTCCTCCGAAATACTCTTGCAGGAGTTTCTGAACCTTGGGAATTCGGGTCGATCCCCCAACAAGGACTACATCATCGACATCGCTCACTGTCATATCTGCATCCTTCAGGCAAGTCTCCACAGTTTCTATACAATTTCTGAAAAACATTTCATTTAAATTCTCGAACTTGGCACGAGTTAGTGTTGCAGTGAAGTCAATGCCCTCGTGTAGGCAATCTATCTCAATAGTGGTCTGGGTCGCGGATGAGAGGAATATTTTGGCCTTTTCAGAGGCAGCCTTCAATCGTCCGCGGACCCTGGGATTATTGCTAATGTCTTTCTTGTGCTTTCTTTTGAACTCCTCCAAAAGATATGTCACTATTTTGTTGTCGAAATCCCCTCCTCCGAGGTGGCTGTCTCCACCTATCCCTTTCACCTGAATCTCACTGTTTTCAATTGATACTGTTGGGTTGTTGATGATGACTAGCCTATTTAATTTGTGTTTTGTTAGTTCAAACTTTTCAGGTTGTGCTTAATCGAGAATTAGTTGATGAATGTTGAGAATGATTGATTGAAGATCAAGACAAGCTACTCAAAGAATCAAGAATGTCAATAAGTGTCACTTTGTAAAGATAAGAGTTTTTGGCACATTGTAGTTAGTTCAAGTAACTAGCCAACCAAACTGTTTGTAACAGTCTGGTTGACTGTTACTTCTTTTCGACATGCTTCATCTAAAAGAAAAGATTTCAAGCCTTAAAGTTTTACTCTTTCAAATCTTTTCAAAAGTGACTTTGGAGTTTGTTGTGGTATGCAAGCAACTGATTTTGTGTCATCAAAACACTTTCCCAAATAAACCTCAATATGGTTGGAATACTTTTTACCAAACAACAAAAGATAGGCTTCTCTCTCTCCCAAAGAGTTAACCTCAAAAAGTGTGTTTGGCTTGTTTATATTTGTCCCAACCAAGAACCCTTTCACTCCTACACATTTGGTAAAGGTTTTAGTTGCTTTCCTTGCTCCTCTCCTTCAAGATTGTCTTCCTTATGATTCATTGATAAAAGTTGCAACCTTTTTGTTTATTTCAAAAAGTGTTGACTTGTTAAGAAGGTTCAATCTTCCCTTTGCTCCACTATTTAAGGAGATGCTTACCACACACAATACTCAAGACTTTCAGCACAAATTTCACATTGCAAATTGTTCATCAAAAGTTTTTATCTTAAAACTCTTTGCAAAATATTTTCAAAGTCTTCAAAAGTCACAGTCGAACGAACTGCTACATTGAGTCTTGAATGCTCTTGTCTAACTTGGTTAGATTGTAATCTTGTAACTTTTCTAAGTTATTAAGAGTCGTGACCGGAGTAGGTCATTGGTGAGTTAGAGACGGAGTAGTCTCGTAAACTCAAAGTCGTAGCCGGAGTAGGCTATTGGTCGTGACCGGAGTAGGTCATTGGTGAGTTAGAGACGGAGTAGTCTCGTAAACTCAAAGTCGTAGCCGGAGTAGGCTATTGGTCGTGACCGGAGTAGGTCATTGGAGAGTTAGGAGACGGAGTAGTCTTCCAAACTCGAGAGTCGTAACCGGAGTAGGTTATGGGGTTCTTATTGTAAATGTTTAAGTTTTCGGAGTAGATTACTTAACAATTATTAATAAGAAAAGCATTGGACGTAGGCCTTTAGAGTGTTGGCCGAACCAATTCAAAAACGTAATGTGTTCAATCTTCTCGCTTTGTTTCCGCTGCATACAACGTAGAACACATGTCGTTTAGCTTCGCTTTTATTTGTTCGTGGATTAATATTAACCTTAGTAGTGTTTTTCAAAGTAAATGTAACAGTCGATATACTGTAATATTTCTCTGTAACATTACCCTTGGTTAAGAGAAATAGAGGCAGTCAGACCACAGTCTACCATACTGTGACTTTTGCTCTGTGGCTAAATCTCTTGCCAAGGCAAAATTGTTACGGTCAGGCTGACTGTTACATTTACCAGTTTTTACTTATTCTAACTTTTAGTTGTCCACGTAGTCTAACTCACTTTAATTAATAAAGTTTGAGTTAAAATTTTAAAAGGTACCTAATTCACCCCCTCCCCCTCTTAGGTACTTGGGATCCATAATCTCTTCAGATACCAAGGAAACATCAAAGGTACCTCCGCCGAGGTCAAACACCAACACATTTCTCTTGGATTCATCTTGGTTAGCAATCATTGCATCAAGGCAATAAGCCATGGCAGCAGCCGTCGGCTCATTAATAATACGAATCACATTAAGTCCTGCAATGGTTCCTGCATCTTTAGTTGCTCGACGTTGTGAATCATTGAAGTATGCCGGGACTGTCACAACGGCATTCTTCACTGCGCAACCAAGGAATTCTTCTGCAACACCTTTCATCTTCGAAAGTATCATGGCCGATATCTCCTCCGGAAGGAATTTCTTATCTTCGCCCATATAGTTGGCAACTATCATCGGCTTCTCATCTTTGCCTAAATCAGTTCCATCTATTACCTTAAATGGCCACAGTTTCATGTCTTTTTGTACATTATCGTCGCTGAATCGTCTGCCTATAAGCCTTTTTGCGTCTGTGAAAAATCAATATGGACAGACGACCTCAAATATATACATATTTAGTCGTATGTAGTTGAGAATGAAAAACAGTGAAAATGTGAAATGGAAGTGAGTTATGAATCCACAGACCATAAATAGTATTAAGAGGGTTTCTGGTAGCTTGATGGAGAGCGGCTTCACCGATGAGACGGTCAGAGTGTTTGAAGGCGACGCAAGACGGAGTAGTACGATTACCCTGGTCGTTGACAATTATCTGGACTCTGTCATGTCGCCACACTGCCACACATGAGTACGTTGTCCCGAGATCAATTCCTATCACCGGCCATTCTGCTCCTTCTCCTCCTCCCATTCTTTATTCTTTTAAATTCTCAACCTCTGCACAATCACATCGTCTCGTCTCATTCATTTTTATCCTAACAATCTTAGGCTACATCTATATATACACGAAATAAGAATTTGTGATAGATACGAAATGTATGTCAATTATATGCATCGACAAAATAAAATACCTCAATTATTGAGATGACGAAAACGCAAATTTGCCCAATCTGGGCGAAGAATTTCTTCAGTCGATGTACCTTATTTTTTTACATAAAGCTGTCTTAAACCAGCATTATTGACTAATCTGTAGTTTTAAATTACTGGTATTAATTAAGTATTAAGTTGGTGAAGTTGAGCATGGTTGGGAAAGTCAGATAGGCTAAACTATAGTAGGAGTAATATTCTCTCGAACCAATTCTGCGTTGAATGTTCCTTTGCGAAGTAGGTGCATAGTTAACTAAAGTACAGCCGTACTCTGTACATGACTCGGTATATCATACTCGCTCTATCCAAGGGAGTTCACTAATAGTCCGATCCGGTCCACTTTTCAAACACTCCTAACTCTCTAACCCTATCCAGTTGAGTTAATTTTATTTGATAATGGAAAGAAAATCGAGTTGGTAATGCTTTTGATCATTTATTTGAGTTAATTATTTTGATATTCCTTGTAACGTTCAATATATGAAGTCATATATAGATGGAACGTCTCAACTCCCAAGTCTTAACATTTTAGCTTTGTGACAGCCAAGAAAGTAAATTTCATCCACAAATGGTTAAGGTAAAACATAACACGGAGTTAATTAAGCCATGTTCTTTTCTGCTGAAAGAGTTGAATTTAAATGAAATGAGCTTAATTTAACTTAATAAAATTGAACTAAGTGACCCGAAAGTGAGCGATATCCATGGATCATGATTTCCAAAATAAAACGTAGTAACAGTTTATGCATTCACATTTTGAGTATGGTGTTTGAATGGAGTAACGGTCTATAGGGAGTTGATGGCCTCCACCAATCTCCTCTGCTCCTCATCTTGAGCCCTGTATTTTTCAGCATCATCAACCATCCTCTTAATCTCCTCCCTTGAAAGTCGCCCATGGTGATTCGTAACAGTGATTTGATTCTTCCGCCTGCTCCCCAACTCCACGGCCGACACACTCAGAATTCCGTCCACGTCGATTTCAAAACACACGTCAAACTCAACCTCACCCTCGGGTGCACGAGCAAAACCCGAAACCTCAAACTCGTCCAAGAAATGGTTGTCTTTGGCCATGAACCTCTCCCCCTCAAAAACTCGGAAAAGGGCAGATTTTTGTTTGTCCTTCGAAGTCACTCCTCTTATATTCTTCTTCACAGGGACGGTCGTATTCCTAGGAATGACGACATGTATTTGTCCATCGTAATTCTCTAGACCAAGCGACAGAGGAGTGACATCAATAAGAACGATATCTCTGTTGCTACTACCAACACCACTCAAGACAGCAGCATATACTGCTGCCCCGTACGCGACAGCCTCGTCAGGGTTTATCCCTTTGCAAAGCTGCTTTCCTTGGAAATACTCTTGCAGGAGTTGCTGAACCTTGGGAATTCGAGTTGATCCTCCGACGAGGACTACATCATCGACATCGCTCACTTTCATGTTTGCATCCTTCAAGCACTTGTCCACAGTCTCGATACAACTCTCGAAGAACATTACGTTTAAATTCTCAAAACGAGCGCGTGTTATTGTCGCAGTAAAGTCGATTCCCTCATGAAGGCTATCGATCTCAACGACGGTTTGAGTTGCGGCTGAGAGGATTCTTTTGGCTTTCTCAGACGCGGCTCTCAGTCTTCCGTGAACCTTAGGGTATGTACTAATGTCTTTCTTGTGCTTTCGTTTGAACTCGTCCAAGAGATATGTCACTATTTGGTTGTCGAAATCCCCTCCACCGAGATGGGTATCTCCGCCTATCGCTTTCACTTGAATTTCACCCTTTTCGATGGACACCAAGGAAACATCAAAGGTGCCGCCACCAAGGTCAAACACCAACACATTCTTTTTAGGTGCATTATTGTGGTTATTAGCAACCATTGTGTCAAGAGCATAAGCCATGGCAGCAGCTGTCGGCTCGTTGATTATACGAACAACATTGAGTCCTGCAATGGTTCCGGCATCTTTAGTAGCACAACGCTGTGAGTCGTTGAAGTATGCTGGGACTGTGACCACTGCGTTCTTCACTGGAGTACCAAGGAACTCCTCGGCAACACCTTTCATTTTCGAAAGGATCATGGCTGATATCTCTTCTGGAGTGAATCTCTTCTCTTCGCCCATGTAGTTGACAACAATCATCGGCTTCTCATCTTTGCCTAAATCAACCTTAAATGGCCACAGTTTCATGTCTTTTTGCACATTATCATTGTTGAATCGTCTGCCTATAAGCCTCTTCGAATCTGTGAAGAAACAACGTACGTAATTAAACCAAAGAATATAGATACATCGAAACAATGAATAGGAGTAGGTTTGGAACAAATTAAACACGGAGAAATTAAAAGGATATATACAAACCGAAAATAGTATTAAGAGGGTTTCTGGTAGCTTGATTGACAGCAGCTTCGCCAATGAGACGGTCAGAGTCTTTGAAGGCGACACAGGAAGGAGTTGTACGGTTACCTTGATCGTTGGTGATGATCTCAACTCGGTCGTGTCGCCAAACTCCAACACATGAGTACATCGTCCCAAGATCAATCCCAATCACCGGCCAATCTCTCCCGTTTCCTCTTCCTAACATTCTTTCTTTTATCGACATCTGCACAATCAATTAGTCCCTAATAAGATCGTGATCCATTACATTGTTTAAACTTATTCCTTTTGTAGGCTGACTCAACAAACATATCATATGAACAGAGGAGATCAAACACTACGGCCGTGGACATTCATATAAGATGAACCAAATTCTTGTATAAAACTGTCTCACACGATTTGTTGTATCAATGTACAAATCAAAATGTATGGAAAAGAAGTTACCTCAACCCGAGACCTAGGAAACGAGTATGAGCAATTGCAATTTCGATGATTACTGTTGCTAAAAACAGAGATTAACTCTACAAAAATCTTGTTAAACTTTGCGCTAACAGTTTGGTTGTACAAGTTACAACTAGCAGTAAAATTAGTCCTTGTAATTGTTTAGTGGAACGATTCTTTTGAAAGCGAGGACAAACACAAACTAAACTGCCCACTAGTTGGTTTACGGTATTGGTTACGAGTATTTAATATCGATAGTTGGAGCAGTCTCCATCGAAATACTAGAGGAAAGATGGCAAGTAATTAGGTGAAGGGTATGCATTTTGATATAAGATGACTGTGTCAATCAAAACTAATGAAATGGTCATCTGAGATTTGGATGTTATTAGCAATCCACTACTCTTCACGTTCGACATTAATCTCGATTCCACCTACCTTTCTACAACTTCAACGACGTTCACTATTTCAACTTATATGTTAAGTTTTTAAAGGCCAGTGTAGTGTGAGGGGAAAAGCTAGCTAGATCGAGTATGGGTGAGAGAAAGGAGGAATGGCCAGCGATAGGAATCGATCTTGGGACGACATACTCGTGCGTGGGGGTATGGCAACGCGGCCGTATTGAGATCATTGCCAATGATCAGAACAACAGAACGACGCCGTCTTGGGTCGCCTTCACTAACAATGAGAGGCTTATTGGTGAATCGGCTCAAAACCAAGGCCGCGTCAACCCTGCTAACACCATCTTTGGTTTGTTCTACTTACTCTCCTTTTTTTTTACTGCATTATTCATTGATTTTTTTTCCCCAAAATATCAAGAAGAAGCGTTTCCATGTATTTCTTTCGATTTTTTAACCCACATTTGGTGGATGCATGTGTCTAGTTGAGGGCAAATATATTGCTTAAATGATAAAATTACATTATGAGTACTACTTCCGAAATGCTCGATATATATACTCGAAACATAACCATTTTAGAGTTTTTAATTAACCGTCAATCATTTTATATTATACGAATCTTATTTAGATTGACAGCAAAATATCTCACATTTTTTGAAAAATTACTCGAAATTGGAGAATTTGAAGGTTATTATCCAAATTTTTCAGTCCGATTTGGTCCCAAAATTAAATATATCCAAATTCGCACATTAACTATTCCATACATTGTAAAGATGTCTCGGTGTAACAGAAAGTACATATGGTTTAAAATAAACATATTTATAAGACAATCGACTATCTTATGAGTAATGACGGATTATGACAAAATTTTCGATATATATATTGAAATTGAACAAATTTAGTTTTCCTAACAACCAATTATCCACATTTTTCGGGTTTTGTCCCATACTAAATGTTTACAAATTCGCAAAGTATCTACTCCATACATTTTAGAAATGTATCGGTGTAACAGAAGGTACATATAGTTTAAAATAAACACATTTAAAACACATTCGACTATCTTTTGAGTAACACCGGATTAAGACGAAATTTTCGATATATATACTCAAAACTGAACGATTTTAGATATTTTTTTTAACAAGCGTCAGTCATTTTATGTTATACAATTCCTACAAAAATGATGAGCAAAATATCTCACATTTTTCGAAAAATCACTCAAAACGGGCTAATTTGAAGGTTATTATCCATGTTTTTCGGGTCGATTTGGTTCCAAAATTAAATGTCTTCAAATTCGCACAGTAACTACTCTGTAGAAATTTCTCGGTGTAACAGAATATACTTATGATTGAAAATAAACACATTTAAAAGATATTCGGCTATCTTTCGAGTAACGTCGGATTAGGGCGAAATTTTCGATATACATATTTGGAACATAACCATTTTAGAGTTTTCTTTTACAACCATCAGTCAATTTATATTATATGAGTGATATTTAGATGACCAACAAAATATCTCACATTTTTCGAAAAATCACACGAAACATGCGAATTTGAAGGTTATCATCCACGTTTTTCGGGCCGATTTGGTCCCGAAATTAAATGTCTCACAATTCACACAATAAATACTCCATACAGAAGGTACTTATGGAGTTATGGTTTAAAATAAACACATTTAAAAGACATTCGACTAACTTTCGAATAACGTCGGATTAGAATGAAATCTTCGGTGTGTGTGTATATATATATATAGATTGATACATTTTAGAGTTTTTTTACAACTGTCGGTCATTTTATATTATACGAGTCTTATTTAGATTGACAGCAAAATATCTCATATTTTTCTGAAAATCACTCGAAATGGGCGAGAAGTATTATTCACGTTTTTCAGACCGATTTATGTTCCCGAAATTAAATGTTTCTAAATTTGCGCAGTAACTACTCCATCCATTATAAAAATGTCTCGGTGTAACAGAAATTTAATTACGTTGGTTTAAAATAAATACATTTACAAGACATTCAACTATCTTTCGAGTAATGATGGATTAGAGCGAAATTTTCGATATACATACATGAAACTGAACAAATTTAGAGTTTTTTGTAACAACTGGCAGTCATTTTATGTTATATGGTTCCTACTAAGATGACTAGTTAAATATCTCATATTTTCTGAAAAATCAATCAAAACGGTTGAATTTGAAGGTTATTATCCACGTTTTTCGGACCGATTTTGTCCCAAAATTAAATGTTCTACAAATTTGCACAGTAATTACACCATGCATTTTTTAAATGTCAAGGTGTAACAAAAGATACGTATGATTTAAAATAAACTCATCTAAAATACATTCGACTATCTTTCAAGTAATGTAAGATTAGTTCAACTATCTTTCGAGTAATGTGAGATTAGGGCGAAATATTCGACATATATAATCAAAACTGAACAATATAACAAAGGAGAATTAGTAAAGCTTGATTGTGAAATTTGTATGAAGTGGTCATTAATTATTCTCTCTGATTTTGCTTGCACATAAATTATTGGAAACAGATGCGAAACGGCTAATTGGCAGGAGATTTACGGATGAAACGGTACAAAAGGACATGGAACTTTGGCCATTTAAGGTCATTGCTAGTTCTGATGACTACGGCAAAAATAAAAAGCCGCTTGTAGTCGTAAGTTACAAAGGCGAAGTGAAACAGTTTTCTGCGGAGGAGATATCCGCTATGATCCTCGCGAAGATGAAGGACACGGTAGAAGCATATTTAGGCATGCCAGTGACGAATGCCGTGATCACAGTTCCTGCCTACTTCAACGATTCTCAGCGTCAAGCAACTAAAGATGCCGGTTTGATTGCTGGCCTCAATGTGATGCGTATTATAAACGAACCGACAGCAGCAGCCATTGCTTATGGTTTCGACAAGAAGATGTCAAACATTAAGAGCTCTTCTACAAAGAATGTTTTGGTGTTTGATCTTGGCGGCGGGACTTTTGATGTTTCTCTGGTTTCCATGAAAAACGATGTGTTTGAAGTGAAAGCGGTGGGTGGGGATGCCCACCTCGGTGGGAGTGATTTCGACACTAGAATGGTCAGTTACTTTGTTGAAGAGTTCAAGAGGAAGCACGGCGAGGATCTGAGTCAAAATCCGAGGGCTTTAGGACGGTTAAGGTCAGCTTGTGAGAGAGCTAAAAGGACCCTCTCAATAACTACACAAACTAGTGTCGAGATTGATTGCCTTTCGGGTATCATTGATTTTAGCTCGAGTATTTCTCGTGCCCGTTTTGATGACCTCAATGTCGATCTGTTTCAGAAGTGTATTGACCTCGTTGAGCGTTGTTTGAGCGATTCTGGTGTTAAGAAGAGTGAGGTACATGATGTATTCCTCGTTGGAGGATCAACTCGAGTTCCTAAGGTTCAAGAGTTGTTGACGGAGTTGTTCGATGGAAAGAAGCTCAACAAGGGAATCAACCCCGACGAGGCTGTTGCATACGGTGCAGCAGTCCATGCCGGGGTCTTGAGTGGTAGAACTAATGACGATGACAGTGTGATTCTAGTCGATGTTGTCCCGTTATCTCTTGGCGTGGAGATGGGGTCCGGCAACATGTCTGTGGTCATCCCAAGAAACACAACCATTCCAACGAGACAAGAGCGTGTCTACGGAACACTACATATCAAGAAGCGTATACTTGTGGATGCAGAAGATTGGAGGGCATCGGTTTTGGAAATCCCGGTGTACGAGGGTGAGAGACATAAAGCCCGAGACAACAATTTCTTGGGGGTGTTCGAGCTCTGTGGCATTTCTCCTTCCGATGATGGAACTTCGAGCTTGATTAACGTGGTGTTTGAGATCGACGACAATGGAATTCTAAATGTGTCGGCCGAGGATTTGAGCTCCGGTAACCAAAGTGATATCAAGATCATCAATCGGAGCAGGCTTACTAAGACAGAGATTGATAGGATGACGAACGAGGCCGAGGATTACAAGGCTCAAGACAAGAAGTACTCGCAGATGGTGAAAGCTAAGAACGCGTTGGAAGAATATGCTAATAGAATGTGGGGAAAGATCACGAATTGTCGAGTCAAAATCGGTGTCAACGGAAAGAAGTTGTTGATGAAGGCAGTTAAGGAGATACTTGAATGGCTTGCGGAGAACTCCGAGCTTGTTCTTGACATAACCAATTATCAAGAGAAGCTGGAGGAGCTCGAAAAACTATGCAATCCTCTTATTCATCAAGAAAAAAATGACAAGAATAAAAATTGACGGGAATAATCTCACCTTTGTAATGTGACTTTATATCATCATCCGAATTTGATATGTTCTCATAGTCAACTTTTAATTAATTTATAGACGTCGAAGATGTCTTGGTCAGCAGGTTAATAGTACCTAGGTTGCACCGATACGGACACGGACATCGGACATGTGACACGACATTCAAAAAAATCAAAATACATATTTAAACAAGAGAGAATTTGAAAAATTTTATACCTAAAATATGTGCTTGGTGAGTTACATTATGACAATTATCGTCAAATAACAAAACAAAAATTAAAGTCTTATAAACTCAAAGTTAAAAATCAAATCTTAAAAATTCAACTATAATATAACTATTAGTTAGTTATTTAGTTCTATGATAAGTATTTATAGCATAAGTACTCACCATAAACCTATGATATTGTCATTTATTAAAGGGGAAAATCAATAAACAACATTAAGTATGTCCGAGAATATGACGAACCGTATCGATCCGATACATGTCCAAATAAATTAAAAAAATTGGACACGATTTACAGGTGTTCAACACGTATTGTCGTGTGTCCGACACAATATATTGGTTTGGAGGAGTGTTCGTGGAAACTAGGTTAATACTAGTACTCTGCAGAGATGCTCTCATTCAATTAGCCCGTAACGATCGAGTAAGTCATGTGTATGCCGGACTGACGGTCGAATTAGTATTATTAAATTTGAAATTGTGACATTCTAAATTTAGAAAGTTTGGTTGCTAGTTGGAATCGTAGGTTAATCCCTACTTCTAGTATTTGACTTCCACTAGAATTGGACATATAACAACACTTAGGTTATAAAATCCCGCATGTAGAAAACTAAACTCATATCTTTTTCTATCTATCTAATCTTTCTGATCTCTTTAAATAATAGTAAAATTATTTAGTAAGAGATCGAGCTAGTTATTTTTTTTTTTGGTTCATCGAAGAGCGCACTGAATCGCATTACAGGAGAGGGGGATTCGAACCTGGAACCTACTGTCCCAGAGCACCTAGTCTTAACCACTAGGCTAAGACATCTTCGGTTAGGAAAGGTATGGAGCAGCAAAAACTTGGTCTATGGCCGGCAATAGGGATCGATCTGGGGACAACCTACTCTTGTGTCGGGGTGTGGCAGCACGGCCGTGTTGAGATCATCACCAATGATCAGGGTAACCGAATAACCCCGTCTTGTGTTGCCTTCACCCAAAACAAGCGCCTTGTTGGTGACGCTGCCATGAACCAAGCCACCGTCAACCCCACCAACACCGTCTTTGGTTTGTCTTGCTTTCCCCTTGTTTTTTTGTTTCTGTATTTCTTTCTATTGCAATTTACGGTAAAGGTAAAAACTTTGTGACAATACAAAATTGCAGATGCGAAGAGGCTTCTAGGCAGGAGATATAACAGCGAAGAGGTGCAGAAGGACATTGAACATTGGCCGTTTAAGGTGATTCCCCATCCTGATTCTGAAAACAAGGATCTGTTAATCGAGGTGTGCTGCTTAAAGGGTGAGAAGAAGCGGTTTACTCCTCAGGAGATATCAGCCATGATCCTCGTAAAGATGAAGGAGACAGCAGAGGCTCATCTTGGCACCGAGGTCAAGAATGCTGTCGTCACTGTCCCTGCATACTTCACCGATTCTCAGCGTCAGGCTACACAAGATGCTGGAGTTATTGCTGGACTTAATCTTATCAGAATCATCAACGAGCCTACCGCCGCTGCCATTGCATACGGATACGGCCTTCACCGTCAAGATCCCGATAGTAATGGACTCACAAAGAAAAACGTTCTGGTTTTCGATGTTGGTGGTGGGACGTTTGATGTGTCGCTGGTGTCGGTCTCGAAGGATGTGTTCGAAGTTAGGGCAGTTGCTGGGGACACCCATCTCGGTGGTGGAGATTTCGACAACAGGATGGTGTCTCACTTTGTTCAGGAATTTAACAGGAAGCATAATGTCGACATTCGTGACAACCCTAAGGCTCTTGGGAGGTTGCGAGTTGCTTGTGAGAGAGCGAAGAGAACCCTTTCTGTCACTACCGAGACCAGTATCGAGATTGACTGCCTTTACAATGGGATTGATTTTACTTCAGTAATAACACGAGCGCGATTTGAGAGGTTGAGTATGGATTTGTTTAGGAAGTGTATCAATCTCGTAGTGCAGTGTTTGACTGACGCTAAGATGGAGAAGAGTGATGTTCATGATGTGGTGCTTATTGGCGGGTCAACCCGGATACCAAAGATTCAGCAGATGTTGCAGCGTTTCTTCGATGGGAAGAATCTCTGCAAAGGGATAAACCCGGATGAGGCGGTCGCATACGGGGCTGCTCTACAGGCTGCCACGTTAGCCGGGGTGACTTCAAACAAGGATGATTTTGTGTTGGTGGATGTCACGCCTCTATCTCTTGGAATCGAGCTCTATAGAGGTGACATGAGAATAGTCATTCCTCGTAACACCGTCATCCCAACCAAAAAGACGATGCTAAACCTCACGACGGTGTACGACAATCAGACTACATCGATTTTCAGGGTGTATGAAGGGGAAAGCTCCATGGCTTTGGAGAATAACTTGCTGGGGGAGTTCCATCTGTCTGGCATTCGTGCAGCGCCAAAGAATGTCCCAAGCCTTAAGGCCTGTTTCGAGATTGATGAGAACGGTATCCTGACCGTCACAGGAGAGGACATCGACACAGGAAACAAGAACAGAATGATAATAACTAACCGTAGCAAGTTGTCCAAGGAGGAGCTGAATCGAGTACTGAAAGAGGTTGAGGAATACAGGATTGTGGAGCAAGAATACTGTGATATGACGAAAGCTAAGTCAGTTCTAGAAAACTATGTGAATACAATACAGTATATAGCGGAAATTTATGGGGAGACGGTAGGATTTGATGGGGAAACTCTGAAGACTGTTGAGGAAGAGACAGAGAAGACGTTTCAGTGGCTCGACTGGAATGCTCAGCTTGTAGAGGCTTCTGTATATGAGGGCAAGTTGCGCGAAATCAAGTTTATTTGTGAGCCGTTTGTGACCAAGTGCTGTATCTTTTGTTGTCGGCATGATGAGGACGAAGATCTTGAGGAACTTAAGTTCCTGATAGCAGGCCGATTTAATGGTGGGGAGGATCGATGTACAAGCTTTGATGAATGCTCTCAGTAGTACGTAGAGTAGTTACTACTACGTACTACTACTGTTACTACTCCGTACTGCTTTTGTTACGCCAAGTGTTTTATTCATCGATTAATTATAAAAGACCCTCATTTTAAAAGTAGGGGTTTTCCTCGTTTATACGACTGTACCCCTTTGTTTTACATTTTCTAACCTTGTACCTTTGCATTTGTTTGATCCTGGCCTATAGCCTTCTACTGAAAGTATGCAAAATTGCTCCGGTTTTCATATACCTTCGGCTGCAGTCAAGAATTTTCCTCAGAAATCAACTAAGCCAAGACTAGTCTCAAGTGAAGAGAAGCAAACCCTGGCTTGGCATTTACCCAATTACGGAGTATTACACTTTTGAACTATCGAGTGAAGTGAAGGCGTTACATTTGAAGCATTTCATGGGATTATTAAAGAACCAGATATCAATTTGGTATAGGAAAAGATATATACCTTTACATGCTAAAGAGGACAAAAATACTCCATAATTAATTACTAATCTTTGACAAAACGAAGCGAAACATGTTGAACAAATTAAGGCATGTCGATGATACAAAGATGATGGAGAGTGGAGTATGATTTATCGGAGTTCCTCGGAGCTGAACTTATTCCAAGCTTCCTGTATAAGCAAATTAAAGGGAATGACCCGACAACAAAACGATCAATATCACGGCCCAAAGATGACCTGAAACTCGACTTGGAGAATGATGGTAAGATACCTTGAGTAGATCAAAAGCTTTTTCAGCGACAAATTTCTGTTCAAGATTGGCACCCCTCTGCTGAACTTTGTCGGGGTGGATACACAATGCAGCCTTCTTGTATGCGATCTTAACTTGCGATGAAGTGATCAAGTCGGTTATAGAAACGGGCCGCCAACCAAATTCTGGCCCAAGCACCTACTCAACAGATCATATAATCAAAATGGAATAGGTGAGTCATTTAGTCTACCAAAGAGTAAAGAATGCTAACTAAACATGGAGAATCAGATATTCACCTGATCCATGAATTGATTAGACAAAATAGATGTTTTTTATCCAGTTATAAACACAATAAAAACTTCAATGATTTTGTATAAAATAATAATAATATGAGAAAATTAAGATCGCAAACAATATGGAGCAATATTTTCAACATTAACAGTAAATATATACTCCGTAGATGGTAAAAAAACAGTCTAAGGGTAATAATGATATTTACCACAATTATACGACCTTCAGTAAAATACGAGAAGAATCATGGGAGTACATTACAATATTGGGTTTAAAAATCGTAAGAACTGTCGTGCTTCGTTCCCTCTGTTCTCCAAGCTAAACCAGTTGATTGTGTTTTCAATGAAGTGTCAAAACAATAGTTAATACCGTGGTTTGGTTGGAAACAAGCATCATACTTAAGAGGCTTCAATCAACTAGATAGCTTAACACTAAGTTTTGGTGTTGTTTCGGTTTTAAGCAAAAGAGCAAAAAAATACTCCGTAGTAGATATTAAGATAACAGTAAACAAGGATGAACGTAAAATAACACACTAATACTAATGCAAATGGTATAGGATGTAATATCAAGGCAGAGCTAAAAAGTCGAAACAAAGGTAGGGGAAACCCTATGCGAAAGATACATTGAGATGATTGCAAAGGAAAAACAATAGGTGTGACAAAAACATCAATTCGCAGTAACTATTACACAAAATATTACGGAGCACTTAGCTTAAAAGGGTTCATAATAGAACTATAACATTATGCTTGTCTATAGTTTAAGGTAGTTTTTTAGACATTATTTTGAATCTTAATCTTTACAAAACCAAGTGTACTATTGCATATTCGTGTCCTGGCATACTACAAAACTGATTACCATGCATACAACACAATTAGTAACAAAACGGCATAGATGGAGGAAAAAATATTGAATTATTTGTCAAAACAGAGGCAAAAATATACTGAAAGCAATCAAATTTATTAGGGTGATGCAATGAAAAACTCTACCTGTTGCAAAGATGACAGTAGTGCCTGTAAATTTCCTTCTTTTCCAGCAGCCCATCTCTTCATCTCCACACTCATGGCATCAGCAATCCTCTAAAACACCAGCAGAAAATTAAACCACAAGTCAACAAGAGTACAAGCCTATGCATCTGATCGAGTTTCACACTTCTCGGAAAAGTCAATAGATACTTACATGTTTTTCTTCCTGTTCCTGCTGAGCTTTGAATTCACGTTCATTCATCTCAGCCAATGCATTTTCCTAGATGCAATTGCAACATATTAAGAAAACAATTGAACGACTTATGAACCAGAGCATTAATTCAATATCAAATTTGCCATTATGACATTAAGTCCGCTAAAAATACTACATCAAGTAAACAATTGAGCGCATTGCAAGACCCAAACCAAGTATGACATTAAGTTTGCTAACAGCAGCCATATTAACAAACCTAAATATCTAAATTAAAATTCTGCGAAAATTCAGTTACATTCATTAGGATCTTGTGCTGAAAAAAGGTATAACAAAGTGCTAGCCTAGTTGAAGATCGATAATTTTAAAAAATAGACATTAGTTCCAGTAATGTTATGTTTGAATATTTAACACTAAAGGCAGATGCCCTTAGGAATTTAGGTACATGGAATGATGAAATGGCTTCTGATCTCTTAAAGTCAATGACTTTTGAGTAATTTCACTTTACGACTCAGCAAAGAAAAACAGTCAAGGGGTATTTGAGGGAGTAAAAGGCCTGCTCAGCCCTTGTGCAAAATTCACTGAAAAAAGGTGAATGATCATATAGTATAAACTATAAAAATTCCCTAGCAGCTCCGTAGTCTTTGTTTCCTCTCCCCTTCAGTTCATCGACACATAATAAATTATTGGACAGGAGATAATAACTGTATGGATGATAGGACTACACAAGGCAATAAGCTCCCCCTTCTTATGTACACATCTCTTTCATACAAGCCCTTCCTAGTTAGAGGCGTATAATATACGGAGTACAATGTTTTAAGTTTCAACGTTATACATTGCCAAGAAATTTATAAGAAACGTCATTCAACAGAGATCTTTTTCATAAACAAGAAGGATCTTTAAGAAAAATATACAACAGTAGTAGTAACAACATAAGAGGAATTCCAATGAACGATGAACTTGTCACGTAGCTATAAGCCTATAAGAAAGAAAACAAAAATAATGGCCAATCTACATACCATACGTGCCTTAGCCCTTTGGTGACGTGCAAATCTTAAATTACGTCTCTCATCACTTTCTCCTTTGATTTCCTGGAAAACTTCAGTTGCTGATGAACCTTTTAGAAAAATAAAAGTATCTCATTATTTCATCAGAAAATTAACCACAGAAGAGTATCAATAAAGCTGTGAGTACAGAGAAAGTTACCTTCAAACATAAAATCATCAGGAAAAACTCCTGAAGAAACTTTCTTATCTGTGCCAAATGCATTTCCGGAGAACAAATCTGGTTCTTTGTAAGTGTTCGTGTTCTGAAATATGTCAAGTGTCAACCAATATCACAAACCAGAAGCAAAGCCAAAGTTCAAACAGAAAATCTAAAAAGGATGTTTCTCCCTGTAGGAATTGACATTTTACCATAGCTGAGTTTTCTGATATAGGTGTACTCTTTTTAGTTTGAGAGGGGAAAAATGAATCCAGATCAGTTGGTTCGGTTTGGAACAATATGTCCACATTCTCCATCTTCTCTTTCTGTACAGAACTCCCACCTACGCTTACATCAAAGTCAAAAAAGTTTGTCTCATCTGGTTTGTGATTAACTGTCTTTCTTGGATTCTTCACTGTAAAACTAGCTCCATGCCCATTGGTATCATTGTTTATCTTGCGTGTGGCAAAATTTTCGAGTTCTTCAAGAGATGAAACTCCCGGATCCTTCTCTTTTACAGAAGTCTGAGCTCTTCAAAATGTTTCAGATAAAAAATATTACTGTTTCAGCAAAGTTTCGAAAGAAAAAAAAACACACATAATCCTCGGAGATTCATCAAAACCCAATCACTTAGCTGACCAGTCAACGACATTCATTAAAAAGGGTGGGAGCAAGAGTAAAATTGTAGATTTCTAGCTTATAGTGGTGGCCATAAGCTGTATGCATCCAGCTTGGTTTGGCAAGAAAACCGTTCATGACCTTTTAACACCAACAATCCATCTAGAAAGAAAATTGAGAACTCTTTATATTGCCAAAAGTTTCGAGATCACGGGGTCAACATGAAATTTTCATGACACGATGTGAGAGCATGGAAGGGAGTTAAGCAGCAAACATGATTAACATTTAAGTAAAACCAAACTCATTACCGCTCAAATTACGAGTATGTTAATAATGCAACCAAACTACACAACTTTTGCAGTATTATGTCATCCAGTGTGCATCAACTTGAAACTAATCCCTTCTCATACTAACCCTAAGCCAATCCTTTCAACACTAATCCTTTCTCATAGGAACCCTAAGCCAATTCTTTCAATTAAATTAACAAAGAAATCGTAAGAAAATACAAGAAATGAAGTTAAACAAACAGCAACATACCTATTATTTAGAGTGAAGCTGCCATCAAAGCCAGGTATCAAATCATCATTACCCCCCTTATTCTCTCCTAATCTCTTCACACCTCTTTGATCCAAACTCAATTTAGCCATCTTCCCCCAAAAATCATCCACAGGATCAGAGGACAACAAATCACCATTACTACCAACCTCAACCCCAACATTGGTATTGGTGCTACTATTCTCAGAAAACCCCCATATATCATCATCACCACCATTAACACCTGAAGATTTCGCACCCGAATCCACTGAACCCTTGAACACCGATTCCATATCGAACTCGACTCCACCTCCACCTCCACCACTACCTCGGGTACACATACCAGAACTTTGGGTGGGTATTTGAAAAAAATCATCAAAAACATCCCCACTTACATTACTTTGACCCTTGTGGCCTGAATTAAACCCAAACATATCATCATTTTGATCAACAAAAACAGACCCACCTCCAGAATTTGATTTTGAAAAGGATTGGGGGAAAAAGTTTGGATCTTGATTGACAAAATCAGAAGTATTCTGGGTTTTTGGAGCTTTCTTGGATGCAGCCATGGGAGCTGACTTCCCTTTGGGGTTGATCCCATAATGTTTAACTAAAACACCAAAATCATCCATCTTTTTTTTGATAGATCCTCAAATTGGGGTTTTTTTGTTCAGATTGAGCTCAAACTGCAGCAATCAAAATGCAAGGAGTGAATTGAAATGAAGGTTTTTTTGTCGGTGCAGTAATTGAGGAAGAAGAAAAGGACGATTAATTGGAAATTTCATACACAATTTAATTAACAAATGAAATGAAAAAAAGATAAATTACCAGAATTGGCGCGTATATGATGGATGATTAATCTGGTTGTTGTATGTTGCTCTACGCCCAATAATTCCGGATATATGATACGAGTAGCAGTAACATCAATGTGATTGAGTACCTGTACCTGTACCTCCCTCTCTCTTTTATGTCATCTGGTTGCAATTCTAATTCGTATGTACTTGTATCATTGTACATGAAATATTAATTAATTAATACTCCGTACTGTATATGAAATATGTCTTCTTCTTTGTTCTTTGCAAAAACGTGTAATTCATGGGATGTTTACGTTATCATGCCAAATTGTCCTGTATTTCAACTTTCAACTTGTCCATACACATGTCGTCTCTTTTTTCTTGCACTTTGACCATGTATCCTCGATTTATTATTTTGTGTTTAACTGAACTGACTATTTTAGAGTGCGGATCACAGTTAGTCATCAATTTTTTTGGAAATCCGACAATCGGACTCCGTATGTGCCTAATTTGAATCGGATGGTTCGGGTCACTCCGGTTTACCAGTTAGACTAGAAATATAGGGAAGGGGAAATTGGAACCTAGAATCTATCGTCCACCGTACCTAATCTTAACCACTAAGTTAAGACATTTTCAGTTGTCTTTTACTGTTATTGACTTATTGTATGTGTGATTATGCAAAAGTCCATTTTATCCTAAACGAACAAGGCCTTCCGGTATTTCCAATTGGTAACTTTGTACAAGTAGTTTATGAACAAAGTCTGTTCATTCTATATATTTGTGACCAGGGGCGGATCTAGGAATCGAAACTATCTAGGGCTAAATTGATTCGACAATTTTGTCATGGTTAGGCGTGAAGCCGATTTTTTACGAGATATTAGGATTTTCTGAAATTTATATCACTTACTTCTAAAAATAATCTAAATATTGCAAAATTCACACTCATATACTCCCTCCCCTCCTTTCAATTCTTGACATTATGACCGTGTTTGTGAGGAGAAATAGTGGGTCTATGTAAAGAATTGAATGGATGAGATGGAGTATTCCGTAAAATACTTCAAATACGGAGTACAATATAAGGATGAAAGGTCCTTAATTCTACTAAAAAGAATTCATTAGTATACGAGTAAACACAAGTTCTCAAATGAGACACTCTCACAATGTTAACGTAAGACCTTTCGTATACGGAGTAAGAGTTAGTTACGAAGTACATTAATCAATATTTAATCATTTAATTAGTTGTTTTATGAGTACAATCTAAATTGACACGGTCTCTTTCTTTTAAGAAACCTTTTGCATAGTTTAAACTGGAAAAAAAAAACTTATGATCCTCACCATTTTATTACTTTTTTCCGTCTCGTTCGTTTATTGTTTTTTTATTAAAATATTTCTCTTAAATAATACTATAAAAGAACAACAAATGAACGAGAGGCTATAATACATTCTTTTTTGAAAATAAAATTGTAGTGTCAAATTTTTGATACATTTTCTACAATTATTTACCTACTTTAGATCAAATAATGACATTTAAAGCAAAACCCAAAGCAAAATTAATGAACATATGAAGCACAATTAATGGACAAGCAATTTAAAAAAGCAACCAACAGTTTGTGGGATTCGAACCATGGACCAACAGAACCACCAATCATCCACCTTACCACCTGTGCAACATTCCTCCTGTGCTTATTTTGGTACATAAGTTTTATAATTTCTGAAATCCTTCTTGGGCTATAGCCCATACAGCCATGGGCTGTATCCGCCCCTGTTTGTGACATTTTTAGAGCAAGCTTCTAACTTTGATCTCCTTTTTGAGCTTTTAGGACATTTTATCCTAAGAAAAGGTTTACAAGTTACTCCAATACTCCTCAATCTTAAAGCCCACTTACTTGATGCCAACGCCAACTTAATAAACCCTCTACTAAATGCATTAATCTAATTCATGCACACATAAATGCGTAGCGATTTACTGATTTACTTACACACTACCTCAACTAAAACATCTTCTTCTATAAGTGAGTACATAACTAAATTACTCCGTTGTTGATAGAGGTGATACTTAAAATTTAAATAAAAAAAATTGATTCCAGCTAAATACAGTAGTTAATGACCGTAAATGGGTCAATCATTCATTCCTTTTCGCAACAGATTGTTATTCAGTACCATTAATTCCTACTGCTCGTATATGGATTATGGACTGCACCATTACAGGCTGTCCACATATTAGTTACAGGGCACAGGTCACATAGTGAGTATATCACCACTGAATGTCATGCACTGATGTTACGGGGGTTGCTAAAGGGCTGAACAACTTTCAATCAGACCTTACCAAAAAGAATCTACCAACTCCTGCAACCTCCTTTTTAACATTGCTTAAATCGGTTGTGAGTGAACTTGCCAAAAATCTACATCAAGTAACTACATTTCTCAATAATAATTAATCTTCAAGACGACGACGACATGTTCATAAACCAATGCACTCGGGCTCAAATATCAATCTAACCATCGTGTCAAACTCTATTGCTTTCGACTAAACTGTACGGTATGTACTACAAGGAATACTACATACCCAAAAAAAGGTGCGCACAAAGAATGAAACAAGTGTACTAAAGGCGACCTGCTCTCACTCTTCCTTTAACCGTTGCAGTATAGACTCAGCGAAACTCTGTTGCCTGCAGACAACCAAGTGAGGCCACCATTACATTACATGCATAATGACAGTCAAATCGTTCACTAATGATGTATAATACGGTGAACACATACTTGCGCTCGATATGCTTGGGACTCGGGCGTGAATATTTCAGGTAACCATCCCAAGGGACCTTTTTCAGACCTGCTCTCACTGATATCATGTCTCTCACCCTGGAACAAAAGCCAAAGCAATTAGGCTACACTTGTAATTTGTAAACCAACATAGAAAACATTTAGACGATGGGTTCGAAATACAGATTCTCACCTCTCTGCGAAATCAATGGCTGTTTCTCCAGGCTTCAGAGTCTGCGGCTCCAGATACCAAACATCACAAACAACAGCCCATGATGTCATTAGTTGCAGTAGATGCGTCGTGAAGGATTGTCTGTAACATATACCCATTATGCATTTTAATCATATACCCATGCATCATAAAATAAGTCATAAATATTATAGTTATGGTGTTGAACTGGAGTAGTATTTAGGAAACAGCAAAAGTTGCATGTAAAGATAAAGAGCAAGCTGCTGGAGAATGCTCTTACTTCCTGCTGTTCCAGAAGGCGTCAACAAAAATTTTGTTATACTTGATTGCAATTGGACAAACGGTGCACCCAAGTTCAAATGCGCCCTGGTAAATACTAGGAATGTTCAGGAACATAATAATACAACTGAAAGGAGATATCAAAATACACGCTAAAGTACAAGTATCCAAATGACATACACTCATGTTTTCCTCATCTAATTAGAGCAATAATGTGTTGCTTTCACATATGAGAATGTCTCATATTAGTTTTTTTGAAGTATTTAAAACCATGGTCTTATTGGTGGAAGGAGGGGCGACCCATGAAGTGCAAAGGAGGACCTCTTACCTTCTTAAACATGACAGTGTACTGATTGTTCACACAAGTTCCTTCAGGAAATATCAAAAGAGGGTTATTGTCAGCACCTACAACATGTTCTCTTAACCTGAAAAGTTCGGGATCAAACATCATAGGTCATAACTAAAATTTCATATATACAAGGTGCCGGAGCTTGTTCTTTAAACATTAAACATACTTCCTAGAGATAATTTCACGATCCTTTGCTTCAGATCGATTGAACCAGATGCACCCTACACCTTCCAAGATAGTGCTCTGCAACAGACCTGCAGCAAGCAGGATGAGCAAAATTTACAGAAGAAAAGAAATAAATGTTTGGGATAAAGTTAGACGAAGCCCAACGGCACTGTGCAAGCCCTTGTTGAGGGGACCTAAGGTTGCATATCTTCCAAGTCAAACGATAATAAAGGACCCCAATAGAGGAAGGGAGCCTCCGTAGGAGCTGAGGTTACATAGGTGTTCCATCCAACCCTAGAAATCTAGCACTATGAATAAACCCTTCATGGGTCATGGTAACCTCCCTTTCTTATATAAAGCTAAGCTATATATGAGTAGCTCTAGCTTGAAGTTAAGAACATCCTCCCAGGGGCATATCTCCAATGGCTGGTACGGAAGAGGGGCAAATCCATGAAGGGCATAAAATCATCTACTGTTTTTTCTATAAGACTCTCAATGTAATTTTACTGATACTGATAAAAATAATCTTCAGATGCTCACCAACCCATCCAGGATGCTTTTGCATGATGACAGCAAACGCAGTCATCTGTTCTAATATAATGAAATCGATCATAGAAGTATGATTGGCCACAAACACCTGTTTCAGTAATGGAGAGGGAAACAAAAAAGATTAGATGATTCAAGTTATTGTTTAAGAAGCTGTCCGGATGCCCCCTATCCCAATGAAACTGACGCTCATCCAGATGGCATGCATACATAATACATTCTATCAAAGAAAGCATCTATACCAGTGTTGCAGAAAGCTGATTGCAAGATATACACGGCAAGTGGATAGTCTAAGTATCTAAACATAAAATAGGCCTTTCTTTGTGTGAAGACACATGTCTGACAAAGAAAATAAGATTAAGAACGAAAGGGACAAACCTGCTTAGGTCTCATACAGGGCCGTGGCCCATGGTATCTTATAACCCCAGTCCATGATGCAACAAAGAAACTGCAAATCAATTCCACTAGTGATCTCTGCATGCGCAAAAGAAAATGGTCACGAAACTGTCTCAAAGTAGAACAGTTACCAAGTTCTACATTTCCCCAATCTCACATCAACACAATACAAAACACACCCCCTAATTAAATGGTTTCAGATGTAGAAAGAATGAAAAAATAGAAAGGGGAGGACGTTGAATGTTAAGTTTGGTATAGAATCAGTACCTCCAAATTTTTCCTCAGATTTTCATGACCTTTGAGACAGAAATGAACTGGTAAGTAGAGGGAAAGAAATATGATCCAACCTAGAGTTAAAACAAGAACCCTGCATATTCATAGAGATTCGAGATCCATTCAATAAAACTAAAGGGGAACACTTAAAATATAGTAATCTCAAGGAAAAACATACATAAGATAGATCCAGCAGATATTCTCAGTCATGAAAGTCAGGACTACAAAAAATGAATTTGACTACGTACATTGGTTAATCAATGTACTTGTTCACTACATTGATTAATTCCAATGAATGAGCTACCCCACGAAAATGAATTCCATAAATGTAAAAGGAAGAAAGTCGTGAGTCTCTTTACTCTCCATTTGACAAAATAAGGCCTTACACAGTCGTCAAAATAAAAAGAAAATGGTAGTTCAAAGATAACAAAGAAAGGCTGACCTAGCAGGAAATAGAATCAAATATCTAACTGCCACTCCGACACACCAAATAGGTAACAGATATATATTCCAGTTCCATGGTTCCGGAGGATTTGACTTGAAACAACGTGTGAAGGTGTCCTGCTCAAAATAAAATAAATACTCGTAATTTATTTGGCAATTCCTTGGATATGTAAAATTCTCAAATACTTCATATGAATTATCTAAGACGGTTTAACGCGTTTACATCATTTCCAAACGAGCAGCTTGTTGGAGTAACTCAAAACTGATCCGATCAACTATCACCAAATCATATTTATTCTGAAGTAAGGCAGTTGCAACCACTTCACGTAAGTCTATGCCTCTATAGAAAACAGTCCCTCTGAAGGATTTTACCGCAACACTTACTGATGCATTATGCCTGCATTTCCCTTCCCCCTCTCTTACCTCATCTAAGTGAGTGCTTCTTCAATCCCAGAATGACAATATTATAATTGCATGATTTTGCAGCCAGTGAGACTAACTTATGTTATGGCAACAGAAACAAATGAATAACAAACAATTTTCTACTTACACCGTCACACGTACTCAAGCTGCCACCCAAAAGATTAGAACATAAGACTAAGATCAAGATCAAGATTAAGATTATTTATGTTTTCTAATTACATTTCCGCAAGATCACAAATGCATTATCAAACAATGCAACAAGTACTCTAACTCAATGTGTTTTCCATTTCACAGCCGATTATCTCGCTGCCACTTTGCCAAAGCTTCCCAAACTGCTACCCAAAAAACAGTTACACACTTGCACCTCCTTCCCATGGTTACAGAATAGTCCCAAAATTCATCCCCTTTTATCCCTTTCACTCCCCCTAATAAACATAATTTATTATTTTTTGTCCAAAGCAACGGGCACTTAGTCGCATTACAACAAAGTGATCCAATACTCTAACAATTCCCCATTCAAGCCCTTTAAGAGTGATGCACAATAGCATAGAATACCCAACATGCAGAATCACATATGCAGCCAAACCAAAATGGTAATCCAAAACAACTCTTTTTTGCTATGATTTGTTGTCATTCTTTGTTCATTACAATTCCACTAATAAATTAAAAAAAGGTGAAACAATTGAAAACGTAAACTTACATCAATAATGGCACCAGAAGCCTCAGTCAATGTAGGAGAAATATCCAGCAAATCACATCTAAAAAATCAAACCCAAAACAGTCTATAATCAAACAAAATCAAATAAAGCCACAAACTTTGAGCAAAAACATGAGATATAAAATGGCGGGTGATCATACAATCGGAGTTTTTCACTGGGTTCGTGAATGGATCCAATTGGGAGATAATCTTCGATGTTGGGTTGATCCAAATCAAGTTCAGAGCTTGATGAAACTAGCTTTATGGCACCATTCATTGTATATAAATGGAGTCTTATTTATTCCGCTTTATTTGGATCAAATTTGTTGAAATTAAGTATTGTAGTTTAATGCTATTGATTCATTTTGTTCACCATTTTTATTTGGGATGCTTGGGGAAGGAGGGAAGATGGGGAATATGCGAAAATTGAAGGGGTAGACGAGAGGTAGAAAGCCGGGATGTTACGTGTGATGTGTTGAACGGGTACAACTTAGAAGTGAATACGGTAGAGCTATTAACGGAGTTTCACCGTCCATTTCATTTTACTGTACCCTCCCTCAAAATCGGTTAATTGTTTAGAAGCAACATTAACTTTACTGAGAGATGAAATACAAATGAAGGTAACATTGGTACCAAACCTATCTAAACCTAGAGGTAGGTACGATTAACATAAAAGTATACAAATATAAATAGGGTACGCTTGTTATAAAATCAGGTACAAAATAAAGTTGTCATTTAAGGGTACGAATATGACATAGAGTTGGTACCGAATAGTGGTCTCTCAATAAGTTATTAATTGAGAGACCGTCTCTTTCAAAATTTTGTGATATCTTATATATGGGTGTAAAATTGGGGAGAATACATTTTGATTCTTGAAGTAGCCCGCGACACATGGTATGAAATTCATGTAAAATTAAAATATGGCCCCATTACGTCCTTCGAAATGGCTAAAATTGTAGTTATAGTGCATGATTTGTAGTGATTCGGGGTCCGAAATAAAAAATGCAAGAAATTCCAACGATTGTTCATAAAGACTCTTGAAAGAACCTCACAAAATATGAGGTACAACAGATAACTTTTCAGGGTGTCGGTATGCGTTACACACTTACACCATCGCCCATCGCTTGATCAAAAATTGATCAATCATGTAAAAGCGCCGAATAACAAATACACGTCCATTTTGCACGAGTTTTCGACATTGAGCTGGCGCGAGTTTATCGTCTTTCGATACAATTAGTTCTCTTCGGTTGGTCCTAAATTGTTGGGAGGATGCCATATACGACTTAAGGAACACAACACCAGTCGATTTTCGGCAAGTTTTTTTTCGAGGTCCCGAATCTCACAAAAACAGTGTACGGAGTATTATACACTACGATTTAGCCATCCGTGATGTCCTACTGCTGGGCAAAGTCTCGTTTTCTTCTGGTTTAACCACGTCTCCGCAAAATCTTCAAGATATCTCCAGTTCAATTTCAACCTCAAATAACACGTACACGTCCATTTTGCACGAGTTTTATTTTGATGTCGAAGTGACACGCACGGGTTTATCGTCTTCCGATACTATCAGTTCTCTTCCTTTAGTCCTAAACTTTTGGGAGGACGCACTATACGACTTAAGGACCACACCAATCGATTTTCGGCAAGTTTTTTTCGGAGTCCCAGATCTCCAAAAACAGTTTATTAGTACGATTTGAGCCATCCGGGAGGTCCTACTAGGCAAAATCTCGTTTTCTTTCGATTTTCATACCAAGTCTCTCCAAAATCTTGAGGATATTTTTGGTTCAGTTTCAACCTCAAATAACAGGTACATTCCATTTTGCACGAGTTTTCGAGTTTCGCTAACGCAAATTTATCGTCTTCATATATTATTAGTTCTATTCTGTTGGTTCTAAATTTTTGGGAGGACCCATTATATGACCTAATGAACACACCAGTCGATATTAAGCAAGTTTTGTTCGGGGTCCCAAATCTCCAAAAACCGTGTATTATACACTACAATTTGAGCCATCCGGAAGTCCTACTGGGAAAAGTCTCTTTTTTTTCCGTGGTTTTCATATCACTTCTCCACAGACTCTTAAGGATATCTTCAGTTCATTCTCAGTCTCAAATAACAAGTACACGTCCATTTTGCATGACTTTTCGACTACTTTTAACTAAAACGAATTTATTGTCTTCCGATACTATTACTTCTCTTCTTTTGGTCCTAAACTTTTGGGAGGACGCATTATACGAGCTAAGGAACATATCAGTCGATTTTCGGCAAGTATTATTTTGGGATTACAAATATCCAAAAAATAGGGTATTATACATTACGATTTGAGTCGTCCTGGACAAAATCTCGTTTTTTTCCCGATTTTCATACCACGTCTTTGCAAAATCATGAGGATATTTTTGGTTCAGTTTCAGCCTCAAATAAAAAGTACACATTCGTTTTGCACAACTTTTTGACGTTAGGCGTTTAGCTATTGCATGCGAGTTTATCGTCTTTCGATACTATCAAAATTCTCTTCGGTTAGTCCTAGATTTTTGGAAAGGAACACAGTCGATTTTCGGCAATTTTTTTTTGGGTCCCAAATCTCCAAAAAAAACAGTGTATTATACTATTATACACTACGAATTGAGCCGTACGTGAGGTTCTACCGGGCAAAGTCTCATTTTCTTCTGGTTTTGCCACTTCTTCGCAGAATCTTCAGGATATCCCCAATTCATTTTCAACCTCAAACAACAAGTACACATCCATTTTGCACGAGTTTTTGACGTTCAACTTACGCGAGTTTGAATAAAAAATTTTGGAAGGACGCATTATACGACCTAAGGAACATAGCAGTCGATTTTTGGCAAGTTTTATTCTGGGGTCCTAATAACTCTCCAAAAACAATGTATTTATACACTACGACTTGAGCCGTCCGAAAGGTCCTACAGGACAAAATCTCGTTTTCTTCCAATTTTCATATGACATCATCGCGGAATGCTCTAGATATTTTCGGTTTAGTTTCAACCTCAAATAACAAGTACACATCCATTTTGCACGAATTTTCGACGTTTAGCTGATGCGAGTTTATCATCTTTCGATAGTATCGGTTCTCTTCTGTTGGTCCTAATTTTTTGGGAGGTTGCATTATATGACCTAAGGAACACACCAGTCGATATTCAGCAAGTTTTTTTTCCGGGATCCCGGCCAAATCTCCAAAAACAATGTACTCGTATTATTATACTACTAGTTGAAAAATCTGTGCGATAATGCACAGGCTGCTTGTTAGTGACGTTGATAAAGATACGAATTTGGATGATTGCATAAATGGGTGAGACTGCACAAAAGTAGAGAGTCAGTCGAAGGTAAGAGTATGACTAATAGTATTGAATATTATCCACATACGTGAACATGTTTCAAGGGGTCAGCGATAATATATTCGGTAAACGTCAAATTAAATTATAGGCATTATATATAGTTAGAATGAAAGACTAACACTACAAGAAAAACAGTCCCGGGCGTCCACCTGGTGAGCACCGACAGTGGACGTTATAAAGGAACGGGCGTCCGCAAACAGACGTCAGAAAGCGGAAGCCACGCTCGCTCGCCAACTTTTAAAACGGGCATCCACTATTGGACGCCAAGAGATTTGGCGACTGACTGCGGACGCCAAGGGTGGCGTCCGACTGTGGACGACGGATACCCCTGGATGGCGTCCACAATCGGACGTCATGGTCCTGAAGTTGGCGTCCGACTGTGGATGCCATCTAGGGGTATCCGCCGTCCACAGTCGAACGCCACTTTTGCTTTCCCTGGCGTCCGTCACGACGTCCGTTATTGGACGTTATTTACGCTGTTGCATGACTGTAAACATACGTTCAATGTCTAGCCAAAACCTGCAATATAAACCACATCCACAACGCTCAACCAACCACAAATGTCGACTATCCACAATAACTCAACCTCATTCACTCTCAGTCAACCAATACACTTTATCTCTCGACTCATTTATGCTGAAAAAACTTATATAAAAAAGTTTTAACATACGGTTTGAAGGTACACAAATCTAAACTAGTTAGAATATACATAATCCGTAAATAAAGTTGCAACAACAACAAAAAACAATCAGCTAACTAAGAAGCTAGTTGAAGCACCAGAGTTACCGCCATCCCCGCTAAAGGGGTCTCTGTCGTCTGGAGGGGATGGGGGACGACCTTGGTTGCATTTGTTGAACATGGCCTGAAATAGAGGTGATCATTTGCGGGTTCGGGCCGGACACGGGCCGGGCTAAGTGTGAAATTTTGGCCCACGGACAAGCGGGTTAACGGGTTTGGGACGGGTTCGCGGGCCGGGCCTTTGTATATTTTTGAAAATGTTGTGTCCAAGCCCGCTAAAAAATCGGGTCGGACGGGACGGGCCAATCGGGCGGTACGTCCCATGAACAGCTATAGCCTGAAACATGGCCATTTGTTCCTGCATCTTCTTTATGGTCTCGGCCTGGTCCTAGCTGCTGTTGCTGCTCCATCAGCTGTTCCTTCATGGCGTCCTTCTCCGGGTCGAGTTTCTGAGATCCGGCCGGCGTGTACTCCATTTGTGTACAGGTGCTGAGACGCGGTGTGGGAGGTTTGAAGTACATACCGTATGCATTTCCTACACCGTACACACTTCCTTTCTTGTAACCCTTGACGACCTTGAACCAAGTCTCATTCGGGTCGACTTCCTCAGCATCAGGATTAGCCTCGAGTCTCGCTAGCTCTTCTTGGTAGGCGTCCTGCGTACAGAACAACGATTTCAATTCAAGTTATTATTAGATGAAATCATTGAAGATAGTTATCTACCACCTAAAGTCGATTTATTTGAAATAGTTAGTACTCACCCAGATCGCCTGATCCTTTTTCGTCTTAAAGCTAGTCCCTTTGTCATCGGTCTGCCCATGCATGTCGTAGAATACCTCCGCCGCGTTTGGCACCCTCCCGAGCTCAGCTTGCAGCTATTAAATGAGTACGAATGTTATTAGGCGAATATAAATTATGCGAACATAGTTTCCGATTATTCAAGGACGAGTACGGTATTAGTAGAAATCATACCCTCTTGGCACGACTGACAGAAGACTGAGAACCCCGATAATGTGTCGGGTTTGCGTGGCCCTTATGCTCACAGTTCGACAATTTGTTCCTCTGGACCGTTTGAGACCTAACCTTAAAGTCCTTCTTGTCGTGGTAGGCAACCCATCTCTCCAACGCGTCCCCTAAAATATGACGACCCCAATATATTATTGAATACAGTGAAAGATTGAAGTTAGATTGTTTGTTAAAATTGATTACTAAAAAAAACAACACCTTTAAGGTCCTTTAGCGGAGTCCCCTGCGTGCGTCGTTTATTCATCACACAAGAGAAACGTTGTGTGCACGTCTCATTATACCGGTCCCAAACCCTTCCATGTAACTCGGATTTCCAACTGAACTTCAACTACACAATCAAGGCGGATTATGAATTAGTAGCAAAAATATTTACAAATTCCACATTATAAATTAAAAACTCGGTAGCAAAAACAATCCACGTACCCGGAATTGGTTGAACCACCACTCCCGTACCTCCCCCGGCACCTAAGTCCAACAGGCGTACCCCTCTCCTTTGTCCACCATGAAGCTGTTAGTACAGCCTCTGACGACCGGTTTATGCAGAAACTTGCACCGAGTCGAGAAGCACATTTATGTACAAAATCATACAAGATGTAGTCCAAAAATAAATATGTTACATAAGAATAATCAATACGTTAGATTATATTACCATGTGCCTGTAGGTTCGAGAACCACCCGACCCTCATCGTCCTTCTTCAGCTTCTCCTCCTGCCCCTGTTGCTGCTCTTCTTCCTCCTGCTCATCAGTCTGCTCCGGTTCCGTTTCGGGGACCATTTCCTCCTCCTCCTGCTGCGTGGTGGACGTCTGAACAAACCTACTACCCCCACCACATTTCCTGGTCGATCTAGCGCCTGCCATTATCTAAACCTTGCAACAAATTAAACAATGTTAACAACAATTGGCAATTACATTCTAACTTGATTGAAATAATGTAACAAATAAGTAGCACATTCACCTAAACATGTGATCATCAATGTAAGCAACTACAACAACTCTAGTACTCATCTTCGCTGTCGTTATTCTCTTCAGCCTCATCCTCCTCAGTCTGATCCTCCTCGTCTGTCTCCTCGCTGTCCACTATATCGTCCTCCAAATTCTCTTCATTGTGTCCGTCATCCTCCTCAGCAAGGATCTCCGGGACGTCCCCAACCATGTATTCTCCTTGTCCATCATCATCATCATCATCCTCAAAATCTTCCTCTGCCCCTTCATTCTGATCTTCTTCGGAATATATAGTCTCTTCAATAGAAGATAAGCGTGTACCACTTGAAGCGACATCTTCCTGGAACAGAGAACTGTCTATTTGTCCCCGTGGTTTAGTCGTAAAGACTGCTCACTATTGACTTTGATTTCTGTCATTTTTCGTGTGAGGAGAAGGAGCAAAGTAGACTTGCTTCGCCTGATGCGCGAGTATGAACGGATCGTATGTAGGATATTTCCTTGTGTGATTGACTTCTACAATCTTGTAACGTTCATGCACTCGGGTCCCATTCGCGGAGCTATCTTTCTACTCACATTTGAATACCACAGCTCTATACCCTCGTTCTCTGCCAGCATAACACAACTCAAAAATATCTTCCAAAATACCATAGTACTCATCACCATCAAGAGATGACACACTCACACCAAAGTTGCATCTAGCCTTATTCTTCCCGTAGTTGAATGTGTGAAAATTGAACCCATTCACCGAGTACCGGTTCCAGGTTTTAACCGCTCGCACTGGATCAAATGCCAAACTTCTAACCAAATCATCACGTATGTCTAAGGCAACTACATGATCTTTGAGCCACTTAGGAAAATGTTCGTCGTGCTTACTCCAAACGTCATCAGGGTTCACATCAGGGTTCGCAGCGACATATTCAGTTACAAATTGCTTCTCATAAAGCTCTAAGATCTCACAATTAGAGAGTAGGTAAAGGTGTGCTCGGTTGTACTCTTTCTCATCTAGCGTCCTAGAACCCTCAACGGATGAAGTTCCTTCATCGTCCTTCTTTTGAAAAAACTCGGGTATAGTGGGATCAATGGACACCGAATGTTCTAGGTTCAGGTTCTTGGTTTTTGTTTGGACATCTTTATCGAAGTAGAGGGAGCAGAAGTTTGCAATCTCTTCTGTCAAATATGCATTACAAATAGAACACTCTACCCTAGCCTTGTTACCAATCTTCTTCTTCAAATGATTGAGGAACCTAAATAAATCAGTTATATATTTCAATCAATACAAATTTGTTATGGTAAAAAAATTTTTTAAATGAAGTTACTAACAGTTACGTACCTTTCAAATGGGTACATCCATCTATACTGGACAGGTCCTCCAACCTTAGCCTCGTAGGGCAAGTGGACAGGTAGATGCTCCATGGAATTAAAGAACGACGGTGGGAAGATCATCTCAAGTTTGCATAGTATCTGTGGAATTTGATCCTCGAGCCGAGTCATGTCCTCAATTGATACTGTAGAAGAACACAAATCTCGGAAGAACTGAGATATCTCAGTTATAGAATTCCACACTGTCGGTGGCAGAAGGTGCTGTAGTGATACCGAAAGCAACCTCTCCATGAAGACGTGACAATCATGACTCTTTAACCCTTGCAGCTTCAGGTTCTTAAGATCAACACAGCGTTTGAAGTCGGAGGCGTACCCATCAGGGAACTTCAACTTCTCTACCCACTCCAACACCTCCTTTCTCTGAGCCTTGTCAAGTGTGAATAAGGCTCTCGGTTTCGATCCATCCCGTTTTATGTGCAGTTTAGGACGGTCACAAAAATTCTTTACATCTCACCGGGAGACTGTAGTGTCACAACTCTTCCCATCCACATCCATCACAGTGTGAATCAACTACTCGAAGAAGTTTTTCTCTATGTGCATCACATCTAAATTGTGACGAATTAACAAAGTTCTCCAATATGGTAGGTCAAAAAATATGCTACGTTTAAACCAACCATTTTTCAACTTCTTGAGGTCTTTGAACTCCTGCTCGATTCTGTCGATAGTGGACGGGTAATCGGAAATTAACTCCCATATTTCATCTCCGGGGAGTCGATCAGGTGCGTCATCAAGCACAACCTCACCCTTCTTGAATGCCTTCTTATTCTTTCTATATGGGTGACCTTCTGGTAGGAACTGCCGATGACAGTCAAACCAACTTATTTTACTAGAATTTGGAAGATAAAAAGCTTTGCTCTCATCCATACAACACGGACATGCTTTCTGACCCGCAGTAGACCACCCCGAGAGCATACTGACAGGGTTAGTCGTATCCCTAATCAAAGATACCCTAAGGTCACTAACTAATGTAGATAGCGAAGTCAGGGGTCGAACCACAAGGAGATGGGAATTCAATTATTTATCCTAAGAATTAGATTCTAGATTATAGGTCACAGTTTTGGTTGTTTTGGTAAACTAATAACTAATTACTGATAAATAAATCAATAAGGAAAAAAAGTCTAGGGTCTCAGGTTCACAATGAATATTACTCGGGTCAGGGAGTCAACTAACAGGTCAATAATCGAACTACCTAAGGTGTAGGTCCGGTCGGTACACTACAACCTTTAGATCTAAACTTAACCTGCGGTCGCTAGCATTAAGTCAGTCTACCCAAACTATCGTGGCCTAATTAGTTCTTAACCCGGTCGGCGGAAAGTCCTAATTTGCGATACTAATTAATTGAATTATGCATCAAACAATTAATCAGAGTTTAAACGATATTCAGGCAATAGTTCATACGATTAGAAACAGGTCAATTGACTATCACCCTAATAATACGCATCGATCCCCTTAAACCCTAGATGAAATCTAGATACGCATATTAATTATAATCGGACTAACAAAAGACGAATTGCAATTAAACATGACGAAAACGATACGAATTAATCTACGGAAGCAATAATAAATCTACACTATAAAACAATACAAAGAATAAATTAAGACGGAAATTAAAGTAGAAACTGAAATTGAAATTAAAATTAAGAATAATAATACCGGAGAATTCAAGATCTGAGACGGAGAACTAGGTTCAATGTATCTCGCAAAGTAAACTAGACTAAGAAAACTAAGATAATAAAAAGTGTGTAGAAGAAGGTAAAAGAAAAGATAAAAGATGTCTCAAACAAGAGTCAGACAACTGATATATAAAGAGTATCAGTTGGACTCAAAAGCAGGCCCAAATTCTAAGTCGAAATAAGAATGACGCGTGGCCCGGATTGGGTGCACTCGATCGAGTGCCTGACGGCACTCTATCGAGTGACACATCCAAATATGGGCAGGAGCTTCACGAAGTAGCACTCGATCGAGTGCAGTAGGGGCACTCGATCGAGTAGCGCTGTAGGTCACAGCATCGCGCGCTCGACTTCAAACGGCTTTAATTTCTTCATTACTTGTTCAAATTGGACGTGTAATATACCGTTGGAAAGCTAAGAGAAAGAGCTTTCCAACGCCACCAAAATCACTTTGATTGGAGTTGTAGAACTTAAGATATGAACGTTAGAAGTTGACCCTTGTGTAGGCGATCATTCTCTCATCTCGTTTTGTGTCTTTTCCTTCTTGGGTCTTTGTTTCTTCGTATATTCCGCATATTCTTCCTTCGATTCCACGCTTAGATGTGAATTCTTCAATTATCGATTCCGTAATGCTCTTATTAGCTCCAAATGCATCCAAATCTACAAAATACACACAAATACGGAAGTATCGACATTCAAAGCATATTGCATCATTATTAACGAGTTAAGCACGAAAACCGAGATAAAACTAACAATTAAGGGGATCCAAATATGTATATAAATAACGCTTATCAAACTCCCCCAAACCAAACCTTTGCTTGTCCTCAAGCAAACCAAACATATAATATAAGAGAGGACAAGTGATGCGAAGCACGACTAAGAGCAAGCTTACAATCATTCTACTAAAAATCGGCTCAAGTCGGTTAGAAAACACACAATGTCAAAAATATAACTAAATCAATAATCATGCCTTAAATGAACAATTGTTTGCCAACCTTTCAATCTTACAAGACCATCAATGTCGGACTTCCTCGCGGTTATCGCTCAACACTCATAAGAACGGGTGAGTATATAAATGTGAAGATAAGAAAGAATAAGAACACTCACTCGACTTATGAAACATGCATGCAATCGAACATGAAATCAATCTCCTCAATCAAATACGTGTTCCACCAATCAGGACCATAGTACATGCCAAGGACTTACAAAGGGTGGCTAAATGAGTAAGGGAAGAAAATGGATTGTGCCTAAGCACGTATGGGAATGTGGAGCAAAAACCGGGCCCAATCGCAGCTACACAGTAAAAACTATCCATAAAAAACCCCAGCAAATAACGTCGAACCACCAACTAGAGGTATAAATTCAAGATTAGGTGTAAGAGGGAATTTTGTCCATCCTCTCAATTAATCTCTAGTTTCAATCTTTTCGACCATTCCCCGAAATATTACAAGAAGCATATTTTTCATTTTTCATTTTTTTTTTCATTTTCAATTTCTTTCCTCTTCTTTTCTTCACTTTTTTCTTTCATGCTTCTATTTTTTTTCAATTTGGATAGGGGGATGGCAAGTACAAAGTCGCACCAATGATATTACACACTAAAGTCCAAAAGATGTAAAAATCTCGAAATATGACCGATTAGTGAAGTAATTCCCAACTAAGTTCACTGCGACTGTCCCGACAGGGTAGGCTATTCTGGGTTGTAGTTAAATAATATAGGCAATAAAAACAGGCTTACAACGGCTGAAATGGGCTAAACAAAGGAAAACGACCTAAATCTACAAGGTAGTAAAAATGGGTCATTTTTTTGCAATGTGGAGCTCATCAAAAACAAAATTGCCTTTCCTCATGTACCTCCTCCTCAAACCAAACACGTATTCAATATCAAGAGACGGATGTCATATTTATGCAAATTGATGCTACACATTCCACAAGGAGAAAATCACTCAATTCCTAAATAATAATGAGACCAGTTATGGATGTTACTGGCCTAGGAAGCTCTAAAATCCTCAGAATTTTGTGGTTTGCCGACAAGTGGTCAAATTTACTCATTTGGCAATTAAAAGTTCAAATAGGCATATCATATCAATTTAATCAAATCTCAAGACAAAACACGTTTTCAGGCACGAAGTAAGCTGAAAATTAGGACAAATCATGTTAAGAGCATTATCATCATCGCCGTTTTGCATGCTTCTACATCAGACACACCACATAAAAAATAAAATATTTTTGGAATTTTATGATTTTTTCAATTTTTTTTGGATTTTTATATTTTTTGAAAGCAGTAAAACACACGACGGAAAATGAAACACACAAAAGCACACAAACTCTCCCCCAAACCTAAATGTCACAGTGTCCTCAATGTGACTCTAAAGCAGATAAGACAGAAAATCCACAGCCAATCCTAAGGACAACTTGACCTAAGGGGAAGGAAAAACCTAAGAAAACATGAAAAACAAAAATGAAAAGGAAAGAAATTACCGTATACAAGGGCAGCTCCCCCAAACCAGCTGCAAAGTGGGGGTTCGTCTTATAGATCAGTTGTCCACAGATGACTGTGATCAAAACAGCTTAAGGCTCTCAAGAGTCGATCAAACATCTGCGCATGTGCTACACAAAAGCATAAGTAGCACCAGGATATATAGAAGACAAACAGAGACAAAGTCAATGATCGTCTTAGCCTATCAGACGAGCTAGACCAATCCTCAGCATGGTGGTCATAGTGCATAAGAAGAGTAAGAATGTTAATAGGCGGCTCGTAAGACAAGACATACACATCAAATATCTCAGATTCACCCCAAGGCTTATCATCGGGTATAGATTGCATAAAAGAAGAGTTAGAACTCCTAAGACTACTCAAAGGATCAATCTTACCGATCTCCGTGAAAGAATTATCACAATCCTCCCCACTAATCATAAGCTCAAACAAAGGGTCAAGAGAAATATAATCAAGACAATTAATAGGTGGAAGTGGGTCGTCCTCAATATAAGGGAAAAACTCAAATGTCTCCAAAATTGGTGTTTCAAAGAAATCATTCTCGCTATCCCATGTAGCCACACCTCTTCCACTCAAGGAATCGTCAAAAAGGGTATTCTTCTCTTCTTTTTCATTTTTCCTCTCAAGCTTAAGATCCTCTCTTTTGTTCAATTCTGTCTCCAAAACCTCATAATTGACATCAAATGACACTCTCTCAAAATCACAAAAATCAAAATTCTTAATGTTATCCTCAATTAAAAGAGCATCATTCAGAGCATCCAAACACACGTTTTTCTCAAAAAACACACATTCTAGCTCACAGTCATTCATGACGGTTTGGTGATCTTGAATAGATTGAACATTATACCCATCATCATCATCATCATCATCAATTATGTTCACAAGAGATGGAGATAGAACACTTACCTGGAGGTTCTTCACTACTTCCATAGGCGTACCCGATTGACTTTGTTGCTTTTGGCTTGCTAATTGGGCAATTTGATTGTTCAAGATTTCATAATGATCTAGCAATTGGCCTATTTGAGTATCTTGCTTTTGTTGAGCTTGCACGAATTGCAGCAACAAAGCCTCAATTTCCGCCTTGTCATTTTTCCGCCTCAACTCTAATTCAGCACTATTACGGGCTAAATATTTAAGGATTTCCAATTGTTCCTCGTAAGAGATATAATTAAACATCCCTCCGCAATTTTCCTCAATTCTAGCCCGTGACTCATCATCAACACCATTATATATCATATGACACATATCCCGTATATCAACATTAAAGTCATTTTGAATAATGAAAGACTCAAGTCTATCCCAATAATTATGTAGTGACTCATGTTTGAATTGTGGGAAGTAAAAATTGGTCATAATGGTGAATGATAAAAAAAAATATATACAAAATAAAATAAAAAAATTATATACAAAAAAAAATAACCTAGAACCTAAAAAAGATAAACAACTAAATAACACCGTCTCCCCGGCAACGGCGCCAAAATTTGACAGGGTTAGTCGTATCCCTAATCAAAGATACCCTAAGGTCACTAACTAATGTAGATAGCGAAGTCAGGGGTCGAACCACAAGGAGATGGGAATTCAATTATTTATCCTAAGAATTAGATTCTAGATTATAGGTCACAGTTTTGGTTGTTTTGGTAAACTAATAACTAATTACTGATAAATAAATCAATAAGGAAAAAAAGTCTAGGGTCTCAGGTTCACAATGAATATTACTCGGGTCAGGGAGTCAACTAACAGGTCAATAATCGAACTACCTAAGGTGTAGGTCCGGTCGGTACACTACAACCTTTAGATCTAAACTTAACCTGCGGTCGCTAGCATTAAGTCAGTCTACCCAAACTATCGTGGCCTAATTAGTTCTTAACCCGGTCGGCGGAAAGTCCTAATTTGCGATACTAATTAATTGAATTATGCATCAAACAATTAATCAGAGTTTAAACGATATTCAGGCAATAGTTCATACGATTAGAAACAGGTCAATTGACTATCACCCTAATAATACGCATCGATCCCCTTAAACCCTAGATGAAATCTAGATACGCATATTAATTATAATCGGACTAACAAAAGACGAATTGCAATTAAACATGACGAAAACGATACGAATTAATCTACGGAAGCAATAATAAATCTACACTATAAAACAATACAAAGAATAAATTAAGACGGAAATTAAAGTAGAAACTGAAATTGAAATTAAAATTAAGAATAATAATACCGGAGAATTCAAGATCTGAGACGGAGAACTAGGTTCAATGTATCTCGCAAAGTAAACTAGACTAAGAAAACTAAGATAATAAAAAGTGTGTAGAAGAAGGTAAAAGAAAAGATAAAAGATGTCTCAAACAAGAGTCAGACAACTGATATATAAAGAGTATCAGTTGGACTCAAAAGCAGGCCCAAATTCTAAGTCGAAATAAGAATGACGCGTGGCCCGGATTGGGTGCACTCGATCGAGTGCCTGACGGCACTCTATCGAGTGACACATCCAAATATGGGCAGGAGCTTCACGAAGTAGCACTCGATCGAGTGCAGTAGGGGCACTCGATCGAGTAGCGCTATAGGTCACAGCATCGCGCGCTCGACTTCAAACGGCTTTCATTTCTTCATTACTTGTTCAAATTGGACGTGTAATATACCGTTGGAAAGCTACGAGAAAGAGCTTTCCAACGCCACCAAAATCACTTTGATTGGAGTTGTAGAACTTAAGATATGAACGTTAGAAGTTGACCCTTGTGTAGGCGATCATTCTCTCATCTCGTTTTGTGTCTTTTCCTTCTTGGGTCTTTGTTTCTTCGTATATTCCGCATATTCTTCCTTCGATTCCACGCTTAGATGTGAATTCTTCAATTATCGATTCCGTAATGCTCTTATTAGCTCCAAATGCATCCAAATCTACAAAATACACACAAATACGGAAGTATCGACATTCAAAGCATATTGCATCATTATTAACGAGTTAAGCACGAAAACCGAGATAAAACTAACAATTAAGGGGATCCAAATATGTATATAAATAACGCTTATCACATACCGTACGCGGAAAAGTTGTTTATAGTCCACAACAGAGCTGCTTTCAACTGAAAGTTTTGTCTTAGAGAGACGTCATAAGTTTCCACCCCTACCTGCCACAGTTGTTTCAGTTCCTCAATAACAGGTTGCAAGTAAACATCCAAATGATATTTCGGGTTTTTGGGTCCGGGCACAATAAGAGATAGGAAGATAAAAGGTTGCTTCAAACACAACCAAGGAGGTAGGTTATAAGGTGTGATCATCACTGGCCAGCAAGAGTACGATTTACCAAATTGGCCGAACGGTGCAAATCCATCAGTGCACAACCCAAGCCTTACATTTCGGGGTTCTAACGCAAAGTGGGGATGTAGTCTATCGAAAAGCTTCCACTCCTCACCATCACTCGGATGACACATCTTCCCTAGTACCCTAACGTCCTCCTTGTGCCACCTCATTTGCTCCGCTATGGTTTTTGTGGTATACAATTTTTGAAGCCTAGGTGCAATAGGGAAATACGTAAGCTGACTTATTGGGATTGGTTTCTTACCCCTGACACCGCTTCTCCCTTTTATACCTCTCAAAAAAATATCCCCCTAAACCGTCTTATACCTACCCTTACCACATCTCCTACATTCATCAAGCATCGCATGATCCTTCCAAAATAACATGCATCCATCTGGGCAAGCATCAATCTTTTGATGGGGAGTTGAAGTCCCTTCACAACCTTCTTGGTTGTGTAGAATGTTCGGGTCATGATATTATCTTTGGGAATAACTCTCTCGAGCAAGGCAGCAATACCATCGACACAAGCAAAGGGTAGGTTGAACTCACATTTAAGGCTAACTACCATAGACGCGGCTTCTAACAAAGTGACATCGCACCCTCCGTATAACGGTTTCTCCGAAGCCTCCAACATGTCAAAGAACGCCTTTGCTCGTGGGTTAGGCTCTGGGGGGTTAGGTGAGTCTTGTGGGTTGGGTGAGTCTCCTGGGTTAGGTGAGTCGTCATTCCCATATGTGTTCTCGTTATTAAACAAGTTGCACTCCACAATGTCAACTATCATACCTCTCAAGCAATCTCCCCTCATTTTGATGGTTTTCAGGTTCCTCAGACTGAGGTGGCTCACCATGACAAATCCAATTATAGTAATCGGGTGAAAAACCACTATAGATGACATGTTCCTTAACTACAAAGACCTCAAGAAATTTTTGGTTCTTGCATTTAGTACACGGACACCTAACCTCCCCCCTCGATGCATAATCTACTGACTTTTTAGCCACCTCGACAAATGATTCAACACCCCTCAAAAATTCGACGGTGGGACATCTCTTCTTATCAAGTCTTCCCTCATACATCCATTTCCGTTCAATTCTCTTCATTTTCTATGTTCAAAAAATATATATAACAAATTAAAGTTTAATTTCCCTAACTTAATTTAGAACTTACTAAACGAAAATTTAATCACCATTTCACTTAAACTTAATTTCTCTAACTAAGTGTCATCAATTTAATCACTAATACGTCAAAGTAAACCCAAATGTCTTATTAATTTAGGATTCACCTTACAAAAATCAGTCACCGATTTTAATCACAAATGTAATCACAATTTCAGCGCAACCTAACTCATTTATCAATTTAATCCCAAATTAACCGAACAAAACAGAAAAATTCATGGCCTACGACCGACAAAAACAGCTAAAACTGGTCAAAATAGGTAAAATTTTCGGATACAGATATCAAAACTCCGAAAGCACCGGTAACACCTAATTACAACCCCAATCAAGATAGAAGTGATTTCGGGAAAATCCGGCATTATTACGACACCTTTTGGTCCGTCTTAAGTCACACAAAATCTCACAGAAGGCCGTAGAGGGCATTCTAGCTCAATTCAACCAAATTGATCAAACCCTAATCAAAATTGTAATGGGCAAAAATAATCTACCTAATCGAATTTGGGATAAACTAATCAACCTAATCTAACTTGACCTAGACTAATCAACCTAATCGAAATTTAGACCTAAATAATATTTACTAGCAAACTATCAATAAATAACGATAACAATAAAAAAACAAGAACTAATTATAATGAATAAGAACTAAGTAAGTAAGAATACATACCAAAGATTAATAAGTAGGAAAAATGGAGGAGAGGAAGAGGGAATAGGCTCGGCGAGGAGAGGAAGAGAGGGGTTAGAGAGTATTTTTTTTAGAGAGTGAAGGGGGAGAGGGGGGTGGGCGAGTATTTGTCGCCAAATTCAACAGGACGGGCGTCCACTGTCGGACGCCATAGGTTGACGCTCGCTACTCCTCTTTTGGCGTCCGACAGTAGACGTCATTTGTGGTATATGGTGTCCGCCTGTGGACGCCCGTTGGCTTGAATTTCGTCATTCCCAAATTCAGTTGGACGCCAAAATTGGCGTCCGACTGTGGACGTCCGTTTGTTTTTTCAGAAGACATGTAGGCGTCCATATGCCCAGGACGCCCACCAAGCGGACGCCCGGGACTGTTTTTTTTGTAGTGTAATTAAAGTACCTCGCACATAAATATACGTAGATATAAATATTTACTGGGTAAAATGAGAACATATTACAATTACCAACGATGAAACATGTAATAAAAAAACAAATTCGTCGTCAGCACACAAGTTATAATAATGAATGTAGGTGGTTAAAGTAATAATGCATACTCTTACTTATTTATAGTAGTACAATTATGAACGCATTTGAAATGATAGTAAAGTTGAAAATTACGACTTCATATTTATAATTGTAGATACTCAACACGTTAGAGTCTTAGGAACATGCAATGTGGTTGATAATTTGATTTTTTTAAAATTTTTGTTGATATCTAAGGACGAACGATTACTCTTATTATTTATAATACTCCCTCCGTATCTATATATTCGTCCCCTTTGCCTAATATATGTGAGAAATATTTTAATAAAAGGGGACGAACATATAAATACGGAGGGAGTATAATATTTCATCATCTTCTTATAATTTTTTGATGTATTTTTTTTGTTGATATCTAAGGACGAAAGATTACTCTTATTTATCATAATAAAATAAAGGAAAATAAAATATAACTACTTGTATTAGGATGATAATAATAATAATTTTATTTTTATTATTATTTTTTTTTTCAAGAAAAGTTACGACTCTTATTCATCCATATGGGTAAATAAAGAGACTAGTTTTACAAAAGTATAACCCCTAACAAAACAAAAGCATACTAACTGTTAAATCCCAATTCAATCCCCTACTCTTAAGGCGAATAAAAACCTCAAACTTAATTTGATTTACTAATGAACTACTAGGCCTTTCCAATCCAGTGAAAATCCTCATATTACGCTCCATCCAGATTCGATACACCGCCGCCCCAATCATACTACAATACCAAGTATGCTTCCAATGCTTCCTCCGTCTTCTAATTGCGCTCCATTGCAATTCAGCTGTCATATTATTTGTTCTGCCTTTTACTTCCAACCAATTCTTCAACTCGTACCAATATTTTATTTTTATTATTAATTATCTTAAAATGTTAAAATTTTAATTTTATATTTTTAGAATTTCTTAAGAATTAAAAGATTTTTGTTTTATAGTCTTAAAAATTCTTTTTAAATTCATTTTATGACTCAAAAGACTTTTAGTTAATATCTAATAATGAATTCTTATTCTTATTTATATAATAAAAATCTATGACCTCATTATAATTTTTCGATATGAGGTAATTTTACATAAATTTATAGTCTTAATGGATTTTTTAAAACTCAAAAGATTTTTTATTAATATCTAAAAACGAATGATTATCTTAGTTATATACTCCCTCCATTCAAGTCCAAGCTATCCATGTTCCTTTTTTGAACGTTCAAGTCCAAACTTCCTATTTTTATTTTAATCGTTTAATATTAAACAAATATTTTAAATTCACTATTTACCCTACATTTAATATTAAACAAATACGCGAAAGTGTTAAATAAATCATGTTATTAATATAAACTCACTGTTTACTCAACATAAATTATATCATTAAATCATATTATATATAAATTCAATGTACACTGAATAATTATTAATATTATAAAAGCAATTAAATAATTTATTAACATAATTTTTAGATTATTTTTTAATAATTTTAATATACTCCGTAATTTATATAATCTATGATATTAATGTTACAAATTTTCCATTTTATGTAATTCTTTCAAAAAAAATTCCAAAATATGTAAAAATTGCATACACATTTTATAAATATATAAAAAAAAATTATCATATGCTCAGAAAATTTATAAATAAATAGAGTTTTTTTGTTTTTAAGGTGCAATTTTAATTGAAAAAAATAAAAACTTGGATTGAATTTCACTTTTACCCAAAGTTATGGGGTTTAATTACTACAATTGAAATTTAAAGGATGTTAATCTCACAATTGATCAAAGTTAAGGGGCTAATCACCATTTTCGCGCAAACCAATATTTAATAACCTTTACACATTTATATCTTTAATAATAAATCATCGGTTTCTTAAAACTTGTGCTACAAGCAAATGGATAGCTTCGACTTGAACGGAGAAAGTAATAGAAATCTATCACATTATATTATAATTTTTCAATGTGAGACAATTTAACTTAAGTTTATATTCATAAGAGCACTCTTTTTAAGACTTAAAAATATTTTGTTGTTGATATCTAAGGACGATTGATTACTCTTATTTATAGAATTATAATAATTTTTCAATATAGGACAATTTAACTTAAGTTTATATTATTAAGAGCTCTTTTTAAAATATAAATATTAGAATATGTCCACATTCGTAAATTATATTATGTATATTTGAATATCATTTGTATTTCCTAAGTTAGTGGATATCAATCCCATTGATTTAACTTGGTATCAAAACCAGATGTCACGAGTTCGAACCCTGGAAGCCCCCAATATCTCGAACTCTCAAGTGAAATCTCAGTACACCGTACGGGGGAGCCTGTGCGCACTAACCAGACTCTTCAAGCCCAATAGACATTCGAGTGAAAGTGCCTAATAGAATATAAACGGGCCTCAATCATCACCTTAAAGTTTTGGTTAAGATGATTCGTTAACAATAAAATATATATACTCGTATATTTTTGGTTTATAGTCTTAACATCCGTTTTAAGACTTTTTTTGTCTCATACAAGAAATTGGGTTTTTGTTGATATCTAAGCACGAAACATTACTTTTATTTATGTAATATAATTCTATCACTTAATTATTATTTTTCGAAGTGGGATAATTTTACTTTTTTTTATATATATATATGTAATAATATTCATCACTTTTTCGAGTAAATAATACGGAGCATGAAATTTATACTCTAAAGAAAGCATTTTCTACCATGAAATCTAACTATTTCATTTGTATATTTTTGTTATGGTAATTTTTTTGTTAAATGAAACTTAAAAGTTTTTAAGTTAAATGGTAAAATATCACATTAATATAATGGATTAAATATATATTATAACAATTAAAAGATTCTCTACTTAATTTTCTTTTTTCTTTATTATTTGTGATATTTTCCTGAATCGAGTTTTGATGAAACGGACCAATCATATCGCTTGAAAAAAGTATCAAATATATATATACGAAGTATCGTACCGTAATTTTTTGATGTGGATAATTTTTACTTAAATTTATAATCTTAGAAGCTTTTTTAAAACTCAAAAGATTGTTGATTGACAACTAAGAACGAAGGATTGATCTTAATTTATAATATAAAATTTCATCAACTTATTATAATTTTTCGTGTGGGATAATTTTGAAGTGTTGGTTGATAACTAAGTGATGGAAGGATTTGTCGTCTATCATACCGATCAAGATAAACCAACTAACCTAGGCTTGGTAGCTAGGGTAAGTCGGGTCGAAATCCTCAGCGACGGTAAGTCGGTAAGCTAGAGTTCTAGATTAGGTTCAAGACGAATGAAGGTGATGGATTGAGTTGTGACTAAACTAGAGTCTAAGAGCTAAAATAATGCAAAGCAAATGAAAAGTGATAATTAACAATAGAAGAAAGAAACTAGAGTTAGGTCGGGTTCAAGGGTGTCTAGGAGGTCAAGGAGGAATAAGGGTGTCGGTGTAATCCACTAGCCTTGGTTACGCCGGGGCTCTCGCACATAGACGGCCAAAGGAGTCTCTACACTACGCTTTCGCTAATAATGATGATATCCAACAAACCAACATGCATTAACATACAAGAGGAAACAAGGAAACATGAATTTCTCAATCACAAGTCTACTTAGACATTTCATCAAACATGTTATGTGTACAAAGACACAACCAAATTTCACCCTAATCACCCATTAATAAACACCCAATCCCGACCCCCTACTAACTCTAACAAGAAGACTACTCACTCCTCATATCTAGACAACCCACAACAACTATCAGTACAAATAGCATTAAAATGACATTCATATTGAAGAATAAGTGAGTGCTAAACATGAACAAAGAATAGAAACAAACTAAAACAAGATTAAGAGTAAAAAAAGATTAAGGAGAAGATGAATATACCAATAAGATAAAAAGAGAAGGAAAGATTAAGTCTTTGCATAAATAAACCCAAAGGAAGATCTCCAATGTTTGTCAATAGAGTAGATCAACACATAAGGTCTTCAATATTACAAAGATCAAACTAGGATTAAACTAGAATTAAAGAAAGAATAAGGAAGGATTAAGCTAAGCTACACTCATTTCTATCTAGGGTTTCGTATTCTTCAAAATATTACAAGAGAGGTATATATAGGGTTGCACAAGTGGGGAAATGGAGCGACGGGGAAAAAGACCAACAGAGGTCTCACGGCCATCACTAGTAGAAAACCCCCCTACAGTGACGGTTGAAATACCCCTACGGTGGCGGTTTTAGAGCGACATGATTGGTGGTGTCACTATAGGTAAGTGGCGGTTGTACAACCGCCACCATAACTTATCTATGATGGCGGTCCTTAAGTGAAAATCGTCACTATAGGTCATCTATGATGTCGTTTCTCAACTTAAAACTGCCACTATAGGTCATCTATGGTGTCTTTTCTTAACTTAAAACCGTCACTGTAGGTCATGTATAGTGTCGTATCTCAACTAAAAACCGTCACTGTAGGTCATATATGGTGTCGTTTCTCAACTTAAAATCGTCACTGTAGGGCATTTATGGTGTCATTTCTCAACTTAAAACCGCCACTGTAGGTATCTATGGTGTCATATCTCAACTAAAAACTGCAACTGTAGGTCATCTATAGTGTCGTTTGTCGACAAAAAAACCAACACTATAGGTCTTATGGTATCGTTTCTCACCTAGCAACCGCCATTATAAGTAACATATGGTGTCATTTTTAATATAAGAACCGTTGCCGTAGATAGGGCTGTGTACCGGGCCTGACCCGGACCGGACCTGGTTGGACCCGAAACCGGAATTTTAAAAAAATACGGACTGGACCCGGACCGGAATCTCAAAATTTCGGACCAGGATCAGACCGGAAAAATTCCGATCCAAGACCGGACCAGCTGACTCGAAATTTTCAATTTTTTTTTTTTGAAATTCCGGTCCAAAATTCCGGACCGGTTGGACCGGTTAGACCGAAATTTTTAAGAAATAAGCATAATTCCGGTCTTTCCAGTCCAAACCGGTCCGGACCAGAAAAAACCGGGTCAGGACCGGACCGGACCGGAACCCGGAATCGCCCAAAATGATGGACCCGAACCCGACCGGAATTTTTTATTCCGGGTCCGGTCCGGTCCGACCCGGATTTTGCACACCCCTAGCCGTAGAGTAATCTATGGTGTCAGCTACGACACAACAATCGCCACCATAGAGTAAGTTTTCACGTCCCTTTAATAAATACCGTCATTATAAAAAAAATATCAGCTAGGTAAATTTCAGTAAAACCTCTCCATAAATTATATGTTAACCCAGATATAAAAGATGACAACACAATGTCTGCAATAGATTTCAATCAACAATAATGTCGTAGAAACATCTTCATCTCATCAACACACCAATTGTGCTAATGTTTACCAACAAATGCATTCAAAAGTATATCCTTATACAAACACCACAAAAAGGGAGCAATAAAAATAATCTAATATATACAGAATACTACATATTCTCTAAACATTTTTTCGCCCACGCCTCTTTAATTTCATCTATGTCGTCAAGTGTCATTGTTGGATCTGACGTAATCTACATTTAACATATATAACATAATATTAAGAAAATTTTCATTGAAAACTAAATAAAAGATCCTTATGAACCTATAATTTAAAATAGGAAATACCTTCTCAAATTTTTCTTCCTTAACTTTAGACAAGAAAAAACAATTATTACACATTTTAAATTTATCATGTGTTATTATAAAATAACAAAATTAAAAAAATTCTAAGAGTTTGTATGTTTAAAATGAAAAAAAATAGTGTACTTACCTTGTTGGTCTTTATTATAACTAAAGATTTAGGCCATTGAGCAAAGCTTCCTTGCGCATAAAAAACTGGCAAGTAGCCACAATGGAGTGCATCAGTATCGTCACGACGATTTCTGGTGACGATAAAAGCTCACCAGCATGACATAACACAATAGTAACGTATCATAACCACACCTGATGCACTCTAGAAAAACAGATGACAATGCAATGGGTAACATCCAATCCCTTCAAATAATACAAGAACAGTGTGATGACTGATAGTGCATGATTTCGTAACAGTTACAGTAGTATACTCCCTCCGTTCCGTTCATTTGTTTGTCTTTGATTAAAATACTCCTCACAATGAATATAAAAGGCAAACAAATGAACGGGACGGAAGGAGTGCTTATCTAACATATGGAAACACCATAATATCACTACCTCGCCATGCACATATATCCTTACAATTACCATAATGATTAATGATTACATCAGAAATGGGTAAGCCTAATAACAAATTTATTAATGTAATCTTCACTAAAGGCAACAAAACATGTCATAATTATAATATAAAGTGAGAGATACAAGAGTCACTGAAGCGGAAATTAACAGCATGTTGTAATCAAGAAAAAACTACTTCACCTGAGCTAGATACACTGATCTCTCTGCAAAGCATCACGACAGTTCCCCAAAGCTGCATCATACTCCTTCATGTCTAGATAAGCTTTCCACATGTCTTGACCTTCATTGACAAAAACCTGACATATATAAGTCAGCTGGCCAATATTTAGGGAATATTTGAACCTGCAAGCCAGTATCCAAGAACCAATGACAATATGCTATGGCCAGGCCATATGCGAATTTGAGAGGGGTCACTGGAGGTCGCGAGTCACGTGTCTCAATTCCTGATTCTGTCACTGCACATGGGCTATAATTACATACCTAGAAGTTGGAGTTTTGATCATAACCGTAAAAAAAGCCTGCAGAAGCATCACTGCAAAGACCTAAGATGCCTTTTGAAACTGAATCTGCCGTCTGATCAAAGATAAGCTCCTCTATAATCTGTTCACTAATTTAGTTCACAACCTGCGAGGTACAAGCGTTGAATGGAAATAGATAAATACGTAAGCCCCAATAATCTACTCTGTAATATGTTGATTCACCAAACTAACAAGGACCTAGTCCTTTTTTGGAGTCCATAAATTTGAAGAAACTAACGCCTAATGATTCAGTAAGAACTAAACGAGAATGCTTATGAAAAAACATTAGTCTTCAAAAGTAAATGGAATCAAATAAAGCAACAACGAACAGAGACTCACAACATAATCAATGGTACTGTATCCAACAAAAACATAGAAAACATTCTTTGTTTGGATAGCTGCCCCGTCTAAACGTGGCACGGGACATGTTGGCATCTTTTCCCATTGTAGAACTCTCTCTTGAGTATCGGTTTTTATAGGACCTTTCACCTTCCCCGCAATGATCAAATCAGCTACACTTAGAAAACTCAATTTTTACCCTCGATTGAAACTAATCTATTACCAGTATGTTCACGAATTGACAAACACTGCTCATAAACAACGATGTTGAAAAAACTTCAAGAAATAAGCTACATTTCCGAATCATAATTGAACTAAACACAAACGAACTGATCCTTTATTTAACTGACTTAAAAACTTCCTCAGATATTATGGCAACCATCGTTTCCTCTGCTGTCCGATCAGCAATTGTCACAGGACCTGTCAAAATTAGTAGCTCGTAAATATCGAGAAAATAATACACCCCTTCATGGTGAATTGGATTATGGTTAATAGTGAGACTAAACAAATGAAAAAGCTGGAAATTGAAGAGAATGACTGAGAAAACTGACTGAGGTCATCTTTAGATAAGATTTCAACATTGCTACGGAAAAACTTGCGAATGACAATGTCGGCTGCATCAGCAAGCTGGTTAGCCACGTCGGTGAAGCGAGAAAGTTCGTCGGCTCCGAGTTGCGCATGTATCGACATGATCGAGCTCGAAGGTTTCACCGCCGCCATGTGAGGAGAAAGAAGGTTAGTTGGGATGAAGAGATTGACGTTGGAGAAGAAAGGAGGAGCGCGACAATTGAAAGTGGTTAGGTTAGGGGTGGAGAGAGGCGACGACGGTGAGGGTAGGTGGAGGTGGTGTAGTGTCTTCCTTAGATGGGGTTTCTTTGAATTAGGATTAGGTTTCTTCGCGTCTTTTGTCAGTTGGGGTTTCTAATTGGGGTCTCTAATTTTTGCCGGGGTTTTCATTTTTCATTTGGCGGGGTTTTATTTGGTTGGGTTTTTTGTGAAATGAGAATTTGGTTGGTTGTTTAAGTCTCAATTACTGATTATCAAATCTTATTCAATAAAAGTCTCTCTTTTATGAGAGTTGTTTTTTGTCCTTTATTTCAAGGTTTCTTTCCTTTATTTCGAGGTTTCAGGCATTTACATTAGTATAGGGCTTAGATTTCAAGAAATACGTGCAACATCATGAGAGCAATGGAATCTCTACGTACGGCGATACAATTGAGGTCAGATCTCGGTCTACTATTTGTCAAAATAGAGAAAGTTCATCATTTTGGAGACTATTTCATCATATCTATAGATTCCTTCGCGAAAGACTGTGTCAATAACCAACGATATATAGAAGGCTATGCAGAAACGCTTTATTCTAATAGTGATCTTTGTCTCAATGATGTTCTTTATTTATTTTTTACAAATTTGTATTCAATTCAATTTGACTGGGGATTTAATTATTCAAAGGGGAAGTTACTAAAATACTCCGTAAAAAACTATTTTTATGTGAGACGTCTCACAATAATCGTATTGTGAGACCGTCTCACATGAGACTAACTATCTTTCGAACCTCGGTTTAAATTACTTACTCTTTGGAACCTTATGGTGTAGAAGAAGGTTCGATTGGTGATGTCTGTGGGATCGGTTCAACAACAACAGGTGCAAAAACATTTTATTAGGATCCAAATATTTTATCCAGTACCTTTGGCACCTCTTTTTAGAGAACAACTGGTTTCATTGGTATATAAATTTTTTTTATGTCATCTATTGCACCCCTTGTTTTTACAACTAGTTCTTTTATTGATAGGTTCCAATGACATTAATTCTACCAGTGGTTCCAATGGTGGCAGTTTTATTAACAAACCGACATTACAGACTTATAATGACGGTCATTTTTAAAACCGCTACAAAATCCCAACTTTCGGTTATAAAAATAAAACCATCAAAAAAATTTGCATTCTATAATGTCACTTTTTACGTCGGTTGTTAGTATAACCGCCACAAAACCCTATAGTGTCAGCTCTAAAATGAAATCGCCACCAAAAAAAGCACTTTATTGTGTCACTTTTTACGTCGCCTGTAAATAGAACCGCCACAAAAACCTTACAGTGTCGGTTCTAAAATAAATCCGCCACCAAAAATAACACTCTGCTGTGTCATTTTTTACGTCGGTTGTAAATAGAACTGTCACAAAAACCTTATAGTGGCAGTTCTAAAATAAAACCGCCACCAAAGGTAACACTCTATTGTTTCTTTTTTTCAAAAAACCGCCACCATAGACCCCCTCCACTTTTAATTTATAATTAATATGTCATTTATGTTAGAACCGCCACGATAGGATCGACATGATAGGGGTTTTTTCTACTAGTGCATGCCACAGGCGACACGGCCCTGTCGAGCATAGTGGACCCGGTCGGGAATACAAGTGATCCGGTCGTGTTGAGCTCCAGTGGTCCGACTTCTTTTGCATCTTCTGACACGATCATGTAGTTGTAGGACACGGCCATGTAGGTGTAGTGGGCTCCAAGGGTCTCTCCTACTTGCTCTTTCTTGGCTTCTTATCGATACTCAGTGCTCGAGATTATCTCAAGTGGGCTCCAAGAGACTCGGGATCGAGTCTAAGACATCGAGTCACCGCTGCTTTTCTTCATTTGTTTCATATGCGTCGGAAACGAGATGAAATCGTTTCATTTCTCCATGATAGACCTTAGGACCTAAAACTAGAAGAAGCATAAGTAGCCTCGAAATCGCTTGAAAGAGCGATTCCGTCAAAGAAAGCGGAACAAAACACGCGAAATAAACACTACAAAACATGCTTATCACTAAGAACGAATGCTTGCTCTTATTTACATAGAATTTGACAAAATTTAAGATAATTTTATATTTTGGTTGATATAACGAATGATTGCTCTTATTAATATAGAATTTATCACCTCATCACTTAAATTTATAATCTTAGGAGCTTTTTTAAGACTCAAATAAAAGATTGTTAGTCAATATCTATGAAAGAATGATTGTTATTATTTATAATATAGAATTTCATCATCTCATCATAATTTTTTGATGTAGGATAATTTTTAATTTAAGTTTATCAATTTTGGATTTTTCTAAGAATGAGGTGATAATCGTCGGTTTATATAATGATAATTTTTTGAGTCTTAAATGGAGTATGATTTTTTTCCTATACAAATTTCTATATTATTTATTTAAATTAAAAAAAATCGAGTCTTAGGTGGAGTAATTTTTTTTTCATATATAAATTTTTATATTCTTTATTTAACTTAAAAAATATATTAAAAAAACTGGACCAATCATATCGCTCGAAAAGTTCCTACTTTATTAATATATATATATATATATATATATATATATATATATATATATATATATATATATATATAGAAAAGGGATCAAGGGAGTTTGGTTAAAAGTGGAAAGTTGGGAAGTTTTGTTTTTGACCCTTGATTTGGTTTGGATGGATGGCTAAGATTAATCAAAAAAAAGAAAAGAAAAAAGGTAGAATATGTCCGTGAAGAGACAAGCAGCAGGCAGCAGCATGGCAAAGTACAGCATGCCATCACCATTTCTATCACCAAATCTATCACCCTTTCCATCAACAAAATTCACTCCCTCACCAAAGTTCGAAAATCAACCCAAATTTCTCACCAAGTTCTACATCCCAAATTCTCACCAGAATTTTTCACCAGAATTCTCACCAAAATCATCCTAAAATTCGAAATTTATCCTTAATAAAAAAGCTTCCCTCTATCTATACCATTATATATGTATATATCAGAATAAATAAACCCTAATTCGTAAATTGCTGTACGTCTTTATGCTCTCATGGTTTTGTTCCTCGAAGAACCACGCGATGATCAAAATGTTCAGTTGAAAATTTCTGGGCAACATGCAGGAGGTAAGATGGATGTATACATATATATTTGGTTTGTTAAATGAGAAGAGCCAGGAAAATGTGCAGTCGAACATTGTTTTGTTTGGTTTGATATTTTTGCTGAGTCACACCGTTATAACGTGACAGTCATACTCAATATGATAGACAGTCACACGTTCACTGTTGTTGTAGTTGTTCTGCTGTATTACGTTGAAGGTTCTTTATTATTCCAAATATTTATGTTGGTTTCTTTATCATTGTTATATCTATCATTGTATTTTTTTTTTTTTGTTGTTGTGGTTTGTAGTTGCACTTGTAGTTCTTACGTGTTGGTTGTATGTAGTTGTAGTTTTATATAGAGGGGGGATATTTCTGGGCAACATGCAGGAGGTAAGATGGATTGAGAATAGGGGGGATATCTCCCTCACCAAAATTGAAAATCATCCCAAATTTCTCACCAAAATTGAAAAAAGCTTTCCACTATCTATACCATTTTATGTATATATCAGAATAACTAAACCCTAATTCGTAAATTGCTGTACGTCTTTATGCTCTTATGGTGTTCTACCTCGAAGAACCACGCGATGATCAAAATGTGCAGTTGATAATTTCTGGGCAACATGCAGGAGGTAAGATGGATATACACATATATATTTGTTTTGTTAAATGAGAAGAGCCTGGAAAATGTGCAGTCGAACATTGTTTTGTTTGGTTTGATATTTTTGCAGAGTCACACCGTTATAACGTGACAGTCATACTCAATATGATAGACAGTCACACGTTCACTGTTGCTGTAGTTATTCCAAATATTTATGTTGGTTTCTTTATCATTGTTATATCTATCATTGCATACTGGTTTGTAGTTGTACTTGTAGTTCTTATGTGTTGTGGATATTAACCAAGGCAAATTATTATTTTGTTGGTTGCATGTAGTTGTAGTTTTATATAGAGGGGGGATATTTCTGGGCAACATGCAGTAGGTAAGATGGATTGAGAAGAGGGGGGATATATAGATGCAGGAACTCAATATGAACAACTAAACATATTGAGTATGACTGTCTATCATATTAAGTATGACTGTCACGTTATAAAGGTGTGACTGTCAGGTTGGTTTGATATTTTTGCAGAGTCACACCGTTATAACGTGACAGTCATACTCAATATGATAGACAGTCATACTCAATATGTTTAGTTGTTCATAATCATACCCAATTGCAGTTGTAGTATTGCATATTATTATTTCGTTTCCTTATCATTGTTATATTTATTATTGCGGGTGTTTTTTTTGCTGTTGAGAAAATATATACTCCGTATATATTTATTATTGTTGGTATTGCATCTGGGGTTGTAGTTGTACTTGCTTTTGTTATGCGGTGCGGGTGTTAAGGTCTAACAATCATGTTGTTATACACGCAAAGGCACAGTCGTTGTCGAGAAAAGTCACACCTTTGTCAATAAGGTCAGAGATGAATGCGTGCGTTGCAAGTTTGATAGTGTCCAACCTTTGATAATTTATTTTTTGTTCCAACCTATATGCCAGCTGAAGACACAGTGATTGTCCCTTACGTAGGGCAGAAGTTCGTGGACATCGATGGAGCATTCAAGTTTTATCAAGCTTACGCATTTTATGTTGGTTTCGAGGCGAAGAGGTACACGACAACTAGATCATTTGATGGGTCGATCAAGAAGAAATTGTTGGCTTGTAACAAGGAGGGCAAAACAGCCAGCCAGAGCATGGTGAAGCTGTCGAGCACGGGAGAGAAGGAGGGGCAAGAGTACGTGGGATCGTACGAACCCAAGAGGATTACGAAGGCGACGAGGACGCAATGTGGAGCAAGAATTAGGTTCTGTGCAATGACGGGGGGGTTTTATATTGAAGAGTTCATCAAGGAACACAACCACGATCTTGTGACGGTCAAGGACAGAGAGTTTCAAAAGTCATCTCGAAATCTATCAAGATATCACAAGGAGATGATCGTCTGCAACTCGAGGGTGCGTAATGTCTGTCAACAATGGTGTTAGTGTATGTTTGACTGCCAACTGTGCGAGACCAATGCAGTTTCTTTTTTGTGTGTGCAGCTGAAGATCGGGGCGACTCGAACATACAGGATGTGCAAGGAGTTGTCGGGGGGATATCATAACATCGGAGCATCCTTGGTTGATTTCAAGAACTGGGGGAAGGACGTCAAGTGCTTCGTCCACGAGCAGGATGGTCAGTTGTTCATAGACCGGTTCAAGAGTTTGAGGGACAGTCAGGAGGATTTCTACTTTGACTACGATGTGGATACAGACGGAAGCTTACGCAGGGTCATTTGGGCGGATGGTGCAGCTCGAAGGAACTACGCGGCATTCGGGGATGCAGTTTCGTTCGACCCAACGTACGGAACCAACGTGTATTCCATGGTGTTCACACCGTTCACTGGCATGGACAACCACAAACGGTCTGTCACGTTCTGTGGGGCGTTGTTATTTAAGGAGGACTACGAGTCATTTATATGGGTTCTCTCCCGATTTCTTGAAGCCATGGGCGGGAAGGAACCGTGTTATATCATTACAGATCAGGATCCCGGGATTCTAAAAGCCGTCCCCGAAATATTCAAAGTAGCGCACCAACGGTGCTGCACGTGGCACATCATGAACAAGGTTCCAACAAAGTATAGCAGATCAAGAGAGGAGGCCTCGGACTTTGTAAAAGCTCTCAATTCAATTACATGGGATGATGACATCGAGGCGGAGGAGTTCGACGACAGGTGGGGGCGGATTATGATCGACCATGATGCTGTTGGGATCGAATGGTTCGAAAATATGTTCAAAGAGAGGAGCAAATGGGTCGCCGCGCATTGCAGGGAGGTGAGGATGTCCGGAATTATGAGGACAACGCAGAGATCAGAGAGTGAGAACAGTTTCTTCAAAAAGTTTGAAGACAACAATGGTACGTTGGTCCAGTTCTGGATGCGTTTCGAAAGTGCGATGGACCAACAAAGGCACATGCAGAAGAGGCTAGACAACGATAACCGGCAGTCATTCCCCAAAATTGTATCGACGAATCCGATGGAGAGCCACGCGGCAAGGGTGTACACGCACGTCGCCTTTGCACACTTTCAGGAAGAGGTTAAGTTTTCACTGTACACGTGCAGTGTTCGTGGGTATCAGAAGAAGGACGGGATCGAAGCGACAACAGTACTGGACTCCATCCGGGACCGCAACTACATTGTTGAATACAACCCAGGTACTGGCATAGAAAGTCACTGTCCATTTCGTGTAGCCATATTATATGATCCAAACGCTTTGATTCTAAACGTAACGAGTTTTTTTCCATAATTCATTGAATGTGACTGTACACAACAAAGGGTGCGACTCTGTATCGCGGTGCGTGTGATTGTACAACGCAATTCGTTTGATTCTGCGTCGTAAGGACTGTGACTATGCAGCATTATGGGTGTGACTGTATCCTGTCAAGGTTGTGATCATACCTTTACGGACTCTCATCTCGTACGTTGCGTAGCCACCGTCTGTACGGTCAACAGTCGCACTCTTTATGTGTTTTTTAATGCACTCGCAGGTACATGTGAGGTCAGGTGTACTTGCAGGAAGTTCTGTAGGTATGGAATTCTTTGCAGGCACGCCATTTGGATATACTCTTCGAAAGGACGGGAGTCGATCCCGGAACGGTACGTGGCATGGAGATGGACAAAGGATGCTCTACGTAATGTAAATGCGTGTCCCCTGTCAGAGAGTCGCCCACGCGATGAGAAGGCTGTTACAGTCACGAGGCTGTTCTCGGAGTTCTATGAGACCGTCAGTCACGTCAGCAAAATGGGTAAGGAAGATGTTAGTAATCTAGCTGACGTCATTCGCGACTTCAGGTCCGATATTGTCTCTGCTGTGCCATTTAGCAAGACGCAAGAATTAGAGGAGATCCTCGGCTGTACGAGCTCAATTGAAATAAACATATTGCCCCCGAAGAAAGCCAAGAACAAGGGCAGTGGGAAGCGGATGCTTTCTTCTAAGGCGAAGGCTGCTGCAATTGCCGCGAAGCCTAAACGGCTGTGTAAGAACTGCAAGAAGATGGTGCACCATGACAAGAGGAACTGCCCCAACCCATTTGCTGAGTACCCACCTGTTGATGTTGAGGAGGAGGAGGAGGAGGACCCGACAGGGATTGCCGAGGAGGATTCATGAATATCATCTGTTACTTAGGAACATTCTTTTTGGAAACACAAAGGCTGTCGACGTTTGAAATGGTCAAGGTCCGTGACATTGTTGTCGTATATTGCGGACCTCAATCATTTCTAATATGGTTCAAGTCTTAGATCATGGGGGCGATTTCCTGCTTTGTGAAACATAAAGACTTGTCGACGTTTGAAATGGTCAAGGTCCGTGATATTGTATATGCTATTGCGGACCTTAATTATTTCCAATATGGCGTAGTCGTAAAGCGTGGGGATCAGTAATTTTGTTTTTGTTCCTTTGACTGTAAGAATACATTGAAATAGCAGTCTTTTTTATTCTGGAATGCAGCATCTTTGGCTACAAATACAGCTGTATAGGAACATCACGAAACAAGTGAGTGTGATTGTGCATCACAATGAGTGCAACTTTACAGCATTCAGTGTATGATTGTAGAACAAGAGGTGGACTGTGGGAGTGTGATTGTACAGGATAATGACTGTGATTCTTCAATACACTGACTGTGATTCTCCAAAATGAAGTGTAGTAACCTAAACTAGTTCTATGACATGATGATTGTGATTATACACCATGTTTAGTGTGACTATAAAACTTGTTGAGTGTGACTATACACCATGTGTCTGTACATTAGAAAAATAGCGATGGAAATAGAGAAAAAGCGCAATAGCGATGGAAATATTTGTACTTTATAAAAAGTTCATCTCTTACACAACATGTAATACTTGCATACCCTAAAACGCGGAAAACATTCTACGACATAGTGCGGAAAACATTCATTAAACGCTACACTTGAACATTAAACACTACACTTTAACATTCATTAAAACTTAAAACACATAAAAAGTACCATTACTAAACGGTACATCTTAACCCATACGTACTTAACCTCCGTACTTCTTAAGCATCTTATTCAAGTTGGCCAAGTCACGCTGGAACCTGTTCCTTGTGCGGAAACACTCCATAGACTTTTTCATCAAGAACTGGATGTAGTTGTCCAGTTCGGCCTCTGTATGTGCATCACCAGTGGACGCCACAAAGCGCTTCACGTCAATCGCAGTTGCGACTAGCTGCATGGCTCTTAATTCATTGGACACAGTGGAATCCAATAAACCATTGTACTCGTCGATCAAATTTCTGATCTCTTCTATTTTGCTGGCCATTTTTTTATAAGGTTAAAGTGGTGGAGTTGTATGTAGTGGCTGGTAAAAGTGGTGAAGTTGAAGTGGTAAAAGTGGTGAAGGTGAAGGTGAAGGTGAAGGTGATAAAAATGATGTTGGTATTTAAAGAGGGGGAGGCAGTAAATAGGGTGTTGAAAATGAATGGGTTAGGCAGTAAAGGGGGGGTGAAAAATTAATGGGTTAGGTGGGGTGCTTATTCTCATATATTTATTAGGGTTAAAAGATTGAGGTGGGTGTTGTGTTTCCCAACGATTAATTGAGACTCACAAACATCCATTCACATTCATCACTACATATTCGGTTTTGTCGATCTTAATTATTTCTAATACGGAGTAGTCGTAAAACATGGTTTAGTTGTTATGTCTTTTGTCGATCTTAATTATTTCTAATATGGCGTAGTCGTAAAACAAAATTGTTTTTGTTCTGGAATGTATCATCTTTAAACGCTACAAACAGTACTAACTTAATATTTGGTTGACATAAAACAAGTGAGTGTGATTGTGCAATATAATAGACGTGAGTCTACTGTAGGCAGGGTGTGACTCTACAGTAGCATTGTGGGAGTGTGATTGTACAAGATAATGTCTGTGATTCTACAACACACTGACAGTGATTCTCCAAAATGAAGCGTAGGAACCTAAAAATAGAGAAATAGCGAAACAACGATAGAGAAATAGGGGAGAAAATAGAAAAGTCACATTCTGAAATAACATAAAAATATTCTTGAAACGTAAAAACATCCATTACTTATATATTTTATATCTCAAAACACATTAAAACATCCAGTACTAGAAACATGATACGTCCATTACACCCTTCATTTTCGCTACATGCATAATTAACCCCCGTTTTTTTGAAGCATCTTCCTCAAGTTGGCCAAATCACACTGCAACGCTTTCTTAGTGTGGAAACATCCAATACACTTTTTCATCAAGAATTCGATGTAGTCGTCCAATTCGGTCTCCTTTTCTGTACTGCCAATGGATGCCATATAGGTCCTCGCGTCTATGGCAGGAGCGACTAGCTGCATGGCTCTTAATTCATTTGATCTAGTGGTATTCAACAAACCATCGTACTCCTCGATCATTTTTCTGATTTCTTCTATTTTGCTTGCCATTTTTTGTTAGGTTTAAAGAGGTGAAGTTGGAAGTAGTTGGTGTAAAAATGGTTTTGGTATTTGAAGGGGGGAGGCAGTAAAGGGGCAGTAAATATTAATTGAGTTAGGTGGGGGCCCTATCCTTCTAAAGTAAATAGGGTCAGCAGAGTGAGGTGATGTTTTGTGTTCTCAATGTGCATTGAGACTCACAAACATCAATTCGCAGTCACACTCACAAACATCACTCAATGTACAGTTTATATCTTCTCGACATCGTTTTCAAATCATCGTTTCCTTTTTGGGAAATAATCCGATTTTACGGTGCGTGTATTGTTTTTTTTCGTGTCTTCTGTAAATAAGGGAACCATCGGTTTTTTTTAAGGTGAAATCATCTGAAAGCAAATGGATGGACATATATGCAGGGGTAGTTAGTATAATTAAATGGTGATTTTGTGGTCGTCTTCATGACTCTGCAGGAGTTTGGCTGTGACTGTGAGTCAGAAGTTGCGTGACTGTATCACGTCGCACATGCGACCCTGATACTGAGTTGTCATTCATCTGATACTCAGAAGATACTCGAACATGAGATTTTTTCTATATTCACAAAAAAACGTTTTTACTCCACTACACATTCATGCCTTACGTTTCGTTGAGGTCTTTCGTTCCACGATTTTCCCCAGTTTACGCTTTTCATCGATTTCGATCCATATGCGCGCAGCATTTCTTATGAAAGCGCGAATTTTCGGTAACACGTCGTCGCGAGCTTCATTCATGTCAGCAAGTACGAGACTTGCTGCCACCTCGAACGATAAGTAACGCCTCCCGACCTTTGACCCCATATCAGTGTGGGTGAACGGCACACCGTCGTACAGGCACATGTGCATCAAGCAGAAAATGCCGGACTCCGGATCGTTCTTCCGGGCGCTCTGCCATTCCAATTTTACTTGGCGATGCTCAAAATCCGCCAGGTGACTGCCCTTAATCAGCCCTTTCTCGTCCATGTAGACCCTCAATGCTTGCATCTGTTGCAGTATTAGGTAATAGTAAACATCAGCACCAAGCAGTAGAATATTTTTGACGTGGTGAAATAAAGCATATGCGTGCAACTTACTATCTCGCTGGACACCCGGAACATATGCGACCCTGGGGCATGTGTCTGGTGATCGAGGATATCAACTGTTCTTTCTCTAAAGTTGACGCACACGCACGCGTAGTGCCCCATAGTATGCATCGGGAAAAACAACAGTTCGGCGTTCAAGTCGAATGTCCCGGCGCAGTCTTGTATGAATCTGTCCCACGCTTCGTACAGACCGAGTGTCTTCGTCCGCAGGGGTACTTAAGTCGGGTCGTTCCAGTATACGGCTCAGCGAGTCCTAACGGATGGCGAATATTAGTTGTCATTGTACAGAATGGAATATATTATGTGCGTGGCTGCACATCGCAAAGTGTGTGATTGTACAGACTAAAGCGTGTGATTGTACAGACTAAGCCGCGTGACTTTGCAGCGTCCAGAGTGTGACTTTAAATTCTGGGATGTCTGACTATATAATGTGCGTGGCTGTACAACTTATATTCCGTGATTGTGCACGTCAACAAGAGTGGCTCTGCAAAGTGATGTCTGACTATTAATGTTAATGGGGGTCATTTGCACTAGTAGCACGTGATTGTACAGACTAAGCTGTGTGACTTTGCAGCGTGCAGAGTGTGATTGTGCATCTCCACAAGAGTGATTGTACACATCAACATGTGATTGTAACTGATAGCATGTGATTGTACATGTCAACATGTGTGACTGTGCACCTCAATATGTGTGACTGTGCAACTGATAGCATGTGATTGTACATGTCAACATGTCTGACTGTACTAAGTGAACTTTGTGATTATTTCTAACTATTTAATGTGAATGGGGATCATTTGTACTATTTAGCGTGATAGGTAGTAGGTTATGGGGGCATACCATGTGTTGAATTCCGAACCACGCCATTGTTGGGTCCGCGGGGGAGGACAACCCACGCCGGTTGTCGTCTGATTCACACCAGTTCATTAGGTGCGACCAACACTCCAGCACAGCGGCGCTCATGCCACCGGCGGAGAAGAGCGATTGAATGTCACACCTCGCCAGCTGCGCACGAGGGCCGTAGGACCCAAAGCGTTCACTGCGGATTTGTTGACACCGGTTAGTAGGTGTAATGTGAAACACGCATCAGGAACAAAAGACGGTCACTTACTTTTCGTCGTACCCATTATCGTCGAGGAAGCAGTAGTCGGCGGTGTGTTTTCGCAGGCTGAGCATCCCACTCGTCAGCCCCACTCGCAGGCGAAATATGAGTGACATGACAATGGCGTCCGGGGCAGGTTCACCCTGGTTCAAGGAGCAACCCAACGCATGTCCACAGCCCCGTATCCGAGACTTAATCGCCGACTGTCTTTCTTCTGGGACTGATCTGGGGGGGGTGCAGGTGTTTTCGGTGATTTGCTCAGACGCTTCTTGGCCGTTGCCTTCACCGGAGTGGTTTCAAACGTACGGGCAAATTCCAACGATTCCTTGTATTTTCCGAAGTCAATCACTTTCTGCAGAACAGTGTTCCTCATCTTGTTCGTGTCGCTCAGTATAAGGGTTGCCGTGATCTCCGCCCTACACATATTCATGGCCGCCATTGTCCCCAAGGTGCAGTTGAACGGGGACCCGTTGTACAACATCATGTGCACCATCAAGTACACTCCACAGTCATTGGCGGAGTACCCCACTCCCTGCCATGTTAAGGGAACGTTTACCAATTTAAATGCACGGACCTTCTCACCTTTCTCCAGCCCTCGTTGTACCATGAACTCCCCCATCTTATTAACCTGCAAAACAAGTTCAAAACAGGATCAGTTGTTGGACACATTCCGGTCACATAATTGATTCAATATTAAATTAAAAGGGCCTGACCGCTGTCCGAGCAATGCCATAGTAAGACAAGTTTGTAAAATCTTTATCGTACAACTGGTTGTCGAGGTACTCTATTTGCCCAGAATTGAAGTTGATGCAGGCACAACTGTAGTGACCCTCGTCACCCGTCAAGATCGGGACAAACACCTGCAAACAATGCGTCAGGATTATGGGTTGATAACAACTACGAATAGACAGTATGTCCAGGATAATACCATGTCCGAGTCCAAAGCAAAGTCGGAGAAACTATTTTTTATCCACTCGTTCCACACGTAAAATATTTCCTCGTCATATTTATTGCCCGTGCCTCCTTCCTTCCACAATGACAACACTGGGGCCTGCTCACATGCATTGATGGTAATACGTTTAGTCAGTTTGTGTTTGACATGAGTGCGACTGTACAGCGTAAAATGTGTGACTATACAGCTTGTAGCGTGTGACTGTGCAGTTTATAGCGGTGACTGGACAACACAATGGGTGTGACTATACAGGTAACAGTGTGTGACTATACAGCCAATTGTGTGCGATTATACACCTTATTTGGGGGTTGAACGTACCGTATGTCCAAGAGAGAAGTAACATCTACTGGTTACTCTTGATGTTTTTTTGTCGTGCACCAGGTGGTTCAGCAGCCTACACCAGCAGTCAACGACGTTATTCATCACCTCCCGGCCAGGCTCGAGCGTCTGCATGTCGTCCCTCGCGATACAGTCGTAAGCTGTGTACTCGACCAACATTTCGCTGCAGAACAAACGAAGTCCCGATTAGCACGTGCATTTTTAAAATCGACATGACCAGGACAATAAGTACGTACCCTGACGGACGTGGCGTTCCCCGGTCGAAGACGTAGTCGATTACGTCTTTCCGTACGCTGAGGATATCCCAGAAGATGACGATGTTGGAGCACATGAATCCAGAGATTACAAGCTGCCCCCTCATTACTCTTCCACAGTCCAACGTGCAGCCCAAATTGTCCGGAATCGTGTCCATGCACTCAAATGCCACGTCGGAGTGGAAGATGTACCGATGATGTTTAGCCCTCGTGTATGTCCTGGTCACTGAACCATCGTCTGTCTGTTGAGTATCGGTCGTGACAATTTCATCCATCGCGGGCGTGGTGGCAACAGCGTCTGCTACAGCCCAGCCTGCTTTGTGCAGGTCCTTCTCAAGGCTAGAACTGACTGTCGCATCGGGCGGAGCTGGTGTTACATCCAAAGCTGACTGTGCGTCCGCTGTCCCCCACCCTGCTTGCCGTAGAGCTACCACTACGCTCGGACTCATGTCAACCGAACCCTGCACAGCGGTGTCTTGGTTGGTTTCTACAGCGGCATCATTCTCTTCAACTTCCCCCCTCACAGAAACCTGGTGTCACGATGCCACCATCAAAAGTCCCCTCATCATCGTAACCCTCTGTTCCATCATCATCTCCCACGTAGAAACCTGATTTGTCAATATCTTCATCCGCGTAACCAGAATCACGCAAGTCTTGTATAATTTGACGTACCAGACCGCAGGCTTCAGCATCGCGCTGCTGCTCGCCCTCAACGATGGGGACGTTCTGGGTAGTCTGCTTCAACTGCCCGGCCAACGCAACGACTTCATCGACATACCTGAGGACAGATGGATCTTCCCAGAATTGTTGGGAGGACGTGTCCTGACTTGGAACTGCATTGTTCCTCGTCGATATTTCTCGAACTTTTGAGGCAGCCTGCTCACAGAAACCGCAAAAGGCTAGCGCACACCTTCGGAATTCCATGAAAAAACGCCGGTCGTCCTATAATTCAGTTGAAGCCAAATCATTAGTGCGAAGCTCAGTGGTGTTGAGGCTGGCAGCGTAACTATGACTAAGCATCTAAGTGTGTGACTGTAAGGAATAAAGTGTGTGACTATACAGTTTACAGCGTGTGACTGTGCAGGTTATAGTACTGACTGGATAACATAATGCGTGTGTCTATACAAGTAATAGTGTGTGACTATACACCTAATAGTATGTGACTGTACATCAGCATCAGTATTTTTTAAAACATAGGCAAGACTTTCAGATTAAACTGAGTCACGAACAATAAATTGTTGATCTATAGAGTGGCCGGGAGATCACTTACGTCAACCGCGTTGCCTTCCGATTGATCGCCTCTATCCACCCCTGTCGTTATTCTTTTTGGACTAGAGTGTTGTTTGTCAGAGGGCATCGTTATAGCGGGGGTGCACTCGCTGCCTGGTTCCCCACATGTACGTGGGTACGACACCTTCGAACGCAGCTGATTTCCCAGGGATCCCGTCTCCAGCTCCCCAGCAAGACGATCGGTTATTTTCCGTGCATCCCAATGTGCGATAAATGGTATGTCGCATCTGCAAGTCTCGCTACGGAAATCGTAGCGCTGGAAGTACGCAATCATCAGAATGGGGATGCACCCCCGGAGGTAGTTGACGACTTTGTTGGGGTCACGCGTCCCCTTACCTGCCCGCACCAGATCCTGCAGGACAAAGCTACACCAGTCCTGTTCACCGATCAAGTCCACGTCCTCCACTGCGGTCAGCAGACTCAGGTCCAGTGAGTTGTTCGTAGTAGGCGCGAGGAATGATGACAACGCGAACAACACGAACCTGCGGACAAAGTCATCGTCAGCGGCTCTGGTTGCCATTAACTTTTCGTGCACCCTCCCTAATGTTATTGGCCCGCTGCTGTCAACCACATCGAACCCCTTCCGCCAGGTACTCTTTAACCTGATCACGTCAGGTGAATCTGCCCCCTTCTTATTTTGTGTTGGGATTAATTTCACCGGATGAGGGCCTAAAGGTAGCTGGAGGCTATCGTGGACGTCGTACTTTGACATCATGAATGCCTCCCGGCGTGAGGTGCGAAAAATATGGGACCCATCAGAAAATGCACGTAGGAACATAAGCGCATGGTCAGTGGGGACCGATTCGATCCTCAGGTCCAAGAGCCCGCCGAAGCCAACACCACGCACCCTCTCTTTCTGATCATCCGATAATTGCGCAAGTAGTTGGTGCAACCGCTTTGGTCTATAGTGAATATCTGGCTGACCCTCTCTGCGGTCCCCCCCCCTCTTCCTCCGAGACACACTCACGTATGTGGGGTCGGTCACTGTATCAGATTTGACTCTCCTCTTTTTCTTTGGCCTGCTTTCCTCAACACTTTTTGTCTCACCCACATCCAGATCGGCGACCGGTGAATCAAAAGTCATCCTCTTTTTTACCTTGTGCCTGCCTTCGTCAACGATTTCTGTCCCCATCACATTTGTCTCGGCAACGATGTGGTCCCCTGATGTATCTTCAACAGACCCAAATTTTGGTCGGCGACAGGTGAATCAAAAGTCACCCTTTTTTTTTCTTGTGCCTGCCTTAGTCAACGATTTCTGTCTCCACCACATTCGTCCCGGCAACAATGTGGTCCCCTGATGTATCTTCAACAGACTTTACAACAGCCTTCTTCTTCTTATGTTTCTTCTTACCTAAATTTTGGTCTACAACCAATGTATCATCAATTACATTCTCTGCCACGGCCTTATTCTTACTGGTCTTCTTTTGAATTTTCTTCTTCGCACCCGACATTCTGCTGCAATAACAACATGCGTAAAGAGTGTGATACGGTTGTACAGAGTTGATTGTACAGAATGATGCACAGTCATACAGAGTTAGGTGTACAGTCATACAGAGTTGACTGTACAGTCATACAGAGTTGGTTGTGCAGAATGATGTACAATCACACCTTTGGATCTACACAGTCGCACTTGTTATGATGCAAAGTCACACGCTTTATATTGTATAGTCATGCATTGTTGGTTGTATAGTCACCCGTTTGAGACTGTATAGTCACACTCCTTATGTTGCAGAGTCGATCTCGTTTTATTGTAGAATCACATCGTTGAAGCCGTACACTCAGTTGTAAAATCACATGCGTAAAGAGTGTGATTTTACAACTGAGTATACAGTAAAAAAAGAGCGACTCTACATGCGTAAAGAGTGTGATTCTACAGTAAAAAAAGAGCGACTCTCCAACATAAGGAGTGTGACTATACAGCCTCAAACGGGTGACTATACAACCAACAATGCATGACTATACAATATAAAGCGTGTGAATCTGCATCATAACAAGTGCGACTGTGTATGACTGTACAACCAACTTTGTATGACTGTACAACCAACTCTGTATGACTCTTCAAATGTTAGTTTTACTTCTTCCCAAACACCAAGTCTGTGACTATAACACTGCTTTAACGTAAACCTCAACAAGGAAGCATGCAAAACTTCAACAAAGAACTATCTAATCGATGCCAGATGCATACTTACAATGACGACTATGGGAACTTCAACATGAACTTCAACAAAGAAATAAAGACTTCATCTTTAGCTCTATAACTACAACTCAAATTTAGGGTTATAACTAGAGGAATAACGATTAATCAATGACGACTGTGTGATTATTAGTTGTTAAAGGAAAAAATGATTATTAGTTGTGATTATTTTGTATGGTTCATGCATGCAGGAGTTGGTGTTTTAGGGTTCATGAAAATGGAATAAAAAGAAAATCGGAGGTCGAAAATAGAACATTCAACATACCTTATTGGAGATGGAGAAGCTGCGGAAATGGAGATGGAGATGGAGAAGGAGATGGATTTTTTTTAGAGAGAGGAAGAGAGCGTTGAGTGATTGAGAGTTGGTGAGTGTGGAAGTGCAATGGGTTGGGCGGGAGAATAGAGAGGAGGGAAATTAATTGGGGATAGGTTGAGGGGGCTATTGACTATTGATGGGTGATGGGTGATGGGTTGTCCGCAGCAGTAAGTTCCGCAGCGTCCTTTTTTTTTTTATTAATCTAAACCCATCCATCCACCGTCCATATTAATCTTAATGGATGGGTGGGATTAACACTAAGGGAGAGTTAAGAAGTTATTAACTTCCCTGAACCTCCTTATATATATATATATATATATATATACACACACACACACATATATATACATATATATACATATATATATATATATATATATATACACACATAGAGGGAGGATCAAGGGAGTTACTAACTCTCCAACTCTCCCTTAGTGTTGATCTCCTCCATCCATTCATCCTAAGATGAATGGTGGATGGATGGGGTTCAATTAAAAAAAAAAAAGACAATAAACTGACACAGCAGCAGTGGAGAAAGGATACATCCCCTCACCCAAATCAATCCCTACATTACTTCCCTCATACACTTCCCAATCCCCTCATTTTCAATTCATTTCTCAACTCAATTTATCTTTCTCTAACAAAACCCCAACAAATAATCACAATTAATAACTCCGACCATACTCCGACCATACTCCGTCAACTACTCCGACCATACTGCGTTTTTAACCCAACATACCCCGTCAGTAACTTCGATCATCATACGAAGGTATGTTCATCTTCATCATCTTCATCTTCATCTTCATCTTCATCTTCATGCTTCTTTTTATTTTTCATGTCTTTTTTTTGGTATTTATAAAATTATTCATCTTCATTATCTAAAAAAAAAAGAACAACTTCATCTTTAAGATGGAGTTTGAAGATGAAGTTGTTATTTTTTTGTAAGATGAAGATGAAGTCATTTAGTGCGTAATGTTTTTGCAGAATTGCAAAGTCACACTCATTATGTTGTACAGTCACACTCATTATGTTGTAGAATCACGCAGATGTACACTCATTGTAGTCACATATTCAGTTGTATAGTCATACTCATTATGCTGTATAGTCACACTCGCTATGTTGTAGAATCATGCAGCTGTAGAATACCTTGGGATTAAGGTATCATTCGTTGAATCATCTTCATCTTCATGCTTGTTTTACTTTTCATACCTTTTTTTTGTATTTATAAAATTATTCATCTTCATTATCCAAAAAAAATGAAGATTAAATATGGATTAAAATGAAGGTTGAATATGAATGAATGAAGATTGAATATTTAATTAATGTTATAATTTAGTTGTATAGTCACAGAGATTATGTTGTATAGTCACACAGTTGAAGTTGTATAGTCATACTCCTTATGTTGTAGGATCACAGTCATTATGTTGTAGGATCACACCGTTTATGTTGTACAGTCACACAGTTAAAGTTGTATAGTCACACTCATTATGTTGTACAATCATGCAGCTGTACACTCATTGCAGTCACATATTCAGTTGTATGTGTGATTTAGATTGATTGTGTGTTTTGTTGCAGCGAAATAATTGGTGGAAAGAGGAATGTTGGTAAAAGGGGCGGTGGGAAGAAGAAGGTCATGGAAGATACAGCGATCGATCACGTAATTGGACAATGTATTGTTGCGAAGATTAAAATGAAGGTTGAATATTTAATGAATGTTTAGATAATTTGTTCTGAATCGTATGTATAATCATCTTTCTAATTATGAATGTGACTTTGCAAATGATGATTGAAGAATAATTGACTATATGCCTTTTATTTTCCATTTTACGGTTTCAGTTTTGTAGTCACACACTTTAGGTTGTACAGTGACACTCATTATATTGTATAGTCACACTCATTATATTGTAGAATCACACAAATTCTTGCAGTGATTAGTGTATGTAATCATCTTTGCTAATGATGATTGAAGTATAAATAAGTACGAGTATAATTTAGTTGTTAGTCACAGAGATTATGTTGTATAGTCACACAGTTGAAGTTGTATAGTCATACTCGTTATGTTGTAGGATCACAGTCATTATGTTTTAGAATCACACAGTTTATGTTGTATAGTCACACAGTTAAAGTTGTACAATCACACTCATTATGCTGTACAATCATGCAGTTGTAGAGTCATTGTATTGTAGAATCACACAAATTCTTGCAGTGATTAGTGTATGTAATCATCTTTGCTAATGATGATTGAAGTATAAATAAGTACGAGTATAATTTAGTCGTATAGTCACAGAGATTATGTTGTATAGTCACACAGGTGGAAGGATAAGTGATTTTGCTATAGACCTCGCGTGATTAATTATGAAACCAGAAAATAGCGATGAAAATATATTTACATTGGACAAAGCCCATCCTTTACATATAGTACGTCAAACATAAAAACATTCTAACCCACCAAACATCATTTACACATAGTACGTTCATCCTAAAGCAAATATTTTATCTCACATAAACACGCAAGAGCTTAACGATGGTCTCCGGTACGTGCGCAATAATACATTGTCCAATTACGTGGTCGGTCGTTGTATCTTCCACGACCTTCTTCTTCCCACCGCCCCTTTTACCAACATTCCTCTTTCCACCAACTATTTCGCTGCAACAAAACACACAATCAATCTAAATCACACAACACAACTGAATATATGACTACAATGACTCTACAACTGCATGATTGTACAGCATAATGAGTGTGACTATACAACTTTAACTGTGTGACTATACGAATCAGAGCAAATTATTTAAACATTCATTAAATATTCAACTTTCTTTCATCCATATTCAACCTTCATTTTTTTTTTGTGAATAATGAAGATAAATAATATTATAAATACCAAAAAAAAGAAGGAATGAAAAATAAAACAAGCATGAGGATGAAAATGATTAATTATTTTAAAGATGCTCTAAAAAGATAAAAACAAATACCTGAAAATCATCGAGGTTCGGAAGTAGGGATTTGACGAACGTGGAAACTTGAATGTAGATAAAAAAATACCTGAAAAAAGTCACACAATTTAAGTTGTATAGTCACACACTTTAAGTTGTACAGTCACACTCAGTATGTTGCATAGCCACACTCATTATGTTGTAGAATCACGCAGCTGTAGAATACCTTGGGATTAGGGTATCATGCGTTTAACCATCTTCATTTTCATGCTTGTTTTATTTTTCATATCTTTTTTTTATAAAATTATTCATCTTCACTATCCAAAAAAAATGAAAGTTGAATATATATGGATGAATGAACGACTATGACTTTAAAAAAATGAAAATATCTAAACATTCATTAACTATTCAACATCCATTCATCCATATTCAACCTTCATTTTTTTTGGATAATGAAGATAAATAATTTTATAAATACAAAAAAACAGTATGAAAAATAAAACAAGCATGAAGATGATTCAACGAATGATACCTTAATCCCAAGGTATTCTACAGCTGCGTGATTCTACAACATAGCGAGTGTGACTATACAACATAATGAGTATAACTATACAACTGAATATGTGACTACAATGAGTGTACATCTGCGTGATTCTACAACATAATGAGTGTGACTGTACAACATAATGAGTGTGACTTTGCAATTCTGTAAAAATATTACGCACTAAATGATTTGTTCATCTTCATCTTCATCTTCAAGCTCCATTCATCCCACAAAAAAAGAACAACTTCATCTTAAAGATAAAATTGTTCTTTTTTTTTAGACAATGAAGATGAATAATTTTATAAATATAAAAAAAAAGATATGAAAAATAAAAAGAAGTTTGAAGAAGATGAAGATGATCGAAGATGAGGATGAGGATGAAGAAGAACAACTTCATCTTCAAACTCCATTCATCCCACAAAAAAAGAACAACTTCATCTCCAAACTTCATCTTAAAGATGAAGTTGTTCTTTTTTTTTAGACAATGAAGATGAATAATTTTATAAATAACAAAAAAAAAAGATATGAAAAATAAAAAGAAGTTTGAAGAAGATGAAGATGATCGAAGATGAAGATGAGGATGAAGAAGAAGCTAAAAAAAATGAAGATGATCAAAGTTTATGCATAAACATACCTTGGTATAATTATCCGTCATGTTGTGTTAAAAACGGAGTATGATCGGAGTTGTTGACGGAGTATGGTCGGAGTTATTAATGGAGCTTATTTGATGGAGTTTTGTTAGGGAGATATGAATTGAATTAGGGAAATGAATTGAAAAGGAGAGAAGGGAAGTAATGAAGAAGGGAGAGTTTGATTGAGGAGATGATGCTCCCCTCTCTCCACTGCTACGAAGTGTGATTGAGGGAAGGGTTGCTTCCCTCTCTCCACTGCTGCTTGTCAGTGTTGTCTCCTTTCCTCTTTTTTTTTACCCATCATCCATCTAAGTCATCCATTCAAGCCAAGATCAAGGGTCAATTTCCCAACTTCCCACTTTTCACCAAACTCCCTTGATCCCTTTTCTATATACATATATATATATAGAAATTGCATCCGGTGAGTTGGTCTTCTTTAAATGAGTCCGTCCCGCAAATCACAGCCACACGATCAAATCACATGATTAGCTGAGATTCAATTTCAGCGTCATCTTCATCGTATATAATCTTACTGTTACAGTAACAGAATCTTCATCGTATATAATCTTACTGTTACAGTAACAGAACTTTTTTTTTTTTAAAAAAAAAAAAAAAAAAAAAAACTATTACAGTAACAGAAATATCTTACTGTGACACTGTCACAGTAATAAGGAATACAATAATAATGTCAGAGTAATACTGTTACAGTAACAGAACACTATTACAGTAACACAAAAATCTTACTGTGACAGTGTCACAGTTATAAGGAATTACAATAATAATGTCACAGTAATATGAAATTAAAGAGTTATAAATATCTTATTGTGACACTGTCACAGTAATAAGGAATCACAGTATAATGTCACAGTAATAATGTCAAATTCATTTATCAATTGAAACTACAAAGTAACATCAACATGAGATTAACAGTAGCACTGTTACAGTAACAGAACACTATTACAGTAACACAAATATCTTACTGTGACACTGTCACAGTAATAAGAAATTACAGTAATAATGTTACAGTAATAATATCACAGTAATATGGAATTAAAGAGTTATGATGTTTGTGTATGCAAAGGCAGCCTTGTTACTCTTCCTTAATGACGTGGTCCAATCTCAGCCATTCAATCTTGTTTGATTGTGTGGTCCAGATTGAAAGGACGGACTCATCTAAAGAGGGAGACTCACCGGATCCTCACTCTATATATATATATATATTGATTGATTATACACTACAATTTGAGTTGTCCGTGAGTTCCTACATGACAAAGTCTCGTTTTTCTTTCGGTTTTCATACCACGTATCCGCAAAATCTTCAGTGTATCTCCAGTTCAGTTCCAGCCTCAAATAGCAAGTAACATTCATATCAAGGTCTCATATTTACGAACTTCAAAAGTCGATAATTTTACCATTTTTTTGGAAGTTTGGGATGACGAATGTTACGCTTACTATTGGGTAGATTCCCCCGGAAGGCATAGGAGTAACACAGGAGGGATGTGCATGGAGTGTGCATGGATTGTTGTGAGCACGTGGAGATTGTGGAACACAGGTTCTTATCATATTTACATGAGATACTCAGACACTCTCTGCCCTACGCATCTCTTGAGACCAAAGTTAATGGACCAAACCCTTCATTCACTTCTTTATCATCAACCCTAATCTCATATATCCCCACCTTTTTTTTACATTTTGCATCACTTATTTTAATTTGTTACCCTAAAAGTTTAACACTATATGATCTCTATCCAAGGAGATGGCCGACAAACAAGTGACATATCAATTGCTACTAACTTGATTTCAAGAGAGTAGAGACATGTAATAATTAAGAGGTGTATTTGATTTGTTCTATTAATGTTTATTTGAAATTAATTTCCATTATTTATTGTCGTATATATATCTTGGCGTCTTCTTCACTTGACTTGTGGCCTGGTTACTTTGATGCTAGCTCCTGATTCCATAAGCTAAGCTTTGGAGAAGTCAATTCATTGCATTAACTTTTTTTTAATTTCAAAGGGAGTCATCGCGCGTTTACAACGCTAATAAGGCTTCAATCCGATATCGTGATAATCACCTCGCTCTCACGACTTTACTAATTAAATAAGGAAATTGATAAATACAGCCCTTAGGGCTATAGGTAAGATACCAAAAGAGGAAAAAAAGTTTTGATATTTGTATTAATTACATCAATGTTTGTGCAATTTGGTTTTCAATTTCTAGGTTTATACTAATTTAAGAAGGTTCTAATTTCTTGGCATTTGAATAATAAGCTAGTTGACAAAACCGATTAAATAATAAGCTAGTTGACATTTGACACCGTACATTACATTTAAGTGTAAGAGCTAGTAATATCAACCTACATAGTAGGCGCCTTATGATCTGTCACAATAACATTTCTAAGACGCGAAGTATTTGATTCATTTGTATAGGTTAACTTTTATCTTATTTTGTTCTACAAGATCCACTAAATTTTATAAGTGGCTCTTCATTGTTTGGTTGGTATGTATAGGAAATGTACACTCCTATAAAATTACTCCATTTATCTAAATTGATGTGAATTAGGCAGTTGGAATTCTCAATTCCTTAATAATGTAGACATTGAATAATAATATTCAAAAAAAAAAAAGTTGCAAAAATTAGTTATACAGTAATTAATTAAACAACTGATTTAATTTAGTGATTTTCCAATTCGAGTATTAGTTACCCCGCAACCAAACAATATCTAAGCATTTGGTCTTGCTTAAGAAGGAGTATCCGTCATAAACCTTAAAACGGGTCAAATATTATCATATGTGACTAATAAAGACAAAACATTTGCAACTTACAAGATCACTTGCCATGTGATTTGGTGTATTACTTGACCCGTCTTAAGGTTACGACGGATAGTGCCGTCACAAACAAGAATTTGCCATATGTAATAGCATTAAGAGTTGAGACCCCACACCTCAAATGATATGATGCTATACCACTAGCTATTGGCTATTGGCTATTGGCTATTGGCAACAAGTAAGATTTATTCGTTCCCTGCTATACGAATTGTCTTCACTCTTCAACCATGCATTATTATATAAAGAGGTAACTACTACTGTATAATGTTCATCACCAACTAACCCTACCCTCCCATTATTATTATTAGCATTAGCATTTTGGTGTAAAAACTCACTTTACACTTGAATATATAATACTAATGGCAATCTTTATTGAAGAAGTTGTTGGTCTGGTCAAGGTGAAGGAGGAGACGAACTCTACCAAGCTTTGCATGGAAATGCGTGAGGGTGGTGGGGACGATGATGACGACGATGGTGATGATGTTGCACCAGCAGCTTGATTATTAGCTCAGGCCATATTTGTATGTATGCTTTATATATTGGTATGTTATGTGTCGTCGTCGTCCTCAGGATAATGGAGTTGATCATGATGATTTAGCGTAATATATATATGTATAGTGAATTAATAGATAAGTAAGGTCACTTATATATTAGCTTGTATGATGATGACTGATGAGGCCTGTATTCTCCAATATATACTACTCGTACTCTATATAGTAGTTTTATTAGTAAGTCTCTTTCTTTAATTTGTTGGCAAAAAAAAAATGGTAATTTTGTGTATGGCCATCATATCATATAGTGTGGACTCAATGTTCATCAACTTAGCTTGTTGGGGTCAGTTGTATACTTAGACTATGTTTATCCACAGACTCATCTTTTTTTCTCAGACTCGGCCACCTCAGCTTTTCACTCACTTTTTATTCTTCAGACTCAGACTCAGACTCATTACAAAAGTACACTTTATCCACAGACTCATCTCAGACTTTCTCACCTCACATACCTTATTTTATATTATTTTTTCATTCATTTCACCTCAACTTTTTACCTACCTTATTTTATTTTATTATTTTTATATTTACCTCATTTCACCTCAAATCTACCTACCTTATTTTATTTTTTTATTTACCTCAATATCTACGTTTATTTTATAACTCGAATAATTACAATTAAATAATTAATTGTTAAATAAATATTGTGACATACAAATAATTTTACATCCAAGTGGTCCTTATTAAAGATGACAATCGGGCGAGTGGATCGAGTTCGGGTTGGGTTGTCGGTAGACCTGACAAACAAGTCAACCGGGTCGGGTTTGGGTCAGGTGACTTTTGCGTTGACTTTAAGTCGGACCATATCATTTCGGGTTTGCTATTTTCATCTTTTTTTAAGGATATCGACTCGTTTTTTATAATAATAGTCGGGTCAATTTTGGGTTAGCTCGGGTCAATTCAGGTTACGAGTCAACCTCGAATCTTTAGTTTGGATATTAGATCGGGTTCGGGTTGGCTTATTCGGGTCCGATCGGGTCGAGCCAGTTTTGCCATGTCTAGTTGTCGGGTATGGGTCAGATGCGGATCATTTTTCGGGTCAGATCGTTGGGTCGGGTTTGGTCATGTTAAGGTTGAACTAGGTTTTGTTTGGTTTGGTCGTGTATAACCATCGATTCATCATCTGTTATTATTACTATGTGCCGTGTTATTTATCATTTATTATATGAATTTGGTTTTTATCATCTATACAACTATATCATCTAATACAAATTATTTTGGCCATGTTCTTTTGTACGGAAGTGAAATGAGCTAAAGTGAAATGAGATAAAATGGAATAAGTTGAACTGAACTAAGCTGAGCTGAACTGAACTAAAGTAGCCTGAAATACGGAAATAATAATAATAATAATAATAATAATAATAATAACAATAACAAGTTTACTTGTTACAAAAAAAATATTAATTACTATTTAAACAACAAATAATAATAATAATAATAATAATAATAATAATAACAACAACAACAACAAATAATGTTAATTATTGTATCAAAAAATATTAATTATTATTATATTAATTTTAATTTTAATAAAAATATTATTAATAAAAATATTTTATAATAATAATAATAATTATTATTATTATTATTATTATTATTATTATTATTATTATTATTATAACAATAGTAATAATAATAATTAATTAATAATAATATTATAATAATAATATTAATATTAATATTTATAATTAATATTAATAATTAATATTAATATTAATAATTAATATTAATATTAATAATTAATATTAATATTAATAATTAATATTAATATTTAATAGTAATAATATTAATAACAATAAAAATAATATTAATTTTTATTATTATATTAATATTAATTATTATAAAAATGTCATTAATTTTAATATTTAATAATAATAATAATAATTAATAATATTAATAATAATAATAATATTTAATAATAATAATAATAACAACAACTTATTTGAACTGAACGGAACTGAACTGAACTGAATGAACGAGTCTGAGATTGAGTCTTTGAAATCCAAGACTCAACTTCAGACTTATCTGAGTCTCAGACCGTCTCAACCACTTTAACCAGGTATGAGTCTCAGACTCAAAGAATCTGAGTCTCAGACTTTTGTTCAGACTCAACCTCAGACTCCCTTTAAACTTAGATCCGTCTGAGACTCAGACTCGTACCAACCACATTATCCAGGTATGAGTCTCAGACTCAACAAATCTGAGTCTCAGACTCATACTCAGACTCACACTCACACTCATACCCCCTTTAAACTTAGTCTTATATTTATGAATGTATACCTAGCCAGCGCAATACTAATATAAGAATAATACTATCATGCATATTTCTACAAATTGTTGGAGCTAGCTTACAAATTAAATTAATTATACGATTTTCTTCACAGTCATTTCTTATCTTTTATACAGTATTATTCAAATTATGTTATCGTATAAACTAATCCAAATATCCATACACAATGATAAAATATTTTGTGTAGTTTTTAATTAGTGCGCGTGCACTAACGGTCGACGACATATGTGTGTCGTCGTTCCCCCTCCACACAATTACAATACTATATATATATATATATATATATATATATATATATATATATATATATATATATATATATATATAGAAAAGGGATCAAGGAAGTTTGGTGAAAAGTGGGAAGTTGTGTTTTTGGCCCTTGATCTTGGGTTGAATGGATGACTTAGATGGATGATGTGTAAAAAAAAAAAAAAAAAAAACAAGACAACAAACTGACAAACAGCGAAGCAACCCTCAACCTCAATCACACTTCGCAGCAGTGGAGAGAGGGGAGCATCCTCTCCTCAATCAAACTCTCCCTTCTTCATTACTTCCCTCCTCTCCTTTTCAATTCATTTCCCTAATTCAATTCATCTCTCCCTAACAAAACTCTATCAAATAAACTCCATTAATAACTCCGGCTATACTCCGTCAACAACTCCGATCATACTCCGTTTTTAACACAAAATGACGGATAATTATACCAAGGTATGTTTATGCATAAACTTTGATCATCTTCATTTTTTGTAGCTTCTTCTTCATCCTCATCTTCATCTTCATCTTCGATCATCTTCCTCTTCTTCAAACTTTTTTTTATTTTTCATATCTTTTTTTTTGTATTTATAATATTATTCATCTTCATTATCTAAAAAAAAGAACAACTTCATCTTTAAGATGAAGTTTGAAGATGAAGTTGTTCTTTTTTTGTGGGATGAATGGAGTTTGAAGATGAAGTTGTTCTTCTTCATCCTCATCTTCATCTTCGATCATCTTCATCTTCTTCAAACTTCTTTTTATTTTTCATATCTTTTTTTTGGTATTTATAAAATTATTCATCTTCATTGTCTAAAAAAAAAGAACAACTTCATCTTTAAGATGAAGTTTGAAGATGAAGTTGTTCTTTTTTTTGTGAGATGAATGGAGCTTGAAGATGAAGATGAAGATGAACAAGTCATTTAGTGCGTAATGTTTTTACAGAATTGCAAAGTCACACTCATTATGTTGTACAGTCACACTCATTATGTTGTAGAATCACGCAGATGTACACTCATTGTAGTCACATATTCAGTTGTATAGTCATACTCATTATGTTGTATAGTCACACTCGCTATGTTGTAGAATCACGCAGCTGTAGAATACCTTAGGATTAAGGTATCATTCGTTGAATCATCTTCATCTTCGTGCTTGTTTTATTTTTCATACTTTTTTTTTGTATTTATAAAATTATTCATCTTCATTATCCAAAAAAATGAAGGTTGAATATGGATGAATGGATGTTGAATATTTAATGAATGTTTAGATATTTTCATTTTTTTAAAGTCATAGTCGTTCATTCATTCATATATATTCAACTTTCATTTTTTTTGGATAGTGAAGATGAATAATTTTATAAATACAAAAAAAAAGGTATGAAAAATAAAACAAGCATGAAAATGAAGATGGTTAAACGCATGATACCCTAATCCCAAAGTATTCTACAGCTGCGTGATTCTACAACTTAATGAGTATGACTATGCAACATACTGAGTGTGACTGTGCAACTTAAAGTGTGTGACTATACAACTTAAATTGTGTGACTTTTTTCAGGTACTTTTTTATCTACATTCAAGTTTCCACGTTCGTCAAATCCCTACTTCCGAACCTCGATGATTTTCAGGTATTTGTTTTTATCTTTTTAGAGCATCTTTAAAATAATTAATCATCTTCATCCTCATGCTTGTTTTATTTTTCATTCCTTCTTTTTTTTGGTATTTATAATATTATTTATCTTCATTATTCACAAAAAAAAAATGAAGGTTGAATATGGATGAAAGAAAGTTGAATATTTAATGAATGTTTAAATAATTTGCTCTGATTCGTATAGTCACACAGTTAAAGTTGTATAGTCACACTCATTATGCTGTACAATCATGCAGTTGTAGAGTCATTGTAGTCATATATTCAGTTGTGTTGTGTGATTTAGATTGATTGTGTGTTTTGTTGCAGCGAAATAGTTGGTGGAAAGAGGAATGTTGGTAAAAAAGGCGGTGGGAAGAAGCAGGTCGTGGAAGATACAACGACCGACCACGTAATTGGACAATGTATTATTGCGCACGTACCAGAGACCATCGTTAAGCTCTTGTGTGTTTATGTGAGATAAAATATTTGCTTTAGGATGAACGTACTATGTGTAAATGATGTTTGGTGGGTTAGTATGTTTTTATGTTTGACGTACTATACGTAAAGGATGGACTTTGTCCAATGTAAATATATTTCCATCGCTATTTTCTGGTTTCATAATTAATCACGCGAGGTCTATAGCAAAATCACTTATCCTTCTACCTGTGTGACTATACAACATAATCTCTGTGACTATACAACTAAATTATACTCGTACTTATTTATACTTCAATCATCAATAGCAAAGATGATTACATACACTAATCACTGCAAGAATTTGTGTGATTCTACAATACAATGACTCTACAACTGCATGATTGTACAGCATAATGAGTGTGACTTTACAACTTTAACTGTGTGACTATACAACATAAACTGTGTGATCCTACAACATAACGAGTATGACTATACAACTTCAATTGTGTGACTATACAACATAATCTCTGTGACTATACAACTGTGTGATAAAAAGAAACCCTATATTACACACTATCAATCTTGCAACGCACACATTCATCTCAACAGTCGCTGTTGAGAAATATAACAATCATAAGTATAACAACCATACAAAATACCAACAATAATAAATATAAAGAAACCATGCTCCAATGGTGCAAAATAACTAAACCCTCTACATCTCCATGCTCCAATGGTGTTGTTCCTTGAAGATTCGTATGTGCTCGAAAATGTCCGGTTGAAAATTTCTGTTCAACATGCAGGAGGTAAGATGAGTACATACATATAAATTTGGTATCTTGCATTTGGAATTCCATTTTTTTGTTTGGTTTGTTAATTTGAAAAGTTATACAGTTGTAATGTCACAACCACACTCTATATGATGGACAGTCACACAGTTATAACGTGGTAGTCACACTTAATATGATAGACAGTCACACGTTGTATTATGTTATAACGTGGATGTGACAGTCACACTTAATATGATAGACAGTCACACTAAATATGATAGACAGTCACACTTAATATGTTATAACGTGGTAGTCTACAGCTTCAACTGTGTGACTGTACAAATTATAACATTCATTAAATATTCAATCTTCATTCATTCATATTCAACCTTTATTTTAATCCATATTTAATCTTCATTTTTTTTGGATAATGAAGATAAATAATTTTATAAATACAAAAAAAAAAAGTATGAAAAGTAAAACAAGCATGAAGATGAAATGATTGTGAAGGTATTCTACAGCTGAGTGATTCTACAACATAAAGAGTGTGACTATACATCATAATGAGTGTGACTATACAACTTAATATGTGACTACAATGAGTGTACAGCTGCGTGATTCTACAACATAATGAGTGCGACTGTACAACTGAAAGTGTGTGGTCTTGCAATTCTGTAAGAACATTACGCACTAAATAACTTGTTCATCTTCATCTTCAACATTCATTCATACCACAAAAAAAGAACAACTTCAACTTCAAATTTCATCTTAAAGATGAAGTTGTTTTTTTTTTGTGGATAATAAAGATAAATAATTTTATAAATACAAAAAAAAAGATATGAAAAATAAAGATGATGAATATGAAGATGAATATGAAGATGGTGAAGAAAAAGAAGCATGAAGATGAAGATGAAGATGAAGATGAATATGAATATGAAGATGATGAAGAAAAAGAAGCATGAAGATGAAGATGAATATGAAGATACCTTCGTATGATGATCGAAGTTACTGACGGAGTATGTTGGGTTAAAAACGCAGTATGGTCGGAGTAGTTGACGGAGTATGGTCGGAGTAGTTGACGGAGTATGGTCGGAGTTATTAATGGTGTGGTCGGAGTTATTATTTGTTGGGGTTTTGTTAGAGAGAGATGAATTGAGTTGATAAATGAATTGAAAATGAGGGGATTGAGAAGTGTATGAGGGAAGTAATGTAGGGATTGATTTGGGTGAGGGGATGTTTCCCTCTCTCCACTGCTGCTATGTCAATTCATTGTTTCCTTTTTTTTTTAAATTGAACCCCATCCATCCACCATCCATATTAGGATGAATGGATGGAGGGGATCAACACTAAGCAACTCTCCAAGAGTTGTTAACTCCCCTGATCCCCCCTATATATATATATATATATAGTAAAGATCAAGTGAGTCCTCTTTTCATTTTTGAATCCATAAGTTCTAATTACTACCATTGATCTAGAGAGGATGGATGGTGGTGATTGATTTGAGCAATATAGGAAATAACTAACATATTTGGTAAAAATCTAATTAAATCATCTTTCTTCCCTTAATTCTCTCCAACTACAAACACAATTAATTTATCTCCCTCTCTCCTTTCAAGTACGTTATTACCTCACAATTTAGCTTTTCATTCAAACTCACCCGCCCAACTACACCCTTTCAACTTCATCATCTTCAAACACAATCACCGCTCAACTATTCACTCGCGCATCCTTTCATCTTCAACTTAAGCAAGGCTACATTGAAGCAGCCCTCTAACTTCAGCAAAGATAATCTTCAGGCGACAAGATATAAGGTAACTCGCTGCTCTATGCTAAGATGCGTTCGTTGTACTGATGAACCAGGGTTTAGTGTATATTCCTAGCTGATTTAATTAATTTCTCGCTAATTATGGATTGATTTTGTTTTCTGCGTATGTGCCCTATAATTAATTGGATTCGATAATTATGAACTTATTGTGTCTGGGTATGCATCTGTAGAGTTTAATTGAATTCACCTATTTCATACTATGCTTCTACTCTTCATACTCCGTCTAACATATATTGAATGTTACTCTAATGTGCATATTCAGTTACTGTAATAAACTTGAGGTGTTACTGTAAGGGGTTGTTCAGTTAGTGTTACACATGTATGATGTTATTTTAAAGACGATCATGTGTTACTGTAATATACAAGACGTGTTACTTTTAATCCCATCTTTGCGTTACTTTGAATGCTAGTAATCTGGTACATTTAATTGTGTAGACGTGTTACTCTAATTCGCACTCTATGTTACTCTAACACTTTCTTTGTGTTACTTTAACGCGTATCAGCTGTACATATGGTGTTACTTTCACTCGTATCAGTTGTACTTTAATTTTATATACCAGATTAAACTGTAACAATTGTTGTACATAATTATTGCACTTTTCAGATGGCAAAAGGAGGAGACAAATCAAGGTGCGATCGCGGTTGTTGGATAACGTAGATAAGTATGTGGACGCGAGGCAAAAGATCATCGATGGTCCCAAGAGCAAGCCAACAAAGGGTCGAAAAAAATAACGTGTCTAATGAATTATGTCATCTTTTTCTAATTACGAATAATACTTTGTATCGTTTTCGAAACTTGTTATGTACATTGGTATTTTGATTATCACCAATGGAACAACGCTGTTAAACTCTGTTACCCTGACTAATTGTTCCTGTCACTCTAATTAACGACTGGTGTTACTATGGGAATGAATGAAGTTTACCCAATATACAAACGTGGTCTCATAATCAGTGTGTTACATTAACGGATTATAACTGTTACTTTAATGAACAAATTATGTTACTCTAAGTGATTAATGGTGTTATTCATTGTCTCATGGTTAAACAATGTTATTATCATCAATTACTCTGACGCATTATATATGGTTCTTTAAAAAAACGAATGTTGTTACTTTGGTAATGAATGGTTCTAATTCAAGTTATCCTTAGTTACTTTGGTAATGAATTATTTAAACAATGTTGCTGTTCTCAGTTACTTTCATGCATTATGTCTATTACTGTAACTAACGAATGAAGTTGCTCCAATAGACATGAGTTGTTACTCTAACCAAATATACATGTATTAAATAAATGTAGAGTTAATTGCAACGTAGCACAGCGCTATGTGTAAAAAAAATGTGTACAAATTCCAGTTCCTGTGTTTTGCCAATATTCCCCCCCCCCCCCAAGAAATCGGTTGTCTTTGCAACCTAAACTCCCGAATTAATCTGCACAAGCTTTCCACATTTGCCTTGTCTCCTGCCCTCAGAAGTTCGTATAAGTGAAGCTTCATTGTCGTGTCTGCTTCAACAGAAAGCAAAACAATAATATCAGCGAAGCTTACGTTAAACCTGGAATCTATACTAACACGAGAGCAATGAACCATTGTTATTAATCTATGATTAATCAAATGAACAAAATTCCACCTTTCCAGTGTTGTTCTTTGCATTTGCATCTTTGTCAATACCACCTGCATAAAATTAAACAACGTTACACTCATGCAACCAATGTGTTACTTCAATGCATAAGTTGTGTTACTCTAACTAGTACAGTACGTTACTTTAACATCATCGTCAAAACCATTTTCTCAATGTTCAGTGTGTTAGTGTAACTGCAATTAAGTGTTACTGTAACTCAGAAGGTATGTTACTTCAACAACGTGTCTGCGTTAATAGAAAACAAAACAATAGTATCAGTGAATATAATGGAAAACCTAAATAACAAACATAAAACTCTGGAATCTATAACAATTAACCATTGATATGAATCTATGATGAATGAAATGACAATGAAAGCAATATCAACATGAAAATTGACGTAAAAAAAAGAACGCAAATTGACGCACGAATAAAAATTGAAGCAAAACATGATAAAAATTGAAGCAAAACGTGAAAAAATATCAAAACTCACCATTGTTATACTCGATCAATTGCTTATCAACAGTTGCTGAAGATGTCGCGCTCTTTGAATCCATGGTAACGGGATTTCGAACTCAGATTTGATTGAATGAATGACGGAACGTGATGATGGAAGTTTTTTTTTAAGGTTTTGATGAATGTGGTAACGTGAATGACTGAATGATGAATGAACGTGATTGTGGGGTTATTGTTTCCTAAAATCATGGGAGCTATTTTAGGAACGTAAATTTTTTTTTTTTAATACAAATACTTGGAAGCATCTTGTCCATCCATCCTCATCTCATCCAATGGATGAGATGAAGACTTATGGACTCATCTAGAGTAAAGGACTCATAAGAGTCTTACTCTCTCTCTCTCTCTCTATATGCTCGCCTCATTCCTAGACGGTCACAACTTCAGATACTACGTGCTGTGTTAACACTTAACCTATGTGTAGTATTTAATTATCTCGATCAAGGTACGCTTAACCTATGTGTAGTTTTTAATTATCTAGACGGTCACAGTACTTGTTATTGCCTTATTTCAAATTAGGGAATGGATCCCTTCCATTTATGACTTCATCCGTGCCTAAAGCATGACGACTAAGACGAGTCATGCATTGCATCCCAAACCTTGAGTTGAATCAAATTAAACTCGAGTCGTCCTCAAATCAAACCTAATCTTAAACCTTGATGTGTCTGTGCTCCGTATTTGTTTTTAAGCTAATGATAGGCGAGAGACGACCAAACCCTAGTAATACCCGTATGTATGTACTCCGTACTATGTAGTGTAGACCTTTATTGAGGCCAAAATTCCTTAAGTTGTTGTTGAAGCAATCAAGCTAAAGCTAATTAACCTATCTTCATTTGCAAGACTACTTGACAATAATCATCCTATGAATTAGAATTAGAGTAAATTGGTACCACCCTAAGCTAAATAATATCAAAAGGTACATGAAATGAAATCTAGATTCTTACAAAATATTTGGTGTATGGATTAAAAGGAGTAAGAAAGTAATTAAGGAAAACTTTGGATATCGTACAGTATATTGTATATATGTTAGTTATATTGTTAACTCGTTATTAGGATTATATTTCTTATTCTGTGAAAGTACATTTTTATTTTTAATCCGATGATATTATTTGTTTGCTAAAAAATAGATACGTACGCTTAATTATGGAGTACCTCATTTTCTATTAGAAATTTGAATCCATTTAAAACTAATTGCGTCGTGGAGTGTATTTATTATCAAGTACTTTTTTTGAGCGAATAGATCATTTCATTAATAAAAAGTCATACTACATCTATAAATTACATCGGATACAAGGTAAGGTTTGAGTAAAATAAATTCTCGTAAAAACAAAGATCTCTCACTATGATTTTAATCTCCGCTTCTGCACATCATCTTTCAACATATTGATGTTTAAAGACACAACTTTTCACAAGAGGGTCTTTGGATCTTCTTTTGACGAGAATCAATTTCACGTAACCTAATAGATTGTAGCCGCCAGTCAGACATAAATTGAGATACCACATGATGAACGATTGTGGTACTGATTTTCCGCGTCCTCTCCACTATAATAGATTCAACATCTCTCCTAAAAGAGAGAGCGAAGCGAGGATTTAGCACCATTAATAGTGGTAGCCCCAAGTTTTTTTTATTTTTTGGAGGCTAGGGTTTTTTGGTTGGGAGGAGGGGAAAGGGTATTAGTGTTATTTGTTATCAAGTACTAAAATTACACAATAATAAGCTTAAGTTAAAAGTCTAATTGTGATTGGAGTATTCTAAATTATAGTTTACAAAATCTTATCGCTATTATTGAATTATTCTTTTATTATATATGTAACATCACATTGAAAGGGAACATATAAATAAACTATAGCATAAAAACTGATGCACCTCAAATTGTCAACGGAAACTTCACTTGAAACACATTTGCCAACGTCAACTGCTTCCAAATTCGTATGCATACATGTTGAAGGAGGAGATGGAACAATATAGTAGACAATAATATAGGAGTAACATGTAATCGAGTGTTGATGCATATCTTAATTTAATGATTAAGACGGAGTCACAAAAATACTTTAAATATGAGTAGATGTAGTTCGATCTTCAACCTTTGTGTGATAAAACGACTAAGTGCAGCTTCTTCTTCGGAGACAAAAAAACATCATTAACAAAGGGTGATCGCCATTGATTAGCAGAATCGCATCGCAGCCCAAAAATCAAGATCACAGAAGTCCTCGTCGTCATGTCAACTGATATTGAAGAACCTTTAATACACACCACTGTATCTGTATGTACACATTCTTCGTCTTCTTTCTTCCTTAACTTCTTCTCCCTCCGTAATCAAAATGCAAACATATTGATGTATGATGATGATGATGATTATGTATTACGAGTAGATTATTATTATCATATATATGGTCGATAATATCACAGGCTACAGCTTCAGTAATCAACTTTATGGATGAACTCATGGACCCATGTTGAAAAAGATTGTGTCTTTTGCGAAAATACAAAAACTTGGGAGTCACGGTTTCTGGTTAATCTACTGATGACCATTTTTTTGTACCCTTTATATGTTGTTCGTAACCCTTTTATTATTGCCTGTCCATCCCCGGCCCGACTAGCTATTTCATTGTTGCTATATATGCTTATGCATAAGGGGGTTTAATTTGTCAGGAAAATGAGAAAAAAGAGGCGGAAGGGGATGATGATGTGAAGTTAGAGAAGAGCTACTTTGAGGTGATGGGTTTGTGTTGTTCATCAGAAGTTGCTCTTGTTGAAAAACTACTCATTCCACTTGATGGTGTTAAGGAAATTTCTGTTGTTGTCCCTACCAAAACCCTTATTGTTCTTCATGATGTTCATGCCACTTCTCCTTCTCAGATAGGTATATATGTATTCAGTATTCCATTCATTTCTTCATCTTCCAAATTATTTCCATGTATCTTGAATTGGAGTACATATCAAGTGTTTGACTTGTAGTGATTAATCGCGGGTTAGAATCCAACCCCTCAACGACCAACCCGTAGGCTGATTGATTACCACTTGAGCTAACATACAACTATAATTTGGGTTGGAAGGGCTTGCGAGGGTAAATGAACCCTTTTTACATCCTATAAGTCGAGTAAAAAATCATTTGCAAAAATCCCTTGAGAGGGACACAAAATTGAAGAGTCGGAGAAATGAATGGTCAAAATTGATATTTTTGTTTCAATTGGTAAATCAAATGACAGTTGAGGCATTGAACAAAGCGCGGCTACAGGCAAGTATTCGGCCTCGAGGAGAGGGTAACTACACGAATAAATGGCCAGGGAAGTGGGATATAGCATGTGGTGTACTGCTTGTATTGTCATTCCTCAAGTATGTTTACTATCCTATTGGATGGTTAGCACTTGGCGCTGTCGCTATTGGACTTCCTAACATTCTTGGCAGAAGCATTGCATCTATCAAGAACTTAACTCTCAATGTCAATGTCATTGTCCTGCTTTCAGGTACTTAGTGTATTTCCTGTTGAAATCCTCATTTATTTTTTGCTTAGCCTCAATTTTGCACGGTGGTGAACTCTGTGTTGTTCATTTTAAGTGACCGAGTTTTCTATTTTCAGCCTGTAAACTTCACCAGCACACGGCTGTTCACCTCTTCTTTTTTCTGTTCATGTTGTTTTAATATTAGTGTACTGTATAATGGCTTTGAAAGTCTCCGCGACTGCATCTCTGTATTTATGGCGATGACCACAATCAGACTGCAACATCCGCAGTCCTATAAATGTATACCAGTTACCGATATTCTAATGCAAATTTCACCTGGTTGGCATGTTGCAGTTGCAGGAACGTTAAGTTTGCAGGATTATACAGATGCAGCCATCATTGTTTTCCTTTACAATATAGCTCAGTGGCTCGAGTCAAGAGCCAGTCACAAGGTGTGATTCTATCTCTCAAACTTACTATTGTCATAGCATTACTACCTCCAATCCTCAGTCCCATTTATGTTGTCCCTTTATTACTTTGATGATCAAGTTCATGTAAAGGTAAATACAGTGCCAAATTTCATAGCTCGACTTCTTAAAGCGATATTTGTACTGTTTATATGTTTGGTCTGTCCATGAAATTCTAAGAGACGATTATAATGAAAAACTAGGCTATGTCTGTGATGTCATCTCTGACGAGCATGACGCCTTTGAAAGCTACTCTTGCTGAATCCGGTGAACAAGTTGATGTTGCGAGTGTTGGTCTAGGAACCATTGTGGCAGTCAAAGCAGGGGAAGTTGTTCCTATTGATGGAGTTGTTGTGGAAGGAAAATGCGAGGTTGATGAGAAGGCTTTAACTGGAGAATCTTTCCCAGTCACTAAAGAGACGAGTTCTACTGTTTGGGCTGGCACCATCAATTTGAACGGTTAGTTTAGCACTCATTTTTGAACAAGATCAGAATAGAACATAAAGATGGCATCGTACTGTAATAATTATCATGTAGTTTTACAAACTTTACTATCGAAATTGCACCAGGCTATGTGAGTGTAAGAACTACTATGTTAGCCGAAGACTGCTTAGTAGCGAGAATGGTAGATCTGGTTGAAGAAGCTCAAGGCAGGAAGGCTAGAATACAGACATTCATAGACAATTGCGCTAAGTGGTATATTCCTGGTAAGCCTAACTCCATTTCAAGGTAAGATTTTTGCTGAAGATTATTAAGTTGGGTTATTCATTGATGAATGATTTAAGTTTATTGTGATTTTCAGTGGTTGTGCTGATATCAGCTGGTGTTGCTGTGATCCCGATTCTTCTAAACATTGGGGAGAGAACGCGTTGGTATCACCTTGCTTTGGTGGTGTTGGTTAGCGCATGCCCTTGTGCACTGATCATCTCCACACCAGTCACGATGTTCTGCGCTCTTTCAAAAGCTGCAACAACTGGACTTCTATTCAAAGGCGGTGACTATTTAGAACTCCTTGCAAAAGTTAAAACCGTTGCTTTTGATAAAACCGGGACAATTACAAGAGGAGAATTTATTGTCACTAGTTTTCAGTCTGTACAAGAAACATTTAGCACAGAGAAGCTGTTATTCTGGTTAGTATCTTGATTACACATCGACTTGGCAAACAGATCATAATGATAGCTCTGACTGTCTGAGTACTTTCAGGGTTTCAAGCATCGAAAGCAAATCGAGCCATCCAATGGCAGCTTCAATTGTCAACTATGCTGCTATGCAATCCATCAAAGCATTGCCAGAGAAGGTGGAGGAATTCATTAACTATCCAGGAGAAGGGATATATGGGAAAATCGAGGGAGAAGATATCTACGTCGGTAACCACAGGATTGCTCTCAGAGCTGGATGTAAAGAAGGTGAGACAGTTACTACAAAATCAGACAGTTAGACAAATGCCGAGATTCTGCTACGTTGCTTACTGACATCAGATGTTCGATTCTGTTTATTTAGCATCACATACAATGGAAGGTAAAGCAAGTGGTTTCATATACATTGGAGCTACTCTGGTAGGAACCTTTAGTCTCTCAGACGAGTGTCGGACTGGTGTTACGGAAGCAATCGAGGAGCTAAAACGGGCAGCCATAAGAACAGTTATGCTAACTGGTGATAATCATGTTGCAGCTCAGCAAATCCAAAATCAGGTACCTACATTCATTTGAATGAAAACTGTTTATGCTCAAAGTAATAAACCTAATTTTTGCACTTTTGTTTTGAATGACCTTAATGTTTGCAGCTGAATCAAGCAATAGACCTAGTTTACGCTGGCCTACTGCCAGAAGACAAAGCGAAGATCATCGAAGAGCTGAAGAAAGATGGAGTGGTCGCTATGGTAGGAGACGGGATAAACGATGCCCTGGCATTAGCCACAGCTGATATCGGAATTTCAATGGGAATATCAGGTTCTGCCCTGGCTATGGAAACCGGCCATGTCATCCTCATGTCCAATGACATCAACAAAATTCCACAAGCCATTCAAGTTTCCAAGAGAGCCTCTCGAAAGATAATCGAGAATGTCATCATTTCATTCTCTACAAAGGGTTTTGTTCTTGCATTAGCCATCGCTGGCTACTCTATGCTCTTAGCTGCTGTCCTGACTGATGTTGGGACATGTCTGCTAGTCATCTTCAATAGTATGCTACTTCTAAACGAGGCTTCAGATCCAAAAAGAAACACAACTATTTTGCCTGCCGAGGCTGCTTGTGGCAAGACTTGCAAGGGAGAAGTTAAGTGTGGGAAATCACAAAGCCAAGAAAAGGCGGCTCAGTCGAGAAAAGGATGTTGCGCAGTTAAGTGTGGAAAGTCAGTGAACGAAGAAGTTGCGGCTTCTGAGGGTGTAGGAGCTTGTAAAGTAGATAAGCCAGTTAAAGGATGTTGTCAAGTGAAGTCTCGAAAATCAGTTAACAAAGAAGTTGGGGATGCTTCTGAAAGTGTAGGAACTTGTAAAGCAGTTCAGTCAAGTAAAGGATGCTGTGAAGTTAAGACTGAAACATCAGTGAACGAAGAAGACGGGGCTTCTAAGAGTGTAGGAACTTGTAAGTCGGCTCAGTCGAGTAAAGGGTGTTGTGAAGTTAAGTGCAGTAAAGTCGAAAAACCGGAGCAAAAGAGTGTTGACTGCTGTGGCAATAAGTTGGAAGGATTAGTTGGAACCAGTGATGGGAAAGGGAAATGCTGCAGGAGAGTTTCTAGTTGTTGTGGTGGACAGAGCAAGTCTATTTGTGGCAGTAACAACATTAATATAATGATTGCGTAGGTATTTGGAAAAAGGTTGGCTGACAGCTCTATAAACTTGGGACATTCTATCATGAGTACTTTGAGGCGATATCAACTGCATTTACAACACTGCACCCAAATTCTGTGGGATCGTATACATACATACATTGTACAAAAATGTCGAGTGTAGCGTTGGTTTTGTGATACAAGTTCTGTAACTTGTTAATGTCTTGCATTGGTTTTGGGAGAAATTTACAAGTATTATACCGTGTCTATGCAACCTGTCAAAAAGGAAAATATTCACACTTGCACGGAGTAATATACAAAACAAAAATATATTTCAAACTGGGTTCATATATCCTCACTGGTTTTGTGAGAAGTCTTTTTCATTTGGTGAGAAGGCACAAAAACAGCTTGAACAGCACTAGAGTAATGCTAGTTATCTAGCTGGCATGCTCGAACAGCACTAGAGTAAGCAGCTGTTAAAATCAGTCAATAAGAACATTTTGAAGCAGGCTTCCATCTTCATAATACTATCTTACATTTTGCCTAGTTTTATCTGTTTGCTGTGTTTTTTTACAATAATAAAATGTGTTTTATGATTCCAAGTCAAGGTTCACGAATCACGACGATAGTGAGGTTCAATTTTTCGATAAATACAAAATTTCCTGATCTTTAAGACGAAGAAACATATCCAAGGATCAGCTGTAACATAACACAAAAATAGAAACAGCAAAAGTAGGAAAAATATGACTCAGCAGTCAGCACAGTACAAAAATGTTGAAAATCAATTTTCAACCAGTGGAATTGAAAGTAATCCTGTTTTAGTAAATCATATACTTCTATTCTGTATAGAGGAACATCAATTTTTATCCCCTTCTCTTGTTCTAGTATTTTTAGCAAAACCATAGTATACAGTGGTGTGATAAAGACACATAAGGTAGAGGACTCAAACCAGGTCTTTAACTGTCATCTCTCTTTGCATTGATTCGATAACCTTATGCAGCAGCCTGTTCATCAACTGGGTGTGCCGTGCCAGCCACATTTGAATCATCAGAAGCATCTCAAGCAGGTGACTACTGTAGGGAATGGTGGAACATAAATCATTCCTCCACACACAAAAAAGTAGAGTTCCTTCCTTCATGTCATGCTGCTGCGAACTCTGTCGATTATCATTTGTCTTCCAGACAAATCCTCTTCATAACCGACCACCTGTGTTTGCAACATGGAGCACAAGAATTAGCGTTGCCTCAGATAGTCCAAAGTGGAAAATGATTTTCAACTAATGAGTAGCCATTTTTCAAAGAACGTGAAAATAACATGAAAGGTTCCGCAATCAAAAAAATGGAACAACCAATACCTGAGATTCTGTCTGTGTTTCACTGAAAACATCATGGATGCCTGTCTTTGGATCTCCAGAAGCTTTTTGAAGGTCCTCCTTCCCCTTCCCAAGGCTGAGTTCGATTGAAAATCAGGTCAATACAATGTATGTGAAACTTCTAACTAGTCATGGACAAAAGTGCGAGCTACCCCGGCCCGCCCTCGTGGGCTTACTTTTGACCGGTACGACCCACCACAAAGGCTGGGGTGGGGCCTTACATACGCACGGCTGGCCCGCGAGAAACAAAAAAAAAACTGGATCAGCCGGCTGGGCCCCACAAGGACTGGTCTTGAGCCAGGCTTCAGCCAGCCCAGCCTGGTGCGCTCCGTCATGTTGGCCAGTCACACCACCTCGTGATCGGACAGGGCCACACCAAGCCCGGCCATGTCCTTTACTTCTCACTAACTCAATTTAACAGATTTTTTTAGTCTGATAAAATCCCAGGAAATAAAAGTGAAAACATGAAACCTAACAAGTTGCATTTAAAAAAATCACAAATACTCATGTGAGACCTCTCGGCTCTCACATCAGACTTACTCCAAAAAAATAGCTACATGATACAAATATTGAGTCAGTGTTCAGAAGTGGCATGTTACCTTTGTAACCAATGTGCTGACGGCCCATAGGCAGAGTGAGAGACTGAATGATCCCTATTTACGACCCCGCAATCCGGTGGAAACATCTATAATGCCATCAAGGGTGAACAAAGAGTACATCGAAGACAAAAATTACAGCGGCTCAAATAAAGAAAGGGTTGTCAGATAAAGGATACTTTTTTTCCACAAGATGTACCAACGGGAGATTTCAAGTCCTGAATCTGAAACCCGGAAAACAATTTATAGGTTAAATAACAGAATGTAAAACCATCAGCTTTTATGTGTGCCAACTAAAACTCTATTACCATGAAATTCTTGTCCTCAAGGAGCGTCTACAAAAAATTGCAAATGATCATGAAAACTCAAAGCTAATCGCTGCGTACCTTGCTTGTCTGCTCCAATAAATCCTCTATTACAGCAGCTACATCAGAATGCCCATCTTCTTTAGCATTTTTATGCGACTCGGCAACACTAGGATCCTGTTTTAGCTGATTTGACTCACTACTTACTTCCAACGGCCTTGACCTTTTTCTTGAAGACTCACTATTTGTCTTTTTCAGATTGCGAGAATCGCCTGAGATTTGTGAAGAACTATTCATGGAAATAAGTTTGGCAGCTTGTGTAGGATACTGTGTCACAGTACAGACCCCAGACTCCGGGTCTTGTGGCACTTGTTCTGGATAAAAGTCATCCAGTGAAACAACTTGATTCTGAAAAGCATAATTAAGTAGCAAAAAAAACATACATCAAGTTTTGTGATTCCCAGTAGATGTGATCATGGACAGAAGAAAAATTGTGAATAGACCGAAATCCAGAATACTTGCCTTTTTGACACACTCGTAAATCCATTCACATCTAACAGAGTGTATTCCCAATTTGCAGGCAGCCTCATACTTAGGGCCATTAGCAAAATTACATATCAAATGAGTAACTTTCTTGGTGAATTTTTCCCCAAATTTAGCGCCCAGCACAAAGCATAAGTTGCGCAGCAGCAATCGCTCTTTTTCTGTATATTGTGACACACAGAAGCGCAATGTCTCAAAACCAGGTAAAGGGATCCGGCAGGGAAGTGGAGAATAAAGTATATGACTGCGAACATCGATCAAGCGTCCTTCCTACAGCATAAGGTCATAATCTCACTTCATGAATATTTGTAGCAAGCTAAACCATGTGCATAACAAATAAACAGTTTCAGACTATCGATCAAACTATGGTGTTATTAACAAATTATAGACTATTTAGTGCTTTAAATTATGGAAATTTGTAAACTAGAAGGAGCGCACTTCGGTTGGATGAATGTAACTGGGATAAGCTCATAAGAACCATGTGCACTAAAGCCACCAAGAAGCTAGAAAAAATAAACTGACCCGGACAGAGATGCCAAAACAACAATTCATGGAAGTATAGTGTTTCAGTAATAAGCTCATTAATATGATGTGAGAAACCAGGTGACCCCAAGTCCACAGATTAAATAAATCAGACACCAAGTCCAATGAATTTATCTGGCCTTATCCATCCGAAGAAACATCTACAAAAGAAAATTGTACCTTTAAGCAAGACATAACCCAGTGACTTGACACACAAGTAGACTGGGAGCTGGTGGATGGATTAGAAATCACTCCATGGCATTCCACAATGAAGTCCACATTCAGTGAGGGATGACCATCTAGTACCTCACCACCACCTTCGTTTATCCATTGGACAACTTCATCACTCTAGCCAGCCAAACATGTGAGAGAACAATGCAACAAAGTATCCATTAGATGAAGGAGAAGTTCAGCAACAAACTACATTTGCAATTTTGAGACTGGAGTATCCAAAGCTCGAAGATCAATGCACTAAAGTACGGAGTACATCTTTCGTAAACTTGAAGCCTTAGTCTCTAAGCAATGTAAGCATAAACGAGAGAGCAAGAGATGTTTAACATAAACTCAAATGGAAAAGGAATTATTGAATTCATTTGACTATGATCTCTGATTGTTACCTTTCACATCAAATATCAGAGCTTTAAGATCAGTTTCTTTTGTCATTCAAAAGTTTGGGGTCGGCTAACATGAATCGTTATCCGAAATCGTCAAGTCGTCTCGAAAAAAATCATATATAAAGGCACAATAGTAGTAATAGTAAGGAGAACAATAAAAATTAGAAGAAAAATACCTAGTTTCAAGCTCAAAATAAAGGAGAATATCATAGAAAAAGAAGATCTTTGAAGAAAGAATCTCCATCAACTACTGAAGTAAATGACAGATGTTTGAAGGTACGAAACAACACAAGGAGCTCTACATTAATGAAGAAAGAGCTCTTACCAATCACGCCACTCAGTATGAATTTTTAGAAAATGTCAATAATATTTGCAATATATATTTTCGGAAACAACTCAGTTATATCTTTCAAGATCAGGATTCAGGAAGTAGAATCACATTACATTCTAGGTTGATAAGATATGGCCTGCACTTGCCACGAAACCACAATAGGTGTTTCTGATTGATTGGAAAAGCACACAGTAGATGATTCAGTCATGCAGTGAGATCATTTGAAAATGCTGAAGGATAAAAATGGTGAAACGGAATTTTGACACAGAAGACAGTAAATGGGAAAATGAGCTATGAGAAAAATCAGGGCTACAGCTCCGTAAAAAGGTCATACTCTTGCTTCACTCGGGACCTTTTTTCTCACCAAATCTAGTAGTTTGACTATCAGAGGTAACAAGAGTACACAAACAACAAAAGAATTTACCTTATCTTTAGGGAAAGAATGCGAGAACTGAAATTTTTTCCTTGTGAAAACTTTCGACGACTTTCCATGTTGTGAGTTATCAGAAAGCGGCACCTTCTGTAGACTTGCATGTTCGCCGTTTGAGACAGCAAGTCTTGTACTTACTGAAGAGCTCTTAGTTTGTTCTGAGTGACTACCATTCCTGCTGTTATCCACCAATTCTTCTCTAACTTCTTCCACTGGAACTCTTGTTCCAGCATCTACAACTCCAGAAGTCAAACCAGTTGGTGGACTGGACATCGTGCTCAAGGATTCTACTTGAATACTGCTTCTCGAACCAGGGTCTGAAATCTTGCACAATGATGGCAGTGCATCTATATGGTTCAAACAAGGAAAAGAAAGAATTAAATTAATTCATTAAACAAAACAAATTCACCATAAATTAAAGCAAAACCTAAAACGGAACACAATAATTAATTTAAACATGCAAAAAGAAACCAGTAACTGCTGAATTTAAGATACCTTTGGGAAGAAGTATATCATAAGCAATGTGCTTCTGGACAACAGGGACCTCTTTCTTTTCACGGTCACAGTCTTCAAGCCAAGTGCGTTTTACTATGCGAATAACCCCAAAAGCAGCCAAGCCTCTCAGTTCTCGCTTTTCACTGTCAATGTAAGGTAAAAACAGCACTCTCCAATCAGAACTCGAGACTCATCACCATACCAACACCTCTAAAGCAGCCGCCAATTCAAGGAAGATATAACAGAATTCGACATATTAGAATTATCTTTGCAAGAAAATAATAACAGGAGAAAAAAGATAAAAGAAGTTTCATGGTTCGCAAATTAGGGTGGAGGGATTTGGAGGGATCCATTTCCAGCCTCCAAGGCAGATTGAAATCTCTCCAATATAGAAAAGATCGAAGGGAAATTTATCCAAGCACCCATAATCCATCCCCCTTTCCTTCTCTTGCCCGCATTTCCTTTCCCTCTATCCCTTCTCCTCTCCCCTTCCCTCCTATCTTGCTATGACAAACCCATGACTCGTGAGATCTAAAGTCTAAACTTTCTAACGAAGGGACAACAAAAGTTCCACGGTGAAGCATGGATGTGGCTTTTTTTCTGAACTTTGCTTCACTGAATTTTTTGAACTATGATAAACTGATTTGTTAAGGTTAACTATATGCGGAGTACTATATACAGAGTATAAGTATATAGCCTATTAAAACCGTTTAATATTGGGATCAGTTTAGCAAGGGAAAGAAAAGTTGAGGAACATGACTTACACATCAGAGGGTGCTCCAACAACTATATGTGTCAGTCTCTCATTACAAAACATGTACCTGGAACCCCCACCTCTACGTATCATGCCTAATAGTTTTCTCGTGTCGGATGTATTAAAACCAACCAGACAAATCTTGCAATCTGAGAGATACAAGTCGTCAGTTTCTGAGTCCTCTGCAATGCAGCCTTCGAGTCCCTCGCCATTTCGAGGTACATCTGGGGGAGCTGGCTCATCTTCTTTGACAAAGGCCGAGACGCCGAGAGAAGAGAGATTTGAGGTGTTCTGTGAAAGTGCAATATCTAGATCCGACTCCAGATTGCCCACGGATGGAGGAGCATGGAAAGATGAATCTGTGGCTGCTGATGACGAGGTATATTGCGAATTTCTTAAATTTCTGTCATGGACAGGTTTGGCCATTAATTTACTCCTATGTGCGGAGACTGAAGATACAGAACCACTCTGAACTTGATAAGCTTCTTCATTCAGACACACTGGTAAAGTGGTAATCATAAAGAAGGAATCGACGTGAGAACCAGAGTTGGAATGCACTGGATCAGAATGTCAAAGCATATGCAAAAAATGAACATACCTCTTTTAGCAAGTGATTGATCAAACCATTTACGGGTGACAATAGATATGGTCCCCCACTTCCGAGCAACTTTAAATTTGTCACCTTCAGACACTTGTACAGAGTTAAGGTTGAGGTTTCAAAATAATCACCACCACAACCATGGCAGCAGCAGCAACAACAACAACAACCACCACCAAAAAAAGGCTCAGGATTGTATCGAGAAAAGATACAGTTGAGATTCACAAAATGCTTCATGCACGTATGAAAGCTATCCATACATTTAGTTTTTCTACCATCAACTCTCAGTTTTCACAGACAAAATAACTATATACAGCAAATTCTCAGCATAGGACCAGGATCAATGACTTAAGAGTGGTACACATATTGTCAAAGTAGGAATAAACAGCAAAACAAGAGTTTTTGTAATGAAGATAGGCAAAGCAACTGCTTTTGATAAGAGAACAATAGTTAAAAGGCTAAAGCATTCACAATTAGCAGCATACAAGAAAATCATCATATTTCCCAAAATTGTTGAAAAGCCAATATTAGCGATGGCATATAGTCAGACTGAAAGTAGACTTCAAAGTAATAATAACATCATGTATTGATGTTTAACTCCATTAAAATTAGAGGAAAAATAAAGCAAAAAATTATTAAGGATATTTCACAAATGAGATGTGTGCAGAGCTTGGTGAGTTCAGCTGAGTACTTCCCACCATTTTGTATGATAAGCTTCTCCATTTCCTTCCGCTCATCTGGACATTTAAAGGTGTAAGGAAAAATAAAAGAACTAAATGATAGAGTTATACAAGAGAACCAAATCCACAAAGAAGCATTGTGCATAAATAGAGAGACAACCTGCAGGGACTCTAGTAACACAAATAGTTAGCCCCAAAAACGGAGGGACCCGATATGACTCCAGTGGAACAACCCGATGCTCAATCCAACACTGATTTAACCAATTAATGGTGACAATATGCTTATTCTTACTGGTAGCCCACTGCAGTAAAAACAAAATCATCAAGAACAAGACAAAAATATAGTATGTCAGCACTTTGTAGTCATAATAAACCAATGTGGCACATTAGAACAAGAGAATATACCACTGACAACAATAACTCCTAGATTTTAAATGAATGTTGTCAGGAAGATCATGTATAAATTTCAATTTCAATTCCACAAACAACCAAAAAAGAGGAGAAGAACTAACCTTGTACTTTCCAGCCAGCACACTCTTTACAATAACAAAGCTAACATCAGAGGATGACTTAGATTCAAAACTTCCACCCATAGCTGTCACTAGCTTTCCCATTCTTTCCTGCAACATGTAATAAGATATCTCACATGATTGACTTACAAATGTCAACAAAATACTACGGAGTATGAAAGATTCACAAACCACACGTAAAAATAGTTCACAGGCAAAGGATATAATCATGTCTATACAAACAATGTGCAATCGAATGAATGTTCTAGATCAAAACATTGCAGGTGTAAGAGGTCCTTATGCTTAAAATGCCATAGATAACTAGAAAAGCTAAGTTTGTAGCTATGTCATATTCTCCTTCACATGAGCTGCGTGTCATAAACTTATATATCCAGCACATTCATGGCCTACAGTCAGACAAATTTTGCCATAACTGATCACATCATGTACACCACAGCCTACTCATCATACATTATTTAGATTTGTTTTCTTCATACTTGACTAAATAGGACAAAAATAAAACTCACCCATTCACTATCATTGATATGAAATTGACATAGAATCAGCAGAAACAAAGAAGATGCAAGTTAGGTGAATAATAATGAAAAGTTACGGGGACAGAAATAAATAAATATACCCCTGAACAATTACCCTTTCCCCGGCACCAAAGCCAGATGCAAGCACTTTGACACCATCCATTGCAAGACAGCAAAAATATCCTAGCTTAGGGAGTGGTCGCCTCTCCTTCGCACAAGAAAAAATACATTGTGGACCTGCCAACATAGATTTTTACAACTTTAGAACGGTGATAAAAACTGAACTACGGAGTATATGATATCAGACACTACTACTCACTCCAAATGCAATCAATAAACTGAAAAACTAAAGCTGAACCCAACTTCTATAACAAGCTTCTTAAATAGTTAAAGGTAAATGTCTAAAACTGCATCCTTTATGCTCCTCATACCCTTCAATAGTTAGATCTCACTACGGCTCATAAATGAGGTAAATGAAGAAAAAAGACATCATATTTTATGTACCTAGCATTGACAAGAAGAAACAAAAACAAAGAATGAGAATTGCCTGCCAAACTGTCACTAAGTCATTATTTATGACCGAATAGTTGGCCTGTTCCGAAACACAACATAAGATTACACTTGGCAAGAGTCTAAACATAAATAATTGACAATCGCATGATGAAAACGAAGTTAGCTTTTCCAATAGATGGATAGGTCTGCATTAGATGCCTTTTAGTTTTAGCATTTAAAAATATTGATCTCATTTCAAAAAGCTTCAATCAATCCCATAATTTAAAAATTGGTGCCTGCAAGCAAGGGCTGAGGGAAATATAAAAGGTAGAACCATTTGTGTGAATCTTGACCAAGAGCTGTCTAGCGCAACATATATAAAGATCAGTAGCTGCTTGCAAATTCATAAACAAACCGACTTCACGGTTTCTAGTCAAACCATAGTATTCCACAATCTGTCCAATGGACCTGGAATTTTGAGTCACTCTTCCTATTGTTTACTACTTCAAAGTCACTAACACATTCCTTCTTTTGCTCCAATTTCCCCAATTAAATAGAATGACAATATAAAATCATTTTAGATCTTTAGCAATGTCAGTAAGAGGCCGAAGCCCCAACACTGTAAAGGTGGGAAGTAACCACCCTACATTCTACATTTCGACACAAATAGACAGACACTGAGCTTAGAATCTCTTCAATTGCCGCATTACGGAGTACTACTCATCTAGCTGCAAATCTACCGGAGCAGAATACTTCATTTCAGACAAAATTAGGAACTAGACAACAACTAACATCTTACCAAAACAAAGTCCATACCAAAATCTTACAAGAAAAGGGCGCAAAATCGCCAACGCATATCATTTACACAAATGTAACTAGAAATCAGCACAAATTCATAGTGAAGTATGAATTGTAAAGCGAGACTAAATCATTAACGCAATTAGCATTTAATTACTGTCGCACTAGGAGAATTTAACAAAAATGACGGACTTAACCGGTAGCAAAAATGCGAAAACACAGCAACATACCGAGTAAATTGCATCCTTTAGCTCTAAGGTCCTGGAATTTTTCCTGGATAGAACAAAAAACAGCATAAATTAGAATCCAATTGAGGAAAACGGAAAGCAAATACGGAAAACCTAAATTGAAAAGGTAGAGAGAGAGAGAGACATGGAGGTCGGAGGAGATGAGGTGGAAATCGTTGGGAGAATTGCGAGAAGGATCGCAGCAGAGGAGAACGTCGGCGCCGTTGAGCTTGAGGGCGTCATGGAGGGCGTCGAAGAGTTCAGGAGGAACTAGGTTTCGCGACATGAACACATTTGTGCCCTTGAATGGCTTCGTGTTCATCGTTTTAGGTGAGAGAAAGAATGGCGGATTTCAGTGTGTTCTGGGAATGGGGATTGGGGGAGTGAGGCGAGGAGTTCAAATTGAAATGGGGAAAGTGGAAAAGGGTGTTAATTCCGAACTCCAGTGGCGCGGGAAAACAAGTCCGATCAAATGGCCAAGGTTCGACCCGCCTTACTCGACTTGTGACCCGAAATTCTTTTTATGAGTCCAACAAAGTCTGTAGTTGTCGATGGGCAATTAATGGGGCCAGTAATCAGCTCGGACACTTTACACTGATCAACCACGACCCGACAACTCAGGACCCGTTTCTAGGTAGAAATCTCTGACCATACCATGGGAAGACCAACATCTCACTCAAAGAGAAAATAATGTTATGAACACACCACTATGCCTTCATAATTACTTTTCAAATTGTCCTTAATCTAGTTTAATCTTTGTTTCATCTTTGTATTATTGAAGACTTTTTGGGTTGATCAACTTTATTGACAACATTGGAGATCTTTCTTTGGTTTTATTTATGCAAAGATTTAATCTTTTGTTCATCCTTTAGTATTGGTATAATCCCTCTTCTTCCTAATCTTTTCTACTTAGTTTTCATTTATGTTTATGCTTAGTAATCTTCAATATTCAATGATGAATGTCAATGTTTATGCTTGTTTCATTATGAGTACTGTTGTGATTACCATCTTAAACATGAGTGAGTCTTCTTGCTAGGGTTAGTAGCTAGGGAGATTGGGTGTTTAATATGGGTAATTAGGGCGGAATTGGTGGTGTTTGGTGTCATTTACCTTGCCTCCTATCATTGAGCACACAACATGTTTGATGAAATGCCTAGTAGACTTGTGATTGAGAAATTCATGTTTCCTTGTTTCCTCTTGTATGTTGTTGCATGTTGGTTTGTTGGATATCATCATTATTAGCGCGAGCGTAGTGTAGAGACCCCTTCGGCCGTCTAAGTGCGAAAGTCCGGGCGTAACCAAGGCTAGTAGATTACACCTACACCCTTACTCTTCCTTGGCCTCCTAGACACCCTTGAACTCGACCTAACTCTAGCTTCTTTAAATTCCTCTATTGTTGATCCCCCGTTTCATTATCCTCTCAGTTTCCTTTGCCTTAGTTTTATATCTATTTATAGATTAGTCACCAACTACAATCAATTACTTTAGTTTGTCCTGAACCTAGTCTTAGACCATAGCACCCTTTAGTTCAGAACTCCTGTCCCTGAGGATCGACTCGACTTACCCTGACTACCTAGCTTAGGTTCGTTGATTATTATTTTGATCGGTGGGATAGACGACAAACACCTTCCATCAGACACATGGTATAAATAAAATTTAGTTCATGCTGAAACCTTATCCGGTTCGACCTTCAGAACGACTCGAATTGTAGTGTAAAACATTTATCACACGACCAAGCTCTTTATTTGAGCAAATTGAAGATTAAATCTCATTTATTGATCATCCAAAATCGGGAAATTAAAATTGCTACATCAGTTCTTACCAAATTTATATAAGGCTAGACACTTGATACTACTTTAGTAATAAGGTTATGTACCTCATTCGTTTGGTTGATTCATGCGTGCTTGACATACATCAGAGTCGATTACTAATATTTGACTCCGCTGTGGACAAATTGATGGGGGGGGGGGATAACCCCGTTATAGGCCCGACTCCCTAGACCGGAAGAGTTCACTTTGATCCAGCCGACCGTACGTAGATCGAGACCGAATCTCATGTCGGTCGACTGGCCTCATTATGAGTAGCCGCTAATTAAAAACTGACTCGAAGAAGGTTTCCAGTGACATCACTCAAGTGATGTCAACCCATTCTTCCTCTATGAATACCACACTTGGTAAGAGGAGGAGGGGGAGGGGTCATTCAACTACTACATTCTCCAATATCTCTAAATACACATATAGACTCACATATTATACGGACTTGAGCGTCGGTGATTCTTTCCAGGTTGGTGGAATCCCTAAGACCGATGTTCACTGTTGTAACGGAGGCGTCCCGTTACCAACGGTTTGTTGACTACGCGAGAAGAACAAAACAACGAACAAACAATATTTAAATTGAGACACATAATTACGTGGTTCACCGGCAAAATCACTGGCTACGTCCACACCGACAAGAAGAACAATATTCACTATTGTGAAGATAATAGTACAACTCCGAGGAACTCTCTCTAAGACGATGCTTAATTAAGAGACTCCAATTATTGGGTTAATTACTAAGGTAGAAGGGTAACCTCTATTTATACAAAAAGAATCATCTCCACTTAGTTAATCTATCGACGTGGGACAACTTTTTCTATTTATAAATAGAAAAACTACCACATTCCACTACTTTTTAGATGTGGGACAAACCACATTCTTAACAAAATACATAATCTTATTTCCGTACCTAGTTTGACATTCAACCCGAGTCTCGAATACGACAATTGCTAGTCATTAATCCTAACAATCTTCACCTTGACTTGAATTGTCCAACACAAACCAAGCTCCAAAATGATGCAACCAAATCAGCTTCAAATTGTCGATTCTAAAGTCACCACTTGTCCCAGTAGTTTCCACACTGACTTGAACTCAACAAACAAAACGGACAAATGAACCAAGTGTGCCAACGTGACCAAAATGTAGCAAGTACCAAATGTAGCAAGTTGAAACTAACAACGTACTAAGCACCTAACATATCATCATACCAACATGGCCAAACGTAGCGAGATCACTGCCAAACGTCAAAAATAAATGTATGATACCAACGTCACAAGTGATGGAATGGTGTTCCGAAACAAATGCACACAAGACTCCAAAAACAAATTCTCCTTCAAAAATATGGTCAAATGTACCGTCGTACCGAATTGCCCAGAAGGACACAACGCCATAACCAAAACAACGTCTTACTTGAGTCAACAACGGTGTCATGACACCATAAATTTGCCCACACCAAGGCACAACAACTCAAGTCGAAACAATCAATACCAACGTTCTAAGCGAGCCCAAATCACCTCCATCGTTAGGTGGAAATGTTAGACTAACAAGTCCAACCCAACAGCTCCAAAGAATACAAAATAATGAACTCCTATCGAAGTTCCAAAAGACCTAACCTGAGGTCCCAACGTCTCTCTTTCAGGAGAGCAAAAACAGCTCCACCTGGAGCCTAAACCGCCCACCACGCTGGGCGCAAACCGCCTCTTTGAGGCACAGAAACAACAGTCGGTAGCTTATCTTGAGAATCATGTAGTTCGACCTGTACAGGCGAAAACTCCACCTTACCGTCAACACTACCATCCTCACACAAGCCTATCAACCCCAAATTATCCAGATGATCATCGAATGAACCAAACTGGATGTGCCTCAACGTATCGCCCAAACATCTAAGTCGCGTATGCCCTAACTTAGACTCAAGAGAGCTAGACGAACGACTACTCAATGCACCAACGGTCAACACAATACCACGAAGAACATAAAGTGCTCCTTCCCTGACACCTCTCCAAGTAGCCAACGAACCTCTAACCACACACAAAGTTCCACCATCACCTTGAAAGCGGTAGCCCTGATCGACTATCATCCCAAGTGACACAAGATTTCTCTTCAACTTTGGAACATGCCTGACACCCTCTAGGAAGACAACAACACCATCATGTGTTTTAACTCGAATAGTCCCAACTCCCACTATCTCACAAATGGACCCGTCACCTATGGTAACACTATCCCCATGTGAAGCTTAGTAGGACTCAAACCATTCCCTAACAGGGCACATATGGAAAACGCACCCCGTGTCTATAATCCAACTATCCAAAGAACGTGGAACAACATCAACAACGAGAACATAATCTTCCTTAGAGTTGCACTCGACATCTTTATGTGCAACAACAGAAACACCAACATCCTTCAACCTAGGACACTTGTCTTTCCAATGACCAGGTTCCTTACAGTAATTGCAGACATTTTTCCGAGATTTCCTAGACTTGGTTTTACCCTTACTAGGTCCCTCCGACTTCACAACAAGCCCCATACGACTACTGTCTACAACACTACCCGACGCTACTCGGCGCAAATCCCTAGTGTGAAGGGCTGACCTCACTTCCTCCAGGGTCAAAGTATCTTTACCAACCACAAATGACTCAACAAAAGTCTCAAACGAATTTGGCAAAGAAACTAACAAAATCAAGGCAGCATCCTCACCATCTATCTTAGCATCTATATTACGCAAATCAAGTAAAATATAGTTAAGTCGGTCTAGATGTTCCTTCAGAGACGTATCTTCCTGCATACGAAGACCGAACAAACGCTGCTTTAGAAGCAACTTGTTGGTTAGAGTCTTTGTCATGTATAAGGACTCCAACTTCAACCACAAACCAACAACAATTTCTTCATCGGCAACCTCAATAAGTCAATAATCACATCATCAGATAAACAAAACAAAATTAAAGAATGCGCCTTCTCCTCCAAGGCCACTTCTGCTTTTGTCATCGCCTTATCTTGTGATTTTTCTTTTGCCTTTGACAAAACAGACCAGACGCCTTGATGTCTCAGCAAAGCTCTTATCTTCAACTGCCACAACCCAAAACTATTACTCTCGGTGAACTTATCAACGTTTAAAACTGTTGCTCCGGACATCTTCTCGCCCAAAAATCAACAAACCCAAATTACGCCTAACTCAGCGGAAGTAGAACCTGAAGCTATGATACCAGTTTGTTATAACGGAGACGTCCCGTTACCAACGGTTTGTTGACTACGCGAGAAGAACAAAACAACGAACAAACAATATTTAAATTGAGACACGGAATTACGTGGTTCACCAGCAAAATCACTGGCTACGTCCACACCGACAAGGAGAACATTATTCACAACTGTGAAGATAATAGTACAACTCCGAGGAACTCTCTCTCTAAGACGATGCTTAAGAGACTCCAATTATTGGGTTAATAATTACTAAGGTGGAAGGGTAACCTCTATTTATACAAAAAGAATCACCTCCACTTAGTTAATCTATCGATGTGAGACAACTTTTCTATTTATACATAGAAAAACTACCACATTTCACTACTCTTTAGATGTGGGACAAACCACATTCTTAACAAAATACATCGTATTTCCGCACTTAGTCGACATTTAACTCGAGTCTCGAATACGACAATTGCTAGTCATTAATCCTAACATTCACCTTGTATGACCACCGTCGATATGTGTCCGTAGCCGAGGACAACCGAGTAGCCCGAGGCCGGAAACCCATATTTCATTCCGAAACACATTATATGAAAAAGTTCAGGTCAAATTAAAACATGACCATATTCGACTTCTGGAACGACTTGTAATGTACTTAGTGTATAATACACAATTTCAGTAATTCGGGGTACAGTATGAAATGTGTATAAAATTGCACGGGTTGATCATAGGGTCAATTTAAAGGCCCTCACAAAATATGAGGTGCAACAAAAAAAACTTTTAAGGGTGTCGGTATCCATTATACCACCGTCGTTCGAAAATCTGTTATTCTGTATCGTTATTGACCGTTGTATTCTTCCTTGATTACTAGAGTAGACCATCTTAACAAGGAATGTGGAGGTTAGTACAAGGTTGAATCCAAAAGCTCAAACCCTAACCCATCCTTAGACAACTTTCGCGTAACTCAATGCACATCAATTGGATATGTGTCCAACAAAAACACCCTAGGATGGAGTAAGTAGCAGGTAGCTACTCCGTAATTTCATTAAAATCCTCAACCATGAGCAAAAAGTCATGTCTAAAATACCAAAAATAAACCTTAAGAAAACCATGAATCTCACTATCTACTACAAACTAAACATCAAATCATAGATCATTCACACATAAATACATATACTAATAGAATGCAGTCAAGTACACACACGACTCGTTGATGATGTCAAGAGACCAACGGTTAACAACATGTCGCAAACTATCAAATTTAAATCCAGAAAGTATTGTCCCATCACAACCATGATTATATGTGTATCATCATAACTTACCTTTGGATAATAGCATACCTTGAGACCCAATTCCTCCTAGCTAAGCCTAGAGCCTAGGGCCCGCTAATCAATTTTTGAATAAAAACAATAGTATGTAGTATATGTTGACTATACTTATTAAGGAATAATCTTACTGATTAATTAGTCCGTAACTTTTTTTCCTGAATTCTTCTCAAAAATGGGTATATCTCCCATAATTTTATAACGGATCAAATATACAAAAAATTTGGCGCATCTAAACATCTAACCACATAAGATATTATTCGACATGTTATAATTATAAGACAAATATATTCGTCAGGAAGGAAACTAACTCAATCTTAACTATGAGAGTAATATGATAAAATACCATATGTAGTCTATGAAAATAGAGTAAAAAAAAAGTTGGAAAGATGATCTTCTTGTGAACAACTTTTCGTTTTTTTGTTGTACGTAGTAATAAAAAATTTGTCGTTTTACATCAACAATGTAACACCGTCTAATACAACAGTCCTTATCCACAAATGATCGATAAGGTTAATGTCGTTAGTCATTAGCATTGGTCTAGTGTAGTGCTAAAAAAGAAGAGCGTTTTTTATTGAAAAAAGGGTATGACATGATTTTATGAATTTTTTTTTTTGCGTGAGACCTCTTAAAAAGCGGTGGTTACATTTTTGCGGTTAGTGCATGTGTTCTAGTTAATGTTTTACCACATTTTTCCGTAAAATCGTGTTACAAGAGACTAACGGAAAAAAAGAATAAAGGAAAAAAAAAAGTAGAAAAATATGATCAGTTGTCAATTAGAGCAACCCAAATACAGGCAAACCCTACTGAAGCCTCTTTGAAAGTTTCCTTGTCTTGCAACTCTTTCTATCATCAATTCATCATTCACCATCTTCCTCTTCTACCTTTAATTTACTTCTTTTCATATCTCTTTATTCTTCTTCTTCATTACAATAATTCTTCTTCTTATTCTTCTCCAACAACTTATTATTCAAAACCTAACAAAAAAGAAAAAGAAAAATGGGGAGGGGTAAGATAGAGATAAAGAGAATAGAGAACTCAACAAATAGGCAAGTAACATACTCAAAGAGAAGAGCTGGAATAATTAAGAAAGCAAATGAAATAACAGTTCTTTGTGAAGCCAAGGTTTCTCTCATCATCTTCTCTAACAATGGCAAAATGCATTTTTTCCACAGCTCTGGTTCCGCGTATGTTAGCCGATCTCAAATCTTTTTGGAATAACTACGGAGTTGATCCAGTATAATAATACTATATTTTGTGTATGTGTGTAGGGTGGAAGATATACTAGATCAATATCACAAAGTTTCTGGAAAAAGGCTCTGGGATGCCAAGCATGAAGTGGGTTCATCTAAGTTTTTTTTTTAAAAAAAAACTTATATAATTATTAATTAATTATTTTGATTATTTTTGTTGAGTTATATATATATAATTTTTATTTTTATTAATCAAAAACTTGCTTTATATATATCCAACTAGTTTAATTAGGGTATTTGCTATGGTTCATGGGATAAAAATGAAAATTTTAAATTAGATAGTATTTATTTGCTAAAAAATGGAAAAAAGGATGGAAAAATACATCCTTTGAAGAGATCTATAAAAGGGATGGTCTTGTTTCTTTCTCTCAAGCTTATTCTCTAGTTTTTATGGGTTTTTAGACAAATATGGAAAGCTAGCTAGCTAGTTATAATAGTTGCCCTAGATCTGTATCTGTATGCATATGCATGTTGTGTTACATCTCTGCAGATCTCATCTCTGCTCTTTGATTATTTATGTTTTTAATATTATTCTTACTCCCATCTATGCAACTCTAACCAGTTTACCATCTCTTTTGCATTTGAGTAGATCTTCTACCTCATTATTCGAGAGATCTCTCAATAACATTATCGATAGATCGTCTCCTCAAAATTTTTGTGTACCAACTCTAAGTCTCTAAAATTTGTCACCTTTTTATTCATATTTGAGGAGCATATATTTTAATTGAAGTAAAAACTTTCAGAAACTCGGAGAAAATATATATTAATTAAAGTATAGGAGTATTATTTAATTCTAATAATTTGTAATTTTTGGGGCTTGTTCATCTCTAAATAAAACTACTCAGTATAACAAAGTTGATTTCTGAAAACAATATTCCTTCTATCTTGATCGTTATTTTATTTTATTTATGAGTAGTATTTTAATTAAAGGATAACAAATGATCGGAAAGAGTATAAACAATACTCGTAGACTCTAAATCAGTTCATATGGAGTATTAAGTAAGGGGGGTTTGTTGCTTTATGTTTCAGTTTTATGTCTAAATCAATCATTTAGTTTGTGATCTGAAACTTTTGACAAGTTTAATATATTTTGAAGCTAATCAATCATAGCTAATCATATTATCAAACTTTTGTATGCTTCTAATGGACTAGATCTTTTCATTTATTACTTCTACTATTTTATTTCAGGCCTAGATCATTAACTTTAATTTAGGGGATTAGGGGTATTTGAAAATTTGGATTAGACGAGATCCCAAAACTTTTTTTTTTCCCTAACGAATAAATCATTTCATTGATAATTATTTTTTTACTGCATTTACAAAATATGTCAACACATACATATACTCCGTATGTACTAATTTCTAGGTCATTTATTTGGTCTGGGTTAATTACAAAGGGTAAATTAATGTTACAGAATCTTAGCAATGAGATCGATCGTGTCAAGAAAGAAAATGACAATATGCAGATTGAACTGAGGTAATCATCATATACTAGTTTATTTGAGAATAGTCCAATTGAACATCATATTATGTCTTTCTAAGTACGCAAGTTTTGCGATTTCTGTCTCAAGATGATAAATTAACGGTTTTTTAACGTGTGCTTGTCACACGTTAATAGGCTAATTAAGTAAACATTCACATAATTACAATGATAATAAGAAATGAAGTATTAAGTAATTGGAGCTGAGTTGAATGATTAGGCACTTGAAGGGGGAGGACATCACTTCTTTGCCATATCCAGATCTGATGAGGCTTGAGGAAGCTCTTGAAAATGGCCTTGTTGGTGTACGTGAAAAGCAGGCAAGTTTAATTTGTTTGTGTCCAATTCAATTGGGATAATAATAACCTTAATTTACGGCTAATACATGTATTTTATTTTACTTTTTCACGACTTTTACATCTGTCAATCACTTGTTTTACCTTAACTCAAATATATTTCTCACAAATGGAGTAATATATACAAGGTAGACAAATGATTGAGAGTTGAGAGGGAAAGACAGAAAGAGTATATGGTTTGATTCAACTCAATTCATAAAGCTTGTTGTTTCGACCTGTATGTAACAGATGGAGCTTTACAAGATGTACAAGAAAAATGTATGTGAGCTACATTATTTCTTAAGTACTTCCTTTTTCTTACAAAATTACTAACCTTTAAAAACTTTTTAATAATTTACACACAAAAAAGTGTACTAGGTAAAAAAAATTGCTTGCAATTCTATTTCATGGTGATATTGTATGTTGGAGACCAAAATATTCTTACTCTTAAACTAATCTTTAATTTTTATTTTTTTTCCATTTCACTCTCTTCATTTAACCTGAATGATTGTCCATTGATTAACCCAAAATTACTCCTAAATCGAAACCAAAACCCTAATCAAATAAGATTCATCACTTTCATGGTCTCAAGAGAGTCAACTAATCGTAAATTGAAATTTTGAACCTTAAATTCTTATATTATCATAAGTTGAAATTGAGTGCAAAAATCCAATGTAATTTTTGCAAATACTTTAACCTAAGTACACTTTTTGGGGGTAAAAATGTTAAAAAATAAATTAAAAGGAAATAATTTTAATTTCTATATTTACATCACAAAACTAGACAAGAGTATTTACTTTATAAAATTAGGCAATTCAACCATCAATTTACAATGATGGATAACATCACAAGAATTGGATTTTGCAATCAATTTTTGATTGTAGTGCACTTTTTGAATGTAAAATATTAAAACATTTTCAAAAGGAATTAATTTGTATAATTTTAATTAATGATTTTTACAAGGGGATAATTGTTAATTCACTTTTTTTTAATCATGTTTGAGTATTTTACATTAACTTTGATTTGTTTCATTAATATATCCAGAATAGGATGCTAGAGGAGGAGAATAACCAACTCACTTACATGGTGGTAAGTTCTCCATTAACTCTTGATAATTAGACATGTTTTAGTGTAACGGAGCTATAGGGCTAATTTTAATGTTCACAAAATCCGCACCTAAATCATCATACTCCATTTTTCTATTTTCTTTCCATTTCATTAAAATATTTCATCCATATAACAGAGAAGTGGGAAGAAAACAAAAAACTTGAAGAAGTAACTACTACTCCACTCTGTATCTAGTACGGAGTATGACTTTATTATCTAAATTAGTTGACATTTGTCACTCCTAATGAGATATGATAAGCCTATTTTCCTTTTTACCCACATTAATATACTACTCTATAACAATTAGTTTAGGACCTGTGCAAAAATATGACTTACGCAATAGTATCATATCATTATACTTCGTATCATATTAACAATAAATTATAGGAGTACATACCTCAAAGTGACATTATTTTAAAAAATTCTTTAATTAGACATTAAGGTTTAAAATTCGGTTTAATAAATTGCATTTGTTAATTTATTGGACAATGTTTTTAAATAATGTGTTTAGGATGAACTATTATAGACGGTTGAATTGAAAAAAATTAATAATATAATCCCTTAAATTAACGTTTAGTTAATCAAAAGGTAAAAGAATGGAATCAACAAAGGGAAAAAAGGGAAAATAAATTAGATTATTCCAAATTTAGGTTGTTGTTTAGTTTTTCAAGAAAAGAGAGTGCAGTTCAATAATTAAGTGAGTCTTCAAGAAAAGAGAATGCACATTCAGTAAGTAAGTGATTTGTTTCATTAATGCAAACTGTTGTTTGGTCTATATTTAACTTAAAGTGGTCATTGTATATCATAAATTGTTAGTTGCCATATAGTACGATGATTGTACAATATAAAATATTTCTTTCTTTGCAGGCAAAATAAATAAATCCAAAATGTTGTTTCAGTAACCTTAGAAATGTGATCAAAATTTCGGGGTGGAGTTGGGTCAAGGGAAAAAATATATTTAAAATACTTTTTTAAATTAGAATTTTTTTATTAAGAGAAAAGATTAGGTTAACCTTAGTCGGTCCAAGCTAGGATAAAAGAGGAGGGTTTACGGCAGGTACGTGGCAGTTGATCAACACAAGGAGGTTGAAATGTTGACCCCAATGGTTAAAGGTGAAACCTATTCTTCGAGCAGGTACTTGGACGAGACATTCATCTCCCTGTAAGGTTAACCTAGGTGCAAGTGTGTAACTTACTAATTACTCCGTATTAGGAATAAGGCTCTAAAGGAAAGGTAAAATTAGGGAAAAATATGTATTTCGATTTTCGATGTGATTTGCGCAGGAAAAACAAAACTTATGATAGACGATTGAATATATAGTTACAAAATTGAAATGACTATAATGTGGTAGTCCTAAACATACCTAAAGTTTTTGCGTTGCGTTGCTTTGGTTGTTTTTGGGTTGCTTTGCTTTGTTTTTTTGTCTCGTTTATGCATTAGAGCCATAGAGGTTTTAGAAGGTCGGTAACAGTAATAGTGTAATACTATAGGGTTCCGTGAATCAGGTCAGTCTTAAGGATGTTCAATTCGGTTCTTGAAATCATGTCCTAAGAAAGTGAAGGATGTCAAGATCAACAAAGAATATAGGAGTATATAACATTGAAGCTAAATACTTAATTAGATAGTCAAATTTAACATAGAAGTCATATTTTCGACTCCTCTAATCTTATTTTTAAGTAAGAATATCTAAGAGTACTCCATTGTACTTCATGCACTAAGGGTCTCCATATTAAAACGGGAACATGACCTCCAAAATTGACGGAACATTATTATCCCTGCCGTGAATCACTTTATTACACGTAACATTTGTGTAAGACTATCCAATAGGAGTAAAACATAGTATAGGGAGTATTACTCCGTATTCTGTATATGTGCATTTGTGATAGTATGTTTTGTGAATGAAATCATGAAATGATGCAGCACAAGCAGGAGATGGAGCGCATGGATGGGAACATAAGAGAAATGGAAGGTGTGAATAATCATGCTTCATCAGCAACCGGGCGCGACTACCATTTCGATCCGCAGCACCATAACCCCTTCGGCTTTCGGGTCCAACCCATGCAACCAAACCTCCAAGATCGCATCTAATCCCATCCCATCCCATCCCAGCTTACTATATGTTCACCTCGCTCACTTCTTCAAATATTCCGCCATGGATGGGCTAACTAGATTATGTTGCATGCTGTTATTTATTAATTACTCTACAACCTAAGTACGTAACGTAGTAGTGTGCTATGTGTGTGTGCGCGTGTTTCATTCGTGTGTAATAAGAAGAAGGCTGATTATAAGGTGTGCCGTGTGCATGCCTCCGCTCCCTCCATTAAAGATTATTGCTACCTACTTGAATTGTTTTATGCATGTCCTAAGAGTATAATTGTGAAGTACTACTAATACCAACGGTGAATTGCATGTTTTGTTATTAAAGTTGCCCAATTTTTTATTTAGGATGGGGAGTATATCGATTTTAAACTGATAACGAGTCAAATATTTAGGATAACACAAATTAATTAAATCCCAAAATTAGGATAAGATAAATGCATATGTCTAGGTTACAGCAAAATACTTGTCTTAATTATCATAGTTAGGGCATATTTAAACTTGTTTTAATGTTAAGATGGATCTTTTTGTCACAAGTAAAACGGACCGATACTTGAATATGTTGTTACATACTTAAAACGGTGCAAAATTTGATAGAGGTTAGTCGTATTCCTATTCAAAGTCTACATACTCTAATACTTGTTATAAGGTCTAGACTTAAACTATGAGACACGATTTTCTTTCTAAGACTGTGGTAAGCTAAGAACTAATTACTAAACGATAAACCAATAAGAGAAAGGTGTAGGGTCTCAGTTTCATTACGAATATAACTCGGGTCAGGGAATTAATTAACATAGCCAATAATCAAACTATCTAAGGTGAAGGTCCGGTCGGCACTCTACAAATTTTAGAACTAAACTTAAACTGCGGTCGCTAGAATTAAGCTAGTCTACCCAAACTATTGTGACCTAATTAGTTCTTAACCCAGTCGGCGAAAAGGCTAATTGTGATATAATCAATCAATCTTGGCCATTAATCAATCAATCAGAGTTAACACGATATTCAGGCAATATTTCATTCAATTAGAAATGACTCAATTGACTATAACCCTAATAACAAACTTAGATCCCCTTAAACCTAGGTAAAATTTAGCAACTCATACTTGAAATAATAAAACTAACAATATACGAATTGCAATTAAACATGATAAGAATGACGCGAATTAATCTATGAAAAACAATAATAATTCTCCACTGGAAACGATAAAACAATACTCGTACTAAATATGAAAACGATAATAACTAGGAATACGGAAAACGAATTAAGAAGGAACCGAAGAAAGAAAAGTGAAATTAAAACTGAAATCAAGAGTAATAATTATCGAAGAATTCGAATGCGTAAATCTAGGAATGAAGCACGTAAAACTAGGTTCAATGAATGTGGGAAAAACCAAAGTAACGTAAGATGTGAATGAGATAAAGTAAAGATGTCGGTTACAAATCAGAAAAACTGATTTAAAGTGTATCACTTGGGCTCAAAAGCTCCGGTCAATTCTTCGTCGAAATTCGAAATGATGCGTGGCCCAGATTGGGTGCACTCGATCGAGTGCACCTGATGGTCCTCGATCGAGTGGATCATCAAAGGCCTCTTCCTCGGTTGTCTTGGGCCCAAAAGGAGATGTCAACCCAAATCTTCAATGCAGCCCAGTTGGCTGCTCATGCAAGGAACTCGATCGAGTGCACTAACGTGACGCGATCAAGTGATGTTGCTAAAACTCAGTAGTGAGTTTCTTTCTTGTAGCTCGACTTTTTGTTTTCTTCCTCGACTCCCGTTCTCGTCTTGGCTATCCGGGTTATAACTCTTAAATGTGCTCGTGAATATACCTAACCTACAACGTAGCACGAGAATCGGCAGTCTTGACTTTCTTACAAAAATCGACACTAATTAAATGCATAAACTAGGAGAAAGAAAAGCTCAAAAATGGGTATCGCGGAACGATAAAATAAGATATAATATGTGTTGATCAACATCACTTTACACAATGTTATTTTCATATCTTTCAAGAGAAGTTAATGTAGAAAAACAAATAATCATGTCCGAGATGCAATATAAGAACAAATATACGAGCATCCGGTCATATTGCACCAAACTCATTTAGGCTATACCAAGTGCGATAAATGTGCAACGTCGCGTATAAGTTGGTGGCCAAAGTCTTAGTGAATCGACTTAAGTTGTTTCTCGGAGAGATTGTCTCAGAAAATCAAAGTGCTTTTACTCCGAGTCGACTTATTACGGACAATGTCTTGATTGCGTTTGAACTTTATTTTCCATTATTTAAAAAATTCGAAGGCAACAAATGGGTCAATGGCGCACTCAAATTAGACATGGCTAAGGCATATGACCGCGTTGAATGGGATTTTCTCGAGAAAATGCTCGTGGTGATGGGTTTTGATTCTCGCTGGATTAGTCGGGTTATGGAGTGTGTATCTTCGGTGTCTTTCTCTGTTCTCATTAATGGTGAAGCTACTCGCGAATTTCGGCAATCACGGGGACTCCGACAAGGCGACCCACTTTCTCCATATTTATTTATCCTATGTGCAGAGGTATTATCAAACTTAACGAGAAGGGCTATTGAGAGGGGCTCCCTCCATGGCATTAAAATTGCCACGATAGCTCCGATTGTGTCCCATTTGTTCTTCGCGGATGATAGTATCTTCTTCATAAAGGCTAATGAGATGGAAGCGACCATCCTTAATGGGATTCTTCGGGCCTATGATTCAGCTTCAGGTCAGTTGGTGAATCTTGCTAAGACGACGGTCTCATATGGGCAAGGGGTGACACGAAATCGGAGAGCAGCGCTTACGGGTATTTTGGGAGTTGAGGAGGTCGAGACGCATGATCGATATTTAGGTCTACCCACTGTTATGGGAAGGTCAAAGAAGGCTTCTTATAAAGGTGGTTGCCAATTCTCTCCCGACCTATGTTATGAGTGTGTTTAAAATTCCAACGCATTTTGTGAGGAGATGAGCTCTATTATTTCGAAGTTCTGGTGGGGCCACTTTGATTCATCCCGGCATATTACATGGGTGTCCTGGAAGCGATTATGCGAACCGAAGATTATCGGGGGGATGGGCTTTCGAGAGTTCAGGAAGTGCAATCTTGCTCTCCTCGGAAAGCAAGCTTGGAGGCTACTAACGCAACCAGAATCTTTTTGGGCTCGATAAATGCATAGTAAATACTACGCAGGAGGAAATTTTCTTGATGCTACCATCGGATCAAATCCGAGTTATACCTGGAGAGGCATTGTTGAGGCATTGTTGAGGCTAGGTCGGTTTTGGAGAAGAGTTTGAGGAAAAAAATTGGAAATGGGCAGGATTCGAGGGTGTGGCGAGACGCGTGGGTCCATGGAAGCAACGGTGGCAGAGTTTTATCTCCGTGTCCGGCTAATATGCGTAACATGAGGGTGGCGGAATTGCTAACAGGGGAAGGTGTAAGACGGTGGGATGGAGAAAAGTTGAGAGCGTTGTTCTTACCCTTAGAAGCTGAGATTATTGCCAATATCAAGCTCAGTGAGAGTGGGTCGAGTGATTCTTGGTATTGGGAGCCAGGAAAAGACGGAATTTATTCTGTGAAGTCCGCTTATCACCTGTTGGCAGGGAAAGAGTTACAGATGGGGGAGTGCTCGGATAAGGGTCGTGAAAAATGGCTTTGGAATATTCTTTGGAAGGTCCCGGTTTGGCCTCGAGTCAAGCTTTTCTTCTGGCAGCTGTGCAAAGATGCAATTGCAACAAAGGTAAACATTTCTAACCGAGTCGGGTCGGAGGATGCAATGTGTCAACTGTGTCAGTTCAATTCTGAGTCGTGTCTTCACTTGTTTCGTGATTGTGGTCTTGCGTGTCGGGTTTGGGAAAAGTTGGATCTCAGTGTTGGGGATGATGAAGGGGGGATGAGTGTGCGTGAGTGGGTCGAGTTGAGATGGAGGGATATTTGGGAAGAGAACTATGGTTTGTTTATGACAGCTTGTTGGGCTCTCTGGGAAGCGCGTAACAACCTTATTTTTAAAGACGAGCCTGCAAGGGAGGAGACTGTGGTTCGCCGAGTGATGGACATTATGACGGAATTGGAAGAGATGGACAGTGTTGGGGCGAAGCTAGGCAAGCCGAAAAGGGACAGCCCGTGCTGCAACGAGGGAGGATGGAGGCCACCCGAGGAAGGGACTGTAAAAGTCAACGTGGATGCGGGATCGAAGGAAGGCGTGGGGGTGGGCCTGGGTGGGGTTTTTAGGGATATGTGAGGAGCGGTTCTTTGGGGTTTCACCATACGCCAAACGGAGGTTTGGAGTGCTCAAGTTGCTGAAGCAGTTGCTATTCTGGAGGGTATGAAGTAAGCGCGAAGACAGGGTCACAGCGACATTATTGTGGAAAGTGACTCTCAAATTGTAGTGGACGCACTCAAGTCTCGCAGGAAAGGAAGAAGCGTCCTATTTTTAGTATTAGATGACATTTATGCTTTTAGTGAATTTTTCCGTTCTATTAGTTGGTGTTTTGTGAAACGGTCGAGTAATGGTGTTGCGCATGAGCTTGCACATGCCACTCCGATTGGATCGTCAAACCTTGGGTGGGGTAGTAGGCTTCCGCTAAAAGCTTGTTGTATCGCGGATGCTGATTTGGTTAAGTAATACCCGATTGGGAGTTTCAAAAAAAAAAAGTGCGATAAATGTGGTTGATTTCAATGGTGCAATGATACGGGTTAGTCGCGTCACTGTGTAGACACCCACATTTTGACCGCCAGGTGTCTATAGCAGTTTCCGAAAAACACCCGATGATGATCGGACGTAAACATGACTAAATACGCTTGATTATGAACTTGGAACCAATAGTAATTGGCGCGAGCTTTTAATGGAGTAAAAATCTCACAAAACAGACCTCAAATTCAGGCCCAGTGAGTCGTTTCTAGTCAAATAAGACTAATTTGGGTCAAAATCGAGACCGAGGGCAAAACCGTCTTTTAGCGACCGAGTCAAAAACCGGTCAAAGATATTTTCCGAGTCGTAGAAACCAGCCGTGTCACCCCACGAGTCCGGTTTGAGCTCAAACACTACAAAAATCAGCCTCAAAAAAGTATTAAACAAATCCGTTAAAAGGTAGAGTTCGACCTCCAGTAGGAATCCTATTCGAACACCCGATCAAACACTCGACCGAGCATCAAATACTCGGCCGAGCAGCCTGTTTCCAGCCAGATTCCGTGGCTTCTTTGCCAAGAAACGGAAGTCACGTTCCTCTCAAATTACTTACTTTTTCTATCATTAGACGGAATCCCACCTCATCCCGACCGGTGACTTTCTTCCTTTGCAAGTTAGCCATCTCCTATAAATAGGACCTTCCCATCAACACATATTACACAACAATTCATCATACATATTCTACACCAATTATTCACTACAATTCCCGACACATCCAATCCCGACATACACGGCATACAACCCGAATCTCTAGCAAATCCTAGGCAAACCTTACCAAAAATACAACACCTTAACTCCACCTATATTCTCGTTACTTCTACGCAAGCGCCGTTACTACGAGTTCCTAATCGAGACCGGAATAAGCATGTAGGTTGAGGGTGTAAAAATCAATCCCGTTCTTTCCTTTCTCTCTTCCCTTCTCGCGTCTTTTTCTTCTTCTTCTTCTTCGAGTCGTGTCGTCCGTTTTTTATTATGGGTCGTTGTCACGTTTTTTCTTACATAATATTTGTTACTACAAACTATTTTTCATATAAAACAACGTTCTTTGAATACGATATTGACTCTATAGTCAAATATCGTATCTAACAAGAACTAAATTAATCTCGTTGATACTAAAAAAGTCGTCACATAGTTTCATAAAACAAAACACGACGATTTTTAACGTGGAGAGAACCAAACATTGTTTTTTAATTTAATTTTACAAAACGATTTGCAAAACTCTTCCTTTTCTTACAAAAATTCCGAATATTCGATATCGTTTTCATAATATAATATCGAATGCGACGAATATCGAAAATATAGGTCGAGTATAAATTAATTCATATTTATACGCGATTTATTAAAACTCACGATTTTCGAAAAATCAAACCCGAGACAGCTACCCGTGCGAGTCGCGCCCCACCCGGGCGAGTCGCGCAGGGGCCTGTAAACCGCAACCTTTTTTCCTCGTTTCCTATTTTTTATTAACATCGTTTCTTAAAATAAAACAATGGTTTTCTCGGCATATTTCAGGCTTTCGATAAACATCTTTTTTTTTACCACGGTCAACACGTGTTTAATCCATCACGTGTCAGAAAACTTTTTGAAATTATGCATGTCATCATATTTACATCTTTTATTCAATTTATCGATCGTTACTAACCCGTTTGCTCGTGTCTTTAGCAATTTCTTTTCGTTTGTTTTATTATACTAAAATGAACCTCGCATGCTAAAATACAACTTCGACGTTAATTTTTTAGATGCATTAAAACGACTTACCAAACATAATTCACATGTTTAGTCTAAAAATACTCTTTGTATATCATTCAATCGTCGAACTAACACGCGTACATAAAAATCGAACAATATCTTAGTAATGGCCGCTTAGTGCGGACGGGGGTGGGTGTTCTTTGTGAACTTCCCAACACGTACCCTCACTCCTTACTCAGAACCATGGTTTCCGGATGTCCGAATCCATTGGCAACGAGAGTCATTCAATACTCGATTACCGATAATGTCGGTATCGGTATCAAATGCTAAGGGATGAACCCAATAAACTCTGACATCGGAAATGGGCCATATTTTGTATATGGTCCACTACGACATAGAGTGGGTTCGAACGGGCCCGAACTCCCACAAAGTTCGGTGGCGACTCCTACTTCGTTTTAAATTTCAACTCGAGATCCATCTTACATGAGATTCATTCGCCGCCCCAAACCCGCGCGTGGCCGCGTCGGGGTGGACCTATGTCATGTCCACAATTTGGCGACTCCGCTGGGGATTCCTAATGTACCACTTGTCATCGGGGTTCCTAGGGTGAGACTCGAAAAGAAATCGTTCGATTAGTAATGTACGCGTTTTAGTTCGATGGTTCATGCATAACCCAATTCTTTCCCGGGCCGGTTACTTGTGACCGACGTCCCACTATACCACGGTGCATTCCTAAATGGGTGCACTAAAGACTTCGGTGGCGGAACTCGCATGGGCCTTACGACATGTTCTAAGTCCAATTCGGCTTAGGAAGTCTGTCCTGATTTGCGAGAAAGTCATCGTTGTTGGTATAGACCCTATTTCGACCGACCGAGACTTAGATTAAGAGCATACATGGCGTCATTATACTGCTTCCATGACTACATGCTACTTGGTTTACATGTCATCTTTTTCAAAAACCGTTATTTCAAAAACTTGCATCTTTTCAAAATTATCCATTTTTCAAAAAACTCTCGAAAAGCTGCCAAAATTTATACTTAAGATTTGACTCAAAACAAGCCTATTTTCTAGCCGGCATGCTATCCATTCCAATATTCAAATTCCGTTCCTCATTCAATTTTCAAATTTTCAAAATTCTATTTCAATTTTCAAATCTTCGAGATGCCATTCTCGATTTTCAAATCTCCGAGATGCCGTTTTCGATTTTCAAATCTTCGGGATCTTATTTTCGATTTTCAAATTTTCGGAATTTTTTTTTTTCAATATTCAAAATTTCAAATATTCAACTTTTCAAAAAATCTGGGACGCTACCGAATTTAGGACTCACAATTTTACTCAAAATAGCCTATTTTTAGCTGGTATGCTACCCGAACATTTTTCAACCATCAAAAATCTGGCCCGATGGCCCTTTGCCGATTTTCAAAAAAATCGGGCCGTCCATCCGACCTTTTTTTCGTTTTTTTCCTAAAGTCCAAATTTCCCTTTTCAAAACTTTCCTCTTCTTACGACTTCCCGTATTTAGTAGTGTCGGGTCTTGTCATAAGTTGTCAAAGTCTTTAGCATCGAAACTCCGTTGATCCTACATCACGAGTTTCTTCCCCATCCCAGTCCGCCTTATTTGTCAAGACACGACGCACCTGCGTAGGACATACTCCTACAAAGAAAGGCCCGTTTACACATTCAAGTCCAAAGTCTAGGGAGTATCTCACATGGACCTTCCTTCGAGCGGGACTCGACCCACATAGCCCACTTTTAAATTTGCAAACGAATTACAATTCGTACAGGGGGCACTCGACCGAGTGCCTAGCCCACTCGGTCGAGTGGTACCCCAAAAGTCGAATCAGAATGTCTGTTACGACACCCACTCGATCGAGTCTCACAGTGACTCGGTCGAGTGGCCATGTACTCGACCGAATCGGTCCATAACTCGGCCGAGTACGGTCCATAACGCGAAACAGAAACCTATTTTCAGGGTTTACTCGATCGAGTCTATCGACTACTCGATCGAGTGACCTCGTAACGACCAAAACATGAGTCGTACATCCTTCTTTTCAAAACTCGATAGTATTTTACGACTTAGGTCAACACGTGCTTAAATCATCACGTGTATACTGTCCTTTCAAACCATGCATCATCTTGTACATCATTCAATTCAATTCAATATTTGCACAAACCGTTATTATTCGCATCGTTACTAACGCGTTTGCTTGTTTCTCTTGTCAATTTAATTCTTGTTCGTTTATGTACTAAATGAACCCACATGCTAAATTCCACTTTGACGTAGAATTAATTGCAATAAATCGACTTAGAAACCCTTTTCAATTCCATTCACATGTTTAGGGAAAATAATCTTTGCATATCATTTTCCCGTTCAACTAACGCGCGTATTGGAAAGTCATTCGAATTCTAAGTAGAGGCCGCCAATGTGCGGGCGGGGTTGGGTGTCCTTCGTGGGCTTCCCAACACGTACCCTCACCCCTTACTCAGAACCTCAGTTTCCGGATGCCCGAAACCGTTGGCGCACGAGAGTCATTCAATACACAATATCCGATAACGTCGGTATTGGTATCAAATGCAAAGGGACGAGCCCAATAAACTCTGACATCGGAAATGGGCCGTATTTTTTATACGGACCACTACGACATAGAGTGGGCTCGAATGGTTCCGAATAACCACAAAATTCGGTGGCGACTCCACTTCGACCTAAATTTCAATTCGATCCGTTTCATATGGAGATTCATTCGCCTACCCAAACCCGCGCGTGGCCGCGTCGGGGTGGACCTATGTCATGTCCACATCTCCCGACCTATGTTATGAGTGTGTTTAAAATTCAACGCATTTTTGTGAGGAGATGAGCTCTATTATTTCGAAGTTCTGGTGGGGCCACTTTGATTCATCCCGGCATATTACATGGGTGTCCTGAAAGCGATTATGCGAACCGAAGATTATCGGGGGGATGGGGTTTCGAGAATTCAGGAAGTGCTATCTTGCTCTCCTCGGAAATCAAGCTTGGAGGCTACTAACGGAACCAGAATCTTTTTGGGCTTGATTAATGCGTAGTAAATACTACGCAGGAAGAAATTTCCTTGATGCTACCATCGAATCAAATCCGAGTTATACCTGGAGAGGCATTGTTGAGGCTAGGTCGGTTTTGGAGAAGGGTTTGAGGAAGAATTGGAAATGGGCAGGATTCGAGGGTGTGGCGAGACGCGTGGGCCCATGGAGGCAACGGTGGCAGAGTTCTATCTCCGTGTCCGGCTAATATGCGTAACATGAGGGTGGCGGAATTGTTAACAAAGGAAGGTGTAAGACGGTGGGATGGAGAAAAGTTGAGAGCGTTGTTCTTACCCTTAGAAGCTGAGATTATTGCCAATATCAAGCTCAGTGAGAGTGGGTCGAGTGATTCTTGGTATTGGGAGCCAGGAAAAGACGGAATTTATTCTGTGAAGTCCGCTTATCATCTGTTGGCAGGGGAAGAGTTGCAGATGGAGGAGTGCTCGGATAAGGGTCGTGAAAAATGGCTTTGGAATAATCTTTGGAAGGTCCCGGTTTGGCCTCGAGTCAAGCTTTTCTTCTGGCAGCTGTGTAGAGATGCAATTGCAACAAAGGTAAACATTTCTAACCGAGTCGGGTCGGAGGATGCAATGTGTCAGTCCAATTTTGAGTCGTGTCTTCACTTGTTTCGTGATTGTGGTCTTGTGTGTCGGGTTTGGGAAAAGTTGGATCTCAGTGTTGGGGATGATGAAGGGGGGATGAGTGTGCGTGAGTGGGTCGAGTTGAGATGGAGGGATATTGGGGAAGAGAACTATGGTTTGTTTATGACAGCTTGTTGGGCTCTCTGGGAAGTGCGTAACAACCTTATTTTTAAAGACGAGCCTATAAGGGATGAGACTGTGGTTCGACGAGTGATGGACATTATGACGGAATTGGAAGAGATGGACAGTGTTGGGGCGAAGCTAGGCAAGCCGAAAAGGGACAACCCGTGCTGCAATGAGGGAGGATGGAGGCCACCCGAGGAAGGGACTGTAAAAGTCAACGTGGATGCGGGATCGAAGGAAGGCGTGGGGGTGGGCCTGGGTGGGGTTTGTAGGGATAGGTGGGGAGCGGTTCTTTGGGGTTTCACCATACGCCGGACGGAGGTTTGGAGTGCCCAAGTTGCTGAAGCGGTTGCTATTCTGGAGGGTATGAAGGAAGCGCGAAGACGGGGTCACAGCGACATTATTGTGGAAAGTGACTCTCAAATTGTGGTGGACGCACTCAAGTCTCGCAGGAAAGGAAGGAGCGTCCTATTTTTAGTATTAGATGACATTTATGCTTTTAGTGAATTTTTCCGTTCTATTAGTTGGTGTTTTGTGAAACGGTCGAGTAATGGTGTTGCGCATGAGCTTGCACATGCCACTCCGACTGGATCGTCAAACGTTGTGTGGGGTAGTAGGCTTCCGCTAAAAGCTTGTTGTATCGCGGATGCTGATTTGGTTAAGTAATTCCCGATTGGGAGTTTCAAAAAAAAAGTGCGATAAATGTGGTTGATTTCAATGGTGCAATGATACGGTTAGTCGCGTCACCATAATCAAAATAATCCTAGATTACTACTAACAAATAGCTAGCGGTAAGTAGGGTCGATTCCATAGGGAGGCAGATTGAAAATTATAAGTTAGTCAATTAATCTATCGGGTCACGAATTATAACGATTGGGTGAATTGATGGTCTAATAAATTTAAAGAAATTATTTAAGAAGATTAAAATATCACTACAAAAATGAAGGGTCTGTCGCGGCGGAAAAATCCGCCGCGAATCATGAAATTCCGACGCGAAATCAAGTTTGCGTCGGATTCCGCGACGTGAAAGGCCGCCATTAATTTTGGACGCGAAGAGGAACACTTGCGGCGGATCGGCCGCCGCATAATATTTCGCATGGGACATGCGGCGGAAAAGGCGACACTAGGAAGGTCAAAGGGGACTTGAAGTCAACTGTTTAAGCGGCGGAAATTGGATGGTTTGCGGCGGATATTCCCACGCAAAAATAAGTATGCGTCCAGTTTTGCGTGGGATTTTCCCTTGCAACAAGTGGGTGTGCGTCCAGTTTTGCGTGGGATTTTCCCTTGCAAAAAGTGGGTGTGCGTCCAGTTTTGCGTGGGATTGTCCCTTGCAACAAGTGGGTGTGCGTCCAGTTTTGCGTGGGATTTTCCCTTGCAAAAAGTGGGTGTGCGTCCAGTTTTGCGTGGGATTTTCCCTTGCAAACAGGGTCTGTACGGCAATATCTGCTGGATATAAAACGTCCCCAAAACAGAAAATCGACCTGAAAAAAATAAAAGCACACAACGTGCAACCAAATGTGCTCCTCCCGAGCAAATTCCACATCGAATCTTTCACGCAGAAGCAGAACATGCTCAATGATCGAAAAGAAACTAATATATTACCGAGTCTACCTAATCACAAGTTCACAAGTTCACAAGTTACCAAGTTACCAAGTTCACAAGTCTACCTAATTCCCAAGTCAAGTTCACAAGTCTACCTAATCCCCAAGTTCACAAGTCCACCTAATTCCCAAGAAACTAATATATATTCCGTTAACAAGTTCGAGGACTAGTAATTAGAAAATACATATTACCTAGTCTACCTAATGGGACGGGTCTACCTCCATGTTACTACCAAATGCGTGACCATCGTCAGCGTTGTCGTCACGCCTCTGACCCCGTGGCATAGAACTGCAGCCTTCATCGGACATAGCGATCCTCTCCTTCAGCATCTCTATCGTCCTCCTCTGGTCCTGCATCTCGCGCTCATGCTGCAGCTGCCGTTCCTCCATTTTCTTCAAGTTCTCTTTCATTCTCATGTTCTCGGTCCGTTGCTGGGTGGCGGCGGTGGGTACGTACGAGTCATCAACCGCGGTACTGGTATGGTTCATGCACGGTTTGAACAGTTCTTTGGCTGCACTTCCAACCCCGAACACACGTTTCTTCTTGTTGAACCCCCCCGAGGCGTCATGGTATAAGCGAAACTCGTCCACACGTGATATCGCCTCCCCTCCTTGGGACATTGCCTCTTCCCTCGCTTGTACAAATTTTTGCTGAAATGACATTCAAATGTTAAATTATATAGCTTAACACCAAATGATGAAATTGAGATAATTTAATATGATTTGAATTCTATTGTCGGAGTACTTACGTCCACCTCCTCTGCAGTGGGATCAACCCAAAGACCTTTCTTGTTCTTCTTTAACTTGTGAAGCAGCTGAATCGGGGTCGCATTCGGTCCCTTCGAAATAAAATGTCAGAACACGTACAAGCCATGTTATATTGAACATAAAAAACTAATAATTTATTTTCATAACACATACCATTTTATTGAAAGCTTTTGTCGCGCTATTACGCCCTAGGCAGTTGGTCCCTTTCGCTACTCCGTCTTTGTTTCCGCCACGACGGTTCGCTTTGTTCATGATGCGCGGATTTGTCGTCGATCCTACACCAATTAAACCAACTATCCTAACTAGTAGCTAGGGGCAAGTCGGGTCGGTCCACGAAGACGGTAGAGAAGAGACTAAAGTATGCTTGGGTTTAAGACAAAGTCACAAGAGACGATGAGGGAAGATATTTTCTTTTAAGTTTGGATAAGACTAGAGAATAAGTTAAACAAAACTAAATGATTCTAATAGGAATGAACTAAAGCAAACAACTATAACACTATCTAAAATGGAGATGAAATCAAATAGGTAAAGGAGTAGGGTTAGATCGAATTCATAGACGTAATAGGCTAAGGGAAAACGAGGGTCAAAGTGTCGTCTAATCACTAAGGCAAGCTCGTGCTCTCGCAACTAAACGAACCCAACGATTCATGCAATTGAACACCCAAAACATGAAACGTTCATCACAAGTCAAGCAAACATCAAAGGAGAAACAACAAGTAGAGTAGTATGGCCACTACCACCCTATCAAGCAATTTATCAAACACCCAACATGCAAAACTAGTGACAAGTAACAAAGGCTCAACTTTTAACCATGCTTAACCTTAATCACCCATAATTAACGTCTAATCCCCCTACTAACCCCACAAAAAGTCTACTCACTCATGACTAAACTAATACTAACATAACCAAAGGAAAATAACACAAAAGCTAAAACATTCATTATGCAAGATAAACAAGATAAACAATATTCAAGAGACAAAGATTGAAACTTTAATGAATAACTAAGAGTAAAAGGAAAAAGATTAAGGAAATTTTACCAACACAAATATGAAATGGAAAGATTGGAACTTTGAATAAACTTCAACCCAAAGAGATATTCAACGTTGTCAAGATTTAAATATCAATTACAAGTCTTCAAGAATCCAAAGTAGAAGCTAAGATTAACACTAGATTAATGCTAAGTAGGAAGTAATTAAGGAGAGTTTTGAACTAAGGTTTATCTAAGAGGCACTATTTCTCTCTAGGGTTTTGTGTCCTCTAAAATGATTACAAGAGGGGTATATATAGTGTTCCACAAGTGAGAGAAGTGAAAGAAGGGAGCGGACTAGGAGCTGAGTCCTTCCCGACCGGGAAGGAATGGTCCCGATCGGGACGAAACGATGGTCCCGACCGGGATGGCACGAACCCGACCGGGACGAAACGATGGTCCCGACCGGGATGACACGAACCCGACCGGGACGACACTATGGTCCCGACCGGGATGACACGAACCCGACCGGGACGGCACTGCAGTAGCCTCCTCCAAAGTGCACTTCATCCCCGACGGGATGAGGTGCATACCCGTCGGGGATGAGTCTTGTAGGCCTCCAATATGACCCTTTTTGTTCCTCCTTGCCTCTCATGGACTTCTCATCGATTCTCGGGACTTGGGATCGGGTCTCGGAGGCTCGGGATTGGGTCCCAAGGTCTCGGGGTCGATTCCAAAGTGTCGAGTCATCGTTCCTTTATCTCGTTGGCTCCAAAATGTGTATGTATCGAGTCGGAATCGCTCCAACTCTTCCAAATCGGTCTCGGGAACCTGAAACGAACTAAAGGAAGCATAAGAAGCCCCTAAACCGCTCCCAAGGAGCGATTCTACAAGGGAAATGGGACCAAAACGCTATAAAATAGGCACTACAAACCACACTTATCAACTCCCCCACACTTAACCCTTACTCGCCCTCGAGTAAGCACGAACTAACTAACTAACTAACTAAAAAAAGAACTATTATCCGAGTGGGTATTAGCGCACCCTACGCCCTTTCAACTCACGCCGAAGTGTTTATGAGATAAAACACTCCTCGCAAGACAAGTGAGGTCTTGTGACAAAAATGGTGGATACGCCTCGCACACGAAACAAACAAGCACATGAACAAACAAAAAGAAAAAGAGACGTATCCAAGCTAAGAAAAACACCGAGTTCCTCATCAAAACGGTGGGAAGACTCCGGTTATGAACTCAAGGCAAGTGAAACATTCCCAAGTTAGCTGCACAAGAAGGAAGGGACACAAATTCTAATAGTATGACGGCTAAGCAACAATTAAATTGACAACTTGCCTAAGTCCTTCTAATCTACTAAGGGAAATTTACACCAAGACGATAAATGGAGTGGAAAAAGGATGAACCCCGGAGTGAGTCGACACTGTAGGTAAGTGTGATTTCATTCCCCAAGCAAAGCCTAGAGGGTCGTCCCAAACTCAAAGTAACCAACTAGTCCAAACAAAAAAGGAAAAAATGCTAAGCAAAGAGGGAGACAATCGAATAGTCGCCGCTATCTTCCTTCCTCGGGACTCGGTCCGTTGGTAGGCCCTTCACGGCGACGCATCGACAAAAGGCTAGGTGAAAAGAAGGATAATCGAATAGTCACCGCTATCTTCCTTCCTCGGGACTCGGTCCGTTGGTAGGCCCTTCACGGTGACACATCGACAAGGGAAAAGGTTTATTGCTTTTTTTGTTTTGTTTTTGGGAATGTTTTTGAGGTTTATTCTTTGACTTTGGGCTAACACACTTTCTTTCATTCTTGATCTTCTTCTCCTCCCCTTAAGTCAATCAATTGGGGGCAAATTTTTGGGCATTTTCCTTCGTTTTTTTTTTTTTTTTTAGCCCCATTCTTTCTCGATTGGCTTGCCCATGACAACGTCTAAATGCAACTTGCCAATTACAATATGCAAAGGTTATTAAACGGAAATGGAGGAATGGTAGGAAAGTAGGTAAGTTAGGTGTGCACCCCTTCCTAACCCACAAAAAAGGTGAAAAATTTGGACTAGAAAGCGGTTACTTGAATAAGGTCACCTAAGGAAATGAAGCCCGGACACCAAGGCCTAACACTCCGGGGGTGGCCAAGGTGGTCAAGTGCAAATCTCGGTGTAAACACTTAGTAGAAAAGATGGACTCAAGGCAAAAGGTCAATATAATTATTGTTTAAAGGTCATTCTACTAGAATAGAGTCCACAAATCCAAAAAGTGACGCTAACTAGAGAATAAGAGGCACTTGCACACAAATCACATAACCGGGTTTTCGAAAAAGAAACACTCTACCTACACCTAACACAAACTATACAAGACGAAGACAAGAGAGAAAGAAAACACAAAAAGAAGAAAAGAAAAGTAAGAGTAAACATACACAACAATTAACAAACACCACCCCTTACATTCCAAACAAGTTGCTTATGTAACCCAAACTTCACAAAGCTCCACCCGAGCCACAATCAACACAAACACAATCTCCAACCTCCGTGACGGAAATAGGAAAAAGGGAAAGGAATGATATTACCGAGCTTTTGTAGAGTTTTCCGAAATTGATGATCGTCGAGCAACCTACAAGGAAAAGGGGAGGCAAAACGCACACAAACAACAAATATACACAACACAAACAAAATAAAACACAAAAGAAAATATTTTTGGGATTTTTTTATTTTTCAAATTTTTAGGGATTTTTTTTTTTGAATTTTTAGAAAGAAATCAAGAAAAATGAAAAAGAACTATCACTCCCCCACACTTAAATCGAGCAATGTCCCCATGCTCGATCGACAGTGTGTGGAAGACACAAAAGAAAATAAAATAAAAATAAGGTGAAAAAGACTAAAGATGAAGAAAATTTAGAGGGTTTCGGGCATAGGTGTAATCACGTCACCTAGACCCGAGTCAAGAGAAGATATGGAAGGGGGAAAGGTAAAAAGAAACAAAAAATTGAAATGGGAGGGGAGGACTAGGTGTAATCACGTCACCTAGCCCGGATTCCGCCCGATTTCCACTAAATCCTACCAATTATCGTAAAAAAGAAAACTAAAATAAAGAAAAAAAATAAAAAGAAAAAAAAATTAAGTTAACTAACAAATTATCGTTTGGATTTTGAAGTAACTCTTGACGTAATCAAGTCGTCAAGAGTCACCGGGAGCAATTTCTCAAAAGGGCCCCGAGGGCCACCAAATCACATAAATGAGGGGATGCATAAGGACGAGCAACAAAAACGGAAAAGAACGTTAGTCGCCTTACCAAGTGGTTAGCAACCGACATATCTCCATCGTTCAATAGTCAATAGTCATCGGGCTCGTCGTCATCCTCCTCCTCACTTCCATTACCGTCATCATCACCGTCATCATCATCATCACTATCTTCTTCTTCTTCTTCACCGGCTCCAAAATCACCCTCCCCCCTATTCACATCCCAAGCGTCCTCCTCCTCGAACTCCTCATCGTTATTACCGTGGCCTTGGAAGTATTCCGGTCTATACCACGATGGGAGGTTCCCTTGCGGGTTTATATACCCTTGCTGAGCTAGGAGGTGGTACCCGGGGTATTGTGCATAGTAATCATCCCTCCTATGCTCATATTGCCCAAGGTGTAGGGCATTAAGCATAGCGGCCATAGAAAGGTCGGCCGGGGGCGAAGGGTAGACAAAGGGAGTGTAAGGTGCATACGGAGGGACGTTAATGAATGACGGGGGGGTGGGATAGTAGTAATGGGGTAGTGTAGCTTGTTGTTGTTGATGTTGTTGTTGTTGGGGTTGTTGTTGTTGTTGGGGTTGTTGTTGTTGGGGTTCCGTAGTGGACGGCGGGGTACGTGAGGAGGAAGCACCGGGGTCACTTCCAACAAAGGGGATTAAGAAGTTAGGCTCTTGGACCGGGGTGGTGGATCGCTCCAAAGGCGCAAGGATCGGGAGTGTATTACATGGTAGGAAAAAATGTGCCCGACCCGCCGTGTTCCATTGGTACTTTTTATGCACCTTGTCATACGCAATCCATCTATGGTATCGAGCCAAACGGTCCTCATCTATTCTTGTGTCCCCCGGTACGGGGATCAAGTCCTCCTCCCGAAATTCCGCACTAACCCTCTTAGCTAAATGAGTAATAAGTCCCCCAATGACAATTTCTTTCATATGTTTCCCCCCCTTACTAATCTTTTCGAAATGCTTAGCTAGAGCAAGGACAATGTCGGGGGTGAATCGACGTTGACGTTTTATATTCAAGTACGCCCCAATAATGGTCAATTCTTGTTGGGTGAAGGTACCCGTTTCGCACCTCCCGAATAAGGTACCCGCCACTAATCGGTGCCATAGACGAAGGACCGGGTGATGGACTAGACGATTTGACAAGTGCCTAAAGTCCACGAGTGTAAGACCCGTGATACTACGCCAGACATCCGCCACATTAAATTCGTCAGGAATGCTACTATTAGTAGTGGAGGGAAGGCCAAAAATCTCACCGAATCGGGGGAGGGTGCGCATATAGGATGTGTTGTTGATCCTAAAATATACCCTAGGTGGTAAGCCATGCAAATCGAGGCGAAAGCTACTAAGGAACTCTAATGTGAGTTGCCTATAAGTGAGCTCATGCATGTCAAAGAGCGTTTCCATCCCCACCCCAACAAAAAATTGCCTACTTTGCTCAAGCAACCCAAGCTTCCTAAGAATTGATTTGCACAAAAAATGAGTTGGTTCAAGGTTCTTACCAAGGAGATTGGAGAATTTCTCCTTTTGCAGTTCCGACTCAAACACAAGGTTGGGAAAATCCGGGTGACATTCAATTTCTGGCTCTCCGGCCTCGGCCCCGACCTCGGTCCTAGAACTCGACGCACTCTTTCTTTTTCTGCTAACTACCGATTGCCCTCTCTTCTTTGGAGCCATTGTTGAAGAAGCTTGATGCTAAACAACCAAATCGACTTTCACCCAAAAATAATTTCTAGAACCCACAAAAATACCAACAAGAAGCTTAGTATTGATGTAATAAGCCTCCAAAACCCACCCAAATAAGCTCAGTCAAGTTAAGAAAGATAACCCCAAATTTCGGATTTGGGGAAAAAGTGGTATGAAAAACTTGATTTTTTTTGTTTTGGGGGGTTTTAATGGTAAAAAATGGGTCTAGGATAGTTATTAATGTGATGGAAACTGATTTTGAAGTGTTTTGAGAGTGATTTGATGAATTTTGGTGGAGGAAATGAGGGTTTATGGTGATTTGGGGTTAGGTTGAATAATGGGGTTTTGAGTTTGGAGAGAGGTTGAAGATGAAGTTGAGTAATATGTAGTATGTAAGGGTTGGGTTGAGTATGGGAGTTATAAGGAGGGTGGGATGGGGCGGGTTGGGCCTTGGAATAACTCTTCGTCCCGATCGGGAAGAACATATCCCGTCCGGGTTGGCTCCTCCGTCCCGACCGGGATGAACTCGTCCCGATCGGGATGGCTTGACAGTAGAGGCTACAAATGACACCTTCGTCCCGACCGGGAAGGCATGGTCCCGACCGGGATGGCTTCTCCGTCCCGACCGGGATGAACTCGTCCCGATCGGGATGGCTTGACAGTAGAGGCTACAAATGACACCTTCATCCCGACCGGGAAGGCATGATCCCGACCGGGATGGCTCCTCCGTCCCGACCGGGATGGACTCGTCCCGATCGGGATGGCTTGACAGTAGATGCTCCAAATGAGCCCTTCGTCCCGACCGGGAAGGCATGATCCCGACCGGGATGGCTCCTCCGTCCCGACCGGGATGGACTCGTCCCGAACGGGATGCTCCAAGAGCTTGACCTTATCATTTGCCTTCATAAATAACCCCTCGGGATCCGGAATCCCATTCCCAAAAGCTTGTTTTCAGCTCAAAAACGACCACCTAGCCCCCGTCTTCCAAAAAAAATCCCAACGAGTAGGAGAAATAGAAAACCGGGCTGGAAAGCTTGATTTATCGCTTCAAGTAGTCGCCTCCAAATACTCAACACACTAACTCAACAATCATAAATCTCCCTACACAATTCCACAAACTCATGAAAACTCTCTCCCTCACCACACTCATAAGAAGATTACCAAAAACAATTTTTACGCACACCAAATCCAAGGGAAAAACGAGAAACACGAAATAATTCACAAGAAATAAAAAGAAGGGAAAAGATATTTACAACATGGCGGTTCTTGAGGAACACCGCTAAACCGAGTTTGTTGGATTGGTTATGAGGGGATTGGTTGGAGGTGAAGTACCTCCACCAACTCCTTGGTTGCACTCTCGTTGTAGAGTTTGATCCTTTGACCGTTTGCCCGGAACGGTTCACCCTTTTCATCGCTCAACTCGAAGTCTCCATACCGTCCGACTTCCGTGATGGTGAACGGTCCGTACCAACGTGAGCGGAGCTTCCCGGGAAATAGCTTAAGCCTTGAATTGAATAGTAGCACCTTGTCACCTACTTGAAACGACCTCTTGTTTATCCTCTTGTCATGCCATAATTTAGTGCGTTCCTTGTAGATCCGCGCACTTTCATAGGCTTGTAGTCGGAATTCTTCTAATTCATGTAATTGAAGCAATCGCTTCTCACCGACTAAAGTAGGATCGAGGTTGAGTTCTTTTATAGCCCAAAAAGCTTTGAACTCCATTTCGACCGGAAGGTGGCACGCTTTCCCGTAGACAAGCCTATATGGCGATGTGCCAATAGGTGTCTTAAACGCCGTCCGGTATGCCCATAGCGTGTCGTCGAGCTTCATGCTCCAATCCTTCCGGTTCCTTGTGACGACTTTCTCAAGGATAACTTTGATTTCCCGGTTCGAGATTTCTACTTGGCCGCTTGATTGAGGGTGATAAGCCAAGCCGGTCCTATGATGTACGCCATATTTCAACAAGATAGCATCAAGGCGTTTTTCATGGAAGTGGGTTCCTCCATCGCTTATAATGGCACGAGGAACTCCGAACCGGGGGAATATCACCTTCTTTAGGAGATTCATTACAACCTTAGCGTCATTTGTGGGTGTGGCAACGGCTTCCACCCACTTCGAAACATAGTCCACGGCTACTAGGATGTAGCGATTTCCCTTTGACGATGGAAATGGGCCTTGGTAATCTATCCCCCATACGTCAAATAATTCAAGCTCCAAAATCCCTCTTTGCGGCATCTCATGCCTCCACGATATGTTCCCGGTCCTTTGGCACGCGTCACATTGGGAAACAAATTCCTTTGCATTTTGAAACATCGTTGGCCAATAGAACCCGGATTGTAGTATTTTTGCGACCGTCCTTGAGGCACCGTGATGTCCGCCGTATGGGGACGAATGACAAGCTTCCATTATACCCTTTTGTTCCCATTGAGGGACACACTTCCTATATAAGCCATCGGCACATGCTTTGAATAGTTGCGAGTCATCCCAAAAGTATTGCTTGACCTCGTAGAAGAACCTCTTCTTTTGTTGGTAATTCAAATCCGGGGGAAGAACACCTCCCACAATATAGTTTGCATAGTCGGCGAACCAAGGAGGTTGGTCCGACGATGTAGTGCAAACAATCATTATAGCATCGTCCGGGAATGAATCATCGATGTGAGATTTCTCGAGGTCTTCAACTCGAAGGCGTGATAGGTGATCCGCTACTACGTTCTCGGCTCCCTTCTTATCACGAATCTCTAAGTCGAATTCTTGGAGAAGAAGAATCCAACGGAGTAATCGTGGCTTCGAGTCCTTCTTGGCTAGTAGATATTTCAAAGCGGAATGATCGGTGAAGACTATCACCGTAGAGCCGAGAAGATATGATCTAAACTTGGTGAGGGCGTACACAATAGCCAATAGCTCTTTCTCGGTCGTAGCATACCGAGCTTCGGTGTTGTCTAGGGTTTTGCTAGCATAATATATGGCATGTAAGGCTTTCCCGTCCCTTTGACCTAACACGGCCCCTACCGCATAGTCACTAGCATCGCACATCACCTCGAACGGCTTGGACCAATCCGGTGATTTGATAACGGGAGCGGTGATCAAGGCCTCCTTTAACCTACCAAAAGCCTCATTGCACGCATTAGTCCATATAAATGGGGCATCCTTCAAGAGGAGTTCGGTGAGAGGCTTGGCCAATTTTGAAAAGTCTTTTATAAATCGGCGGTAGAATCCCGCATGGCCTAAGAAACTCCGAACTCCCTTGACATTCGTAGGCGGGGGCAAATGCTCGATGACTTGAACTTTTGCCCCGTCTACTTGAATGCCCCGATCTTTGATCAAGTGACCTAACACAATGCCCTCATTTACCATGAAATGGCATTTTTCCCAATTCAACACCAAGTTCACTTCTTCACATTTAGCTAACACTTTAGACAAATTTACCAAACATGACTCAAAGTCTTTACCATAAACACTAAAATCATCCATGAAAACCTCAACAATAGACTCGATATAGTCCAAAAAGATGCCCATCATACACCTTTGGAAGGTGGCCGGGGCATTACACAAGCCAAAAGGCATGCGTCTATATGCAAAGGTTCCATAAGGACAAGTGAATGTGGTCTTAGGTTGGTCATCCGAGTGAATCGGGATTTGGAAAAATCCCGAAAAACCGTCAAGGAAGCAAAAGTGAGTGTGGGAAGCCAACCTCTCTAACATTTGGTCAATGAATGGGATAGGGAAGTGATCTTTCTTGGTGGCATTATTGAGTTTCCTATAGTCAATGCACATTCGATGACCGGTGACACACCTAGTGGGCACTAGTTCATCTCTTTCATTCTTTATGACCGTGATTCCACCCTTCTTGGGAACCACTTGAATAGGACTAACCCAATTGGAGTTTGATATGGGGTATATGATCCCGGCATCAAGGAGTTTCATGATCTCCTTCTTTACGACCTCTTGCATGTTAGGATTAAGCCTTCTTTGTCCTTGGACACTAGGCTTAAAATCGTCTTCTAAATGTATCCTATGCATGCAAAAATCGGGACTAATCCCTTGTATGTCATCAAGACTATAGCCAATGGTGCTCTTATATTTCCGCAAAACCTTAAGCAACGCATCCAATTGGTTAGACTCGAGTTCGGAATTAACTATGACCGGACAAGACTTTTTATCGTCTAGATAGGCATAAGATAAATTAGGGGGAAGGGGTTTAAGATCTAGAGATTGTACCTCAACCGAGTAGATTCCACAAAGTGTAGCTTGATCTTCGACCCGGTTCTCCCCATCTAGAGCTTCTTCAAGTACATCCAAGTCTTCGTCCCATAGTCCACCTTTAGCTCTTTCAAGTCCCATGGTTAGGAGAGCTTCAAGAGGATCTTTCACCAATAATGTCTCGGTGGCATCCTCAACGACTTCATCAAGTACATCGATTACACAACAAGAGTCATTGGTATTTGGAGTCTTCATTGTGCTATGGAGGTCAAAAGAGATCTTCTCATCTCCAATCTCCAAAGTCAATCTTCCATTCTTCACATCTATAAGAGCACCCGCCGTATGGAGAAACGGGCGTCCAAGGATGATTGGAATGTTGGCGTCCTCGGCCATGTCAAGCACTATGAAATCAACCGGAACAAAGAACTTGCCTATACGAACCGGCACATCCTCTAATATGCCAAGGGGGCGCTTGATTGATCGATCCGCCATTTGGAGTGTGATGGTTGTGCATTTAAGCTCATTCATGCCTACCTTCTCACAAATGGAGTAAGGTATAACACTCACACTCGCTCCCAAATCACAAAGGGCTCTCTCGATGTGTACATTCCCAATCTTACACGGGATGGAGAAGCTTCCCGGATCCTTAAGCTTAGGTGGGGATGGTTGTAGGTACATGTCGCTCAATCCCCCCGTAAAAGCAATAGTTTCGGGCTCTCCCAACGATCTCTTCCTAGATAGGATCTCCTTCATAAACCGAGCATAGGTAGGCACTTGAGTAATCAATTCGGTAAAAGGAATAGTCACTTCTAGGTTCTTCACGAGTTCAAGAAACTTGTCAAATTGCTTGTCCGTTTTGGACTTGGCTTGTCTTGAGGGAAAAGGTAGTTGAACCTTAGTAGCTTCCCTCACTTCTTTGGGCTTCAATTTCTCACCATGGGTTTCTTTTGACTTTGAGGAAGAAGTTCCTTTAGATTTGGTTTTGTCATGTGGGATGAAAGTAGACGAGGTTCTTTGCGAAGAAAGAACATTACCACCTTCGTCAATGTCTTCAACAATCACTTCTTCCCCTAAATCCGGGTTAGGGACTTCTTCATCACAAGAATCCTCTAGAGGTTGATCAACCTCTTCAAGTATAGGCTCCTCCCTTTGTTTTCCTCCATAATCATCTTCCTTAGGCATCATAGGTGGCTCATAGCTAGAACCACTCCTCAAGGTGATAGCATTAGCGGTAGCTTGGTTCGGTGTCGTGCCTTGAGGAGGCAATTGCCCTTTTTGCCTTGAAGAATTACCCGAGGCCACTTGAGACAATTGAGTTTCCAACATCTTCACATGAGTGTCTCTAGCCTTGTTATCTATTTGGATTTGAGCATAGAATTCTTGTTGATTTCTTTGCATTTCCATTTGATTGCGTTGTACCTCTTGATTGCTTCTTTGCATGTCCAACATTGTCTTTTGCATATCAAAATCGGGTGTTGGAGCTTGTTGAGTATGGGGAACATTCGCAATAGTTAGAGGAAAACCATAATCATAAGTAGGAGATTTACTCCTAGGCTTGGCATCTTGTTGTTGGTTTTGGAAGTTTCCTTGAGCTTGAAAGTTACCTTGATTTTGACCTTGAAAATTCCCTTGATTTTGGTAACCTTGAAAATTTCCTTGATTTTGGTACCCTTGGTTGTTGCTTTGAAAGCCTTGGGAGTTAGGGTTTCCATGGAAACCACCTTGATGAGCTTGATAATTAAAATTACCTTGATTGTTGAAGCTTTGTTGATTGTTATAGCCACCTTGGTTTTGATAGGCGTTTGGTTGTTGAAAGTTGTTGAAAGGCCTTTGATTGCCTTGGTAGCCTTGGTTTCCTTGGTAACCTTGATTGCTTTGGTAGCCTTGATTTCCTTGGTTGCCCCTAAAAGGGGGAGCAACATATGTTTGTCGGCCTTGTTGTTGGCCTTGTTGTTGGCCTTGTTGAGCACCTTGGAAGACTTGAGGGTTTTGGACATTTTGAGTCTTGTAAGATAGAAAAGGGTGCTTGTGAGTGTTGGCATTGTAGTAATTGGAGAATGGGTTCCCTTGCTTATATGCTTGAAAAGCATTGACTTGTTCCACATTGCTCAAACACTCATAAGACTCATGCCCGAAGATTCCACAATTTTCGCACATACCATGATTTGATGGATTAAATGAAGAATCCATGGCATTGACTTGTTGCATGGTTGGTTGGGTGGAAGAACTTGTGCCTTGAAATAAGTCGGCTTGCCCTTGAAGCTTTTTGTCTATAGCATCCATATGAGTCTTCAATTGAGCACCCAAATCGGCACTAAGTTGAGTAATAGCATCAATGTCATGCCTTCCCCCTCTATTTACCTTCTTAGGTCTAGAATATTGGGAGTTATGCACCGCCATCTCCTCTATCCTTGACCAAGTTTGGTCATCATCCACTTCGGTGAATCGGCCATTCGAACCCATATTAAGTATGCCCCTCGAATCTTCAAACAAACCATTCCAAAATTGTTGAACAAGAAACCACTCCGACAATCCATGATGAGGACAAGAGCGAATTAAAGCCTTGAATCTTTCCCACGACTCATAAAGCCCCTCATCGTCACGTTGTTGAAACCCCGTGATTGAAGCCCTTAGTTGGTTGGTCTTTTCCGGTGGATAGAACTTTTGATAGAAGGCTAATGCTAGCTTCTTCCAAGTATTTATTCCTAGAGCCGCCTTGTTGAGTTCCTTATACCATTGCTTTGCTTTACCAATCAAGGAGAAGGGGAAGAGGACCCATCGAATTTGGTCTTGGGTGATTCCCGCTTGCGAAATGGCATCGCAATAGTCGGAAAAAGCCTCCATATGTTGGTGTGGATCCTCGGTAGGTAACCCGCTAAATTGGTTCCGCTCAACCAATTGGATGAATGTCGTCTTGGCTATAAAGTTCCCGGTATAAGTACCCGGCATAGTGGCGGGACCGGGCAAGACATCCTCCGTAAATGTCGAGTGTGAAGAGAACTTAGGCATGATGTGTCGGATTGGTGATGTGGGTGTGGAACTTGGAATAGAAGAGGTTGGAGATGTAGGTGGTGAAGTGGATGGAGAGTATGTCGGTGATGTAGAATGGGATGCGCTAGAATTGTGGGTGCCGAAGAAGTTTGAAAATCCTTCGTCGGTAGCTCCTCCCGGTGGGGAATTTAGATCAATCTCCACGCTTTGCTCGGAATCTTCGCTCGTGCCCGGTTGGGAACCTCTCGTTCTAACAACTGTCCTTTTTCGAAGGTTTCGGAAAAACCTTTCCGGATCTGAGTTGAAGAGAAGAGGATGGTTTCCGCCTCTAGGCATAAACTGTGGACTAAGAAACAAACGTGAGAAGTCTAGTGCTTTGTGGGCACTAGACAAGAAGGAAATAAACTCTACACAACGAAGAAGCAAGGAGAGATGGATGAAACACACTATGGAACACAATTTATATTGACGAACACACAAGATGGTGACTCAATCTAGAAACTAAGCAAACAAAGTCTAAACAAACACCGTCCCCGGCAACGGCGCCAAATTGATGCGCGGATTTGTCGTCGATCCTACACCAATTAAACCAACTATCCTAACTAGTAGCTAGGGGCAAGTCGGGTCGGTCCACGAAGACGGTAGAGAAGAGACTAGAGTATGCTTAGGTTTAAGACAAAGTCACAAGAGACGATGAGGGAAGATATTTTCTTTTAAGTTTGGATAAGACTAGAGAATAAGTTAAACAAAACTAAATGATTCTAATAGGAATGAACTAAAGCAAACAACTATAACACTATCTAAAATGGAGATGAAATCAAATAGGTAAAGGAGTAGGGTTAGATCGAGTTCATAGACGTAATAGGCTAAGGGAAAACGAGGGTCAAAGTGTCGTCTAATCACTAAGGCAAGCTCGTACTCTCGCAACTAAACGAACCCAACGATTCATGCAATTGAACACCCAAAACATGAAAAGTTCATCACAAGTCAAGCAAACATCAAGGGAGAAACAACAAGTAGAGTAGTATGGCCACTACCACCCTATCAAGCAATTTATCAAACACCCAACATTCAAAACTAGTGACAAGTAACAAAGACTCAACTTTTAACCATGCTTAACCTTAATCACCCATAATTAACGTCTAATCCCCCTACTAACCCCACAAAAAGTCTACTCACTCATGACTAAACTAATACTAACATAACCAAAGGAAAATAACACAAAAGCTAAAACATTCATTATGCAAGATAAACAAGATAAACAATATTCAAGAGACAAAGATTGAAACTTTAATGAATAACTAAGAGTAAAAGGAAAAAGATTAAGGAAATTTTACCAACACAAATATGAAATGGAAAGATTGGAACTTTGAATAAACTTCAACCCAAAGAGATATTCAACGTTGTCAAGATTTAAATATCAATTACAAGTCTTCAAGAATCCAAAGTAGAAGCTAAGATTAACACTAGATTAATGCTAAGTAGGAAGTAATTAAGGAGAGTTTTGAACTAAGGTTTATCTAAGAGGCACTATTTCTCTCTAGGGTTTTGTGTCCTCTAAAATGATTACAAGAGGGGTATATATAGTGTTCCACAAGTGAGAGAAGTGAAAGAAGGGAGCGGACTAGGAGCTGAGTCCTTCCCGACCGGGAAGGAATGGTCCCGATCGGGACGAAACGATGGTCCCGACCGGGATGGCACGAACCCGACCAGGACGAAACGATGGTCCCGACCGGGATGACACGAACCCGACCGGGACGACACTATGGTCCCGACCGGGATGACACGAACCCGACCGGGACGGCACTGCAGTAGCCTCCTCCAAAGTGCACTTCATCCCCGACGGGATGAGGTGCATACCCGTCGGGGATGAGTCTTGTAGGCCTCCAATATGACCCTTTTTGTTCCTCCTTGCCTCTCATGGACTTCTCATCGATTCTCGAGACTCGGGATCGGGTCTCGGAGGCTCGGGATTGGGTCCCAAGGTCTCGGGGTCGATTCCAAAGCGTCGAGTCATCGTTCCTTTATCTCGTTGGCTCCAAAATGTGTATGTATCGAGTCGGAATCGCTCCAACTCTTCCAAATCGGTCTCGGGAACCTGAAACGAACTAAAGGAAGCATAAGAAGCCCCTAAACCGCTCCCAAGGAGCGATTCTACAAGGGAAATGGGACCAAAACGCTATAAAATAGGCACTACAAACCACACTTATCAGTTCACTTCTACTTTCTTCAGGAATTTAGGATCCATTGCCCTACGTTGCAGCTCCTGGTACTTGTTCTCCGGGATCCAAGTAGGCCTTTCCTTCGCCTTCATTGCTCTCTGGAAGATTTCGGAGAGACGCTTCTTGATTCTTACCTCGTACGCGTTTCGCAGCTCATAACCCGGATCGATCTTCACCCGTTTCTGTTTGCAAAAAACAAACAAATTATTAGAAAATTTACAAATTACATAAATAGTTCATGTATTAGCCCAAAAAAAAAATCTCACTTCGAAGTGGGAGTACATGGCGTCCCTCGCCAGTTGAGGCGCCTCAGTCCAGTTCCTATAAACGCCAGGGGTGTTCATGTAAGTGCCGACGATGGACTCGCGTAGGTAATTGACAATGTCGCTATCTTCCCACCTACAACGACAATTTAACGAGTTATATTCCATCGTAAATGAAAACATTCATACAGTACGGGAATTCTTACCAAACGCCATTTTCGTTCCGCGAAAGGTATTTCTTATCGGCATCCGGTATATCGTCGTTGTTCCCAGCACCTGCCATTATTACGTTTCCGCTACGAGAACCATAGTTGCAAAACATGAAAAAACATTAACAATGTACAATACTGAAGGTACATACACACAGAAAATGTAATACATTAACCAATCTATAATACGTACATCTGTTTGCTTAAAATGTTTTTTATTAGTTACAATGAAAATAAACAAATTAAAGTTACGGTATTAAAATGATAATGGACACTACTCATCGTCGCTACTATCATTCTCCTCATCCGTGTTCACTTCATTGAAACCGTCTTCCTCAATCTCATCATCATCCCATTCATTGTCCACCTCTTCCTCATCTGCTTCTATTACAACCTGTTCCTCACCCTCATCCTCACTCTCACCCTCAGGCACGATCCAATTGTGAAACTCATCTTCTTCCTCTTCCTCTTCCTCGCCCCCATCCTCTTCACCAACGTTCCCTACTTGTTCCTCAATTTCATCAGTGTCATCAGTGTCTGAAACTACAATAGATGAAAGTGGTTGTACATTAGAAACGACATCCTCTTGGTATACGTTATCGTCGGTGATTGGGTTGTCAATTTGTGACCTCGCCTTGATCTTAAACACCGCCGACCATTGTGTATCCTTTTTTCCCTTTGGATAAGGGGCAAAGCAAATTTGATCGCTTTGGTACGCCAACACAAAAGGATTGTGCCCTCGCAGTTTTTTTGAGCGATTCACATCTACAAGATTGTATAACTTATGAACATTAACTCCTTGTGCAGAGTTATCAATCCAATCACATTTGAATAGTAGTAGTAGATTAGTAGTATTATTAGTAGTATATTAGTAGTATTAGTAGTATTAGTAGATTAGTAGTATTAGTAGTAGTAGTTAAGTAGTAGTAGTAGTAGTAGTTTAGTAGTAGTAAATTAGTAGTATTAGTAGTAGTAGTAGAAGATTAGTAGTATTTAAGTAGTATTAGTAGTAGTAGATTAGTAGTATTATTAGTAGTATATTAGTAGTATTAGTAGTATTAGTAGTTAAGTAGTAGTAGTTAAGTAGTAGTAGTAGTAGTACATTAATAGTAGTGGTGGTAGTAGTATTAGTAGTAAATTAGTAGTAGTGGATTAGTAGTATTATTAGTAGTAGTTAAGTAGTATTAGTAGTATTAGATTAGTACTAGTGGTGGTAGTAGTAGTATTAGTAGTAGATTAGTAGTAGTAGTGGTAGTATATTAGTAGTATTAGTAGTAACAGTAGAAGATTAGTAGTATTATTAGTAGTAGTTAAATAGTATTAGTAGTAGTAGTAGATTAATAGTAGTGGTGGTAGTAGTAGTATTAGTAGTAGTAAATTAGTAGTACTAGTAGATTAGTAGTATTATTAGTAGTAGTTAAGTAGTATTAGTAGTAGTAGATTAGTAGTAGTAAATTAGTAGTATTAGTAGTAGTAGTAGAAGATTAGTAGTAGTTAAGTAGTATTAGTAGTAGTAGATTAGTAGTATTATTAGTAGTATTAGTAGTATTAGTAGATTAGTAGTATTAGTAGTAGTAGTTAAGTAGAAGTAGTAGTAGTAGTTTAGTAGTAGTAAATTAGTAGTATTAGTAGTAGTAGTAGAAGATTAGTAGTAGTTAAGTAGTATTAGTAGTAGTAGATTAGTAGTATTATTAGTAGTATATTAGTAGTATTAGTAGTATTAGTAGATTAGTAGTATTAGTAGTAGTAGTTAAGTAGTAGTAGTAGTAGTACATTAATAGTAGTGGTGGTAGTAGTATTAGTAGTAGATTAGTAGTAGTGGATTAGTAGTATTATTAGTAGTAGTTAAGTAGTATTAGTAGTATTAGATTAGTACTAGTGGTGGTAGTAGTAGTATTAGTAGTAGATTAGTAGTAGTAGTGGTAGTATATTAGTAGTATTAGTAGTAGCAGTAGAAGATTAGTAGTATTATTAGTAGTAGTTAAATAGTATTAGTAGTAGTAGTAGATTAATAGTAGTGGTGGTAGTAGTAGTATTAGTAGTGGTAAATTAGTAGTACTAGTAGATTAGTAGTATTATTAGTAGTAGTTAAGTAGTATTAGTAGTAGTAGATTAGTACAGGGACGAAGCTACTAGTAGGCCACTATGGCCATGGCCCGAGGTCCTTTTTCAAGGATTTTTTTTAGAGTAGGTTCAAATTTTTAATTTTTTTTATAAATCTTCACTAAGACACTAATTACTCTATTTTGATAACTGATAACCACAAATCAGTAATTATGGAAACGAATTCCAAAACACAGTAATTACTTATACAACTTCCTAAAAATTTACTCCATATTGTAGTTACACAGTAATTAGTTTGGATATGAAATTCACTAAATATAACTTCGATTTGGGTAATTAATTGGGTAGAAATTAGTAATATTGTAGGTTGAATTTGGAATTTGGAAGGAAACTAAATTATTTAGAGGAATAAAGGATGAGAAATACTGAAAGAGTGTTGAGATTTGAGAATTTAGACTACTGCCCATGGGACTATGGGAGTTGCCGAGTTGGGTAGAAATAATAAAATAAACAAATAATGAAATAAAGGTTGAAGTGTTAAGCATAAAGCATTGATGGTAGACATGTCAGTAGAAATAATCAGTAAAGTAACAAATTGACAATTGATTACTGCATTTGATAAAGTAGTAAGAACTTTCAACTCTGATAAGGCGTATGAGAATAGTACACTGTACTGCTCACTGCTGTACACTTGATTTTTGATAAAAAAAAATTGGAAAATGACAATTCAGTGGGTAAAAGTGTTATGTGTAGAATTGATAATTGTTTGATTCATTTTAATTTTAAGATGGACATATCCATCTTTAAAAAAACTTAATTGATTAAAATTTTTGGAACGAATAATCAATTTAATGGAGTATTCGAGATTTCGAGTACGGAGTAATAGAGTATAAATACATACTCTCTCGGTCTTTCTGTCTCAGTCATTTGTTTATCTTTAATTAAAATACAACTCACAAATAATATAAAAGTAAACAAATAATCAAAAAAGTAATATAATACTATATTAACGAATAATAATGTCAATTTTATTTTATGTAGTTCATAATGGGAAAGACACCTACGATTACTGAACTCTTCAAAAGAAAAATTGGTGAAACATCGACAAATGCGTCAAATGAACAATCAACGGAAAATTTTGGCCCTATCCAAAATTAAATCCTGGCTTCGTCCCTGGATTAGTAGTAGTATATTAGTAGTAGAAGATTAGTAGTAGTTAAGTAGTATTAGTATTACTAGTAGATTAGTAGTATTAGTAGTATTATTAGTAGTAGTTAGTAGTATTAGTAGTGGTAGTAGATTAATAGTAGTGGTGGTAGTAGTAGTAGTATTAGTAGTGGTAAATTAGTAGTACTAGTAGATTAATAGTATTATTAGTAGTAGTTAAGTAGTATTAGTAGTAGTAGATTAGTAGTAGTATATTAGTAGTATTAGTAGTAGAAGATTAGTAGTAGTTAAGTAGTATTAGTAGTACTAGTAGATTAGTAGTATTAGTAGTATTATTAGTAGTAGTTAAGTAGTATTAGTAGTAGTAGATTAGTAGTAGTATATTAGTAGTATTAGTAGTAGAAGATTAGTAGTAGTTAAGTAGTATTAGTAGTAGTAGATTAGTAGTATTAGGCCCTGTTCTCCTGGACTTAAACTGACTGAACTGAACTGAATGTGTCTGAACTGAACTGAACTGAATGTGTCTGAACTGAACTGAACTGAACTGAACTGAATACAACTGAACTGAATACAACTAACATTCATGATCAAGTACAGCAAAATTAGAGCAACAGGGCAACAATACTAATCAGCAAGTTGACCTCTAAATCTACTACTACCATCATTATAACAACAATAACAACACTAACACAACCAATATTATTTCATACAAACCAACACTACCACCATTAAATTAACACAACCCACCACTCACACAAACTAACCCCAACACTAACACAACCAACAACAACAAACCACAACAATAACCTAATCAACAATAACATTAACAATAACAAATATTTAAAAAATTTAACAGTTTGAACATACTTTGATGGAGAAAAGACGGAAAAATGAACCGAAGACGAGGAGGGCGCGCGGCAGGGGGGAGGACACGGCAGTGGAAGGGCGCGCCGGCAGTGGCGCCGGCGGTGGATTTGTCGCCGGTGGAAGTCGTCGCCGGCCGGTGGGGGAGACGGGAAGGGGGAGGGGAATTGGGTAGATTAGGGTTTCGGGGAATCGATTTGGGGAAATCGATTTGGGCTGTTTCTTTATGTGTGTCCGCGTCTTTTTTTTATATATGGAAGACTTATGCGGCGGACAATCCCACGCAAAATCCGCCGCGTGTCAACATCTATGCGTCGGATTGTCCGCCGCATCGCAGGATTAATTTTTTAAATTAAATGTCCCCCTGCGTCGGTATAAGGCATACTATGCGGCGAATTTTCCGCCGCATAATTAAGCGCGAAACTCCCACCCTTGGGCGCCCTTACCCTGCGTCCATTTTGCGTGGGTATTCCCACGCAAGTCTGTCGCGTCGCCCAATCCGACGCGAGTAGAAACATGTGTCGGATATTTAGTCCGCCGCAAAAGGTCCGCCGCAATTTCATCTGTTTTTTGTAGTGTATGAATTAGGAAAAACACCAGAGTCGTCGGATCACTACAATTAAAACAAGCATATAAACGATTTTCAAATAATCAGTTAAGACGAGTTAAAGAATATCGACACGGTCCTCTAGGATCACTAGTCATCCTAGAAGTCACCTAACAGGCTCTCGTTACGTATTAGGGATTTCTATCGACTACAAAGAATCTAATCCGTTCCCGGGCTTTCGCTACGTAGGTCTGGGATTACGAGATACAAATAATCAATTACGGTCTATAATTAATTACTCGTCGTTATAATGTTGCAAGAGCGATTTAACTGGTCGATTATTTAGTCATCACATATAAACTCGATTCAATTCGTAGTTCACCTCAGCTCTAGTGACGGAAAAATTATCTAAGCATATTTACAGTAATAATGAAGCTAATTGAATGAAACATGACGAAGGAATTAAATTGACAGAAAGAAAAGAAGCAGGATGAATAATAACTAAAAAGATAAGATAAATTAAGATAAATGAAGGAAAAGAGAGTAACAATGGGAAACAGTAAAATTAATAATTACAGGAAACTAGTAAACTAAGAAAGGATGAGAAAGAAGAAAATAGAACTAACAGTAACTTAGAGGAGGGAGGTTAAGGGCATGTACAATAGAGAGGAATTAATCTCCTCTTAGCCCTCTCTCTTCTCTAAGAGGAGGTCCTCTCTATTGTAGTTTTTTCCTCTTTCATTCTCTTGCTAAGAGGATCATCTCTTCTTCCTCTAATTTTAGAGGAAAAACAATTTTGGCCCTTGTGCTAGGTTATTACTCAATTGGTCAAAATTATATACTATTCTTGGGATATATCCTATTCTTAGTAAGAGATATCATTTTTTATTTTTATCTTTTATAAAAATTGGAAATGATTTTATTTGTTTTTATTTTGTATATTTTCATTTTCATTTTTTTTTATTTTTGGTTCCCTCCAATATTTATTTATTGTCCATTTTATATGTATAAGGTATATTTTACTAAAATGGGACGATAAAAAAAATCACGTAAATTTGATATTGCATGCGTTGTATCATTGTACGTAAGTGAGTATAGGTAAATTTAAGGAACGACATTTAGCTGTAGTAAGTGAGCATGCGTTGTAGTAAATTTGATTTAGTGAATTATGAAAACAATATAAGTGAATCATGAAAACAATATGAAAACAATCTAAATTTGTACTCCGTACTAGATTTAATTTAATTAACACATTTTTTAAAAATTAGCTTTAGTGAATTATGAAAACAATATAACTAAACCAATATTAATTATTCAATTATTAAAATAATAAAAAAAGTAACTTAAGAGGATCCTCTCTATTGTGAGAGAAAAATTGAAGAAAGGAAGAGGAAGAGGAAGTAAATAGTGAAAAATGTAATAGAAGAAAGAAATGATGAGATGTCAAAAAAATATAGGATGAAAGAAGAAATAGGAGAATGAAGATGTACTCTCCATTGTACATGGTCTAAGGAAGAAGAGAAAAATTATCGAGATTGAAAATTGCTAGAATGAGACGAAGGAAATAAGAATAATAATACCCCGAAATAATAAATACTAAAATTTGAGAAATTTCATACAGTACTATATTTACAGTGAACTCTAAACTAAACTAAATTAAACTAAAGAAGATGTGTGAATAAGATTGAATGAATGATAAAAGATACTCCAAGATGAGATATCCAATGACCTATTTATACTGACTTAAACTAGCCAATTTACCAAATTTATTCCACTAAGAGCAAGTCCAATAGCAAGCTACAAATAGTTGTAGTTTGCCTTGTCACATCAATTTTGTAGGCACTTCGTTTTTCGCCTACATAGCGCTCCAACAGTGAATCGTAACATCTGCTTGATTGATCCTACATTATTAATTCCATCCAATGAGAAAGTTTTCTTTTATTTTTTAAATGCAAGCCAATGTAGCTTGGTAGAGCTACAATGGCTTGTAAGTTAAAAAAAAAATCCACCTCCAATAGTAAGTTACATGTTCATGAACTTACAATTATTACAAGCAAGTCCCTAAGAAACACTATTGGACTTGCTCTAAGTCCATGATTTGGTGATTCCCTTAATCCCACTAACTCACAAGTTATACGTAAACCGTTAGTGGATAGAAGAAAACTTGGTACTCAAGAAGGAAAACGTGGGTGTGCTGCTTTTGGTCGGTCTTTGAGCTGAATCGATCGACTGGGATAATTAGATGTACCGAATGTTGTTTCATGTGATTCGGTAGGCTGTTCTCTAATCTCTATGCTGGGCTGATTTGTTGTTCCTTTGGCAAGTGGGCCAATTGCCTTTTCTTTAAAGAAAGAACCAAGTTGCAGGCTTTGATATTTCAGCATGATGGCCTTTTAATTTGCTTGTGGGTTTGAGCTGGGCTGATTGGTTTTCTTCATTAAATGGGCCAACTGCCTCTTATTCATTCTGGCCCTATCATTCTCTCTTCTAGTTTCGTGTAGATCGGTTTTAGAGCTTGACATGTTGTTTGACTTTGATGTATTTTAGGTTCTTTTGACTACCCTGTTTAAATATCTGCAAAAATACGAAACACATACTCAAGTAGTACAAATGGGAGAAAATGACACAAACCGACTCCTAACAACAGCAGAATGACGCGGAAATTCGTGCCAAAGAAGGTGAAAAATCATATAAGAACAATACGTATCATGCAATTGAACAAGTCCTCTTACAAACTTCATGACTAGATACCATCTTCCGTTGTAACTTTGCAAATGTACAATAATGACTAGTTCATCAAACTAGTCGTTGCAGTTCATTCAATGGTATCATGGACAAATAATTGAAACCATAAGGGTGACATAAGAAAATAATTGAAAACACAAAGGCACCATGGTTAAAACATTGACAACACAGGGTACAATGGACACTCCTTCAGTTTTCAATTTAATTTGAAGTTCGTTGATTACTTTAACTAATTTTTCCTCCAAAATAAATTAACCACTAATTAACCTAACTTTTAACGCCATTATTACAGAAAATTGATGAGGGGTACCACGGATACTAAACCCAAAATACAAGGTTAACATAGGTATAAACTTAAAATGAGGAGTACCATGTGTAATCTGCCAAAGTTCGAAGATACCGTAAGAAATATCAATAATTTAATTTCATACTTTTTTTTTGAAACCATTTAATTTCATACTTGTACTCAAAAAATAATGAAATTGTATGGAGTTAATTTAACTGAATACTAAATTGAATTTCACAATTTCTTGTATGAGACGGTCTCACGATAAGTTTATCGTGAGACCTCTCACATATAAGGGAGTTAGTTTTATTATTATTATTATATTCCTATTAGTAAGTCTCACGATAAGTTATCATGAGACGGTCTCACATGAGATTAACTGAATTAATTTAACTTATTGAATAAGGTTAAATTTAATTCAAGTGAACTGAAAATAAGATAGAGAGAACGAGGGTAGTACTAATTTGCGAGTAACCCGAGAAAACTTCTCACCCTTGTAGAGGACAAAACTGAAGATATGGAAGTTAATTGTAACATCTCAAATTAAATGTAGAGAATAATAAAGAATCCGTTGTTGTCATACGTTCACAAGTGGGATGCATAATACTCGTAACTACTCCGTGGTTTTCTTCACAATCATCCAACTGCACTTCAAAATCTTATACCATGCGTTGGAGGGAAAATAATACTTCTGTTTCATTGATATTTTTTCCATTTCATTTTTCAATCATTTTGTTGATTTTTTTTCACTTTCTTTTTTTGTTACAATTTTCTCTCTTACCTACCCACTTACTTTACCATTCTTTTACCTATTTTATTATTTTTCTTAAGAAATGTATCACTTTTAAGATGGAAGAAATTAATGAAATCGATGGAGTGTTATAGTATCTTGTATGTACAATCACCTTAAAGTTGTTGAGCTTTTGTATATATTTATTGAATTTAGTTGTATGTTTTTGAGAACATTTATGTGATTTAACTCGACAACTTTACACTAAAGTTCAGAAAATTTACAATAAAATTCAAAAACTTTGTGATAACACTCAAAATCATAGGATCAGTAGTACATGGAGTTATGTACAACTGGTTGTATAATCTACTCATTGGTATTAGATTAAGTCTCATGTGAAAGACCTCTCATTAATATGGAGTAGGTAGTACTCACTCTATTCACTATTTTTTTGTATCATTTCATATTCTCACAAATATTCATAAAATGGGTGAAAAATAATGACCGGAGGGAGTATTATTTATGAACGGTCCATCTTTTATAAGATTTTGTTTTGTATTAATATAAGAGTTGTACACACTTGAGATATATTGCACCATCTCTCTAGTCTCTACATATCGTTAGACTTAACTTTCACCCAATATTTCATTACAACATTAGTTTTAGTTTTAGAAACTAAAAAATGAATAGAAAGTTGCATATTAACACAAAATGTACAAAAGAAGAAGACTTATTGGGGGAACTACAACCTCTTTCTCCTTCTGCAACATACTTCAATAGCAAAGCATTGTCAATGTGCATCCTTGCTATCTTAGAGTTTGAAGTTCCCATCGATGTCGATCGTCTAAGGCCGCTTGTTCATGATATTTTCATCCCCGTCAATCCGAGATTTTCATCTATCATGGTATGGCTTATAAATACGAATTAATCAAGTAAAATGGATAACTAAAATGTTTGTGTCTTACAAAAAGATACAATAATGATTCTATTTTAACATACCATTTTCATTGTAATGTCATATAAGAACAATAATCTTTGTAAATAGTATTCATATGATTTCGCATGTCCCTTCAATTGTAATTGTTTATACTCCTCATGGTCTATGGAGACATGCACTATCACATTAACATAAACGCATTTTTTAGCGTTAGAATATGACTCGTTCGAAATGGGTCCACGTCATTATATTGATAGGTTCGTTGTAATGAGCCACAGAGAAAAATTAAATAGACCGAGAGAGAAAGATGGAAAGTGGGAGATAAAACTCTTTGCGATCATCTTTAGCAATTTCTCTATACATACATAGTGAAAATTGATTCCCTGACCTATAATAATCTCACCCACAACATTAAGAACAAGGTTAACTCAAGTGATATGGACTATCTTTACTCCAACCACGAATCTGCAAATTAAATTTATGTGGGCTTCTAACTGGTTTAGCATATAGGTGACGGGCAATGATGGTGTAAGGAGATGGCAAAGAGTAAAAGTGAAGATGGAAGATCACATCAAAATCCCTAGCTATCCGGAGGGCTTAACAATCAAAGACTACGATGCTCATTTTGACGAATACCTAACCAAAATCGGGATGGAAGCATTACCAAATGAGCAGCCATTGTGGGAGATTCACGGGATTCGATATCCAACAACCAATGCAGCCGGAACTATCATTTTCAAGATTCACCATTCGCTCGGGGACGGATACTCGTTGATGGGTGTTCTTTTTTCCTGCTTGCAAAGGACAGACAACCCTGCCCTTCCCTTGACTTTCCCTTCCACTCGACGTGCAGCCGCTACAGAAAACAGGGGCGACAGCAAGATTGGTTTTATTAATCGCGTGACAAGAAATATACGGTCTGTATATGAGGGTGTTTGCGAATTTGGTTGGAGTATTGCTAAAACGGGTTGGATTGTAGATGATGAGACACCTATCAGATCGGGAAGTCAGGGTGTTGGATTTCATCCTCCTGTCAAAATTTCTTCTATTGATTTCTCCCTCGACATGCTTAAACAGATCAAAACTAAATTAGACGTCGTAAGTAGTCCGTCATACCCGGCCTATTATTGTCCCATATATATTCATGTTTTTTTGTGTAAGACGGTTTTATGTTACAATTATTGCAGACAGTAAACGCAGTTCTAACAGGAGTGATTTTCATGGGCGCTCGATTATACATGGAAGAAACAGGAGGAGAAGGGTTGAGAAATTCAAGATCCACAGTGGCAGTGGTGCTCAACACCAGGAACATCAACGGGTACATGTCGGTGGACGACATGCTTAAAGCCGATTGTAAAATGTGGGGAAACCAGTTTTCATTTTTGCATATAGCTCTCCCTGAATTAACCAACCATAATCATTCTAATCCTCTCGATTTTGTGATTGAATCTCATAAAATGATCATGGCCAAGAAAAATTCTCCTGCAGTTTACTTCACTGCTCAGTTTCTTGAGATCGTTAGGAAATGTAGAGGCTCTGAGGTATGTACATGTACATACCTACCTACTTTTCATTTTCAGCCAAGTAGACATGAATGCTTTGTTATGTTTGCTTAGATTCTACGTACATCTTTAGACATCACATTATTAAGGTTTTGGTTGAGTTGGTTTCTTGAACACGAGTTCGGCTCTAAACCCCCTTCCTCCTAGGCTAGCTAGGGTGGAATATCTGGCACCAGGTATACTCGCTGTATAGGGACGTGTTAGAGTAACGTACATGATTTAATTTGGTGTCATGTTAGGTTGCGGCTGAGTACGTGGAAAGCGCACTAAGGAATTCGAGCATAGGATTCACAAGCTTGATAGGAACTGTAGAGAAAATGAGCTTGCTTAATCACCCTCTCAAAGGCATATACTTCATGGTCACTGGAGCGCACCTGGTAATATTAATTACTAGCTCAAACTTGCTTGAGTAATAATCTAGCTAGCTACAATATTCAGTGTTCTATATATAATACTTCCTCCATCTCATTTATTTGTTTGATTTTGATTAAAATACTCTTCTTAATGAATATAAAAGATAAACAAATGAATAAAATAAACGGAGAGAGTAAAAGAATGATGTTGAATTGTTGTGGATGTTCGTACAGAGCCTAGCGATAACGGCTATGAGTTACATGCGAAGCTTGAGGATCGGAATAGGGGCGGAACTCGGCTTCATAGACTCCAATAACTTCAATTCATGCATCCAACGAGCTTTTCAACTAATTTACGATGCTGCCATGTCCAATAATCATTCATGATCGAGCTTCCTAAAATTAATTTTATGTGCGCGTGCACTGCCATATGTAATTTATTAAGCTTATTCATGTTATTGTAACTTGTAAGCTCAGAAGCCTCAAGATCGAGTTTAATAATAAGGTGACTTTGTTTACATACGGAGTATTTCAAAACAAGGGCGACCACGCCAGTCGATATGAGTCATCAGTTTTGAGCAATTGTTATAACTTACCATGTTCACATATATTCCTATATTTCTTGCGGTCAACAATAAAATATAAATATAATAGTTGAAATTCAACATCACTTTAAGGTTTTAGTTGAGTTGATTTATCTAATCGTCAACATGTCAATCAATGTTTAAAGGTTTGGCCCCTAGACCCATGCAATACTAATGTACAATGGAAGTCAGGAAGTGGTAGTATCACTAGGCCGGATCATACACAATAAAGGATAAGGACTTTATCTAAAATGATGGTTGTGGGTTGTGCCCTGGCGTAATAGACTATCATCACCTTAATCCATGTCTCATATTCCATACATGTCTCTTTTCATGAGTCAATCCCTAAAATTAACATTGTAAGAAATGAGGGAACCCAATCTTTAGGCTGATGACCATTTCGACCTATAGTACACAAATGCACTTATCAACGACGCTCCTCTGATTGAGTTTTGGCCTTAAGGGATACCGTCGAGACGAAGCCTCCAACACCAAGTTAGTAATTATTGAAATTTGTTGAGCAGTTGAGCTTATGGATTCAGTAGACGGTATGATAGCCGGGATTTGTCGCCAATCCTACCATCAAACAGACCAACTAACCTAAACTAGAATAGCAAGGGCAAGTCGGGTTGAATCCTCAGAGAGATCGGGAATGAGTACTAGTTTGGTCTCGGATTAGGAATTAGCTACGCGAATAGATAGGAGAAAGTAACTAGACTAACTAGACTAACTAGAATCACCAACATATCTCTCTCTAAGAGAGCCTTTACCCTCACTAAGAACCCTAACTTTATCCCCAAATCAATTTATCCCCAATTCAATCTAATTCTAATTCAATTCGCAGTCCAAACCACAATATATCCAAAACAATTTTCCTCAAAACAACTCTCAATCCAAATCAACTGAATTACAAAAAATCAACTGAATTACAAAAAATTCTCCAATCAGGATCACGTCTATCTCTTTTCTCAGTCCTATTTGTAGTCGGCAATCGATTTCCTATCAGGCTATCACGGTTTTCTCACTTCTTGTTTTGCTTTTGACATCGTTTTGCTTTTGGCATTTCTCATCAACACCTTCTGTACAACCTTCTTATGCTTTTTGCAGTGATCATGATTTCTTCTCCTCCCTATCAATGATCTTCTTCTTCATTGAGCCAATAAATAGAAACTGTCTTTACAATCATTCTATCTAAAGATCCCCATCTAATAAAGACAAAATCTACTTTAAGGCATATTTTCTAGTCTCCAAGACTTCCTTCAATTCCCAAAGGCATTTTGTTATTATCAATTGTCCAGTGTGCTACGTTTTTCCAATAAACTGGTTCTTCATCACCTCACTCCTCTTCATCCTACTGGCTGATTTCTCCACAACCAACTATCTCCAGCCGCCCTACCTATCTGTGAAAGACGTTTCATCTTCCTCCCCTACTTCAATCAACAATGTCTTACAAGTATAAAAGGAGCTCTGCTTACCCCAGTGTTCATCCAAAACTGGAACAAAACAATTACTTATTTAACTCCCACCTCATCTACCATGAATTCAAATCTAACTCCTCCCAATTCCCCCGCTTCTTTTAGTTTCAGTCCTAACTTACTCTCTGAGGCGGGGCCTAGCATACCCCGTCACAGTAACATCCCTGAAGGAGCCGACCTTGGTTTTGAAGTCGATTTCTTTTCCTCTTGGCGCTACCCCCGTACCAGTGCTATTATCAGCATGAATCCAGATTTCTTAGGTGATTCCTTCGCCTTCTGGAACCGCTGTTTGTTGGGTTACATGGTCGATTATAGGACCTTCAGTGCTGCTACCATCAACAGCGTCATTGAGGATCATTGGGTCACCAGGGGACCCATCAAGGTTCATAAGATGAATGACCTTGTGATCTTCCACTGTGCGGATGATGAAGACCGTGCTGATCTTCTCCAACGAACTTTTGTCTCAATCAATGGGGCTTTTATCGCCCTGACAAATTGGAAATCTGAATCAATCCCATGTACTGTCCGATTTCCCACGATCAAACTCTGGGTCCGAGTCTGTGGACTTCCCTTTGAATACCTCAATATGGCGACTGCCAACACAGTAGGGCAACTTCTAAGCTCTGATTTCGAGGTGGAACCCTTCGATGTAGTTCCTCCAAACGATTACCTTAGAATTCGAGCTTCAATTGCAATCGGTGAACCTCTGCTGCCTGGTTTCTTTTTAGGCTGCAATCAAGAATATCTCCTCTGGGTACAATTTAAATACGAGGAGGTTTACAAGTACTGCACGAAGTGTGGTCGTATCGGTCACAAATCCGGTCACTGCAAGGAACTCATTTCCAGTATTTCTGCTAATTTGGATGCCACCTTCTGTAAGCTCGATGCGAAGGGATATGATATTTTCGAGGGAGTTGGTCGACACACAATGTACAACCTCGATCTAAGGGCTTTTACTACTACTACAAAATGCCTCACATCAAGATTCCGAGTGGGAAACTTCGCATCTAGAGTTATGCCGGCTGACCTCTTTGTCGAAAACTACATCGACTACAATCTGGACCTCTACCCCGGGGGTAAGGTCAGGTCGGGCATGAAATTCCTGGTCACCTCGATCCCTTTCAAGGGTCCCGCCCTTCAAACCCCACACTTCAACGCCAGTTCCTTCAACAAGCATGGGAGGATATATGAATTTGATGAACCCGATTTTTCAGCAAATTCAGGAAATTTCAAAAATGGGAGTCGGGAATGGAGGGGTGAGCCCTTTGAAACTCCTTATGCAAAAAAATTTGCAGAGCCAGTCTGCCTCTCTGAAGAACCTTTTTTCATTCCACAAAACGGAGACATGGAATGGAGCTTCTCATTTGATCGGGGTGCAAAGTATTTTGAATCAGTTAACCACCGATTGGAAGGGAATTACAAGGTGGCGTTTGCAATTGAAGATGCTAGGGGTTATGGTCAGACCTTTTCCCCTCCAAACGATTTCGCGTTTCCCTTCCATGAGCCACCTTTAACTGCTCGGGAGTACAACCAGCAGGCGGGTTTTGACGCTGCTAACCCAAATTTTAATCCGGATAATGAGGACACAAGTAATGAAGCCAACTTTAGCATCAACAACTCAGATGCTAGTCTCAACAGGGAAAGCAGTATCAACTCATCCACTGAGAACTCGCTTTATAGTTCTGAAGAGCACAACAATTATCAGTCCCCGATCCCGATTTCTTCTGATTCCCCCTCGTCTGAGCAAAGGTTTGAGGATGCTCTGAATTTTTCTCCTCCTATTACTGCTCCTCCTATTACTGCTGCTACTGATAATACTGGTGCTACTACCCTAGATATGGTTATTACTCAACCCACCAATCCACCTGAGATAAATGTCATTACTAACTCTGCAACACTTAGTCTGCTGCAGTCTGTTGACAACAGACTTAACGGATTCTCAACTGACTTATTTGGACCCCTTGAAGCTGACTTACTCAACCGGTCGACTGAAAAGCCTTTCGAGCAGATTGACAGCTGTTATCTCTCCCCGACTAAGGATGACATGATACCTCCTCCTCTGTTCTTTAGTACTACAAAGAAGCTGCGACACAAGCGTAAATCATCCTCCGATCCTGACCTCATCATTCTAATGAACAATTCAATCAACTGCAGGGATTCGGCTAAGAACTACTTGCTCTCCCTAGGCAAAAAGCTCAAGTTTACTAATGAAGATCACTCACCAAAAACTAGCTTTACTATGAAAATCACCGACGCCGACTTCGAACTCGCTGAGACTGCTGCAACCTCAACTCCCGGGGCTCTGGAGGCTGGCCCATCACAGCCTCCACCCCAGCCATGAGAGGATTGTCGTGGAATTGCAGGGGTCTTAACGACCCGCTCTCCCCTGCAATTCCAAAGCTTAGAGCGACGGTCTTAAATAAATATTATGATTTTATATTCCTATGTGAAACAAAATGTAATGTGGAGTCTATTAACAAGATTGGTCTGTCCTTAGGGTATTTTAAGAATGTTGGGGTTGATGCCCAAGGTACTAGTGGGGGTCTTTGGTTAGGTTGGAAGGGACACCTCTCGATGGAAGTATCTTACAAATGTGTCAACTTTATCTCCATGAGAGTCTTAATAAACAGTTCCTTCTTTTATTTTGTTTTTGTTTATGGCAGCCCCTATTTGCCTGCGAGACAGCACGTCTGGCTGGGACCGACTTCATTCACACATCAGCACGTTGAACTATCCTACACTACTTATTGGAGACTTCAATCAAATTGAATATGCTGAAGATAAATTAGGATACAATAATCTCTCCCTTCGTGGAGCTGATGACTTTACCAGATGGAAGATCGACTGTAATCTCATTGATATTCCCTTCAAAGGACCGAGGTTTACATGGTGCAATAATAGAGAAGGGCCTGATCGAATCTATGAAAGGCTTAACAAAGCTTTTGCTACTTCCTCGTGGCTCACTTCCTTTCCCAACACGGCTGTCAAGCACTTCCCAATACAAATCAGTGACCACGCAATTATTGAAGTCGACTTAAATATGTGCTATGACAAGAAAAACGACAAACCCTATAAAATTGAAGCATGGGCGCTCGAATTCGAAGATTGCAAAGATAAAATCAAGACTGCTTGGATAGATGAGGGGCTTTGGGATACTGTTCGTGGCTCTCAGTCCTTCAAGCTTGCTCGAAAATTGGAGTATAGCAAACGAATTATGAAACGTTGGTCTCTTGATAAGCATAAGGATTGGGGTCGGAAATGGAGTGACTTTGATGATATTCTTGAAGAAGACCTACTTGGTATTTTTGAAGGAAAAAATTCCAATGGAACCGCAAATTACAGCAAACACCATCAAGAGCTTGTTGACTACTGCAAAGCATCTTCGTTATATTGGAAACAGAGAGCCAAAGCGGTATGGGATTCATATGGTGACTCATGTACCAGATTTTTTTTCAACAAGGTTAAAGGCAGATCGAGTAGAAATTTCATTGCCGGACTGAAACTCAATGACGGTGAATGGTCCTTTGACGCCGCCGACATAAATAAAGCTTTTATGGATCACTTTCAAAAGATTTACTCCCCTGATCCTTGTCCGATGGACCAGACTAATCCCCTTTACAACTCCCTAATCAGCAACATCACTCTTAAACTTAATGACGAGGATCGCAACTATCTCGATGCCCCATTTCGTCCCCAAGAGGTCCGAACAACGGTCTTTCAATTAGGCTCCCTAAAATCTCCCGGACCCGACGGAATTTCGGCCATCTTCTACCAGCGCCTCTGGCATTTCATCAAAGATGACGTCATCCTTGCGGCTTGTCATTGCCTTAACACCGGGCATATCCTCCGTGAATTCAATCGAACCTTCATCACCCTCATTCCTAAAATTAATTCCCCTGAGCGGGTGGAAAATTTCAGACCTATAAGTTTATGCAATGTCTTCATGAAGATTGTCACCAAATGCATCTCCAACAGAATCAAAAAGGTTATCAACAAACTAATCAGCCCGTTCCAGAATGGATTTATTCCTGGAAGATCTTGCAGTGACAACATACTACTTGCTCATGAAATTTTACATCACATTAATAAAAGCAATCGGAGAGACGGTGGGATGATGGCTTTCAAAATGGATATGAGTAAAGCTTTTGATAGAGTTGATTGGAAATTCCTTCAAGCTACTCTCCTTACGATGAACTTCCCAAACAGAATGCTACATCTTATAATGAACTGTGTTCAATCGGTGACTTATGAGATTCTGGTTAATGGCGCCCCATTACAGCGTTTTCTTCCGTCTCGGGGCCTTAGACAGGGCGACCCGCTCTCTCCCTACCTGTTCATTATGTGTATGGAGGCCTTATCATCATCATTATCTGCCGCTCAAGATTCTGGTAGACTCTGCGGTATTTGTATCAGCCGACATGCCCCCCCCCCCCAATTTCACATCTTTTCTTTGCCGACGATGCTATCTTCTTCACTCACTGTGATCACGGATCTGTCAGCTCCCTCAAGTCCATCTTACGAACCTTTTGTCAGGTTTCGGGACAAAGAATCAATTTCGACAAATCGGTCATTCACTTCAGTCCCTCCACCACTATGGCGAATGTAACAAATTGTCTCTCCGCACTAGAAATTCGAAGCAATAATTCTATGGGCAATTATCTAGGTATACCGCTTCTTATAGAGCAGAACAAAAGGGCCTTTTATAATGATCTTATTAATCGGGTTAAACATAAAATTTCGACATGGAATGGATCTTTGCTCTCTCAAGCTGGAAGGATGGTTTTGATTTCCTCTGTTCTCTCCTCCCTTTCTATTTATTTTCTATCGGTCTTTCGTATTCCGATAAGTGTCGCCAGAAGAATCAACTCGATCCTGGCACATTTTTGGTGGGCGGGTTTCAAGGGATCAAGAACTATACATTGGAAGAGCATTGATTTTCTCTCGCTCTCGAAATTTGATGGGGGAATTGGTATAAGGAATATAGCATGCTTCAATCAAGCCCTTTTAGCAAAAGCTGCCTGGAAAGTGCTAACCGACAAAGACTCTCTCCTTAGCAAAACCCTATGCTCAAAATATAAGTGCTATTAGGGACATTGTGGGCTGCTTAAATAAAAGATATAACGGTTGCTCTTGGGGTTGGAGGGGCATCCACTGGGGTATGAAATTGATTTCACAGCACCTTGCTTGGAGTATTGGGAAAAATTCCTCTCTTAACATATGGAGTAATAGATGGGTCTTTGGTTCAATCCCGGCTCTAAAAACGGGCATTGACGTGACACAATCTGAGTGTCTTCCCACCAAAGTCAAGGACCTCATCTCTCATAATGGGATTTGGAACAAAGATATCCTCACTTTCCTTTTCCCTTTAGATTTGGTCAAGGAAATTTCTTCTATACATATACCCCGACTTGAAGACGACGACACGCCCTACTGGCTTCTTTTCTCCAATGGACAGTATACGGTCAAGTCAGGATATCGTGCTGCCTTCAACCAGTTCAGATCAGACCATCCTCGACTAAATCACTATGGCAGCCTGAATAACAATGTTATTCTGACTTTTTTTTAGACATCAACTATGGAAACTGCGCTGCCCTGCAAAATGGATTGTTTTCCTATGAAGGATTCTTCACAACTGTTTACCCATTGGTGCTAATTTCCACAAAAGAAAGATTGCTATTGACCCGAGTTGTATTTTTTGCAGAGCTTCGGGTAATGAAGAAATTGAAACAGCTGCCCACATCTTTAGAGACTGCCCTTTCTCCTCGAGAATCTGGCTGGGGGGACCGCTCGGAATTAGAAGTCACTCCAGTAATGACGTCCCGCTTCCGGTTTGGATCATTAATTGGATTAAATATCTACTCAATAACAACAAGGAAGTCAAAGAGGACAATCTCGTTTGCAGATTAGTTGGAACTCTATGGATTATTTGGAATGCCAGAAACAGGTGTATTTTTGATGGTGAGCAATGGACTGCGGACAATGTTGTACATCTCATTCAGAATCTGAAACCATCAATGCTCACTAATCTGGAGACCAAGGGGACAAAAGACGCTGATCAAACTCGACGCTCACTTCGTAACGGGACCCCTATTCATCTTACAGGCAACCCATCTCCTTCCTGCCCAACCATCATTATTGAATCTGATGCCTCCTGGCTCCCCAATCTCTCAGCGTCCTGCGGTTGGGTTGTCTATTGGAGGGATGGCGGAACTATCGCGACGCAAGCCCGTGCTTTTACTGCACACTCGCCTACTTCTGCTGAAGCTCTTGGAATCCTTCACGCCTGTCGTTGGGCCCTTGACTATGGATACCTTCACATAGTCATTAGGACTGATTGTCTACGTCTTATTGAAACTATCGCGGCTGAGACTCTCCCTCTCAACGACCTCCGTGGAATCATACAAGACCTCCTTGACTGTTCTATGTATTTTCATTGCCTAAGTGTCGAATATCTTCTTAGAAGTCTTAATAAACGTGCGCATGGACTAGCCATCAAAGCACGCCAGAAATGCTGAGTCATGTTTGATAGGCGGGATTTGTCGTGAATCCTACCATCAAACAAACCAACTAACCTAAACTAAAATAGCAAGGGCAAGTCGGGTCGAATCCTCAGAGAGATCGGGAATGAGTACTAGTTCGGTCTAGGATTACAAATTAGCTACGCGAATCAATTATCAAGGGTGGAATTAGACTAATAGAGCTAACTAAAAAATGCAAAAGTAAACTAAAAATCAAACAAATAACAAGAATGATGATCTAAAATAAAGAAAGGCCTAGGGTCCGACTTAACCACCGACATATCATAATTATGAGCAAAGAACACCGATAATGGGTTGCTAGGGATATTAAGATGAGTGGAACGCCTCTAAGGGTCGACTACCCCCCTCCCGGGTTCGTAGTCCGACTGAGTAAAACCCGATCACTTCCCTCCCGGGCTCGTGAGTCGGATTCCTAGGTCAATCGAGTGGACCCACTCCCGTGGTACCCAATCCAAGGTCCTAGGTCACTAAGTACGCGTCTAATCCCGTTCCTTTCTCTCCCCTCTCCCAAGGTGAAAGAGTCTAGACCGATAGTTAGGGTACCCTACCTAATTCTCACTCCCGTGTTCAACTAGGCGGGGCAAGGCAAGTCAAGGGGCGAGTTTTACTACCTAGACCTAACCGACTCCCGTCGGTGGACAAGGGTCAAGGGTTCAAACACAACCCAATGATAAGTCAATTCCCGAATCCCAAACCATCCTCCTCCGTATATCCCAAACAACTCAATTACGGGACTCAAACACACAATATAAACATGTCGGGGTCAAATCAGTCCCTAGAAAAGACACTACTCACTAATCATAATTAAACTAACACAAAATACACTAATGACTAAACTACACCTAACATCTAACATAATGAAATAATATATAAGGAAACTTTAATTAATACTAACATAAGTTATACATAAACAAACAAGACAATTATAAAATAACATTACAACACACAATTAACAATAAAGATTATAACTTTAAACTAATTACTAACTAAATATAATCTAAACATAAAACTAAACATAAATGAAATAATAAAGGAGAAGAGATAAGAATTATACCAAAAGGATGGAATTAAAGAAGTCGGAAGTTGAAGAACGGAATGATTAAATTAATTAAAACTAATAAAAAAAACCAAGAAGGAAATGAAGTTGCTGCTGGTTCGAACTACTACTCCTAAACCCTCTTCTTATTTCTAATCTATCTCTCACTTTTCTAAAAAACAGCCTCCTTACAAAATGAGGGTTTATACCTTTAAAAATCCAAATACATAAGTGAAAGACGAAATGGCCCCTCACTTAAATGAAATAGAAGGAGAACAATAAGGGGTTAAACAGTCTTTTGACTTCGAAATTAAAACCCAATTCATCAGCCCAAGGCATAACGCACGGTGGGTTAGTTGAGCACGGTCGATTGCGCACGGCCGCTTCTCCCCTGCCATGGTTACGCACGGTGGACCGACGGTGGTTGTGTGTGGACAGGTGCTGCCGGAATCTGGGCCGACTTGGTCGACGGAGCAAGGGCTGGAGGTTTGTCGTGATCTGGTCCCGGTTCTGGGGTCGGAGATGGTGCGGCGGTCGGGTGGTGGCTGCCGGAGGTGGTGGTGCTCCGGCGAGTTGCTGGTGTTGCGCCGGTGGTGAATGGTGGTGGAGTGTTGACGGAGGTTCGTCGGGGTATGGTGGGTGAATTGAGATGGAGATTTGATGGTGGATTAATGATTTGAATATGAAATTGGATGGGTGAATTGGTGATTGATAATGGAGGGAGATTGAATTGGAAAATGGGGGAGGTAATGGTGATGAATTGAATTGGGGATGAATATGTTGAGTGGAGTTACAGTAAGCTTAGCTTGTCTCATGATGTCGGGTGAGGGAAGATGAGTATTAAGTCACTTCGGGTTTGACTTGACTTCCGCTATCTTGACCCGTCTTGACTTGTATTGACCCGTTCTATTCCGTCTTCCTCATATTGGTTTTTCTCGTGCCGGTAACTACAAATATAAACAAGAACGCACAGTACCCAATTCTCGAGAAATAACATAATTTAACACTAAATATACTGGACTCGACTAATAAGCTAATTAAAGACAAAACGACTCAATAATAACAAAACGTGTTATAAAATTGACTAAATAAGAGTCAAAACGTGGGACAAAAATAGGTAAAATTACGACTTATCAATGTTTGTTCTAGCCGGCAAAAAAAAAAAAAAAAAAAAAACTAGACTAACTAATAAAAGCATAAACAAACTAATAAACTAAAACAATCGAGTAATAAGAATAACGATCTAATAATAATTAAAGGTCTAGGGTCCGACTTAACCACCGACATATCATAATCATGAGCAAGGAACACCGATAATGAGTTGCTAGGGATATTAGGATGAGTGGAACGCCTCTAAGGGTCGACTACCTCCCTCCCGGGCTCGTAGTCTGACCAAGTAAAACCCGATCACCTCCCTCCCGGGCTCGTGAGTCGGATTCCTAGGTCAATCGAGTGAGTCCACTCCCGTGGTACCCAATCCAAGGTCCTAGGTCACTAAGTACGCGTCTAATCCCGTTCCTTTCTCTCCCCTCTCCCAAGGTGAAGAGTCTAGACCGATAGTTAGGGTACCCTACCTAATTCTCACTCCCGTGTTCAACTAGGCGGGGCAAGGCAAGTCAAGGGGCGAGTTTTACTACCTAGACCTAACCGACTCCCGTCGGTGGACAAGGGTCAAGGGTTCAAACACAACCCAATGATAAGTCGATTCCCGAATCCCAAACTATCATCCTCCGTATATCCCAAACAAACCAAATACGGAATTTTAAGCCCACAATATAGACATGTCGGGGTCAAATCGTTCCCTAGAAAAGATACTACTCACTAAACATAATTAATACTAATGAAAATACTAATACTAAACTAGACAAAGAACACATGCTAAATAAATAAAATAAAACTAATCTAATCTAACAAAACAATTACTAATTAATCAAGAGAAATATAAAACACAAACCTAAAATCATATTTCTAAACTTAATAAACAATAAAGATGACAACTTTAAGCTAATTAATAATAAATTAAACATAAAGGATAAAACTAAAGATAATAAAACAATAAAGGAGAAGAGATAAGAGAATTATACCAAAAGGAATTACTAGAAATATGTTGTCTTGAATGTTGAAGAACAATTAAATTAAAACTAAAATTAAAACCAAAATTGAAACATGGGAAACAAAGTGGGAAAGGGGGCTGCGGTTCAACTACTCCTAAACCCTCCTCTTATTTTTCTACTATTTTTCTAAAAACTAGCTTACAAAATTCAGGCCTTTGTTTTACACTAACAAAATAAGGCCCTGTTCTTTTCGGCTGAAACAGGGCTGAGCTGAGCTGAGCTGGTCTGATAGGAGCTGAGCTGGACTGATAGAAGCTGAGCTGAGCTGAGCTGAATTAAAAGAAGCTGAAACTAATATTATCTACTTATATAAATCATCTAAAAGAAGCTAAAAATATTAGAGCTGAGCTGAGCTGAGCTGATAGGAGCTGGGCTGAGCTGATAGAAGCTGAGCTGGTCTGAAACAGGCTGAAAATAAGCTGAAAAGAACAGGGCCTAAGTATTGAAAGACCTATTTACCTCTCATTCAAATCATATGAAAAGGAGTGAAACAAGGACTTAAAAGTCATTGACTTATCCAAATAAGCCAACAAAAAGGCAAGACAAATCAATTGACCGTGCTGATTGATACGCACGGTCAGACGGTTGAGCACGGTGAGTTTGGCACGGCCGCTTCTCCCCTGTCCCGGTTACGCACGGCTCGACGTGCGTGACGTACGGTGGCTGAACTCGGTTTCTGGGCTGATGGTGGCGGTGCTCCGGCGGCTATGGTGGAGTGGTGGTCGGAGCTCAAAATCTGGGCAGAGATGACGCGTCGCGGCTAAGCTCCGATGGTTGTCGAGCTTGATTGATGAATTGATTTGTGGTTTGATTTTGAATAATGGAGGGAGTGTTAGATGGTGATAGAATAACTGAAGATGATGAAGTGGTGATAGTTTGAAGGTAGCTTTAATGGAGGATGATGAAGATTAATGGAAATGGTGTTTGGATAAGATTGATTTGGATGATTGAAGGTATGGAGGATAAATGGTATGGTGGTGGTGATTAAGGGGAATCGAAGAGGATGGGTGAGTGAAGGAGAGCTGGAGAGTTGAAGTGGGTCAAGGTCCACTTGACCTTTGACTACTTCTCTTTTAAGTTTGATCCGTCTCGACACGCCTTGTTCCGTCTTGACTCGTTTTGTTTCGTCTTTCTTGATTTCTTCTATTACTTCTCCCAGATCGGTACCCACAAATACAAACATGCACGCGCAGTACCAAAATCTCGAGAAATATAATAAAATTACTATAATTGAACTAAATACGACTACTAAACTAATTACACAAAAAAGGGCAAAATATTAACAAATCGAGTTATAAAATCGGCCAAATAAGAGTCGGAACGTGAGACAAAAATAGGTAAAATCATGAGTTATCACGGTACTCGAGGGGGAAAGGGTGAATTAAGTACTCATTTTTCTAAATTTCGTTGCTAGTTAAATAGAAAATCAATTGGTCAATACTGTTATAAATTGAGCAATCAATCAGACTATTCCAACTTCCAATGACAGTATTCTGCCGTACTTGGCTTGTTATTTTCGTGAGTATAGTAAAAGCAATCACCAACGCAATAGAAAAATGTATGTAGTTTTAATGATTATCATGAATCGTGATGAATAGACACAAGAGACTATAGGTTGACTCTTTTATGTTTGCGAAAACATACACGACATAAAAAGCAATTTGGAAAATAAAGCAAATTAAAAGAAACAACACAAGCGCTTTACAAGTGATTCAACCTACTCTTTAAAGATCTCCACGGTCTCTCTATTATTATTATTACTAGTGCAATACCCGTGACACGTCACGGGTTTGTGAATATTTTTTTGAAAATAATAAAAAGTTAGAAATAAAGTGTAATACCCGTGTTCACGGGCCTGAAACGGTTTTTTTGCATCAAAACTCAAATCACAATCCATATGAGGGTGAATGGAAGGATGAAACTGACTTAAAATAACGTAAATGAAATGAATATTGACGCAGATGATTATTAATTTATTATAATGTGTTCAATATTGAAGTCAAAGAACTCACGTGAGTATATGTAGGTAAATAACAATTTTGGAGAGTGTGATAAATGTAGATGTTAAGTATAACGACGTATGACGTCGAAATGAGTGCGTGTATAGTATGTGTTTGACATACCTGTCGAAAACTGACCCGATCCGAAACTGTCCGGGGAAAAACTCGAAAAACCCGCCTGAAAATGACCGAAACCCGAAAGCAACCCGACCCGATAATAACCCAAATATTTTGGGGCAAAACCCGCCCGAAAATAGATAAATTTAAAAAAATATTGCTATTTTACAGTAAAGTTTCTTAAAAACACTAAATCATACGGAGTATTTTTTTTTACATGATTATTACACTAATTTTTTTTTTTTCACAATTTTAAGATATACTTCGTAATATATCTTTAAAATCATATTTTTATCACATGATTATTATAATGAGAAAACAATAATCAGTCAATCAAGTCAAAGTTCGTCACATATATCCGTACTTCCTATAAAAATAAAATATCAATGTATACTAAATAATATATTAAATAAAACATGTTTATTCTCACTAATATCATATACTTGTATATTAAATTAGATCATTAAGAAATTTAAGAATAAAATTGTATTTATGATAAAAAATAAAATAAAATTAATGTTTTCAAAGTGCGTTAATAATCCGTATTTGACCCGAAACTTGGCCCGAAAACCCGTATAAGCCCGACTCGTATAAACCCGTTTTTTTCAAACCCAAAATACACCCGACCCGTATTTTACTCGAGCCCGAAATGACCAAACCCGAAAGTCGACCGCCCGACCCGTTCGACAGATTTTGACACAATTCATACAAAAAAATAAGGCCTATAATATCGTTATGACCTCTAAAACACAAATATTTTTGGGACGCAACCTACCCGAACCGAAATTAGTAATTAAAAAATAGTAATGTTTTAGACTAAAATTTCACAAAATAGTACAGAATAAAAAATACTCCATCTCCTTCTCTATAATTTTACACATTTCCTATTTTGGTAATTTTCTATTATTTTTTCACTTTTCTTTTTAGTACGTCTTTTGTGGTTCCTATTATTTGTGACCCCACTTTCTTCTTCCATTTTCATTTTCATCCACATTCCAGTCCACCCTTATTAATTTTCTCTCCAAAACTAATGTGGATCATATAAAAGAAGGTGATGAAATATTTATTATTTATTTTCAAAATTTGTGTGGTAATAATATTATTATAAAAAAATACGGAGTATTATGTTTTAAACCATATTTTTTATCACATAATTATTATAATGATTAAAAAATTCAGTGAATCGAGTCAAAGTTTGTTATGTGACAAAAATTCAATATATCGGTATTCTAATATAAATGCAATATTAAATAAAAGGGATATAAATGATTAAGAATTGAAACTAAGAATGAAAATGTATTTAAAAATAAAATAAAGACAACTAACATTTTTCAAACGTGTTATTAACGATTTTTAACGGATTTTAACCCAAAGTTTGACATTTTTTTAACGGTTTTTAACCCGAAGTCCATCATTTTTTTTTACGATTTTTAACCTGAAGCCCGACATTTTTTATCGATTTATTAACTTTTGTCAAACGCGTTACAAATGCTTAGGTTTGTTGGTATGTTTGATGATATGCTTGGTGATACGGAGTATATTTTGAACAATTGATGTTATGTTTGTGGATATGATTAATTGGACCAATAAGTCACTTGTGAGACGGTCTCACGGTAAAATTACTGGGTCTCCGGCAGTAGGGGCGCCACTTTTTGTTGGAGTCTGAGTTAAATCGAGCTGAAATGAAATGTAGAATTTGATGTTTGTTTCCATGGTAAAATGTGATATTATAAAATCATTAATCCGAATGTAAAATTTAAATTGTGCAATCTACCCGTGACACGTCACGGGGTTGTACAAAAATATGTATGATAGCATAGGTTTAATAGTACCAGGGCAGTATTGTCATTACTCGCATTCAAATAAAACTCGTATCAAGTTATAGTGTCAAAATTCACTTTTGTAATAGAAGTATTATAGAGGGAAATGACATATGGTGGATTAATAATATATAGAATATAAAATTTATAGTATTTTGTGTCCCGCTGAGATGTCGACCGACTAATTTTGATTATTGTTACAGTATAATATAGTTTTAAAAAAAATACAGTTGTAAAATTGACTTAAGTGACCAAACAATGTAGCAAGGGTCAATTAATATTTTGTAAAAAAAAGGTGGAGACTTAATCATTTCTATTACCATGTCTTAAATTGGTAATAAGGGACGGGTAATCATTTTGTGTTAACAACAATAGAATTTTATCTTACTTGATTTGTAAATTTGTTATTAATAAACCCAAATCTAAAAATAAGAAAATAAGTAAGAAAATTACTATTATAAATAAGATTATTACTAAACCAAAAGTTTGAACACAAAGTAACAACAATTAAAAGATTTAAGTATTAGAAAATAAAATAAAATAATAATTAAAAAACAAAAATGAACAACATGACATAAATAAAACATACTCCCTCCCCTTCACTAAGATCTTGCACATTTTCTTTTTAGGAAACTTTACTAAGATGTTCCACTTTCCTTTTTAGTAAATATTTTGTGGTTCTTATTGCTTGTGACCCCACTTCCTTTTCTCTATCTTCATTTTCCTCCACATATATCCATTTTCTTAATTTCTTCCCACGATCAAATGTGGAACATCATAGAGAAGCGGAGGGAGTAATTCCCATAAATCTTTGAACAACATGAAGGTCACAAAAGATTAATTAAGAAAGATCAAGACTTACCTCCTGACATTGTGGAATAAGTCGAGATCTAATACGAACGATATTAGATCTCTATATGACGTCTTCAAATAATATCAAGATGACCCCAAATAATAATAAGACGACTTCAAATAATCTTCAATCTTCAAATAATAATAATAATAGGTCGGTTCATAATTAATAGGTACGGTTTCTCCCTCTTGTCCCATAACGTAATAAGTGTGTTGTTCTCTTATTCATTATTCACGCACTACGTTTTCATTCATCATGGAGTTTCTGATGGGAAAAACTCCATTATATAGGCAGAGAGAGGACCGGTTTCCTATTAGGGTTTTAGATTACGATAATCTCGACCTTCCATCAATCTTGAGTAAATATGGAAAAACTCCTTATTTAGTCCGATATTATTGTGATAGCATATCTCTATAAGATCCCGATTTCCAATAAGACCATAATTATGAGGAAGAAATATTACCATAATAATAAGAAAGATATATTACATATCCCGTAATATTATTATATCATAAAATATTCTTACAGAAAACACACACTTCACACTTTTTTTTTACTGAATCCACCCCACACATTCACATTTCATCAAATTCTTGAAAAAAAAAAAGATAAGTAAAGGAATTATTGGGTACACAAACTCATCTCATCTTCTTCCCCATCATTTACTGTCATCACCCACCCTCTTCCAAACCACCATCGTTTTAATTCAACATTTCCAAAAACCGTCTTAATCAATTGAAATTGATAAAATTTTGATGTTAATCAGTAAGATGTGTGAAATACCGATCTGCATGTTGATTTGCTGATGCAGTTGATTTAGTTTCGTTCCATTGTCACAGATCTATCAAGGAGATGAGTCAAAAAATTGAAGGATATACGATTTGAGGTATTATACTTTCAGATTTTTGTGGGTTTATTAATCAATTTATCAAATATTCAATAGTCATTTATTAGATCTGAAACGGAAGCTTTAAACTACTAACTGTTAAACCTCGAGTGATTCTGCGATATATCCTCAAGAATGGAGTCACCCTCTCCGACCTGCGATGTAGAAGGTTAGTTTCTTTCACGTAGTCGCTTGAGTGTAAGGCAATACTTTATTTAATTACTAAATTGTGAATATCGTGAAAAATTTTACATGTTCCAATCTTGAAAGTAGATCCGAAGCAGAGTCTTGAATATACTGTGGAATTTGGGAGTCGAAAATCACAAATTGGCATTTGATGCTCGAAAAATCTTCAACAATAAACTTAACCTACCACCTCGAATGGAAAAATTAGGCCAAATTTTAGAAATTAAATGTCAAATTTTTTGACTAAAAATTCAACAAACAAATTAAAGTTAATAATGATATTTGTTTTATTATTTTTTTTTGTTAAATACTTGGAGTTTTTTTTTGTTAAATACTCAGAGTTTTCTTTTGTTTTATCTTTTTGCCAGGAACTAAAGGACTTTAAAAAAATAGTGGTAAAAGATGGTGAAGATGTGGGCATACTGAAAGCACATACTCAGCATATATAAAGCCACCATGAAATGAATTCATAAACTATGAATGAAGACATTTCAAACATAGGGAAGGGGGATGATGAGAACGAAGAGGCAGTGTTTTAATAACAACATTTTCCAGTGCAGTAGTTCATTGTGATTCAAACATTATAAAATAAACCTGGTATTTTTGAGATATAGGAGTAAATGATGGTGAAGATGAGTTAATGATGGTATTCAAACCTATGAGGCATTGCAAATCACGATACAGGAAGCATTAATGGGGTTGGAGATTACTTCTCCCTTAAACAATCTCATTTCATTTTCATCTACCTAATATACATAACTATTCCAAAACATCAAAAATAAGGACTAATTTTGAAATGGAGCTCCTACATTGTGCCACCTATTTGTGTGTGGTGTCTTCTTTTATAGAAAGAAGATTATTATTATTATTATTATTACTAGTATTAAGCCCCGGTGAAAATTCATGGGCCGAGTTGTATTAATATTACTTTGTGGTCTGTATTACGTATACGTAGTTCGTTATATGATTTTTTACGGAGTTAGAATAATTAAATAATTGGTTTTGACTCATAATTCAACCTAATGCAATTTATAGCAAATCAAACGTTGTACGTACTTATGTAGTTATGTAACATATCAAAAATTTTCTTACATTATTGTGATACCTCTCACATGAGAATTTGTGTAACAATAGTTTTGGTTTCATGAATTATGTAACAAAGAGTAAATTATAAGATTAACTTTCTTAAATTTTGTTAACCTTTTATTTTCAAAAACTTGTACTTCGTATTTTCTTAATTAAAATCTTTATGACATACTCTATATCATTTTATGATAAAATTTCATGATGACATACATGTCATTTTTTACTTACATATTACAGTCAAATACAAATGTTAACCCGTGCTGAAATCGCATCAATTGCATTTAAACAAATTGTTATAACGAAAAAAACTTCAAAATGTTGACCATAATTAATCTTACGGAATTTGTAAGAATTTCTTTTACTATGTCTATTTAATTTTTAGTTTTTGTTTTATAAATGATGATCAATTCGACAATATATTGCATCCATGATAATTTGTATAGTTATTGATGCTAATTTTAATGGGTGGTTTGATTTTAATTTAATAAGTGATTATTTTATTATTGTTGTAGGTAACTTCTCCTCAAATTAATATTTTACTCCCTAAAAATTTGTGGTGCCGACAAATCATTGTATTTTTGGTGAGGATGGATGTGATAGTTTTATTTGACATTACTTTAATAAAATAGGGATTATTATTATTTATTATTATTATTATTATTATTATTATTATTAATTGTTTCTTAATAATCTACTATTGTCTTGTAGTGAAGATCAATTTCATTAATAATAAATCATACGACATCTACAATCGATATCAAATTAAACTGAATACAAGTTTGTAAAAAATAATTAAAGAACCTCCTTGAGACAGAGATCGTTATTAGAATAATATGCTTATGCATAGTCTTCTATATATCGTTGTTGATTGACACAACCTTTCGCGAAGGCAGAGATCGCTATTAGAATAATACGCTTCTGCATAGCCTTATATATATCGTTGTTGATTAACAGCGCCTTTCGCCAAAGAATCTATGGATCTGATGATATAGTCTTCAAAAGGATGAACTTTCTCTATTTTGACAAATAGTAGACCGAGATCTGACCTCAATTGTATCATCATACGACGTAGAAATTTCATTGTTCCCGTGATCTTGCACATAATTCTTGGATGTCTCCAAAAGAGAGAACAACCCTACAAAAAATATAGGAACAAACTCATTAATTGATGGGGACAAATCTTCAAAAGGGAGAGAGGCAAGAGTTATTCATGATCTAAAAGAACTACTTGAAATTAACAATAAAGATTAAAACTTGGGCTTACCACTATCGAAATTGGTAGATGGTAGCCCCGAACAAAGAATTTTTTTATTAGGGTTTGGAGGGTTGGAGAGGAGCAGAATAATCTATTCTAACTACAAAGAAAGTAAGGAAACCCAAGCCTACTCAATGACTTAATAAGAGACTTATTTTCTAATATTGTACTTTTCCTTAAATAAATAAAAAAGTAATCCGTAACTATTGTTTTGTTGACGGGGAACCCGCAGCTGCTATACTTTTTGGGCCCCAAGCCATAATCGCTCTTGCAGAGTTGCAGGGACTTGAAACCTGAGACCTTAGCGGATATTGACCACAAATTTTAACCAATAAATTTCACCCTACTGTCCCTAATTACTGGCTTGTTTTTAAGTATATTGGGAGTTATGAGTAAGGATGGCAACGAGTAGGATGTGGGTCGGGTCCGGCAAGACCCGAACCCGTGCCTCAAAAGTTGGACCCGGACCCTTAAGGGTCCAAATTAAAACTTTTAGACCCTTACCCGGACCCGATGGGTACGGGTAGGGTCCGGGTCCTTCACGGGTCCAAGACAATTTAATATTTAAAATTTTATAATATTCCGTATCCTCTATATATTAAAGGAAGGACCAAGAGAAGTGACGTGGCAGCAGGAAAATTGAGTATTTTGAAATACTTCACCCACATTCATCCATGATCAATTAGGCAACTAATAGTGTATTCAAACTAATAATAACTAGTTTTATCACCCGTGAAGATTCACGGGTCAGTTTATAGTTATGTTATATAAATTGAAATAAAAATAAAAATTATGAATGAGATATACTCCCTCCGAGTTCCTATGATTGCCCCGTTTGTGCAATATATGTGAGCAGTATTATATTGAAACGGGACAATCATTTAAACTCGGAGGGAGTATCATATATGAAGTCAAATAAAATATGTATTAGAAAAAGAGTATTCATAGTATTATGTACGTGCATTATCACGCTGATTAACTAAACAAAACTAAAAGGAACATCAACATACTATCTCAAAATTAGTTAAAAGAAAAAGAAATCGACCCCCCAGGGTCATAAACCCGTTTTTTAGACCACAACTTGTTTGACTGAACCCAAAATAACTCATTAATTTAGGGTCGATACCCTACCCGACCCGTTCGGTTAGTAAGAATTTATTGAAATTAAATAAAATATTTATACCTAAATATTTTATTCGGATTTTTAATTAAAAATACAAAAAATTTAGGGGTATTTAATGGGAATAATACCGACTATAGGGCGTGTTCCAATAATAATACCAATTACAATAAATCTGATAATAACACAACGGATTGAAACACGTTAACAACAATGGTATGTGCACACTTATGACCTACAACAGCAGGTAAGTTAATTAAAATTCAACCGGCTATAGATTTGCCCTTAAATGCTCACCCTCCTCCTTTCCATCACCTCCTCCTTCCTCTTTAATGGCTGATCTCCTCCTTCTTCTCTAATTTTTTCTGGGTTTCATAAACTCCCCCTCTTCAATAAATGTAATAATGAGTTCTCCATCAAATGCAAGCTCTTCAAATTCGTGGGGTTCGAAATTGGCGAATGAAGTTCTGTGCAATCACCAATTACGTGCAGTGGTGAGAACTATTAAGAAGGGGGAAAACATTGGGAAGAAATTTTATGGTTGTCCTCTGTGGCCGGTAAGTTGATTAATTTTGCAGTATTTATGTCTATTTTAATTAGGTTAATGTTGATTATTCCTATCGAATTCTGATTTGAACAAGTTTAATTGATGCCCTTTGAAGAACAATGGGTGTAGTTTCTTCATGATGGTGGAAGATATGAAATCAAGGTTCGAGTGTGAAGACAAGGATTATGAAGTTGATGCATATCAGAGGCACATGTTGGAAAAACAAATTGTGAAGCTGTTGATGAAGAAACAAAGTTTGAAGAAGGAGGTTGCGGAGCTAAGGGTTGAACTGCTTGCACATGTGAAAGGGGAGAAGAAAGCTATGGTTTGGTTGATTATGTCGTGGATTTTTTTTGCCATTTGTTGGCTGTTTAAGAAGTAATGTAGCAGTAGATTAGTACTTGTAGCAGATTAATGGGAATACAAATGTAGCAGTAGAGTAGTACTTCATCCTTCATGTAGCAGTAGATTAGTACTTGTAGCAGATTAATATCAATGGAATCGATAATGGAGTCGGTTAAACATGGAGTATGTACTGTCCATCTTAATTAATGAAAGGTAATGAAATTGTGGCATTTTTAGTCCAACAATCAGAAATTGAACACACACAATAACAGCAACATTCTTACAACATTGAATGCTGCGTAAATGGGCAGCGTTACAGTAGCATTAGGCCGTAGCAGATGAACCACAGAACTTGAACTTTGCATCCCAAACCATCAACTTCATGCATTAGCAGTTAACAAAAAGTGTGCACCAAACACACGCCAGTCTTTGCAAATTACGAAGTTCGTACATAAACCTAGAACTTAACGATGTTCACACGACAACCATAAACCTAACGAAGTTCATACAACCACAAACTTAACGAAGTTCAAACGAAAACCATAAACTTAACAAAGTTCATAAGACAGTACATCATTGCCGTAATGTAGAATTTCATAGATTGTTAGAAGCTTGAGTAGATGCTGGAACGGAGTGGATGCTTCTTGGCCCACCAGAACTTCCAGGGACATTGGTGAACGCATTTCCGGACTCATCAAACAGCACCCCCATCCCTTGTGGCGGCCTACTTCTACCTCCAACTGTGACTCTCCCTCCCCTGCCGACTCTACCTCCTCTTGCTCCTCTCCCTCCCCTTATGACTCTTCCTCCTCTGCCTACTCGTGTCGGTTGTGCAGTAGCTTCATGGTGGTTTTCAGCATTAGACGGCACCGCTGAATCAGAAGCATCAATTCTAGGATACTTTCTAGGTCTTCCCCTTCCTCTTTTTGGTCCCTCTTGTGACACAATGGCTCGATCCTTCGCAGGACAGGTTCTCTTGTTGTGAGTCTTGGACTTACAAATAGAGCAGGTCAGTTCAACACCATGCCTTGTGAGCTTACCACTTTTTTTTGGATCCTCAAAAGGATCCCTCCTCCTTTTCTTCCTTGGCCTGCCGGGTCCTATTTTGATTGGTGGGGGGCTTAAAGGTACCTCAACCTCGGGCCAGTGTCTTTGACCTGCAACAGGAGAAATAGAGACACTATATGCTCTAATGTAGGTGTCCCTTTTATACCAATCTGAAACATACTCTTCCGGGTGGGCATGCATTTCAAATATAGCAGCAACTCCATGGCAACATGGAATACCAGTCAAGTCCCACTTCCTACAAGTGCAAGTCTTGGCCTCTAAATCGACATTCATAGAGTCTATACCATGTTGTACTTGATAAAGTGTAGGAGTCGATGGAATGGCCTCACAAAAGGCTGCAAGTTCTTTTTCTTCATCTAACTTTTCTTGAACCCTTGGGCATAGTAAAGAGGTTTTCTTCTCCATTTCCCTCTTCTTCTTGATCAGTCGTTGCATCAACGCCACCCTAATGTCCTCCAACATGTAAATGACATGTTTAGATCTTGCGTTAATGATATAGGCATTGAAAGTCTCCGTCATGTTACTGACAATCACATCCGCCTTCGTGTCGGTCTTCAAGAATGCCCTACAAAAGAGCTCTGGTTTACATGCTAAGAACGCCTCAACCGCCTTTGGATCTACCTCCTTCATTGCTTCGATAGCGTCCTTATAGTCAGCTTTGTTGTAGGCTTTGGCACACCTCCAAAATAAAAGCTTCATTTCATCCCCCTTGTAGCTTTTGTGCCAATTAGCGAAGATGTGTCTTGCGCAATGCCTGTGTTCTGCCTTGGGAAATTCTTTAGCAACCATTGCCACAATGCTCTACATGGGAAATAAAGAAAGAAAAATATTAGCCCATTGATAAAGAGGAATCAGTATTCGAATATTCGAACATTTAAAATCATATGTCACAACAGAGTTTTAACAGGTTAATAATTCAACAACAATAACTGACTGTGTAACTAACTCAGAACAAACAAACAAAAAACATACTGAATCTTAAGATGAATCAGTATTGGAATATTTAATTCTTAATAGAGCTCAACACAGGATGAGTGATTGCAACCCAGTACACAATCGTGTCTTACTAGAACTCTCGAAGTTGAATTCTTACTAGAACTCTCCAAGTTGAATTCTTACTAAAACTCTCCAAGTTATTAATATAACCAAGCAACCAAAACTTTTAAGCAACTAACAAATGAAACAAGCTGATGAGTAAGTCAGTTAAGTAAATTGAATCGTTTCAAGCTGTCCATCCCAATTTTTCAATAAAGAAAGGAACAAATATAATCCAAAACATACACCAAAACTAGCCGATATAGTGCTGTTGCCCTCTAATTATACGCCACTTTCAAACTGCTGAATTTAAAGTAAAACATTCGACAAATGCTCATTCCACAGTATTGGTACTGCCCAAAAATAACTCATTCCACAACAGTTAATAACAGACACGAACTAACACACAAAGCTAATACAAATCTGATGACAGTGGACATCACATATAAAACACATGGAACTATAGGAAACAATCAAAGAATGATATGAAAATGAGTTAGTAAAAACAACTTACAAGATGCTCATCTGATATGATTGTCCAGCCTTCACCATCTCTTTCATCTAAGCTTCTCTTCAACTCCTTGAAAAACCACTCATAACTTTCATTATTTTCACCTTCAACCACCGCCCATGCCAATGGGTACATCTGCTCATTTGCGTCCCTTCCCACCGCACTTATTAACTGACCGCCTAGGAAAGTTTTAAGGAAACAAGCGTCCACACATAAAACCTTCCTGCATCCACTCCTCCAGCCATCTTTTAGTGCGTCAAAACACACAAATAATCTCTGAAAAACAGGTGGATTTGACCTCAGAGTGGGGTTAGTGAATAAAGTAAATACACCTGAAGGGTCTCCTTCTTCAAGGGCTGCTATGTAGGACCCTATCTTGCTGTAATGGTCCTTCATTGAACCGTGTAGCAGTCTGTGAGCATGGTACTTCACTTTGTAAGCGAAACCTCTCCGGATTAGAACCTTGTAAGCCCTTCTCACAGTCTCAATGATTTCTGCGGCTGGCCAATGGGGCCTCGACTTGAATACATCAAGTAACTGTTTTGCTAACCAAGTTGATTTGAGTTGTTTGTTGGACTCCATTGTCCTCTGGCAACTGTGCTCTGGTTGAGTACTCTTCACTACAAAACACCCTCTTCTCTTATCCCAACTTCCGTACAAGGAAAATGGACAACCTTCTACACACCTTACCCCTATTTTCTGACCTACGGCTTTGTTACTCACACTTACTTGTACATTTATGCCCTGAGCCACTGCGTATCTAGTAACACAGTCCCTAAATATTTCTCTACTAGGAAATCTAATCCCAACAGTCCATTTCAATTTTGTGAAATCTGTTCTATCATTCACAGTTGGTATACCTGATTTCTTCCTCTTACCAGGTATACATTCGTCTTCACTTTCACCTGGAGTGTCCTCCCCTTCACCACTTTCATCATAACCACTCTCATACCCAGTAGCTGCGACACTCTTACTACCCTGCCCAGTAGCTACCACTGCAGCTGAACCACCAGTAGGTACCACTGCAGTTGAACCACCAGCCCCTCCTGCAGTTGAACCACCTGCCCCTCCTTCAGATGTTTGCTGACCAGGTAAAGATCTAGCAATTGCTTCTAACTGCAACTGTTTTGCAATCTTCAATGCCTTGGAATTCCACTCCTTCACTTTCTCTCTAGCCTCTAGAAACTCATCATCAAAATCAGAATTATCATCAACTTGTATTTCTTCCTCAGCTATAATTTCAAGAACCTCCTTACTTTCTTCAGTGTCAGACAACTCCTCACTCAACTCAAGATCTCCTTCACAGTTTTCATCATCTGATTCCTCGTCTTCAAAGTCAGGCTCATATTCATTGTCGTCATCACTTAATGAATCAGAAGCAGACCTCGCACCCCTTCATAAAAAAGTATTTCTTTCCGGACAAATGTAGTCCCAAGAACCTCCTTATCTCCTTCAACGTCAGACAACTCTGCACCTGAAAACTCAAGATCTGTTAACCCCTTCTCATCGTCTGACCCATCTTCCTCATACTCAAGCTCGTATTCATAGTCATACTCACTCAAAGTATCATACCCACACCCCTCAATACCCCCTTTTGAAAACCTTATTGCATCAGACAAACTAATGTCATTGCAATCAAACCCTATTTCAGATTCAAGCTTGTTGAACTCAAGGTTGGTTGTATTGTGACCAAATCTGGGGGAGGACCTCAATATTTGATGTGCAGAAGGGGGCTTCTTTTTTTGGGTTCTCTTGGATGCTTTTAGGGCTACTGTTTTAATACTTTTTCCACATGGCTTTTGTGGACTACATATGAGAGGGGAATCTTTTGTGACTTCAGTTATTGAGGAAGGTGGACCCCCACTTTTTTTGGCTTTGGTGTTTTTTGGAGGGATGACACTGTCATCTTTGGAGGTAGATGCAGGTGGACCCCTCCTTGGGGTTAATTTTTTCCGAGCACTAACGGAGGGAAGCTGGTGGAGGGTTTCAGTTTTTGGGGAGTCAATATTGTTCTCTTCTCTACTGTTATCCTCATTCAATGCATCAATGAGGTCCAACACCTTACCTACTTCCTTCTCATCCACTAAATAACATTCCACCACTCTATCTCTAAGTCCTATTTCAGTCATAACCCCAGTATCAATATCATCTTTAGCCATCTTCAATCCCACACTATGATCCCTATAAAAAATTGCATCTTTCAACTTACCAAAACCAAATTTTTCAGCTTCTTCAATAAGAGTAAACCAACACATCTCATCTGGGTCAACTGGGACTGTCCTTGTTTGCTTAACTGTGTAACACAAATCCAAATCTTTCCTCACAAATGTACCCCCATGAAAGAACTTCAAGGTCAACGTTTTGCAAGGGTCCATCACCTACACAATTCCTCAGGTAATTGAATACAAAACCCTAATTTTACCAAATCAATATCCCCAAAATTGAAATTACTTGAATACAAAAACCTAAATAAGTTACTATTCAAACAAGTATGCTTTCAGTTCAAAGATTCAATTCACTAACCTCCGTCATTGGCGCGAAACTCAGCAGCTCCAACTAAATCCAATTGAACTCAACCCTAGTAGCACAGTACAATACATTGATTAACTTACCCAGAAATCGACAGAAAAATGGAGCAAATAGATATTTGAAAAGAGACGATTATATGGACAGATTAACTTACCGATTCGCTGAACTGATTAGGTGAAGTACTTGCTAAATTAATTATTGCACGAGTCAAGTTGAAGAAAGGAGGATGGTGGACATTAATGGTGAGTTTGAATGAAGAGGAAGGTGGGTGGGTGAAAATGAAAGCAGTGGAAGGAAGTAAGTAATAGGGTAATACTGTAATAAATGAAAGGGTGACAGGAAGGTGGACGGGTTATTCAGGTAACCCGTCACCCATACCATTGTTGTTAACGTGTTTCAATCCGTTGTGTTATTATCAGATTTATTGTAATTGGTATTATTATTGGAACACACCCTATAGTCGGTATTATTCCCATTAAATACCCAAAAAATTTATTACAAATATTCAATTTAATACAACCTTTTTTTTTATCATTTAACTGTAAATAATTTTAAAAATTGAATTAATTATTTTTTTAAATATAAACATTATTAAAGAGTACAATAATATTATTAAATAAAAAAAATATTAAATATTTTTGTTGGCCTTAAAATGTTTATAAAAAATATAGGCGTTCGAAACTATTTTTGACCCTAATCCGAACCGTGACTCGTATAACCCGACTTATATTTGATCTGACCCATATTTGGACCCGACCCGCTAGACCCATTTGACAGGTATACATATTACGCTTCCGATTTATTTTTGAGGGGTTGTATAACTTTAATTGATGGTGTTAATTTTCAACCGTAACCGTAAAGTTAAAGATCAAAGATGACACCCTTAAAATGGAATTAAAAGTATAGTCCGGGTACTAATATTACCATTAAATATCTTTCAATTGGTTTTGCTCTCATTGTTTTTAGACATATAAACTCTTTATAAGATCGAATACGTACCTAATTAGTTATTTAAATTAGTTAAAATATTTAGATTCGGTTTTGATGTTTTGCAATCAACCCTCTTTTAAGAATCGTGAACCCATTTTTTCGACCCGCAACCTGTTTGTCCGACCCCAATATGACCGGTTGATTTCGGGTCGAAACCTGACCCATCCCATTCAACCCATTGGGTCAGTGAAACTTTATTGAAATTATTAAAATATTTAAGTTTAAATACTTCCTATAACTTTCTTTTAACTTTCTAAGATCTTTTCACTTCATTATTTCATTTTCACTCAAATGAATATATAATGGATTTATAATTAAAAAATAAATAAATATTTTAAATTAAAAATATTCAATTTAATACAACTTTTTTTTTATCATTTAATAAAAAAATAATTTTAAAAATTGAATTAATATTTTTGAAGTACAAACAAAATTATATATTAAAGATAATAATAATAATAATAATAATAATAATATTAAAATTATTTTTGCTGGACTTAAAAAGTTGGTAAAAAATATAGGCGCTCGAAACTATTTCTGACCCTAAACTACTTCACTCGTATAACCTGACTCATATTTGATCCGACCCGTATTTGGATTTGAACTGTATGACCCGATCAACTGGACATGTTTGATATATTTTCATATTATGCTCACACTTTATTTTTTGCGGGGTTGAGTTACATTAATTGTCGGTATTAATTTTCAACCCTTAAACATAAAATTAAAGTGTTCGAACCCTTAAATGGAACTAAAAGCAAAGTTTGGGTGCTAACCTTACCCTTAAATATATCTTTCAATTAGTTTTGATGTTTTTAGACATATAAACACTACGATTGAATACATACATGTTTAATTAGACGTATAATTTATTATTTTTAATTTATTGTTCGATGACATCAATCTATCTATATTATATTTGTATTACGATTATTGCATGACGATATTTCGGTATTAAAAATTAATACTGCGATATCAACTTTGTGTATTCTAACAATAAAAAATAAAGAATTATTTTAAATATATTTAAGAAAAGATCAGAATTTTTTAAATATATTTAATATTTATAATAATGTTATATGAATAATAATTTTACATAAATTTTATGTGAATAATAATATTACGTAAATGTTACATTAGTTGAATTGAGTTGATCATTTATTGATCATTTATGTTCGTAGGATAATAATCAATTTTATTTTTAGTAACTATAATCAAAAAGCATAGAATGCATATGAGTATGCCATGTCAGCGAAGAAGTGCATCCACGCTGCCATGTCAGCAGTGGATGCACTCAATTAATATATATATAGATAGATAGATAGATACACCAAAAAGTATGTCAAGGATTGAGTTTTCACGGGCTTCACAAACCATTTACCCATTAAAAAACTTAATTAAAAAACCTTAAAGCAGTCATATAATTACCCTATAAAACAGATTCTTCGAAAGTCAAAAATCATAATTACGCAACAGTCACATAATCACACGAGCAATTCCGCTACCGTATAACAATCTATCAAATTTGTCTTCTAAAATGTCGTATGCTATTAAGTCATTGGTTGTATATGTATATTCCTGTAACAGTTTGTAAATATATCAGTCGTGAATCAATGATGAACGTACGAAGAATTTAACAATATTTTATTTGCAAAGAAATATAATGAAACAGGTACATATGAATTATTTCAGAGTGATTGTATGATTGTAGATATATTATAATGAATCAATATGATTATATTTTAGAGCGAAAGATTATATTTTTGCAGCATGTTATTCCAAAAAAATATAATTAATTCAATACATCCGATCAATATACTAATTATTTGAACTGTGTGCTTAAGATATTTGGAATTATTAATACGGTTAATACCTTCAAAATTGTTGAACATGCTTTAAAAATTGATGAACAATCGAAGAATTTAACATCATTCTTCCCGCGTCATTTATCTATAACTATGCGTCAAGATTATTACTTAATACGTGGGAATCAAAAAATTGATAAAGTTGTCTTAAAAATTGATTTGGTATTTGTCTACCTTTTGTCCAAATATTAAATTAGAAAAGGATTAAGTGTTTGTCTACCTTTACTAATTTATAATGAATAGTGTTTATCAATTTGGACAAAAGTAATATTTACCATTACTTTAACACATGATATTTAATATTTGGACAAAAGTTAGCAAAGTTTAATATTTGGACAAAACTTTAATATTATTGCTATTATTATTTAATATTTAATATTTAACGTATGATATTCGAAAGTAATATGTGGACAAAAGTTAAATATCGAAATCCATACACCATATGATATTTAATATCCGACACGAAAGTAACAAAGATTGTTTTTAAACATTTTTGACCTTCAACAAATCAAGTTATTATATTTCACGGACTATCGCTTCAACGTCAAAAACCGATATTACTTCCTTAACAACTTTAACATATACTCCCTCCGTCCCAAAATGTTTCTCCCATTTACTTTTGCACAATAACTAAGAAAATTGTGTGATGATTGGGTATATAAACAATGATGACTCTCTTTAAAGGGTGACTTATAATGTTGTGTGAGGTGGTGTGAGTTAATGGAATGACAAAATGATAAATACTTTAACTTAGTAGAGACAAAGTTGTAAAAAAAAGATGGACTAAAAAGAAAAGTTGAAAAATGGGACAATCTTTATGAACCTACCCAAAAAGAAATACAGGACAATCTTAGTGGGACGGAGGGAGTACAATTAAAGTAGCGTAACGACATTGTCGCTGTCACATCAACCGTCTAACATTCAAAAAATTGAAACACTAAAAAATACAAACAACCCCGTGATGTTTCACGGGTCAATACACTAGTATGCCTTATTGACAAGCCGCCGCATCTTCAAAACCCAATTCACAGACCAAAGTAAAAACAACCAGCCAACACTAGCTTTAAACAAAATTAAGAAGCATAATTAAACATGACAGTTACTAAAATTACATACAATCATGCATAAAAACAAGAATTAAGCATAAAAGTTCTTGTAAACGTGCAACAAATAACCGTACACCCAGCTGCAAATTGAAGAAAGAAGATCCATATAAGGGTTTATCACTTTAGTGTTAATGAATTACTCATACTAGTATGTATATTCAGTAACTTTTTCTTTTTCTCTTTTTTTTAAAATAATTTTAACGGGTCCAAGGGTCGGATACGGTTCTAAATTGTAGGACATGGACCCGGAATATTTTTGGAGGACCCATACCCAACCCGTACCTGCAGGGTCTAAAAATAGAGTACCCGTACCCAACCTATTAAGGTAAGACCCGGCGGGTTTGGACAGGATCCCGAACCCATTGCCATCCCTAATTATTAGTTATGACCATGTACCAAAGCGTTAAAGACGGAAGATTAATTCGGTAAGCCGACACAATGTAGTACTCCACAGTTGATTTGCTAGCCTTAATTTTGTGAAGCTCAAGTGGTGATGGACAATTGTACACAGTGTCTAGTTCACAGTACTCTGCAATAATTACTCAACAACGACTCAATGAGAGGAAATAGGACTCCCTCGGACCATCTAACATCTTCTCGTTGAATATTTATTTAAGTGGGTATAAAATAATTAAATGAGAAGATGTTAGATTGCTAGAAGAGATATTGTTATGCGTAAATCCTTTTAAGACACGATCTTTGAATAGCGTTTACGAGATAAATGTCGTATAATGAAAATAAATTTTAATAATCCGTACGAAGTATTTTTTAAGTATGAGATACAGAGTAATAAAAAATTGAAGTAAGAATAAAAAATTGATTAAAAGTACAACTCAAAAAGGACAAGAAGAAAAAAAAAACTAACTAGTTAAGAAAAATGGAAGGAAACTCATAACACCAGGAGGAAGTATAAATACTTTGTTTGTATCTAAAGAATATGTTTCAATTTTGCACAAGGATTAAGAAGATATTAAAATAATATCATTTAATTGTCCAAAAAATTACTTAATGAGTGTATTACAATGACATTTTGTGTAATATGTTAGGAGAAGAAAGATAATTTGGTCCAAAAAATAGAATAAAAAGAAAAGGGAGTCAATTGGATTTGAATGACTCGAAAAGAAATACATATCCTTTGGATATGAAAGGGGGAATACCAAATTAGTACTCGTATGAGACAATACTTGAGAAGAATTAATCTCTAATTACGAAGTACAGTAGAATAGTTTGAATCATGAGTGGATCTAGCTAGAGCTGGCAAGCCGGATCCCGATCCGAAACTCGAGTAAAATTGATCCGATCTGACCCGAAAATGTAGTGACATGACCCGACTCGATGATGGCTCGTAACCTGATACGACCCGCTTCAGGTTGACCCGAACCCACCCGACCTGAGACGATCTGTAACCCGAAACGACCCAATAAATTATTTGACTCGACCCGAAAGCTGGCCCGACCCAAAAGCTGATCTGATGTGATCCAATGAACATAAAAAAATAATGTTAAATTAAAATATTAATTAGTTTTTTTCTCCATATATATTCTTAACCAAACATCGTTAAAAAAACAAAAAAAACAACTTTTAAATATTAAATAAAATTTGTTTTAAAATGTACTATTAATCACACTTAAGTCAACTCGCTAATTATTGATCCGACAATACTTGACCCGATCCGACCTGGACCCGACCCAAACTCGACCTGACCCATCCGATTTCCACTTCAAGATATATTTTATAAAATTCATCATTCATAGTATTTTTGGTTTTAATCTTCAATCACAACTAATTCTTATTACATACGGTTTCATATAAAATTACTCTGTGTTTACAAACTTTTGAAAAATATAATGAAAATTGGAAGTCATTTGTATCATATGATATAGTCAAATATAATCCGTAGATAATACAAAAAAAAAAAACTTTTAAATATTAAATAAAAATGTTTTAAAATGCAATGTACTATTATTCTATTAATCACACCTAAGTCAACTCGTTAATTATTGATCCGACAAGACTTGACCCGATCCGACCTGGACCCATCCCAAACTCGACCTAACCTGTCCAATTTCCACTCTAAGACATATTTTATAAAATTCATCATTCGTAGTATTTGCGGTTTCAATCTTCAATCACAACTAATTCTTATTACATATGGTTTCATACTATTTACTCTGTGTCTACCAAACTATTGAAAAACACAATGAAAAATGAAAATAATTTGTATCAGATGATATAGTCAAATATACTCCGTAGATAATAAACAACCAAATTATTGTAATAGTAAATGGTAAATAATAATAAAAGGGTGTTGCTATTCGCAGTACGCATTTTACTCGACGCAGTACCATTTTTCCTATTTTGCCCCTCTCATTTCCCCTTCCCTCCAATTCGTCCTTTTGTTTTTCCTCTCTTTTCTTTCTCTCTTCTCCATGTCTACTTTACTTAACGCAGTACATTATTTTTTACTTTTACGCAGTACATTTATTTTTTTTACTTTTACGCAGTACATTTTTCGCAGTACATTTATTTTTAAATTTCATGAAGTACATTTACTTTAATCTTTGAATAAAATATTTTTTACGTTTTTTTTATCACGAAATACACATGTGTTTTTCAATTTTGACACAGTGCATTTTTTTTTTCAACTTTGACGCAGTATATACTCAGTTCATAACTGTACTACACTATTCGATTGCATACTTCCAATTTAATACCCAATATTAAAGTATTAAATCCAAGAATTGAGTTTCTAAACCAAAAAAATTGAAAATATAATGTTTGCTAGAAAAATTCATTTGTATTCGGCCACAACTTTAAATTTATGTTTAAAGTCATGCGAGACATCCGAACCAAAATAAAAAAGACTCCGTAAAAAAGAGGAACAAAGTCGTACGTAAGGTAATTAGTGGTTGAAAATCGATAATTGAAACCAATAATGACTGATAAACAAAAAACAAAAATCATAATGAATGATATATAACCATAAACAAAAAAAATCGATTATTTTGAACTTTGAAACAAAAACCCTAATTTCAATAATCAATGATAACTGATGATTGATACCTGTTCTTCAATCAAAATCTTTCAATAATTAATGATAAACAAAAAACAATAATCATAATTAATGATATATAACAATAAACAAAAAAATCAATTATTTTGAACTTTGAAACAAAAACCTCAATTTCAATAATTAATGATTGATACCTGTTTTTCAATCAAAATTGTATCCATGATCTATTAAATTTAATAAATTGAATGAATGTATAGTTAGATTTGGAGGTAGTTGATAATAATTGAAAAAGAAGATGATGATTTTTAGGGTTAGGGTAGAGAGGGTGGGAGAGAAATAAAATTAGGTTTATTTTTTTTGATAAGGGCATGCAATGGAAAAATATGGGTAAAAAGTACTGCGTCGAGTAAAATGTGTACTGCGAAGAGTAATTCTGTAATAAAAAAACCATATAATGATTTAATGGTTTAAACTAGACCAAACCTAAGTCACCTAACAAAACCTAGTCTGACTCGATAATGACCCGAACCCGATAGTGACTCAACCCGGGAATGACCCGAACCCGGGTAACCCACAACTCAACCCGAATGACCCGACTCGACGATAGGCATAACCCGACAATGACCCGACCCGACAGTGACCCGAACCCGACCTGTCCGATTGCCACCTCTAGATCTAGCCCCCATTATTTCACATGGACTATAGTCCAAGTAAGATTAAAGCTAAAAATAAAATCATGAGTTACTCGTATAATAATAGTAATAAAGACAGATGTGTGGCAAAGTTGGTAGTTGGGAGGATGTTGGACTGGAGGATTAGATGATGGGAATTCATTCGTAATCATTGTCAGTTTTTGAAATTTGCATAACAATTGGTAATTTATTACTCGTACTCTCTAAGTTATTTACCGAAATACATTGAGAGTCAAATGAAAGATGATAAAAAGGGAAAAATTGCTTTTCCCCAATTTTCTGATGTACGTGCGTACCATGTACGATAAAATAATAACCACGTGCTGTTGTGCCAAACTTATGTTCCCAACCTACTCCAGGTTTTTCGATGTGATTGTATTTAATACTCCCTACTCCATACTCAGTAGTAACATGTTCTCACAAAGGGATCAAATAATCTTCCAATTTACTTTCCATTCAATTTCATTGTTTATATTTATTTTTTTACACGTAATTGTAAATCTATATTTTCTTTTGTCTATATCTTTAGTTACATATATCTAAAAATTATAAAAATTTGATATTTATAACGTACTCGATTAGATAATTTAAACAAGATCCTACCTAACTATTCCTTATATTTTATCTTATATATTAGAAATTACAGTGATAATTTCACTCACTTATAAATAGATAAGACAAGTACTCCGTATTTTGTTAGGTAGTCTTAGGAACTTTGTAGCATACTCTCATTACAAATACTCCTAAGAATTTGTGGAGTAATAATAAGAAGTCCAGTAACTAGTTCCAATCATCTTTTGATTAGAATTTCCACATTAAATTTGTAGGCGGTCTATTTTTTTTTTTTGCTACAACCTGTTTTTGTGGTGGAGTTATTACTCCTACAACATCACGGTACCTTCGTAAGTGTACATTTTTTTAACAAATACACTAATTTTTTTCCCCTACTTTTCAATTTTGTTTGAGCTGGTGCTGCTTTCTAACGACTCTTATCATACTCACTATAGAATGTGATACTTCAATTGAGTATGTCAAAACATGCAAGCAATTCTTAAGAATTGAAGAGAATATAGGATAAAATGACATGATAGTATATACAGTATATTCATATCATAGATGTACATAAAAAAAAAAATAACAATTAAAAATAATTTTTCAGCTACGTTATACTTTACTCCGTACATGCTACTTTTAGTAGTTTTTCTTTTAACTAGCTTAATTTGTCCTTAAAAAAAGGGAGTTACATACCTTGTTTCACTTAAACAAAACTACTTCTATCAAATAAGCTAGTTAAAATAACAAAATGCCGTGACAAATAAAGTATTAATTAAATGTTGCGTTTTTCAATATATCATAAGTCTCACAGGAGAATTCGTGTCCTATTTATACCCATAACTACAACTGTAGGGCCATATAATTAAGTATATAACCCTTTACATTAGAGCCTATTTATACCCATAACTACAAGTCTACAAGGGCCATATAACCCTGGCCTTTACATTAGAGATATAGAGTGGGAACATACAAAATCATTAAAACAAAATGAATAGAAAGTTATTGAAGATTAAAACAAAAAGTAAAGAGGGAGAGGATTTATTAGGAGATGATGAGCAACGACCCGTATCTCCTTCTGCAGAATACTTCAACAGTAAGGCATTGTCTGTGTGTATCCTTGCTATTATGGAGTTTGAACATCCCATACTACCCGACCGTTTCCTCCCTCTTGTTCAACTTCTTTTCCTTCCCATCAACCCTAGATTTTCATCTATCATGGTATGCATGCTATTTTAATACTTCTACCTTTATTATTTAGTAATCGATGCGATCGAGTAGAACAAGAATATTGCATAGAAAGTTACATACACAGACAAGATAATATGATAGATAAATAATTACAAATATTTCGACACAAAATAATAATAGGATAAGTTTTACGGATAAAGGATGGTGCAGTGGTTGTGACGTGACAAGTCGTCGCTATCCTAATGTTCAATTTTCCCCATACTCGACACACAGTTTTTCATGACAATCATCTCTCAAGAGTTTTTGTGTACAGAATGAACACTACCCGACCGTTGTCTAATACTCCAATCCTTTAAAGTGAGTAGAGAACGGATTTTTCTATAGATATACTTATATACATGTATGAGATATTTTTGTGTGGCCTATTTGAATTAAAGAAGAGGGTTTATATAGGATTACGCATAGAGAAACCAAGTTTGATTTTTAGATGAACCAAAATGTTCAGAAATGGAGTAATCAAAACAGAAAGCTGCGAAATTAAATACTTGAACGAAGACCGCAGCATTTAGACTTGAAAAAATTGTTGTCAGTTTAACTTTTTTGAAGCACAAATATTCCAATCATTCTCACGTGATTCAAAAGAAGTTTCGAAAGTTTCAAATTAAAAGAAGTTTCAAAAGGGAAGAATAAATGTGGTAACGAAGGTTTAACTTTAAGATGTCAATGTCTTTCGGACTTGAATTGAAACTCAGTGAATACAATTTCTTCAAAACGTAATTTTAGATCTAACTTTTTCACCTTGAATCATAGATGAAATTGAATTGGTGAGAGATCATTGTTCACTTAACATAAAATTTTGTACATGAAAGGACAAAAATAGATATTTAAACGAAATTTAAAGAAAATATGTACTTATTGAATTTTTTTGTCAACTATCTCCAGTACATTGGAGGGTTAGTAAAGAGTCAAAGACCCTTAAAATTAGTTGAGGTTTAATTTGCCTTGTTATAAATTCACTGAACCCTCACTTCTCAATTTATATTGTTAATTCACTAAAAAAAACCAATTTCTTCCGTGTATTGTTAATTCTCTATGCAATACAAATCAAGTTCTTATTTTAAAACTTATTTATTTGGATGGTGATAGGGTGCCACCAGGTGGCGCCGAATCTGAGCGTCACCATAATTAAAAAATAAGAAAAAGAAAATATAAAAATTGGGTTTTTAATTTAGCATCAAAGCTTTTGAGGGTAGTTTTGTAATTTTTATATTTATGTAATTAAGATAATTTTTTAACTAAATTAATTAAAATTCAACTTAAAGTTTTAAACCTTCTCATGCAAACCATCTAATTTTTCTAGAATCCAAAATCGTCATCATGCAAACCTTTTCAACCATCAAAACATTTGTTCTTATACAAATTAATGTAAATATATTTCAATTTTTTGATTGAATTAAACACATATGCGCATGACATCAATATCATCATATAAACCTCTCCAATTAATATATGACATCAATATCATCATATAAACCTCTCCCATTAATATATGGAATACATAAACTTCAATATTTTCTTCACACCATTTCATAAGCATGCTACTAATCTACTATATACAACAACAATCCTACAAATAAGCATTTTGTTAGGAGAATCAATTTTTTTGATCATCATCAATGCTATAATCCTAACTAATTACTACAAAATTGGAATTCCTAAATTACCCTTTTAATATTAATCAATATTAAATCTAAATTTTAAAAAAATATTGACCGAAATCTACTGTTTTTGAATATGCTGCTAATAAGAGCATATTGAAACAACATATTGAATTTATATCGAAAAACAACTCGATTCTTCCATAATCTGTTGGTGTTTTAATAAATTGGCAGGTTACTGATAAGAGAGGCGTAAGAAGATGGCAAAGAGTGGAAGTGAACATCCTAGATCATTTCAAAGTTCCTAGCTACCCAGAGAGCTTAACAATCCAAGAATATGATATTCATCGTGACGAATTATTAACCAAAATTGGCATAGAACCGATGCCAGTGGATCAACCCTTGTGGGAAATCCATATATTCAAGTACCCAACAACAAATGCAGCTGGAACTCTGATCTTCAAGATTCACCATTCACTCGGAGACGGATACTCGTTGGTGGGAGCTCTTCTTTCCTGCTTGAAAAGAGCAGACGACCCTTCTCTTCCGCTAACCTTCCCTTCCACTCGAGGTATAAACAGTAGTGGCGAGAGGAGGATTGGTTTTATTAAACATGTAACAGAACTTATACGGTCAGCGTATAATAATGTATGCGACTTTGGGTGGAGCATTGCGAGAATGGGTTGGGTGGTAGATGATGCGACGCCTATCAGATCGGGAAGTCAGGGTGTTGGATTTCATCCTCCTGTCAACATCTCTTCTGTTGATTTCTCCCTCGACATGCTTAAACAGATCAAGACTAAGCAAGATGTCGTAAGTCACGCTCGCTCCTGAAACACTTTCTCGATATAATAAGATTTCATATCCTTCATCTATTTACACATAGCATCATTAAAATGAGTGTCTATGTATTTGAGTTTTGCAGACGATAAACGCAGTTTTGTTAGGAATGATCTTCCTGGGGGCTCGATTATACATGGAAGAAACAGGAGGAGAAGGGTTCAGAAATTCAAGATCCACAGTGGCAGTGGTTCTCAACACCAGGAACATCAATGGATACATGCCAAACAGAGACATGCTTATGTCTGATTATAAACATTGGGGAAACAAAATTGCATTTTTGCATATAGCTCTCCCTCAATTAACCAACCATAATTACACTAATCCTCTTGATTTTGTGTCTGAAGCACATAAAATGATCATGATTAAGAAAAATTCTCCAGCAGTTTCCTTCACTGATCACTTTCTTGAAATTGTCAGGAGATTCAGAGGCTCTGAGGTATGTATGTATATACTTTTCTTTTTCCTAAATTAATCACCACGTATAAGTTTGATTATTTAGTCATCACATACAATCCTAATTTAACTAACCCATACGGAGTAGATCACTTAGACTCGATCTAGTGAGGAAATTAGCAAAGTTGATGAAAGTGATAATGACGAATATAAAGATGTGAGACATAGCGATAATCAACATCAACATGGTGAATTAATTGATATGATCTAGCTAGCAAGATTGAAGTAAGCAGTAAAGAATAAGGGAGGACAAATAAACGTGAGACCTCTCATATAAGAGGTGTTACTAAATTTGCAACTGCCCCATGTGAGAGGTCTACGATAAAATTACCATGAGATAGTCTTACAAGAGAATTACTGAAGGAAGAAAGTAGATTACCGAATATCAGACAGTAGTACTATTGATCTTGATTAAAAAAACTATGGAGTAGAATCGTACATAATAAAATTTAGAGTAAGTACACTTATTCTATAAATCGACGAAGGATCAAATAATATTATACGGATAAATAAAGCAAACTCATAGAATAGTCACTTATTTATCTTTATCTACTACTCCCTCCGTTCCAACGAATTGTATACATTTAGTTTTTTAACACTATTTATAAGTGATGAGAATCTTCAATATAACTTCTAATATATAAGATAAAAGTTAGCCATGTGAGATCTTGTTTAAATTGTCTAATTAAATACATTATGATTATCAAATTTTTATAATTTTTAGTAACACGTAACTAAAGATATAGACAAAATAAAAGGAATATCGACATACATGCATAAAACAAACGTATACAAATAGTTGGAACGGAGGAAGTATATTATTTCACCTGTCACAAATTTGTGACGGATATTCCGTCACAAATCAGAATTTACCTAATGTAAGCTACTAATCTGCCTAGGAAGTGTATTGACTGTATTCTACAACTCAAAACACCTACTAACAAATGTACTAGGATTACGTAAACGGTAAAAGTACCCTAATGACCTAAGGAAAATGTGTTGCACAGTCAAGGCCCAATAAGGATGGTCCGTCAATCGACCACAGTTCTCCGTCCATCGACCAAAAATGCCTTCCAAAATAATGTCTATAGCTCTTCACTGTTGTCGGTCGACATGAAGTTCTTGTTGATCATCTTTGTCTTTGTGTCGATGGATATTGCCTATGTGCTGATTGACATGCTAATTAGAGGAGTGGGTTTTATGAATTTCATATATGTATGTTTTAGGAATTGTATAGTAACTATGCAGTATTTTCAGACATAATTATTATATTCTATTCATATATTTTAATACCCAAAATTATTTAGGTAATTCAATTCCTATACTTTTTCTATTAAGATATTTCCTTTTCCAATTTAATTCCGGAAATAGAATTCTTGTACTCGTATTATATTGTCGGTATAGCTTTGAATTTGGGTCAACGTCAATCCCTCCTTACTTTTCACATGTGGATTGGTATTTTATCATGGAGATTTGGGCCTAATCAAACTTAACCTACTAGCCAATAAATACTCCTATGTGGTTAGGGTGAGACTTCCACCTCTCTTTCTCATTTGCAAACCCTTCTAGATTGTGGTTGTATAATAGAGTTAGTCAAATGGTCCGGCACAATTATTTAAGGGTTTGGGTCGTTGTGTTGGCCCAAAAAAATCAAAGCCCAACCAGAACTTAGCCCGACATAAATTTAGGATTAGGTATGGGTCAACCTTAAGGCCCGAATTTTGACTCATTGTATCCTACTATCCTTAAGGGACGCCCCTGTTTACTTCTTTTGCTCGTTTAGTGATGTTTGAATCTCGAGAAATGCACTTTTGGTAGCTCTTGGACTTCCGGAATGTGCAGTGCTCCACAAAATCGAACATCTCCTCACTTAGCTCGTAAATAGGCATGAAAAGTCCTATCTCTTTAGTCTTAACCGTTAAACCTAAAATCAACAAACAACACTACACTATATGGGAAGTTAGTAGACCAAAACCGCTCCAAAGAACCTTTTGGGCAAATTAAAAGGAAATTAAATTAGGGTAAAAACCATGATAAACCGGACGTAAAAGAGACAATTCGTTTATATATATTTTAATAGTACATGAATTACGGTTAACCTAACAGAATGTAGCGCGTGGTGTACTGTTTTAGGTTGCGGCTGAGTATGTACAGAGCACTCTTAAAAACTCAAGCATGGCGTTCACAAGCTTGATAGGTCCTGTAGAGAAGATGGCATTGCTTAATAATCCTGTCAAAAGCGTATTCTTTATGTCCATTGGAGACCACATGGTAAAGGCTCATACATGAATGATCACTTGTATACTCCTGTCAAAAGCGTACTCATTTGTTGTCTTTTATATTATTTGTGAAGGAACATATCGCATTTCAAATTTTCCTAAAATTTCCTGGTCAAGATCATTTTCCTAGCTCACTTTCACTTATATATGGTGTTACGTTGAGGATCACTATTCTACATATAGCTTTAATTATTGATAGAAAGTGGGTGGCTAATTAAGCTAAGTGTAGAGAGTTTATAGTTAATTAAATTGTTGTTGTGCAAATGCAGAGCCTAACCATAAGTGCTATGAGTTACATGCGAAACTTGAGGATCGGAATAGGGGCGGAACTTGGTTTCATAGACTCCCCTAAGTTCAAATCATGCATCGAGCGAGCTTTCCAACTAATTTACGATGCTGCCATGTCCCCAACTGTATGAACTTCCGTCCCGTCCTACAACTACACAAATTCACGTGGATGTTTTATTTAATTTGTTGGTGAAATGAATGCAATTTATTAGCTAACGAAAACAATAATACGACATCATTTTTCGTTATTTTATATTATCGATCATATCAATTGTGTGATAAAAGTTTCAACAAACTCCAAACACATTATTTCCTCCATTTTTTTATATCTTACCATTTTGCATTGTCGTATAAATTTTGTGTATTTTCAACAACATACAAACATTTAGCTAGGCGACATTTAGTGCGGAGTATTCAGGAAAGGTGAAGGCAAATGATCATTTTGTTAGTACAAAAAACTGAAACTATGTACAACTGCGGAAACTATATATTGAATAGCAAATCAAGTACGAGTAGTTTTTGGTTCGTTAGTCCGAGTTCCTTAACGATTATGGAGTAATTTTGTGTGTGTAAATTATCGGATGTAGTTCATATTCGAAGAAACGGGTAAAATCTTAAGAACGTTAAAACTTAAAACTCTCCATAATAATTAAGTGGTAGGGTGTGAAAATTTACAAGTGTGTTTTAACTCAATAATCGAGCCTTTAATTTGAGCTAACCAAGATGACGGTGATGGAATAATTAATCCAAAAAAATGAAGTAAAATGGAGTAGTAGATTGGATGAAAAAGAGGTAAAGCAAATAATATGGGTTGATACGTCGTTTTATTTGAGCTGGTAAAATATTTGGAGGCAAACAACAATCGAAAAACCGAAGTCATCATTATTGTGGCCAACTGCCACTACACTAACTACCCTTCTAATTAGTACCACTAAATTCATTGCTCTAATTATCATCATCTTAACTCAAAATTACTGTACGTTATTTTATATTTTATTTTTAAAGAGGAAGATATAAATGCATGCATGGGACATATATAGAATGAGATAATTATTTATGTTATTATTCCTTTAGCATTATACTCCGTATTACAAATTGAACGTAAAATCAATAAAGTGTATTTCACTGGTCAACGTATGTAATCGGATCGAACACGAAAATTAGATAAAAAAAAAATCTTACTCCATAACAATTAGTCTTCTTTAAGATGAATATAACTTCTAAATTTAAAATTATTACTCCTTTATCTTTACATAGATGTATATACTCCATATAAAATAAGCTTGTTAATATTTATTTTCAATATATTTTCCTCATTTCATGATTAATATGAACACGTTGGTTTTGAACAAAATTTATTTTGTTTTAACAACAAAATGTAGATGTTAGTAGAGTGTAGAGACGAAAATAGGCACGTAGGTCAATGGTTGACACAATTCAACACAGCCCGCAACTTAATAATGCATTAGTCCACTCTGGTACATACAGCACATCACGGCACGCGATGATGTCATGACGACCTTGCTTGAGGCTTGAGCCAAACTTTGCATAAGAAGATTGTGTCTCACTCATCTAAGTATAAGAGGACCCATCCAGACACCAAAATTTCAAAACTTAATAAATAAACCAAAATTTGTAACATGACATAACACAACACAAACCATATTGGGATTAGGGATGAAAACGGATCCGAGATTCAGTCCAGATCCGCAAGATCTGGTCCGCACGGATCGGATATGGATCCTAAATTTTGAGATCTGTTGGATATGGATCCGGATCCGGATCCGCTATCTTTAAACGGATCTGGATCTGGATCTTAATAAGTAAATCTGGATCCGATCCGCAAATCCGTTTTATTAAAAAATACTAAAAAAAATTGTGTGAGTTAGAATTTTAATTTGTGTTTTTTTGTTATTTCTAAGAATTTTTTCTTTTAGTTTTTGATATTTGATTATGAATCCTTCTATTCGATTTTATTTGTTTTTTTTTTCATCGAAGAGCGCACTTAGTCGCATTACAATACACTACAAGAAATAGTTCATCTAGCTACCAACCACGCGCGACTGAGAAATTCAGTGGCTAATTTAGCGACTGAAAGTTCAACGCGCGACCGATATTAGTCGCTGAACGAGGAGACGGATTTTTTTAAAAAAAATTACCTTTAGCGACCGAAATCAGTCGCTAAAACAAGTGACACGCGACTGATTTCGGTCGTTGAATATCCGGCGTAGCGACTGAAATCGGTCGCTAAACATAGTGGCGCGCGACCGATTTCGGTCGCTAAAAGTGTCAAATTTTTTAAAGTTGCCGAATACCCCCCCTCCCCCGGCTCATTCACTCATTTCACTCCTTCTCTCTAACTTCTCTCTAAACTCGCCCATCCTCCATTCCTCTTCATTTCTTCTTCAATTCTCTCATTTTCCTTAAGGTATGTACATCTATCTATATTTAGTTTCAATTATTTGTTAATTTCTGTTTTTATAGATATAAATAAATTAGTTATGTTTTTATAGATATAAATAAATTAGTTATTGGGTTGGATAGTTTTTTAGTTGTCGGAATATTTAGTGTAGTTAGAATGTTAATCGCCCAGTAGGTTCCCCAATTCGAAATAGGTAGATTGTTAGTATAAAATTAGGGTTTGCGGTTACGTAGTTGAATGAATTAGGTTGTTTTGATGTGTTAGCAAATTGGAATTGAAATACAATTATGTCGATTTAGTGATGTAATTATGGACTGAATGAGTGCAAATAGCACTATGTTTAGGTAAATTGAGAACTTTACAGAATATGTGAGTAGTGTATATATATATTAGTAAATTACTTTAGAAGAAATAATTTGTGTGTGGTTATTGTCTCAATTTTTTTAGATAAAAAAATGAAGCGACAGGAACGAAAATGGATGTATGAGAAAATATTAGATAAGAGACGACGTCCCAGAACGAAATTTTTAGAGGGTGTTAATAGTTTTCTTGAGTTCGCTAAAACCCATCCCGAATACGCGTCAGAGGGTAGATTTAGGTGTCCTTGTGTGAAATGTAAGAGCATCAAATTCTTGGATAGTATTTTGATTAAGGAACATATTATCTCAGATGGGTTTAGCCCGAATTACTATTATTGGATTTGTCATGGTGAGAAGTCTGCTTTTGAGGAATCTAAGGTGGATCAGAATGAGGGCGGGGTGAGAGGAATGATTGTTGATGTGGTTGAGTGCAATTTGTTTAATAATGAGAGCATGTACACTAACGATGATGACCAACCAACCCCATAAGAGCGCCAAACCCACGAGGGAAAGCTTTTTTTGATATGTTAGAGGCTGCGGAGAAGCCATTATATGGAGGGTGTGATGTGACATTGTTAGAAGTCGCGTCTATGGTAGTGACCCTTATATGTGAGTATAACCTACATTTTGGGTGCGTAGACGGTATCGCTGCGTTGATTGAGAAACTCATCCCAAAAGACAACATTATGACCAAAACATTCTACAACACCAAAAAAATAGTTAAAGGTCTTGAACTTCCGCATCAAAAGATCGATGCTTGTCCTGATGGATGTATGCTCTTTTGGAAGGACGATGCCATGCTTGAGGAATGTAAGATATGTGGGAAGGGTAGATACAAAACTGTAGATGGGAATATTGTTTTGAGGGGTAAGAAGGGAAAGAGTGTTGCGAGGCATAAAAAACCTATACCACTTAGTCGACTTACCTACTTTCCCATCGCCCCTAGACTTCAAAAATTATACGCAACCAAAACCATTGTCGAACAAATGAGGTGGCATTAAGAAGAAACTCGTGTAGAGGGGAAGATGTGTCATCCTAGTGACGGGGAGGAGTGAAAACGGTTTGATAGGATTTACCCTGAATTTGCTGAGGAACCCCGTAACGTGAGACTTGGGTTGTGTACCGATGGGTTCACCCCTTTTGGTCAGTTCGGTAAGTCATACTCATGCTGGCATGTCACGGTCACACCGTACAACTTACCCCCATGCCTTTGTCTGAAACCACCGTTCATCTTCCTTTCTCTCATTGTTCCCGGCCAAAAAATCCCAAAAACCACTTGGATGTTTACTTACAACCAGTGATAGAGGAATTGAAACACTTGTGGGAAGTAGGGGTGGAGACATATGATGTGTCGTTGAAACAAAATTTCCAGCTTAGAGCATCGCTTTTGTGGACTATAAACGATTTTCCTGCGTATGGTATGTTGAGCGGTTGGTCTACGGCGGGCCAAAGAGTGTGTCCTTGTTGCATGAGTGAAAGTAAAGCATTCTACCTATGTAATTCAAGCAAAATTAGTTGGTTTGACTGTCATAGACAGTTTCTACCCGAGGGTCACATGTACAGGAAGAATAGGAGAGCTTTCAAGAAGGGTGAGGTGGTGCTAGATGAGGCACCGATTCGTCTCCAAGGAGATGAGATTTGGGAGGTGATTTCAGAGTTCCCATCTACTGTTGACGGGACCGATCAAGAGTTCAAAGATCTTAAGAAATTGAAAAATGGTTGGTTTAAAAGAAGCATCTTCTTCGACCTTCCATATTGGAGTACTTTATTACTCCGACATAATCTGGACGTGATGCATATTGAGAAGAATTTTTTTGAGCAACTGATTCACACCGTCATGGATGTAGAGGGTAAGACATGTGACACCGTAGGATCCCGAAAAGATTTGAAAAAAAATTGTGACCATCCGAAAATGCATATCAAGCGGGATGGGTCCAAGCCTAGGGCCTTGTTTAGCCTTGATAAGGCTCAGAGAAAGGCCGTGTTAGAGTGGGTAGGGAAACTGAAGTTCCCTGATGGGTATGCATCCGATTTTAGTCCGTGTGTGGACATTAAGAACCTGAAGCTCCAAGGCTTGAAGAGTCACGACTGCCACGTTTCATGGAGCGGTTACTACCTGTGGCGTTGAAGCACCTGCTGCCGGAAAGTGTTTGGAATCCCATCACTGAGATATCTCAGTTTTTTCGAGATTTGTGTTCGTCGACAGTTACAAATGACGACATGACTCGTTTGGAGGATCAAATTCCTCAGATACTATGCAAACTTGAGATGATCTTCCCACCCTCCTTCTTTAACTCAATGGAGCATCTACCGGTCCACTTGCCCTACGAAGCTAAAGTGGGAGGACCGGTACAGTTTAGATGGATGTACCCGTTTGAGAGGTGAGAACTTTCAACTACTTACTTATTTTACCCACTAACTAACGTTAGACACTGTAATTTGATAATAACATAATTGCTTGATAATTGTCATAGATTTCTCAACCATTTGAAGAAAAAAATTGGTAACAAGGCGAGGGTTGAGGGCTCCATATGTAATGCTTACTTAACAGAGGAGATAGCCAACTTCTGTTCTCTGTATTTCGAGAAAGAAGTGAACACCAAAGCCAAGAATCTAAACCTAGAAACACCCGAGACGACGATTGACCCCAACATACCAGACTTTTTTCAAAGTAAGGAAGGTGAGGGATCGTCATCAGCTGGCGGGTGGAGGGCATTAGATGAGAAGGAGCACAATCGTGCTCACCTGTACTTGCTATCAAACTGTGAAGTTTTGGAGCCGTACGAGAAGAAATTTGTAACTGAGTTTGTGGCTGCTAATCCACATTTAAATGCTGATGACATTTGGAATAAGCATGAGGAACAGTTTCCTAAATGGCTTAAGGAGCATGTAATTTCAGAGAATATTCAGAATGATTTGGTTAGGAGTCTAGCATTAGGTCCTTTATGGAATGTTAGAACTTGGAACCGGTATTCGGTTAATGGTTACAATTTCCATACATTTGCCCATGGTAGCAGTAGGAGTAGATGTAATTTCGGTGTGAGTGTGTCGTCACTTGAGGGTGAAGATTACTACGGTCTATTGGAGGACATTTTGGAGCTGTACTATGTTGGAAATGATCGTGGGTATAGAGCTGTGGTATTTAAATGCGAATGGAAGGACAACTCTGTGCAAGGTACTAGAGTACATGAAAGGTACAAACTAGTTGAAGTTAATCATACCAAAAAATACTCCAAGTACGATCCGTTTATACTTGCACATCAAGCACACCAAGTGTACTTTGCGCCTTACCTAACCACAAAGAACGACAGAACTGTAAACCAGTGGTGGGCGGTGTTCAAAACTAAGCCACGGGGGCACTATGACTCTGACCTCTTCCAAGAGTACGTCGATTCTAGTGGTACAACATTGTCTCCAGTTGATGAGAATCTTTTTGCAAATGATGATGATGACAATAATGAGGTGGATGTGGGGGAAGATTTTGAAGACGATGAAGGCGGTGAGGAGGAGGAAGGTGCTTCTAGTGATATAGTCGAGGAGGAGGATGACACCAATGATTTAGAGGTCAATGACGAGGAGGAGGAAGATGACGTCGAGGAAGAGGATGTCGTTAGTTCGAGTAGGCAAGTGGAAGATGACAACGACAGTGACGATGATTTTTAGTAGGGTATAGTTTTAGTAAGTTATATTATTTGTACATAGTAATCTGCATTACATATTTTTTTCGAGATTATTTCAATATTATGATGTCAGTTTCTAACTTTCTACTATTACATGTCTGCGGATATGACGTTGGGCAGCAGGCTGAGGTTTGGTAGTTCGAGCAGCAGCAGGAACAGGGACCGATAACAGCAAGAAGACCAAGAAGAGAACCGGCGGGAGGACGAACAACAAGTGGAGAACGAGGAAGAGGTGCAGGGCAATGAGCAACCAGAACAACTGCAACCGCAATAGCAGGAAGCGCTTCGATATAACGACGAAGGGTGCCTTATTATTAGCCCGGAGAACACATGGTGAGACGATATATTTCATTTTTTTGTGAGACATCATCTTATTTCACTCTTTGGTATAGGTTTCGTACACGTGCGGTGGTGACTGGTGTCAAGGACAGTTTCATGAATGACTTGACTACTTACTGCACGAGTTGGACCAAGTTGCCTATGTGGCAACGGGAGAAGTGGTTTGCCAACTTCAAGGTACACCAATTTCTGATTTTTATTAATTATCTGTTACTGTTTACAGATTACTAATACAATGACAACAAACTATCTTGCAGTTGAAACATTTTTACAACGATGGTCTCGAGGTGGCTGTGAGAGACAGATACATGGATGTCGCGAAGGACAGACACAAAGACATGATGTATAAGATGGCGAGCGATGAAAAGTTACAGAAACATCTTAGAGGTTCGATTACTAAATTGGTGTTAGTACTTGAACAGAAAGTTGTATATATATTCAAAACATTTATTGATCTCAAAGTGTATAAATTGTAGGTGACGCCATCCAACAGTTCCAAACAGCCCGCTCTGACCCGAAGTTCCTTAAAAGATCCGTCCAGGCGAAAAAGAACAAGAGGCGGGGAGGGGACCCCAAGGCGGAGGCGGAGTGCACCCACTACGGTGGGTCGCAGTCGATGCACCAGCGGGCCATGAACGTTAGTATTTCCGTACCTTTGATTTTTATATTGGATTCTTATTTAATGTTTTCATTATAAAAATAAATGAGAAATCTACATGTACTGTCAACAGGTGAAGAAGAAAACCGGAGAATTCCCTCCTCCTGTGCAGCTATTTCTCGACACGAAGAGTAAGGGGGACGATGCCACCGGTCGATCATTCGCCACGAAGAAGGATATGGACACTTGGGTAACTTTCAAACACAAGACTTTGTTACTTTTTTTTCTTCAAACAATCAACCTAATCATGACTTCAATTTCTTTCAGAGATCGTATTTGGAGGCCACTAGAGCGCCCGAGAATGAAGGTGTGGACCCGAGCACGATTTGGTTCAGAGTCGTGGAGGGATACCGCAAGGGAGCGGTGTACGGTAAGGGGAACGCTCATTCCCTGTACTGGACACCACCCAATGTTCGGGGAGACCATGCGACCTCGACAGAGTGTGTACCATCCGAAATGGCTGAGATGAGGTCGGAAATCCAAGAGGAGAGGGCGCTACGGGCGGCTATGGCTGAGAGGCTGAAGGACCAGGATGAGAGGCTGAAGGAGCAGGATGAGAAGCTGAAGATGCAGGAGTCCGTTAACCTGCAAATTCTGGAAGAGCTACGGCGTCTTAGGAACACGTAGCAGTATAACTGCAACTCCGGCCCCATTCCCCGATTCCCGGATCCTAGAGACCCCTTCGGTGACGGTGGTAGTGGTGCGTCAGCTAGTTTCCCTGTTGGCTGAGTAGATTGAATGAAAACAATTTGTAGTTTCTGAATGCTTGTTGAAAAAACAGTTTGTAACAATACTTTTAATTTAGTGTATTCACGACGTTTGCGTACTTGGTTGCCAATTTTGGAGTGTGAAGCTTGCGTAACGTTTGGAACAACGTTTGGAATGATGTTTGGAATGTATTGTGGTTGTTGGTTTGTTTTATTGTGCAGATTTTGGCTAGAAAAATAATAAATATAATCGGCCTATTTCTGGCACGGTAGCGACTGATATCAGTAGCTAAATTTTCTATTTAGCGACTGAAATCAGTCGCTATAGGACGCCACGTCGCACCATTTAGCGACTGATTTCAGTCGCTAACTGACGCTCTTAGCGACTGATTTCACTCGCTAAAATGAGGCCATAGCGACTGAAATCAGTCGCTAAAATGAGGTCATAGCGACTGATTTCAGTCGCTAAATTTAGCGACTGATTTCAGTCGCTAGATGCGACTAACTGTAGCCACTGTCGCTTAGCGACTGTTGACAGTCGCACGTCTCTTTTTAGCGACAGATGTCAGTAGCTAAGCTCAGTCGCCACTGACTTTAACTCTTGTAGTGATATAGGGGAGAGGGATTCGAACCTGGAGCCTACTGTCCCAGAGCACCTAGTCTTAACCACTAGGCTAAGACATCTTCGGTATTCGATTTTATTTGTAGGATTATTAAAATTTAATATGGCCGCAAATACTTGTTAATCAAAAATTTTGTAGAATCTAAGTAAGAATTGGATCCGCGGATCCGGTCCAGATTTGGATCTACACTTTTGGGATCTCTCGGATCTGGACCGAATCCGAATCCGAATCCGCTACTGGTTCGTTGTCATCCCTAATTGGGATCACTCTTTATACAGAGTATTCCCTCTGTTTCTTGAAAAGAGTCACTATTTTCTTTTTGGATCGTCTCTCTAAAAGAGTTGCCTCTCACTTTATTCATCTTTTGTTGTCTGATTTCTGTGTTATCATTAGTTGTGATCCCACATATTTTCTCATTTTTTTCTTTTCACCACACATTTTTATCTACCTTAATTCTTACTAAATGAAGGGGGACCCTCTTAGTGAGACGGAGGGAGTATTCATTATTTCATTAACAGAGTGCGAGACGACACAAAATCAGTTTTGTGAGTATGTGGGAGTCATGCCATATGGTGGGCAGGGTGCAGCCCACACCCATCTTCATTCGGATCTTGAATCCTTAAAACACAGGCGTGGGAATCATCAGCAACCATGCACGTGGCGGAAGGATTTAAAAGAGTAATGGGAATCACGTGACCATACATATCATGCTAACGGCACCTAAATTCCCCCAACGGCTCGGCTCATCTCCATAACTCATCATTCATTATTCATTAACCCACGCCCCAAGTCATACACTCACTTTAATTGCCCCACTTATTAATGCTTAACTTATTTTTTTATTTCCTTCCTTTTTTTTGTTCACAAAAACTTGTATGAGACTGTCTCACGGTAATTTATCGTGAGACGTCTCATATAAGAGGTGGTTACTAAATTTGTAACCACCCCTATGTGAGAGGTCTCACGATAAAATTACCGTGAAACGGTCTCACAGGAAAGTTACTATTTTTTGTTTATGCTTAACTCAATTAAATCCAACCAAATTCTTATTTAACCATAACATAAAATTCATAACGTGAGACAAGTAATTCAATTTTAACTATTATCTTATGTTATGAAAAAGATTGATTATTGTATAATGTGACAGGATATTATTCATCTCAAATGTTGATTTGTTTATTTTGTACGGAGTAGTTAATTAAGATTATTAACTCTTATAAAACATAATACAAATTATGATGGAATATAGTTGAGGTGACGTCGTGACGAGATCGTGTATAAAGACAGTCCCACCGACTCAAAATTAAAGTATGCTACTCGTAATTGTTAAATGAGCAAAGACACCCTAGCTCTTTTATTGCATAATAAATATTTATGCAATTGATTAATTCTTAGGAGTTGTTATATACGCCGTATAAATTGAAGACTTATTTAAAGGATTAGTATTTGACTATTTGTATTAGAGTTTTCTTTTACAAAGTTAAATGAAAAATTAAGTTAATTAGATATACTCTCTAGGTAGTTTATTACGATAGGATGGGTAAATTTATCATACATATATAATGAATTGAAAGAGATCTATTGTCATCCATCATCATATGAATGACACAGATCTTCAATACATTACGTTAAGAAATGATGGATGATAAGAACAACGTAAACTCAAGGCATACACATACACCCTGTTAAAACACTTCAAAAGGTGTCATCCCATACATGTATCCTTAAACATCACTCGATTCTTTGGATTACCCAAGTGGGAGGTGCTACTTAGTTGCCCTAAACAAGCAATTAACCCACCCACATCTTTCCATCTTAACAAATTAATGTACAAGTAGTACTTCTTCCTCCGTCTCTCATTAGATAGTTTACACTTACTTTATACATGAATACGAAGGTAAGGAAGTAAATGAATTGCTTTTAATATTATTAAAGATAAAGTAGAGAGTCAAGTATACCCAAAATAAAAACGTAAACTATGTTGACCGACAAAAACCCAAAAAAACGAAAGTGTGAAGAACTATATATGTTTCAAGCCCAAATTATGCTGAAGATGGAGTTGAATTGAGTATAGGTTGATTTTCATTGTTCTAAAATCTTACTTTGATTTTGAAATGGTTCAGTCTCACACTATTTGAGAGTTGAGACCCACGTTCATTGTACTTGATGATTAACTCTCTAATCACACAGAATGGAATACCTAACATTTATTCAACAACCTAAATCAATTGATATTAATCAATCTAGACACAATTTCTCTTATATATATAATGTCTTCTTTTTCAAGACGTGTTGTAGGAGCGATGATCTCCACTAAGCAAGTATAAGACACTTGAGTGAACGATTAGGTACATAATATCAAATGACAAGATTCCAAACTTTTGTAAATAAAACAAACATTGTATTGACTCTTCAAATTGATTTTGTTTTACGAATAAAAGTTCAATGAAATGTTATGGTAAATAATGTCGAGTTTAGTCGACTTAAATAGCAAAAAGAGATTACCTACCGTATGAGTAGGAGATATATCTTCCCAGGATATAGTTAGAATGAAATTAAATTAAATATTTAACAAATTAAATATTAAAAAAAAAAGTTATTTCAAGATAAAAAATAAATATCCAATAGTGGGAATATAAGTAATAAACAAGGCAGCTTCTTTGATTTAAAAAACTAGTTCTGCTAGCACCTACGAGTAACAATTTTCTCCTCATTCACGAAAATGTCTTAATCTAGTGATTAACACTAGGTAACGTGAACATTAGATTTTAAGTTCGAATGTCTCATCCCCTACATTAACACTCTTCATTGAACAAACAAAACAAAACAATCTTCACCTCATTTAACTTAGAGGAACTCCTTATTCCTTAATAGTTAAAATGAAAAATTCTACCTTAGTAAGACTTCAATTTTTTTTTTTTTGCCAGCAATGACAGAAAACACCCTACAACAAGTTCAGAGTCAACACTAAAAGTGTCCTCTGTTGTTAAGGGATTGGGAGATACATAAAACATTAAGAACAACATAAAAACTTAAAGAACGCCTAAAAACTAGAATGCTACGAAGTCCAAGGGCCAAACCATGTTGACGGAGATCAGTAGAAAGGACACGAGCTTTAGCATCCACCATAGCATCATCCAAGTTGTAAACTCCATACGATCGCTGATAGGACGACTGACACACACAAAATGCACTTACGCCATAAAGACGTAGAAGGGAAACGAGGAAGACAAGTCTGGAGGACCTGTCATCAGTGGGGTAGAAACTCCTACATTTTGGTAGTCGAACACGCCTAGAACAAGACCAGCAAATCAAAGAGTAAACCCAAACGACGAAACAGAGTCTGCGTCGTCCAGTAGCCTTCCTAAAGAGCACCACCCCTCTAGAAAAAGACTCAAGAAAAGCATATCCAACACACCCAAAGCACCCGAGGGCCAAGCTAATTCTAAAAGGGAAAATTAAACTACAACATATCTTAGTAAGACTTCTAAACGAACATAATTCAGACAATTTCAATGACATTCTGATGTGGCAACACATCTCACAAATCTTAATCAATGATACGAGTACAATTTGATATGAGAGATTTTCTCTCAACTTCGCTAATTCCTTCTTCTCTTTCGGTGCTGATCAATTTTGACATTCATTACTCACACCAGAGCATCTTCACCACTTAACTTCACCTTTATGTGCTTTGGAGCAACCACAATAGCTCGGGGTAACTACTAAATTATTGTACAATTTGTCGTACACTCTTAAAGATTCTGAAGAATGAATTATAAAAATGTGTATAATAGTAGCCTTACTTGTCACTATACGGTGTTGCGTAATTTTACATTCACAAAAGGCTAAGTGTGCGGTATTAGATGTGAATTAGTTTATTAGAAGGTTAATATCAAAACACGTAAGTGACAAAGGTATACTAAATACTACGGAGTATTAGGATAGACATTAGGTGACTAATATTTCTATGTATTCATTAAATATATTGGTATAACAAAAAATGTGAACTTACAAAATTCAATCTCATGACAATATTACTATCCTCAATAACATTTATTTTATGGTTTTACCAAAATAAAGTGGGACATACGTTTGAAAGAGTAATTTATAACACACTGAATATTTTTGTGGTAACAAAATTTATTATAAAGTGTGATACCCGTGAAAACTTTCACGGGTTGTGGTCTTAATTGATGATAAAAGATACTCCGTACTACATTCAGGCGAACATTAATTAATACGGAGTACTTTATATTACACATAAAGAAAGTGTATACCGACAAACTTAACCCGATCAATCCATATACATAAAGAATTGTCTCCCGCTACATTCACTTAATTGTGACCCAAACTCGAACCCAATGGTCAATAATTCGAAAAACCATCACTCGACCGGTGTTCAGTTACTCACCTAAGTTCGATTTAAAAAGACATATGAGAATATTCATTGTAATTGTAAGTTTGATTAAATTTTATTTATCAATATTTTTTTATTTTACTGATATGGTACAATATTCGTTTATATTTTTAGAATAAAGGATATTAGAATATTTTTTTAGAACACCCGTGAAATACTCTTTCATATATATGGAATAACACTTATACGTTCCTTTCCCGATTTTATCGTCAACTTTCATCACTTGTAAACCGAATTAGAGCAGTAAATTTTATCGTCAACAATCACGGGGTTGAGCAAATTTTTTTGTTTGAGATAATTTCTTGGGTCGTTATAGATGTAATAGGCATGTTAATCAATGCAAAAAAAAAAGTTAACTCATATATAGTGACACATAAAAGAAATCACGATGTTAAAAAATCGGACATATAACTATTTCGAACCCGTATCTTGACCTAACACGACCCACGACCAACATAGTCTGACACATATTTGTCCGACCCGTGACCCTATCCACCCGAGCCGTTTGATAGGTCTAATTGCTATACATGGGTAAACACTTACTCGTTTAACGTTCGACAAATTAAAACATTGAACTTGTGCTGAGAAACAAAGAAAATCAAAACCTTATAATTCTAAAAACACAAATATGCACAAATGTCCTTGTATAATGGTTACACGATTTATACAATATATCTTTGCAACTATACTCTAAAGAATTTATAGCAAGATTAAAGAATTATTGTATTTACTTGTTTCGAGAATCCAAACACTTTTAATGGGGAATGAAAAGTTTAAGCTTTCAATTAAAAACCATAAATTGATTTTGTAAATGAATAAATAATTACTACTCCGCTACTTACATAATTGACATACAATGATGAAGAAAATAATTTAACGACGCTTATAGAACATAAAGCAAAGCACATAACTATGTAACAACTAACAACGAACTTCAGTGTTACACCCGTGAAAAATCGCAGGGGTATGAATGTAATTTGCATTAGATAAATTGTTTACAAACAAAAATATGTATTAGACGTGATTAACTTTATGAGGGCAAGTAATTAATTTTATATGTCACGTCCGTATGTATGAAAAAAATGTAGTAACTGGTCAAAAACTACGGATTTATCTTCGTCATGAAAAAAATATAATTAGATATCGTAAAATGACAATCGAAGAATGGATATAAAAGTCTAATTTTAGTGCATAATTTGAGTCATTTGAATTTAACGATGATGACGACATTGACATCTTAGTATTAATTGTAATTGAATTCAATTTTTGTGTTAAACTTATTCATGAATTATATTTGAAATGTTCAATTTAAATCACAATTATAAAACAAATGTTCAATTTAACACATCTTTTATCATTTTGATTAAAAAATTTTTAATTTTTTTTTTAAATTCCTTTTAATATTCTTAAAAATATAAACATTATAATTAAAGAGTCTAATAGTAATAATAATAATAAAATAAACAAAATGTAGTATTATTAAAAAAAATTCCTAAAAAAGTGGTATAAAATTAGGTGCATTCTAAACTAATTCTGAGCGGTATTGTTACAATGCCACCTAACCCGATATGAATTAATCCAACAAAAAATTTATATTTTGTTGTTTGAATTAAGCATTCAATATTTTTATTTACTCCTCCGTATAAGACATTGGGTCAATAGGGTTTTTGGTTTTAACTTTCAAGTCTCAATGTACCTGGAAAAAAGAAAGAAGCATAAACAATTTAAAGCTCCATTTGGAAAGTTGTGAAGTCTTGCTCACTGTGTAGCCTTTAATGTTTTTTTTAAACAGTAAAAATTAAAATTATTTGATTTTTTTTACTTTTATTACTTTGATATTTTAATTAAAAAATTATTTTATACATTAAATTTATAAATTTAAATGGAAAAAAAATTATTTTATATTTTTAAATGTATTTTATATAAATTTACGTTGGTATCTTAATAGCATTAATTTGGCATATTAATTTGGCCAATTAATTATTTAAGAAATAAATTAATGAATTATCTTAATAAACTAACGATTAATAATTATTTGTCAATGCGATAAATAAAATATTATAATAATACTTACTAAATATTATATTAGAGAAAATATTGTAATACTAACAAAAAAATCATCATTCATCTACTAACAATCTCATTTTCAATCTAGTAACCTAATTAACCATGCTAAGATATTGTAATTACAAAAAATGTAAAAATCATAATAAAAATTAGAAATAAAACTGAATTAAAAAATTGTTATATATAAATTCATAATCTAATTCATATATGAAGTACAATGTAGTAAAACAAAGAAAAAACAAAATTGTGCTTAATTACACAATTATGCACAAATTTATGAGTCGCTTGTGAATAAAGGAGCATGAAAAAATCGAATATGACAAATTTTACGTCAATTACACTGGATTATTTATGACCAAAAATCAAACTCGATTTCAAGTTTTGTAAGTCTGAAATCTTTGCTTATATCCTTCTTCACTTAAATATTATCGGCCTGCAAAATAATAATTGGCCAAACACGGTTCAGATTAAATTCTAATATCAAAATACTAATCCGTATAAAGGTAAAAAAAATCTAAATTACTTCGTACTAAAATAAAAATGTCAAAAAATCTACAAAATTAAAATTGAAAAATTGATAAGTCGAAAAAAAAAAGACTTCGTACTATGTTAAAAAAGGTGAAAAAAAATCTAAATTAAACACATAAAAATTCTAAAAATTAAAATACTTTAAAATTCTATATTAAAAATGTCTAAAAAGTTCCTACTCTAATCTCGGTTTGTTCTTTACTTTAAATTTAAAAAAAATTAAGAATTGTGTATTTAATATTTTATTGGTTTATTTTAAGAATTGCGTACTTTTAATTGGTGTTTTCTAAAAACTTTTCTTTACTAATTCAATATTTACATATTAAGAAACTAATTTATTTATTTTGTGTGTGCTTTTATTATTTTGATATTTTAAAGTAAAAATTGTATTTTATACTTTTAGACGGAGGATTATATAATAATACTATATCAACAATTTTAAAGTATTTTAATACTATATAAGATTTTTGATGATATTTTATCAATTCGTATTTCGACCCGATAATTTACTGACACTATTCATAATGAAAGTAAATACGGAGTAATCTTCAACCATATATGATTGAAAACGATAATAATATTGAAGGAAATAATTATGAAAGTATGCAATTATGAAAATAATGGTCACTTTATGCAAGTATGCAAATGATGAATTTGTTTTTGAAAAACGATTGAATTAAAGAAAAATACGGTCTAAAATATATTGAATTCAAACAATAATTAATATTACCTAGAAAATGCATGTTTTTTTTTTCTTTCACTTTACCGGGTTTTCTATCTCTTTTATACTTTCTTAATATGATATTGTAGATTTGAAGTGAAACTCGGACTTTATTTTGAAATAATTAAAGATTCGGATTAATCTAAAAAATTAATCTAACTCGAACTTTATTTTCATCTAACAATTTACAAAAATTAATATGAAAAAAATAGAAATGTATAGTTGCGAACAAAATTAGAATTCACAATAAAAAAATTCAATATTTGAAATTTCAATTAAATTGAAGATGCATAGTTTTTTTATGGAAACGGATAATTAAGATTTGAAAAATACAAAATTGAAAATTTCGATTGAATGAATAATCTTATATGGAAAAAAATATTTTACCTTTGACTGTTGTTGGCTTGTATCTCCATCTGCATTCTTTTTCTCTCTATACCTTCCTCTTTTTTTATCTTATTTTCTTTATAATATCTCCATCATTATCTCTCTTTGATATATCTTCATCATCTGCATCAAATCAAATCACAAAAATAATAAGATTGATTTCGAATTAATTAAGAAAATAAAATACTCAGTACATGAAATCAACTAAATATCAGAAAATTGATTTGAAATATGAAGAGATATATAAATCCAATTTGATATATATATATATAGAGCAAAAATTGGTATTGTTTCCAATGGAAGACCTGCACTCTATTTCCAAAGAGGTGAGTAAATGAGTATTGTTATAATGAAGAATCATTTTTGAATTTTTTTGAATGAGTCATTAACCGTGTAATTAATTACTTTCTTCATTTTCGATAAGTTCATTGCAGTAAATGTTTATTGGAATGAGGAGGTGAAGTGAATGGTGGAAGTTCTCGGGTGTTTTCATAGTGCAGTAATTACGGTGGAGTAATGAATGCAGTGATTGCAATTGCATCCACACCTATCTACAATCTACAATGCTATTTTCTACTAATTACACTTGAATAACAACATTGAAAAAAAAAGGTCTATTCTCAAATGGGGAGCAATGGATAGTGCCATGTAGGATTAAATGGTCATTATTTTAATATAAAGAAGATAAATAAATACATATTTCATTTAATATACATGTATCGAAGTATTTTTTTTTTCCTGAGGTATAATATCATTTGGTATGATGAGCACATCATTGTATAGGCGGCTCTAAAGGTGGAATTCCGTTTCAATTTCAAGAAACATAGGAGTAAAATAAAACAAGTGTATGATAATGAGGAAGACAATAAGACCTACCTAACCTTCTACGTACTTGTTTAGTGTAACATCAAGGTCGCCATCCCCACCATGCCTAATTAAACAAACCTAAACGCTACCCGGATATTTTACCTTGTTTTCACTTTTAATTATTTTCATTTTTTTCGCATAGTAAATAGGCCTGACCATCAATACGAGCTGTCGAGCCATCACGGTCCAATCCGGTCGGATGGACCCCTTTTGTCCAGCCTTAGCTCACTAGGGCATAGTTCGGGCTAGTGCCACAATTTTATGGCCTAACTCGTTCAGGAACCTACTAATATACAATCATTTTAAAAACAAAAAAAACATGTCATTGGGGTCGGACCTGGCTAGCCAAGTGAAACCTAACCCCAGTCCGAAACAATCCGCCTCCTCCTGGGGACTGGGCCAGAATCCAGTTTGACTTGGCCAACCGCCCCCATGCCGACCCATTGTCCAGGTTTAAGTGTGGCATATGTGAGGTAGTGGCCTGGTGGCACTTTAAGTGTAAAGAAGATGTGAGGGAGAATCTACTATCCTCCTATGGGGTGAATGGGTGATGCATTACTTAATTAGGGGATGTCGTAGTTATTTTCCTCCCTAAAGAGGCTGTATTACCCTTTTTTTTCTTCATCTTCGCCTACCACTACCACTACTCGATCTCATCCATTTTTTAGTTCATTGTAACCTTATTATTCCCCATAATAATTGCATACCCCCATCCCGTGCGATCCCTAAATTAAATGTTGATGTTTCTCTTTTCGATGACCTTTCTTTTCTTTTTTTTTTCTTTTTTTTGGTGACGAGGGACCCACAGCCACTACCTTTGGTGCTCTAGGTAAACCCCGGGTATACGCAATAGCCTGCAAACCACGCACACCATGTAAGCCGCCCTTTGGATGACAGACTCGAAGCCTAGATGGAATAACCTCAAGCCATACAACTCCCACAAGAACGCTCTTGCAGGGGCTTGAACCTGAGACCCATGGGTTTGTAGCCACATGTTTTAACCACTAGGCTCCACCCTTGTGGGCTTCGATGACCTTTCTCGCCTAGTCTTTAGTATCGTTGTTTCTAGTTTCTTTCTTTCATATAACATATAGGGCCTTTGGTTTGGGGTTTACGGGAAAGGGAAAAGGAATCAACTTGTGTCATATATTTTGTGTCAAGTGCCGGTTAGCTCCTCCGTCGGAAGATGATGCTTATTACTATCAATTATGGATAGGAGATTATTTAATTTGAGGGGATGTCCCCGCTTATCTGCGTATTAAATTTCTTGGTCTATTGACCAAAGGGTTCGAGCGTATATGCATATCGTTTTTGTGTCCAATCATTTATTTCATTTCAGAGTACGTATCTCATTTATTTGTTTATTTTTTTTATTTTTAGAATACTTTTTAAGATTAATCTGATGATCGTCTATTTACATTTTACAATCCATATCTCGCCAAATAATAATAAGACAAACCGTAAATTATGAAACAGATTACAAAACCGTCTCCATGAAATTGGAGCAACATTTAAATGTAGTGAATTGCAAAGTTGAGTGTCACAATGTGTATGCCATGAAGTTAGATGTGATGGGATGGTGAGGGAGCTTGATAAGCAACCAGACGGCGGTTATAGCTTAAACCCACACACACCACACCACACCACACCACAACCAAACTTCAAACTCCTCCCAACACACTTCTTCGCATTTATAACCCCAACAATATATAACTTCCTACACATTTTCCCACTTATAACATGATTATATTAAACCAACTTCCAACCCCACGACATCGTTTTATTCCTCATCTTCATTAACGAACGACTCTTTTGTCTTGATCACCTCGCCGGAAAAAATGACGCTAGCCACCGTCGCCGGCGCTGAAGATCACGGTGGAAAGACGGTGGTTGTCGGAGTAAAGATGGATGCTCAAAGTAAAGAGTTGCTCACTTGGTCACTTGTTAAAGTTGCTCAACCTGGTGATCTTGTAATTGCACTTCATGTTCTTGACTCCAACGGTAATATTTTTCGCCTAACTTCAATTATGTTTATTTTTTCCCGATTTTTTTATACAATTCTGGGTATTTTGAACTTTTATCCGGTTTCTGATTCTTTGTGATTTGGTTGGATTTGATGAAATGGGTTGTCTTAATTTAGCTTAATTTGTTCTGGGTTTGTGCTATTTTGGAAACTAATTAGATGATCATTAGACCAGAAACGTTTCTAAATGCTCAATTTAATTATGATCCTGGAAAAATGAAAATTTTATTGGTTTTTTTTTTTTTTTTTTTTTTTTAATGTTTTTGTTAGGGTTAATTAAGTGGGTTATCTTAATTTAGCTTAAATTGTTCTGGGTTTATGGTGTATTGTGAAGAGATTATATAATTCTTCTGATAATGGTTTATGTTTTTGAATGATGAACAGAAATAGTTGATCAAGATGGTAAATCATCATTGCTGTCACTGGTGAAGGCATTTGATTCTATTTTGGGTGTTTATGAAGGCTTTTGCAACTTGAAACAGGTTCGTTTTCCAATCATTAATTTGCGTAATGCTACTATTCATCCACACAGTTTCTCGAAAGTTCGATGAAAATGTAAAGGTTGTTGAGTTATTAAGATTACGAAATGCGAATTCGTCATTCAGGTTGTGTTTTGTTTTGATTGTGATATTTGTGAATTTAGCTGGAATTAGGTGGAAACTAAATTAAGGAAAGGACAATCTCTCAACTGTTTTTACTATTACAGTACTTGAGAGCTTGAAGGTTTGTTGTGTTCTTTTATTGGGTAGGTTCATCTAAAGTTAAAGATATGCCGTGGTTCATCAATTCGGAAAATAATTGTCCGTGAAGCAATATCAAATTCATCAAGTACGGTTATAGTTGGCACTACGACCAAACACCATACCATTCGTTCATCGATTTCAGTGGCCAAGTATTGCGCAAAGAAGTTATCAAAGGATTGTTCTGTCCTTGCTGTTCGTAATGGAAAGATTGTCTTCCAACGAGAAGCCACTTTGCTTTCACCTGAGAAAACCAAGGATTCTAAAGGTTATCTCACTTGTTGTCTTTATCGTTATCGCAAAACTCTATTCTTCTTGCATTGTGAACTGTGAAGTAGTCCAGTGTTGATATATTTTATGATGCAATTTCATTATGGGTCATTAGGAAACTGCTTTTCTCAGTTTGTGTTAAATAAAAATACATGGGCAGCGATTTGTTTTTCCAAGCCTGTTACCCAACACATATGTGAATCATTGAGGCAGGCATTGGGGTAATGTTATTGCTAAATTGTGTTGCTGCGTAAGTAGACTTGTTTTTGAAGATTTTATTTTATTCAGGAGCCGCCGATCTTCAACAAGATAGTATGTTAGAAGCGCTTCAAAGATCATCGTCGGTCTACACTAGGCGAAATGATGACAATGAAAGCTTGATACCTGAAGCAGGATGTGCTCAAGATACTCATGCATGTGCTGAAGGCAAAAGACTTAAATTTGATGTTGACCATGCTGAGACAATTTCTGAGCAGCAATGCTCTGTTTGTTTTGCGAAATCTGCCTTTTCCGATAGTTCTAAACGGACAGTCAACATGACAGACAAACCAGATGGTGCTATCCATGATCAGGATGCTATGGCTGTATCACCTTCCCAGAAATTGGCAGTAGAATCAAGCTCAATCTCATTTTTGGAAAAAGTATTGCCTGAGCGTAGACCAGGTTGGCCACTTCTTCACTGTAGATTATCATCCTCAAGAAAAGGTTCCAGCGCATCTTCTTCACAAGATGTCTCTCTTGCGAATTGGACTGACGACTCATTTTCAACCCCCAAAATTTGTAATCATTTGGAAGACAGTTGTGTGTGTAAAGGTGTACAAAGGGACACTGTAGCTCAAGTCGGCACCGAGATATTGTCTGACTCTAACAACCTACCTAGAGAATTAGAAGGTCTTTATGAGAAGTATTCTTCAACATGTCGGCTGTTTCAATATGAGGAGCTTCAGTCTGCAACGTCAAACTTCACAACTGGTTTGACTTCTGAAACCATATTAGGGTTGCTTGATTATGTGAATTGTTAATTAACTTTAGTGATTTGTTCTGAAAGAATTTTATTGATGTCAGAAAATTTGATCGGAAAAGGAGGCAGCAGTCAGGTCTATCGTGGATGTCTTCCTGATGGCAAGGAACTGGCAGTAAAAATCTTAAAAAAACTAAATGAGGCTGTATATCGGGAATTTGTGATGGAAATTGAGATAATCACATCTCTGCATCACAAGAATATCATATCTCTCTTTGGCTTCTGTTTCGAGGGCAGGAATCTTGTACTGGTCTACAACCTCTTGTCCAGGGGAAGCCTTGAAGAAAATCTCCATGGTAGGGCACATACCATTTTTATAATATAGATTTCTCATATTTTGTCACTGGTTTGATGTTACTGATATTATATTGATATTGTTTACAGGCATGAAGAAGGACCTTGCTGCATTCGGCTGGAATGAGAGATACAAGGTGGCTCTGGGTGTAGCCAAGGCACTTTATCACCTTCATAACGATAGCACTGAACCAATTATACATAGAGATGTGAAGTCCTCAAATATTTTATTGGCAGAGGATTTTGAGCCACAGGTAATGGTTTGTAGCTTGATATTAAATAATCAGCTTATGTTATTACTGACTACAAGCTCCTGACCCCTTCATTTTCTTCTGTTGTGCTCAGCTCTCTGATTTTGGATATGCTATACGAGCGTGTAGCTCATCATACATAACTTGCACAGACGTGGCTGGAACATTTGGGTATGTGAATTGAATGGTAGACTTTCTTAATCCATAGATCTTGTAATATTAAGACTCATGTAGTCATGTTGAGCCCAAGAGGTAGGATTGTAGGAACTTGTTGAATCCAGTCATAACTTATGTTGTCGAACTTACTGCTGCAGTTACTTGGCCCCCGAATACTTCATGTATGGTAAAGTGACAGACAAAATTGATGTTTATGCCTTTGGAGTTGTACTTCTCGAGCTTCTGACAGGAAGAAGGCCTATCAGCAATGATCCACCCAAAGCCCAAGAAAGTCTGGTTATGTGGGTAGGTAACTCTGTTATTTTATGATAAACCCACCTACGACCATCAATCTCTGAAGTGAAATTTAAATCTTGACAAAGTGATTTTTCATTTCCTACAGGCGAAGCCAATTCTGAATGGGGGTAAAGTTTCCAAATTGCTAGATCCTGGTATGGGAAGTAACTATAACCGTGACCAGATTGAGAGAATGGTTTTGGCTGCTACTCTTTGCATCAGACGGGCACCTCGTGCACGGCCTCAAATGAGCCTTGTAAGTTCCAAGCTGAATAATTATTTAAACATAATATTGAAGTTTTTGTTCTGCAACCAAAAATTTGAATCGTAGAGTTTATCGGACAACTAATATGGATGCTCATTTTGTTTTGTACAGAGTATCTTATTACAGGCATAACATCATCGTTTTGGTTTTGGCAGGTATTGAAGCTGTTAGAAGGCGATGTTGATGTTGTGAAATGGGGAAGGTCACAAGTGAATGCCTTGGACAACATGGATAGCCTGGATGAGGAGGGTCTGCCTCAGCCCGACATCCAATCCCACCTGAATCTGGCCTTGCTTGATGTCGAGGATGACTACTTATCCATAGCCAGCACCGAGCAACACATCTCATTAGAAGAGTATCTCCGAGGCAGGTGGAGTCGCTCGTTAACCTTTGACTGAGAGAGATGGCAGTTTAACTATACATAGAGAAATAGAGGTCTTATTTTTCTGTAAATCACTTTTCTTTCTCCTCTGATCTTCGTCTGCTTGTGTCTCGAGAGTTATTTTTTATCAGCCCGATTACTTGCCTTCACCGCATAAAATGTGGGTGGTTGTGGCCGGGGGGTGTTGTCCTAAGGCAGAAAGAGTCAGAGACGCATGATTCGTTTCAGGGAGACTAACGTGCTACTTTCGGTATTTTCATGTGTAGTGTAAGAATGTGAGCATTTTTCCTGTTGATTTTCCCTAGAATGTGGGTAAAAAAAGGTAATCCTTTGTTATGGTGAGCTTCTCTGTCCAAATTTGTAATACTGTATCAATTTTTTTTACTGATATTGCTAAAGAAACAGTAAGAAGCTACTCATCTCCAAAAAAAAATCAAAACCAAAAAAAGAAACAAGTATTTTTCGGGGAATTTTCGGGTAAGGTACGGCAGTAAGTATGTTGATCCCTTAATAATCTTCTTAGTTTGACTTTGACTTTTAGGGAGAAAATGTTAAAAGTTTAACCATCAACTATTCATAAAATATTAAAATTATTACTCTTTATATCATGATAGTACTCTCTTTGATTTTAAATGATTGTCCCGTTTTATAATAATATACTCTTCATATATATTATCCAAACTGGACAAATCATTTAAAACTGGAGGAAGTAATATATTAATATTTTGTATTCATATAATGATAAAAAAAACGGAGTGTTTCACAAAAGTGAATTGATGAAAAAAAATAATTAAATGGAGAAAAAAGGAGTTAAGGTAATGGGTTGGAAAGTGCGGTAAGAAAGGTTATATTTGGAAATTTAATTATAAAAGTTTGTTTGAAGTAGATATGAGCTACGAAGTAGTTATGACGCGGAGCATGATCATCCATCCATCCATATATATCACATATGTGGATATTGCGTATGTAGAGGTTAGAGATGATTGTTTCAACGATGATTATTCTGAGAAACTTCTACCAAATTTCATCATCTCCTCCAATTCTAGATCAACTTCGGCCTACAACTTCAACGCAAACACACCTTAATTAATTACACCTATACAACATCATTATTCTTTCTTATATATATAAATTCATGCATAACTTCCTACTCGATCATCCTTTCAATATACTAACATAATACCATCTCTACATTTTGTTATTGCCATTCTTCTTCGATTCATTATTAATAATGTCTCTTCTCAACACTCCCGACCTACACCGAATTTTCGACTATCTTGATGGTAACAAGGACGGGCTGTTGAGTGTCGAGGAGCTCAAGTCCGCCCTCGACACCATCACCATGAACGGACATGTTTCCCTTGATGAGCTGGTCCAGTTATTTGGTGATGAGACGAGTAGTAGTAGTAGTACTCCTGATTTTGAAATGACGACGAGTCTTGATTTTCAAGAGTTCACCCGCTTTTTCAAGTCCATGTTTGTTGAGACTGCGACAACAAACAGAGAGAGGAGTAGTCACAAGGGCAAAATCGAGACGACGGTCGTGTCCAATCAATTTGGGGAGGAGGAGGAGGAGGAGGGTGATGAGAGTGATTTGTACAAGGCTTTTAAGGTGTTTGATTTGAATGGTGACGGTCTTATTTCGCCGCAAGAGCTTCAAAGTGTTTTATTTAAATTAGGAAATAAGAATTACACATTAGACTGCGTCAGGATTATACATGAGTATGATGTCAATAGTGATGGTTTTGTAGATTTTGATGAGTTTAAGCAAATGATGCTTGCTCATTAATTAAAACTATTCAATTTGTGTTTGTGTATATTATCAGACGTCTTTGACATAATATAAAGATGGTATCAGAGCCCAAGTTTGAATCCATCCTTTATCTTTTTGTTGTTGATTTTGTATGCACAAGCCACTATTTCTCTATCGTGTGGTTGATGGTGTTAAGGCACAATTCGAGTTTTTTCTATCACAACCATATGATTCTGAAAGGTTGGTCATCTCGGCTTTGCAAACATCGATTCTTGTTGGCATATAAAGATGTTATTGTCGATATGGTTGATAAGTACTTGAGATTCAATGAAACCACATACCTAGATCCAAAAATAGACGAGAATTCACACTTGGTTTATCCACTTCTTTAATTTGCTTCTTGAACAATGGCGGGTGAGGCAACAGAACAATATTACAATCGATTCAACCATATTATCTGATACTATCTTGGACCGCAAGATGGTCCTGATGTTATCAATAATGTTGGAACAATAGTATAAGGATAGCATCGAATATAAGTACGATCATATTAATGCGAACACAATCATGTATGTTATTGAGTTATAATATTATATAAACAGTAAATAAAATTAAATAAATATAAAACATGAAATAATAAGGGAACAAGCTTATCTGAGAAAATGACGGTTATGGCGTGACAAGTCACTTTCCTAAAGTCGAATTTGCCCCGTACTCTACACACAGTTTCCATGACAATCGACTCCCAGGATTACACAACTTTTGCAGCTTCCGTGTAGACGGAACTGCAAACTGAACCTTGCCCGGAACGTTACCAAGTTGCTTTAAAAGAATATATGAACTTAACATCCTCCATTGTTGAATTACCTTGAGCTTGGAGCAAAAACGAGAGAGAAAAGTTTGTTGGAGATTAGTGGTGTAGAATGAATGTAAGAATATATTGTGATAAAGATGAATTACAACCAAGTATCAATATATATACAGTTAAGTTATAACTAACTATATGTAAGTATGACGTCAGCAACTAATAATCTCTAACTACTTCTATACTTTCATAGCCCCCCTTCAAGCGGGATTGGCTGGAATAGTGTGCAATCCCAGCTTGGAAGAGAAGAATCGGTGAGGCGAAACCCCCAAGGGTTTAGTCATTATGTCAGCCAATTGTAGACCCGTTCGCACAAAAGTCGGATGCAGAAAACCTTCCAGATATTTATCTCTAACAAAATGGCAATCTACATTCAGGTGTTTCGTCCTTTCATGAAACACCGGATTTTGAGTGATGTGAATTGCTGCTTTATTGTCGCAAAAGAGTGGAAGCGGCAACTGAATGTGTATTTGTAGATCTTTTAACATAGCTACGAGCCAAACCAATTCTGCAAAAGTATAAGACATACTCCTGTATTCTCCTTCTGAACTGCTTCTACTGACTGTGTTTTGTTTCTTGGTTTTCCAAGAAATCAGAGAAGATCCAAGGAAAATTATATATCCGCTGACACACCTGCAACTGAATGCACAAGTAGCATAGTCTGAATCACTATAGGCTATAATATCCAAGGGGTTTTCTGCTGGATAGAACAACCCAGTATTGATTGAGCCTTTCAGGTAACGAACCACATGAATCGCCGCCTGCATATGCGGTTCTCTGGGTTCATGAATAAATTGACTCAGATGTTGAATGGAGAAGGAAATATCTGGCCTTGTAAGATTAAGATAAAGAAGGCGACCAATCAATCTTCTATACTGCTCAGGATCATCTAATAGCATCCCTGTATCAGTAGATAACTTCAGTCCTTTCATCATAGGAAACTCTGTAGGCGTTGCATCTAACATATTCATATCTGTCAATATATCGATGATGTATTTTCGTTGATTAAGCATTATCCCACTTTCATTTCTAGCTACTTCTAAACCAAGAAAGTAGCGCATCAGCCCAAGGTCTTTAATTGTAAATGCATCATCTAAGCCTTGTTTGGTCTGTGAAATTCCTGCTATATCATCTCCTGTGAGTAGTATATCATCAACGTATACCAATGCAACCACAAATCCTTGAGTTGTTTGACGGGTAAACAAGGAATAGTCTTCCCTTGACTGCACAAAACCAACCGACTTCAGAAACTTAGTCAACTCGATGTTCCACTGTCTAGACGCTTGCTTAAGACCGTAGATAGACTTCTTCAACTTACATACCATGCCTGGTGAACCCTTTGAATAACCTTCCGGCATAGTCATGTATATTTCTTCTTCCATAAATCCATGTAAAAACGCATTGTTTATATCAAGTTGATATAAAGGCCAATGCTTTGCCGCTGCAACAGCCAGTAAACTCCTTACAGTAGTGAATTTAGCAACCGGAGAAAAAGTATGTTTATAATCCTTATTTTTGATTTGATTATACCCTTTAGCAACTAAACGTGCTTTGTACCGCTCAATAGACCCATCAGGATTGTGTTTTATCTTAAACACCCATTTAGAACCAATTGCTTTATGTCCTTGTGGAAGAGGGACAAGTTCCCAAGTTTGATTAATTTCAAGAGCCGTAAGTTCCTTAGCCATAGCTTCTTCCCAGTGAGGATCACCTTGTGCCTGTGCATAAGTGGACGACTCCAAAACTTGCAACACTGCAGCTAGAGATACCATGTAATCGGGATCAAAGTCTTTAATTTCTTGAAGCACCTTGGTATGAAACGAAACAGATGAAGATTCTGCCAGGTCTTCAGGTATGGGTTGATTATTATGTTGAACAGGTAACTTGACTGAGCAATGAAACTCCTTTAATTTTGTGGATACCTGCTTGACCCTAGTAGATCTCCTTACTGGAGGTTCTACAGGTGACTCAGGTACAATTGAAACTGATGGTGAAGATGAAGACTGAATATCAGATGAGGAAGAAATATTATCATTGTTATGTGTGTTGAACAGAGGACTGCTATTTGTTGAACCTTGCGCTTCAGAATGTGAAGATAAGCCTGGTGATGAATGTACATCTGCATGACTGTCATGGGAAGAATCATGGGAAGAATGATTATTAGGAGAATAGCAAAAATCAATCAAGTTACTAGCATCAGGAATGACTGATGGCGAAACAGCAGCTTTGAATGGGAATACTGATTCTTTGAATATAACATCCTGTAGACACCCGCATTTTGCCTGCTAGTGTCTATAGCAGTTCCCAACAAACACCCGATGATGATCGGACGCAAACGTGACTTAGTATACTCGGATTTGGGCCCGAAATCAATAATATCTGATATGGACTTTTAGCGGAGTAATAATCTCACAAAACAGACATCAAATTCAGGCCCAGTGGGCCGTTCCGAGTCAAATAAGACTAATTTGGGCCAAAACCGACACCAAAAATAAATCCCGTCTTTTAGCGACCGGGTCAAAACCCGGTCAAAGACGAAACCGTCTCATAAATCAGCCAGGTTCAGCTGGCGCACAAATCCAAATTCAAAAAATCAATCAAAACAACAATATCAATTCTTTCCTATTTTGTCTCGATTTGCTTGACCCACTCGATCGAGTGGATTGACCCACTCGGTCGAGTGGAGCGTCAAAAAACCAGACCAGATTCATTCCTGAAGGCACTCGACCGAGTGCACTAGGGCACTCGATCGAGTAACCCTAGGTCGTGGGGTTTCTCCTATAAATACCCCCTTAACCCCACTCATTTGACAACTTTTACCAACCCTCTACACATCCATTTTACCCTACATTTACCCTACATCTCAGCCACACCCTTCACTCTACAACCCTAAGCAATCACATACAAAGACCGAGTCCCTTGTCCCTCGATAAACCGACAACACACACACACACACCATAACTTACATACATCCTCGATACTCCATAGTCCCGTCACTATTTGCGAGCCCATTTCCGAGGTCCTTACTAAGCATGTATGTTGAGGGTGTCCCAAACCCCGTTTCTATCTTTGTTATTTTCGCTTATGTTTTTTGTATCGTTTATTTTGTACTTTCACTAGTATCGTGATCCTAACACTCTAACATCTAACACTCTAACACTCTAACATTTTACTTTTTTTTGCATACTAACTTTTACATTTTCGTTGCTAACATTATAATTATACCGCGTATATATATAGTATTACCAAAATTTCGGTTTCGGATACGTTTGACTATGATTGTCGCCTAAAGTCCGTCTAATCCTTTTACGAGCAACGACGGAGGTGGAGCCCTTTCGAGGAGCCCCGCCCCAATGTGCTCAAAGGCGTGACGTGATCGCGACCAATCATAGTTGAACGCATTCGATCCCATTTTAATTAGTACGGAACCCATTGACACGAAAACCGACATCACATAACCCGAAAGGGTTAGTTTCGATGTCGTGACGTAGAGGGAAGCATTTCGTTACTAATTCAAATTTTCCAACACAAATATTTCATAAAATCCCGACAACGGTATTATAATCGTATATGTACACGATTATAGTACCGGAGGTTGAGTTAAATTCAAATCATGCGATATTTGTATTTAACTCGACCGATCGTCGTTTTCAACCCCAAAAACGAAGCGAGATAACACTCGTACAGGGACTACTCGACCGAGTGCATAGGCCACTCGATCGAGTAGTGTCCATAAAACTGGGCAGATTACTTTTCGAGGGCACACTCGACCGAGTCAGACCATGACTCGACCGAGTGGGTCCTGTAACCCAGGAAACCGAGAGCTTAAATGCAACATTTAAGCCTCGTCTTATTTTTACGACTCTTAGTCGACACGTGTAAAGCCAATCACGTGAATCCATTTTCCAAAACCCGCGTTTATCGTGGCAACTCCTTTTCCAAAAATCCGACAACGGTATTACAATCATATGAGACATGATTATATTACCGGCAAACCAAATTAAATTTAAATTCGTCAATATTTTAATTTAATTTGGCCAACTCTCGATTTAAAACACATAAAACACGAGTCATAACTCGTACAGGTGCTACTCGGCCGAGTGCACCTACCACTCGACCGAGTAACACCCCAAACCGTGGGCAGAAGCTTCTTTTAGGACGCACTCGACCGAGTCAGGCCATGACTCGACCGAGTGAGTTCCGTAGCCCCATAACCGAGGGCCTTGACACACCTTTCAAGCCTCGCCTTTTTATCGACATTAGTCATCACGTGTAAAGACTATCACGTGACTCTCCTATTTTCAAAACCACGCATAACACGACACGTAGAACGACTTTGATCACCTTTTGACATGATGAGTCGGGACAAGACTACGGGATATGAGATCGGGCTAGCAATACACCACAGTCTCATATTTCCGTCCTTTGTTTAGTACACAATATAATGTGTATTTAATCGGGGTTAGTCCATCTACACATTTCGCGGTCTAGCTTACATAAGGGTCCGTCCCTATTATCGTATCGCGTTGTTTTTATTACTTTTACGTAATGTCGTATTGTGAATTCCGGGTTGTATTTCCGCCCGTGTAACTTGTACGTTACCTTTTTATTTACTTTCGAGCTTTGTTTATTTACTTGCTTCTACGCTTTATAAACGAACCTCGCATGCTAAATCACTTTGACCAAAAATAAGATGCATTAAATGACGTAGTTCACATACTATTAATATGCTTAGCCCGAAAACGCTGTTTGCATATCATTTAATCGTTTTACTAGCGCGCACACACGAACACGAACGATGTCTTAGTAGAGGCCGCCATGTGCGGGCGGGGTTGGGTGTCCTTAGTGGGCTTCCCAACACGTACCCTCACCCCTTACTCAGAACCTTTGGTTTCCGGATGTCCGAAACCCTTGGCGCACGAGAGTCATTCTATATACGAAAGCCGGTTTATACGGTATCGGTATTGCAATGCAAAGGGACGAGCCCAATAAACTCTGAAATCGAAGTGGGCTTACTTTGTGTAAAGCCCATGACGACATAGAGTGGGCTCGTATGGTTCCGAATAACCACAAAATTCGGTGGCGACTCCATTTTGACTTAAATTTCGAACCCGAGAGCAATCTCACCACGAGATTCATTCGCCTACCCAAACCCGCACGTGGCCGCGTCGGGGTGGACCTACGTCATGTCCACAATTTGGCGACTCCGCTGGGGACACCTGATGTACTACATGGCATCGGGGTTCCTAGGGTGAGACTCGAAGAGAAATCGTTCGAATATTAGTGTGTGCGCATTAGTTTAATGGTTCATGCATAACCCAAATTTTGCCCGGGCCGGTTACTTGTGACCGACGTCCCACTATACCACGGTGCATTCCTACATGGGTGCGCTAAAGACTTCGATGGCGGAACTCACCGGGGTTTTACGGCAGGTCCTAGTTCCAAATCGGCTAGGAAGTCCGTCCCGTTTCGTGAGAATGCGATCGTTGTTGGTATAGACCCTATTGTGACCGACCGAGACTTAGTGTAAAGCATACATAAGCGTCGTTATAATGCTTGTTTGACTACATGCTACTTGGTTTCCGTGTCATCTTTTTCAAAACCGTCATTTCAAAAATGCATCTTTCCAAAAAACACCCAAATTTTGAAAAACCCGAAATGCTGTCCGTTTCGGGACCCGTCTTTTCAAAATATCCAATTTTCAAAACTCGGAATGCCGCCGAAATTTAGGATCAACTGATTTGACTCAAAATATCCTTCTTCTCTAGTCGGCATGCTGCCCATTTTAATTCATGAATTTCAACACCATCTCGATTTTCTGAATTTTTCAAAATTCTAATCTTGGTTTTCGGAATTCCGTTTTTTTTTCAAAACTCTCGGAAATTCATCCGCTCATTTCAACATTCAAGTTTCGAACATCCAACCATCCTAGTAAACCTTCCTTATTATAGGACCTACCGTCTAGTCGTGTGTCGGGTCTTTGCATAGTATGTCGAAGGTCTATAGCGTCGAAACTCCGCTGATCCTATATCACGAGTTTCCCCCCTTTCCCGAGTCCACCTTATCAGTCAAGGCACGACCGACCCGCGTAGGGCATACCCCTACAAAGGAAAGTCCGTCCATACACTCGAGTCAAAAGTCTGGGGAAAAGTCTCACGTGGACCTTCCTTCGAACGGGACTAGGCCCACAAAGCCGAAATCCTAAGGAAGTTATGCCACCCATCGAGTCATCCGTCTAGATGTCTTTCTCGAGTCTCTAGTCCTCTTTCCTAGTGTTGCTCGGGATGTACTTTTCCTTTCCTTTTCCGAGATCTGGGTTCAGTTTCTGATTACGCGGTGTTCTTACAGACAGGCCGCCGGCAACCAGACACGCTCGAAGGATGGCTACTTTGAACAGTCTGCAAACCGCTTTGGACGCCATGGTCGCAAAGCAAACCGACATCGAGGCCCAACTGACCGAAATGAGGGCTGGCCAAGTGGCCATTGTTGCTCGCCTAGCTACGGTGGAGCAAGAGACCCCTAATGTCGGGACTACTGGGCCCATAACTGAACTGGTCAGCGCAGTGCGCCGGCTAGAAGAACAAGTCCATTTGACTGGGAGTAACAATATCCACCGGGAGAATAGCCGAGAGTACTCCACGGTGAGTGACAAGCTGCCTGCAAACCTGAACCTCACGGGTTTGCCCATGTTCGAGGGAACTGAGGACCCGTTACTACATGTGCGGGCCTTCAAGGAATTCATGGCTATCAAGGGAGTGGACTCATCCATGTTCAAGAACCTCTTCGCTGCATCCCTTGAGAAGCACCCACGGGCCTGGTACTATAGGCTAGACCCGAAAAAATACCCTACATGGGATGATGTGGCTACCGAGTTCGCTCGGAACTATGCTGACAACACTGAGATCCAAACCACAATGCGATCTCTGGAGGTCATGGCCCAAGAGCCAAAAGAAGGTTTCACTAAATACCTTCAACGCTGGAGGGCCGAGAGCGTGAAGTTGGTCGATAAGCCCAACGAGAAGACTCTGGTGGAGGCTTTTGTCAAGAACCTCCTCCCTTCCTACCGGGTTCACCTCCGATACGCAGTCATACCCAATTTCACCACCCTTACTGAAATGGGTATGAGGATCGAAGACGACCTGAGACTAGAAAGCCTCACCAAGGCTACTAGCAAAGGATACCAAGGGGCCTCTTCCTCCGCCACTAAGCCCCAGGCTGCAACCCGCAGCATTTTTGACGCGGTCAATCTACTAGATGCCCCGTCCAAGAAGAACACCCCACCTCGGGTCTTCACTGATATAGGTACTACCTATACTTATGCCTTACAAAGGCTATCCTCCAAAGGCCTGATCCAACCGATAGGCCCAACTCCTGAAGTTCCGGTCGAGCGACGCTCCAAGAACTACAATGCTCAGGCCTATTGCCAATACCACCGAGGCAATGGGCACGATACCGAGAAGTGTTGGAAGCTGAAACATTTGATCCAGGACCTGATTGAAAGCGGAAAGATCCCGCTACCCGGAGATAAGCCCAGCAACAAGGAGAACCCTTTCAGCTCCCATGCCATCTTTGCCGGGGAGGTGATTGACTGCTCTCACCTTATCTCCCCCTACATCCCGCAAGTGAACGGGATCTGGTTCGATGACGAGGATGATATCTACCTCGCCAAAGGGGAGGCCGTTCCCATCACCCCTGAACAGATTCGAGAGGTCAAAACTCGAGTCTTAGCCAGCAACAACCTTGGTCGTCCCTACTTAGCCACAAGCACTAGGGACGCCCCTATCCCGGCAACCATCACCGATCCACTCGGGATGGAAGTCGCCCCTGAAGAGCCGACCGCCGAAACAGCCGTCGTGAAGCAATTGAAGAGAACCCGAGTTAACCTCACTATATGGCAACTCCTTGTTAGCTCGCAAGAACATCGAGAGGCGCTTACAAAGGCTCTCGATCAAGTCAAGATCGACTCTCTGGCTACCCCCGCTGAAATGGTAGCCACGGTCCTACCCCACTTAAAGGGTAAGGCCAAAGTAGGAGGACCAATGATCACATTTTCCGAAGCCGATCTACCGCCGTTCGGGACCTCCCACAACCTGGCCCTTTACATCACGGTGATTTGCCGGGGGAAGTACCTCCCGATGACCCTAGTTGATGACGGGTCGGCCGTAAATGTCCTTCCTCTAAGGACCGCCAAAGCCCTCGGCATTACCGAGGCTGACTATATCCCGACTGCTCAAACCATCCAAGCCTTTGATGGGAGCCCGAAGTCGGTAGCTGGGGCCATAAAACTGACCATCATCACTGGACCGGTAGAAAAGGAGCTTGAATTCCAGGTGATTGACGTCACCTCCTCATTCAACCTGCTCCTAGGAAGGCCGTGGATTCACGCGGTGAAAGCTGTGTCCTCCACCCTCCACCGCAAGATCAAGATGCCTCTACTCGACGGTATTATTACTCTAGAGGCAACCCCAATGACCGTGGCTAGCTGTAACGCCACGAGCCGCACGGACCTCTGGGGGTTCGACTTTGTGGGGATGATCGAGGAAGAGTACCTTTTCAGGCCTTACTTCACCACGAGCATTGACACGATGCTCCAGAACCTAGGGTACCTTCCGGGGGCTACCTCTCGACCCGACCTTCCAGCTGGGAAGATCATCGAGGTCCTTAAGGACGAAGACTCTCACTTCGGCCTTGGCTATGCCCTCACTCCGGACAACGTTGTCCGAGCAGGAATTGAAAAAGCCTGCAACATCATGAAGGGTATCTACTTGAGCCCTTACAGCCCACGGTTGTCTGACTACTTTGTCACACCCGTATTCGGGGCTGTCCAGGTTGAACTATACCAACCCAACGCAACGCACCTCGGGACCCACTTGGCCCGAGATTGCAACTACATCCCGGATGAGGTGCTCGCCCTCACCCGGTCCGACGGAGCGGACGATGCCGAGCCCGCGCTAGGGCTACTCTTCGGGGAAGACACCGTAGCCCCGACTCCAAAGGAAGACCTGGTCAACCTGATTCTCCGCAGCAACAGGTTTGACCCGACCAAGCTGATCTCGGATGTTGGCTCCGAGACGGGAAAAAGGGCCTGGAGGAAGACTGTCAAGTGGACTGACAGTCAAGGAAGGATCTACAAGCTGGTCGCCGGGGAGGGAGACATGCCTGAGTCTGAGTCCGAGTCTGAGTCCGAGTCTGAGTCAGAGTCTGAGGTCGAGTCTAGAGAAGTCGGTGCTAGAGTCACTCCTGTAACCCCCCTCCCTTCTATCATTCCTGCTGCTAGCACCTCGGGGTCTGTCCCGAGTGCTTTACCAATTCCGCCTCTGACCAATGATCAGATGGCTGCTCTCTTTGAGCTGTTTTCTAAATTTTCAATCAATAATAACAACCGTTCTGCTTACGACTTGTCTCTTTTAAATCCTGCTTTCAAAAATGATTTATGCTATGACATTGAGAAATCCGACGAACAGGTACCCCTACCTCCACATCTGATCGAGCAACTCGAGCAAAGGGAGTCCCGGAATCCGGTAATTGAAGAGACCGAGTCCATAAACGTGGGAACAACCTTAGAGCCTCAGATACTTAAGATAGGGTTATCCTTAAATCCCGAGGAGAAACAACAGTTTATAAACCTCCTCCAAGAGTTCAAAGATGTCTTCGCGTGGTCCTACAAGGACATGCCGGGGATAGACCGGGAAATAGCCGAGCACCACATACCTATCAAAGACGGGTGCAAACCGGTCAAACAAAAGCTTCGTCGAATGAGGCCCGAGTGGTCCCTCAAAGTAAAGGAAGAAGTCGACAAACAATTCAAAGCCGGCTTCATACAAGTGTCCGAGTATCCGGACTGGGTTGCAAACATCGTGCCGGTTCCTAAAAAGGACGGTAAGGTGCGGGTATGCGTAGATTTTCGGGATCTTAACAAAGCAAGCCCGAAGGATGATTTTCCGTTACCACACATCGATATACTGGTGGATAACACGGCCGATCATGCCCTTCTGTCATTCATGGACGGGTATGCCGGGTACAATCAAATCAAGATGGCGGAAGAAGATATGAGTAAGACTACCTTCACTACACCTTGGGGTACTTACTGCTACACCGTCATGTCATTCGGTCTCATTAATGCCGGGGCCACATACCAAAGGACCGCTACCACTTTACTACATGACATGATGCATAAAGAGGTAGAGGTCTATGTAGACGACATGATCGTCAAATCCAAAGAACGGGACGGTCACATCACCGCCCTAAGGAAATTCTTCACCCGATTGCGCAAGTACAACATGAGGCTAAACCCTCAGAAATGCAGTTTTGGGGTAACGTCAGGCAAATTACTGGGTCATATCGTTAGCCAACGAGGTATCGAAGTCGACCCAGCTAAAATCAAAGCCATTACCGAGATGCAAGCTCCTAAAACCGAAAAAGAAATAAGGGGATTTCTCGGGAAAGTCCAGTACATTAGTCGATTCATTTCCAAGCTAACCATGGTGTGCGAACCAATTTTCAAGAAACTGAAAATAGGGGAGCGGGTACTATGGGATGACAAATGCCAAGCTGCTTTCGACAAAATCAAGGAAATTCTGTCTGCTCCACCAGTTTTGATGCCACCTCAACCCGGTTTGCCTCTGTCGTTATGCCTAACAACGACCGAGACAGCCATGGGGGCTATGCTGGCTCAGACAGTTGACTCCGAAGAACGAGCCATCTATTATATCAGTAAGAAGTTTTTAGAGTATGAGTGCAAATATACCATGCTCGAAAAGACGTGCTTGGCTCTAGTCTGGGCCACTAAGAAGCTCCGACATTATATGCTCAGCTACGAGGTCCATGTTCTATCCAATATGGATCCGATCAAGTACCTCTTCGAGAAACCTATCCTCAACGGCCGGATTTCAAGATGGACTCTAATGTTGGCAGAATTCGACCTAAAATTTGTACCTTTAAAAGCTATCAAGGGGCGAATAGTAGCAGAATTCCTCGCCGACAGCCCGGTAACCGAGGAAGGACACACCGACACCTGGTCCTTCCCCGACGAAGATATTTTCCATACCGATGCCGAAACATGGGATTTATACTTCGACGGAGCATCTAATTTTCGAGGGTTCAGAGTCGGGATCCTCCTAATATCACCAAGAGGGGAGCATACTCCCGTCTCCATCAAACTGGACTTCGACGTCACTAACAATGCAGCAGAATACGAAGCATGCATTTATGGGCTACAAGCCGCCGCCAACCTAGGGATCACAAATCTCCGGGTACATGGCGATTCATCCTTGGTCATTAACCAAGCACTTCAAAAATGGAAGACTCGGAATGCTAATCTCGTGGCCTACCAGGCACGAGTAAGGGATCTCGAGAAACAATTCCAAAAGGTAGAGTACATATACCTGCCTCGGGAAGAAAACCAGTTTGCAGATGCACTCTCAAAATTAGCATCTTTACTGAACATTCCCGACCATGTGACCAGTATGCCAATTTGCGTCGAAAGACGGTCCGAGCCGGCATACGTCTATAACATTGAAGACATCGAGATAACCGATCCCGAACCATGGTACCAAGCCGTGTTAACATACCTGACCAACGGAGAGTATCCTCCCGGGACGGAAAGCCGAGCCAAGAAAGCCTTACGGAGGCTAGCCACCCAGTTCATCCGAACAGATGACGGGCAATTGTACAAAAAGACGGCACAAGGGGCTCTTCTCCTTTGTGTTGACAAATATAAGGCCGAGAAGGTAATGGCCGAAGTACATGATGGCGAAAACGGTCCACACATGAATGCTCACATGCTGGTCCGAAAAATCATGAGGCTCGGGTATTACTGGAACACCATGGAGGCCGACTGCCAGGTATATGTCAAACATTGCCATAACTGTCAAATCTTTGGCAATGTGCAACATATGCCGCCATCTCTGCTTTATACCATGACGTCACCTTGGCCGTTCTCGACATGGGGTATCGACATAATCGGGAAAGTAAATCCCTCCGGTACTGGTGGACATTGCTTCATTTTGGTGGCTATCGACTATTTCACCAAATGGGTCGAAGCTGAATCATATCGCATCCTCAATGCTAAGCATGTTGCCAGATTTATCCAGAACAAGATAATATGCCGGTATGGAATCCCGCATGAATTTATCAGTGATCATGGAACCCATTTCCAAGCTGAGACCGCGGCCCTGCTGGCCAAATATAAAATTCAAAGGCACACATCCTCGCCCTACCGTCCCCAAACCAATGGAGCAGTAGAGGCAGCCAATAAAACGATTGTCACCATACTCAAAAAGATGGCTGATAATTATCGGGACTGGCCCGACAAAATACCTTTTGCCCTATGGGGGTACCGGACGTCAATTCGCACCGCAACCGGAGCGACACCATACTACCTAACCTATGGGATGGAGGCCGTCCAACCAGTGGAGCTAGAGGTACCATCCCTCAGAATTCTGCTAGAAAGTCAAGTACCCGAAGCTGACTGGGTTCGAGCACGGTACGATTCGTTGGTTCTCTAGACGAACGACGGTCCCGCGCTCTCAACAACATTCAAATTTACCAAAAACGGATCCAACGGGCCTTCAACAAGCGAGTAAGGCCCAGGAACATTAAGGAAGGGGATCTGGTCCTTAAATCTGTTCGAGCTTTACTACCAGTTGACCCAAGGGGAAAATTCAAACCCAACTGGGCTGGGCCATATCTGGTGAAGAAAATCCTATCAGGAGGAGCAGTAATGCTGACGGACCTGGACGGGAATGAGTTTGTCAACCCAACCAACCTGGACCAGCTGAAGCGCTACTACCCTTAGCCATTTCTCAATGTCATTAGCAATTTTTATCAAAATCATTTATTTTACAAAAAGCAAGTCAATAAGCTAGAATTATTTATTCTACTGTCGCAAAACATCTTGAACCAATAGTCTTGGTGTAATTCGAGATTGCAATTTCCTAAGCCTGAACTACGTTTGGTTTGATTCTGCTAATCGCGGATACGTAGGCAGCCCCTCAAAAGGGCACAACCAATGCAATCAAGAAAAGACAGGAACGGTTTTTTATAATAAACCTCCTTTTATTAATTATCACAAAAAAAAATCCCAAAAAGCTTTGGAAAATTACAAGCGCAGGAATTCAAAAAAAAATTACAAAAAGCACGCGACAAAATAATAATAATAATATTTAAATAATAAAAACTAAGGACTCAGTATTTAGGGCATCTTGCCCTTCCCTTTGTCCTTGGCCTCCTTGACCGTCCACTGACGACGACGCGGAGGAGAGCGTTCCCGAATCACCACAGGAACCTCTTTAGCTCGGACTCGCTTCTTGGAACTTGAGTCCTCATCCACCTCGATTGGCCCAAGTCGGGCCCTTATGGGTTCAGGGAGCCGGTCGCGCGGACCTAGTCGGTCCCGGGCCGCCAGCCTTGGCCCAAGTCGTCGCTCCAAGTCAGTCTGGGGGCTTTGCCGCCCCCGCGTGCCACTAGCACCGGCATCTCTAGCTCGAGTCTTAGTATGTGACTTAAGACCCAACTCTAACCGGACCAAGGTAGCAGGGGTCTCTCCCTCATCGTAGAATCCCCTGTTGTCCTTTGCCGTCTCCCGACGGACCAGTTCGAAGGCCTCATCGACCTTCAGAGCTTTACGAGCCTCTTCAGACTCCTCGAAAGTCCATTTCTCATAGGCTCGAGAAACCCAAGCGGATTGGCAAGGGTTGGGAATGGTCCATGTAGGACGGGTAAACCACCTCTGCATGCAACCAGGTGTCGCACATAGCGTCCGTCAGTTGGAGCGAGACGCTAATAATGGCTTCAGTCTCAGGAATGCGCTGAGACGAACCGAACTGCCTCAGAATGCGGTCCGGGTAAATATGAACTGTCCAGTCAAGGGACAGAATCACGAGGTAGCGAGCTTGGTCCCTCTTGGCCAACCCCGTCAGCTTGGAAAGGAACCACCAAGCGACCGTCCACCTAATCAAGGGGCCACCGTGGAACACCAATTTCTCGTCCCAGTAAGCCCGATTTATATGGTGATTCGAGCTTATCCGACGCCCCCTGGAACTGAGTTGGCTGCTACGATAGTTTGGAACGCTCGGAGGAGGCTCTATGATCGATAAGCGCTCCGACAGCCAAACCTGCAAACGTATACACGCAATTCATGAGTAACGGAATGGTTCGCTACAGCCCACTCGATCGAGTACACCCTCTGACTCGATCGAGTGAGACTCTCTAAGACAACCAGAAGCTCGTCAGGTATGACACTCGATCGAGTACACCCTCTGACTTGATCGAGTAAGACTCGCTAAAGCAAACAGAAGACTACCAGGTATGACACTCGATCGAGTACACCCTCTGACTCGATCGAGTAAGCCCTTCACAGGCCAGCAGAAGCACTTTACAGACGCCACTCGACCGAGTAGTAGGTCCACTCGATCGAGTGACTTATGGACTTCAAGAAACCGCGAAACAAAAAATCGCGCGAAGCAAAATTGAAAAAATCGAAAGACGTTTACCTGCAGAATAAGGGTGCTCCCCGTCAGTTGTCGGGTTGGGTCCAGTCGCCTAGCATCCAGACCCATGATGAGTTCTCCCGTGGCTAGCCAAGCAGGGCTGTGACCAGTCTCCATCTGGTCAACCACTCCAATCAGCCTAATCTGACCCACGCACGAGTCAGCATCCATCAGACCCTCAAACACGTAGCGGTGCAGCATGCAAAACGCGAAAGCCCTACGCCGGTGAGAAGGCGTAGCCCTTACATCCTGGCTATTCATGAACTTGTCAGCCAAGTCGAAAAGGGAGACGGTATCTCCCCGCACCATTCGATCTGTCTCAGCATGAGACAGACCCAAGAAATCCCTCAGTCTCCTCCCCGGGTCCGGGTAGAACGGAGGAATGGCAGGGCGAGCAACAGGGCTCCAACCTCCAATGGCTGCGATCTCCTCAGGAAGAGGGCATATCTCTCCCCGCGGGAACGCGAAGACGTGGTGGGTAGTGTCCCAAAGCGCCAAACAAGCATCCAGAAAATGCACATCAGGTACCAGACGCCTAAGAGGAAATAGGCTGGTAATCCCCATTTGGGTCAGCTGAATCCTGTCTTCGTCCCGAAAGTGTTGGGACCAGGCAAAAAGCATTGAAGTGAGATGCTCGATACCCATGGCAGGAACTTGATTTCTTGAAAGACTGAGAGATTCTTTTTAGAGAAGAGAAGGGTTTTTGGTTTGAGGTGCAGGAAGCTGAAGCAGGAAACCTGTATTTATAATATGGAAGCCTGGCAATAACCTGACTAACCCTGCCTCCTCAATAAACTGGGCCCCAACATGTGCAGGCCTGACTTCAACCCAGAATAGGAATCTAGTTATCCTGAGCTTTCCTAAATTCTTTCTAAAAATTCCTTAGGTTCAAAAAAAATCTCTTCTTCGAAAATTTCAACTTTTTTTTTCAAAATCCAGTGCATTTTCCCCAGCACAAGTCGGTGTTTTGCCTAGGTGTTACATGCAATTTATCATGTGTCAGCATACAGGTACACCCCAAGACTTCAGAAGCAAGTCCCCGCGAAACCACTTAAATTCCCCAACGGAGTCAACTTTCCCCCGGTATGCTACATCCGAGACGTGATGTGTCGGCATACGGGTACACCTACGCCCCAAAAGGCAAGTTTTACTCCCCACGGAGCATCATCATCAGGTCAGGCCCGACTCAAGGCTTCAAAAGCAAGCCCGTAGAACTCACATATTTCCCCAGCGGAACGCCCGAGGCGGCATTTTCCCCGGAATGGTACAGGATGGGCCCACATATAGGCACGCCTAGGACTTATGCAACAAGTCTGACTCCCCGCGGAGCTATTATCGGCAGGACAGGTATGACCCTCTGCTTATGGCTGGCGAGCCCTTCACGCTAGTCTACTGGACTATAAACGACCCGACCGGAAGGCTGCCAGGTCGTAATCTGCGATTGGCCTGGTAGCTACTCTGACTTTCGCCTTGTCCAAGCCTCAGTCAGAGTGGGGGCTCTGTAGACACCCGCATTTTGCCTGCTAGTGTCTATAGCAGTTCCCAACAAACACCCGCTGATGATCGGACGCAAACGTGACTTAGTATACTCGGATTTGGACCCGAAATCAATAATATCTGATATGGACTTTTAGCGGAGTAATAATCTCACAAAACAGACATCAAATTCAGGCCTAGTGGGCCGTTCCGAGTCAAATAAGACTAATTTGGGCCAAAACCGACACCAAAAATAAATCCCGTCTTTTAGCGACCGGGTCAAAACCCGGTCAAAGACGAAACCGTCTCATAAATCAGCCAGGTTCAGCTGGCGCACAAATCCAAATTCAAAAAATTAATCAAAACAACAATATCAATTCTTTCCTATTTTGTCTCGATTTGCTTGACCCACTCGATCGAGTGGATTGACCCACTCGGTCGAGTGGAGCGTCAAAAAACCGGACCAGATTCATTCCTGAAGGCACTCGACCGAGTGCACTAGGGCACTCGATCGAGTAACCCTAGGTCGTGGGGTTTCTCCTATAAATACCCCCTTAACCCCACTCATTTGACAACTTTTACCAACCCTCTACACATCCATTTTACCCTACATTTACCCTACATCTCAGCCACACCCTTCACTCTACAACCCTAAGCAATCACATACAAAGACCGAGTCCCTTGTCCCTCGATAAACCGACAACACACACACACACACCATAACTTACATACATCCTCGATACTCCATAGTCCCGTCACTATTTGCGAGCCCATTTCCGAGGTCCTTACTAAGCATGTATGTTGAGGGTGTCCCAAACCCCGTTTCTATCTTTGTTATTTTCGCTTATGTTTTTTGTATCGTTTATTTTGTACTTTCACTAGTATCGTGATCCTAACACTCTAACATCTAACACTCTAACACTCTAACATTTTACTTTTTTTTGCATACTAACTTTTACATTTTCGTTGCTAACATTATAATTATACCGCGTATATATATATAGTATTACCAAAATTTCGGTTTCGGATACGTTTGACTATGATTGTCGCCTAAAGTCCGTCTAATCCTTTTACGAGCAACGACGGAGGTGGAGCCCTTTCGAGGAGCCCCGCCCCAATGTGCTCAAAGGCGTGACGTGATCGCGACCAATCATAGTTGAAAGCATTCGATCCCATTTTAATTAGTACGGAACCCATTGACACGAAAACCGACATCACATAACCCGAAAGGGTTAGTTTCGATGTCGTGACGTAGAGGGAAGCATTTCGTTACTAATTCAAATTTTCCAACACAAATATTTCATAAAATCCCGACAACGGTATTATAATCGTATATGTACACGATTATAGTACCGGAGGTTGAGTTAAATTCAAATCATGCGATATTTGTATTTAACTCGACCGATCGTCGTTTTCAACCCCAAAAACGAAGCGAGATAACACTCATACAGGGACTACTCGACCGAGTGCATAGGCCACTCGATCGAGTAGTGTCCATAAAACTGGGCAGATTACTTTTCGAGGGCACACTCGACCGAGTCAGACCATGACTCGACCGAGTGGGTCCTGTAACCCAGGAAACCGAGAGCTTAAATGCAACATTTAAGCCTCGTCTTATTTTTACGACTCTTAGTCGACACGTGTAAAGCCAATCACGTGAATCCATTTTCCAAAACCCGCGTTTATCGTGGCAACTCCTTTTCCAAAAATCCGACAACGGTATTACAATCATATGAGACATGATTATATTACCGGCAAACCAAATTAAATTTAAATTCGTCAATATTTTAATTTAATTTGGCCAACTCTCGATTTAAAACACATAAAACACGAGTCATAACTCGTACAGGTGCTACTCGGCCGAGTGCACCTACCACTCGACCGAGTAACACCCCAAACCGTGGGCAGAAGCTTCTTTTAGGACGCACTCGACCGAGTCAGGCCATGACTCGACCGAGTGAGTTCCGTAGCCCCATAACCGAGGGCCTTGACACACCTTTCAAGCCTCGCCTTTTTATCGACATTAGTCATCACGTGTAAAGACTATCACGTGACTCTCCTATTTTCAAAACCACGCATAACACGACACGTAGAACGACTTTGATCACCTTTTGACATGATGAGTCGGGACAAGACTACGGGATATGAGATCGGGCTAGCAATACACCACAGTCTCATATTTCCGTCCTTTGTTTAGTACACAATATAATGTGTATTTAATCGGGGTTAGTCCATCTACACATTTCGCGGTCTAGCTTACATACGGGTCCGTCCCTATTATCGTATCGCGTTGTTTTTATTACTTTTACGTAATGTCGTATTGTGAATTCCGGGTTGTATTTCCGCCCGTGTAACTTGTACGTTACCTTTTTATTTACTTTCGAGCTTTGTTTATTTACTTGCTTCTACGCTTTATAAACGAACCTCGCATGCTAAATCACTTTGACCAAAAATAAGATGCATTAAATGACGTAGTTCACATACTATTAATATGCTTAGCCCGAAAACGCTGTTTGCATATCATTTAATCGTTTTACTAGCGCGCACACACGAACACGAACGATGTCTTAGTAGAGGCCGCCATGTGCGGGCGGGGTTGGGTGTCCTTAGTGGGCTTCCCTACACGTACCCTCACCCCTTACTCAGAATCTTTGGTTTCCGGATGTCCGAAACCCTTGGCGCACGAGAGTCATTCTATATACGAAAGCCGGTTTATACGGTATCGGTATTGCAATGCAAAGGGACGAGCCCAATAAACTCTGAAATCGAAGTGGGCTTACTTTGTGTAAAGCCCATGACGACATAGAGTGGGCTCGTATGGTTCCGAATAACCACAAAATTCGGTGGCGACTCCATTTTGACTTAAATTTCGAACCCGAGAGCAATCTCACCACGAGATTCATTCGCCTACCCAAACCCGCGCGTGGCCGCGTCGGGGTGGACCTACGTCATGTCCACACATCCCTATTCACAAAGATTTTATGGTTATTAAGATCATATAGCTTGTAACCCTTTTCACCATTTGGATACCCGATGAAAATACACTTTCGTGCTTTGGGTGCAAATTTATCCAAATGAGTAATGGGCATGGTAGCATAACAAAGTGACCCAAACACTCTTAATTCTTCAATGTTGGGAGATACACCAAATAAGACTTCATATGGAGTTTTCCAATTAAGAATCGGAGTGGGCATCTTGTTAATAAGATATGTGGCTGTTAAAATTGCATCACCCCAGAATTTTATTGGCAAATTAGCATGTAACATTAATGCCCTTGCTGTCTCAAGTAAATGACGATGCTTCCGTTCCACTCTTCCATTTTGTTGAGGTCTACCCACCACACTTTGTTGATAAATGATGCCCTCAAGTTGGAAGAGTTTGCGACATGATTGTTGGTCGAATTCAGTACCATGATCAGTACGAATGACCTTAATTTTGCTGCTAAATTGATTAAACACCATTCGAATAAAACTGGAGATTATCTGAGGAACTTGGTCCTTGTGCTGTAGGAGATAAACCCAGGTGCATCGTGATCTATCATCCAAAACAGTGAGGAAAAACCTTGCCCCACCCATACATGGAACTTTATAAGGACCCCAGAGATCCATGTGTATGAGATCAAAACAGGAATCAGCACAAGAATCGCTCCTGGTAAATGGAAGTCGATGATGTTTGGAGAGGATGCAAGTCTCACAAAAAAAATCCCTTATGTTCAAGTTCATAGGTTTACCAATTACATGCTGCAATTTTTCACAAGAAGTGTGTCCAAGCCTAGCATGAAGCAACTCAACATCACTAAAATTCACAGTAGAATTAGCTACATGAGTATTACACTTCAAATTATTTGTAGTAATAGAACTATAGCGAGCTGCAGTTTCTGCATACAGCAAGTAGAGACCTTCAATCTTCTTTGCAAGAGCCTTTGTGACCTTACTTGAAACGTCCTGGAAGACACACAGATCTTCAGAAAATGTAACGTGAAACGAAGAATGCTCTAATAACCGACTTACTGACAGCAGATTTTGCTTAAAATCATCAATCAGAAAAACATTTTGTAATGTAATGTGAGCATTTATCCTCACTTTACCCACTTTAGCAGCCAATTTAATGGATCCATCAGGAAGTCCCACCCTTATAGGCTTATTCAACATATGAACATCATGTAATAACTCAAAATATGGAGTCATATGGTCAGATGCTCCAGTATCAACAACCCATTCGTTTGTAGAAAGATTAGCACGAGAATCAGTGAGATGCAAACAGGATACAGTACCTGCTGAACTCAATGTCATGCCCTGATTATCAGAAAAAGATTTGAGAATTCGCTGATATATGGAGTTAGCCATCTCATTGATCATGCCATGATCCATACCAGCTGCCTGATTTCCTCCTGAGGGACCAGCCTGATTGCCTCCTGAGGGACCTGCAACACTAACATTGCGCTCATAATCAAGTGGAGTAAAATCTTCCCCTTCTTGTTCTTGCATAACATCCACGTTATGCGCAGCCCTCCTGTATGAATTCTGCCCACCTGAATCATAAGACCGTACAGCCTTCCCCTTAAAACTCTTGCTGTTAGGGTTAGAGAAACAATAGTCAGAGACATGACCTTTCTTTCCACAATGAGTACACGTCTTAAGCTTATGACATTCACCAACCTCATGACCCTTCTTCTTGCAATGTGTGCAAAAATTTTCACCACTGTCAGAGTCTAATTTAGCCCTTTTTCCCCTGTTTCCCCCACTAGAATGTGCAGCATAGGCACTTGTCTCAGCTAGGATGTCTACAGCATCACTAATCTGCTTCTGTGTTTCAACCTTTTGCAGTAAGGAAAAAGCTTTGTTAAGTGGGGGTAAGGGTTCCATGGTTAATACAGTAGTTTTAACCCCTTCATAACTTGAATTAAGGCCCATGAGAAACTGTATTAACTTTGTACAAGACTCCCTATCCAGTATTCTCTTAAGCAACCTACAAGAACACGCAACTATCGCTTCACAAGTGCACAAAGGAATAGGATCTAGGCTTTCTAAAGTCTCCCAAGAACGCTTCAATTTGCTGTAGTATTCTACTAACGGTGCATTAGCCTGGGTTGTGTCACTTAATTCCTTTCGAATCTGATAAATTTCAATGCTATTCACCTGTCCGTATCTCTCAGCTAACTCAGTCCACAAATCCTTCGCACTTCGTGCATATTCAACGGTTTCACGAATCTCTCTAATCAAAGAATTCAAGATCCATTTCACAACCATATAATCACATCTAATCCATTGATGATGAGTTTTGTCAGTTTTGAGAGGTTGTTTACATGTTCCATCAATAAAACCGTCTTTGTTCTTAGCAATTAAAGCTATGTATACATCACGCTTCCAGGAAATAAAGCCAGTACCATTGAACAAAACAGAAACAAGTTGAAGTGTGGGCTGATCAGAAGAAGATAGGTAAAGAGGATCATCAAAAACGGAATAATTGTTCGAGGTTTCAGAATTCGCAGAATTGATAGTCATGATATGATACTAATTTCGACAAATTCACAACAGAAATCAGAAATTGATAGCAAGCTTGTACTATTTTCAGCAAAGAGGAACACGAACACGAAGATCACGCAACAATGGAGAATTTGCTAAAAAATTGCGGAAGAAAAGAATTGAAGAGATTATACCACACACTGATGAATGTGCCTTAGCTGAATAATCCTTCATAAACGAGCAAAAAAAACCGCAGGAACTACCTGCTCTGATACCATATGAACTTAACATCCTCCATTGTTGAATTACCTTGAGCTTGGAGCAAAAACGAGAGAGAAAAGTTTGTTGGAGATTAGTGGTGTAGAATGAATGTAAGAATATATTGTGATAAGGATGAATTACAACCAAGTATCAATATATATACAGTTAAGTTATAACTAACTATATGTAAGTATGACGTCAGCAACTAATAATCTCTAACTACTTCTATACTTTCATAGAATATGAGAGTGAGAGATGGGTAATAGAGAGATATATAGATAGACCCTCCTACATTAGGTCGTCGGCATTTCAGCTAGGTCGTCGACGTTTTATACGTGAATTTACTCTTTTACCCTTATGTAGTTATGATTAATGATATTAATTAAGTTTCTTAATTAATGTAATTATTATTTCCCGACTAATTTAAGATTACGGTTTTTGTAGTTTTTTATGATTTTTGAGACATGTGTCTCAATGTAACCCGGGAATCTTTTTAGGAAATCCTCTTTATTATTATCACTAAAAGAATAACTCTACTCCAATTTTTCCCGCCTAAAGTTATCCGCCATCAAAAATAAAAAGTAGAAAATTAAACGAAATGAGCTATATGTGAATCAAACCCTTGAACTTTTTTTGAAGTGAAGATCAATATCATTAATAAGTTATCCGGCATCTACAAATGATATCAAAATGAACTGAATATAGATTTGTAAAAAATAAATAAAGAACAGACAGAGATCGCTATTAGAGTAACGCGCTTCTGCACAACCTTCTTTATATCGCTGTTTATTGACAGCGCCTTTCGCGAAGGAATTTATAAATCTGATGAAATAATCTCCAAAAGGATGAACTTTCTCTATTTTGACAAATAGTAAACCGAGATCTGACCTCAATTGTATCACCGTACGTAGAAATTTCACTGCTCTCATGATCTTCCACATAGTTCTTGATAAATCTAACTCCTATACTAATGTAAAGGACTGAAACCTCGAAATAAAGGAAAAAAATCTTGAACTTAGATATGGAGTACTTATTCTCTACAAATACACTCCAATATCTGATTGATTCATTTATCACTAAATTAATCCTAAAGCTATACAATCTAATAATTTAATTAAGGAAAATTAAAAAGATAATTTGTTTCTAATGGTATTAAATTATTAATTAACCAAAATGTAACCAAATTATCAACTATTAATCAATCCTTAAATTAAAATATTTTTGTTTAAAGCTTGACTATAAGAACTAAGATTGATTTTCGATCATATTATAATAATCATGACTATAATAAATTACAGAATTCCATCTTACAATAAGACGATATCAAGTCATATTTGATTGAGATTAAGAAATAAGATTAGTATATAAGATTGTAATTAGAGGATTGTAATTATGGTCTATATTAGAGATATATACGAGATTGTAGTATATATCCCTAATATACTAAGAGATTGTTTGATTGCTCCTCAACTTCCCGGGAGGTAGAAAATCCCATGATCGAAATGGATTTTGAAGGAGTTGTTTGGTTACCCCAAAAGTGAAAAAATGGGGTAACTCAAACTTCCACCATCAGTTGCACTTCCTGAATGATGCGGGAAGTTGCTCACCGACCCCCTCTCGGTGAGTTGCACTTCCCACCTCACGAACTATGTCAATGACTTTTTTACCCTCATGCACTCATCATATTTCTCACTCTATTACCCTTATTGCATCGAAACAAATTGCTACTATTTTTTTTTTCAGTCTCCCCGAAGATTTTAAATTCACATATGTGCGGGGCTTGTTAATTTCCAATCAACCGAACTACTAATGTCGTTTTTTCAAACTTTCACGAGAACACGGTTTTTTTTTCTGAACAATGATTTTTACGGAACAGTGAGAATAATGTAACTCGGTTTTTTTTTGAATAATATTTGTTCTTTTTTAGACTGATGATGTAATTTGGTTACGACTGCATATCATGGTCGGTAACCAAATTAGAACCTTGATTAATTAAGGGCGTAATAGTCTTTATAAAAGAAATCATGAGAATTAGATGAGTGCAACCAAATAATATATATACGAGAATTCAATTCACGTGAAGTATGAATTCCAAGATGGCAACCAAACACATGGGATGTTAACCAAACGAGCCCACCTATTCATATCGGGTATTTGCTGCTTTGGTTATGTACTATATATAGTTAAATTGACTAAATTAACGTGCAAATTGGAATATTTAAGTATAAATGAAAGACAACCAGAATTTTTTTTGGTTCAACGAATAGCGCACTTAGTCGCATTACAATATAGAGGGAGAGGGGATTCGAACCTGGGACCTACTGTCCTAGAGCACCTAACCTTAACCACTGGGCCAAGACATCTTCGGTAAAGACAACCATAATTTAGGAATGATATATGCACGAAAATGACTAAAGTAACATCTAAATGTAGCCTGATGACTGATATGTTAAATATATTTTACAATCTCTGCGATTTGCGTTAGTGTATAGTACTAAATACCGAGAGTTTATATACCAACGGAAATACATTTTATTTTTGTAATAATCATGACTGATATAAGATTGTAATTAAATATTGTAATACTATATTAGCTAAGAGAATAAAAATTCTCAAAACTTTTTTCCCGCATAAATTTTAAGCACTTAATTTGAACAAAATCAACAAATAACGAAAGAATCACACTCAATTATCAATCATATCATATAAAGAATATTTACAGGTTAAATATTTTAAAACTAATAATGGGTGTATTGATGAAAATAAATTGTAGAATAGTTGCTTATAAATTGAAGTATTTTAATTAACGACAAACAAATGAACGAGACGGAGGGTGAGAATCTAAACATCAAGAGTATAAAATATATACTCAATTTGAAAATAAATTTAAAGTGAATATACTTTCCACAATTTATTCATATATTATACTAAATAATATTTAAAAGAGAAATGATTGTCTCGAGAAATATGAATGACAAATTAGACACAGAGGTAGTAATTTCTTGGAATACATATTTCATGATATTAGTCGAAGTCGTAATCTTGATTAATTATTCAATTCAAATTATTTTATTATATCAAAAAACAAAGATAAAAATAATGAAAAATTATCGGGTTGCTAATTGATTTTTTTTTTAAATAATTAACTATAAATAAATAATTTTTTATAAATACCGTGCATACATGCACGGGGTCTATACTAGTTTCTAACATTTTGTTAACATTTTCGTATCATAATAATTCCAAACATTCAAAATTATAACACCCGAGTCACGATATAAACATTTATCGAATAACGAAAATAAAGTAAACGGATATCGTAACGTATAACGTCATACGGAAAAAAAAAAAAAAAAAAAAAAAGACTGGGTTGGGCACCAGTTTTTGGCTTCCAGGAGACCCCTAGAAGCCAGTTTTTGGCTTCCAGAGGACCCCCCAGAAGCCAGTTTTTGGCTTCCAGGGGACCCCCAGAAGCCAGTTTATTTTTGGCGCCTAAGGGACCGCCCAGGCACCAAAAACTGGCGCCCAGGGACCCCCCATGCACCAGAAACCGATGTCTGACTTCTTCTCCGCGTCCTCTCTTTATTTTTATATAGCACGAAAATCGAGCACAACATCGAATACGACAAACCGTAAACATAAACGACAAATTAAACAAGAAAAAGCGATTTTGTATGCTAAACTAATACACATTAACATATTAAAGGAGAAAACATAATCAAAAGGAGGAAAATAAAATTAAAAGTGCACTAACCGCTTGTTGATCCATTTTGGGAAAAATCGGTTTTTCAAAGGAAAGTCGGGTTTTTAGGAAAGTCGGTTTTCATCAACGAGTTTCATTAACATAATTTCATTTCTAAAATTATATTAACTTAGTTAACTGTAATTAGGGAAAGGCATGATCGTCTTTTACGTTAAAAAGTGACGACGACCTGGCTGAAATGCCGACGACCAAAAACAGCACTCTGAATAGATAGATAGATAGAATTGTTGTGTGTGTTTAATCACTTAGAGGGTGACATGTATATATAGGGTGACTGGGTGAGTGATGATGAAACCAAAGCTAGAGTATTAAAAGAATCAATAAAACCAAGACTGAATGTATAGGAACTCATAACCGTCAATCTTGGAGATTGTAAATGGAAGACTTCGTAATCAGTCTTGGAACTTGTGCTCAATTAATTTCTTTTGAACCATACATATTCAACAATCAACTTATCATCACACATGTGAATGGGCGGTTATAGATTAGTTTTACACTACTTTTTATTGATATCTTTTACATTTCATTGATGACTAGAATATTATGTACTATTGACGCATGGGACATTTTATTGACCTATGTGGAGGGATTACGGGATTAGCAATTTTAGCACACAAGAATACTGTGGCTGAAACTGGCCTTGCTTGTTGCTTGTGTGCTCATTAGTCAGTGTGACGTCGCTGTCTTTCAATTACGGCTCTATCTATTCTTTTCCTGGATTTAGGTACTCCATATACGGACTACTTATCAAATTCATATAGACAACCCCTTCTTATTAGGGTAAAGTCATCAGTTGTATGTTGTATGTTGTATGTTGTATGTTGTATGTTTGTTCCAAGAGCCGTATAACATCATATCGATCAGGGAAGGAAACTTCCTATCAAGTGCTATGATTTGGGATTACTATGTCCACTAATCGCAAATTCATGTTCATCACAAGTAAGATCGACCAACTCTTCGACAATAATCATTCTCTAAATAAAACCAATGACACTAGTCTTTAAATTCTACTCCGTAATTTCATTGTTCCTACTATTAGCTGACTTAATTCAATGTGCTAGCTAAAATTGTGGGTTGAGTGTGACCAAAAGGGTAATCAAATGATATCAATGTAACCATGGTCCAAAACACTAAAGAGTAGGTCTACTGAAAAACGATCTCTAATTAAATTTATTGAGAGATTAAATATAAACGGGGATTATTGATAGACGGTTTCTTTCCAGATTTTGTGAACCCTAAATTAGAGTATACAAAATCGAAAGGAAAGGAGGGGGAGGGAAGAGATCGAGGGAGAGTGAAGACATTAATTTTCCCTCCAAATCCTTATATTATTGATGAGAAATATTTTATGTTCGAGGGAAATAATGGCGGAATGACCTGGATGTATCCATTTTGTGTCTCTGATCTCCCAAATCCCTCCAACGGTCCAACCCATTTTCTAATTCCTTGAAATTACTCTCTTTCCTTTTTCTCCAACTTCTACAATCCAAATATACTTTACTTAGAGTCACGTACACACTTCGATAATAAGTGCATAGTACATACTCCACAAAACAAGAAAAGAAGATATTGGTATTAATTATCGTACGTACTTCCTCCATTTCGTTCATTTATTTGTCTTTAATTAAAATACTTCCCACAATAAATACGGAGGTACATAGTATTTGCTTGTAATATACAAAGAAAATCAGCAAAGATATCAAAACATTATTGCTTTCCTAAAAAATCAAGCTAAAAACATGAGTGTGGTAATGACACTTATTTGCATTAGCATTACCATTTGGACGATTTATGGGTAGATAGAGTTAAATTCATTTATTTGTTTCTATGCTCTTCATTTTTGTCATAGGAAACTTCATACCAATTTCCTCACATGTCCTATTATCCCTAAATCCTATCGACCGTTACATAAACACAAGCAACTTATCACAGTATAAATACCTACTACCATCTCCTCATTTTAGATATCCCATACATACAATATTAAAAATAATATAATTTACCAACATTATTATATTTTCACAATTATTTTCTCTTGTCACAATAACCATGGGTAGCCTGACCACTAGTGACTTGCACCAAATCTTCAAGTCATTGGACCGCAACGATGACGGGTTTTTGAGCGTGGACGAGCTGAGTTGGCTCCTAGAGACGCTAGGAGTCCATGCCAGCCCGGGTGAACTCACGGCGCTGGTGGGTCAAGACGGTTTTAGTTTCGATGAGTTTTGTGACTTTTACGAGTTTGTGTTAAAGAAAAACGATAATGCTAGAAATGTTGGAAAAGAAGAAGAGGAAGAAAGTGACTTGCAGAAGGCATTTAAGGTGTTTGATTTGAATGGTGATGGATTAATCTCGTCACAAGAGCTTCAAAGTGTGCTACGGAAGTTAGGGATGTGGGATGATAACAATGGTGGTATGGATTGTGATAGAATTATGCGCAAGTATGATGTTAATTGTGACGGTTTTGTGGATTTTGATGAGTTTAAGACGATGATGCTTGCTCATTGATCGATGATCAAACTCCACTTTTCTCAATTTAATAATTGTATGCATGCATGCTCCATCCATATATAAATCATCATGTTTAGTTCAAATAAAATTGTACAACCGTCCCGAACATATCTTAGCCTAATGGTAAAGATTATGCATTGTGGACGATAGCTCTCATGTTCGAATTTTCTTCCCCTATATTATAATGCAACTAAGTGTCGCTTCATTGGACAAAAAATAAAAATAAAAAATTGTACAAGTCTATAGTGACAATTCTAGAATTTGATTGATCGGAGAGGTGCTAAATTTTGTAATTATGAAAATCGAATCAAAGTATAACATTTACTTAATTTGATTAGGGATAATATATCTGTACAAAATGGGTGTAAATAAAGAATTGAACAAAAATGGCTCAATATAAGAATTGAACCCTAGATTAGGCCCAATATATGGACAAAATGTAAACAAAAAAATTGTCTATAAGTTTGAATTCCATTCATTCAATTCCATTTTAAGGAACTCAACCAGTGAACTCCTTAATGAGTACTCTGTAAAAAGGTAAATGTTAGGCCGTATTGCATAAAAAATTGTCGAATTAAGACTCTTATCAATTATGCTACTTAACTAACATGATAAGTAATCGGTCTAAAAAACAATTATACAAGGATTTGGGGGGAGGGCACATGCCTAGTTGCCTACCAAGGCCCTCCCCCCAATTCGTCCCTGGTTGAGAGTAAGGGTATGATGGTATGACTTGGTAGTCCATGGTAAGAATAATGTGCGATAGGGGTTGGGGTGGATGGAGTAAAGTTTCTGTCCATTACTTTTTGGCTACTTATTACACATTTTAGATGCTTAAAATGGGAACCGTTGAATCGGTCCAGAATAACATCCACACCGATAATAAGTACTCTCTTCGATTCTTTGGAATTGCAACATATTTATTTTAAAGTAGTTCACTAGAATTGTCACATTTCTATAATGGATACTCCGTATAATTTTGTTAGTAAGAATGTTCCACTTTATTAGTGATACCTATCATCCACACTCACACAGTCACACTCTTATTCTATGTGCAAAAAATAAATGTTGCAATTCTAAAGAACTGGGGGAAGTAACAGAGAGGGATAATGGGGAGGATCCTTACCCGGGTGGGTGAGGAAGCCGGAAGGGCGTCAGTCGGTGAGCAAATACAAATTCTTGTTTGTGACGAGTCGAGTAGTACATATAAGACAAAAAGACTAATGCATCAGAAATAGAAAATGTCATATGATTACCTATCAAGTAGCCAATACTTAATCCGTTAATCCGTCATACCATTGTGACGGATATTACCATCACTGGCAAATCCTAGATGGCAAATCCTAGAAGTCCTAGTCCTAGATAGGTAATCCCAAGTCAAAGATGTTGGAGTTCTAAGCCGCTTTGACCACCGTGACTCTATTGTCTACTCTCTCCCGTTTCATTTCATGTCGGTAAAAAACAACTGTAAAAACACAAGATGGAACAACACCAACCCAATCTCCCCAACTTAACTTTCTTCTTCCCCTTTTTCCGGCACTTCTCCCGACGCGACTCTTCTTCTTCCCCAATTCATTCTCCACTTCCAGTTCAATCTTCCACATACTTCAATCCTAGTCATTATTAACTTCTAATACTTCTTCTTCTACTTCTTCAAGATTTGGTGTTCTTGCTCTACTCTCTACTGCTCAGATTAGGGGGGTGGGTAGAAATGGTGATAGAGGAGAATGGTGCCTGTAATGGAAGTTCGAGTGGAAGTGATGGCGCATCACTTCGAACCTATAAACGCCGAAAATGTTCTCAGAATTCTGCTCCCTTTTTCATTGATTTGGATAACCTTCCCTCTGCTTCTGCACTTCTTGCACCGCCTTCGTCTTCATCGGATAAGGTTGCTTCTTCTTCTTCTTCTTCTTCTTCTTCTTCTTTGATTTCTCAGCATCTTGTATGACATTTGGCTTTCAGTGGCCTACTTAGGATTGGTTGTTTGATGGAATGATGTGAACTGTGTTCTTGAGTTTGTGTAGATTTGTTTATCAAGTGTTGTGACGGTGAAATCAATACCATATCGCCATTATTAGTTAGTGTTGTTACTAATTCCAGTTGACGCAATGACGAATCTGAGTAGGAAAGTGTAATTTCAGTATGTTGTGAGACGACCACCTTATAGCGATGCAATTGTATTAGGATACGCTTTACTTCGCTTCCAATTTGTGGTAAGGCGTTGGAGAATATGTGGTTAGTTTGCAGGGAGTTTTAGTATATTTGTTCATGTTTGAAGATATCATTGTAAACTATAGACTATAAGCTACTAGGTTGCTACTGAGTTTATCTTTATTGCTGGGTGTACGAGTAAATCGTCCCTTTTGGCTAATCTCTGATGTGATTCCTGGTTGGTGGTTGCTCTAAGGTTGATCCTATCCTATATCTAGTTATGTTGGAGATGTTCGAGTTGAATCCATCCCTTTTGGTTGGATGGAGACATTAGAGGGAAAGGAAGCAAAACAAGTTTCCTTCGTTCATTAGGCTCGAGGGATATTGAGGATCCATTTTTAACCCCCCGCCCCGCGGTTTTCCCCTTCTACCTCCTTTCCCTCCTACTTCTGTAGCCAAGCTATGAGCGACTCTTAGTGTGCTACAATTGATAAATAGTGTCAACTACCAGGGTTTGATCCACATGGTAGTCGAGTACTTGACCGGCCCCAAGGTAATGTCCTATTGATGGTGGTTGGAGTGATTTAAAGGCAAAAAAGGTGGCTTTTCTATGTTAGGGAGGTGGTATAAGGGAACACGGACAATGCAAGGAGGTATTATGATGAAAAAAAGCTTATGAGGAGGTAGAGAGTTTGTTAAGATCATAGTTCGGTATAATGACTTTATTATGACTATTATTACAAATTGGAATTTGTCCATGGTGGTAGTTGGAATGACAATGGGTAGTAGGTGCATAATAGGCGGTGCTCGCGTTGTGGTGATTGTCAATGAAACGGAGGAACAAGAGGTCATATCTAGTATTCACCGTCTGTCTTGATTTGGATAAAGGATTGTTAGTTTAATGGTTTTTAGTAAAGAATTAAAATTGCTTCCACCATAATTATAGTATCCATACTTCGAGCCTAAATTTGTCTTTATTAGTTGTAGTTGTTTACCAAAATCACTTAGCATAGGCTGGTATTGTTGCTTTAATGGTAATGGTTAAACACTTAATGTAGGCTGGAGCAGTAAACCACAAAGTTAATACAATAAACAAAATTTGAATCTTGAATGGCTTAAGTGTGTCGAGTACCAAAATGTCACACCTAGAGAAGAAACGTTTTCTATGAACCAAACCATTTATTTTTTCATTTGTAATTGAATCTCTTGTTTGTCGATATCAGTGACTCAATATCAGCCATAAATTGGCTCCAGATTGCCTCTTGTTAAGCTGTGTCTTTTATGCCCCGATGGTTAAACATTTAGTGCTCGTAGCCACTCAGGGTTACAATAATATTCTTCTGTGTAAGTGTATGACTTGAAGATGAATTGTCTCTCTCTTATCCGCATCTGGAAAATGTTTTAGAAACGATACTGAGACCTATTGGGACGGAAGTGGTAGCCTACAAATTTTGATATGTAGGTTCTTTATAAGCCTTAATTAGTTTTTTTGCAATATGATAAGATGGCTAAGGTAACTAGCTGACATGTAAGCTCCATGACGATAGGGGAAAGTAGCTACGGAGTAGAAAATTTATAACATAGGCTAACAATCTCTGCTCAACTTCAGGTGTAAGGGTCTGTGCTTCTTAACCTCATAACTCATACCAGGTGGTTTAATACAGTATAAAATACCCAATTTCAGTCATGATATGGGTGTACTTTCTTGGTTTTCAATGCTAGCGGAGAGTCACTCACCTGTATAAAGCCACTTTGTCACTGCAAGTCCAATGCTTTTTTCTTCATTTGATGTATTGCATGCTTACTGAATTGCAGATAACTGTTGATCATCGTAATGGTGAGTTCAATTTGCACAGATATGGGATGGTCAATGGAAGTTCAACTGCTCTTGAAAGACTTTCAGCTGTAACGACTAATGGATCTTCAGAAGAGTCGGGTCACTCAACCGATTCTAGGCTCTGTAAACGTGCTTTCTCCAAACTTTTGATGTCGGGGAAGTTTGCCTTATTATGCAAACTATTATCGGAAAATTTTCATGGACTTAAGATTGACAAATTTCTGGACTTCAGTCAGATTAACTCAAGGATGGATGATGGAGCTTATGAGCATACACCTATGCTGTTTTCATCAGACATTCAACAGGTATATTGTCCTTCTTGCTTGTATTTTCATTGACGCGGGGTTGCTTTCAATATCATAGTTTTGCTGTGCTTGAATCTACTGTTGAAGGGCTGACGTTCCAAAAAAACAAAAAGATTAATGCAAGAATATATGCTCACTCTGATATAGAGGTCTCCAGTACATTGGAGTTGGTTTGATCATTTAAAAAGTTAATGTAGCATGACCATGTTCTCATTCCTGCGACAATCCTCAATTGGTACTTCTCATGAGGGGGTAGCGAAAGTGTCAGATTGTTTGATTTTGGTAGCTTTAGCAAAAGTGATGCAAAAACCTAAATGCCTTGTCCCTTTGTAGATGTTATAACTTAATTATCTGACCTGTGTCAGACCTCTGCAAATTAAGCTGAGGTGCATTTTTGGGTATTTTGACAGCAACTAAGAATTATGAGACGTTGACTCGGTTGTAATTAGAAATATATAATTTTTGCCTGAGTACATAAATCCAACTATGAAACAATTGGGAGTAAGAACTAAGGATGGTGTTGCCATACACAGACAGATGAATACATCACCTCAACTGTAGAGGCTTTAAGTCTTTAACATCGCTGCAATTATGATCTTGCCCAGTGGTGATGACGGGCCCTAGTGATGTTCTTTTTGTGCCTTTCTCCCGCTTTGGGTGGTTTCTCTTCCCTTTGATTCCTCTAAGGCTCTAATTGCCCTGCAAATTATAAAAGTAAATTAGTTACCTAACAAATTATATCAATAGTACTCTTTAGGAACTCATCCAGGGAACTCATATTTATGAAAAATTGGAATGTGTTTTGACTGTTTTTTCTTATCTTGATTTTTGCATGAATCTTAATTCACCGCATCTGTGTTCCGTGTCCCATGTCCCATGTCCCAAGCTATTTAGTTTTGTTGTAATAAGTATGTTGTGTGGTTTTCGTCGATATAAAGCCTGTCATTGGTAGAAGTCGAACAAATCCAGCTCAATATTTGACATTGGGATCCAGATTTACATTTCACTTATGCGGTCATTCTATGTTTTGTGTGTGTGTGTGTTATTTTACGAAGTGTGAAGTTCAATTTCTGTTGCAGTTATGGGAAAGGCTCAATTCAATTGGTAAAGAGATGGTTTCCCTTTCAAATGGTCTGTCAGATCTATCAAGAGCATTTTGTCATGAGCTGGTGAGAAACTTTCGATTTTAATTAGAGCATGTTAGAAATGTTTTTATTATCTTTAATTTATACTTTTTTTGCTTACTATTGGGATCTTGAAATATAGAATTTTATTGGGGAGGGACACACACCCAGACACCTCAAGCGGCAGAAAACATGACATAAATTGTTTATTTACGGTTTCATTTGGCTCTGGTGTAAAAGCATAAAGCCTGAAAAATGGCATATGGTCAGATGCCTAATGGCGCACTTACCGGTTTTTCAATACAAGACGTAAATTTTGGGCTCTCTTACCTAATCAGTACATTTCGCGTGTGCTTAGTCGTTTCTGGGTTTATAAAACTGTTTCCATTTTCTCCCTGATCCCGACATTCAACACATAAACTAATATAAAAGGGCAACCGCCAACCAGATATAATACATTAGACTAGGGGCTAAGGCTGTATGCTAGTTATTCTAAACGTCCCTGGAATACTCTGTATAGTGCATTATCACGACTTTTGTCCAAACCGCTTTGTACCGTGTTTTGCCGGTTGATTTATCTATTAGTGTCTTATACACAGCTTGCTGGTATTTGCTGTATACAGGTACCTGAAAAGGATTGCAAATTTCGAATTAAGCTGGAAGAACCAGATGCCTCTGTCTTTTGCACTTGCAGGCAGTGTGGTGAAAGGTCAGATGGGAGAGATTGTCTGGTTTGTGATTCATGTGAAGCACTGTTCCATGTTTCCTGCATTGAACCTGCTGTCAAGGAAATACCACACAAGAGTTGGTATTGTGCCAGCTGTACTTCTACTGCTGTTGGATCTTCTCATGAAGATTGCGTTGTCTGTGACCGATTAAATGCTCATTCCGGAGTCCATAGTACGTTTGATGATGTAGAAAGTTTGGATGGTACCATAGAGACAGGGCCCCAAGTTTTCAAAGGAAGCAAGTGTTTACCTTGTAAGACATGTGGGGCCAACTTAATCAGCGGGGAAGAGTTCCAGGTTTGTGAACATCGATTTTGCCAATTCAAATACTATCACACTAGGTGCCTGAGTAGTAAAGAGTTAAAATCATTTGGTCCTCGTTGGTATTGCCCGTCTTGTCTATGTAGGGTTTGCCTTACCGATAAGGATGATGATGATATTGTGATGTGTGATGGTTGTGATCATGGGTATCATATCTATTGCATGAACCCTCCACGCACCTCAATACCTCGGGGTAAGTGGTTTTGTCTAAAATGTGATTCTGGGATAAAAGAAATACAAAAGGTCAAAAAGTTCGTTGAGGATCTAGAAAAAGAAAATATGAAAAAACAAGGCGAGAAAGGTCCTATTTCTTCCGAGGAGGAAAAACCGGATTTTGTAGATGGAGTAGGTGGGTCTGGTGGGGTGGACATGCTTTTGACCGCTGCTAGAACCCTGAATGGTGAAGATGATGACGACAAAACATAACCTGAGCTAGATATCTGGAATGGAAACGGATAATGTATGGCATTGTATTCATTGTTGTTACGATCATGGTAATGCAACTATGTTGGTCTGAAAATCTGCATAGGTCTGACAGGATGTATATCTCTGACCGAGTGACTTGTACAAGAATCACTTACGGTAGTCTTTTTTGAAGAACTGAGGGTGAGGGCGATCGGGTGGTTGTAGTTTTGTAGATTGAGATTGGTGTAAAAGGATATGGCTGTTGTATCTTCAAGTATAATTGTATCTTATCACTTCTGTTGTAACTAGTACCTGTAACTCTGTAACAGACTAACAGTACGAGAGATTTGATACTGCCCTTTACAATTAGGAGGCTAGCTTTCGCTGATGTACTCTGCAGCTCTTTTCCCTCCAACATTTATCCTACGAGTAATATTTTGTGTAACAATTTTTTTTTTTAAAAACATTGGGAATAGAGCCAATGAGGCAACAAATGCTTTGACGTTGAATTTGCACTTGCGTTTTTCTTCTGATGCTTTTTGACCAAACAGAGACTAGGAAAAAGAAAGCCATGTACGAAATTATTTTTTTCCTAACGAGTCTTTACTCAATCTTAACGACATTTTACCAGTTTGTCCCTCTCATTTCATCCCATCAAAGAAATCAAATGTTAGGTTTTCTCTCCAAATAAACCCCCAACACCCATAGAATTCACCATAAACCACCACTAATATCGGGATGGTCCAGGATCGGTGGTTGGAATCAGGGGCTGAGAAGGCAGAGATCGGGTCGGCGGGGCTGGGTCGGAGGTGGTGTGGGTCGGGTAGGCGGGGTCGGTGAGGGCGGTTGGGATGTGGGTCGTGAGTGGTGGTGGGTGAGGATTGGGTTGTGGACGGTGGTTGATTGGGCTGGATAGTGGTGGGTGGTGGGCGAGTGGGTTGGTAGGGGTGGTGGTGGTGGTGGGTGGTTGGTGGTCAGGGAGGCGTTGTTGCCTGTAAATTGTTTTTTTTTTTAATTTTTTTTAATTTTTTAAAATTTATTTTAAATTAATCTATCTATTTATTTAAATCTCCTTTTTTTTTTGTTAATTGCTATTTCCCTATATTATATTAGTCGAAAACTTATAAATTTAATTGGTCGTGTTTTCATATTACGTAATGTATACACTAAATTAATCATACTACTGACATGTTATGTGGAATTTTATTTATTTATTATTATTACGAGTATTAATTAAAATAATCGATTTTACGTCAACGGTAATTGAATAAGAAGTCATAATTGAATTCGAGAGTGATAGATTATCTAAATCGATGGAGCAAACGAAAAAATTGTAGTTGAATTTCAATGTCAAAGTAAAATTTATAATAAGGGTATAATAAGGAAATTGTATGAAAATTCGTTAGGCTTGAGTAAAGATTATCTAAATCGATGGAGCAAACGAAAAAATTGTAGTTGAATTTCAATGTCAAAGTAAAATTTATAATAAGGGTATAATAGGGAAATTGTATGAAAATTCGTTAAGATTGAGTAAAGGCTCGTTAGGAAAAAAACACGACCCTAAAGTTATTGGTATGTGAAGATGCATTGTTAGTTCCTCCATTTCCGCTCAAGATCTTTGGTCTCTACCTGGACCCGGTGGAAAAAATGAGAAATATTTACCATTGAAAAAGAGGAAAAAATGGAGTCTTTCAAAATTTTTAGTCTTCTTTTTCATTTATGAGATTTTCGCAAAGACAAAATAAAAAAAAAAACAAATTTTGCCAAAACGACTCCAAAACAAACAAAAAGGAACCCACAGAGTTAATGGTATTTCATAACTAATTGATTGAGCAGCAGCTCGTAGACCACTTAAAAAGGAATATTTATTGGATTTTAAAAGTCGATGGATTTTTCACTTACTATAAATTCCTAAATCAAAATAACAGATAAGTCCTCAAAAATACAAAAAAAGAAAAAGAAAAAGAGCCTCCGATTTATAAAAAAATACAAAAAAAAAAAAAAGAGCCTCCGATTTATAACATTACTTACGAAATACATTTGAAGTAGATCCAGAACGTGTAATAATAAAAAAAATTATTAACCTCTGTATGAATGAAATCACGCTCGGTAGGATTTGAATCCAACTAACCCAGCTCCCGGGCCCTTTTCTTTCTTGAAATAGACTTCATTGAATTAGAATTGAAGTTGAAAATAATGTTGAAATATAAATCATATGTGAAGCGGGGTTGGGTTCGGGCATGGTCATATACTCCTATAGAGTATTAGGTTCAAGTCGGGTTTGGATCGGATTATTATCGAGTTTAATTATTTTAGGGATATTCTACGTGGTGCCCTCCTGTTTTTCGATATTCTACGTGGTACCCCTCATTTTGCTCAAAATGTCTCTGACTTACGATAACTCTTAGCTATGAATTCCAAAAGAGACGATTGTAACTTTAAACTGAAGATCTCTTAAAAACGATTCGTTTGGAAAAAAATCATCACTTTTGGAACTCGGGAAAGAGAGTTACGGTCGGTCAAAGTTTATTCGTTTGAAAGTATTTGACTGAGCATAACTCGTAGTACAAGTTTCGAAATTGGAAAAAATCAAATCTCAATTCGATCAAGGATCTTCTAAAGACAATGATTTTAGCGAAAATATCGTCATTTTTGGTAACCGTGTCCATAAGTTATCGCGAGTCGAAGTTATTTTAACTAAAAGAAGGCCAGGGGTACCGCATAGAAAAAAAAAAACATAAGGGTACCACGTAGAATATCCCATTATTTTATTATATTACTTGAATATTTTCCTAATAGTTTGATTTATTATTATTATTATTATTATTATTATTATTTGGCTTAATTATTGTTATTAAGTTCAATGTATCAACTCAACTCTAAATCATTTTCATTCATCAATCTTTAAGCTTAATAATTGTCCGCGCTCATCAATTTATCAAGTCAGGTCAAGTCGGATCTGCCTGACTATCGAACTATAAGACGAGTCACATGCGGGTCAACTCGGATAGGTTTTGGTAACTAAGCTATCATGTTATGTTCTATGGGAATGATCAAGTTTGGACACATGGGGTTGAATTTATCGGGGTGGAGTCAGATTTTCGTAGCTCCTGTCATGTGTAGGTCAAAATGCGAAATGCAGGCAGATTAAGAATGTAGGAGCTAGCAGTAGCTGTCATGGACTCATGGGACTTGTGACTTATGAGTCTTCTGACACTGACAAGTGAAGTGACAACCTTAAATTCTTTACTTCTTGTTTTTACTTTCACTTAAATAGCAGTACAATACATACTCGTACTATGGAATTGCCTTTTTCTTTAGCTTCATTGCCAATTTGGCATGCAAGGATAATGGTAGCTAGATTGCTACCTCACTTTCCCTTTATTCATCAACTTAAATTGTGGCCTTTCTGGCCTCAACCTTAGTACGTTACTATCCACGATCATCTTGTGTATAGTTTGTATGGAGTTGGTTTTTCCTCATATAGACACATCCGTCTTAAGATTAAATTGGATCAAACAACAATTCACTTGGTTAGATAGAACAACTATTTTTGCTAGTTTTTAAAAGCTTTGCTTTTGTCTTATCGTCCTATATTCCCGTTATAAATTTACGCTGAAGTACTCATCAATATAGACCCACATGTATATTTTTACTCCTTCAAGTATCAATCACTTACTCTCTCCGTACCACTAAGATCTTACCACTTTTATTCATTTGTGAGAGATATAATATTGAAAGTGGAAATATCTTAGTGGTACGGAGGAAGTAGTTCTTAAAGTAATAGTACTCCGTAGTACATTAATCAGTTCTCTAGCATATTACTCTTTAACTAGTATAGATTCGTGCAATATTAAACGATATATTTTGTTTTTTAGTATATTATATATAGATTTCTAATTGATACTCTAATACATTAATTTTTTTCGATTACCTATCACATTGTTGTGATTTGATGAAATTTTTTACAAAATAAATCAAAATATTGCAAAAGTTCGGTTTGTATTCGATCATCTGCTCGAATATAGGATCAAATAATTACTCGTACCACGGAGTAATAATGTTTAGTATTAGCCAATTCATGTTGTGGTTGGTTTTCTTCATCATGCTTAAAATAATGTTGGTTGTTAATTTATTAGAAAAGATACTAAATTATTCCGTATTTAGCAGATAGTCATATGATGTAAACATTCTTTAACTAAACGATAAATAACTTATTTTACTAGTACTAAATTACTACTCGTAGCAAATACATATGGTACTCCAATAATCAATGTTTTTACTTGAGCATAGGGTAGAATTTATTACAACTACTTACAATTATTATATACTCGTAGTCCGTACTCCGTAAATAACTTGTAAATCTTTAACTGATGGTGTAATTGTGTGGGTAAACAAAGCAAGAGTGATGAAATTGTTAATTTGAAAAGGTTTTGCCTGCGTGTGCATGCAAATAGCTAGTGAATACATACATATACTGATATACCCAAATGGCCAAATGTAATCCAACTTTAATACGTGGGGTAAGGGCGTAAGGCCATGGACTGATGGACGACTATCAAACTAGTCCAATTTTGATGAAAAGACAAGAGTGGACATACATATACATATACATATACATACACATAACAGATGTGATCTTCAACAGTAAGTATGTACTCTTCAATACTGTCAAACTGTCAATGGTGCCGTTAAAAGGGTATACACATTTGGACGAGATTTTAAAAGCACAAATTTTGTCACTTTAACTTACACACGTGCATCTTCACGAATCTGGCAACAATAAGTCTTTCATGTGATGAGTATATCCGTTACAAATTTATATTGAGTTAAATATAATTGTATAGGTGGGAAAAGACAACTCATTTGCTATCTTCCAAGTATCATACTTTTTGTCTTCTATTTGACCCGTCACAAATTTATGACAGATATGATCGTCACTAACACAAATTTGTGATCCAGCAATGCCTTGGCCCCCGTTGGATCCCATGCTTTCAATGGGTTCACATTAACTCAAATATAAATGTTAATGCTGTGCTCAGTATTATTTTTGTCTCAATCATTTCTATATTTACAATAATTAGGGATAAATTATCATTTTATTATCCAAAATGTATTTAATGAGGATTGATAAGTGTAGTTTGTAGTGCCTATTTCGTAGTGTTTTGGTCCCATTTTCCTTGTGGAATCGCTCCTCGGGAGCAATTTATGGGCTACTTATGCTTCCTCTAGTTCGTTTCAGGTTCCCGAGACCATTCATGAAGAGTTGGAGCGATTCCGACTCAATACATACACTTTTCGGAGCCAACGAAGTAAAGGAACGATGACTCGATTCTTTGGAATCGACCCCGAGACCTTGGGACCCAATCCCGAGCCTCCGAGACCCGATCCCGAGTCCCGAGAATCGATGAGAAGTCCATGTGAAGCAAGGAGGAACCAAAAAGATCATATTGGAGGCCTACAAGACTCATCCCCGACGGGTATGACCTCATCCCGTCCGGGATGAAGGAGCAAAAAGAGGAGCTCCTGTTTTGGGCCCATCCCGACCGGGGCCAGCTCCTCCCGGCCGGGACCGACACCTTCCCGACCGGGACCACCTCCTCCCGGCCGGGAAGGGTGTGCTGCTGCCGCGCCTTGTTTCTTCTCTTCTCCCTTCCACTTGGAACCCTATATATACTCTTCCCTTGTTATCTTTAGCTTAGGTTAGACATTACCCACAAACCCTAGCCTAGTTTTAGCATAGATTAGATTAGATTAGTGTAGATTAGTCTTTAGTTTATCGTTAATCTTAGTAATTAGTCTTGTATTAAGGGAATTCTTCAAGATCCCCATTCAAGCTTGACAACCTTGGATGTTTGTTTTGGGTTCTTCCATTTATGCAAGTTTCCTTCTTCTTTTCATCTTCTAGTATGGTATAATCTTCTCCTTTTACTCTTAATCCTTTATTGTTCATCAAGTTTGAATCTTTAGTTCTTGGATGTATGTTTTGTTGTTTGAGTTGGTTCTTCTTGTTGGTGTTAGTTTTAACTTAGATATGTTAGAGTAGTGTTCTTGCTAGGGTTAGTAGGGTGATTAGGGTGTTAATTGGGTGATTAAGGGTTTGTTGGAGATGTGGGTGGAAGATTTGAGTTTCCTCTTGGTTGATGCATATGACATGTTTGATGAATTGCTTGAATGACTAAGTAAGTTAGATTGCTTGTTTTTCTTGCCTTTCCCTTGTGGGTGTTACTTTGTTATGGGTTCGGTTCCCTCATTAAGTTGCGAGAGCCCGGTGAGGACGACCCCTAGGTTAGTCTAAGTTGCGACCGCCCGGATGCGATCTAGGCCATAACACGCTAGAACCCCGTTTGTCATGTGTGTCGCCAAAATGGGTTCCATGAGGAACCTCTAGGTCGGTCTAAGTTGCGACCGCCCGGACCGACCTGGATCACCCTACTACCTCCTTCACTCTAGCTCTCCCTTGACCATTCTGTTACCCCTTTGACCCCGACCTAACCCTAGCCCGTTTCCTTTGTTTGTTTTCTTGCTTTAGACCTAGCTTAGTCCTAGTCTCCCCCTCCTTAGATTAGCTCGTCTCGAACCTAGTCCTAGACCGTAGCATACCTTAGTCCGACCTCCCGTCCCTGTGGATTCGACCCGACTTACCCTAGATACCCTAGTTAGGTTTTGCCGGTTATTTATTTGGCGGTGGGATCCGCGACAAATCCTCACCATCAAATTGGCGCCGTTGCCGGGGACGGCGTAGTTTAGACTTTGGTTTGCTTAGTTTTGGACTTTGTTCTTGATTTTTGTGTTCTCTTCTCCTTGTGTATCTCCGTTTTTCTTCTTGTGTGTTACTCTCCCTTCCTAGTGCCTCAAAAGCACTAGGATACTAACGTTTGCTCAAGTGCTTCTAGCTCATCCTAGGTACCAAAGCAACGTTATAGACATGGCGCATCCAAGCTACCATCAATCATCACGGGACAACTATGAGGCGAATTACCATAACCCACAACTTTACCAACCATATCAACCTCATCAACAATCTTATGAACCCTCTTCTTATGGTTACCAAGAAAGTTGTCAAGGATCGTTCCCACATCCTAACAACTACCAAACACCCTCACATAACCCACGACCACAAGACCCCAACCTTGAGACTTTTCAAATGATGCATCAATTGCTTAAGAGTAAACATGATTCGATAGATCTATTGCAAAAGACTCAACAAGCGATGGTGACTCAAATACAAGGGGTTAGGGAGGAGTTCAAGGCCCAAATAGCGGTGCAAGATGCTCGAATCGATGCACTCATGGCTCATATCACGATGTTGGCCACTCGAGCTCCACTACATGTTGAGGAAGGTTCATTTGGGCAAGAGGGTCGGGTGCCTCCACAAGAAAGGCAACCCAACCTTGAAGCTACGAATGAAGAAGAGAGGGTCGATCAAGAGACCATTGTTGAGTGTTGCTTGGGTGGTGAAGATAGGGAGAGAATAGAGGAAGTTGAAGCTTCAAGGGCCAACAATGAGGAGGGGAGTGAACATGATTCTCAAGATAACTCTTGGGGAGCCGATGTTTTGGCTATCAAATTGGATTTGTTCGATTTTCTTCGTGATGAACCACTAGACAATCCAAAGCCATGTGAAGACATACCTCCTCTAGGCCATATAGACAAGGTGAGTGAAAAGGAGCGCAATACTTGGGAAAAAGAAGTAGATGCCTTGGAACTTGCCTTGAACGGGAAATTGGAGGATCCTAAAGCCTCCAATGAAGAAAACTTGATGCCTTCTCCTCCTCTACCGCACTCGATGCCTAGTCCCTTGTCTTGTGAAACGATTGGTGAAGAGGATCCTTGTCGGGCGGTGGAAAAGAGTCCCACTCTCGACCCCGTAGAAGAAGCGACACCCCTAGGGTGTGATCTCCCACATCATGATGCCGAACTTGACTCTAGACCACTATACCTACCGGATGGTCATAAGAGTCGTAGCTATGTTGGTTCCGAAGACCCGGAAGATCACGAGAACCCCGAGCTTAATGAAGATGATCGCTTCTCACCTCCGACTTGGAAACTTTTGAAAGTGGCTAGGCTTGGCCATGTGAGCTTAAATGAAGATGTTGCTCATAAACCGGGTTGGCCTCCTACTCGGTCGAGTAACCCTAAACCGGTGCCCTAGCCATGCCTATATAAGCAACCCCCATCTAACACATCTTAGAGATCTACAAAAAAAAAACCCTAGTACACTCTAGGACATCAACAACTCTCACAACCCTAAAAACCCGAGTACACTCTAGGACAATCATCTATACACACTTCAAAACCCTAGCAATTCTACACTAGCAAAAACCCTAAACCTAATTTTAGGAATCAAACCCGAGCCACCACAACTTAGCCTCCATACACCTCGAAGACTCTTGTGTTAAAGCCACGGTTACGAGTCCGCACCGAGACAAGAACATGTAGGTTGAGGGTGACAAACCTCGTTCTCCTTTCCCTTTTCTTCTCATCATCCATCTTTTTTTTTTCTTTTATTATTATTATTATCATTATTATTATTATTATTATTACGATTATTATTATTATTATTATTATTATTATTATTATTATTATTATTATTATTATTATTATTATTATTATTATTATTATTATTATTATTATTATTATTATTATTATTATTATTATTATTATTACGATTATTATTATTATTATTATTTATCTCGTTATTATTATTGCATTTTAGTATCGCGCATTCATCTTTTTCAAGCAATTATTCTTATGGGTCGAGACCCGTTGACGCGGATCCGACATCACAATCCCTAGGGATTTATTCGATGTCGGAGAAGTCGAGGGAGTCAAGTTTTTTATTATTTATTTAATTAAAGCATCGACCTTTCTAAATCACATTAAATCAATTTAAGGCGCAATTTTCGTTGATGCTAAAATAATTGTCAAAACAATTCGTTAGAATTATGACATTATTAATGCGGAGAAGATTTAATCATATCTCGACGATCCATTTAAAGCGATTTTAAAACGATTTCAAAACCAACACTATTTCATACACGATTTTTTAATCGCACAGAGGGCACTCGACCGAGTGCCTGATCCACTCGGTCGAGTGGCACCTCAAAATCGAGTCAGAACGCATGTCACGACCACCACTCGGTCGAGTCTCACAGTGACTCGATCGAGTGGCCAGGTACTCGACCGAGTTGGCCAATAACTCGGTCGAGTACGGTCAGTAACGCGAAACAGAACCGTTTTTACAGGATTACTCGATCGAGTCCATCGACCACTCGATCGAGTAGCCTCATAACGACTACAAACGCGAGTCGTACATTATTCCATTTTTCAAACCCGATAGTATTTTACGACTTAGGTCAACACGTGCATAATTAATCATGTGTATACTATCTTTTCAAAGCCATGCATCATCTTGTACATCATTCAATTCTACATTTGCACAAACCGTTATTATTCGTTATACCATTGCATCGTTACTAACGCGTTTGTTATTTCTTTTGTCAATTTAATTTTGTTCGTTTATTGTACTAAATGAACCCGCATGCTAAATTCCACTTTGACGTAGAATTAATTGCATTAAATTGACTTAGAAACCCTTTTCAATTCAATTCACATGTTTAGGGAAGATACTCTTTGCATATCTTTTTCCCGTTTAACTAGCGCGCGTATTGTAAGTCATTCGAATTCTTAGTAGAGGCCGCTAATGTGCGGGCGGGGTTGGGTGTCCTTTGTGGGCTTCCCAACACGTACCCTCACCCCTTACTCAGAACCTCGGTTTCCGGATGCCCGAAACCGTTGGCGCACGAGAGTCATTCAATACACAATATCCGATAACGTCGGTATTGGTATCAAATGCAAAGGGACGAGCCCAATAAACTCTGACATCGGAAATGGGCCGTATTTTGTATACGGACCAGTACGACATAGAGTGGGCTCGAATGGTTCCGAATAACCACAAAATTCGGTGGCGACTCCACTTCGACCTAAATTTCAATTCGATCCATTCTCATATGGAGATTCATTCGCCTACCCAAACCCGCGCGTGGCCGCGTCGGGGTGGACCTATGTCATGTCCACAATTTGGCGACTCCGCTGGGGATTAACTGATGCGTGACTTACCATCGGCATCCTCAGGGTGAGACTCGAATAGAAATCGTTTGACAAATACAATGCGCGTGTTAGTTTTACGGTTCATGCATAACCCATATTTTCCCGGGCCGGTACTGGTGACCGACGTCCCACTATACCATTGATGTACTCCAACATGGATATGTCAAAAGGTGTCCATAGTCGATTCGAGTGGGTTTCGCGGCATGTTCTAAGCTCAATTCGACTTAGAGAGTCCGTCCCGATCAACGTCTAGACTATGTACACTGGTATAGACCCTTTCAGACCGACCGAGACTTAGTGTAGAGCATACATGGCGTCGTTATAATGCTTGTGTGACTACGTGCTACTTGGTTTCCGAGTCATTTTCAAAAAATATCAACTTTTCAAAAATTACATCCTCTTTTTCAAGATATTCAATTTTCAAAACCCGGGACATACCGAATTTAGGACTTATGATTTTACTCAAAATAGCCTATTTTCCAGCCGGTATGCTGCCCAAATCAAAACTCAAACTTTCAAAACACGTGGCCCAATGACTTTTCGGAAATTTGGGCCACTCACCGAGTCCACTCGGTCCTTCTTCAAAACAATCAATTTTCAAAACTTTCCACTTTTAGGACTTCCCGTATTTAGCAGTGTCGGGTCGTGTCTTAAGTTATCAAGTTCTTCTAGCGTCGAAACTCTGTCGATCTTACATCACGAGTTTCTTCCCTATCCCAGTCCGCCTTATTAGACTAAGGCAAGGCCCACCTAAGTAGGACATACTCTTACGAAGGAGGGCCCGTCAACACGATCGAGTCAAAAGTCTGGGGGATGTCCCGCGTGAACCTTCCTTCGAACAGGACTAGGCCCACTGACCGAATCCTAAGGAAGGCCCACACTTCACAAGTCACCCGTCTAGGTGTCTTTTCCGAGTCAACCTTTTGCAAGGCATAGCCCTATAACAAAAGGTTCACGGTCCTTACGTCTAAGGGTCACTCGTCCCACACTCGAGTCTTAACAAAATCTTCAATCCCACTTTGGGATTACCCCTTAGCAGGGCGATCAATCACGGTTGCTCTAAGGGTCATGTCTTACACGTGTCTCACATAACCCACTTTCGAGTCACTTAGATGCCACACCATCTAAGTCCCTAGCCTCACTTGGGGGCTATTCTCCGACGGAGTGACTAATCACAGTCACTCCGAGAATCGTACCCTACACATTTGTCTTAGGGGAGTCTAACCCGAGTCAAACTGGGGCCGTCCCTCCTCTTGCGCCATTTCCTATGCCTTGGTGAGTTTGAGTTCCGAAGCAACCTCTCTGATTACGTGGTGTTCTTACAGACAGGCCACCCGAAACCAGACGGCAACGCAAGATGGACGAATTTAAAAACGCTCTGACCAAGATCGAGACCCAACTAGCTGCCATCCAGGCTAACCAAGCTACTTTGTCCACCCGCCTAAGCACCGTGGAGAAAATGGCCCCAATTGAAGGAGCTGAGCCCACTGGGCCCATAGCCGAGTTGATCAGTGTTGTTCGTGGGCTCGAAGAGCAAGTCCACTTATCGACGAACAACTCGATCCACACCAAAAATGCTCGTACTTACTCACCTTTGAATGACGAGCTACCTGCCGGCCTCAACTTAACGGGAATTCCTATGTTTGAGGGTACCGAAGACCCGGTCCACCACATCCGGGCCTTCAAAGACTTCATGGCAGTCAAAGGGGTAAAGTCCACCATGTTTAAGCACTTATTCCCTTCCTCCCTCCAGAAGCACCCCAAAGCCTGGTACTACAGGCTCGATTCCAAGAAATACCCGACTTGGGACGATGTGGCAACAGAGTTCGCTCGGAACTACGCCGATAATATCGAAATCCAGACTACAATGCGTACTCTGGAAGTCATGGCCCAAGAGCCCAAAGAAGGGTTCACTAAATATCTTCAAAGATGGAGGGCCGAGAGTGTAAAGTTGGTAAACAAGCCCAACGAGAAGACGCTAGTGGAGGCCTTCGTCAACAACCTCCTGCCTTCTTACCGCGTCCATCTTAGGTATGCCGGCATTTCAAACTTTGTCGTACTTACCGAAATGGGCATTAGGATTGAAGACGATCTTCGACATAATGAAGATCTGGGTGAAGTTGATACTGAAGGCTATACTGGACATCAACTCGAGTCCTTAGAAGTCGACGGCTAATGGCAACATTATCCGAGAGTCCGGATCCGATTTGAGTCCGAGTCTGAGTCCGAGTCTAGGATGTACTATTCCCTTCAAAGTCGAAGTCAAAGTCAAAATCAGAGTCAAAGTCAGAGTCAATTGTATTCTGCCCTCTTTTCAAAATTCAATAAAATCAAGCTTTCAATATTCTATTTCTCATATCTACTATCCTTATGTGTTTCCGAGAACATGATGAACACCATCATACACTGTGAGCACACGCACGTGACTATTATAGGCACATCTATAATGACTGCAGGAAACCGAGCCCGTGTTTTCTTTTTACCTATTCCATGTCTGGTATAGAAAAGCCGCATAACTACCCTTAGCAGGAGCGGTATCGAATCCTATGACAAATCTAGGTAATCTCCTAGTTTGGGTTCAAGACGGAAGGCAAGCCCATTTCCCACAATAAAATACTCTTCCAATAAGACTGACCAATCCCTACCTTAGATGTTAGTCTGACCGGTAAAAAAAAACAAAAAACAAAAGAACACTGGACAAAAAAATCAAAAGGAAAAAAAAAAGAAAAAATCGAAAGTCCATGAGGAAAAAAAGCAAAAGGCCAAAAAAAAAAAAAAAAACAAAAGAACACTGGACAAAAAAATCAAAAGGAAAAAAAAAAATCGAAAGTCCATGAGGAAAAAAAGCAAAAGGCCAAAAAAAAAAATAGGTCATCATCAAAAAAATTCAGAATACCCATGACCATGGTCAACGGTCAATTCAAGTGAAAGCCCCACGACCAGGGTACGGTCAAAATTATCAAAACCCATGACCACGGCTAAGAGGTCAATCAAAAATCAAATACCCATGACCGTGGTCAACGGTCAACTCAAGTGAAAATCCTTTGACCGTGGTACGGTCAAATTCGGAATTATCCATGCCATCCAATAGGGGAGTAACAATCAAGCTGGTCAGCTAACACCACACTCAACCTTCCCACATTACAACCCTCAAGACCTTCCCGAGACCCAGGCCAGAGACAGCCCAGAATTTTGAGGATTCAAGCTCCATAGGATACCCCTAACCATTAGGGCCAGACATGAAAATCAGATCCCGCATTATCAAACCTATCCTGATCGAAGTCCGAGTCAGTTTTACTCGACTTTCCCCTTTCCTACCACATTACAATACCTTACCCCCGAAGCCTTAGCTCCACAAAATCGAGTTCCAGATGTCGAATCATCAAAGCCACTTTCGACCTAGCTCCACATATCCAAAAACATCCAAACCAGTTACCAACCCCAAACACGGGAACTCAACCTGCGGTCGGCATAGAACATGCCCAAATAGTTCACACCATCTCTGGGGGCTACCCCGAAGAACGCTCACAGTCACAGGATCAACATCCTAACTGTTCTAGCCCTTTGATCAAGACATCATTGGGAATTCACCTAGCCTACACCATCGCTATGGCTAATAACACACAAAGTCCTATTAGACTAGGCACTATAATACATCTTTCGATACACTGAACTACGGCTTGGTTTGATTTCACCACACGTGAATACGTAGGCAGCCTTTCAACAGAGGCACAACCACTCACATTGACACAAATTCAAGAAGCGTCATCCTTCCGGTCACGACACCCTCATGTTCTCAGTAGCTAGCTTTGTTGTCCCGGGGGCTTCTCTTAGGCAGAAGACCTCCATTCACTCACAAAATCCAGATAAATCCAACAAAAAATCTAGCCTCCTTTTTGTAGTGTGTCCTAGTACTCGGCTCAGTCGAAGACAAGAATCTGTCAGGATTCGAGGCGATACCCACTTTGGAAATGTATCCTAAAATAGGAAATCCAGAAGGGCACCAGACTAAAACAGTCTCATTACAAGCTACCGCAATCCCCCCATGGCTTATCTATCCCATTTCGATGTATGACCGTGTTGCCACTCGCCTAGGCTACGGGATAGCGCAACTTTAAGAGTCTTGTTAGGCGGCCCACACCCCTATCGAGTCACGGTCCAACCCTTAGAGAGTCCAGTCTGTGTCAGTCAACCCGTCCTGTCGTGTTCAGAGTCGAGTCTGTCGGTAGGCCCATCTCTTCAAATGCCACTTTGAAAGTTGCAAAATTTAGCCATTTGAAAAAAGATCTTTTTCGACAAGGTCAGATTTCAGTCTATTTAAATAGCAAATTTCTTTTCTACCCCTTTCCATTTTGAAAACCTAGCTCGTGTTTGCTTTCAGGATTTCAAATTCAAAAATTCAAAACTTCAAAAAGTCATTTTCCCCAGCACGAGTCATTTTGCTACCTACGTGTTGCATGCATTTTATGTAACTTATACAGGTACGACTCAAGCAAAGACATGCAAGCCATCAAATCTCCCCAGCAGCGTTTTCCGGGATAACACGGGATGGGCCAACACACAGGCACACCCAGGGCTTACGCGACAAGCCCAAATTCCCCACGGAGTACGATCATCCAGCACAGGTATGATCTTTGTCTTATGGCTGGCGGGCCCTTCACGCAAGTCTAATGGACTATAAACGACCCGACCGGAAGTCTACCAGGTCTTAGCAGGCTTGGTAGCTACTCTGACTTTCGCCTTGTCCAAGCCTCAGTCAGAGTGGGGGCTCTGTAGACACTCGCATTTTGACTGCCAGGTGTCTATGGCAGTTTCCCAAAAAAACACCCGATGATGATCGGACGCTAACGTGCTTCTATGCGCTCGGATACGGGCTCAAATCCATTAATCGCTGGCTAACACACTTACAGAGTACCAATATCACAAAATCGACCTCAAATCCAGGCCCAGCGGACCATTCCGAGTCAAACAAGACTAATTTGGGCCAAGACCGACACCGGAATTAAAACCGACTTTTTGCGATTGGGTCAACCCCAGTCAAAATCATTTCCGAGACACACAAAAACAGCCATACAACCATCAAAAGTCCAAGTCAAACACAAAACCCATCAAACACTCAAAGTCAAGGTCCAAAACAATGGACCCGTGCACCCGACTGGGCCACTCGATCGAGTGACCCACCCACTCGATCGAGTGGGCTTGTTTTGAGCCCGACGGCAGGCTTCACGGGCCACTCGACCGAGTTGGCCTCCTACTCGGTCGAGTAACCCTAAACCGGTGCCCTAGCCATGCCTATATAAGCAACCCCCATCTAACACATCTTAGACATCTACACAAAAAAAAAACCCTAGTACACTCTAGGACATCAACAACTCTCACAACCCTAAAAACCCGAGTACACTCTAGGACAATCATCTATACACACTTCAAAACCCTAGCAATTCTACACTAGCAAAAACCCTAAACCTAATTTTAGGAATCAAACCCGAGCCACCACAACTTAGCCTCCATACACCTCGAAGACTCTTGTGTTAAAGCCACGGTTACGAGTCCGCACCGAGACAAGAACATGTAGGTTGAGGGTGACAAACCTCGTTCTCCTTTCCCTTTTCTTCTCATCATCCATCTTTTTTTTTCTTTTATTATTATTATTATTATTATCATTATTATTATTATTATTATTACGATTATTATTATGATTATGATTATTATTATTATTATTATTATTATTATTACGATTATTATTATTATTATTTATCTCGTTATTATTATTGCATTTTAGTATCGCGCATTCATCTTTTTCAAGCAATTATTCTTATGGGTCGAGACCCGTTGACGCGGATCCGACATCACAATCCCTAGGGATTTATTCGATGTCGGAGAAGTCGAGGGAGTCAAGTTTTTTATTATTTATTTAATTAAAGCATCGACCTTTCTAAATCACATTAAATCAATTTAAGGCGCAATTTTCGTTGATGCTAAAATAATTGTCAAAACAATTCGTTAGAATTATGACATTATTAATGCGGAGAAGATTTAATCATATCTCGACGATCCATTTAAAGCGATTTTAAAACGATTTCAAAACCAACACTATTTCATACACGATTTTTTAATCGCACAGAGGGCACTCGACCGAGTGCCTGATCCACTCGGTCGAGTGGCACCTCAAAATCGAGTCAGAACGCATGTCACGACCACCACTCGGTCGAGTCTCACAGTGACTCAATCGAGTGGCCAGGTACTCGACCGAGTTGGCCAATAACTCGGTCGAGTACGGTCAGTAACGCGAAACAGAACCGTTTTTACAGGATTACTCGATCGAGTCCATCGACCACTCGATCGAGTAGCCTCATAACGACTACAAACGCGAGTCGTACATTATTCCATTTTTCAAACCCGATAGTATTTTACGACTTAGGTCAACACGTGCATAATTAATCATGTGTATACTATCTTTTCAAAGCCATGCATCATCTTGTACATCATTCAATTCTACATTTGCACAAACCGTTATTATTCGTTATACCATTGCATCGTTACTAACGCGTTTGTTATTTCTTTTGTCAATTTAATTTTGTTCGTTTATTGTACTAAATGAACCCGCATGCTAAATTCCACTTTGACGTAGAATTAATTGCATTAAATTGACTTAGAAACCCTTTTCAATTCAATTCACATGTTTAGGGAAGATACTCTTTGCATATCTTTTTCCCGTTTAACTAGCGCGCGTATTGTAAGTCATTCGAATTCTTAGTAGAGGCCGCTAATGTGCGGGCGGGGTTGGGTGTCCTTTGTGGGCTTCCCAACACGTACCCTCACCCCTTACTCAGAACCTCGGTTTCCGGATGCCCGAAACCGTTGGCGCACGAGAGTCATTCAATACACAATATCCGATAACGTCGGTATTGGTATCAAATGCAAAGGGACGAGCCCAATAAACTCTGACATCGGAAATGGGCCGTATTTTGTATACGGACCACTACGACATAGAGTGGGCTCGAATGGTTCCGAATAACCACAAAATTCGGTGGCGACTCCACTTCGACCTAAATTTCAATTCGATCCATTCTCATATGGAGATTCATTCGCCTACCCAAACCCGCGCGTGGCCGCGTCGGGGTGGACCTATGTCATGTCCACAGAGTTGCTATCCTATGGGTACGGCAACTATCCTTTCTTTTCCGTCTATTATTGATTGTTTTTTTTCTTGTTTGCCCCCCTTCCCCTTGAGTCATGGTGTCTTGGCGGCCTTCGAGGCCTTGGTTTTGGTTACTCCCGACTCTTGATGATGTGACTACATCGAGAGTCATTTTCAAAATCCAAATTTTACAAGGTTTTCACCTTTTTTTTAGGATTTAGTCGGATTCGGGCGGAATCCGGGCTAGGTGACTTGATTACACCTAGCCCTCCCCTCCCATTTCCTTTTATTTCCTTCTTTTTATTTTCTTCTCCCATCTATATCTTTTCTAGTCTCGGCCCATGGTGACTTGATTACACCCCGGCCGGACACCTTCTACCCTTTTCTCCACTTTTCTTTTCGATTTCTAGCTTTATTTTCGTAGTTTCTTTTGTGCTCCCATGCACTACGGTCGAGCATGAGGACATGGCTCGACTTAAGTGTGGGGGAGTGGTATTCTAGCATAGTTAGCTTTATTTTTGTAGTTTTTCGAAAAATCTTTAAAAAACCATAAAAATTTGAAAATTTTTCATAAAAATCAAAAAGATTTTCTTTTGTGTGTTTTTTCTTTTGTGTCGTATATTTGTTTTGTTGTGTATTTTGCCTCCCCCTTTTCCTTATAGGTTCCCGAATCACCGATAGCTTTGGAGAGCTTGCAAGACTTCCGGTAACATCTTTATCCCTTTTTCTTCTTTATCTCTTGTGGAGTTTGGAGGAGATTGTGATGCGGTGTGCTCGGGTGGAGCTTTGTAATGCTTGAGGTTGATTTGGTTGCTTATTTGGAAGATAGGGGTGGTGTTTGTGTTTTCATTTGTGTTCGTTTTGTGTTGTTCTTGTTTTGTTGCTTTTATCTCTTTTTCTTTCGTTTTCGTTGAGTCTTTGTTTTGTGTTTTGTTGTGTGTCGTGTGTGTAAAAGGTTTTCGAAAACCCGGTTTAGAGGCTAGTGTGTGAGTGCTTACTTTCCCTTCCTAGTAGTGTAAATCGAGTCTTGGACTTTAGTCTAGTAGAATGACCCTAAATCAATGATTTCGTTGGTCCTTTACCTTGAGTCCACCTAGCTTACTAGGGATTTACTACGGGATTTGCATTTTGACCATTATGACCACCCACGGTGTGAAAAGGCCTTGGTTACCGAGTCCCGTCCCTTAGGTGACCATGTTTAGGATTGTTTGATTAGTCCAAGTTCTCCACTTTTTGTGGGTTTGAAGGGAAGGCGTCGTCCCGACTCACCCATTTACCTACCTCCCACACATTTCCACACAATAAAATTGCAAATTGTTGATTCCTCTCTTTCTTGTCATACAAAGAAATTCTAAAAAGCCAAATCAAGCCAAAAGGGCAAAGAAAAGAAAAAGAAAGAAAATGAAAGAAAGAAAAGATTGAAGAAAAAGAAAAGGCACAAAAGCCAAAAAGAAAATAGAAAAGAAGAAAAAGAATGGCATGGCAAAACAAGGCAAAAATGCAAAAGAAAAGAGAAAATGCCAAAAGAAAACCGTCTCACAAAAATAACCCCTACCTCTCAAAATAAGCCTTTTTTCCGACTATTACCGTGAAGAGCCTACCAAAGGACCGAGTCCTTAGGAAGGATGATAGCGGTAATGGTCGGTCTTCCCTCATTTTGCATATTTCCACCTTTTTACTTGGACTAGTTAGGCGGTTTCGGACATGGGACGACCCTCTTGGCTCTTTGCTAAAGGGGGCGGGGTCTCACTTACCTACAGTGTCGACTAACACCGTGGTTCATCCTTTTTCCATCCCGCCGATCGTCCCGTAGTACGTTCTTAGAAGGTTAGGAGGAACCTAGGTAAGTTACCAACGTTTTTATTGCTTTGTCGTCATACTATTAGGGTTTAGTCCACCTCGGTTTGTATTGCTAGCTTGGGAACGTTGTCGCTTGCCTTGAGTCCTAAACCGGTGCTTCTTTCACCGCTTTTAGAGGGAAGCGGTATTTGTTTTCTTTTGGGTGCAACCTTTTGTGTGTTCGTTTGTGTGTTTGTTTGTTTATGTGTTTTAGTGTCCGGTTGCATCCACAGTTTTGTCGCAAGACCCCACTTGCCTTGCGGAGTGCACTTTTCCTCTAAGTGCACTCGCGTGAGTTGAAAGAGCGTAGGGTGCGCTAATACCCACTCGGCTAGTTTAGTAGTTAGTTTGTGCTTACTCGAGGGCGAGTAAGGGTTAAGTGTGGGGGAGTTGATAAGTGTAGTTTGTAGTGCCTATTTCGTAGTGTTTTGGTCCCATTTTCCTTGTGGAATCGCTCCTCGGGAGCGATTTATGAGCTACTTATGCTTCCTCTAGTTCGTTTCAGGTTCCCGAGACCATTCATGAAGAGTTGGAGCGATTCCGACTCAATACATACACTTTTCGGAGCCAACGAAGTAAAGGAACGATGACTCGATGCTTTGGAATCGACCCCGAGACCTTGGGACCCAATCCCGAGCCTCCGAGACCCGATCCCGAGTCCCGAGAATCGATGAGAAGTCCATGTGAAGCAAGGAGGAACCAAAAAGATCATATTGGAGGCCTACAAGACTCATCCCCGACGGGTATGACCTCATCCCGTCCGGGATGAAGGAGCAAAAAGAGGAGCTCCTGTTTTGGGCCCATCCCGACCGGGGCCAGCTCCTCCCGGCCGGGACCGACACCTTCCCGGCCGGGAAGGGTGTGCTGCTGCCGCGCCTTGTTTCTTCTCTTCTCCCTTCCACTTGGAACCCTATATATACTCTTCCCTTGTTATCTTTAGCTTAGGTTAGACATTACCCACAAACCCTAGCCTAGTTTTAGCATAGATTAGATTAAATTAGTGTAGATTAGTCTTTAGTTTATCGTTAATCTTAGTAATTAGTCTTGTATTAAGGGAATTCTTCAAGATCCCCATTCAAGCTTGACAACCTTGGATGTTTGTTTTGGGTTCTTCCATTTATGCAAGTTTCCTTCTTCTTTTCATCTTCTAGTATGGTATAATCTTCTCCTTTTACTCTTAATCCTTTATTGTTCATCAAGTTTGAATCTTTAGTTCTTGTTTATTGTTTTGTTCATCATATTTGGTAGTTTCATTATGTATGTTTTGTTGTTTGAGTTGGTTCTTCTTGTTGGTGTTAGTTTTAACTTAGATATGTTAGAGTAGTGTTCTTGCTAGGGTTAGTAGGGTGATTAGGGTGTTAATTGGGTGATTAAGGGTTTGTTGGAGATGTGGGTGGAAGATTTGAGTTTCCTCTTGGTTGATGCATATGACATGTTTGATGAATTGCTTGAATGACTAAGTAAGTTAGATTGCTTGTTTTTCTTGCCTTTCCCTTGTGGGTGTTACTTTGTTATGGGTTCGGTTCCCTCATTAAGTTGCGAGAGCCCGGTGAGGACGACCCCTAGGTTAGTCTAAGTTGCGACCGCCCGGATGCGATCTAGGCCATAACACGCTAGAACCCCGTTTGTCATGTGTGTCGCCAAAATGGGTTCCATGAGGAACCTCTAGGTCGGTCTAAGTTGCGACCGCCCGGATCGACCTAGATCACCCTACTACCTCCTTCACTCTAGCTCTCCCTTGACCATTCCGTTACCCCTTTGACCCTGACCTAACCCTAGCCCGTTTCCTTTGTTTGTTTTCTTGCTTTAGACCTAGCTTAGTCCTAGTCTCCCCCTCCTTAGATTAGCTCGTCTCGAACCTAGTCCTAGACTGTAGCATACCTTAGTCCGACCTCCCGTCCCTGTGGATTCGACCCGACTTACCCTAGCTACCCTAGTTAGGTTTTGCCGGTTATTTATTTGGCGGTGGGATCCGCGACAAATCCTCACCATCAAGGATATTACAATAACATATGAAGTAAATAGGTTAGTAGAATAAGAATGGTTTAATTCAAAAAATTGACTAAAAAAATGGATTCATTGGATTTGAATGACCCAAAAATAAATACGTACGTTTGGATATAAACAAAGGGAGTATTTATTAAAAATATTTTTATTAAAATCAAATAAATGAATGAAACTAGGAAATACTTACCTACTTTTTATATTATTCATGCTAATTTGTCATTATGGAGCTTCTAGAACTCCTTAATTATACTTTGTGTTAATTAGATCTTACCGCAAACTCAGTACAAGAAATTTATATACGGAGTATATATTATAGCTTCTACAAACCATGATAAAACCTACATAAAAGGATAAAATATTGCAAGTACAAAGTTTATATTTTTAGGTTTTAAGTAACAAAGTATAAGCGTGATCTTCTCACAATGTCGAAGGCTAAGACTACGTTCACCAAAAATTGAATGAGTATGTTTAACTTGATTTACCCCATAATTTTAGGTTTAGATTCGCCCCTGTATATTGTTGTTATCGTATTATAATACGGAGTCCAATAAGTTAATTTGTAAAAGTGGAAATTTGATAATTTGTCCCATATATGCATGCAGTCATGCCCCCACCTCCCTTTCTTTCTTTCCTAAGTAGGAAGACCCACTTTACGACTTCTTTACGACTTTACACTCCACGGAGATCCATTTCTCAAGCTTGTATATATATATATATGGAAATCATAGCATAAAATTAAAGCAAACAATATATTAATAACAAAAAATAGATAATAGATATATAGTGAGTAGTAGTAGTGACACAGTACAAATTCGTTACTAAAATGAAGAGTGCCCTCCCAAACCGCGGAGTTGCAGCAAAGAAACAACAACAACAACCACTACCGGCGGCCGGAGGCAGAGTGTCGTTTAGGCCTAAAAATGGCAGTATAGTGCCACCCAAGAGAAAGCTCGTGAAGAAGATGATATTTGATGATATTCTTCAGTTTATCGCTTCCAGATTTCAACTTTATTGTTATGGATTTGTTTGTGAGCCAAAATGTTCGAAAATCAACCCGGTCTGATGAAAGGAGTACGTTAGTAAATTTGGTGAATCCTTCACTTATAACTACCTAAATCCAGCATTATTATTGATTCTTATTTATATATGGTCGTGTTCGTGTCCGTATGGTATATACTCCTATGTTTGTAGCCGCATTACTAAATAATACTCGTACTTGTAGATATATATGTTTCCTTACATTATCCGCCAAGAAAGGTAAGTGTCACTATATATGTCTCCGTCTCTGTCATCTATCATGTATGTATTGTATACAAACTCTCCTATTAGACGATTTAGTATGTTAATAAAATTTACAATGGTTACCATGATGATATATGAGTTGTAATTTAGCACGGAGTACGTAACTAACTTATTTCATGCGATTATTATAATTCCATGATATTGAACCTTCATGACAAATGTTGATATTTTCTTTTGTGTATTTTCAAATCGAGGTAGTTAGGTTCTGATACACATCAAAATATGAGGGGTAGTCTCGTAATTGTATCTTTTATTTCTAGCTTAATCCCGAAAGACATTTAACCTATATAAGACTATAAGAGGTTTAGGTAAGTTCCTAAGAATCAATCAAGAAATTTTATGTAATAAATTTTGAGTTGCAATCATTTTTAAAGCCTAGATGAGACATTCATCACAGTTTTACCTAACAACTTATCCAATTTTATATTGAGAACAATAGCATATCTAATTTTCGTTTCCTTCATATTTCAATCGTATCAATTGGTATCAGAGCTACCTTTCCTCTCGACCTGTTTTCTATATTCAAAAAAAACATCCAAAAGAAAAATCTCGATCAACAATTATGGATCTAGCCAAAGAAATCACATCCCTCTCCACGCAAACGCAAAAATTAACTGCCGCTGTCTTTCTTGCAAGAAGTTTGCAAGGGAGTTTTGATATGATCGAGTAAATTACCAAGGAATTGTCTCACTACTTTGAAGTTGGATCATTTTGTTCCTTTTAAACATCAAGTGTTTGACGGAATAATTTCCCCACCAAGTTTTCCAGTAGAAATGTCGGAAAGTTTGGTGATTTATACACAAATATTCCTATATATTATCCCCAAACCATTTGTCGCTAGTTGGTACAAACCGGTCATAGTGACAATGTACGCACAATGGGATTTCCTTGTTCTCATACCATGGATTGTCCTCGTTAGTGATTATAGTGATTGGGCTGACAATTGGTTACACAAAGCCCAAACCAATTAGTCTTATAGAAGTTATGAAAAAAATATTTTTATTGTCATTTTGGCTTTCACGATGACTGTAACGGACCTAATAAAGCCCTAGAAAGTTACAACAAGTCACTATGACCGGTAATAGCAAGTCATAATTTCATACATAGCAAAACGAGATTAATGAATGTGTATGTTATATTAAAATGAGATTACGTATAGTTTGAATTATTTTAAGAAGCATACGCATAGTTGAGATTATTCCCATGAAATAATTCATTAAAATTTGGATCAATTATATCGCTCGAAAAGTTCTTGCTTTATTAAAATATAATATATACTATTAATATTAATGATTGATTGTCCGCTCATCAATTTATGAAGTTGGATCCATATTAGTGACTATCGAACTATATCAAGCATTGGGTCACAGGCGGGTCGACTCAGATGGGTTTTGGTGATAAAATTTTGTATGTTCTATTGGATCAAGTTTGGGCATATCAAGTTGAGTTTGTCAGGCGGAGTGACCTTTTTGGAGCTCGTGTGTAGGCCAAAGGAAAACTTGTGGGTAAAAATGTGAAATGCAGGTAGATTAATAATGTAGGAGCTGTCATGGACTCATGGGACTTATGACTCCTTATGAGTCCTACTCCTATCTTAAGACATTGACAACGACCTTAAATTCTTTTTTTACTTTCACTTTATACTTTTATAGCATAGCAATGCAATCAGTCTATCACTATGGAATTGCCTTTGGCAATTGGCATGCAAGGATGCTGGCTAGATTGCTACCTGGCTTTCCCTCTATTCATCAAATTGTGGCCTTTCTGGCCTCAACCTTAGATCTTAGTACGTTACTATCTACCATCATCTCATGTCTAGTTTATATGGAGTTGATTTCTCTTAATAGACATATTCGTCTTAAGATTAAAACAAATCAAATAACAATTCACTTAGTTCGATACAACAATTGTTTTTGTTAGTTTTTAAAAGCTTTGTTTTTATCTTATCGTCTTATATTTTTGTTATAAATTTATACAGAGTATTGTACTGTAATAGGGATATTTTGTCACAAACAAAATTTGCACTAAAGTACTCCCTCTGTCCCAATGAATTATTTGCTTATTCCATATTGAGGCGTCTCAATGAATTGTTTGTTTTCTATTTTAGGAATGCTTTTTATATGTAATTTGACCCTTGCCTCCACGTGTCACTTCGTCATTGGTTCTCTTTCCCTTGGTGCCAAAACCAGAGGCAAACAATTCATTGGAACGGAGGGAGTATTCAATATGTAAATCCACATGTACGGAGTATATTTTTACTACTTGAAATATCAATCACTTAGATCTTTAAGAAATACTCCAATATGTAGTACATTAATCAATTCTCTAGCATGTTACCTGAGTACTATCTAACTAGTATAGACTCGTGCAATATTAAACAATATATTTATAATATTTGTTTCTTTGTATATTATACTCCGTATATAAATTTCTAATTGATAATACATTAATTTTTTAGATTACTTATCATATTGTTGTGATTAGAGAAAAAAAATACACGATAAATCAAAATATTGCAAAAGTTTGATTTGTATTTGATCTGATCAAATATAGGACCAAATAATTAATGTTTAGTGTTAGCCAATTCATGTTGTGGTTGGTTTTCTTCGTCATGCCTGTTACTACTAAAATGATGGTTGTTATTTACTCCAATAATCAATGTTTTTACTTGACCATATAATACTCCATCAGTTCATTATTTTTTGCTCCGTTTCATTAAAATATTCCTCATAATAATAATAATAATAATAACAATGAAATGAGACAAAAGATTATAAACGGGAAAGTAATTAGGTAGAATTTAATACAACTACGTGCAATTATTATACGGTAGAAATGAGTTGTGACTTGTAACTTGTAACTTGTGCAGTCCTTAAGTAGTTAAGTGATGGTGTAATTGTGTGTGTAAACAAAGCAAGAATGTCAAGTGTGTGATGAAATTGTTAATTTGAAAAGGTTTTGCCTGCGTGTGCATGCAAATAGTGAATACATACATACATACCCAAAAGTAATCCAACTTTAATTTGATGTGAGGCCATGGGCGACTATCAAACTAGTCCAATTTGATGTGAAGACATGTTGGACATACATATACATACAGTCTATAGATGTGATCTTCAACAGTAAAAGGGTATACATGTACATTTAAAAGTTGATATTTTCATCTTGACGAATCTAGCAATCCCTACTCTCAACCCCCGTAGGATCTCATGATTCTCATCCAATGCTTTATTTCAATGTGTTCACATTAACTCAAATATAGTACTCCCTCCGATTACCTATTTTCTTCCCTCTTTCCTTATTGGGCTGAGTTTGATTTTATTCTCTCTTTTCATTTAAGGAAAGTTTTACCCTCTTCATTAATTAATATAATATTCCTCTCTCCTACTTTTTCATTCTACTTTTTCTCATTTAATTAATATAATATTTCTCTCTCTTACTTTTTCATTCTACTTTTTCTCATTTAATTAATATAATAATTCTCTCTTTTATTTTTTCATTCCACATCCCATTATTCTACTAATATAATTACTTCTTATTTTCTTCCCAAAAAGAAAGGGGAAGAAAATAGGTAATCGAAGGGAGTACTTCATAAATGTTACTCCCTCTCCCCATTCCCCCAATGATCTTCCCACTTTTAAATGGTACTCTCTTCGTCCTTTATGTTTCTTCCCGTTTCAATATAAAATTCTTCACAAATCTTAAAAAGCGGGAAGAAACATAAAGGATGGAGGGAGTGCATGAATTAAAAAATTAATAATGAAAGGTGATAAATTGTTGGGTGGGATTCAAGAAATCAAATCATAAAAAACAATCAATAGAAAGAGAATATATTGGATGAATAAGGAAAGTTTTGAGGTGATAAAATCTTACTGGAGTTTTCTTTTAAGGAAAGTTGGGAAATCTTAGTTGGGTGAAGGGAGTACAAGTATTATTTTTGTCTCAATCACTTTTTTATTATTTATTAGAAATATTTTGATCGATTAAAATCAAATAAATGCAAGAAACGATAAAATACTTATCTACTTATTTTTTATATTATTCGTGCTAGTTTGTCATTATGGAGCTTCTAGAACTCCTTAATTTATACTCCGTGTTAATTAGATCATACTCCCTCCCCCACTAAGATCTTCCCACTTTCCTTAAAAGGAAAGTCCACTAAGATTTTCCCACTTCAAAATTTTCCTTATTCATTCATCATACTCTCTTCCTATTGGTTACTTTTTGTGATTTGACATTTTGAACCCCACCAAACAATTTACCACCATTCATTATTCATTTCTTATTCAATGTGCCACATTGAAGTGGTAACATCAATGTGGAGGGAGGGAGTAACACATACAAGAAATTTATACTCCATCCGTTTCACTAAGATTGTCACGTTTCATTAAAATACTTCTCACATATAATAGAGAAATAAGACAATCTTTTAGGGACGAAAGAAATATATAGTGAATATGTAGCTTCTACACTCCACGATAAAACCTACTGAAAATGGTACTCCCTCCGTCCCACTAAGATTGTCCTGTATTCCTTTTTGGGTAAGTTCTTAAAGATTGTCCCATTTCTCAACTTTCCTTTTTAGTCTATCCATTTTTACAACTTTGCCCCTACTAAGACAAAGTATTTACCATTTTGCCATTCCATTAACCCACACCACCTCACACATCACCCTATAAAGTAGTCATAATTGCCTATATATCCCATCATTACACAATTTTCTTAATTATTGTGCAAAAGTAAATGGGACAATCATTTTGGGACGGAGGGAGTAAAATATTGCAAGTACTATGTTTATATTTTTAGCTCTCAAGTAACAAAGTATAAGCGTGATCTTCTCAAAACGTCCAACGCTAAGACTATGTTCACCAAAATTTGAATGAGTACGTTTAACTTGATTTACGGATTTACCTACCAATAATTGGATAATTTACGTTAAAATGGAAATAACGAGCACCTCTTTATCTTAAGAACGTGAATGTTATTACACTTATTAAATATATATTTAAGAGTGTTTTAGTGTTTTAATAATGGTTGTGTTGAGTCCTCCGTATCGGGCTAAAAGAACAAGTATAAGAGACCGGCCTACATAAATGAGGTCACATCCCAAAATCAATTAGTCTAGTCACTCTAATTCTATCAATGTGAAACAAAGACTAGTCACTCTAATTCTATCAATGTGAAACAATGTCCCTTCACGCACATGTTAAGAAAGCATATTCAAATGTTAATAATCTGGAACTAAACTATCCAATCAATTGCTGGAGTTGATGTGATTATGAGCTGAGTAATTCATAATTTAATCAGGAGGAAAATTTAACTTTTTCAGCTAAACAACAAAATCCACATCCAAATAACAAAGGCTAAAGGGTATAAATGTATAATTAATTACTCCGTAGAGTAGCTTTCCTCAGAAAAACATTAGTCGTAGTCATGGGATCTAACTAGTAGCAATGGGTATCCCTTGCTCCTCCAACCTTACAAAAAAATGATTAAAATTATACTTTGTTACCCAAAATTTGTAAATGTGAAATCTTAATATAAATATAAAACAACGTAAGGAGATTCGATATCTCAAAATTTTAGGTCTAGATTCACCCTGATATTGTATTATAACAAAGAGTACAATGCGTTAATTTGTAAAGGTTGAAATTTGATAATTGGTCCCGTATATGCATGGCAGCCACCTTCCTTTCTTTCTTTCCTAATTAGGACGACCCACTTTACGACTTCTTTACGACTTTACACTCCACGGAGATCCATTTCTCAAGCTTGTATATATATATATATGGAAATCATAGCATAAAATTGAAGCAAACAATACATTAATAACAAAAAATAGATATATAGTGAGTAGTAGTAGTGACACAGTACAAATTCGTTACTAAAATGAAGAGTGCCCTCCCAAACCGCGGAGTTGCAGCAAAGAAACAACAACAACAACAACAACAACAACAACAACAACAACCACTACCGGCCGGAGGCAGAGTGTCGTTTAGGCCTAAAAATGGCAGTATAGTGCCACTCAAGAGAAAGCTCGTGAAGAAGATGATATTTGATGATATTCTTCAGTTTATCGCTTCCAGATTTCAACATTATTGTTATGGATTTGTTTGTGAGCCAAAATGTTCGAAAATCAACCCGGTCTGATGAAAGGAGTACGTTAGTAAATTTGATGAATCATTCACTTATAACTACCTAAATCCAGCATTATTATTAATTTTTATTTATATATGTCGTGTTCATTTCCGTATTCTTGTAAGATATAAGGTTCACGTTATATATATACTCCTATATATGTACGTCCGTACGTACGGTCTGCAGCAGCATTACTAAATGATACTCCTACTCGTATGTTTCTTAACATTATCGGCCTAGAAATGTATGTGTCATATACATACTACTATATACGGAGTATGTCCTTGTCTCTGTTATCTATTATGTATGTAATCCACAAACTCTTCTATTAAACGGTTTAGTATGCAAATAAAATTTACAATTGTTATCACGATGATGTTAATTTAGCACATAAAACTAACTTATTTCATGTGATTATTATATTTCCGTGATATCGGACGTTCATGAGAAAATTTAATACGAGTATTTTCTTTTATGTATTTTCTAATCGAGGTAGTTAGGTTAGGACCATAATTGGAAGATATTAGACATTTTCATAACAATATTCTAATTTATAAGAAAAAAATCGTTAATTTTAAAATGTTAAAAAAATACTCCGTATTAGATCAAAATGACATAAGCTAATAAATCACGTGTTCATTTTCATGTAATAACGACAGTAGATGACTTAGTTAAAATATGAGATACGAGTATTAAATTAAAGTCCGATAAAGCCCATAAAGGCAAGTTATGGTTTTGATATATTTGGGGAATGAGTCGTCGCATCAGTAGTCAGTACGTCTAGACATGAGTGCATATATCCAAGCGGATTGGCTAGTAGCCTAGCTAGCTCATACTTCTTCCGTTATATCTAGGTAAGGATTAAGAAGGTATTAAAATAATCCATACTACTTACTAGTGTATTACTATTAAAGGTACAATCGAGAGTATACTTCAAATTAACAACGACCCAATGATAAAAATAAACAAGGATATTAGTACAACATGGCAAGATTAAAACTTAAAAGAGAGTATAGTCCGTTTCACATAAAAGTAATACATGTACCTTTTATTTTTGTTTTTTTGAAGCATTTCAAACAATAAATTGTAACATGACAAGGTTAAAAGAGGGTGGGAGAAGTCCTCTGTCAAGTGCCAACCTACTGATGACGCACAAAGCAAAACTTGATCTGAAATTTTAGAGTAATTACCTTTTGACCTTTCACCCTACCGATCCACCTTTTTTCTTAACCCTGTTTAAACGTAGCCAATAATGCCCTAAAACCACCATATATATGTATAGTTGTATGCATGCTGAACAGGCACATTCAGTTCCATATCTAACAAGTAACTCACATTTCTACTCATAGTAACACGTTTTGATGCAAGTTGATTCTAGATGTACAATCTAATGCTCCGATGACATTTTACATTCATACTCGACACTAAGTCACAAAGTATACTTAATGCATCTTACTTTAATTAATTGTTGTGCTACAGTATATTATTATTATTATGACTATAAAAGGGAGTACATACCTACGTACGTACCATATTTCACAAGTAACCCAACTACATACAACGATGGACAAAACATCCACCACTAGTACACCACCACCACCACCACCGTCCACCACCATGGGTATGGGTATGGGTATGGGACTGAAATTCCCTTCAACATCCACCATCTTCACCGCCTATGCCTCCGTTAGTGCCACCCTAACCCTCCTCCAACAAGCCTACCACCAATTCATCCCAACCTCCCTCCAAAAGGGAATTGCCACCCTCCTCAGCCGCCTATTCTGCAGCCGTCCCACCTCTGAATTCATCCTCCTAGTCGAAGAAACGGATGGGATGAAGCGCAACCCGTTATTCGAAGCCCTAGAGGCTTACTTGTGCCACAAGGTACTCACCACCTCCGCCTCCTGCCTTAGGGCCACCTGTACCACCGAATCCATATCCTCTGCCAGTGCCACTAGCGGGGATCGGGTTCCTCTGACGCTGACGCTAGCACGAAGCGAGAAGTTTAAGGAGGAGTTTGAGGGGGTCGATCCGAGGTTAGTTGGAAGTTTACTTGCTCTAAGGTTCCACGACGTCGTAGGTCATTCTACGTATATGATGATGACGATGAGGATGAGGATGATGATGATGATGATGATGAGATTGTTTCTTCGGCAGATCGTGTTAGGTTGTTTCAATTGTTCTTCTTGGAAGACCATAAAGAGCTTGTCTTCCGTTCCTACATTCCTCAGGTTATTATCTATCTATACATGAATGCGGAGTTTTTCCTATTTTTATTCTTTACTTCTTCCATTTTTCTCGGTTTCTCTCATGCATTTAATATAAGAATTCTATTTTACCTTAAAAATATAATTAAAATAAATAAAAAGATTTACCAAAAATATAAATAAATTAATAATAAAAAAATTTATTAAAAAAATAAATAAATAGTTATTCTCAAAAAAACATACACGGAGTACTTCTTTATTTTATTACTCCGTAAATAAAAGGAAGCAATCTGAAAATAGAGAAAAATATTGTAATTCCTTAACATTTTATTAAAATTAAAATTAAAATTAATTTCCTAATATTAAGTTAGAAATCCTTCATTTAAGTAAGTTTACAAAAATCCTTTATTTAATATTTTCCAAATATTAAATGCCAAAATATTACTTAGGATACCGTGTCCAAAGTAAACGAGAGGATCGAACAAAATAGTTGAAGGGGTATTTTTTTCAGTAATTATTCATTTAATATTTGGAAAATGGCAGGTTATATTATACAGAGTAATTTATAAATCGTCGATGAAGGAAGCTATTTTAGATAAGTCATAACTCATACAGTAACAATGAAAGAAACTACAGAGTATAGCAAATGGAGTTAATATTGCGAAAATGCTACACTTATACAGTTTGTATGTGATTTTCATACACGATTAACAAAAATTACGTTGTGTGTCATTTTTCATTTAACTAAGGATGATTTAGTTTAGGGTTAGGTTAGTAATTTTATCCAATTAGTTAATTTGTAACCACAAAATAGTTAGTTAATAGTTTTTGGTAAAATTTTATTTTAGGTAAAACCGATCTTTGTCAATTCTATTTAGTGTAGATTTTAATTTAATTTTGATATCAAAATCACTTAAATAATTTCTAAAAGAATAACAAAAAAATTCCTAGATTTTTTTTAAAATATATTGATTTGGTAAACCACTAATATCAATTAATTTAATTTGTAATTTTGGAAAAGTTTAATTGGTTTTTTATTAATACGGAGTATAATTTTCGTTTTTTTTTTTTAATTATTACTTCGTAATATTTTTTTTTTCTTTTAAGCATTATTATATCTTTTTCTTTTATTTCATTTTTCATTTTAAAGTTAATTTGTTGATAAAAAAATTAATTTTTGTAAACTTACTTAAATAAAGGATTTCTAACTTAATATTAGGAAATTAATTTTAATTTTAATTTTAATAAAATGTTAAGGAATTACGATAATTTTGACATATTTTTCTCTATTTTTAGATTGCTTTCTTTTATTTACGGAGTAATAAATGGGGAAGTATATGTTTTTTTTTGAGAATAACTATTTTTTTTTAATACTCATATATATTTTTTATTAATTTATTTATATTTTTGGTAAATCTTTTTATTTATTTTAATTATATTTTTAAGGTAAAATAGAATTCTTATATAATTTTTTTTAAAAAAAATTCATAAATATAATAAAAATACTTTGAATATATTAAGATTTTTTTAAAAAAAAATCTACGGTGTAATTAATTAATCAAATTTTCTTTGACGATTTAAATAAACTGAAATTAGGTTAACAATATCATGCGATCATTTAAAAAAATGAAAATTTAAAAGAAAATAAAATACAAAAGTTTCTAAAATTGACTTAACTATATTAAGTTTAAAAATTAATTGAACATGTATAATTAATAAACTAATCTTAAACTAATCATCCAAGGTTAAACTAAAAAAACACGTGACGGTTTGTTATTAATTGTATATAAAAAATCTTATACAAATCATGTAGGTGTATCATCTTTAATATAGTGAGTAGTTTGGTAATTATTTGGCTAATTGGCAGTTTGTTGATGAATGGGTGATAACTCACGTATATAGTTAATCGGATTTTCTAACATGTGCCCACTGGGTGTTAATATCTTAATTAAGGCAGGTTTATCAAATATATTCTTTAAGTATGGTAATTATAAGTTAATCTTTCAATTTCTCATGATAATTTGATTGATAAACCTGCCTTAAGATATTAACATGTGCCCAGTGGGCACATGTTAGAAAATCTGTTAATTAATTAGCTACGATTTAAAATTGGAAAATGAGTTAGAATACGACATACGGAATACGAAATACTTGATTATAGGAGTCACAAGAGTACTGCATGATCTTCACTTCAAAAAAAAAAAAAAAAGAGTACGACATGGTTAAAGTGGACTTAAATTCTTAAAAACGCTAATATTTCTCTATAACTTCACTAAAATATCAACTCATTTTTCTGATAAGGATACTTGATATAGGTATTACAAGTTGCTGATATAATCATGAACCAAGAAAGGGTTCTAAAACTCCATACTCTGAGCTACTCCGGCTCGGGTGGATGGGAATCAGTAAAGCTCAACCACCCTTCCACCTTCGACTCATTGGCCTTACATCCCCACCTCAAGAACTCAATCATCGACGACTTGAACCTATTCCTCCAAAGAAAGGAGTTCTATAGACGGGTGGGCCGTGCCTGGAAGCGAGGCTACCTCCTCTACGGCCCACCCGGCACAGGCAAGTCCAGCCTCATTGCGGCCATCGCCAACTACCTCAAGTTTGACGTCTATGATCTCCAGCTTATGCACATCCAAGGCGACGCCACGCTACGCCAGCTCCTCCTCTCCACAAAGAACAGGTCCGTTTTGGTGATCGAGGATATCGATTGTAACATGGGCCTTCCAACCAATCGAAATGATAATCAAGAAAAGGAAGATGATGAATCAGGTGGTAACAAAGAGACTAAGTCGAAACCCTCTACGGCAACGGCAAAGATTTCTTTATCCGGGTTGCTGAATTTCATAGACGGGTTATGGTCAAGTTGTGGAGACGAACGGATCATTATATTTACGACAAACCATAAGGACAGGATTGACCCGGCATTGTTACGTCCGGGTCGTATGGACGTGCACGTCCATATGTCGTACCTTTGCATGGCCGCGTTTAAGATTCTTGCGTCCAATTACCTTCAAATTCCGATTGATGGAGAACCTCGTCATGCTTTGTACAACGAGATTGAGGGGTTGATTGATACGATTAATGTGACCCCGGCCGAGGTGGCGGAGGAGCTGATTAAGAGTAAGGATGTGGATGTTGCGCTTGAAGGTGTGATTAGGTTGCTTAAGCGGAAGAGAATTGAAATGGAATCTGAGGAGATTGATGTGATAGGGAAAAGGTGAAGTAGAAAAGGAAGATTAAAAGATCTCTTAAAAGCTTGGGCGGACAAAACTATTAACTATATATGATATATATACTCGGTAATCGGTATATATGATGCTAATCTATCTAATGTTGTGAAATAAGATGGAAGGGGGAATATCGAATATGGTGAGAGACTGAGAGGGGGAGTGAACAAACATTTAATTGGATGCATACATATTTATTTGAAATATAGAAATAGAGCTATACATACAAGAGACTATATTATTGAATTATACGTTTGTTTTTAATAGATTTCTATAATTTTATCGACAATATATTCTTTACATGATATTTCATACCACTCCCGATCCAATCCTTGCGTAAATTATCATTGAAGAATATGTCTGATTAAAACTTCGCATAGAAGGTTCTATAGGCAAGAAAGTTCGATGAAAGGAGGGACAGATTTGGGGTGGGTCTAGGAGGGCACGTGCCCATCCGTACTTATTACGGTACTAATCTTTTGATCATCATTTCTAATGGTGTTACAGTGGTGGACGACATGGTAGTGCACTGTAGTAAGGAGGAGACCAACCTAACGTTCAATCCCTCTTAGGTCTTAACTCTTTTTACCTTAAAATAATTAACTTAGAACTAGTTAAATACGGAGTATTTGTTTCTACCAGGAATTGAACCTTAGACTTGTCAATTAATGTACACATTTTTGAACATGCATCAAGCTACATAATACTCCCTCCGTGTGTTTCTATATATATATATATAGAAAAGGGATCAAGGAAGTTTGGTGAAAAGTGGGAAGTTGGGAAGTTGTGTTTTTGGCCCTTGATTTGGTTTGGATGGATGACTAAGATTAATCAAAGAAAAAAAAAGGAGAATATGTCCGTGAATGACAAGCAGCAGGGCAAAAGTACAACATGCAATCATCATTCCTATCACCAAATCTATCACCCTTTCCATCAACAAAATTCACTCCCTCACCAAAATTTGAAAATCATCCCAAATCTCTCACCAAGCTCTCACTAAAATTCGAAATTTATCCTTAATAAAAAAGCTTCCCTCTATCTATACCATTATTCAGAATAACTAAACCCTAATTTGTAAATTACTGTACGTCTTTATGCTCTAATGGTGTTGTTCCTCGAAGAACCACGCGATGATCAAAATGTGCAGTTGAAAATTTCTGGGCAACATGTAGGAGGTAAGATGGATATATACATATATATTTGGTTTGTTAAATGAGAAGAGTCACGAAAATGTGCAGCCGAACATTGTTTTGTTTGGTTTGATATTTTTGCAGAGTCACACCGTTATAACGTGACAGTCATACTCAATATGATAGACAGTCACACGTTCACTGTTGTTGTAGTTGTTCTGCTGTATTACGTTGAAGGTTCTTTATTATTCCAAATATTTATGTTGGTTTCTTTATCATTGTTATATTTATCATTGTATTTTTTTGTTGTTGTTATTGAGTATTGCATATTGGTTTGTAGTTGTACTTGTAGTTCTTATGTGTTGTGGATATTAATCAAGGCAAATTATTATTTTGTTGGTTGCATGTAGTTGTAGTTTTAGCTGTAGGCGTAGTTGTATTACGCTGAAGTTGCTTTACTATTCAAAATATATATGTTTGTTTCCTTATCATTGTTATATTTATTATTGTGGGTGTTTTTTTGTTGTTGAGAAAATATATATATTTATTATTGTTGGTATTGCATCTTGGGTTGTAGTTGTACTTGCTTTTGTTATGCGGTGCGGGTGTTAAGCTCTAACAATCATGCTGTTATACGCGCAAAGTCACAGTCGTTGTTGAGAAAAGTCACACTTCAATAAAGTCAGAGATGAATGCGTGCGTTGCAAGATTGATAGTGTGTAATTTAGGGGTTTTTTGTGTCCAATCTTTGATAATTTGTTTTTTGTTCCAACCTATATGCCAGCTGAAGACACAGTGATTGTCCCTTACGTAGGGCAGAAGTTCGTGGACATCGATGGAGCATTCAAGTTTTATCAAGCTTACGCATTTTATTTTGGTTTCGAGGCGAAGAGGTACACGACAACTAGCTAGATCATTTGATGGTTCGATCAAGAAGAAATTGTTGACTTGTAACAAGGAGGGCAAAACAGCCAGCCAGAGCATGGTGAAGCTGTCGAGCACGGGAGAGAAGGAGGGGCAAGAGTATGTGGGATCGTACGAACCCAAAAGGATTACGAAGGCGACGAGGACGCAATGTGGAGCAAGAATTAGGCTCTGTGCAATGATCGGGGGGTTTTATATTGAAGAGTTCATCAAGGAACACAACCACGATCTTGTGACGGTCAAGGACAGAGAGTTTCAAAAGTCATCTCGAAATCTATCAAGATATCACAAGGAGATGATCGTCTGCAACTCGAGGGTGCGTAATGACTGTCAACAATGTTGTTAGTGTATGGTTGACTGCCAACTGTGCGAGACCAATGCAGTTGCATTTTTTGTGTGTGCAACTGAAGATCGGGGCGACTCGAACATACAGGATGTGCAAGGAGTTGTCGGACGGATATCAGAACATCGGAGCATCGTTGGTTGATTTCAAGAACTGGGGGAGGGACGTCAAGTGCTTCGTCCACGAGTAGGATGGTCAGTTGTTCATAGACCGGTTCAAGAGTTTGAGGGACAGTCAGGAGGATTTCTACTTTGACTACGATGTGGATACAGACGGAAGCTTACGCAGGGTCATTTGGGCGGATGGTGCAGCTCGAAGGAATTACGCGGCATTCGGGGATGCAGTTTCGTTCGACCCAACGTGTATTCCATGGTGTTCACACCGTTCACTGGCATGGACAACCACAAACGGTCTGTCACGTTCTGTGGAGCGTTGCTATTTAAGGAGGACTACGAGTCATTTATATGGGTCCTCTCCCAGTTTCTGGAAGCCATGGGCGGGAAGGAACCGTGTTATATCATTACAGATCAGGATCCCGGAATTTTAAAAGCCGTCCCCAAAATATTCAAAGCAGCGCACCAACGGTGCTGTACGTGGCACATCATGAACAATGTTCCAACAAAGTATGACAAATCAAGAGAGGAGGCCTCGGACTTTGTAAAAGCTCTCAATGCAATTATATGGGATGATGACATCGAGGCGTCGGAGTTTGACGACAGGTGGGGGCGGATTATGATCGACCATGATGTTGTTGGGATCGAATGGTTCGAAAATATGTTCGAAGAGAGGAGCAAATGGGTCGCCGCGCATTGCAGGGAGGTGAGGATGTCCGAAATTATGAGGACAACGCAGAGATCAGAGAGTGAGAACAGTTTCTTCAAAAAGTTTGAAGACAACAATGGTACGTTGGTCCAGTTCTGGATGCGTTTCGAAAGTGCGATGGACCAACAAAGGCACATGCAGAAGAGGCTAGACAACGATAACCGGCAGTCATTCCCCAAAATTGGATCGACGAATCCGATGGAGAGCCACGCGGCAAGGGTGTACACGCACGTGGCCTTTGCACACTTTCAGGAAGAGGTTAAGTTTTCGCTGTACACGTGCAGCGTTCGTGGGTATCAGGAGAAGGACGGGATCGAAGCGACAACAGTACTGGACTCCATCCGGGACCGCAACTACATTGTTGAATACAACCCAGGTACTGGCATAGAAAGTCACTGTCCATTTCGTGTAGCCATAGTATATGATTTAAACGTTTTGATTCTAAACGTAACGAGTTTTTTTCCATAATTCATTGAATGTGACTGTACACAATAAAGGGTGCGACTCTGGAACGCGGTGCGTGTGATTGTACAACTCAATTCGTTTGATTATGCGTCGTAAGGACTGTGACTATGCAGCATAATGGGTGTGACTGTATCCTGTCAAGGTTGTGATCATACCTTTACGGAGTCTCATCCCGTACGTTGCGTAGCCACCGTCTGTACGGTCAACAGTCGCACTCTTTATGTGTTTTTTAATGCACTCGCAGGTACCTGTGAGGTCAGGTGTACTTGCAGGAAGTTCTGTCGATATGGAATTCTTTGCAGGCACGCCATTTGGATATACTCTTCGAAAGGACGGGAGACGATCCCGGAACGGTACGTGGCATGTAGATGGACAAAGGATGCTCTACGTAATGTTAATGCGTGTCCCCTGTCAGAGATTCGCCTACGTGATGAGAAGGCTGTTACAATCACGAGGCTGTTCTCGGAGTTCTATGAGACCGTCAGTCATGTCAGCAAAATGGGTAAGGAAGACGTTAGTAATCTAGCTGACGTCATTCGCGACTTCAGGTCCGATATTGTCTCTGCTGGCCCTTGTAGCAAGACGCAAGAATTAGAGGAGATCCTCGGCTGTACGAGCTCAATTGAAATAACCATATTTCCCCCGAAGAAAGCCAAGAACAAGGGCAGTGGGAAGCGGATGCTTTCTTCTAAGGCGAAGGCTGCTGCAATTACCGCCAAGCCTAAACTGCTGTGTAAGAACTGCAAGAGGATGGGGCAACATGACAAGAGGAAATGTCCCAACCCATTTGCTGAGTACTCACCTGTTGATGTTGAGGAGGAGGAGGAGGAGGAGGACCCGGCAGGGATTGCCGAGGAGGATTGTTCATGAATATCATCTGTTACTTAGGAACATTCTTTTTGGAAACACAAATGTTGTCGACGTTTGAAATGGTCAAGGTCCGTGACATTGTTTTCGTATATTGCGGACCTCAATCATTTCTAATATGGTTTAAGTCTTAGATCATGGGGGCTATTTCCTGTTTTGTGAAACATAAAGACTTGTCGACGTTTGAAATGGTCAAGGTCCGTGATATTGTATATGCTATTGCGGACCTTAATTATTTCCAATATGGCGTAGTCGTAAAGTGTGGGGGTCCGTAAAATTGTTTTTGTTCCTTTGACTATAAGAATACATTGAAATAGCAGTCGTTTGTATTCTGGAATGCAGCATCTTTGACTACAAATACAGCTGTACAGGAACATTGTGCCCTTAATATTTGGGTGACATGAAAAAAGTGAGTGTGATTGTGTAACACAATGAGTGCAACTTTACAGCAGGCAGTGTGTGATTGTAGAACAAGAGGTGGACTGTGGTTTCACTAATTGTGGGAGTGTGATTGTACAAGATAATGACTGTGATTCTTCAATACACTGACTGTGATTCTCCAAAATGAAGTGTAGAAACCTAAACTAGTTCTATGACATGATGACTGTGATTATACATCATGTTTAGTGTGACTATAATACTTGTTGAGTGTGACTATACACCATGTGTCTGTACATTAGAAAAATAACGATGGAAATAGAGAAATAGCGCAATAGCGATGAAAATATTTGTACATTAGAAAAAGTCCATCTCTTACACAACATGTAATATTTGCATACCCTAAAACGCGGAAAACATTCTACGACATAATGCGTAAAACATCCATTAAACGCTACACTTCAACATTAAACGCTACACTTTAACATTCATTAAAACTTAAAACACATAAAAATGACCATTACTAAACGCTACATCTTAACCCATACATACTTAACCTCCGTACTTTTTAAGCATCTTATTCAAGTTGGCCAAGTCACGCTGGAACCTGTTCCTTGTGCGGAAACACTCCATAGACTTCTTCATCAAGAACTGGATGTAGTTGTCCAGTTCGGCCTCTTTATGTGTATCACTAGTGGACGCCACGAAGCTCCTCACGTCAATTGCAGTTGCGACTAGCTGCATGGCTCTTAATTCATTGGACACAGTGGAATCCAATAAACCATTGTACTCCTCGATCAAACTTCTGATCTCTTCTATTTTGCTGGCCATTTTTTTATAAGGTTAAAGTGGTGGAGTTGATGCGAATGCGGAAGCGGTTTAGAATAAGAAATGAAAGTTGGGTCGAAGGTTAATGTAACCTTGAGTGATGACGTGGATTTTGGAGTGAAATTGAACTAAGGTTAATATAACCTTGGTTCGTGGTTAAGGTCTTCCTGGATTTTGTGTTTTGTGGCACGTCTATTTTAGGAAAGAAAATACTTTGAATTACGTAAGGATTTTTGTGATGAAATAAAAGACAAACGTAACCAAAGATATTTAGCCCGAATTCGACCATGAATCCGAAACTAATAACGTAGAGATTGGCACACCAATTCCTCGACGCGATTTCGAAGTACTTTCTCGAAATGAGTTTTCACAAGGTTTGATAAATAAAAAACTTTGCTGAACTTTTATTGTTTAATCATTGAATGCCATATGCTAACATGGAACGTGGCTTTTATAGCCTTACACAAATATAATCTCGAATATATTTTACGAGATACTAATCAAATTAAAACTAGTAATTAATCTAGAGAATATAATATCTTATCCTAGGTATATCTTGAAATGATATTGAAGATATCATTATTATTCTTACTTCCTAATTAAAAGAAGATTGCCTCTTTATTTGGGTGGTAGATCTCACGCATATCTTCCATGAAATAAATATCAAATCAACCTTGATACTCATTCATTTTGTTGCCAAATATGAGAAGATTGTTCCTGATTATTTGGAGTAAGGATCACGCTTGATATCATCCACATATCCTTCATAATCTTTATTTTCTCTAATGCACCTAGACCATATTTGGGACATGGGTAAGCATGCACACGCCTAGCTTTATTGGGCTTGGTTCGAATACCCTGAGTGAGTGCATCGTCTCATTGTGGGCTTTGTTCGGTCCAAGCACAATCGGGTCGGGTTCGAGCTTACTCGTATCATCCCCTCCTTCTTCGAAAGGAATTGACCTCAATTCCGCAAGGCCATCATCGCTTAAGTACGGACTTAAGTCTCCTACATTGAATGTAGCGTGGACTTCATAGTCTCCCGGAAGCTCGATCTTGTAAGCATTGTCGTTTACTTTGTCAGCGAGCTTGTATGGACCCTCGGCTCGCGGCATGAGCTTGTTCTTTCTTTTTCCCGGAAACCTTTCCTTGCGCAAGTGTAATCACACCAAGTCTCCGGGTTGGAATACCTTAGTCGGTCGGTTTTTGTTAGCTCGCCTTTGGTAGGTTTCGTTTACCACCTCAATTCTAGCTCGGACTTGATCATGTAGCTTTGTCATAGCCTTGACCTTGTCCTCCGCGTCCTTGTGAACAAATTCCCCTTTAGGGATAAGGAGTAACTCAATAGGCAAATACGGGTTGATCCCATAAACTACCTCGAAAGGAGAGTGCTTAATTGCATAGGTAGGAGATCGATTATAAGCGAACTCCGCGTGTGCAAGCTTAAGGTCCCAATCTTTTTGAGTTTTACTCACCAAACCACGGAGAATAGTCCCTAAGATACGGTTTGTCACTTCCGTTTGCCCATCAGTTTGAGGGTGATGCGAAGTGCTAAACAGTAGGTTAGTACCGACCTTTCTCCAGAGTGTGTTCCAAAAGTAACTCAGGAAATTTGAGTCACGATCGGACACAATAGTCTTTGGGACTCCCTGTAAACGGACTATCTCGCGATAATACAGATCCGCGACATTACTAGCATCGTCCGTTTTATGGCAAGCCATGAAATGCGCCATCTTCGAAAATCTGTCAACGACCACCATAATTGCATCCCTTCCTCTTTGAGTACGAGGTAAGGCCACAATAAAGTCCATCGACACATCTTCCCATGGTCATTCCGGAACTGGTAATGGCATGTAGGCTCCTGCTTTAATTTAAAGGAACTTTTCGCCATGTGACAAGTAACACACTTGCTTATGATGTTTTGGACATCACCAATCATTTTCGGCCAATGAAAATGCTCGTGTAAGATGTCGAGCGTCTTCTGGACCCCGAAATGTCCGGCTAAACCACCACCGTGTGCTTCGCGAATTAATAATTCACGAATTGGATGCTTCGGAACTGTAGACACCCGCATTTTGACTGCCACGTGTCTATGGTAGTCTCCGAAAAACACCCGATGATGATTGGACGTCAACGTGACTTAGTGTACTCGGATTTGGGCTCGGAATTCATAATATCCGACATGGACTTTTTAGCGGAGTAAAATCTCACAAAACAGACCTCAAATTCAGGCCCAGTGGGTCGTTCCGAGTCAAACAAGACTAATTTGGGTCAGAACCGGCACCAAAAATAATTCCCGTCTTTTAGCGACCGGGTCAAAACCCGGTCAAAGACGAAACCGTCTCAGAAATCAGCCAAGTGCATTCTCGAGATTTGCGCCAAGTTCAAAATCAGCCAAATCCATTCACAAATCAATCCAAATCAAACATAATCAATTAAACATAAATCAAGGGCAATCATGCCCAAAATAGCCCGGTCTAATTGATCCACTCGGTCGAGTGGATTGGCCACTCGATCGAGTGGAGCCTCTTCAAACCCGTCCAGATACATTCACGAGGACACTCGACCGAGTACACCCGCGCCACTCGGTCGAGTGACCCGGGGTCGGGGCTGCCTATAAATACCGACTCTTTCCCATGCATTTGGGGAACCTTTTTGGAGACCTTTTGGGAAGACTTTTGACACTCACTTTTACCCCACAATTTCAGCCACATTTCACCCCACTTCAACCCTACTTCATCACACATCAAAGCCTTAGAAATCCTAAGCAATACACACAAAGACCGAGTCCTTCGACCCTCGAAAAACCGACGTAATACACATACACATCCATACACACCATAACTCGCATACATCCTCGATACTCCCAAGCCTTGCCGCTATTTTACGAGTCCATTTCCGAGGTCTATACTAGCATGTATGTTGAGGGTGTCCTAAACCCTTTTTCTATCTCTTTTCTATATCGTTTTATGTACATTTTTGCATTATTGCATCGTAGTAACACTAACACTAACACTAACTTCTTTACATTTTTCATCTTTATTTTTTTATCTTTTTTTATTTTATCTTTTTTTACTAATGTTATTAATACCGTGTATATATATTAATACTAAAACCGGTTTTAAAACGTTGGACTACGATGATCACTATTGGTCCGTCTAATCCCTTTACGAGCAACGACGGAGGTGGAGCCCTTTCGAGGAGCCCCGCCCCAATGTACTCAAGGGCGTGACGCGACCGTGATCGGTCGTAGTTGAACGAATTCAATTCCCTTTCCATAATTGGTACGAGACCCGTTGACACGAATACCGACATCACATAACTCGAAAGGGTTAGTTTCGATGTCGTGACGTAGAGGGATACATCTCGTTACTAATTCAAAGTTTCGTAATCTAGCACAAACGTTTTCATAAAAACTCCGGTGACGGTATTATAATCGTTCATACACGATTATAACACCGGAGGCCGAGTCGAATACAAATCGCGCGATATTTATATTTGACTCGGCCGATCATCGATTTCAAGTCATAAAACCGAGCAAAAGCATGCTCGTACAGGGGGCACTCGACCGAGTGCCATAGGCCACTCGATCGAGTTGCACCCCAAAAACTGGGCAGTAGCCCCATTAATGCTGCACTCGACCGAGTGCCATAGGGCACTCGATCGAGTAACCCCCCCAAAAGTGGTCAGTAGCCACGCTAATGACACACTCGACCGAGTCAGTCAATGACTCGATCGAGTGGGTCTCATAACCCGCAATACCGAGGGCTTAGACGCATATTCCGAGCCCCGTTCTTTATCGACTTTAGACCATCATCCGGCCTCCCTATTTTTCAAAACTATACACATCACGACACGTAGAACGACTTTGACCACTTTTACGTGATAAGTCGGGACAAGACTACGGAATGTAAGACTAGGCTAGCAATACGCCACAATCTCACATTTCCGTCCTTCGCTTAATACGTGACATAATACGTATTTAAGCGGGGTGGTCCATCTACATATTTCGCGGTCTAGCTTTCATACGGGTCCGTTTTTATCTTTACGTTATTTCGTTTATGTCGTATTGTGAAATCCGGGTTGTATTTCCGCCCGTGTAGCTTGTACGCTTTCCATTTCTTTCTTTCGAGCTTTGTTTATTATTTGCTTTTACGCTTATATAAATGAACCTCGCATGCTAAACTATTTCGACCACATTCAAGATGCATTAAATGACGTAGTTAACGCAAAACTCGCATGTTTAGTTAAAAACGCTGTTTGCATATCATTTCATTATTTTACTAGCGCGCGTATCACGAACACGAACGATGTCTTAGTAGAGGCCGCCATGTGCGGGCGGGGTTGGGTGTCCTTAGTGGGCTTCCCAACACGTACCCTCACCCCTTACTCAGAACCTTTGGTTTCCGGATGTCCGAAACCCTTGGCGAACGAGAGTCATTCTTTACACGATACCGGTGTAGATGGTATCGGTATCGCAATGCAAAAGGACGAGCCCAATGAACTCTGAAATCGGAGTGGGCTTACTTTGTGTATAGCCCATAACGACATAGAGTGGGCTCGTATGGTTCCGAATAACCACAAAATTCGGTGGCGACTCCATTTTGACTTAAATTTCGAACCCGAGAACAATCTCACCACGAGATTCATTCGCCTACCCAAACCCGCGCGTCGCCGCGTCGGGGTGGACCTACGTCATGTCCACAATTTGGCGACTCCGCTGGGGACACCTGATGTACCACATGTCATCGGGGTTCCTAGGGTGAGACTCGAAGAGAAATCGTTCGAATATTAGTGTGCGCGCATTAGTTTAATGATTCATGCATAACCCAAATTTGCCCGGGCCGGTTACTTGTGACCGACGTCCCACTATACCACGGTGCATTCCTACATGGGTGCGCTAAAGACATCGATGGTGGAACTCGTCTCGGTTTTGCGGCATGTCCTAAGACCAACTCGGCTTAGGGAGTCCGTCCATCACATGAGAAAGCCATCGTTGTTGGTATAGACCCTATTTTGACCGACCGAGACTTAGCGTAAAGCATACATGAGCGTCGTTATAATGCTTGTTTGACTACGTGCTACTTGGTTTCCGTGTCATTTTTCAAAAACCGTCATTTCAAAAATGCATCTTTCCAAAAATACCCACCTTTCGAAAAACCCGAAATGCTGCCCATTTTGGGACTCATCCTTTTCAAAATACCCAATTTTCAAAACTCGGAATGCCGCCGAAATTTAGGATCAACGATTTGACTCAAAACATCCTTTCTGTAGTCGGCATGCTGTCCGTTTCAATTCTCGAATTTCCACCCCCATCACCTTGATTTTCGGAATTTTCCTTTTCAAAATTCTAATCTCGGTTTTCGAAATTCCGTTTTCAGTTTTCAAAACTTTCGGAAATTCGTTCATTTTGCATTCGAACTTCAACTTTCAACTTTCCTAAAATAAACCTTCCTTATTATAGGACCTACCGTCTATCCGTGTGTCGGGTCTTTGCATAGTACGTAGAAGGTTTATAGCGTCGAAACTCCGTCGATCTTATATCACGAGTTTCCCCCCTTTTCCCAAGTCCGCCTTATCTGTCAAGGCACGACCAACCCGCGTAGGGCATACCCCTACAAAGGAAGGTCCGTCCATACACTCGAGTCAAAAGTCTGGGGAGTAATCTCACGTGGACCTTCCTTCGAACAGGATTAGGCCCACAAAACCGAAATCCTAAGGAAGTTATACCACCCACGAGTCATCCGTCTAGATGTCTTTCTCGAGTCTTGTCCGCTTAGTCCTTTCTTTTTTGGGTCACTCGGGATGTGCTGTTTCCTTTGATTCCAAGACTGGGTTCGGTTTCTGATTACGCGGTGTTCTTACAGACAGGCCACCGGCAACCAGACACGCTCGAAGAATGGCTACTTTGAACAGTCTGCAAACCGCTTTGGACGCCATGGTCGCAAAGCAAACCGACATCGAGGCCCAACTGACCGAAATGAGGGCTGGCCAAGTGGCCATCGTTGCTCGCCTAGCTACGGTGGAGCAAGGGACCCCTAATGTCGGGACTACTGGGCCCATAACTGAACTGGTCAGCGCAGTGCGCCGGCTAGAAGAACAAGTCCATTTGACTGGGAGTAACAATATCCACCGGGAGAATAGCCGAGAGTACTCCACGGTGAGTGACAAGCTGCCCGCAAACCTGAACCTCACAGGTCTGCCCATGTTCGAAGGAACTGAGGACCCGTTACTACATGTGCGGGCCTTCAAGGAATTCATGGCCATCAAGGGAGTGGACTCATCCATGTTCAAAAACCTTTTTGCCGCATCTCTCGAGAAACACCCACGGGCCTGGTACTACAGACTAGACCCGAAGAAGTTCCCTACCTGGGATGATGTGGCCACCGAGTTCGCTCGGAACTATGCTGACAACACCGAGATCCAAACCACAATGCGATCTCTGGAGGTTATGGCCCAAGAGCCGAAGGAGGGTTTTACTAAATACCTTCAACGCTGGAGGGCCGAGAGCGTGAAACTGGTCGACAAGCCCAGTGAGAAGACTCTAGTGGAGGCCTTTGTTAAGAACCTCCTCCCATCCTACCGGGTTCACCTCCGATATGCTGTCATACCCAACTTCACCACCCTCACTGAAATGGGTATGAGGATCGAAGATGACTTGAGACTAGAAGGCCTCACCAAGGCCGCTGCTAAGGGTTACCAAGGGGCTTCTTCCTCCACAACCAAACCTCAAGCTGCAACCCGCAGCATTTTCGACGCGGTTAATCTACTAGATGCCCCGTCCAAGAAGAACACCCCACCTCGGGTCTTCACTGATATAGGTACTACCTATACTTATGCCTTACAAAGGCTATCCTCAAAAGGCCTAATCCAACCGATAGGCCCAACTCCTGAAGTTCCGGTCGAGCGACGCTCCAAGAACTACAATGCTCAGGCCTATTGCCAATACCACCGAGGCAATGGGCACGATACCGAGAAGTGTTGGAAGCTGAAACACTTGATCCAGGACTTAATTGAAAGCGGAAAAATCCCGCTACCCGGAGATAAGCCCAGCAACAAGGAGAACCCTTTCAGCTCCCATGCCATCTTTGCCGGGGAGGTGATCGATTGCTCTCACCTTATCTCCCCCTTTATCCCGCAAGTGGACGGGATCTGGTTCGATGACGAGGATGATATCTACCTCGCCAAAGGGGAAGCCGTTCCCATCACCCCTGAACAGATTCGAGAAGTCAAAACTCGAGTCTTAGCCAGCAACAACCTTGGTCGTCCCTATTTAGCCACAAGCACTAGGGACACTCCTATCCCGACAACCATCACCGATCCACTCGGGATGGAAGTCGCCCCTGAAGAGCCGACCGCTGAAACGGCCGTCGTGAAGCAATTGAAGAGAACCCGAGTTGACCTCACTATATGGCAACTCCTTGTTAGCTCTCAAGAACACCGAGAAGCACTTACAAAGGCTCTCGATCAAGTCAAGATCGACTCTCTGGCTACCCCCGCTGAAATGGTAGCCACGGTCCTACCCCACCTAAAGGGTAAGGCCAAAGTAGGAGGCCCAATGATCACATTTTCCGAAGCCGATCTACCGCCATTCGGGACCTCCCACAACCTAGCCCTTTACATCACGGTGATTTGCCGGGGGAAGTACCTCCCGATGACCCTAGTTGATGACGGGTCGGCCGTGAATGTCCTTCCTCTAAGGACCGCCAAAGCCCTCGGCATTACCGAGGCCGACTATATCCCGACTGCTCAAACCATCCAAGCCTTTGATGGGAGCCCAAAGTCGGTAGCTGGGGCCATAAAACTGACCATCATCACGGGCCCAGTAGAAAAGGAGCTTGAATTCCAGGTGATTGATGTCACCTCCTCATTCAACCTACTCTTAGGAAGGCCGTGGATTCACGCGGTGAAAGCTGTATCCTCCACCCTCCACCGCAAGATCAAGATGCCTCTACTCGACAATGTTATTACCTTAGAGGCAACCCCAATGACCGTGGCTAGCTGTAACGCCACGGGCCGCACGGACCTCTGGGGGTTCGACTTTGTGGGGATGATTGAGGAAGAGTACCTTTTCCGACCTTACTTCACCACAAGCATTGACACAATGCTCCAAAACCTAGGGTACCTTCCGGGGGCTACCTCTCGACCTGACCTTCCAGTTGGGAAGATCATCGAGGTCCTTAAGGACGAAGACTCTCACTTCGGCCTTGGCTATGCCATCACTCCGGACAACGTTGTCCGAGCAGGAATCGAGAAGGCCTGCAACATTATGAAGGGTACCTACTTGAGCCCTTACAGCCCACGGTTGCCTGACTACTTTGTCACACCCGTATTCGGGGCTGTCCAGGTTGGGCTATACCAACCCAATGCTACGCACCTCGGGACCCACTTGGCCCGAGATTGCAACTACATCCCGGATGATGTGTTCGCCCTCATCCAGTCTGATGAAGCCAATGATGCTGAGCCCGCGCTAGGGCTGCTCTTCGGGGAAGACACCATAGCCCCGACCCCAAAAGAAGACCTGGTCAACCTGATTCTCCGCAGCAACAGGTTTGACCCGACCAAGCTGATCTCGGATGTTGGTTCCGAGACGGGAAAAAGGGCCTGGAGGAAGACTGTCAAGTGGACTGACAGTCAAGGAAAGATCTACAAGCTGGTCACCGGAAAGGGAGATATGCCTGAGTCTGAGTCCGAGTCTGAGTCGGAGTCTGAGTCAGAGTCTGAGGTCGAGTCTAGGGAAGTCGGTGCTAGAGTCACTCCTGTAACCCCTCTCCCTTCTATCATTCCTGCTGCTGGCACTTCGGGGTCTGTCCCGAGTGCCTTGCCAATTCCGCCTCTGACCAACGATCAGATGGCTGCTCTCTTTGAGCTGTTTTCCAAATTTTCAATCAATAATAACAACCGTTCTGCTTACGACTTGTCTCTTTTAAATCCCATTTTCAAAAATAATTTATGCTATGACATTGAGAAATCCGACGAACAGGTACCCTTGCCTCCACATCTGATCGAGCAACTCGAGCAAAGGGAATCCCGGAATCCGGTAATCGAAGAGACTGAATCCATAAACGTGGGAACAACCTTAGAGCCTCGGATACTTAAGATAGGGTTATCCTTAAACCCTGAGGAGAAGCAACAATTCATAAACCTCCTCCAAGAGTTCAAAGATGTCTTCGCATGGTCCTACAAGGACATGCCGGGGATAGACCGGGAAATAGCCGAGCACCACATACCTATCAAAGATGGGTGCAAACCGGTCAAACAAAAGCTCCGTCGGATGAGGCCCGAGTGGTCCCTCAAAGTAAAGGAAGAAGTCGACAAACAATTCAAAGCCGGCTTCATACAAGTGTCCGAATATCCGGACTGGGTTGCAAACATCGTGCCGGTTCCTAAAAAGGACGGTAAGGTGCGGGTATGCGTAGACTTTCGGGATCTTAACAAAGCAAGCCCGAAGGATGATTTTCCGTTACCACACATCGACATACTGGTGGATAACACGGCCGATCATGCCCTTCTGTCATTCATGGACGGGTATGCCGGGTATAATCAAATCAAGATGGCGGAAGAAGACATGAGTAAGACTACCTTCACTACACCTTGGGGTACTTACTGCTACACCGTCATGCCATTTGGTCTCATTAATGCCGGGGCCACATACCAAAGGACCGCTACCACTTTACTACACGACATGATGCATAAAGAGGTAGAGGTCTACGTAGACGACATGATCGTCAAATCCAAAGAACGGGACGGTCACATCGCCGCTCTAAGAAAATTCTTCACCCGACTGCGCAAATACAACATGAGGCTAAACCCTCAGAAATGCAGTTTTGGAGTAACGTCAGGCAAATTACTGGGTCATATCGTTAGCCAACGAGGTATCGAAGTCGACCCAGCTAAAATCAAAGCCATTACCGAGATGCAAGCTCCTAAAACCGAAAAAGAAATAAGGGGATTTCTCGGGAAAGTCCAGTACATTAGTCGATTCATTTCCAAGCTAACCATGGTATGTGAACCAATTTTCAAGAAACTGAAAATAGGAGAACGGGTGCTATGGGATGACAAGTGCCAAACCGCTTTCGACAAAATCAAGGAAATTCTGTCTGCTCCGCCAGTTTTGATGCCACCTCAACCCGGTTTGCCTCTGTCGTTATACCTAACAACGACCGAGACAGCCATGGGGGCTATGCTGGCTCAGACAGTTGACTCCGAAGAAAGAGCCATTTACTACATCAGCAAAAAGTTTTTAGAGTATGAGTGCAAATATACCATGCTCGAAAAGACGTGTTTGGCTCTAGTCTGGGCCACCAAGAAACTCCGACATTATATGCTTAGTTACGAGGTCCATGTGCTATCCAAGATGGACCCGATCAAATACCTCTTCGAAGAACCAATCCTCAATGGCCGAATTTCTAGATGGACCTTAATATTGGCAGAATTCGACCTAAAATTTGTGCCGTTAAAGGCTATTAAGGGTCGAGTAGTAGCTGAATTTCTCGCCGATAGCCCGATAACCGAGGAAGGACACACCGACACTTGGTCCTTCCCAGACGAAGATATTTTCCATACTGATACTGAAACTTGGGATTTATACTTCGATGGTGCATCTAATTTTCGAGGGTTCGGAGTCGGGATCCTCCTAATTTCACCAAAAGGGGAACATACTCCCGTCTCCATCAAACTGGACTTTGATGTTACTAATAATGCAGCAGAGTACGAAGCATGCATTTACGGGCTACAAGCCGCCGCCAATCTGGGGATCACAAATCTCCGGGTACATGGTGATTCATCCTTGGTCATTAACCAGGCACTTCAAAAATGGAAAACTCGAAATGCTAATCTCATGGCCTACCAGGCACGAGTACGGGATCTCGAGAAACAATTCCAAAAGGTAGAATACATACATCTGCCCCGGGAAGAAAATCAGTTCGCAGATGCACTCTCAAAATTGGCATCTTTACTAAATATTCCCGACCACGTGACTAGTATGCCGATTTGCGTCGAAAGACGGTCCGAGCCAGCATACATCTGCGACATCGAAGACATTGAGTTAACCGATCCCAACCCGTGGTACCAAGCCGTGTTGAAGTACCTGACAAACGGAGAGTATCCTCCCGGGACGGAAGGTCGAGCCAAGAAAGCCTTACGAAGGCTAGCCACCCAGTTCATCCGCACTGATGACGGACAACTGTACAAAAAGACGGCACAAGGGGCTCTTCTCCTTTGTGTTGACAAATACAAGGCCGAAAAGGTTATGACCGAAGTACATGACGGTGAAAACGGCCCACATATGAATGCCCACATGTTGGTCCGAAAGATCATGAGGCTCGGTTATTACTGGAATACAATGGAGGCCGACTGTCAACTATATGTCAAACATTGTCATAACTGTCAAATCTTTGGCAATGTGCAACATATGCCGTCATCGCTACTCTATACCATGACGTCACCCTGGCCATTCTCAACATGGGGTATCGACATAATCGGGAAAATAAATCCCTCGGGTATCGGTGGGCATTGCTTCATTTTGGTAGCTATCGACTACTTCACCAAATGGGTCGAAGCTGAATCATATCGCATTCTCAATGCTAAGCATGTCGCCAAATTTATCCAAAACAAGATAATATGTCGGTATGGAATCCCGCATGAATTCATCAGTGATCACGGGACTCATTTTCAAGCCGAGACTGCGGCCCTGCTGACTAAATATAAAATTCAAAGGCACACGTCCTCGCCCTACCGTCCCCAAACGAATGGAGCAGTGGAGGCGGCTAATAAAACAATTGTCACCATACTCAAAAAGATGGCCGATAATTACCGGGACTGGCCCGACAAAATACCTTTTGCCCTATGGGGGTACCGGACGTCAATTCGCACCGCAACCGGGGCAACGCCATATTACCTAACCTATGGGATGGAAGCTGTCCAGCCCGTCGAGTTAGAAGTACCGTCCCTCAGAATTCTGCTAGAAAGCCAAGTACCCGAAGCTGACTGGGTACGAGCACGATATGACTCATTGGTTCTACTAGATGAACGACGGTCTCGTGCCCTCAATAATATCCAAATCTACCAGAAGAGGATCCAACGGGCCTTCAACAAGAGAGTAAGGCCCAGACACATCAAGGAGGGCGATCTAGTCCTTAAGTCTATTCGAGCTCTACTACCGGTTGACCCAAGGGGAAAATTCAAACCCAATTGGGCTGGGCCATACCTGGTGAAGAAAATCCTATCAGGGGGAGCAGTGATGCTGACGGACCTGGACGGGAACGAGTTTGTCAACCCAACCAACCTGGACCAGCTGAAGCGTTACTACCCTTAGCCATTTCTCAATGTCATTAGCAAATTTTATCAAAATCATTTTTTACAAAAAGCAAGTCAATGAGCTAGAATTACCTATTCTACTGTCATAAACATCTTGAACCAATAGTCTTGGTGTAATTCGAGATTGCAAATTTCCTATGCCTGAACTACGTTTGGTTTGATTCTGCTAATCGCGGATACGTAGGCAACCCCTCAAAAGGGTACAACCAATGCAATCAAGAAAAGACAGGAACGGTTTAATAATAAATCTCTTTTATTAATTCAAAAAATATATATCCCGATAAACTCGGGAAATTACAAAGTGCAGGAATAAAAAAAAACAACAAAAACAAAAAAGGGCACACAATAAAAATAATAATAATACTTAAATAATAATAAATCTAAGGACTCGGCATTTAGGGCATCTTGCCCTTCCCCTTGTCCTTAGCATCCTTAGTCGTCCACTGGCGACGACGTGGAGGGGAGCGTTCCCGAATTACTAAGGGAACCTCTCTAGCTCGGGCCCGAGTGTTTGAGCCCGACTCCCCTGTCATATCAATGGGCCCAAGTCGAGCCCTGACCGGTTCAGGGAGCCGGTCACGCGGACCAAGTCGGTCCCGGACTGCCAACCTCGGCCCAAGTCGTCGTTCCAAGTCGGTCTGCCCCTGAGTACTGCTAGAACCGACTTCTCTAGATCGAGTCCTAGTATGTGACTTGTGACCCGATTCTTCCCGGACTTTAGCTCCAGGAATGTCTTCCCCGGCGAAGAGCTCTCTGTTATCCTTCGCCGACTCACGCTGCACCAATTCGATGGCCTCGTCAACTTTTAAGGCCTTTCGAGCTTCCTCAGACTCTTCAGTGGTCCACTTCTGGTAAGCCCGCGATACCCAAGCGGATTGGCAAGGGCTAGGTATCGTCCATGTGGGACGAGTGAACCATCGTTGCAACCAAGTGTCGCACATAGCGTCCGTCAACTGGAGCGGGACGCTAATAATGGCTTCCCTCTCAGGGATGCGCTGAGATGAACCGAACTGCCTTAGGAGGCGGTCCGGGTAAATATGAACCGTCCAGTCTAGGGACAAAATCGTCAGATATCGGGCTTGGTCCCTCTTGGCCAATCCAGTTAGCTTCGAAAGAAACCACCAAGCAACGGTCCACCTGATCAAAGGACCCCCATGGAATGCCAGTTCTTCATCCCAGTAAGCTCGGTTTATCTGGTGACTCGAGCTTATCTTCCGCCTCCTAGAGCTGATTTGACTACTCCTATAACTGGAAATGCTCGGAGGGGTCTCTATGATTGACAGTCGTTCCGACAACCATATCTGAAAGGCATATACAAAACTTCATAAGCAACGGAGCAATTCGCTACAGCCCACTCGATCGAGTACAAAATCTGACTCGATCGAGTAAGCTTGTCAAAAACAAGCAGTAGTCAGGTTCGAGCGCCACTCGATCGAGTGCAACATCTGACTCGATCGAGTAAGCCTGTCAAAAACAGGCAGTAGCACGACAAAAGTGTCACTCGATCGAGTGACAGGTCCACTCGATCAAGTGACTTACGAAGACCAGAAAATACGCGTGAAACGTAAAAAAAAAAAGAGAAGAAAATTTTTTCAATTTACATACTTGAAGGATACGGGTGCTTCCCATCAGCCGCCGAGTTGGGTCAAGCCGTCGAGCATCCAGCCCCGTAATGATTTCCCCCGTGGCTAGCCAAGCAGGGCTATGACCAGTCTCCATCTGGTCAACCACTCCGATCAGCCTGATTTGACCCATGCATGAGTCAAGATCCATCAACCCTTCGAATACGTAACAATGCAGCATGCAAAAGGCAAATGCCCTACGCCTATGAGCAGGGGTAGCCCTTACATCTCGAGGGTTCATAAACTTATCAGCTAGGTCGAATAGGGAGACATTATCCCCCTGCACCATCCGATTTGTCTCAGCATGAGACAGACCCAAAAATTCCCTCAACCGCCTCCTTGGATCCGGGTAGAACGGAGGGATAGCTGGCTGGGCAGAAAAGCTCCAACCACCAATAGCAGAAATCTCCTCGGGCAAGGGGCACATCTCGCCCCTCGGGAATGCAAACACGTGATGGGTGGTGTCCCAAAACGACAGACAGACATCCAGAAAATGCGAATCCACTATTAGCCGTTGGAAGGGGAACAGATTGACTATTCCCATTTGGGTTAGCCTAACCTTCTCCTCGTCCCGAAAGTATTGGGACCAGGCGAGAAGCATGGCAGTCAAGTGATCGATGCCCATGATAGGAATTTTTTTTAGCTTTCTTAAAAGTCTACAAGATTTTGAGAAAGGAGAAGGAGAATTTGGGTTGTGATGCAGGAACTGAAGTAGGAATCTCCCATATTTATAATGGAGAAACCTAACAGAAACCTAACTGCTGCTGCCTCCTCATCCAGCTGGGCCCTATGCGCGCGCAGGCCTGATTTCAAACCTGAACCCAGAATAGGAATCAAGCTGTCCCGAGCTTTCCTAATATTTTCTAAAATTTCTTCGCGTCAAAATTTTTGTCTTTCCAAAAAATTTTCAATTCTTTTTTCCTCCCCAGCGAGAGTCAGCATTTTACCTACATGTTACATACAAATTGTTATGTGTCAGCATACAGGTACACCCCAGACTTCAAAAGGCAAGTCTCCGCGAAACCATTTAATTTCCCCAACGGAGTCAGCTTTCCCCCGTGTGCTATATCCAAAGTGCGATGTGTCGGCATACGGGTACACCTACTCCCCAAAAGAGGCAGGCTTTACTCCCCACGGAGCATCATCATCAGCTCAAATGCGACCCAAGGCTTCAGAAACAAGCCCGTGCAGCTCCTTTATTTCCCCAGCGGAACGCCCAAGGCGGCATCGTCCCAAAATAATACGGGATGGGCCCGCACAGGCGCGCCCAGAACTCATGCTACGAGTCCGACTCCCCGCACAGCCATCATCATCAGGACAGGTATGACCCTTTACTTATGGCTGGCGAGCCCTTCACGCGAGTCTACCGGACTATAAACGACCCGACCGGAAGTCTACCAGGTCTTAACAGGCTTGGTAGCTACTCTGACTTTCGCCTTGTCCAAGCCTCAGTCAGAGTGGGGGCTCTGTAGACACCCGCATTTTGACTGCCACGTGTCTATGGTAGTCTCCGAAAAACACCCGATGATGATTGGACGTCAACGTGACTTAGTGTACTCGGATTTGGGCTCGGAATTCATAATATCCGACATGGACTTTTTAGCGGAGTAAAATCTCACAAAACAGACCTCAAATTCAGGCCCAGTGGGTCGTTCCGAGTCAAACAAGACTAATTTGGGTCAGAACCGGCACCAAAAATAATTCCCGTCTTTTAGCGACCGGGTCAAAACCCGGTCAAAGACGAAACCGTCTCAGAAATCAGCCAAGTGCATTCTCGAGATTTGCGCCAAGTTCAAAATCAGCCAAATCCATTCACAAATCAATCCAAATCAAACATAATCAATTAAACATAAATCAAGGGCAATCATGCCCAAAATAGCCCGGTCTAATTGATCCACTCGGTCGAGTGGATTGGCCACTCGATCGAGTGGAGCCTCTTCAAACCCGTCCAGATACATTCACGAGGGCACTCGACCGAGTACACCCGCGCCACTCGGTCGAGTGACCCGGGGTCGGGGCTGCCTATAAATACCGACTCTTTCCCATGCATTTGGGGAACCTTTTTGGAGACCTTTTGGGAAGACTTTTGACACTCACTTTTACCCCACAATTTCAGCCACATTTCACCCCACTTCAACCCTACTTCATCACACATCAAAGCCTTAGAAATCCTAAGCAATACACACAAAGACCGAGTCCTTCGACCCTCGAAAAACCGACGTAATACACATACACATCCATACACACCATAACTCGCATACATCCTCGATACTCCCAAGCCTTGCCGCTATTTTACGAGTCCATTTCCGAGGTCTATACTAGCATGTATGTTGAGGGTGTCCTAAACCCTTTTTCTATCTCTTTTCTATATCGTTTTATGTACATTTTTGCATTATTGCATCGTAGTAACACTAACACTAACACTAACTTCTTTACATTTTTCATCTTTATTTTTTTATCTTTTTTTATTTTATCTTTTTTTACTAATGTTATTAATACCGTGTATATATATTAATACTAAAACCGGTTTTAAAACGTTGGACTACGATGATCACTATTGGTCCGTCTAATCCCTTTACGAGCAACGACGGAGGTGGAGCCCTTTCGAGGAGCCCCGCCCCAATGTACTCAAGGGCGTGACGCGACCGTGATCGGTCGTAGTTGAACGAATTCAATTCCCTTTCCATAATTGGTACGAGATCCGTTGACACGAATACCGACATCACATAACTCGAAAGGGTTAGTTTCGATGTCGTGACGTAGAGGGATACATCTCGTTACTAATTCAAAGTTTCGTAATCTAGCACAAACGTTTTCATAAAAACTCCGGTGACGGTATTATAATCGTTCATACACGATTATAACACCGGAGGCCGAGTCGAATACAAATCGCGCGATATTTATATTTGACTCGGCCGATCATCGATTTCAAGTCATAAAACCGAGCAAAAGCATGCTCGTACAGGGGGCACTCGACCGAGTGCCATAGGCCACTCGATCGAGTTGCACCCCAAAAACTGGGCAGTAGCCCCATTAATGCTGCACTCGACCGAGTGCCATAGGGCACTCGATCGAGTAACCCCCCCAAAAGTGGTCAGTAGCCACGCTAATGACACACTCGACCGAGTCAGTCAATGACTCGATCGAGTGGGTCTCATAACCCGCAATACCGAGGGCTTAGACGCATATTCCGAGCCCCGTTCTTTATCGACTTTAGACCATCATCCGGCCTCCCTATTTTTCAAAACTATACACATCACGACACGTAGAACGACTTTGACCACTTTTACGTGATAAGTCGGGACAAGACTACGGAATGTAAGACTAGGCTAGCAATACGCCACAATCTCACATTTCCGTCCTTCGCTTAATACGTGACATAATACGTATTTAAGCGGGGTGATCCATCTACATATTTCGCGGTCTAGCTTTCATACGGGTCCGTTTTTATCTTTACGTTATTTCGTTTATGTCGTATTGTGAAATCCGGGTTGTATTTCCGCCCGTGTAGCTTGTACGCTTTCCATTTCTTTCTTTCGAGCTTTGTTTATTATTTGCTTTTACGCTTATATAAATGAACCTCGCATGCTAAACTATTTCGACCACATTCAAGATGCATTAAATGACGTAGTTAACGCAAAACTTGCATGTTTAGTTAAAAACGCTGTTTGCATATCATTTCATTATTTTACTAGCGCGCGTATCACGAACACGAACGATGTCTTAGTAGAGGCCGCCATGTGCGGGCGGGGTTGGGTGTCCTTAGTGGGCTTCCCAACACGTACCCTCACCCCTTACTCAGAACCTTTGGTTTCCGGATGTCCGAAACCCTTGGCGAACGAGAGTCATTCTTTACACGATACCGGTGTAGATGGTATCGGTATCGCAATGCAAAGGGACGAGCCCAATGAACTCTGAAATCGGAGTGGGCTTACTTTGTGTATAGCCCATAACGACATAGAGTGGGCTCGTATGGTTCCGAATAACCACAAAATTCGGTGGCGACTCCATTTTGACTTAAATTTCGAACCCGAGAACAATCTCACCACGAGATTCATTCGCCTACCCAAACCCGCGCGTCGCCGCGTCGGGGTGGACCTACGTCATGTCCACAGGAACACAAAGTCGATTTCCCTTAAATAGAAAACCCTCTTGTATCGCGTATTCCTTGTATCCACCTTTTTGACATTCCTCGAATATCTCCCTTAGTTCATCATCAAGTACATAGGATTCTTTAATTAACTCGAACCCTAGTAACTTCACTTCGAGTGTGGTAAGTAGCGCATATCTCCGTGATAAAGCGTCAGCGACTACATTACTCTTGCCTTCTTTGTATTTTGATGAAAAATGGAATGATTGAAGGAATTCAACCCATTTTGCATGTCTCGGGTTGAGCTTTTGTTGCCCATGTATGTACTTGAGAGACTCGTGATCCGAGTGAAGTACAAAATGACTAGGGCGAAGGTAGTGACTCCAATGGTCAAGTGCTCGAACGATCGCGTAGAACTCTTTGTCGTATGTAGAGTAATTACAACGAGCGCCCCCCAATTTCTCCGAAAAGTAAGCAATGGGTCGTTGAACTTGGATTAAAACAGCCCCAATTCCCACGCCACTTGCGTCACACTCAACTTCGAACGGTTGAGAGAAGTCGGGTAGAGCGAGTATAGGTGCATTGCACAGCAACTCCTTGATCTTCTCGAACGCTTTTTGAGCTTGTTTGTTCCAATCAAACGCTCCTTTTTTCAAGCAACCCGTGATTGGGCTCATGACCGTGCTGAAATCACGAATAAACCGCCGGTAGAATGAAGCCAATCCATGGAATGATCGTACTTCAGTCACCATACTAGGGACAGGCCAAGAACGAATAGCCTCCACCTTTTCTTGATCCACGGCAACTCCATCCCGAGATACAACGTATCCAAGGAAAATAACTTTGTCGACCAAGAATGAGCACTTCTCGGCTTTGCCGTATAGTTTTTGCATTCTTAGCGTTTCGAACACTTGTCTTAAGTGTCGTAGGTGCTCTTCAATGCCCTTGCTGTATACTAGGATATCGTCCAAGTACACGACCACGAACTTTCCAATGAAGGACTTTAGAACCTCGTTCATAAGTCTCATGAAAGTGCTTGGTGCATTAGTAAGGCCGAAAGGCATGACCAGCCATTCATATAAACCATGTTTGGTTTTGAATGCGGTCTTCCATTCATCTCCTTCTCTCATTCGAATTTGGTGATAACCACTTCGAAGATCGATTTTGGAGAAGATGGTTGAGCCATGAAGTTCATCAAGCATATCATCGAGTCTCGGAATTGGGAATTGATATTTTATGGTGATGTTATTCACTGCTCTACTATCGATGCACATTCTCCATGTGTCATCTTTCTTAGGGACGAGTAAAGCTGGAACCGCACACGAGCTCATGCTTTCTCTTACGTACCCTCGTTCCATTAACTCCTCAATTTGTCGTTGGAGTTCTTTGGTTTCTTCGGGGTTACTCCGATAAGCCGCCTTGTTTGGTAACGGCGCGCCGGGTACGAGATCAATTTGATACTCGATTCCACGCAATGGAGGTAAACCCGCTGGTAAATCATCTGGAAAAACATCGTCAAACTCACGCAATAGTGGTTTAACGCGTTCAACAGAGTCAAGGTTAGAGTAAACTTGGTCAAGGTTAATGTAACCTTGGTCAAGGTTATTCTCTCTTGAAACTGTGGACAGGTTAGATGCCACAAGCGCGTACACTTGCTCTCCTCTAGCCAAAACCTACTCCACGTCTCTTTCACTAGCAAACATTGACAAACTCGGCTTGTTAGTACGATTAGAATGAATCGAACGAATCTCCTTCGGCGCCATAGGCCTTAGGACGACCTTCTTACCATCCACCATGAGTTCATGCTCGTTGCTTCGTCCTTTATGAAGGACATTGCGATCAAATTGCCATGGCCTGCCTAATAACATGTGACAAGCATCCATGGGAATAACGTCGCAAACCACCTCGTCCTTGTAAGGACCCATCGTAAAACCAACGCGGACTTGTTTAGTCACCTTAACTTGGTTCCCATCATCGAGCCAATGTAAGGTATAGGGTCTCGGATGTGGTGTGGTGGTTAGGGTTAATTTCTTAACCATGTCTTGTGAGGCGACGTTGGTACAACTCCCCCCATCAATAATCACATTACACCATTTGTCTTTGACCAAGCATTTAGTGTGGAAGATTTGGTCACGTTGTTCGGTCATAACCGATTCAACAACGGTGTGCAAAGTACGACGTAAGACCAAAGACTCAACATGACTTGGTGCTACAAACTCGAGCACGTCATCCCCCTCTAACTCATCCCCATTCGTGACATATGATGGTTCATCCTCGTCACTAAAACCCTCCATCAATTCATCGCGATAGCTAATTGCCTCTCTTAATGTAATGACTCTTTTATTAGGACAATCGCTTTGAAAGTGGCCGAATCCTTGACACTTAAAACAACGGACCCTAGACATGTCTTTGGATTTAGTGTCTGTTTTAGGTGTTGTTTGGGTGGCAACTACGGATTTTGGGGTTTGACTTGAACTAGACCCTCCGAATTTATTGGGTGTTTCGGATTTTGTCCAAGTGTTTGTTTTAGTGGTCGGAGTAGTTCGTCGTTTTTGTTGGCCCTCTACTTTTAAACACAAAGAGCATAATAAATCAAACGACGCATAAGGATGTAAATCTACCACATCAGCTATGTTGCGATTTAAACCCCTACAAAACCTAGCCATCTTTTGTTCCTCGAGTTCTTCTAACTCACACATTAAAGATGCCTTTTCGAACTCCTCAATATACGCACTAATTGACATGGTCACTTGTTTCAATTCGGCTACCTTACGATATAAGTCGATTATGTAACTTTTAGGAACATACCTCTTGCGTAACTTATTTTTGAGTTCCTCCCATGACCGTATCTTAGGCTTTTCCTCCCGTGCTCGCCTAGTCTTCATACTTTCGAACCATAGGGACGCACTCTTTGTTAGCCTCAAGATAGCATACTTGCAACGCTTCTCATCGGGGACATCCTTGAATTCGAACATCCTCTCGATTTGACGCTCCCAGTCCAAGTATTCTTCTGGATCTATCCCTCCCCCGAATTCAGGCAACTCCGTGACTTTGAATTCGTCATGGGGTTTGGGCACATCCACGAATCTCCTGGCACCTCCCCCAGGTCTGTTCTCCGGCAAATTGCGCAAGGCACGGAGCAATTGTTGGATGAGATTGTCATCATTACTCCCTCCAGTATTGAAGCTGCTTGCGTCATTGTTGACATTGTTGTCGTTGATTTCGTTATCTCCCCTGTCGCTAAGCACGGCTCTGATACCAAATGATGCGAATGCGGAAGCGGTTTAGAATAAGAAATGAAAGTTGGGTCGAAGGTTAATGTAACCTTGAGTGATGACGTGGATTTTGGAGTGAAATTGAACTAAGGTTAATATAACCTTGGTTCGTGGTTAAGGTCTTCCTGGATTTTGTGTTTTGTGGCACGTCTATTTTAGGAAAGAAAATACTTTGAATTACGTAAGGATTTTTGTGATGAAATAAAAGACAAACGTAACCAAAGATATTTAGCCCGAATTCGACCTTGAATCCGAAACTAATAACGTAGAGATTGGCACACCAATTCCTCGACGCGATTTCGAAGTACTTTCTCGAAATGAGTTTTCACATGGTTTGATAAATCAAAAACTTTGCTGAATTTTTATTGTTTAATCATTGAATGCCTTATGCTAACATGGAACGTGGCTTTTATAGCCTTACACAAATATAATCTCGAATATATTTTACGAGATACTAATCAAATTAAAACTAGTAATTAATCTAGAGAATATAATATCTTATCCTAGGTATATCTTGAAATGATATTGAAGATATCATTATTATTCTTACTTCCTAATTAAAAGAAGATTGCCTCTTTATTTGGGTGGTAGATCTCACGCATATCTTCCATGAAATAAATATCAAATCAACCTTGATACTCATTCATTTTGTTGCCAAATATGAGAAGATTGTTCCCGATTATTTGGAGTAAGGATCACGCTTGATATCATCCACATATCCTTCATAATCTTTATTTTCTCTAATGCACCTAGACCATATTTGGGACATGGGTAAGCATGCACACACCTAGCTTTATTGGGCTTGGTTCGAATACCCCGAGTGAGTGCATCGTCTCATTGTGAGCTTTGTTCGGTCCAAGCACAATCGGGTCGGGTTCGAGCTTACTCGTATCAGGAGTTGTATGTAGGGGCTGATAAAAGTGGTGAAGTTGAAGTGGTTAAGGTGATAAAAATGGTGTTGGTATTTAAAGAGGGGGAGGCGGTAAATAGGGGGTTGAAAATGAATGGGTTAGGCTAGGCAGTAAAGGGGGTGAAAATTTAATGGGTTAGGTGGGGGGCTTATTCTCATATATTTATTAGGGTTAAGAGATTGAGGTGGGTGTTGTGTTTCCCAACGTTTCATTGAGACTCACAAACATCCTTTCACAGTCACATCGGTTTTGTCGATCTTAATTATTTCTAATATGGCGTAGTCGTAAAACATGGAGTTGTGACTATACAATATAAAGCGTGTGACTTTGCATCATAAGACTGCGTTCAAACGTGTGATTGTACATCATTCTGTGACACTTCACAACAAACTCTGTATGACTGTACAAGCAACTCTGTATGACTGTACAACCAACTCTGTATGACTCTTCAAATGTTAATTTTATTTCTTCCCAAACACCAAGTCTGTGACTATAAGACTGCTTTAACGTAAGCTTCAACAAGGAAGCATGCAAAACTTCAACAAAGAACTGTCTAATCGATGGCACATGCATACTTACAATGACGACTATGGGAACTTCAACAAAGAAATAAAGACTTCATCTTTAGCTCTATAACTACAACTAGTGTACAACTACGACCTCTTCAACTCAAAATTAGGGTTATAACTAGAGGAATAACGATTAATCAGGAATAAAAACTGTGTGAATATTAGTTGTCAAAGAAAAAAAATTTCATCTTCGACTCTATAACTACAACCACTGTACAACTACAACAAGTTTAACTCAAAATCAGGGTTATCGGGTTGGAAAAATGCTCTTTTATCATTTTTTATGGTTCATGCATGCGGGAGTTGGTGTTTTTAGGGTTCATGAAAATGGAATAAAAAAGGGTTGAACAAAAGGAAAATCGGAGGTCGAAAATCGAACATTCAACATACCTTATTGGAGATGGAGAAGCTGCGGAAATGTAGATGGAGATGGAGAAGCTGCGGAAATGGAGATGGAGATGGAGAAGCTGCGGAAATGTAGATGGAGATGGAGATGGAGATGGAGATGGAGATGGAGATTGATTTTTTTTTAGAGGAAGAGAGCGGTGAGTGATTAGGTAGGAAAAGAATTGAAAATAGGTGAATGGGGAAGGTGAAACGTATTGGGCGGGAGTATAAAGAGGAGGGAAATTAATTGGGGGATAGGGTGAGGGGACTATTGACTAGTGATGGGGTTGATGGCTGACGGCTGATGGCTGTCCGCAACACATCAGTCCCGCAGCATTTTTTTTTTATACAATCTAAACTCATCCATCCACCGTTCATATTAAGCTAAATGGATGAGGGATCAACACTAAGAGACTCTTGGAGAGTTAGTAACTCCCTTGATCCCCATATATATATATATATATGACATTTTGCTTTTTCGAGGTGAACCTTTAACTTTAAATTTTACTCCGTATGTAAATATATTATTAGTTCAAATTTGTTAAAAAAATACACCATTAAATTCTTTACGAATAGAGCTTTTTAATGAGTACACATTTTATAATATTTTTTTCTTATATTCTGAGAGATATTGAAGAAATAATGAGATGTCTCGAAAGGTGAGAACGACTTATTAGAAAATAGATGGAGTATTTAATTAAACTGTACCAAAATAACAATGTAATGTAAATATGTAATAGTATAGAAAACTCAATGGAGAACCAATTCTTTCCATTATTCAACATAATTTCAGACAATAAAATTTAAAACACGGAATATATAGGTTTCCATGACGAAAAAACAAAAAAAACAAAAAAATTGCTAATTTGATTTCAGTGCATTTTACTCCCTATCATAATCCTTCGTGTTATTAACTTTAGCGGACTTAACGGGCAGGGGTATGCTAAAATCCACTTGATCAAGCTTGGCCCATTTAATTATTTGGAATCGGCCTATCCTTCGTGGCCTATTTTTTATATAAAAAACTTTTGTTACTTCAATCCACTCAATAAAAATACTTACACATTTTTATTCATGGCGGAGATATTCATTACTCCGTATAATATTGTAAGGAATCAAGTATTATCCATTTTATAGAAAGAGATCGAAAAGTCTTATTCCCTGCGAACGATGCTTTACCACATTATTTAATTAAATGATTAATATTTAATCATTTACAGCGATACGACCGATAAGACGATGACACGTGAAGGGAAAATCGTATTATACATCTGGTTGTACAATAGCATTATATAACCCGGGCAAAGTAGTTGAGCTTTGTGTATATTTACTGTTGTTATATAAGATTCTGAGCTGAGATGTAAGTTTTTTTGAGTATAAACATTTATGTGATTTAACTCGACAACTTTATACTAAAACTCAAAAAGTTTACACTAAAATTCAAGACTTTTGTGAAAAGCTCAAAATCATAAATCCAGTTATAAATAAATTTATATACAACTGGTTGTATAATCTTTTTATTGCACGTGAAGGGTGGAGAGTAACCGATAAAGGCCGGACGGTAATAATCAAACAAATCATAGAACAATCCATCGAACAACACTTTTTTACGTGGCAAATTCTGGTTTGTGACGGCATTATCCGTCATAATCGTGTGACGGGTCAAATAATATCCATTTGGTTAGATAAAGACAAAAGACATGTGTTACCACTAGCCTTTTCTCTTCTAACCAAATGGATTATTTTACCCGTCATCAACTTTACAAGGGAGACTTACTCTTTTTACGTATGGCAACGGCTCTTTTATTGGCGTCTCTCTATTTGATTGTCCTTGACCCCACGCATTAATGTTTTGATATGGTGTTCACACATGTTAAGATTTTTAAAATTAGTTTATATCGATTGTTTTATTTTGTACGACAATTTGAAAGAAGATTTCGATCGATTACCATATATTCTTTCCTTTTTTTTTCTCACATCGCCTCTTTTTACCAAAAGAAACTTATCTTTTATTGTAAAGTAATTATAATAAATTCAATTCAAATATTTTGTGTTTAATTATTTATCTTTTGTAAGTTTTTATCATCTTTAAAACTTTCAGTTCAATATCAATATTGGATTCCCACTTAATAAAAAAAGGCTTTAAAATTTTCAGTTCAATATCAATATTGGATCTCACTTAATAAAAAAAGGCTTTAAAACTTTCAGTTCAATATCAATATTGGATCTCACTTAATAAAAAAAGGTTTTACTGAATTCAATTGATTTCATTGAAGTCATTATTCTACTTACTATAGTAATGTGGATAATTATATGAAAGGGTTCATCGTGAATTGGTCAAGCCTAAACCTAAAATGAATTGTTTAATTAAGCACAATTGTGCAAGTATCATACCCTTTTATATTAGCTTCTTCTGATGTTAGGTGATTATTGGAGTACGTAATAAATAAATGAGCTACGCAGGCAGTTCTATATTTAGGATGTGACCGGTAGCATTAGTCCACTACTACTTCCATCCGGTCAAAAGGGGTACATGGTACTACAACACATCGATCGATCTTACATGGATGTCATGAATTTGATACTTTCTAAGTGTGCGTAGGAATCATAATCAATTCGTTGTGACTGCTTAATTAACGGTGCTACTAGTCTTTGACAAGATCATCAAATTGGTTATTTAATTAGTTTACTTATTACACACATGCATGATGCATCTTCACTAATCTACCAAGGTCCAGGTCCCCTACCAATATGAAGCTTAGCTTGCAACGTGAGTGCTCACAAATGTTCACATTAATGTAATAATTACAAAGTGTTCATCTAGACCCAATTCATCAAAAACCGGAAAACGTGGAATTGTCTCACCCAAAACTTGAATAGCCCAATATTTATCCGATTTGAGATCACTGGATCCAAAACCATACGATCCGTATTGACCTGATTTGAAATGACCTGAAGTGATCTAATATGTCTCAAAAGGGCTATTTTTGGTCATGTTAATATTATTTATTCAAAACAAATGGTTAATATATAGGCTACAATGTTTCTTTTGATAATTAAATAATTTGTAAAATACTTATTATGTTAGTCAAATGTTTTTACAATGACCCGACCAAAACTTGCTACACCTAAAAATAACCCCACTCAAAACGATCCAAATTCGAAATGATCGATAAAATGTGACCTAAAACCCAAAATGACCTGAAGTAGCCGATATGACCCAAAATATGTGACATCGAAATATCCCGACCTAAATTTACATGTCCTCATCGACCCATTTGTCAACTCTATGTTCATCGCATGCATATACCTTCTAGAACTACCTAATTAGCCGTGCTATCTTATAATGTAGTACTTGGTACGGAGTACTCCCTCCGATTTTTAATAATCTTCCCCTTTGTTTAATATATGTGAGGTATAATTTAATCAAAGGAGAAGATAAATCAAAATCGGAGGGAGTATTATTTTATATCCTAATAAAGCACTGAAGACATATTTTTTAATTATATAAATATACTCCATCCGTCCCAATGAATTGTTTGTCTATTCCATATGGGGGAGTTTCAATGAATTGTTTGCCTTTCTATTTTAGGAATATTTTTTATATGTAATTTGACAAATCTCATGAGTTTTGTTCCACATGACACTTCCTCATTGGCTCTCTTACCCTTGGTGTCAAAATTAAAGGCAAACAATTCATTGGAACGGAGGGAGTATATGTTTCAATATTTTAAAAGTTTCTTCGATCGTATTTGTCTTTGCTTATACTGACTACATCTAATCTATGTTGTTTGACTTAAATCATGAAGTCAGTTATATACTTCATTCATCTTAATCATATACTCCCTCCGAGTTTCTAACATTGTCCCATTTTCTTTTTTGGACTGAGTTTGATCTTTTACCAATTTTCTACTTTTAGGCATAAATGTGTGATGTAAGAATATTTTATGCTATAATAATATTACGGGATATGCAATATATCTTCCCTATTATTATGGTAATATTTCTTCCTCATAATTATGGTCTTATTGGAAATCGGGATCCTATAGAGATATGTTATTACAATAATATCAGACTAAATAAGGAGTCTTTCCATATTTACCCAACCTTGATGGAAGGTCGAGATTACGGTATCTAAAACCCTAATAGAAAATTGGTCCTCTCTGCCTATATAAAGGAGTCTTCCCCATCAGAAACTCCATATAAAATTAAGAAACACAACACTTATAATTATTATAGGAAAAGAGAGAGAAACCGACCTATTATTATTATTATTATTATTATTTGAAGATTGAAGACTGTTTGAAGTCGTCTTATTATTATTTTGGGGTCATCTTATTATTATTTGAAGACGTCTTATAGAGATCTAATATCGTTCGTATTAGATCTCGACTTATTCCACAATGTCAGGAGGTATGTCTTGATCTCTCTTAATTAATCTTTTGTGACCTTCATGTTGTTCAAAGATTTGATGGAAATTATGTTTTATTTATGTCAGGTTAATAATATGCTAACATGTGGTATCAGAGCTTAGGTAATTGAACTCATGATTGTCCATTAATTAAGATTATTATTGTTATTATTGTAATCATAATAAATTGTATAATTTGTACTTTATACCTCACGGACTATATATTTAATTAATCCATGCATTATGTTTGTAAATTACATGATTAATTGCTCAAGGTTAGCTAGCCTACATGTACGTGGGTCGTGGGTTAATAAGGTGTTAGCATTATTTATTTTCTTCATATTAAGAAATTTGTACGTGAGTCGTGAGATTAATTAGTTACCGTGCTAACCCCACATATATGTTGCCTAATTACTTTATTTTCCTAATATTTTACACACTAACTACATATTGTCCTAAACAAATAATGAGCTTTGATGGGAATGTTGATGCGTGGTTGTTGATCTTGTTGTAGTTTTGTTAATAAGGTGTTATTAATATGAAAATTAATAAAAGTTTAACTTGAAATTGTTATCATCATTGATTATGTTAAACTGATTTTATCACGGTTATATGAATTTACTATATATACATATTGATTAGTATATAAATTAAAGTTTTAATGTGGGGCGACTTAAAATTGTATTATTACTTGAGATGTAATCCCATGACAATATATGATTATGATTTATTCCGTATGATTATGATTATGATTTAGTTTCACCGTATTATTTATGCTCATTCGATATAATTTAATCGTCTGACAAATAATGATTTATAATAAAATATAATTTCATATTTTTCGGTTTTAGATGATGTTAATATGAAATTTTTTATGGTTAAATTTCACCGCAGTGAATTTACAACTTAAAGTTTAATTTTGACTTACTATAGTCATAATATTGTTCACACATATAAATAATATATTTACCCGCAGGTAGGTTATATTGTCTTGTGTAACACTTTATTTAATCTTTTAGTGACAGCACTAATAAATATGTGTTGTTTCATATTGAGGCCTTATTATTTATTTTATCTTGTTTTAAATCACAGCTAAAGTACCTAATCATCAAGTGCAATCATATGCTAACTCTGTTGTTCAGCTTAATGGAACTAACTACTCTGAATGGAAAGAGCAAGTTGAGTTCACCTTAGGGTTAATGGAACTGGATACTTGTCTTCGCAAACACAAGCCAGCTGCCTTAACTTCTGATAGTACCGCTGCTGAAAAATCTCTCCATGAAGCTTGGGAGAGATCTGACAGACTATGCATTTTATTCTTGCGTTGGACCATTGCAACCAACATTAAGACCTCCCTACCTAAAGCTGAAAGTGCAAAGAAGTACCTTGAGGATATTGAAGAACGGTTTAAGACTGCTGATAAATCCCTTGCTGGAAAATTAATGGCAGAACTTACAACCATGAAGTTCGATGGTACTCGCAATATGCATGATCATGTTCTTGAAATGACCAACCTTGCGGCCAAACTAACGAGTTTAGGAATGACAATGGACGATTCTTTTCTAGTCCAATTTATCCTAAACAGTTTATCATCCTCTCCTGCATACGGACCATTTCATGTGAATTATAACACTCTCACTGAAAAGTGGAGCTCTAATGAATTAGCCCACAAATTGGTTCAAGAAGAGGCTAGGCTGAATCAACAAGGTATTAAAGCAGCTCATTTTATTCAAGGAGCTGGATCTAATAATGCTGGAAAAAAGCACCACAAAGGACCGAAAAGGGAATCATCCAAAACTATTGAGGCTGACCAACAACCCAATAAGAAAAGGAAAACAAACTGCAAGTTCTGTAAGAAATCTGGACACTTCCAGAAGGACTGCACTAAACGTCGAGAATGGTTCGAAAAGAAAGGTAAACCAATGGGTTTCGTAAGTCATTTTGAATCAAATCTTAGTTATGTTTCCTCTAATGATTGGTGGATTGATACCGGTGCTAATGTCCATGTTTCAAATTCCATGCAGGGATTCCTTACGACCCAAATCACAAACCCAAGCAATAACTTTCTTATTATGGGAAATAAAGTCAAAGCTCCAGTGAAAGCTATTGGAACTTTTCGTCTTATTTTAGATAGCGGTTTTCAGTTAGACTTATGTCAAACTCTTTATGTACCGTCTGTTTCTCGTAATTTGATTTCTGTTAGTGAACTTGATAAAGTTGGATATTCTTTTGAATTCGGCAAAGGCAATTTCAGTTTATTTAAGAATTTTAGTCCTATTGGTTCTGGAATTTTGATTGATGGTTTTTACAAGCTTAGTCTTGATAAAGAGTTTGCTGAAAATCGCCTTGCTTTGCATGTTAATACTGAAACAAAACGACAGTCATCTAAAAACGACTCATATTTCTTGTGGCATAAAAGGCTGGGTCATATATCCAGTGAAAGAATTAAAAGGTTAGTAAAAGATGGAATCCTTCCGACTCTAGATTTTACTAATAATAAAGCGTGTGTAGATTGTATTAAGGGTAAAACAACAAAGCACACAAAGAAAGGAGCCACAAGAAGTACACAGCTTCTTGAAATTATACATACAGATATTTGTGGACCTTTTGATGTTCCATCTTTTGGCGGAGAAAAGTATTTTATCACTTTTATCGATGATTATTCACGTTATTGTTACTTGTACTTATTGCATGAAAAATCTCAGTCTGTAGATGCTTTGCAAGTGTTTATTACTGAAGTTGTAAGACAATTAGACAAGAAAGTGAAAATTGTAAGGTCAGATAGAGGTGGTGAGTTTTATGGAAGGTATGATGAAACAGGACAACATCCTGGACCTTTTGCAAAACTTCTCCAAAAGTTTGGAATTGTAGCTCAATACACAACGCCTGGTTCACCCTGGCAGAATGGTGTAGCTGAAAGGCGTAATCGTACTTATATAGAAATGGTTAGATCAATGATGAGTTATGCAAATTTACCTATATCATTATGGATGGATGCTCTTCGCACAGCTGTTTATATATTAAATCGAGTTCCCAGCAAAGCAGTTCAAAAGACCCCTTTTGAAATGTGGAAAGGCTGGAAACCCAGTTTAAAACATCTCCAAATTTGGGGATGTCCAGCTGAGGCAAGGATTTATAATCCAAATGAAAAGAAATTGGACTCAAGAACGATAAGTGGATATTTTATTGGTTATCCCGCTAAGTCCAAAGGATATAGAATTTATTGTCCTAACCATACTACGAGAATTGTTGAAACCGGTAATGCTAGATTCTACGAGAATGGCGATGTTAGTGGGAGTCATAAATTTAATGATGTGATCATAAATGAAATAAGGGCAAATATCCCTATGCCTTTTATTTCGAAAGCCAGTGAGACTACTCCCATTGTTGAACAAACTAATGAGGAGATATTACTGGATGATCAAGAACCACCTAATGAAAACATCGTAAATGAAAATGAACAATTATCAGAAGAAGCGACATTACGAAGATCTTCTAGAGATAGAAGGCCTTCAACGCTCATTTCTAATGATGATTATTATCTTTATCAAGTGGAATCTGATCAAGGGAAAATAAAAGATCCGGTCACTTATTCACAAGCCATTAAAGATGTTAATTCTAGTAAGTGGATCGATGCCATGAAAGAGGAGCTGAAATCTATGGCTGAAAATGAAGTTTAGGACGTAGTTCATTTGCCTCAAGGACACAAAACAGTCGGCTGTAAATGGGTCTTTAAGACTAAGTCCGACTCTCAAGGCAATGTTGAACGACATAAAGCCAGACTTGTTGCCAAAGGTTTCACTCAGAAAGAAGGTATTGATTACACTGAGACCTTTTCTCCCGTGTCAAGGAAGGATTCTCTTAGAATTATCATGGCTCTAGTAGCTCATTATGACCTCGAGTTACATCAAATGGATGTGAAAACTGCCTTTCTTAATGGAGACTTAAAAGAAGAAGTCTACATGCGTCAACCTGAAGGTTTCATTATTGAAGGTCAGGAAGACATGGTCTGCAAACTTAAGAAATCATTATATGGACTGAAACAAGCATCGAGACAATGATACTTAAAGTTCGATGAAATCATTACCAATTTTGGTTTCAAAGAAAATATCGTTGATCCTTGCATATATCTCAAGATCAGTCGGAGTAAGTTCATATTTTTTTGATTCTGTATGTTGATGATATCTTATTAGCCAGCAGCGACCTTGGTTTATTACATGCAACCAAGACCTATCTCTCTAAGAACTTTGAAATGAAAGATATGGGTGAGGCAACCTATGTCATTGGAATAGAAATATTTCGTGACAGGTCCTTAGGGATTTTGGGTCTGTCTCAGAAAGCATATATCGATAGAGTTCTAGAAAGATTTGGTATGCTGACATGTTCTTCTAGTCCTGTACCATTGCAGAAAGGAGATAAACTTGATCTCACGCAGTGTCCACAGAACGAGTTAGAACGTATTGAAATGGCTAAATATCCTTATGCATCTCTGGTTGGGAGCTTAATGTATGCTCAGGTTTGCACTAGACCTGACATTAGTCATGCAGTTGGTATGTTGGGTAGATTTCCGAGTAACCCAGGAATCGCTCACTGGAAAGCTGGAAAGAAAGTGCTGAGATATCTTAAGGGAACAAGGAATTTCATGCTCACATATAGAAAATCAGATCACCTGCAGGTGACTTGTTATTCTGATTCAGATTTTGGGGGATGTTCTGACACAAGGCACTGTACTCTTGGATTTGTTTACCTCTTGTGCGGAGGTGCAATATCATGGAAAAGCCAGAAATCACAGTTGCTTTATACCTCCACCATGGAAGCTGAATATGTGGCTTGTTACGAGGCTTCAATTCAAGGAGCATGGTTGCGTAATTTTATCTCGGAGTTTGGACTTTTGAATTTCATCTCTAAGCCAATTTCTCTTTACTGTGATAATGAAGCTGCAATCTTTTTCTCCAAGCATGATAGGATATCTAAGGGATCAAAACACATGGACCTTAAATACCTCTCACTGAAGCAAGATGTACAGAAATTTGTCATTACACATATAGGAACAGATCTTATGGTTGCAGACATCTTTACAAAAGGAATGTCTCCGAAAGTTTTTCAAGGACATACTCTTCGTATGGGTCTTGAAGACAGTCATTGACTACGAGTCTGTACCATTTTATATCTATGTTCTTATGTAAGACATTTATTGAGATCTCTTAACAATTTCTACACTTGCTATATAATATTATTTATGTTTTTCCATTGTGTACACACTTATTATTGGATTAATGATAACAGATAGTCTTTTTAGACATTATGGGACCATTACATTAAACTCCACTTATGGCCTAACTGTTTCAATCGTTGATGTAGTGGTACATGGAAGTAAACATGTTGCAGATTGACATGTGCACACCATGACTCTCTTTAACGATTGCATCAGTAAAGGTGTTTATGGACACCGATTTAAAATATATGTTTTAGCATAGTATGCGCAACTTATATATTCTCTAACGAACATTACAGATGTTCCAATCGACCAAGTGGGAGACTGTAAGAATATTTTATGCTATAATAATATTACGGGATATGCAATATATCTTCCCTATTATTATGGTAATATTTCTTCCTCATAATTATGGTCTTATTGGAAATCGGGATCCTATAGAGATATGCTATTACAATAATATCGGACTAAATAAGGAGTCTTTCCATATTTACTCAACCTTGATGGAAGGTCGAGATTACGGTATCTAAAACCCTAATAGAAAAATTGGTCCTCTCTCTGCCTATATAAAGAGTCTTCCCCATCAAAAACTCCATATAAAATTAAGAAACACAACACTTATAATTATTATAGGAAAAGATAGAGAAACCGACCTATTATTATTATTATTATTTGAAGATTGAAGACTGTTTGAAGTCGTCTTATTATTATTTTGGGGTCATCTTATTATTATTTGAAGACGTCTTATAGAGATCTAATATCGTTCGTATTAGATCTCGACTTATTCCACAATGTCAGAAGTTATGTCTTGATCTCTCTTAATTAATCTTTTGTGACCTTCATGTTGTTCAAAGATTTATGGGAATTATGTTTTATTTATGTCATGTTAATAATATGCTAACACGTGATTCACATTTATCCACCAATTTCTCTCTTACTCTTTTTTTTCAACCACTCATTTTCCCTTCTTTATTTTCCACCCAAAACACAAATGGGGCAATGTTAGAAATTCGGAGGGAGTATTTTATTTATTAAAATATTTCTTAAAAATATTTTAAAAAATAAAATAAATGGTTGACACCGAAAAAGTATTGTGTTATATGATTTTGGTTTTGAATTCACTTAATTTATCATTGATTCCTATTTCCTAATAGTAAAAATACAAAACCAAGTTGAGCTATCAACTGCCATGGACCATAGATGATGTTACGATGAAAAATTACAACATAGTATATTCCTTACAACGTATCTGGAGTAAATGTGAAGTACTTGGTCTTTCTCCACGGTTAACTACAAAAAGTCCTTACATGAAGAGATAATAATAGGCAGACCGCAGAAGTTATGAGGAAATTGGAAATATAGGAAGCATATATAGCTAAGCAATTAGCAATCGTATTTTGAACCGTCCATTTTGAGCCACAGGATCGGATATTATTAGTTGGGGACTTGGAGTAGCTTTCATCGGGAAAAAAATTGGTAGTAGAAAAAACCAGAGTAACAACTACTGATAATTATATTTTCAAGTCAATCTTGAAAATGGACCCTATTTCCTACATGATATACGGCCTTGATGAATTCCACGTCCCAGATGTTAGTGTTTCATTATATAATAAGTTGCTGATTACATAAAATAAGTCTATCTATAACAAGTATATATCCGTTATAAATTTGAAATGGGTCGAGTATTATTCTCATGTTAGATAATACAAAACCACATTACTCAAGAAATAATAAATACGGAGTACAAAGTAATTTAATTTACCTGAATCTTTATTTGACTCGTCACAGGTTTGTAAGTATGGAGGAGGTAATCACTGTGATTGTAACATATTAAAATACTACTACAACATCTTACTACAATTTTCTTAGGCGTTCACACACACATAAAAAGCCGCCTCTACTTTCTTCGCGACTTGCTAATTGGTCCCATGCACCTTCCTTGAACCCACCTCGATGACTTTTGGTACCATCATCTCCACTTCTTAACACTCCAGGGTCCACTCCATATCTCAGGCTATATATATGAATTTGGCAATCATATGATTCATATCATGCAAGCAAACACGCACCATAACAAGAAAAAATCTATACAGCGACACAAAAATTGTTATTGGTGTACTGATCAGATGATGAAGAGTAGTATCATCCCAAATTGTGCACGAGTTGCAAAGAAACGAGCACCGGGAATGTTGTTTAAGCCTAAAAAAGGCGGTTTGGTGCCACCCAAGAGAAAGCTTGTCAAGAAGATGATGTTCGATGACATTGTCCAATTCATCGTTTCGAGTTTTGGACATTGTAAGCCAAAACCTTCAAAAATCAACCCTAACGATATATGAAGGAAGTGAATGATGAAATTCATTCGTGAGCCTAGCTAAATGTTCCTTATTTATGGACCACCCTATGGTCGAGTGAAAATTGAAATATGTAGGGTTTTGCTTGCTTGTTTTATAATGCATGATATACTACGTATTTATGTATGCCTTGTTTTATATACTTGTGTTGGTAATTTAAAGTAGTAGGAGTACGTAGCATGCACTCATTTACTGACGACCATACGTTTTTTTTACCTGTCGAAATATGTAAACGTTAGTATGTCTCTAATAGAATGTACACTTCTGTCTTGATTATTTGTTGTCATTTAGATAAATAAATGCTCGAGAAAAGGTAGTTTGTTAACCAAATTTACATTTGTTACGGTTAACCATGCATGTGTCATATAATCATAATACATGCGATTATTATATTTTCCAAGAAGTTGGATGATGCATGACGACAAAAGTTGATCTAGTCTCATTTTGTAAAATGGGTTATATTAGAACTTTTATACGATACATTAGTTAATGGACAATTACTGTTCACATTTCAAGTCATTTGTTCACATTTTACCTATACTCAGGTATCATTTTCTATTGCTTAAAATAATTTTAATCAAAGGTAATAAAATAATTGAGACTCGTATGATGCATATCTTTTTAAACGTACGTAGTGGACATTATTTTTAAAATATAAGTAAATTATATTACTTTCGTCCTAAAAAGATTGTCTCATTTCCTCATTATATGTGTAGTATTTTAATGAAATGTGACAATTTTAGTGGAACGGAGGGAGTGTAGATTAATGGGAATAGTAAGCAATGAGACAAGAAGTAGATGTACTTCAAACTAAACCTGACAAAATTATTGATCCGATCCGAATAATCTCAATTGAATCCTATCCGACAATCGAACTGAAAATTCGAGTTTAAATTGTAACCCAAATTGACCCAGCCTAACCTGGAACAGATCCGAATGTTTTTTATATAGAAAACAAGTCAATATCTCTAAAAAAAAGTTGAAACTAACAAACCGCAAAAAATGATAATCCAATTCGACCCGAAAGTGACTTGACCCCGACCTGGTTGACCCATTTGCCAAGTCCACCTCAAACTAGTTTGTTGTCGTGTATATGAATTAATTTTCTTCAATTCTAAATTACCACTTTATTTTCACGTAACTAAAGTAGACATGTTAGTTTGAAATATGATTACACTGATATATATATATATATATATATATATATATATATAAAGTCTGATTAAGGTTATTAATTAATTTGATGATTAAGACAGGATGTTTCGATATATTTGGGGGATGGTTCATGTGTGACATTAGTAACTTTACGTCTCTACATGTCTTTTCTTAGCTGGTGCCCCCACATCCCTTTTCCAATGCTGAGTATTAGTCCATGTACGGGGTATTTGATTATTAAGATTTACTCGTACTTTTTCACATTTGTTAATACATTTTATTTTGTTGATATCTTTACTTATTTATCATAGTATTAAAAAATTGTAAAATTCATTAAGATAATGAAAAAAATCTCACAATTATGTTTTATCTTATAAATTAAAAATTATATTGGAAATTCTCTGTGCTCGTGAATAGTGTAAAAAAATAAACGTAAAGAGTTAAAAGATATGGAGTAGGAGGGAACATGGTTTTCTTTCTTTTCATTAGTTTGTACTCGTAACTCTTTATATTTATGGAGACACAGAGTGTGTATTTTGTACCCAAATTATTGTTCGAAAATCGAAATGACCATATCAGTTAAAAATTATTCAAATCTATAACAATATGGCTGGGTAGGTGTCTATATAAGGACTAGCAAAAGGTTTATTTGTATTGTTAATACTCGTAAGTAATAATTGGTCTTATTAGGGTCCATTTTAGCATGCATGGGTAGCTATTATCTGAAAAATTTAGTTTGCTGAAAAATACATATTGTTGTACGTACGTCCCTTTTAAATCGAGCCAGTTTACGCGTTGGCTGCATCACTTGATTGCCGTGTTATTATTATAGGTCACTCTCAAACTAATTTATCCCCCTTCCTCTTTAAAATGCAATTAACTAATTAAATAGATTAAGTGTGAAAATGACAATAATAATAATTAGTTATATACAGAGTATAAGAAATTACTCGCATTATTAAGTTTATCGCTTTATTTTATCCATCCTCCACTAAGAAGAGGGGACAAGCTAAGCCAAGCCAAGGAAAAAAAGATTAAAGATGAGAATTCCTAAAGTTAAATTAAATAGTTTAAGTGGTCAAAATTAGAAGCTAATAAAAGTTTGATAATGAAATGAGAATATTTAGGATGTGGAATGAGTATATATATATCAAGAATCAACGGCTGATTCAGAAAAAATAAAGTTGGTGAAACTTACATCTCAATAGCTGAATCAGTAAAGTAGCTTAATTAAGTGCTTAATTAACCATAGAAAGTAAGCTACCTATGATTGGTTTTATAATTACTAACTAATAGGAGTATATAATAATAGTAATAAAACTAAAGTTAGGAGGGAGTCGTCCTCGTCCTCGTCCTCGTCCTCGTCCATAATCCATGAAGGGCTCCAGCTGTGAGAATATAGACCATTAGACCTTCTTGAAGTTGATAAGGTAGAAACTAGAAAGCCAACTCACTTTAATTTGTTTATTAGGATTTTAGGTTTTTCTTGTAACGGTTGCATCTGTTACATATCTTCATGTACATAAATGTTTAAGAAATGACAAATGTTTGTCTTTAACTACTCACGTGGGTGAGATATTAAGTGAGGAAAAAACTTTGTGTCATCCAACCTAGCTTCAAAATTGCTCAAATTGAAGTATATTATACAGTACATGTTTTTTCTAATATTCAAGAACCCGAAATAAAAATGGCCGAAAATTTTCCGAGGTGTTATGCATTTCATATAAAAATGCCCACACAATTTTTTTGCAACAATGGAGAACATACGAGGGTTATGCAACGCAACACACTAGCATCGGTCGACAATCAGTTAGTCGCGCAAAAGCAACATGTACTTGTTGTTTGGGCTTGAAATCGAACGAATTACATCGTGAAGCGACCCATAACACAAGGTACAAATTTTGGGAGAAGATAACTCTTTACGTCATCCGACCCCTGAAACGGCTCAAATTGATGTGTATTATACACGTTTTTTTGAGATTCCGAGGTCCAAAATATAATTGGCCGAAAATTTTCTGAGGTGTTATATGAGTTATATAAAATGCCCTCACAAAAGTCTAGCAGCGAATGAGAACATTTTGATGGCCACCAAAATATCTCACATTTTTTGAAAAATCATCTGGAGCGGTCGAATTTGAAGGTTATTATCAACGTTTTTCGGACCGATTTGGTCCCGAAATTAAATGGCTCGAAATTCGCACAATAACTACACTTCATTCATCGTAGAAATGTCTTGGTGTAACAGAAGGTACAAACGGTTTCAGATAATAAACACATTTAAAGACTCAACTATCTTTCAAGTAGCACGTCGGATTAAGGCAAAATTTTCGATATATATACACTAAAAACAGAACTATCTTCGAGTTTTTTATCAACCGTCAGTCATTTTATGATATAAGAGTCCTATTTTGATAGTCACCAAAATATCTTACATTTTTTGAAAAATCATCTGAAGCGGTCGAATTTGAAGGTTTTTCTCACCAAATCATCCTCGTTTTTCTGGCCGATTTGGTCTCGTAATTAAATGGCTCGAAATTCACATAGTACCTACTTCATTCATCATATAAATGTCTAGGTATAACAAAAGGTACAAACGGTTTCAGATAAACACATTTAAAAGATATTTGACTATTATTCGAGTAAAGCCGCATTAAGGCAAAATATTCGATATATATACTAGAAACATAACTATCGTAGAGTTTTTATTTAATAACTGTCAGTCATTTTATAATATACGAGTTCTATTTCGATGGTTAGCAAAATATCTCACATTTTTCAAAAAATCATCTGAAACGGTAGAATTTTAAGGTTATTATCCACGTTTTTCGGGCGGAGTCGGTCTAAAAAATAAATGTCTCTAAATTCACACAGTAACTACACCATTTATCTTAGAAATGTCTCGCTGTAAGAGAAGGTACGAACGATTTCAAATAAACACATTTTGAAAGACATTCGACACTATCCTTCAAGTAACGTTGGATTAAGGCGAAATATTCGATATATATACCACAAACTGAACTATTTTATGTTTTTTAATAACCGTTATTCGTACAAAAACTGAGAGACGATAAAACATTGCGTCATCCGACTTCCGAAACGGCCAAAATTGAAGTGTATTATTGTAACACCCCAGCCACCACTTGTGGACTATGGTATCACTTATGACGCTCAACAGGTTGTGTATTGGCCGCCACAGATCAACACGAGTCTTGACCTCACTCATGCGCATCATGGGGAAGCAGAAAAGAAAGTGTACTACTTTGTTGATATGAGTAGTATTATCAATCCCTTTAAGCACTCATTCGAGCCTCTTAAATCATATCCAATACACGCTCCTCTGAGCACCATATCCAATTTATACTCTTTAAACTTGGGGTATTACAATTATACTGCACATGTTTTCCAGAGATTCGAAGGTCGAAATTAACATGGCCGGAAATTTTTCGAGGTGTTACACGGGTCATATAAAATGTCCAGCCAAAATTTCAGCAACGAAGGACAACTGACGGGAAGAGTTTGTCGTCTATTCTACCGATCAAATAATAACCAACGAACCTAAGCTAGGTAGCTAGGGTAAGTCGAGTCGATCCACAAGGACGGGAGTTCAAAACAAGAGGGTGATATGGTCTAAGACTAGGTTCAAGGCTAACTAAACTAGGATGATGGCTAAGGTTGACTAATGACTAAGCTAAGGTCTAAAACACAAAGTAAAAGGCTAAACAAGCAACTAATGACAAATGGAAGCAAACCAAATCGATAAGAAGAAACTAGGGCTAGGTCGGGTTCATGGATGCCAAGGAGATCAAAAGAAGGAAACTGGGGTTACTAGCATGCTTTCGTAGCCTAGGTTACGATCGGGCTCTCGCTACTTAAACGGCCTAGGGGTCATCCTCACCACGCTCTCGCTACTAATGAGGGAACCAAACCTACCAACCAAACAAACACATACAAGAGAAGAGGTAAGAAAAACAAGGAATGATCATCTCAAGTCTCACAAGCATTTCATCAAACATGTAGAGTGCAAGGTAAATAGGAAACAACAAAAACAACAACTAGCACCACCCATTCATCCCTAATTACACCCAATCCCCCTACTGACCCTAGGGGATAACTACTCACACATATCTAAACTAAGACTAACACAAACAAGAGAAATCAACACTAGAACAAAAACATTCATAATGAAAAACAAGGATAAACAACAAACAAGATATAAAGATGAAAACTTGAATAACAATAAAGATTAAGAGTAAAGAAATGAGAAAGATTAAACCCAACTACAAAGGAGATGAAAAGATGAAAACTTGCATAGAAGAAAAGCCAAATACATCCACCAAGGTTGTCAAGCTTGATAAATTTTTCAAGAGATTCAATATTACAAGAGTAACTAACTAGATTAAGGAGTAATTAAGGACTAATCTACACTAATCTAAGCTAATCTAACCTAAAGTAGTCTAGAGTTTAGTGGGTAATGTAGAGTAATGAATAATGTTCTCTAAAACAATTCAAGAGGGGGTATATATAGGGTTACAAGAATAAGGGAGACGGAAAAATGAAACACGGCCTGAACTGGGCGGGAAGAGGTTGATTATCCCGACCGGGAAGGTCATGATCCCGGGCGGTGTTATGCATAATACCGGGCGGTGTTATGCTCTTCCCGGTCGGGAAGAGGTTGATCCCGACCGGGAAGGTCATGATCCCGGCCGGGATCACCCTCCAGTAACCCGATTCTTCTTTGCACTTCATCCCGGTTGTGATGGATGTGTTCCTGACCGGAATGGGTCCTTGTAGGCTTCAAATATGGTCACATAGGTCTCTACTTGCTCCTCTTAGCTTCTTATCGACTCTCGGTGCTCGGGAATGGGTCCCAAGGGACTCGGGATCGAGTCTAAGCCACCGAGTCATCGTCGCTTCTCTTCGTTGGCTCCAAATGTATGTGTCGGAAACGAGTCAGAATCGCTCCATTTCTCCATGATAGGCCTTTGGAACCTAAAACACGCTAGACGAAGCGTAAGTAGCCTCGAAACCGCTCCAAAGAGCGATTCCACAAGAGAAACCGGGACCAAACACAAGAAATAAGCACTACAAAACACACTTATCAACAACATTGGAGGGTTCCGCTACGCAATAAACTAGTGTCGGTCGATTATCAGCTCGTCGTGCAAAAGAAACGTGTACTTGTTGTTTGAGTTGAAATCAAACGATTTAAATCGTGAAGCGATCCATGGCACATGAAAAAAATTGGGACAGGATAAAACCTTTCGTCATCCAACCCCTTAAACGGCTGAAATTGAAGTGTATTATACACGCTTTTCTGAGATTCCGGAGTCTGAAATAAATTTGGCTAAAAATTTTGCGAGGTGTTATACGGTTTATATAAAATGGCCACACAAAATTTTAGTAGCGTATGATGAGAACATTTGAAGGTTTTGCTACGCAATAAATGAGCGGCGGTGGACAATCAGTTAGTCGCGCAAAAGCAACGTGTACTTGTTGTTTGGGCTTGAAATCGAACGACTGAACATTACATCGTGAAGCGACCCATAATACATGGAAAAAAATTGGGTTAAGATAAAATGTTGGGTCATCCGACCTCCGAAACATCCGAAATTGAAGTGTATACATGCTTTTCTGAGATTTAGGGTCCAAAATAAAAATGGCCGAATTTTTTTTGAGGCGTTACACGGGTCATTGAAAATGCCAACACAAAATTTTTGCAGTGAAGGACAACATTAAAGAGTTCCGCTACGCAATAAACTAAAAGTTGGTAGACTATCAGTTACTCGCGCAACGTGTACCATTTGTTTGAGCTTGAAATCGAATGAATTACATCGTGAAGTGACCCATTACACATGGTACAAAAATTGGGAGAAGATAAAATGTTGCGTCATCCGACCCCCGAATCGGTTAAAGTTGAAGTATATTATTATACACGTTTTTCTGATATTCGGAGGTCCAAAATAAAAATGGCAAAACAAATATCCGAGATGTTATACAGGTCATATAATGCCCAGACAAGTTTCTTGGAGCGAAGGAGAACATTTTAGGGTTCAACTACGCAATAAACTAGTGTCAGTCGACAATCAGTTAGTTTTAGAAAAAAAAAACGTGCACCTGTTTTTTGGGCTTGAAATCGAACGAGTTACGTCGTGAAGCGACCCATGACACATGATATAAAATTCGGGAGAACATAAAACGTTGTGCTATCCGATCCGTCCTCCGAAACAACTGAAACTGAAGTGTACTATACACGTTTTTCTTAGATTTGAAGGTCCAAAATAAAAATGTCCAAAAATTTTTCAAGGTGATATGCGGGTCACATAAAATGCCCACACAAAATTTTAGCACCGAAGGAGAACTTCTGAGTGTTTTGCTAAGCAATAAGTAAACTACAATCGATCGATAAACTATTGGTCATGCAAAAGCATATGTACTTGTTATTTTGGCTTGAAATCAAATGAGTTACCTCGTGAACCGAGGGTGGAATGGTTGGTGGGTATATGGGTCGGATGAAAATATTGATCGGATCAAATAAGGATTGGTTTATACTCGTAGAACCGATGTTAGTATGTTACGTGGACATAAGACAGGGAGAAAATTGATACTCATATTAACTCCGTTTAATCTAAGCTAACGGTGGAGAACATTTCACACTACTAGTTGTCTTTCACTCACCCATTAATCAACGGCAATTGGTGGCTTTGCGCCAACTCATCAACTGGTGACATCATTTTTCACGGTGAAAAACCACTACAACCCACGTCATTAATTCCTTGCATGCCAAGTATGTACTGTAGTATTTTGCTAATTTCTCCCAAAAAAATATAAAATCCACATAATATTGAGTATTATTTTTATTATAAATAAGAATAAGAATAACACTCTGCTTCACCCACATCACTCCCCATCTAATCATCCCTCTCTTTCCTCTTTCTCTGCAGTTCCCGTCTTTCTCTCTCTAAAAAAAATGGCATTTAAAATCGAGAAGGAAGAAATGAATGAAAGCAGCAGGAGAAAGGTAGAAGCAGAAAAGAAAAAAAGTGTGTTTCCAGCAGAAAGGAAGCTGGTGAAGCGTATGATATTTGAAGAACTAATCTCCCTCTTCCTCTCACCTCTCTCAAGCGAGGATCGTCCATACAAGAAGATGAAGAAAAATGGTGGGTTCCATAAAAAATAATGTTTACTACCACCACCATCACCATCACCATCACCATCACCATCACCATCACACGCTTTCTACTCTCTCCGTTTACTGTTTTTATCCTATTTCATTAAAATACTTCTCACAAATATTCATGAAATGGAATGAAAAATAATGAACGGAGGGAGTACAGTACAGCATAATTTATGATTTGTAGTGGAGTATTACACTATTACTCGCTCACTCCGACTCCGTTCACAGTTATTGCTCAATTTCAATAAAATAATCCTTAATTACATGTATTTATGAAATGAAGCGATAATTCGTGAACGGAGGGATGGAGAATTATATATTTCCTTCCTCCGCTCAATTTAGTTCTACTCCATATATGTTTTTTTTAAAATAAGGAGAGAATCTTAAAGTGCGTTCTTGTGTATATAATTAAACAGAGGAAGCAGTCATTTGCCTGTAATTCTGTCATTTTTTTTTATTTTTTGTACAGAGGAATGAGATGTAGCCATGACCATGTAGTAGATACTGCTAGTTTTTTTTAAAATTGTTTGAATTATGTAATTGGATGTTGTGCAGCTAGTTTATTTATTAAATTATGCCATTTTTATATTTTGAGCTCTGTTTTTTTAAGCTCAGATGGTTTCCTCAAATAAGGACTCCGTAATTAAAGTAATGCAAATCCTGCGTCCCATTGTTATCACCCTTTTATTAATTAAAAGGTAATGTCAATCAAGATATGGAAATACGGAGTATAAGATAAACATAAAAGTGAGAGATTAGTGGGGACCTAGGATTTTTCATCCGAGATACAAAAATAATTATGATATTTTTTAAATTTATAAATTATTTTATATTTTACATTATTATTTTCTTTATATCGACATGAACATGAAATTGGTTACATTGACAGTATAATATAAATCTTTCAATGATACTCCCTCCGTTCCAACGAATTGTATACGTTTACTTTATGCACGTACGTCGATGCTAGTGTTCTTTTGTCTATATCTTTAATTATGTATTACCAAAAATTATAAAAATTTGATATTCATAATGTATTCAATTAGACGATTTAAACAAGATCCCTTATGACTATATTTTATCTTATATATTAAAAGTTATATCGAATATTCTTCTCACTCATGAATAGTGTCAAAAAACCAAATGTATACAATTCGTTGGAACGGAGTGAGTATGAACATAAAATATAAGGTGATAAAATTGGTTACATTGACAATACTTCATACAAGTGGCTAATCGAACTCTAACCAATTGAGTACAAGACAAATGACTAAACCACTATACTCACACCAACAAATTGATATTTCAAATGATTCAAAACTATTTATTTCAAAAATTACTGTAACCCCCGGGCCCCATGTCCCGCCCCTGAGTGAGACAGTATCTCAACTCCTCTGGTCCTCCTTAACAAGTAAGATGTTTTGAACCAAGGGGAAATGAGCGAATGAATAATAACTTGAGGGACGGCTAGACTAATCAACGAGTATTATCTTATTAATTTGTTACTCCTTATAAAATAAAATGAAATTATAGTACTTTCTCCATTTTTAATTTATCTTTCCATTCATTTTTGGCACAATTTTTTTGTAATGAGTATGAAATGATAAATTTAAGAAATATTTAGGATAGAAGGGTAAGTGTGTATAAATAAGAAAGAATAAAAGTGTAAAGTGTTATAAATGGTAAGAGTAATATGGTAAAAATTATGAAACAAAATGAAAAAAAAAATAGAAAAAAAAAAAGTGAACAAAAAAAAAAAGGAAGATATAATATAAAAAAAAAAGGAGGAATCAGGAGTAGTCAGTTTTATGGGTAGGAAGTAGCATAGGAAGGAGGTATAGTGTATGCACAATGCAGCTATCGCTATTAAATTGGACACTGGACTGCTTTTCCAAATCCTAATCGATCTAGAAGTACCAGTGTATGCCGCCTATGGAATGTGGTGCTTCGTTTATTTGGTCGGTTTTACCAATTAACCCCACAACATTAACCATAACATATTACTCCTTCCCTTCATTTCCTTTCCTGTTTATTAGATATCGACTCACTATAAAGTTGCGATTTGATCCTTTGGACAAAAGCGATACAGTAAATAAAATAAACATATGTTCACTTTCAAACGAATCAAAATTAAATCAACTGAATAATGCTCGTATAACATGTTAAAAGTAAAACTATGGATTAAGTACATGCAGCGGACTGCGGGGTTTACTTATCATCCAACATCATACTCCGTATATTACTATGGCGCTAATGATCCAACATCATATCATATCATATCATATGACACTATTTGATTCACCACACGAGATTATAATTTCGTAATGAATGCTTCCGTTTCACTATAATAACAGAATCCAATTTACTGCCTATTAACGAATCATATAGAATAGGATTTCCCCAAAATTAAGGGCATTGACTATCAAAAACTTAAGCTATGGCTGAAGTTATTGTTTCCACATCCGACGGCCGCCATCTTGTCTTCTGAACTGAAACTAACCCTTCGCTGTCCTTGGAGTAAGTGAAGAGGATCTTCCAGTGTAGAGACTTCGCCATCGCTTCAACCTCCCCTATTGTTTCTGCGTCGTCTTTAACAATCAACTTCCCTTCCGGCCTCAGGATTCTGTCCACTTCTGCCATCACTCCCATAAACTCGCACCTGATAGGAATAACCATTATGGACATCGTTAAGGAAAACGAGATCAGGCCGTTACATCACAAAACATAGCAATTTAAGGGTCATTAGAATACTGTGGAGTATAAAATGCATGCATGCTAGTCCAACCTTTTCTTGATATCGGAGAAAAGATGATCAGCATGAAGAAGATCATATGTTCTCGGATATGTATTGAATGATTCGCACCAGTCGTGATATACTCCAAATAAACCGCGTTCATATATAATTGGCAGAGTGTCTGATGAGGTGACTGGAACTACATTCATCACCCACAACTTCATGTTCTTTAGTGAAGCAGCAAACCTGAAAAACAGAAGGCAATTCGTAACAACTATATTAGTGAACAAGGAAAGAAAAGACAATTTTAATGGATGACTGGCGTTGAAGAAAAAGAGATGGATTGGATAGGTTACCCTCCATAAACAGCTCTCATGTCCATGACATTCCTTACAGAAGACCAGTCAATGCCAATACCATCCAAATACGAGTTTTCAAACAGAAGTTTCCAGTGTTTATGGTCATCGATGAAATCCTTAGGTGCCGCTTTACCATAAACTCCAACCTCAGAATCTTGCAACCAGTAAGGATGTTTCTCCAACCTCAGTGGCCATTTAGCAGGCCATTGAGAACCTCGTTCTGATGAATGTGTCGGTACTTTGTGCATGCATGCCTGCAATGGCACATCCCTGTACAGCAGGAGTTAATGTCAGAAGCATTCCATCGAAACTCAAGCATCAGTAATGCTCAATGAAATCTACATTTAAATGTGGATGTGTTGGTACTTACCATGCTGCATTCGGGTCATCGGATTCTTCACAAAGTGGAGGGTCATTTTTTGTTCTTTGGTCGTAGCAGTCATTAGAGGTGGGCTTTCTGAATACAGCTGCAGAAACTCCATTCACTTTATCCTTTCCGATTTTTAGCAGTTCCCAGCACATTGACTTTGTCAGCTTGGTCATTGCTACATTCATGACACACAAACACAAAGTTGGATCTTTATTCTAAAACTTATACCAGCGCCCAGCGCAAAGGAAATGCTTTAGCCAGTAAAGCAGCTCACCTTTCCAAATGCCAACATCCTCTGCATCGTTACGGTAAACGGGGGTAGCAGACCACACAAAAAAGCCGCCAGGTCGCAGGACACGATTCAGCTCCAGAAGGAGTTTACCACCTAATCAAACTAGCTTTTAGAATGGAAGGAAAAATTATAAAGAGACCGGAAATCAATAGCTCGAGAAGAAATGTATGGCACCTTCAATATGCCAGGGAACTCTGCAGCGTGCACAATGGACAGTATCAAAAGCATTGCTTGGAAAGGGTAATCTTTTTGTACCCATGACAGCCGATATGGCAGGTATTCCTCTCTCCAGAGCAAACTGTACTTGAGCTTCGTGCTCATCTTTGGGAGCCAGTGACATTGCAATTACATCTCTGTCAAATAGATAACCTCCAAAGCTTGCCACACCACATCCAACATCCAATATGACACGTGTACGCTTACCCCAAGCAATATCAGAAACAGTCTGAACCCAAAATAAAACACTAAACTCAGTTTCCCAAGAACACAAGAGAACACAGCAAGTTTATCAAAGAGTAAATGTACACCGCAACCATAATATTATATACACATGACCACATTAGTACAGTTATATTAGCGATTTTATAAGTAAAAAGATATGGGTAGTTTCAAGAACGGAGGTGGGTAATGAATGACCTTTTGGATGAAATCAATGTAATGTAGAGCACCGTGCGTAAATTGAGTTCCTCCACCAGGAAAAGTAAGGTACTCCCCTGAAGCTTGTACCCAATTCTGATGCCCCTTGACTTCTGCAAGCTTGATATGGGGTACATTCGCAAACCATATCTGCATAAATCACAACCGTAGCCTGTTAGTTGTTATCACCAGAACAGAACTTTGTTTCTTAACGTGTTCTTTTTCTTCAATGCAGAATAACAAGCATACCTTTTCCCTACTTTTGGGCCATTTTACAGAAGTTTTATATCCTTCAGGCAGGGAGACGAGACAAGAAGGGGGTTCATCAGGGCAGTGCCTCTCCCGATGTTCATAGTGACTTGTACTGGGAAGTTTCCTAATGGCTTGGATGTTATCAAGGCAAGGGATATAGTCGGGCCCAGCACTGACATTACAAAGCTTCCATTTATATTTACTTGAGTCTTTGGACAGTGAGGGTTTCACAGATGCCTTCTGCTTCTCAGATTCCTTTGATTGAGTTGACCAAGCCCCAATCTGAGTAGAAGTTTCCTTCAATATCTCAGCCTGATCCTTTGATCCACTTTTTGACGTACTGTCATCTGAGTCCTCGTTAACATCTTTGTTTCCATCATGATCAACATGCTCATGGTTTTCACTGTCTACTTCGTCTTGCGTTTGTTTCTCCTCCTCCGTCTTCTCCTTTGGACTATTACCCTCTTCTTCACTAGATTTACCTTCACTTTCATCCGTCTTAACTTCACCATCATCCGTTCTTTCTCTGGATTCATTCTCATCACTAGACACAGCCTCCTCTTCACTCGCATTCTTATATCCACTTTCTTTGTCCTTTGACCCCGAGGTTTCTTCATTCCCCTCGTTGGACTTGATCTTCTCATCTTCTTCAGAGCTATTATCAACCTTTTCCTCTCGATTCTCAGAAATCTCATTTTCCTGTGAGCTAGAAGAGTCAGCTTCACTCGAGTTATCGCTAGGGCTGTCCTCGCTGAGTTTCTCGACCTTTGGAACCTTAGTCCTTCCTAAGGAGACACCAATACTCCCCTCAGGATCCACAAGAGAAGGCATCATGATCCAGGCCCCGATCAAACAAGCCGCGACCATGACAACAATGACAACGGTCGAACAGTAGTTTGTCGACTTCCTCCCATCAACCCGGGTATTCCTCCCCATCGCCATACCCGGTGGTTAATCTCACAATCACTCTCTCAAGAAACAAAACCAACAACCCTTTTCCAGTAATGTGATCCCTATTACCTAACAGATCATTATAATAGACTAATCAATCTCCTTGATCTCCACCCGTATCTGTTCAACTGAATCAAACAATTCAACAAAAAAAACACCCAATTTATCAAAAACCAAGAAAGTGAGTGATCTGAAATTACTAGTACATTTAAATTAACCCTAAACTAAAATCAAGATTCACAAATAATACAATTATTATAATCGAATAAAGATTGCAACAATAAAACACAATTAGTGCATCACAAACATCATAAAGAATCATGATATTAAGAATATGCATTATAAAGAAGTACACCCAAATGAGAGCAGAGAGTGTTGTAGGTCAAAGCATTGTATCAACAATTACCCTTATACGGAGTAGTAATTAATTTGCAGTAGTTGTGTCTAGAAACGAGATCAAAAACTCAGAAAGAGATGATTCAAGAAAAAGTAGTAGAAATGAAAATTGAAGAAAGGAAAGTGAGAAAGTTGGGACCTTTAATTTGCAGCAAAGATTAAGATGGATTGAATCTGTAAGTAATGTAAGAGAGTATGGTGAGGATTTATAAAGGGAAGTACCACTCCAGTCTCCACTCTCCAGTGTCCTGGCAGTGGTGTTAGTGTGAGTAGTGTCGGTGTGAGTGTGTGACGGTGTGCACATGCCACTCTAATTTCTGCTTTAATTATGATGATTACCTACCTATATACTCAAATCAAATCTGATGCTTCTGTTTTCTCTAACGGTCAAACGTTTTGATGGAAGGTTGGGTTGGATCATTTGTTACCATTGTTATTATTTGGGATGGAATTATATGTTATTTTAGAGTAAGTCTGGCTTGTGACGGATATCCGTCACAAGCTTGCGACGGATCAAATACTATTCATGTGGTAGATAAGACAAAGCAGACATTTTGCTTTTGTCTTATCTACCCACATGGATAGTATTTGACCCGTCGTACACTTATGACGGATATGACCGTCACAAGTAAGAATTTGTGGTCGTTTTATTATAAGAAGTCAAATACTAATCATTTATATAGAAAATGATAAGAGAAGATCACCTTGAAAATAACAATATTTTGTCCTTATTTACTGATTAATGAATACTTGAATTGTTATAACAAGACTCAAAGTTGATCTGTAATCTAAATTGACATGGTGTATGTAATCTATCTAATCTGAAATCACTACAAGAAATACTTCGTATAGCTATCGTCCACACGCGACTGACAAATTCAGTCGCTTATTTAGCGACTGAAAGTAATCCACGCGACCGATATCAGACGCTGGACGAGGAGACGAATTTTTAAAAAAATTAATTATCCGTAGCGACCGAAATCGGTCGCTAAAATCATACACGCGCAACCAATATCGGTCGCTAATGCAGTGACCTAGCGACCGATTTCAGTCGCTAAATAAAAGTACGCGCGACCAAAATCTGTCGCTAGTTAGCGACTGAAATTTTACACGCGTGACCGATTTCGGTCGCTACGCGTTCTGCATTTTTTTTTAAAGCGACAAACACCCCCTCCCCCGCTCACTTCTCCCATTTCACTCTATCTCTCTACCCACCGTCTTCCATCTCTCTAAAATCGACCTCTCCTCCTTTCCTCTTCATTCATTCCTTCTTCTCACATTTTCCTTTAGCAAGGTATGTTTATCTATCTATATTTAGTTTTAATTATTTGTTAATTTTTGTTTTATCGATTTAGTTTTTTAGTTGTCGGAATATTTAGTATAGTAAGTATGTTAATTGCCCATAGGTTCCCTAATTTGAAATATGTAGATTGTTAGTATAAAATTAGGGTTTGTGGTTAAGTAGTTGAATGAATTGGGTTGTTTTGATGTGTTAGGAAATTGGAAGTGAAATACACTTATGCCGATTTAGTGATGTAATTATGGACGAATTGGGCGCAAATAGTACTATGTTTAGGTGAATCGAGAATTTTACAAAATATGTGAGCAGTGTATATATTAGCAAATTACTTTAGAGGAAATCATTTGTATGTGGTTATTGTGTCAATTTTTTTAGATAAAAAAATTAAGAGACAGGAACGAAAATGGATGTATGGGGAAAGACTGGATAAGATACGACGTCCCACAACAGAATTTTTAGAGGGTGTTAATAGTTTTCTTGAGTTCACTAAAACTCATCCCGAATACACGTTAGAGGGTAGATTTAGGTGTCCTTGTGTGAAATGTAAGAACCTCAAATTCTTGGATAGTATTTTGATTAACATATTATCTCAAATGGGTTTTGCCCAAATTATTATTTGTCATGGTGAGACGTCTGCTGTTGAGGAATCTAAGGTTGATCAGAATGAGGGCGGGGTGAGAGGAATGATTGTTGATGTGGTTGAGTGCAATTTGTTTAATGATGAGAGCATGTACACTAACGACGATGACCAACCAACCCCACAAGAGCCAAACCCACGAGCGAAAGCGTTTTTTGATATGTTAGAGGCTGCGGAGAAGCCATTATATGGAGGGTGTGATGTGACATTGTTAGAAGTCGCATCTATGGTAGTGACCCTTAAATGTGAGTATAACCTACCTTTTGGGTGCGTAGACGGTATCGCTGCGTTGATTGAGAAACTCATCCCAAAAGACAACATTATGACCAAAACATTCTACAATACCAAAAAAATAGTTAAAGGTCTTGAACTTCCGCATCAAAAGATCGATGTTTGTCCCGATGGATGTATGCTTTTTTGGAAGGACGATGCCACGCTTGAGGAATGTAAGATATGTGGGAAGGGTAGATACAAAAGCGTAGATGGGAATATTGTTTTGAGGGGAAGGAAGGGAAAGAGTGTTGCGAGGCATAAAAAACCTATACCACTTAGTCGACTTACCTACTTTCCAATCGCCCCTAGACTTCAAAAATTATATGCAACCGGAACCATTGCCGAACAAATGAGGTGGCATAAAGAAGAAACTCGTGTAGAGGGGAAGTTATGTCATCCTAGTGACGGGGAGAAGTGGAAACGCTTTGATAGGATTTACCCTGAATTTGCCGAGGAACCCCGTAACATGAGACTTGGGTTGTGTACCGATGGGTTCGCCCCTTTCGGTCAGTTCGGTAAGTCATACTCATGCTGGCCTGTCATGGTCACACCGTACAACTTACCCCCATGACTTTGTCTAAAACCACCGTTCATCTTCCTTTCTCTAATTATTCCCGGCCCAAAAAAATCCAAAAAAACCACTTGGATGTTTACTTACAACCAGTGATAGAGGAATTGAAACACTTGTGGGAAGTAGGGGTGGAGACATATGATGTGTCGTTGAAACAAAATTTCCAGCTTAGAGCATCGCTTCTGTGGACTATAAACGATTTTCCTGCGTATGGTATGTTGAGTGGTTGGTCTACGGCGGGCCAAAAAGCTTGTCCTAAGTAAAGCATTCTACCTAAGTAATTCAAGCAAAATTAGTTGGTTTGACTGTCTGATAAACGTCATTTTAGTCATTATTTTACCCACATTTATTTGCTTATTCGGGTCGATTTTGTGTGCTTAATTGATATTATAGTTCAATATAGGTTATTATACGATATTAAGTGTTAATTAGTCGTTTTAGTTATAATTATCGTAATAATTGTTATTTTCCGAGAATTTGGTACTGCCTTGTCTCGTGTGTATTTTTGTAGGTACCGTCTGAAGGAATGACCGAGTAAAGAAGAGAAAAGAAATCGAGTTAATGAACAAAGTGGGTTAAGACGAGTGAAGCAAAAGTCAAAGGCCAACTCAATCGGGCTGTCTTGAAATGGTGATATCTCACTCATACGACATCAGAATTAGGTGATTCAAGATGCGTTGGAAAGTTAAGTTCGAGACCTAAAAGTTTGTAGAAGGGAGCGAGACTCAATTATGTTTTATCATGGGTCGAAATTGAGCTACAAAGCAGCAGCTATTGAATCAAGGTGAAAGTCGGGCCTAAAACACCAAATAGAGGTGGACTACCGGCCCAATATTCAAAGAATGGGTGAGGGCTGATTTGAGCAGTGGGACAGCTGGCAAGAAGGGAGGAAAAAGCAAGAAAGAAAAAGGAAGGGGGATACGTAGAGTAGTGGAGACAGGCAGCAGGAGGGTAAGAGGAGGAAGGTAGCAGAAGTAGCAAACAGCAGACGCAGCATACCGTAGGAGTAGATTAGTGTGTATCATAAGGAACTCATTTCATCTTAATTCTCCGCCTTTATTAGTCTTAATCCATGGTTAATTAGATGGAATTAGTGTTAATTAGTTTGGGATAATCCTTGAAGTCTATTTCTCCATCATTTATACAATTCTTCATCTTAAGTTTGGTACAATTTCTTCTCCCTTTTCTTTATTGTTCTTCTTGTATGTTTATGGGTTTTACCTTCTTTTATTGCTTAATTAGTTTAAAGTTTATTTTTTTAATGAGTTATTCATGTTTATTATTATGATTAGAGTAGTGGGTAACTTAATTAGTTTACTTTTAATCATGTTTGAGTAGTTAATTTCTAGGGTTGAGGAAGACTTGGTTTGTCTCATATTTGTGGGTTTTGTTGTGGGTTTACGTTCTTGTCTATTATTGTTGGTGTTCTCCTTTGATTGCGACTTTTGTATGATTTACTTGTCTTGGCCGCGATGGGTGAATCGTATTTCGTCGAGCTTTCTTTGGGGTGGGTCGACCTAGTAATAAGTGCGAGAGCCCGTTATTAGGACCGTCCCGGGTAGATAGAGACTCGAGAGAGACCCTTTATCTTCCCAATTACCGACCGTATTCGACTCGTTCGTGAACTCCGACAAATCCCTTGAGACTACCTCGTTGACCTTGACCCTAGTCCTTTTTATCGTATTTATTTCATTTGTTTGTTTGTTTGACTTGTTTAGCTCACTAGTTTAGAACATTCATTCGACCAAAAACATATCTTTTCTTGACTAATACCTTACCTAGACCGAGACCCTTACTTAGCTAGACCGTCCCCGTGGATTCGACCCGACTTACCCTCGACTACCCAAGTTTAGGATTAGTTGGTTTTTACTTTGATCGATCGGGATTCGCGACAAATCCCCGTTCGTCACTGTCATAGACAGTTTCTACCCGAGGGTCACATGTACAGGAAGAATAGGAGAGCTTTCAAGAAGGGTAAGGAGGTGCTAGATGAGGCACCGATTCGTCTCCAAGGAGATGAGATTTGGGAGGTGATTTATGAGTTCTCATCTACTGTTGACGGAACCGATCAAGAGTTCAAAAATCTTAAGAAATTAAAAAATGGTTGGTTTAAGGGGCCGTTTGGTTCGCAAAAAGGTATGAGAATGGAATCAGGAATCAAACCAGGGTGGTCTGGGGTTGGAATTTGATTCCTGATACTTGGTGTTTGGTTCATTTTTTAGAAGATTGAGATTCAAATCTGAAATTCTAATTTTTTTAAAAAAAAATTGTATTTAATAATTATATTTTAAATATATAAAAATTTATATCACTGACTATATAAAATCTGAAAAAATTAGCATGAAAGAAAAATTAAATAAATTTCATTAAAAACAACTCTTTTTAGCAATATAAAACACTGAGTTACATTAATAAAATTTTAAATTTTTTTTTTTAGTATTTTAAATTAGTGTTTTCAATAAAATATTTCATTTATAATAATTCAACAAAAAAAATTGGAACAAATTATTTCGGAAAATCAAACAAAGTTTGATTCCAAGGGTATGAATCTCATACCCACCTCCTCCCTTGGGTATGAGAAACCCATACCATGAGGGTTTGAGGTATGGGTATCGAAATGAAAAACTTGTCATCCAAACGCGAGGTATGGGTTTGGTTCATTCTAAACCCATACCTCATACCTAAATTGAGTGAACCAAATGGCCCCTAAAAGAAGCATCTTCTTCGATCTTCCATATTGGAGTACTTTATTACTCCGACATAATCTGGACATGATGCATATTGAGAAGAATTTCTTTGAGCAACTGATTCACACCGTCATGGATGTAGAGGGTAAGACATGTGACACCGTAGAATCCCGAAAAAATTTGAAAAAAAATTTGTGACCGTCCGAAATTGCATATCAAGCGGGATGGGTCGAAGCCTAGGGCCTTGTTTAGCCTTGATAAGGCTCAGAGAAAGGCCGTGTTAGAGTGGGTAAGGAAACTGAAGTTCCCTGATGGGTACACATCCGATTTTAGTCGGTGTGTGGACATTAAGAATCTCAAGCTCCAAGGCTTGAAGAGTCACGACTGCCACATGTTCATGGAGCGGTTACTACCTGTGGCGTTGAAGCACCTGCTGCCGGAAGGTGTTTGGAATCCTATCACTGAGATATCTCAGTTTTTTCGAGATTTGTGTTCGTCGACGGTTACAAATGATGACGTGACTCGTTTGGAGGACCAAATTCCTCAGATATTATGCAAACTTGAGATGATCTTCCCACCCTCCTTCTTTAACTCAATGGAGCATCTACCGGTCCACTTGCCCTACGAAGCGAAAGTGGGAGGACCGGTACTATTTAGATGGATGTACCCGTTCGAGAGGTGAGAACTTTCAACTATTTACTTAACCACTAACGTTAGACACTATAATTTATTTGTTAATAACTTCATTGCTTAATGATTGTCGTAGATTTCTCAATCATTTGAAGAAAAAAATTGGCAACAAGGCGAGGGTCGAGGGCTCCATATGTAATGCTTATTTAACAGAGGAGATAGCCAACTTCTGTTCTCTGTATTTCGAGAAAGAAGTGAACACCAAAGCCAAAAATCTTAACCTAGAAACACCCGAGACGATTGACCCCAACATACCATACTTTTTTCAAAGTAAGGTAGGTGAGGGATCGTCATCAGCTGGCGGGTGGAGGACATTAGATGAGAAAGAGTACAATCGTGCTCACCTGTACTTGTTATCAAACTGCGAATTTTTGGAGCCGTATGAGAAGCAATTTGTAACTAAATTTGTAGCTGTTAATCCACATTTAAATGCTGATGATGTTTGGAATAAGCATGAGGAATAGTTTCCCAGTTGGCTTAAGTAGCATGTAATCTCAGAGAATATTTAGGATGATTTGGTTAGGAGTCTAGCATTAGGTCCTTTGTGGAAGGTTAGGACTTGGAACCGGTATTCGGTTAATGGTTTCAATTTCCATACATTTGCCCACGGTAGCAGTAGGAGTAGATGTAATTTCGGTGTGAGTGTGTCGTCACTTGAGGGTGATGATTACTACGGTCTGTTGGAGGACATCTTCAAGTTGTGCTATGTTGGAAATGATCGTGGGTATAGAGCTGTTGTATTTAAATGCGAATGGAAGGACAACTCAGTGCATGGTACTAGAGTACATGAAAGGTACAAACTAGTTGAAGTTAATCATACAAAAAAATACTCCAAGTACGATCCGTTTATACTTGCACATCAGGCACACCAAGTGTACTTTGCGCCTTATCCAACCACAAAGAATGACAGAATTGTAAACCAATGGTGGACGGTGTTTAAAACTAAGCCACGGAGGCACTATGACACTGACCTCTTCCAAGAGGAGGTCATTTCTAGTGGTACAACATTGTCTCCAGTTGATGAGAATCTTTTCGCGATTGATGATGATGACAATAATGAGGTGGGTGTGGGGGGAGATTTTGAAGACGATGAAGGTGGTGAGGAGGAGGAAGGTGCTTCTAGTGATATGGTTGAGGAGGAGGACGATACCAATGATTTAGAGGTCAATGACGAGGAGGAGGAAGATGACTACGAGGAAGAGGATGTGGTTGGTTCGAGTAGGCAAGTGGAAGATGACAACGACAGTGACGATGATTTCTAGTAGGGTATAGTTTTAGTAAGTTATATTATTTCAATATAGTAATCTGCAGTATATGTTTTGGGCAAATTATTATTTCAATATTATGATGTCAATTTCTAACTTTCTACTACGTCTGCAGATATGACGTTGGGCAGCAGACTGCGGTATGGTAGTGGGGAGCAGCAATAGGGGGCAGCAGCGGCAGGAGGACCAGGAGGAGACCCGGCTGGAGGACCAGAACGAGGACCATCAGGAGGGTGACGAGGAGTCGAACGAAGAGCAACAACCTGAACAACCACAACAGGATGACGAGCTTAAGACCCTTAAGTATACAGACGACGGGCGCCTAATTATGAGCCCCGAGAAGACATGGTGAGACATTATATTTCCTTTTTTTGTAAGACATCATCTTATTTCACTCTTTGGTGTAGGTTTCGGACTCGTGCGGTGGTGACTGGTGTCTCGGACAGTTTCCTGAAAGAGTTGACTACTTATTGCACTAGTTGGACCCAGGTGCCTCTGTGGCAGCGGGAGAAGTGGTGGTCCAACTTCAAAGTGCACCAATATTTTTGTTTTACTAATTAACTTTTAATGTTTACGGATTACTAATACACTAACAACAAACAATCTTGCAGATGAAACATTATTGGAATGAAGGTCTCGAGGTGGCTGCGAGAGACAGGTACATGGACGTCGCGAAGAAAAGATTCAAAGACAACATGTGGAAGTTGGCGAGCGAGGGAAGGGCACATAAATACCTTAAAGGTTTGATTACTCAATTAGTGTTCCTACTGGAATAGAAAGTTGTATATATCTTTAAAACGCTTATTGATCTCAAAGTGTATTAATTGTAGGAGACGCCATTCAACAGTTCGAAAAAGCCCGCTCCAACCCGAAGTTCCTTACGAGATCCCTCAAGACGAAGAAGAACAAGAGGCGGGGAGGGGACCCCGAGGCGGAAGTGGAGCGGACCTACTACGGTGGGTCGCAGTCGATGCACCAGCGGGCGATGAGAGTTAGTATTTCCTTACCTTTGATTTTTATTTTGGATTCTTATTTAATGTTTTCATTATAAATATAAATGAGAAATTTACCTGTACTGTCAACAGTTGAAGAAGAAAACCGGAGAACTCCCCGCGCCTGTGCAGCTATTTCTCGACACGAAGACCAAGGGGGACGACGCCACCAGTCGAACATTCGCTACGAAGAAGGACGCCGCCATTTGGGTAAGTTTCAAACATATGGCTTCTCTACTTTTTTTTCTTTACGACTCACCTAATCGTGACTCTAATTTCTTGTAGAGATCGTATATGGAGGCCACTAGAGCGCCCGAGGCTGAAGGTGTGGACCCAAGCGAGCTTTGGTTCAGAGTCGCTGTGGGATACCGCAAGGGAGCGGTGTACGGTACGGGGAACGCTCATTCCCTGTACTGGACACCACCCAACGCTCAGGGGGTCATGCGACCTCGACGGAGTGTGTACCATCCGAAGTTGCTGAGATGAGGTCGGAACTTCGAGAGGAGAGGGCGCAACGGGCGGCTATGGCTGAGAAGCTGAAGGAGCAGGATGAGAGGCTGAAGATGCAGGAGTCCGTTAACCTGCAAATTTTAGAAGAGCTACAGCGCTTGAGGAGCATGCAGCAGCAGAACTGCAACTCCGGTCCCACTCCCCGACCCCGTGATTGTAGAGACCCCTTCAGTGACGGTGGTAGTGGTGCGTCAGCTAGTTTCATTGTTAGGTGAGTAGATTGAAAACATTTTGTAGTTTGTGAATGTTGAAAACAGTTTGTAGTTTGTGGATGTTTGTTGAAAACAGTTTGTAACAACACTTTTAATTTAGTGTACCTGTGACGTTTGCTTACTTGGTTGCCAATTCTGGAGTGTGGAGCGTGCGTAACGTTTGGAACAACGTTTGGAATGTATGGAAGTATTGTGGTCGTTGGTTTGTTTTATTGTGCAGATTTTGGCTAGAAAAGAAACAAATAAAATCGGCCTATTTCAGGAGAGGCAGCGACTGATATCAGTTGCTAAATTTCTCATTTAGCGACCGACGTCAGTCGCTGTAGGACGCTTGAAGAACGCCACGTCACACCCCTTAGCGACTGATATCGGTCGCTAATCTGATGCTCTTAGCGACCGATATCAGTCGCTAAGGGGATGATATAGCGACTGATTTCGGTCGCTAACTTTAGCGACTGAAATCGGTCGCGCGGATAATTTAGCGACCGATTTCAGTCGCTAGATGCGACTATCTGTTGCGACTGCTCCTTAGCGACTGTCATCTGTCGCGCGTCTCTTTTTAACGACAGATGACGGTGGCTAAGGACAGTCGCCCCAGACTTAAATTCTTGTAGTGAATTTTATCATGGACATTAATAATCAATATGTAAAAGGGTTGAAAATAATATAAATAAAAATGATCCAAACTCAAAACGATTCGACTTGACTCATTCTGATTCTTAGTAACACGAGACAATCCGACCTAATTCAAACTCGATCTGATTAATCAGTTTAAAGTGTATGTGTGGATTATTTTTGGGAATGAGATAACGACTTTTATAGTGCGCATTGGGTGTGAAGATATATACTTGTAGTTTTTTTGGACGAATAAATCATTTCATTAATAAAAAGTCACAGTTGACTTCTCATCAATTCAATACCTTACTATAAATGAACAATCCAATCAATTCTTTACATTTCTCTTTTGACAAAAGATTTTACCTTATAATTTTCATATTAATAAAATGGAGGAACAATACTCCGTATGTAACTTGATTAATTCATTCGTTCAATAATATGGAGTAACATTCTACACATTCTACTTCTCACTCTAATTCGTGCATATTCAATTCCATATCCAAGCTACTTGTCCATAAGCAATGCGATACAAATCCTAACAGAAAGGAGTATTTTTTTTTTCGAGCAGTTACATACGAGTAATACTTTTAGGACGAATCTAGACCTAAAATTTTGGGATAGCGAGGTCGTTATACAGTATTTGTTTATCTTATATGAAAATGTATTCTTTTTATGATTTATTGGGTGGCGAAAATTGATAACTTTAACTAGTATAATACCCGTGACACGTCACGGGATTGTAAACTTTTTATTCTAAATAATTGGAAGTTAGTAATATTGAAGCATATCCGATGTAGATGAAGTAATTAGGTGCCACGTTTTATAATTGCGTGAAGACTTTATAATTATGCTAAATATGTGAAATTAATAGCTTTGAAAGGATATTTTGAAAATGAACTTTAATGTTTTGGTATAGTCACTGTATTTCTTACATTTAACCAAACAAAAAGAAAATGAACTTTAATCAAAGCTGATTTGATATACCATGAAAATTCTTGAGGTTGAAACATTTCTTTTCATCATTGTGCCAAATCACTATCCATATGAGGATGAACGAAAAGACGGTATTGATAGAAAATAACGTAAAAGAAGTGAATATTTTGATGCATATGATTATTACATTGTGGTCAATTCGACCCGTCTATGTGAAAGATAATCAAACATATAATTATCATGTGTTTCACACAATTCATACATTTATAAAGTATTTAACAAACCCGTGATTCAATCACGGGTTAACTAACAATACTTTGAACAAATTCGGCATATTTTTAGATTAAGTTTATGATAGTTTGAAAATGATGTAGGGTACATGAATTGAACATATTGTACATTAGAAATTTCTTAAGTCGAATAGTACATTCAAAATCAACTCTACACTCGTGAAACTAAGATGTATTCGGGTGTTAAAATCGAAAAGTTAAGATTACAACGAATTAACTATATTAATTCAATAAAAATTGTATATCAATTCAAAAAAGCTACCTTAAATAACAGTCAATAAGATCAACAATAGATGACTAAAAACTATGGAATAGAGAAAAAAATGTGGAAGAAGGAGAAATGTATTGGAAATAGAAATTTGTGAGGAAGAGAAATTTGGAAGAAACAAAAAATTATGGGAAAGTTGAAATTTAATTTGATTAAAAATTAGATCATAATTTATTTAGGGAAAGGAAATATTCATTTCTCAAGATATAGGAAAATGGAATGAGTAACAGACTCAATTAAGAGCTGCAATTGCAGGTTTTTGTTTTAAAATTTTTTATTTTTGCAAATCTTTTCATTTGATTATTTTATATTCAAATAAATGAATATTATCAAGTTAACAATGATAGAAAAAATTGAAACGTTATAGGATAAAAAAAGCATACAAAGTACATGACCTTAAAAATCATAAATGTGAATCGTTATTTCAATGTATAATACATACAAAACATACAAAAGTTAATCCCTATCACAAATTTGTCTGTACATAACCTTGATAAAAAATTTAAACGAAGTACAACAATAATTCTAGACTTGGGTCATAAACCAAGCTCAATGACACTTATATCGACTCATAACGTCTAAAAACCTGAGAAAAAATAAAAAGGAGTTAAATTACTATTCGGATAATTAAATTTTTAATCACATTAAAATTTAAAAAATTCCAATAATTATAGACATGCGGGCATACCAAGGTTGACGATTTGAAGTCAATCCGGAAGCTTTTGGGCTTAACCACAAAATAGTAAGCGAAATTCGGTTACCATCTTTGAAAATTAAATTTCATTTTAAAAAAACATCAACAATATGGATGCTTATTTTTGTTTTTTTCGGATTGCCAAAAAGAATAAAATGAGAAGACAAAATTAAAATATGCAAAATAAATCAAATTAATTAAATTAAATTATTAAATGAAGGAAAGAACATTACTTTTTCAGGAGAATATTCATGCACATTCTAGAAAATATAAGACCTTCAATCCTCATACTTTTACCTTTTTTATAAGATTCTCACTTATGCAATACAATAGCAAATAAAATATAAAATTAAAAATTTAAATCTGAAATACTAAAAACATGAAAACACATAAAAAGTGTTACTGATTGTTATAAATCACAACTGTAAACTCATACTTTCAAATTTGATAAACAAATAAGTGAATATTGGTAAAAAAAACTGTACCTGATTGAATTAATTTCATGGACCCAAATCCAAATGAAGCAGGACTAAAAAAACATGAAAAACGAATTAAAAGTTAATTTTATAATCAGATTGAAAGATTTAGAGTAGAAGGTTAATACAAAATTAGATCTAAATTAGAAAATTTAATGACATAAGATTTTCAAGAATACTCGAATACTCTCTTCATTGTCGTATTTTTATCATCATTATCTTTTATTTAGATGACATGAGAGGACTCGATGTCTCAAGATTTATCATCAATATCTTGTAAATCTCATGTCATTAAAGAATCTCCAAATACATAAAGAAAAATATAAAAAAAAAACATAACCTCGAGTAGAAAACTGATATAACCAACAAAGAAATTAAAAGAACGGTTTTAAGAAAAATACCGTATCATCAATCAACAAAACCTCGAGTGATTCGATTTTCAATCCTATCGTCATCTTTCAATTCAGATATGGTGACAAACTTCTCAGACGACATTGTTGCTTGAATCTTGTAAAAATATTGATGAATGATACGATCTGTGAAGATTGAATAGCATAACCGAAATCTGACTCCGTTTTATAGTAATTCGGTGCAGAGGATTGATAGTTTTGAAATTGAATTGTTGAGAATCGAAGGGTTGATTCTTTGTTCAAGGCTTGTATTGCCGAGGTGATTTATGGGGGGATTGAATTGAGGTATTGAATGAATCCTAATTAGTGGGAAAGTGTGAATGTTTGGTGGGAATGGGAGCAGTTAGTAAAGTTGGAAAAATGGGAGGGACTGTTTAGCAATAAGTAAGAATTAGGAGACTGATTAGGGGAAGCTGCTGAGAGCGCAAGGAAGGAAGAATTGAGAGAATATGGGTTGCCACATCATCTTAGGTGGTTTCTTCTTTTATAATATAATATAATAAAGATTTATTTGTTTTTGTGAGTTTGGAATAGCGAGTGCTACCCTTACTAACGGCTAAATTCCTCCATCATCATTTATCTTTGTCGACTAAAGCTTTTATGAGATCTCTTTTCTTGGCCTTCTCTTCCTTCTTTATCTTCCTAACCTTCTTAGCCCTTTCCCTTTCAATCTCGTCGGACTCCGCCCCAATTCTCTTCCTCTTAAGCAACGAAACAACGCCATTAAGCGCGATTTCCACATCCTTACTCTTGAAATTTGATTTTAATTAAAGTTCTATAAATACTCCCAAATAATTCATCACAAAGGTATGCATTGATTTTCCACAAGTTCTTCTTTAAGATGAAAATATTTGTAATAATCGTAAGACAGGTAAGTACTATTTACTTAAATAAGACAAATACTTTGCTAGTATCTAAATAATATTACGACCCGTTACGAGGGAGACTCGCTCTTGATTTTCAAAATACACACATTTTTCTCATTATAGTAGGTCAATACCCATCTAACTATTTGATCTCTTAAGTCCCCGTAATTAGATGGGATTGAGATTGACATTGAGATAATAATTACTCCTTAAAATACTGGAGTAGTTAATTAATTAGTTAGATTATTTATTACTAGCATCATACATTTTTGTCCACCAAAGCTTTCAAAAGTTCTCTTTTCTTGGCTTTCACTTCCTTCTTTCTCTGCCTCTCCTTCTTAATCCTTTCCCTTTCAATCTCTTCCGCCACCGCCTCAATTCCTTTCCTCTTAAGCAACGCAACCACGCCATTAAGCGCCACCTCCACATCCTTGCTCTTAATCAGCTCCTCCGCCACCTCGGCCGGGGTCACATTAATCGTATCAATCAACCCCTCAATCTCTCCGTACAGAGCATGAGGAGCTTCTCCATCAATCGGAATTCTAAGATAATTGGACGCAAGAATCTTAAACGCGGCCATGCAAAGGTACGACATATGGACGTGCATGTCCATACGACCCGGACGTAGCAATGCCGGGTCAATCCTGTCCTTGTGGTTTGTTGTAAATATAATGATCCGTTCGTCTCCACAGCTCGACCATAACCCGTCTATGAAATTCAGCAACCCGGATAAAGAAATCTTGGCAGACGACGAAGTTGACTTGGTCGTCTCTTCATCATCACTACTGGATTCATCTTCTTTGGCTTTATCTTTTCGCTTTGTGGGAAGTCCCATACTACAGTCGATATCCTCGATCACCAAAATGGACCTGTTAGTGGTGGAGAGGAGGAGTTTCCTGAGCATGTCGTCGCCTTGGATGTGCATAAGTTGGAGGTCATAGACGTCAAACTTGAGGTAATTGGCGATGGCGGCAATGAGGCTGGACTTGCCTGTCCCAGGTGGGCCGAAGAGGAGGTAGCCTCGCTTCCAAGCACGGCCCACCCGTCTGTAGAACTCCTTCCTTTCGAGGAATAGGTTCAAATCGTCGATGATGGAGTTCTTGAGGTGGGGATCTATGGCCAATGAGTCGAAGGTGGAAGGGTGGTTGAGCTTCACTGATTCCCATTTACCCTTCTTCTCGTAGGAATAGCCAGAGTATTTCAGAGTGTGGAGTTTTAGCACTCTTTCTTTGTTCATGATCTTGTCCGCAGCTTGTAATACCTACAGTATATGATACTCCGATCCATATTTGATGAAGTTAATTAGGGGAAAGTTCACATCAAAAAACAAGAATATAATATGGAGGCGAACAAGTTGAATGTACAGTATGTCAGTATCAGTATGTACACAATAATGTTACGATAAATCTATATAGATTATAAATCGTTAGTCATTTAATCCAATAACACGCTTTTACCACTCTAGATAAGTAAACAAATGAAGTACCAAAATGAAACCATTTGGAAAATATCTTGAAAAAGCCCTATTCTTTTTACATTGTCATGTTTTTTTGTCTAGAATGAGCTATAAGAGCAATACAATAATGGGGACGGAATTATTACTTTATTTGGATGATCTATTATTCACAATACTTTTGTTTTAACCATTAGATTAAGATAGATTCGATTTATGGGTTAGTCAACATAACAACATGGTTCTATCGTACGAAGTATTAGAGTTTCAGATTTTTTTTTGTTTGCGCAATTGATCTTTATCTCAACACTCTAAGCAATTCTAAATTTCTTATACGACGTACATGGGTTTGAATTTATACGAACAAACTAAGATGTGGTTTGGTCAGTGAGAGCCCAATTGGAACACACGAAGTGACAAACACATCAACACAACTATTATCAATACGCAGTATTATTAGCTACGCACTATGTTATGTTACTTGAATATTTCAAGTGGTGGCTTTATAGAATATCCAATACGTACCATGCTCGACACGATAATTGATAAGAGTAGTTTAAAAAATTTCAAAATCACAAATAAAGCGAGATGTATTTGGATCAGCAAATTTTGGGGATTTACAAACGATTATCAACTCTAAGGGCACCTCCAACCATGATGAAAGAGTTCATCATAGGGAAGATGAGTCCTTCATCATGGCTTCCATTCATGATGAGGGAGCATCAAGAAGATGACGAGGGTAGAGCTGAGCAAGATGTTGATGAATTGGATGATGAATGAAGTTGGTGCAAAATGTGTTGTTTTTTTTTTTGTTAAACAAATTTTGTCCAATGAGAATGTGCCAAGTGGTGCCACTATATTCATTCAATTAATTTGTTACTTTAAGATTACTTGTTTTCTTTTTTTGGTTAAAAAATCTTGTGTGATTTTTTTTTAAAAAAATAAAATAAAAAATTGAATTGGAAATTTTTCTCTATAAATAGAGTCTAATATTGAGTAGTAATGTAATATTGTCTTTCGTAGTTATATTTTGAAATAAATTGTTGTGTTTTATTAAAAATTCCGAGACGACAGCCGAGTACGAAATTTGAAAACCAAGTCCAACAATCAAATTAAATTATACGTACTCGATTTTGTTAATTACATTAGTTAACAAATTATTTTCATAATTAATAAAAAAAGTGTGGAATGGTGGGTATTAAAAAGTAAGAGAGATAAATAATGAGAGAGAGTAAGATGATGAGAAAGAGATGATTATGGATGGAGGAGTGATTTTTTGATTGTGAGATAGAGGAGTGAGAAAGAGGAAAGATGGAAGGAAGATGAGTAAATGAAAATCGTTGTTGGAGATGGTCTAAGTATCACATGCTATAGGCCTATAAAACAGAGCATGAGCAATGTAAAATATACTCCGTATGTATCTTTAAGCAGGTAGTCGTACTTGTGTGAGCACAAAAAGCAGCCGCAGTTTTGTCATTTACATACGGAGTAGAATATTCGGACGTAAGCCTTGAAAAACCAGACTCCATACTCATCATGTACTGTAATGTTTATTGCCTCCTCTACTTTTCTTTATTTTGTCTCTTTGCTTCTACTTCTACTTCTACTACCGCCACCAATTCAAAGAAAGTAAACTCATTTCTTTCTAAATAAACATTAATTAGTCAAAGCCAAATCAATAATCAGCTCTTAATCCAAATAATTACCAACTTATCACAATATAATTAACATACTCAATTCAATGTATGTAGAAAATAAAATTAAAAAGAAGAGATAGGTAATAACCTGAGGAATGTAGGAATCGAAGACAAGATCCTTATGATCCTTGAAGAAACACAAGTGAAACACCCTAACACGCTCTTCTTTAGAACCACTCTCATTATCATCATCATACGACGACATGTAACCTGGCCTCGGACGTCGAGTTTTCGGAGGTTCGGAGCAAGTAAACACCCAACTAACCTCCACCCCCTCGAACTCCTCCTTGAACTCCTCGTCTCGAGCCAGCGTCAGCGTAAGCGGAACCCGATCCCCGCTGCCGGAGGATATGCATTCGGTGGTGGCCTTGAGGCAGGAGGCGGAGGTGGTCAGTACCTTGTCGCACAAGTAAGCCTCTAGGGCTTCGAACAAAGGGTTGCGCTTCATGCCCTCGTATTCTTCCACCAGGAGGGTGAAGACGGAGGTGGAGCGGCGGCGGAACAGGCGGCTGAGGAGGGCGGCGAGGGTGTGGCGGAGGGGGGTTGGGATGAACTGGTAGTAGGCTTGTTGGACGAGGGTTAAGGTGGCGCTGGCTGAGGCGTAGGCCGTGAACAGGGACGAGGTTGAAGGGAATTTCAGTCCCATCCCCATCCCCATCCCCGTGCTGGAACTTCTGTCCATTGTGTTTGTTTGGTGGGTTTAAATTATGCTTCAGTTGGTGAATTTATAGGACTACTGTACTGTATTATTTAGTTGTGTACAGCTGAGTTGACTAGACCAAGACTGCTGTTTACCTTCTTATAGCCCGCCCCGTCGGCTCATTACAATACTGAGTAATTTGTACTATTAGCCTTGGGCTCCAAGCCAATCTAATCATCAACTTCCAACTATACTGAACATTCCTCCCTCCGCTTCTTAGGAATTGCCACATTACGAAGTAAAATTATGAGTGTAAGATTATGAGTGTGGAGGAGGTTAGGTCTCAACAATAAATTAAACTACTCATCGACAAAAATAAATTCACTAGTGAAACTATGAAAAAAGGAATATGTTGCAACAGGGAGTACTAGAACTTAAAATACATTTCACCTCATTTGATCTACCAGTCCAATTAAACTCGAGGCTTTTTTTGTTTTGCGTGGGAAAATGCAATTCACTCGTATTTTGGACTCCTAAAATTGTGTTAAAAATGAAGAAAAAAATAATGTTGTTTGTCGTCGAGGCCACGAGAAGCAAGCGTACAATCTCACACACAATGGACTAACGAGGATGATGAAGATGGTCAGCATTAAGGGGAAACATGACGGACCGTCCATAAGCAAATATGACATTCACTCCAAGAGCATTGATATAATACAAAACCAAACGACATGAAAATTATTGGTAAATATGCATGACGACTATGAAAGCGGGATTATTTATGCTCAACACAACCAACTATGAAGATCTTTTGCCAGGGTTTGGAGCCGAAGATTTAGATCTTGCAAAATCAAATAGGTCCTTAAATAAGGCATCTTCGGGGTTTTCTTGCTTCTTCGGGGTTGAAGAATTGATGGAGAGATTTTCAGTGTGTCCAACCAAACCATCATAGGGGTAGGGGTAGGGGGAGGTGGAACCACTGCTAGAATGAGACGGCACACCAGGATACTGATCAAACACCTGTTGCCTCTGCTCATTTTTAGAAGGGGGTGGAGGCAACGATTTGGGGGGTGATGGAGAGTCCCAAGGAGCCACGGGCAGCTTGTCAGGTCTATTTATCGGTTCATCATACAAGAGGGTCTGGTCAAACATCGGTGATGGGTTACTGTTAGGGGGTGGGGTTAGTGATGAGGTAGGGTTCAGATACTTTGGTGGACTTAGACTAGACAAGGGTTCTGGTTCTTCTGCTCTTGAGGAACTCACAGTGTTGTACAAGTCACCACTCAAGTAATCCATCGAACCACCATCCGTAATAACAGGCCTCTTTGAAGAAGGTGGAGGGGGAAGCAGTGGACTCACAGGAGTTGGTTGAGGCCTCGATGGAGCTGGATCTCGTCCATTTCTCTGCAGATTATCCCTTGACCTGCAGTTAAACAGTTTAATTCGAATGCAATGGGGTAGAAAACAAGAGTAGTTTCATGAGAGATTATCTCCTATTAAATTAATGTCAGACCAACTGAATTCTATGGTGAGTGTTATGAGAGACCGTCTCTTCAAAATGATTAAAAACTTATGCATCATATGAAGAACCACCCCATGATATGGGTCAATCTCAAGAATCATGATAATCTTATAATGAGAACATTCAATACAGAGTAAGAGAAATTAAGGCAAAATGAAGGCATTTAGCCTGTCTAGAAACCAGATCAAGGGTACAGGACTGAGCCACAAGGGAATACTAACTACCAAGAATGAATAATGTGGAAGAATATCAGCACTGAGTGTCTGTAAAAGTTTATAATGATTTTACCTGTGTGCCAGCTGCGCAAATTCATCTTCTGATTCGTCATCTTCGTTGTCATATTTGACATTTAGAAAGGGTGCTGCCGGAGCTCCTCCTGATTCTGACTTGCCAACGACAACTCCTTTGGCAATGTCATCATGCCGTTTAAGAGCGTGCTGCAGGTCATCGTTCAATGCTAAACCTTGACAAAGAACCTCCTCATCCCTTCAAAACAAAACAAAAACAAAACAGGATCTCAGAACCACAATTACCAAGTGTAAGTGCTTGATACGTGAATTTGATAGGGATTCTTACGTGGTGTTAGTTATAAGCGTTAAGACACGTTTTTGGTAATTACGGCACTGCTCAACAAGCTCCACTATCACTTCTTCCTTTACACCCTATGGATATCAATTATCAAACATTACAACCACCATTTACTTATTCAGACTGGCATGGAATGGAATACTCCGTATATCCTAGTCTGGTCACATGGATCAGTCTCTAGTCTATATTCTCCAGACTAGGATACCGAGGTGTAAACAAAAGTTCACGCATCCAAGTCTGTTTGATAAGGAGTTACACTGGACTGTGAGAATCAGAACATGGCTCCCATATTTTTGGAGGCATAAATAATCTCAGTCTCATCACACTTGGCTCAAGCATGTGTGAGATTCAAGGTTTACATTATGGAATGATTGAGGGGATTCATTTCATTGAAAAGGGGGTCCGAATTCTCTACACGTTTTTACTATCTTAATAGCTTTAAACAGAGGACCTAATTTTTAACCTTTACAGAGGACCCCTTAAATCATTGAGACAACCTTGAGCATATAACTCAACATATTCCTTCATCAGAATGTTCATGGCTCTTTCACAAAAAAGTTGAAGAACTCTGATACGTTGCTTGCTCCGTTCCTCGATAGCTAAGAACTTACCATGTTGTTTTTAGGGTCCAGAGCTCCAAGCATTTCCATTAAGATATCCGCAAGTTCTTTAGCTGCTTTAATTTCAGCCAAGCTGCAAAAACAAAAACAAAAAGACATTGTGATACAGAAAAACAAAACACATTCAACAACATTGCAGCCTGAGAGTTCAACTGTTCTTTTTTAGGGCCATAACAACCTCTAAATTTACATTCTTGAAGGGTTCCATTCTATGGTGTGGGAGTTGCTCCAATATTTCCAAACGGGGTTAATGATAAGATAATTGTCTAACAGATTAAATTCATAGAAATTGAAGTAAAATTCTTAAGCTAGTAGAAAAGTATGTACACAAACGAATATCTGATCTCAAAACTTCCGAAACAAGCCACAAAAGTACAAAACACTTGACAGAAATTTAAACTAATTAGATAATAACAGCAATTGAAGTATCTGCGTCAAATATTCGGAGCAGTTCTCCATCAACATATCCTCAATATCAATAGGAACTGTTAGCATTCTTTTCTTTTCTTGGGAAAAGAACATAACTAGCATTCTGAATAAAGCACTTTCCAAGAATATACACCAAGAACATTAGTTACTCCAGTGCATTGGCAAAAGTCATGAGTACAACCACATATATTGAAATCACGTATTAACTTAAAACTTCCGAAAATACCTCAAGCCAGAAGGATCAGAATCCAGAGAGATATTGTTTGTCACGTCTTCAAATACTGGAGTAGAATGGGAGAAGGGCTGTGTTTGCGGAGGGGTGAACAAAGGTACACTATTCTCCTCACGAGGTGGGAATTTCACCCCAGAAGACTGTCAGTAATTTGTAAAAACGCAATTAATCCCCTTGTTTATGTATATGTTAAAAGTAACTCCGCAAGAAAGAACTGTACAAAATTTAACATATACATAAACAAAGGGATAATTTTTGTTCCATATTAAAAAACTGTAAATGATGAACAGTAATTCAAATTTCCAAACATTAATCAACAAAGGAGCTCTATCACCAAAACATCTCTCATAACTCATAAGCATACAATGCTCCTATCTAACAATGATCTCATAATTTATACATTAAATTATTTCTTAAATGGGTAAATGACCTGGCCTTATTTCTGTAGCTAACTAGTACTCCCTCCGTCCCTAAATGATTGTCCCATTTCCCTATTATTTGAGAGGAGTATTTTAATGAAATGTGACAATCTTAGTGGGACGGAGGTAGTATTAACTATTACTCCGTAAGTGATAGGGAGTATGACATTCATTTTAAAATGACAAAATACTCCGTAACAAGTAGAAACCACATACTATGTTTATCATGAAATTAAGTCAAAAATATTGATATGTTCCCACAAAAATCCTCCCTCCCTCAAAAAAAAGTGAATTGCATACTTCACATGTGGGAAGGAAATTCATCTGTTAATCCTTGTAAATACAGTATTAAGACACATTTTGCGACAAACACTGCCCTCCCCCCACTCTTAAACAAACATTAGCAAACAAGTACATATATATCAGTGAATCGGTGGAAGGATGCTCAAATGTAACTAACACCTTCAAGTCATTGTATGCAGCATAGTATTGTGGAAACCTCCCCCTTGGTCCTCCCAAAGCCTCTTGCCATGTGTCTATCAAAATTAAGATCCTTTCCTTCACATTTAAGTCTGGCTGTGTAAACAATATTTGTCACAAATGAGAATTAATCGCCAAAAAGAAATAAAAATGCCAAAGGGAGATGGACTGATGGAGTTCAGTTGAGATAAGAAAGATAAACACCTTTTTCTTTACAATCTTAACCATTTCAAGCAGGATCTCATGCTCAGCCATCTGCTGAAATATCCTTTCTCCGCAATTTTTGCCGAGGGTGTCCAATACCTGAAAAGGAACAAGAAAGTGCAAGTGTGAAACCCTAAGCTTGTAAATATAACCTCCAAGTAGAATCTTTGATGGACATGTATCTGCCAAATGGGAGAAAAGAAGATATCAAGTGTAAATATAAAGCTGAGCCATAAATTCAGCCTATTCGGCCAGAATATCATTCTTGTAAATGTCGAAAGATACAAAAAAATACTTCGTAAAGGCAATCATTGAAGAATGAGAAAACAGAAATGTGACTAAAAAGTATTACAAGCACAGAAACAAAGCATTAGTAATAAATGATTTGAAGCATCAATTTTTGGTAATGCTAATAAGACGGGACAATATGTTGAGTCCGACTAATATGTAATAAATGGGGTACAAGAAAAGGCGAACAGAAGTTGGTTTGGAAAATATCCTTCTGTGATGAGGAGGCAAAAAATAACGTGAAAAAAAACCCAACACCAGTTGTTGTCAAGTAAATCGTCATAGAAAGGAGTTTCATAAAAATATATACCCTCTTGAGTCTTGACTCTTGTGATACTAGTATTTTGAAAAAGCTATGAGAAGTCTCAAATTTACCAACAATAATTATCTTAAGCAAATGAGCAACATTTATAATATAAGTTCAACTGCATAAAATAGCAATCAACATATAATTTTCAATGCGAACAGAACACTAGGTGTCCAGCCTTTCCTAACTGTATCATGTGACATATTGCCCCTTTAAATTATCCAGTCTTTGTCAAGAAAACGGAGGGATTAAAATTCCCCTATCTAGTTACACCCACATGGCCATATCTGTTTGCAATCAAGAAATATTTCAAGCTCCTCGGGCCCTAGGCTACACATTAAAAATTATATGCATTATAAAGATAAAAAAAATCTTTAGATTTACTCCTAATTATATTCATTAAATCAACTAATACAACAGAAAGCAGATAGAGAAAAGAGTTAGGGAGGACTAACAAAGAGAGCAAGAATTTGGACTTTTGGATTTTTATTGCCCAGTCGCTTCTTAATTATCTTCAGGGCTTCCTTTGCTTGCCTATAAGATAGTATCCCATTGTTTTAGCTGGTAAATTTAAACATTGGAACATTTCACGAAAGCCCAATGCATATAACATTGGGAACTGATCTGAAAGCAAGAAACCAAGTTTGACAGTATGCTAGTACATCCAATTAGTTTGACGAGTTGCAACTAAGAAGTAAATGAGAATGAATCATGCAACAACCAATTGACTAAGGAAAACTAAAAGCGATCAGAAATGATACCCTGGGTCCATGTTAATAACATCACAGAGCTCAATATTAACTGCCCAATCTGGACCAATTAGCATGTCACTCGTTGCCCTCTCGGCAATTGCTGAGGCGTTGTTAGCCATCCTTACCCAATAATGAATTGCCTTCTATCCACCTAAAAGGATCATAATTCTGTCGAATCAATTAACAATAACACAATACTCATTGCCATCAATCTGCTAAGAACAACACTGTCGAAATAATATAAATGAAGAGCGTATCATATAAATGTAGACAACACAACTAAATACATAAAAATCGACCAACAGTCCTACATAATACTGGAGTATGTGATATAATTCCACAAAATCGCGACAATTGGATTAGCAATAGCAAGGAATCAAAATCGAATTGACGGCAGAAGAAGCATTGCAAACCCATCATTCTTCTAATTCCAGGATATAAACCCATCAAAGATTCAAACTTGCATAAAAAGTCCAACAAAATTGGACATGAAGAACACTGAAAAAATTCAACCAAACCCAGAAAATTGAGGCCAATCACTCCATACTTAGCTAAGAGCCTAACACAACAACAAAAACAAATCCCCGCCTATTTCAAATACAATCAACATAATCATAGGTTTACAAAAGGGCAGAATTGAATTAGAGGTTGATTAAGCTGATCTCGATCGAGTAATTGATCAAGTAACCATTAAAACAAAAACCCATATCCGAATCATCCAATGCAATCTAGAAAAAATCACAAAGAGAAGATTAAAACGAAAACGAAGAGTATTAAATTTAGAGCATACCCGTTAGAACAGAATGAAAGAGAAACGGGGTGAAGATGTGAAATAAAGACGGTTAAGTTCGTTTCTGACTTGTAAAGCAAAAGGATTTATACACAATACTCTTAATTACCAGAAAATGAAATGGCTATTTTATTGATTTGTGTGTTTTTGCTACTGTATGAATTTTCTGAAACATATACGGAGTATATACACATTACAGATTTACAGTAGTCAGTAGTTGATCACCATAATATGCAGAAACGCGTTTTATTTTTATACCCTACTCCCTATATTTGTTGGCTCTTTGACTTTTTTTGACTGTAAAATGATCATATAGTCTGAAATAGAGTTAAAGGTAAAGTAGAGAGGATTTACCCTCTTCTTAACCCTATCTCTCGTCTAAGAGGAGGTCCTCTCCATTGTGTATCAACATGGAAGGTTCTCTTGTTTAGAAAAAGTTGAGTATTCTCTAATTTTAGAGAATTTTAACATTGATCCTTGGGTATGTTGTCAAAGGCTATTGGTCATGTAAAATTAAATTAAATTAAATAAAAAATAATATTAATTATTAAATAATTAAAATAAATAATAAGAAAGGTAATTAAGAGGGTTCTCTCTATTGTGGGGGTAAATTAGGTAAGGGAAAACGAAGAGAATGAAAATTGTGAAAAATGAGGTGATGAAAGAAAAGAGAAAAAATAAGATGAAGAAATTGTCCTCTTTATTATACATGGTCTTAACTCTTAAGGGTGATGAAGTGTTTCTTCTTGAGTTTTACGGAGTAATATTGTTACGTACTCACAACTCATCCAAACCTTGGTTAAGTTAAAATAAATCTTATTGTTCGATCTTAGGGGTCGTTGGAGTTGTGTAGAACTTTCTGCATGAAAATATTTCTCACATGGCAACCAAACAATATTTTTGTAATTTTCATGAAATACAAATTCACGTGAATTTAAGTTCCCGGTAACCTCATCTTCCCATGGTGAACCAAACGAGCCCTTAGCGTTAGAAGTCAATGTTGATTGAAAGATTATATCAGATGTTTTTTTTAATTATTATACTCCCAACACAAGTACACAACTAATCCATTACGGAGTAGAATATTAGTTTTGATTTTCACCTTATATTGTAAGACGGTCTTACGTGTGAAAAGATTCACTTCTATAAAAAAATTAATAGATATCGAGATATAATAGATATCGTCGGTATCGTAATAGTATATCGTAGATATCATTGTAATATTGTTACCGTGTTTATAGGATTAGATACCATATTCTGTGAATATTCTGTATCATGTATGATTCTCATAATCTTTGTAACTAGTATATATTGAATGAATGACAACAACCCTGACCAAGGGATTACAGTTATTTACATGGTATCAGAGCCTCGGTTTTCGAACCAAGCACATACCAAGTTAATCCTCATACCCACGTGTGTCAATCACCATGGCAGGAGATGACTCATCTTCCTCCAAAAACCCAAAAAGTAACCTACATCCTGTATACAGTATCTCAAACATACAACACAAAGTTCGTATCCTTGATGGTACGAAGATAACCTACAATCATTGGGTTAAATTAATCACGTTACATGCTCGAGGATACCAAGTCCTCAAACACATTGATGGCACTCTTCCACCGGCAGAAACTGATCCGTCTTACGGTGACTGGCTCCAAATTGATGCAGTCGTAGTGCAATGGATTTACGGATCCATTGCCGAGGACCTCCTACTGCACATTCTTGAGGAACCGACCACGGCCTATGAAGCGTGGACCCGCCTCAAGAATCATTTTCAGAACAACAAAGGTTCTCGAGCCGCCGCTCTAGAACACGAATTTGTAAACCTGACTCTAGGGGTGTTCGTCGGTCCAGGACCGGACCGGACCGGACCGTTTAGCCTGGACCGAAGACCATAATTATTTAAAAAGTTGGACCATGGACCGGACCATATTTATGCCGGTCCGGTCCGGGTTGGACCATAATAAAATGTGGACCGGACCGTAATGGACCATAATGGACCAAAGAACCCGAAATAAATTACTACCAAATTTTTTTTATATAATAATAACTTTAAAAAACAATGATAAGTGCATAATCAAACTCTATAAGAATTATATTTCGTTTTCCATTTATTGTAGATTAGGATTTAAGAATTTTTATTCGATTTTTCAATTATGCGGCTGATTTTGTGCAAATTATTTATATTGTATTGTTTTATAATACGGTCCATTCGGTCCTTTATTCGGTCCGCGGTCCAATCGGTTCGGTCCAGGACCGGACCAAAGACCAAATAATCAATATCATGTGGACCCTGGACCGGACCATATAATATTCGGTCCGGTCTGGTCCGGACCAAAGTGCAACGGTCCGGTCCGGTTTTCGGTCCGGACCACGAAGTGAACACCCCTACCTGACTCTGGAATCAGTCCCGTCTCTTGAAGAATATTGTCGGAAATTGAAGGACATTGCTGCTCAACTGACAGATGTCGGTGGTAAGGTTGATGATCAGAGACTAGTTCTCCAACTCGTTCGCGGATTGCCCACTGCATACGACACCGTCGGTGCATATATCAACCAAACCTTACCTGATTTCTAGACAGCCCGGAGCATGCTCCAGTTGGAAGCGCAGCGACAGAACAGCCGATCTGAGGCATCGCCGGCCACTGCCCTGGCGACTCCGGCCATCGACGCCGGCGACTTCGACGAACCGTCGCCGCCCTCTGCTCACCGGACCGGCAACCGTGGCCGCGGATCTCAGACGCGTCGGGGTGGTCGAGGAAACAACGGACGCCGGCAACACCAGCAATCGAACGGCGGCAACCGGCAGCAACACGAACGCCGGCAACAGCATCAGTCGCCGAACTATGCCTCCGCCAGATCTGCGCCGTATTGGGCCCCACACCCATATTATTGGGCCCCTCCGCCCTGTCCGTACCCCACACAGTCGGGGTGGGCTCCTCCTCAGTGGGGACCTCCGGCAACCATACACGGCGGACGCGCCTCAGGCCGGCAGCCACCATCTCGACATTCGGGTCAAGCAAACTTAGTGGAGAACTCAGATCTAGAATTTTCTCAATTAGGGTCTGCCTTTCAAGCTATTTCTCTACAAAATCCATCTGATAACCAATGGTATATGGATACAGGAGCTACTTCTCATCTCACATCTGACCAAGGTATGTTAAACCCACCTTTTAATTTGAGCCCGGTCCGTTCTATCTACGTAGGTAATGGTAATTCAATTCCTATTAACCGTTCTGGCATGACCCAAATAAATCTACCAAACTGTAACCTTCACCTACGTAATGTACTGTACACACCTCAAATAATTAAAAATCTTATATCTGTCCGTCAATTCACTAAAGACAATAATGTATCTGTTGAATTTGACCCCGATGGTTTCTCTGTGAAGGATCTCAAGACTGGGAATACGATTATGAGGAGCAGTAGTCGGGGAGATCTCTATCCCGTGTCCACGTCTCCAAAAATGTCCCTGCCTTCAATCGAGTCAAGTCCTTCTACATTTGTTTCCGTCCATGAGTCCGCCCCATGGCACAATCGACTAGGCCATCCGGGTTCGAATATTCTATCTTTTCTTAGTCGTCAGAGTCATATTTCGTGTAATAAAACATCGTCTCATTTATGTTCGTCGTGTCAATTAAGCAAACACAAGCGTCTTCCATTTTATGCATCCAATTCCGAGTCCGTCGCTCCGTTCGATATAATCCACAGCGACCTTTGGACTTCACCCATTAAAAGCAAAAGTGGCTATAAATATTATCTCGTCCTCGTTGATGATTTCTCGAATTTTGTGTGGGTATTCCCGCTTAAACTTAAATCCGACACTCACCAAAAATTCGTGCAATTCACGAAATATATTAAAACACAATTCGGTCGAGATATCAAGAGTTTTCAGTGTGATATGGGTCGCGAATTCGATAATACTTCATTTCATAATTTTGCCACGCAAAATGGTCTTGTGTTCCGCTTCTCGTGTCCTAAAACGTCACAACAAAATGGTAAAGCCGAACGAATGTTACGACGCTTAAATGAAATTGTCTTAGTCCTTCTGTGTCACGCGTCCCTACCACCCACGTTTTGGGTCGACGCTCTCCATGCTTCCGCCTATCTCCATAATATTCTCCCTTCCACCACAATCCAGTTCCGCACTCCCTCCTCAGTCCTTTACCTCCGTCACCCGTCTTATGAACACCTCCGTGTGTTCGGTTGCCTGTGCTTCCCCAATCTGTCAGCACATCGAACCCACAAACTTCAAACACGGTCGACTAGATGTGTCTTTCTAGGCTACCCACCAAATCATCGTGGGTATCGGTGCCTTGATCTCTCCACGGGAAAACTCATTATTTCCCGACATGTCACATTTGATGAGTCAGTCTTTCCCTTCGCGTCTACCCCTACTCCCTCCTCCGACTACTCGTTCCTCGATCACGATCCCGATCCCGTTAACACTCTCCTGGTCTCGTTTCCATCCCCGACACCCGAACCCCCGAACCACACCGACACCACCACCCACCTAACCCCACCTACGCCTACCCCTCCGACCAACGACCCATCACCCGATCATCCCACCTCACCTCCCAACCCCCACACCCCACCCGTGGAATCCACTCCACCAAACCAACCACCTCCACCGCCTCCCATCATCCCCCCCTCTCACCCTATGACCACCCGAGCCCAACACGGCATCTTCAAACCCAAAACCCACCTAAACCTCCACACCACTACATCACCCATTTCCCCCATCCCCACTTCCCACTTAACTGCCTTACGGGATATGAATTGGAAAGCCGCCATGGTAGATGAGTTCCGGGCTCTAATTAATAATCATACCTGGGAACTCGTACCCCGACCTGCTGACCAATCTATTATTCGATGTATGTGGCTTTTTCGCCACAAATTTCGTTCTGACGGTTCTTTGCAGCGTTATAAGGCTCGGTTGGTGGCTAACGGCAAGACCCAACAGGTTGGTATTGACTGTGATGAAACATTTAGTCCTGTTGTGAAACCGACCACTATCCGCACTGTCCTTAGTATTGCTGTCTCACGGAAATGGCTCATTCATCAACTTGCTGTTAAGAATGCATTCCTGCATGGTGATTTAGCTGAAACAGTCTATATGCATCAACCGCCGGGCTTTAAAGATCCGCAAAAACCGGGGTATGTATGCCGGCTCCGAAAATCGCTCTATGGCTTAAAGCAAGCACCTCGTGCCTGGTATCAGCGATTTACATCATATATTCTCTCCAAGGGCTTTCGAGGTAGTGTCTGTGATCCATCTTTATTTATTCATCAGCAGGGTTCTCACACCGCTTATTTATTAGGGAAAAGTCTCATGGTACCCTCGAACTATGTCACATTACATATGGTACCCCTGCTTTTAGGTTTGTTCCCATGGTAACCTTGAGTTTTATAGTTTAGTTCCCGATTTGCCCTTACCCAATTTTCTGTCATAACGCCGTTAAATTATGACCAAAAGTTGGATGATTAATTTTTGAGGAAAAATTAATTACATCACTCAACAACTAATTTTTTCAAAAGGAGTGAGGTTCCCATGGTACCCTATATTTTCATAGTTCTTCCCATGGTACCCTTACATTTTCATAGTTGTTCCCATGGTACCCCTAGATTTTTTTTAGATGTTTCCGTGATACCCCTAAGTTTTCATAGTTGTTCATATGGTACCCCTGCAAGGAAATCAATGACTCATTGAAGCAAAACAACAACTAGTTTACTGAACTAGCCGTTACACAAGTGCTTAAAAATTCACTCTCCTTTCTATTTTGGCAGAAGAACAACAAACAATCCACACTTACTCACTCAACATTTTCACCTCCTTCTTCACTTGTACAAAAAAAAAATTTCATCACCATAACCTTGAAGCTCGATCATCCTGAAACATCAAAATTTTCCATTTTTTGATACGAGTGAAGAAGGAGGTGAGAAGGTTGAGTGAATAAGTGTGGATTGTCTGTTCTTTTTCTGCCAAAATAGAAAGGGGGGTGACTATATGCACTTGTGTAACGGCTAGTTCATTAAACTAGTTGTTTTGCTTCAATAAGTCGTTGCTTTCTTTTCAGGGGTACCATGAGAACAACTATGAAAATTTAGTGGTACCGTGAGAACAACTATAAAAACTTAAGGGTACCATGAGAACCCCTCTTCTTTTGAATAAAAGCAGTTGTTAAGTGATTGTAATTAATTTTCTTCCAAAATTAATTAACAACTAATCATCCAACTTTTGGTCATAATTTAACGGCGTCATGACGGAAAATTGGGGTAAGGGCAAATCGGGAACTAAACTTAAAACTCAAGGTTATCATGGGAACAAACTTAAAAGTAGGGGTACCATGTGTAATGTGACATAGTTCGAGGGTACCATGGGAAATTTCCGTATTTATTATTATATGTTGATGACATTATTTTGACGGCCTCCTCTATGTCTCTGCTCCGGTCTATTATTTCAACGCTGTCACGTGAATTTGCCATATCTGATCTTGGAGCATTACATCAATTCCTTAGTATTTCGGTGACCCGTGATCAAAATGGTCTATTCTTATGTCAGCGCTAATATGCCTTGGATATTTTAGCCCGTGCATCTATGTCGGACTGTAACCCATCAAACACACCCGTCGAGCCTGGTTCTAAATTAAGTCCGTCGTCAGGTCCCGCTGTAGCAGACGCGTCTCTTTATCGCAGTCTAGCCGGTGCATTACAATATTTAACATTCACACGACCCGACATCTCATATGCTGTACAGCAGGTCTGTTTATTCATGCATGACCCACGAGAACAACACCTTGCCTTTCTCAAACGTGTCCTTCGATACGTAAAAGGCACGCTCGATCATGGCCTTCATATAGGCATCTCGAAGTCATTACACCTAACGGCCTATTCTGACGCCGACTGGGCAGGCTGCCCAGATTCCCGCCGCTCGACGTCCGGATACTGTGTTTTCCTTGGGGACAACCTCATTTCATGGTCGTCCAAACGACAGCCGACTGTCTCCCGGTCCAGTACTGAAGCCGAGTATAGAGGTGTTGCCAACGCCGTTTCTGAAACTACTTGGCTTCGCAATCTATTACTCGAGTTGCGCATTCCTGTGCGACGTGCTACACTAATTTATTGTGACAATGTATCGGCTGTCTATCTCTCAGGTAATCCGGTCCAACACCAGCGCACCAAACACATTGAGCTCGATATTCATTTTGTGCGCGAAAAAGTTCAAGTTGGCCTTGTCCGTGTGCTTCATGTTCCGTCCGAATATCAGTACGCTGATATATTTACTAAGGGGCTTCCTCGCTACCTGTTCGATCGTTTTCGGTCCAGCCTTAGCGTTCGTCCTCCTCCCGCTCCGACTGTGGGGGCGTAATAGATATCGAGATATAATAGATATCGTCGGTATCATAATAGTATATCGTAGATATCATTGTAATATTGTTACCGTGTTTATAGGATTAGATACCATATTCTGTGAATATTCTGTATCATGTATGATTCTCATAATCTTTGTAACTAGTATATATTGAATGAATGACAACAACCCTGACCAAGGGATTACAGTTATTTACAAAAATAACTTCATTTATAAATGTCTAATGGTTAAATTTCTGAGACGATAATCTGCGCCTCTGCCAGTCTGCCACTCACTTTTGTGAGAGCTATATATAATACTCATATTTCATCCTACACATAGAACTGAGTGGCACAAACGCAATTCATGAGTGACATTATCACTTCTCTATATACAGTAATAATACTGTATATCAATCTTTGCCCATAATACTGTAATACTGTATATCAATCAAGACTACTAACTTAGTACTCCGTATTACAAATCTTATTCTCAATCCCGTCTTAATCAGTCACGAACAATGTAATTATTAGCGCTTACTCTCGCGTAAGACAACCTAGAAAGCATGTGAATAACACATACCCTTCCATTTTTTTGGGAAATTGCAACATTTTTTAAAATTTTTGTGAGAAGTATTTTAATTAAATGTTGTAATTTCGAAGAATCGGAGAAATTACTAATGAATAACAATATAGAAGGAGATCTTATCACAAAGTTGAGCTAGGGGACGACGATCAAAGCTAAGGAATGAATCGACCCGATAAGGAGAGAAAAGGACAAGACTGCTTGTCCGCTTGTTACGTAATGTGTGTAATGTACGGAGTATCTAGATTGTTGGTTTAGAGAAGAGCGCACTACGTCGCAGATGAGAATTAAACCCCCCAATCTCTCAATCGGAGTAAGGGAGCTCTTACCACGGAATATCTAAATTGTGATGAGACTATGAGAGTGAATGATGAGGGTGAGGGTGTAATGATTAATGATGTGTTTAGGTACACAAGTATGGGCTTAAGGAATAACTACGGAGTATATGGTTTTGGGCCTTCACGACTTGAGTCACTTGACTCCACCCGCGCTATCTTACCCGTCCGGTAAGATTTGTAATATCCTCGCATATCGCTGTTTGTTTCGTTATCACAGATTCACGGGTGATAACACGTGAGTATTACAATCTTTCTTCCTTAAATGAAACTTCTTCCCGAAGTTTACGCGCTCACATCTCTCCCACTAACATTGAAGAAAACAACATATGCTTAGTCACATTGGTAAAATAGTACCGTGATTTCTGAATATCAAACAAACAATAACGGGTATTACACTTGAAATGATAGCCACAAAACTCTGAAGCCAATGATCAAAAAGTCAATTTCCATCCATAAAATAGTTTATAATCTCGTGTTGAATTGTTTTTTGGTTCAAATGAGCACATTATGTCGCGAATAAAAATCAAACTCGAATCTTGACGGTGGAAGAAGGTGTTATTACCACTCAAACTAAGTTTTGTTTTTTGAGATGTGGGACTTTGATGAACAAAAAAATGTGAAGTCATTGCTTATGTTTTGCCCAAAGTCTTGCTGAAATTGGGTACAAGTCAATGTATGTCAAGGTCATTGAGATAAGGAGTACAACATTATTAATTAATGTGTTAAACTTCCAGAAGAAGAACATCATCAATTGAAGTTTAACATCATTTGAGTGGCCTGAGTAAACGGTGACTCAATTTAATGCTCTTAAATGGTTGCCATTTCTTCTTCAACAAAATGATCAGTGTGAAATCGCGTTTTGGGTTCTTCTCATTTCCTCCACTACTTTCCTTAAAAAATCAAGTATTACAATTACATATACTCTTGCAGTCTTGCTATTGTCACTACTGAATTGTTTTTCTAACCTCAAATATAGGGTTGTAAACATCAAAATTTTATATATTTTGGTATCTATTTATGTCTAATATCTTCAGTATTTAGGGATAATAATTATCAATAAATATTGTGATAATATCATAGTATATTTTAAAATATTCACTTTCTCTCTAAGATACTAGTTTATAAATACGGGTTTTGTACCTAGGTTTAGAGGAGGTCGGATGGATTAAGTTTCAAACGACCCCATCATCCTACTACAATTAATAAGTCACCAAAAAGACCCCATCTTCCCTACGGAAAGTTGTAACGCTCAATCTTTTGATTATTAAATAAAACTTTTGTTTTCATATTATTTTGTATTTGTTATTTAATTATTGCAGGTATGAAATTTTATGTTTTACAAGGGTATTGATTAATCGCAACCATTCATGTTTGTATTTGATTGCGTGGACATAAATTGGAAAATTTTGTTGATAACTCTCGTGGAAAAAATACTTCGTACTTACATTTTACTCAAAGTAAGTGCGATGGTTAATTTCTTTGTTAAAAAACATGTAAATTAAAATTCCTATAAAATTATTTTATATGAAGTAGTTGATTAGTCGATCGGTATGTAAAAAGGTACTCCATTATGTAATACTCGTAATTTGTAGTGGATGTATATGTTTTTATGTGGGTGATTTAATTTTGCAATAATGTTTTACAATAACTTTTTTATAACACACAAAAAAAAAATTGACATCTAACCAAATTAAAGTGATTTTTCACCAAAATTATATTAAAATCAAATTGGAAGAATATAAATAGAATTAAGACAATAATATACATTCTTTTTAATAAAAATTGGGTCAATAAAACAACATATTTGTCCAAAAAACTTAAGAGTATGTATAGATAATGATGAAGAGCCATTGCAGCAAACCAACTAGTGCCAAAACTCCGATAGCATTGAATATTGGTTAAAGTTTTGATCTCAGAATCGGCCTTGTGTCTGATCGATGCTTACGATAAATACTAGTAGCTCAATATATGGTCGTAATAATCATGGATCAAAACTTCATTTTTTTTGCTTGTCATTCTGCTTCTATGTGAAAATAGTCCACCTCCTCCTCCTCCTCCTCCTCCTCCTCCTCCGCATTCAAATATTGATGAGACTCTTTATTTTTTGCTTGCGATTTTCCTTCCATTGAAAAGGCAACAAATTGGTAGAAATCTGTTACTGTGCCTGGAACCAGTAAAAATCACATATGTGAAATTAGCAATAGGAGGTAAACAAGTTTGTTTTAGGTTCATAATGAGAGAAAATGAGACGTCTTTTGTTTAACCCAAGAGCTTGATTAGATTACTGGACATTATACTTATACGTATACTTTAATAATTTTAAATTAGACGTCGAGAATTCAGACGGTTTCAATTGACTAAAAACTCAAAACAAGAAATGATCGACTTGTTAGAATTAAAATGTTGGTTGTATCCGACTTGTCAGACCAACTTAGTAGGGAAACAAATGCAAATGTTTTAACTCGACTGACTCGATACGGTTGAAACAGGAAGGATTAGCAAACATCTCAACAAGCAATGCAACCAATTAAAGCTTTATTTATGTTAGATGCCAATAATTGCGCCATCAATGTAATTAGAGAGATCATTAACTCCTTGTTAACTTGACTGATGTTTTCAATGACTTACCTGAATTTGTCTACAAATTAAAGTCTGTCTAACATACTTCTATTGCTTTATTTATTATTTTTATCCGTAGTAGACACCCTCTCTGTTCATCAGTCCCTTTCTTCATCATGGACGGCAACATTCATCTTCTCACGTTTATTTTCTGTTGACGAGTTTTAGGATACTAGGAATTAATCTATTAATGAGATCCCAACCACTATTTAGGTTTTTCATTCAGATAATCAATTGGAGTATTCATCTAGCTAAAATGAAAATCACAAACTAACCACATTTTGACTTCAATCCTTTTTTTTCTAGCGACAAAATTTTCGACCGGAATTGACCCATACTTACATGGGGTTCTAAGATATCGTAAACAAACGTACATACAACTTTCATGATAACAAAAATTTAAATACTTATTTTGTGTCATTTATAAATATAGAACGAGACACATAAACATGTTTCCTTTCTGTCCCAAGTACTTTAATTTGAGGTCTAACATATAACGTCACACATATAGCACTAAGCACTAATAATAAATTAATATAACCATAAAAGAATAATGAATTAAATCATGTGAATTCCTTGACTCACGCCTTTGGCAAGTAATTGGAATTTGAATAATGACTCATGCCTTTAGCAAAGCACTTAGAATTTTGACGTACCCACATACCATATCTGTAATCAGAAATGCTAAATGACCTTAAATCAATCTAATTCAATTCACTAGAATGTTTTTTTGGGTGAAGAATCAATTCACTAGAATGTAATCTAAGCATATTTGATGTATCAAAGAATCATAATTCCCATATAAACAGATTGTATGCGTAATAAAAACACCGATGATATTTCAAGAAAAATATTTAACAGGAAAAATATTAACTATAAGGACAACATATCTCCTAAAAATTTTATTTAATCTGAGAAAATATAATGTACGTACCTTCCATTGATGCTACTGCTAAGACTGCTGCTGCCGCTGCTGCCGCTGCTGCTGGTGTCTTTGCTACTAAACACGTTGCTCTCCCCGCTCTCGCTCGAGATACACGATTTCCTCCTCCACCAATCTTTGTCACCACTACCCTTGACCACCCCGCTCGAACCCGGTTCACCTTTCCCCATTGGAGCCACCTTGAAACTGGTACTACCACCTAAATTCTTCTTACTTTTCCTTGACCCTGGAAAAATAGGAAAAACAGATGTCCTTAGCAAAAACCTCCCATTGTCAATACTTCTACTTCTCACCATCTTTTTCTTGCTTTCACTCTTCTTAACTTTCTTCCCACTCTTCCTCTCCTTCTCCTTCTCCTTCTTCTCCAACTCTGTCTTGCCCATTTCCGATGGCAAAGTCGTCTTTTGTTCCTCTGGAATGACGATGACACCCTTTTGAACCCCAAACTCTGCTTTTTGCTCAACTATGTCCCTCAAAGACAACTCATAGAAGCTCTCAGGCAAGTCCTTGACCATATCCATCAACTCTCTTCGCCCTTTCGCTATCGCCTGAGTCCTGGAATTTGGAGACATGCTTTGATGGTACCCATGCTTATTACTAGGACTTGATGGTTGGCTCAAAGACATGGTAGTTGATGAGCTGACATGATCAAAAGGTGAAGAATTCTTAGATTTAGGAGTTGTAGGATGAGATGAAGAGGAATTATTCAATGGCTTCCATAATCGCGGTGTTGAATCATCTGAATCACCCTCCAATCCATTACTTTTGTCAACTCCAAACGTCAACCCCAACCCGCCACCATGACTATAATCATGTTCGGGATTAGGACTATCATTCTGAGAACTTAGTTGAACCCCGTTTGTTTCCATACTGAAACTATCAGACGAAATTCTATCAGTAGAAGTTAAAGTTGCTACATGATCATAAGAAAGTAGGCCTCCATTTGTATGAACTTCTTCTTCAAAGTTATTACCATAAGATTTTGTTGGTCTGTTTGGCTTCACAGCAACATTATTATTATTATTAGTGGATGATTTATATCGGGCGGCCCCATAGCCATCATTGATGAGAGCTACAGGATCAAATAGATGGATACGATTTTCAGGATGCTTGCTTCCTGAATCAATCATGCTGGAATTTTATTTTTTGTAAGGGAATGAAACAGAAACAGAAACAGGGAGAAATGAGAATGTTTTGTGTATTAAGTTTGGTGGGTGGTATGAAAGTGTATAGAATTACAGAGAAGAAAATGATTTGATATTTTTCTTTTTATTATTGAGATATTTATTGATTGGTAATGCACTTTGTAAGTTGTGAAGTCATTTTTTCATTATATGGAGTATATGGCAAATGGGGTGTGCGTGTGAGAAGGGGTCCAAAAGTCAAGGGGTGCTCTTCCTCTTCCTCTTCCTCTTCTAGATGAGTGCCAAAATTTTATCTTTCGAGGGTTGTCGTTAGTTTGGCATAAAATTCATGCGAATCATCAAAATTCATAATGTAGACAAAATATACTACTGTATATTACTTTTTTTGATGGATTATTTTTATTTGTAATGGGTAATATAAATCACAAAGTTATAATAGGTTAATTATCATCTATATAGATATAATAAAATCAGAATATATTGAAAATGATAAATGTTTTGTCTTTATCTATCATGTGGATAATATTTGATCCGTCACATGTTCGTGATGTGCCAAACAAGAATTCCGACTCTTCGATAACACTTTGATGTGGCAAAATTAATTAACTCGTAAAAAAATAAAATAATCGACACACTTTTATCTACCATATGGGTAAATGGGTAATACTCGTAACATCTTTATTCTGTCTTGACTTAAATTTTATTTTTCTTCTCAACTGTATCTTGATATTATCAGTTATTATCGCTTATAAATTTTACGGAGTACCTACTGTTTAACCTAGTTTCGCATAAGAATGAGTACAAAATGAAATTATACGTTGATTATGGTTATGATCGTACGAGAAATCGCCGTTATTAATTATTTGATCCTCTTATTCCGACAACACAATAATTCAGATATCACTTTTCAGTACCACTTTATGTATTGTTCGTATCTATTATTCTTTATTATTATTATTATTATTATTATTATTAAATGTCCCTCAAAATGACAATATCCATTTTTAATTATTTTTATAACAAGCGTACCCATTTTATTACGTTTGATATCATTCTTACATCAATTTATAATTAATCTCCTACTAGATTTACTACTAGAGAACAAAGTTGTGACCTTAGAGTTTATTAATAACTCTAGTTACATTTACTTTTGTATTTTTTTTTAAATCCTTGAGATTTGAGATATCATTTGTATAGGCCCAATCCCCACCTTAAGGAATAGAAATGTAGTTAAATGTCATTTTATTTAAGTCGTTATACCCCCACCCTCCAACAAGTAAACGAAGTATATAATGTTAAAGATGTGGAATTGTAACATGATTTGTCAAATCATGATCTTTGCTTCCCATCGATCGGCCACCCACTACTCCATATTGTATAGGATTATTACTCTTTAATTTGATTGTTTCATTCTAAATCAGCTCCACACTACTACTAAATTACAAATTTCAATCACCACCATAACTTTGTAACTCAAATTATAATATAAGATGTTTTAAGGTCCCTTTTATTTCCCTCTTAAACGAGTGCATTGTTATATTGTAATAAGAATCGAACTCAAACCTCATAATTAGAGAAAATGAACTCTTATTATTTGAGTTAAGTCTCGTGTGATAAGAGTACTAACAATATACGATTTACTTTTATTTTTTCAATATTGATCATGTGTGCTCGTTTTTTTTATAAAGAGACAACTCATTATCAATAATAAAATAATTGTCTTTTTTAGAATTAGATCATTTCATATACTGTATAATCATTTTACGTTATACTCGTTATTTTATGTTTTTTTAATACGTGTACATGATTTGAAACAACATTCGAAATTCTCTTCAACGAAAAAACTCAATAAGTTTTTTTATAATTAAAAGAAGCTTTTTTTTGGAAATCCAAGATTTTTAAAACACTAAGAATTTAAACATTATCCATATTAAAAGTGGATATGATAAATAATACTTCTATTTGTTTTAGTATTAGATAATAAATAAAACTTCTTTAAATATAAGTATTAGAAAAAATAATTCTAACATCCTGAGATTCAACGCATATTCAGTTCAATTTCATATATAACTTTTTGATATTAATATGAAATATTTATTACTTACTCACCATCTACATAATATTAGAAGCTCTAAAAATATTAAATTAAAATTTCGAATTTTAAAAATAATTATTAATAAAATAAAATTATTAATAATCAAGCAATATACTCAATATAATGATAATCATCTTTATGTGTTAAATAATCAATCAATTTTAAGCCCATGCAATATTGTTATTGTTATATATAATATGACATATTACCTTTATTGCGTATAGTAATTATCGTAATGTACCGTGTTGCATATAGTAATTATCGTAACGTAATTAGTAATTAGTAGACTTGTTTATAAAAAGAATTCTCCGTTCACTCAAAATCCATCTTAGATTAGAATTAAGAAATCTACTAACTTCATACTTAATCAAAATCCAAAAATAAAATAATAATACAATTAATATTGATGGTAAAATAAAATATAAAAAAACTGAACTAGCAAAGAAATGGATGAAATTGCAGTAATGAACGTGGATAGCACTGAAGAAAATTACGCGGAAAAGAAGTAGAAGCCGCTCATTCAATCATAATGTTGGTTATGATCATGATGCCTTGAATTATTGAAACGGCCTACCTTTCTATCAACCTACGGTGTATATCTACCGTATCTGTGCCGCAATCATGCACTAGACCTCTGTCTTTTATTTAATCCCAAATTACGTACTAATCACTTTTACAAGTTGTTTCATTAAAATCAACACCTCTCCTCATACCGTCCGACATTTTTTTACTCTTACATTTCTTTTTATTTCTCAAAAAACTTTGAATTACCTATTAGTTTCGAGACCGTCTCACAAATAGTTATTGTGAGACTTTACTATAATACATTGATAATCGACAGGAAAATAAAACTAAAACAAATAACAAGTCTCTTGTGACTTGTGAGACCGTCTCAGAGCGAGTTAACATGGGACATACTAATAAAAATAAATAAATAATAAAAGTAACTATATTGTATGTGAGAGAATTTCACGATAAATTTATCATTAGACCGTCTCATACAAGGATTTGTGAATAAAAAATAAAATAAAAGTAACCACCTCATTTGAGAGGTCATACAATAACGTTAACGTCATATGAATTTTTGGACTGTTTTAACGATCGTATAGGACAGTCTCTGGTTATGAAGGTATAGGGGGGAGGTCCACTCGCGCCGTGGAGTCGTGCTTCGCTTCTGCAAACATGCTATCTCAATCACCCAATCCATATTTAGTCTTCCATGTAGTGTTTGGGCCTGAAAAGTGATAATGATCAGCCCAGTTCATTAACCAATTGCATAATCAGCCCACTTGCAATTAGTGAGTTCTACACTACAAGCCTCTCATAATATCCATAATATATCCTGTTCCAGGAGCTTTTTTTTATAGGATTGTTTTCAAGAAATGATATTCTTCAAATTATTGTTTTTGAGTAATAATATTCCTCAGTTCATTTTATTAGAATTTTCTAGTTTTGATATTCTATCTGAACTAATACTTTGGATTAGATATTCAACTAGTGTTATGCCCGTGAAAAATTTCACGGGTTGTGGTTATTTAATTGATGTTTCCAAATGAAGTAAGGCAAGATTGATCGTCTTCAATTATGCGAAAAAATGTGATCATCCATACGCGTGTTAATAGTATGATACCCGTGAAAAATTTCAATAATGAAGGAAAGCAAGATTGGTCTTCAATTATGTGAAAAAATGTGATCATCCATACGCGTAATAGATGTACGTACCGAACAATGTAGAATACATTTAAGTACTATGATACCCGTGAAAATTCACGGGGTTGCTACTTTTTTTTTATTAGTATGATACCCGTGAAAAATCACGGGGTTGAAACATTTTTTTTATCCAAAAGACAAATCACAATCCATATGAGGGTGAACAGAAAGACGATAAATATTGGTTTAAAATTAATGTAAAAGAAGTGAATATTGACGCATATGATAATCACAGTGTTCAACGATATTTTAATAAATGATTAAGAAATTAAGAATAAAATTGTATTTATAATAAAAAATTAATAACAAACAAAAGTTTTTAATGGTATGCGAATCTGTATTTGACAATTCGACTCATGGTAACAGTCTCATACTATTAGTTTTTGTGTTAAACATAATAATTGAAACAAATAGTCTCATGTAATAAGACGATCTCACAATACGATTATGGTGAGCCTCTCACGAGGGGAGTATTTTATTATTTTAATAATTTTCTCCCATGTGAGAGGTGTCACGATAATCGTAATGTGAAACCGATAATACGTGTCTCTCATGTGAGAAGTCTCACAATAATCGTATTATAAGATCGTCTCATGAGAATTTATAAAATTGGAATGTGATGTACTCCGTACTTGCTTAAGACGGTGTCAACTTAATCGACATAACTGATAGAGTCACAGTTATGTTGCAAGGGGTAAGAAATTATCCCAGAAAGCGGTAATCTTTATCAAACGAAATAGAAAACCTAACTGATAGAATCACAACCATGTTGCACGTTCTCACGGTAATCTTTAGCCTCATTTGATGATTATATGTGAGGAGTATTATATTGAAAAGAGACAAAAAATTAAAAAATGGAGGGAGTATTACTAAAATTAAAAAACGGAGGGAGTTTTTTTAATAACTTGGTACTACTTCATTTAAATTAGCGGTTGACCTGATCCAAGAGCAACAAAGCGGATTGTTCTACATTTCCACCCCGTAAAAGTTCATGGGATTATACTGTTTTATTGCCATACGGGGCTCTATGTTAACGGTAAAATTGTACGGAGTAATAATCGGTGGACCAAAATCCAAATATATGACGGGATATTCAAGACATCAACACAAACTGAAAAATAAACAAATACTTAAACCTGGAAAGGGGAAGGAGAACCCTAATTCCCAAATTTGGGTTAATCAATATCAATACACGATTGATCATGAAACAAACACAAACCATTCAATCGACTCTACCATGACTGTTGAAATCAAGTTTATGGGTAAATACTTGTCAAGTAATTGCATCAATTTAGTGTTCTTGAAGAATGTGGGAAAAGGAACGGATTAGATCGAAAATGAGTAAAGGTAATAAAGATCTATTGTTATTAAGTAAATGCTTTTTGATTTCCGTTAAAGATTTCGAGTTTTAATTGTTTGTTGATGTTCATACTTTGATTTATGATGAATTGGTTATTACTTTGATCGAAATACTTTACATTGTGATCTTATAAACAAAAATGGCATTAGAAGCATTGATCTCAGATAAATTAAGAAAGTTGATGAACATGCTTTTTGGTTAAGTTGTAGCTTTAAGTGGATTTAAAATTGTAAAACAAAATGGTAATAATAGAGTATCCAAAAATTACACTAAAATTTAATCTTCAAAGTTCTTCCCCAAATCAAGCTAAAAAGTCGTTGAACACCAACATCATCGGTCCATGATGAATTGTGAATCTCTGAACTGCAATTATCCAAATATTTCAGGTGTGAAAAAATTAACTTTTTTCATATGCAATGTTGTTATGCAAATTATTGATTTATCAAAAGCTGATATATTGGAGTAACATCTTCCACTTGCAATGTTAATACACGATTTGAGGAGGAGCAACTACACAACTTTGTATTCATGTTGATTTTAGTATCATATATTTTTATTAAATAATGAATTGAAGTAATCAGTGACAGTTGATAATTGAATTTTGACTATACATTAGTGTTTACTGACCAATCTGCCGAAATTTGGGTTACAAACATAAATTTTTAAATTATAACCTTCAGAAATAATGGTTGGTTGTTACAGATGAAGGTACATCAAGTTGTTCTTGGCTTCTTGGACATCAATATCGTGGACAGATGCTATGTTTGTATGGATTGTTCCAACACCTGCAAAACATGAGAATCAAAGGATTAAAAACATATAAAGATTGATATAAGATGAGAATTGCATAGATAAACATGTTCCAACACCTACACAGTCCGGATTGTGTAGAATAAATGAAGATGAAGACAATTGCATGATGAATTGAAGTATATATATAAGGATTCAAATAAGATGAGAACATTAAAAACATAGATAAACCAAAGGATTGATATGAGTATTTTCAATGTTTTTGTAAATTGCATAATAGAGTTAATGCATATGAGGGTTAATGCGTCCCTTCTCAATGAGCAATGTAATTTTCAATGTACATATTACTTGCACGCAAAGTCGATTTTAGCTTAGTTTTTTATTTAATTATTTTGAGTGAGATGATGAAGGGAGAAATGAGTTTCGAGGGTCAATTGGTCATTACCCATCTCTCATTTGCTGCACTTCATTAATTGTTGATGTTCATTTGAATTACACACTCCTAAATACTAATTTATTGATTGATTTCAATGTTGCTCTGTTCTACGTGAACATTAATTGCAGTAATTCAATTGAATTACACACTCCTAATACCCTCTTAATACACTCCTTAAACTAATTGAAAACAAAACATGAAAAAAGTGACTTATTCTCAAATGGGGGATAAGGAAGAGTGCCACCTAAGGGTTTTTGGTCCTTGCTTTAATATAAAGAAGATTTGTGCTCTACCCTGATTTGTATATTAGCATTACCTTCATGTTTAAAGTAATCAGCGAAAGACTCAAAGGGTATTAATTATAGACTCCTTGTTTCCAAGTAGGAGTATTTCTTTCCAGTTAGTCTCATGTGAGACCGTTTCACGATAACTTATCGTGAGACCGTTTCACGATAACTTATCGTGAGACCTGTTAATAGGAATATAATAACAATAAAACTAACTCCCTTACATGTGAGAGGTCTCGCAATAAACTTATCGTGAGACCGTTTCATACAAGAAATTGTGATTTCCTAAAACAAAACTTTACAGAATTAGGAATTAATTAAGGATAATACAAGTAATCAAGTTTAAAGGAGTGTTTCCTCCTATACGGGGTGTAAATAAGCTGAGACAGCTCGCAAGCATCTCGAGATCGGCTCGGTCAAAGCTCGGTCAAAGCTCGACTCGTATGAGCTTGGCTCGGATCATTTATGAGTCGAGCCGAGCAAGACCTAGCTCGGCTCGAATAGCTCGCGAGCGGCTCGATATTATTTTAAAGTTACAGTTTCCTTTCCGCTACCTAAATCAAATATACCTGTTAATCATCCTATTATTTTGTCTTTCGTAGTTAATTTAGTTTCGAAATGTTTGGTATATCATATACGCCTCTTATTAAGACGATTTTATTTTGTTACTATAATGTTGTGAATTGCAATATTCAGGACATCGATTCTTATCTTTCATCATTACAATTTGTACTTTTATTTCTCTTTTCATCGTAATAGCTTGAGACACCCATAAATCAATAATATATTGATTTAATTTTCGTTTCATTAGTCAAAAACTCAAATAAGTTGAACACTTAAGCTCAAGCCCAACCCATCGTGCGAGTCGAGCTCAACTCGAGCTTGCGAGTCGAGCTCAACACGAGCCCGGAGTCGGGTCTTTTCCTGAGCCACGAGTCGAGCTCGAGCCACGAGTCGAGTTAATGAGCTCGAGCTCGAGCCTTTGTTTTTGAAGCTCGACGAGCTTGAGCTCGAGCCGAGACTCCCTTTTTCTTTTCGAGCTCGAGCCGAGCAGCCCCAGGCTCGCGCTCAACTCGACTCGTTTACACCCCTAGTCGTATATCTTTAATTAAAAATTGAAATATTATCTACGAAATATATAGAGTAAAAATGAATAAATAAATGAATGAGAAATATTAAGGATTGTTTTTTGAAAGGTCAACAACCGTGTCGAGTGGCCTCATGAACAAAGGTACGGCCACGAGGAAGAACTAGCGTGTTGTGATGATGTATGCGCAAGGAAGAAAATTATTTTATAGTTCCTCGTGCAAAAGAATGAACACTATCTACTATACGGCCATACGGCTCAAACAGACAAACATCGAGTATTTTAATGAAGAATTAGCTTCACGTTAGCAATATAATATACTCCGTACTGACTTACGGAGTAGTCCATTTTTGTTCATGGTTTGGAATAATGTTGGAAATCATAATAGCAAGAAAACAAATGAATACAGGAATTATACCGTTTAGATATACCCTTGATTAATTAAATCATGTAGTAATTCGTATTATAGATGGAAGTGAGTTGTGTTATGTTATATGACTCATATTCTGTGTTGGTTCACCGTGTCCGGATAAAAAAAATAGCACAACCCAAACACTTGTAAGTGGGCCTTATGTCGTTTCGTGCGGTGTTAAGAAGGCCCATGCACAACCGGCTTATTGATGCGGGCAGAGACGAATCTGGGAATTAGTTCTATCTTGGGCTAAATTTTACGTATAATATAGATTTTTTTAAGATTTAAAAATGCATAAGATGGTACGTGTTGATTAATCTCTAAATATCGGTTTGGAGTTAAAATTAATCAAATAGCATTATTTTTGGAAATAATAAATTTGTTTAAAGTATAGTTTCCAGATCATGACGAGACATTCTTTTTCAAACAATGTTTATTAATCCATCGTATGAAATTTTTTCTAAGCGCACCGCCATAAGAATACATAAGTAAACAAATACAATGCATACCAAGTATCATATTGCATTACCACCCAGTAACTTAAGACGAATTTTTTGTTACTTTTTTTTAAATAAAAGGGTTATTTCACGGGAATAATACCAACTATGACCATCCTTCTTAAATTAATACAAACTTTACACAATCTCAATTTAATATGATCAATGTCTTCATTGATCTCGTTTCACTATGGATGAAAAAATGACTGGTTGTTTCACAATAACCGGCTGCTTTCCCCTTTGTACCTTCATCTTCTTCCTCTCATCAATCTTCATACCCATTCATATTATTCATCATTGGCACATCGACCACCAAAATAACCACCACTTTTCACCCACGACGCCTCCACCGTGCGCCTCCAGCTTACCAGGCGACCACGTGGGCAGCCACCACACGACCACCAGTGAGGACCCACCTTCTCCGGCGTCGTGGGCAGCCACCACACGACCACCGAGTCTCAGGCGAGGGCAACCACCATAACAACGCATTACCGACCATTTTCCTGGATTTCGACCGCCGTGAACCATCTCCATCTCCTCTGTCATTCTTTTCTAGATCTCTAATCACCAGCTCAACCACCACTTATGCTCCGGTGTGTAGGACTGCGACGAAGTAGCTGGTCGGAGTGTGGTGGTGCTCGTGGAGTTTACTACGTCAGTCTTCAGATCTGGGCAAGAATGACGGTTGTTGATTTCTCAATTTCATTGATTTCATTTTCTAGGTTTGAATTCGATCTTCATCTCAATTTCATTGAAAATGGTGGTTTTCACCTCAAGATTGATATGGATGATTAATGAAGATGAAAGGAAGGATAATAGTGTGAAGATGAGATGATTAATGATGATGTTGATTGTGAAAATGGTGAAAATGGAGTTGATGACTTATACTTCAGGTAGTTGGTCATCCAGCTCGTTTTGAGAGAGAGTTAGTCAAATTTCATTATTTTGAGATTACGTAAAGTATGTATTAATTTAAGAAGAGTGGTTATAGTTGGTATTATTTCCATGAAATAACCTTAAATAAAAAGACACATTACTGTCGTTCTTGTAAATATATTGTTATAATAGGAGAAAGTTGAAATTTAAAATCTTTAAAATGTAATTAATGTATGTAGAAATTGTAGTCTTGGAATTGTGAAAGTGCTGATTAAAAGACTTGAACCTTGGTCATTTGTAGGGGTGTAAACGAGCCGAGTTGAGTGCGAGCCTGAGGATGCTCGGCTCGAGCTCAAAAAGCAAATGGGTGTCTCGGCTCGAGCTCGTCGAGCTTCAGAAAGAATGACTCGAGCTCGAAAATGAAACAATGGCTCGAGCTCGACTCGTGGCTCGGGAAAAGGCTCGACTCCGGGCTCGAGTTGAGCTCGACTCACAGGCTCGAGTTGAGCTTGACTTGCATGGTGGGTTGGGCTCGAGTTTAAGTGCTTAAATTTTGACTAATGAAACGAAAATTAAATGAATACATTATTGATTTATGGGTGTCTTAAGCTATTATGAGGGAAAGAGAAATAAAAAGACAAATTGTAATGATGAAAGATAAGAATCGATGTCTTCAATATTGCAATTTGCAACATCATAGTAATAAAATAAAATTAGTCTTAATAAGAGGCGTATACGATATAGTACCAAACATTCCGAAACTAAATTAACTACAAAAGACAAAACAATACATTGAAACTAAATCAACTAAATCGATTTAGTTTATAGCTATTCATTTTTGCATATTCACTCCAAAATCGTAGATGTGGTATTATCCTAAATTAAGTTAGGGAAATTAAACTTGAATTTGTTATATATATTTTTTGAACATAGAAAATGAAGAGAATTGAACGGAAATGGATGTATGAGGGAAGACTTGGTAAGAAGAGACGTCCCACCGTTGAATTTTTGAGGGGTGTTGAATCTTTTGTCGAGGTTGCTAAAAAGTCATGATGCGAGGATTTGCCGTCTACCCCGACACCAATAAACCAACCAACCTAAACTTAAGTAGTATGGGCAAGTCGGGTCGATCCACAAGAGACGGTAAAGCGAGTTTAGACTAGCTAAAACTTACTTAGACTCAAGACAAAGTCACAAGGAAACAAGGAGAAGAATTGTTGACGATTGATTAGACTAAAACTACTACTAAAGGAATAAGAGAAACCTAAAACAATGATAATAACTAAAATTATGATGATGAAAACGGAGAAATCAATAAGAGAAAGAGTAGGGTTAAGTCGGGTTCATAGGTGTTTAAGGCTAGGGGGAAGTCGAGGGTATAGGTTTCACCTCGTCACTAAGGTAAGGCCGCGCTCTCGCGTCAAAGACAAACCCGAAAACTCATGTATGATATTACCCAAAACAAGAGAACTCAACCACAAATTATACATACAATGAGAAGGATGAAACTAGCAAGAAATAGCATGGCCACTACTATTCTAACAATCATTTCAACAAACACAAAGCATGCTTAACAAGTGACAAGTGACAAAGATTCAACCTTTACCACAAACAAACCCTAATTACCCATAAACAACACCTAATCCCCCTATTAACCCCCACAATGAGTCTACTCACACATGACTAAGAAGAGACTAACATTCACTAAGAAAACTAACATAATAACCAACATGTTCATAATGTAAGATTAATAAGGAGAAAACAATAATCTAAGAACAAAGATTGAAACTTTAAATGAAAAACAAGAGTTTAAAAGAGAAGAGATTAAAGAAATTATACCAACACAAGTATGGAATGAAAAGATCTAAACTTGCATAAATGATAACCCAAGAATATCCACCAATGTGTCAAAGTGATGAATTCTCCAAGAGTTTGCCAAATTACACAAGTAGACTACAATTAAACTAAAATTAAGGAAGGATTAAGGAGAAATTAAGGTAAGTTAAGCTAAAGTAGTGTGCCTCTCTCTAGGGTTTTCTATCTCCCTTAAAATGATTACAAGAGGGTTATATATAGTGTTCCACAAGTGAGAGAAGTGAAAGAAGGGAGCGGACTAGGAGCTGGATCTTTCCCGACTGGGAAGGAATGGTCCCGATCGGGAAGAAACGATGGTCCCGAACGGGATGACACGATCCCGTTCGGGACGGCTTCACAGAAGTGGACTGTTTTGCTCCATCCTTCCCGAACGGGAAGGCCTCGTCCCGTCCGGGAATCTTCCTCTTTCCCGCCCGGGATGGGTTCTGTTTTGCTCTTCCTTGGCTTCTTATCGATGCTCGGTGCTCGGGAAATCATTAAGTAGGCCCTAGGGGACTCGGGATCGAGTCTAAGCCACCGAGTCATCGCCGCTTCTCTTCTTTGGCTCCATATGCATCGGAAATGAGTCGGAATCGTTTCGTTTCTTCAAGATAGCCCTAGGAACCTAAAACAAGCTGGAAGAAGCGTAAGTAGCCTCGAAAATCGCTCCAAAGAGCGATTTCATAAGAGAAACCGGGACTAAACACAAGAAATAATCAATACAAAACACACTTATCAAGTCACTAGACTACGCATCGAGGGGGGAGGTTAGGTGTCTGTGTACTAAATGCAAGAACCTAAAATTTTTTGAGGTCGTTGTGGTTAAGGAACATGTCATCTATAATGGTTTTTCACCCGATTATTATCATTGGATTTGTCATGGTGAGCCATCTCAGTTTGAGCCTCCCCCACCGCGTCTCGGCACCTTTACACAGATGGAGTACACGCCGGCAGGATCTCAGCAACCCGACCCGGAGAAGGAACAAATGAAGGAACAGCTGACACAACAGTAGCAGCAAATGAAGGAACAACAGGAGCAAATAAAGAAAATGCAAGAACAGATGACCATGTTTCAGGCCATGTTTGAGAGATGCAACCAAGGTCGCCCCCCACCCCCTCCAGACGACAGAGACCCCTTTAACGGGGATGGTGGTAACTCTGGTGCTTCAGCTAGCTTCGCAGTTAGCTGATTGTTGTCGTTGTAACTGGATTTATGGATTATGTATCTTTGAACTAGTTTAGATTTATGTACCTTCAAACCGTATGTTAAATTTTTTTTATATGAATGATGTTTTTTTAGCATAAATGTGTCGAGAGATGAAGTGTTTTGGTTGATTGAAAGTGAATGAGGTTGAGGTATTGTGGATGGTCGACAATTGTGGTTGGTTGAAAGTTGTGGATGTAGTTTATTTTGCAGGTTTTGGCTAAACATCGAAAGCATGTTTACGGCCATGCAACAACACACATGGCGTCCAATAACGGACGCCATGCCAGACGCCATAGGAAGCTAAAATCGATGAAAAGAGACAGATATTCAGGGGATATGGCGTCCACTGTCAGACGCCAGGTGTGGCGTCCACTGTCGGACGCCCGTTTTTATGGCGTCCAACAGTGGACGCCCGTTTTGGAAATGGGCGACCGGTCGTGGCTTCCACTTTCTAGCGTCTGTTTGCGGACGCCCGTACCCGTATAGCGTCCACTGACGGAAGACACTGGGTGGACGCCGGGGCCTGCTTTTTTTGTAGTGGCTCTTCATTGACGCACTCCTGGGGGTCGGCTGGAGGGGTCCAGCCTGATGCCCCGGCGTCAGTCCTGAAGGCTCTGAGACTTCCCCTCCAGTGGGGTTAATCTGGGTCTAGGGTCTGTGGATAGTGGTCAGTGGATTACCGATCCCATAAACTTCGTATTATTTTATACAATAGTAAATTAATAGCATCGTTGATTAGTTAGTACTTCCTCTGTTTCTGTAGAAGAGATCATCTTTCCTTTTTGGGACGTCTCTCTAAAAGAGTATCATTTTACTTTATTTCTTTTTTGTCTGATTTATGTGGTTCTCATTAATTGTAACCCCACGTATTTTTTCATATTTCATTTTTCACCACAAATTTCTATTTAACTTAATTCTCATTAAAAGAGAGTATCTGTCTTTCAGTAGTTTTCCTGTTGTGGCTATACATGTGTAACATGCATTATTTACACATATGTGAGTATGTGACTACATAAATTCTTGTTTATGACGAAATTATCCATCATTTTTTTTCTTATAACAGGTCAAATACAATCCGTTTACATAGAAAAAACAAAACACTACTAAAAAATTAATGTGTTGTCTTTTCTACATGAGTAACATTTAATCCGTTATAATAAATTGGCGAATCTCCGTCACAAGAGAAACTAACTGATGTTACTCTGCTAGGGTGATTTTCAACGGCTTTAATTTATCTATCATTCAATGTCATGAAAAATAGAGATTGCAACATTAACATCATACAGTACTACGTGAAAAGAGTTTTGAAGCAACGAGGCGTGTCAAATGAGAAGATGTGCCATTATTTTCCCTCCATGAGCTTGATATGTAGAGGGAATCCTAGAAAAAATTCCTTCGGTGAAATACATTTGAGAAGTCCAATCTAAAATATAAATCTAACATCCTAAACTAAAAAAAATTGATATAGAGTAAGTTTTACCTGAACGTTTCATTTTTTACTTCGATCGTCACAATTATAATTCGATGGAATTAACATAAAATTATGAATTGGATGATGGCAATCTGAATAGGAGTAACGTAAGAATATGAAGTTTGTAATAAAGCTAGTGTCCTACCAAGGGGCACCAATAGATGTACATACGTTGGACCAAAGTGACACATTGACACCTTACCTTGCTACATTTTGGAGGGTAGGAGTCAAAGACGGACCCATACTCATCTTCTTCACTTAAGTGGCATTCTCATCCGCCCTTCAATTACTTAAGTGGCGTTCTCATCCCTTCCTTTTCCTTCCTACACTTATATCATTTCCTTACCTTCCCTTTCTTCATTCTCCCATCTTCTAGGAACAAACAAACAAACAACAAAGAGAGAGATGGCTTTGTTGCTTAGAAGATCATCACGAAACATAGTTAAAAAGTTAATGGTGATGAATAATAGTTACGGATATCATGTTAATAATATTAAGTATAGTAGTAGTATTAGTGGTAATTACATGGGAGTTGGAGGTAATATGAAATTATTATTGCACGGTTGTTGTAATAATATTATGATGAGACGACGCTATGAATCAACAAAGGCTAGTGTTGAACCTCAATACTATACCTCTGAGGATGATGATAATAATCTTGATAACGCTTCTTCCCACCAGGTACGGATCGGACTACACTTGCGTATGTACCTAGCTAGCTAAACCTCATTTTATTATCATTACGTTTACGTTTCTTCTTTCATCAACTTTTATGCATGCCTCTCCAAGAGTCGTCTATCTTGTCTAAACTTTGATCATGTTGGTCTAAGGTGGTTTACCTAGTGTGTGTGGGGTTGCGGCTATTGTGTGCAATCGAAGCTTTACCTAAAGCGCACCAAAGATAACGGCAGACTTCCTTATCATTAAAAAAAATAACCCTCGATTTTTCTCCTCATCAACTATGTAAAAATTGTAGATATTCTGGTGGTTAATAGTTAAGACGGGGTATCCTAGATAATATGAAAAAATGAACTCTTTGTTCAAAAGAATAAATAAATTATTTATTTACTTTTCTTTGAAATACTCTTTTGAAAAATAAAAATGATAAACAAATGAATGAAATGAGCGCGTAGGATATTGAATTTTTTTTGCATAATAATTATTTCTTCATTTTCGATAATAATTTTGTCTATTCTATAGCTCTTTGATTATTTAATTTTCCCACGGATACTAAGAGGGACTTTGTTTTAACAATTACTCCGTACTTCTTAATTTTAATTTGGTGTTTTTACGTTTGATTTTATTGTTGTTTTGACATTTGCGTTGAGTTGTTTGCGCAACTACTTTTTACCGTCGGCGCTTTACTTCTTACCGTCGGCGTTAATTACGTGAAATGACGACTTTGTCCTTACTATTTATTCTCAAAATAATATTACTTTTACATTTTATAGATTATAATTTTTTTTAAAAACTCGATAACAAAACCGTCTTTTTCGATTATCGTAATAAACCAAAACCGACTTTCTATATAGTTAATTACGCAAAATGACGAATTCTCCTTTGCAATTAATTCTCGAAATATTATCACATTTACATTTTATAGAATATCGGTTTATTAGAACTCGATAATAAAACCGTTTTTTCAATTATTGTTACGCCTCCGATTTTAAACAGTTAATTAGATTAATTAACGACTTAATACAATTTAATAAACATAATTAACAAATATGAGTAATATGCAAATTAAATCCTAATTAATCTACGACAAGTCGACAATCAAGATTTATTATACAGATCAATGCAAATTAAAAAAAAAAAAATCCGGAAATGGGTCAGGTCAATTGGGTTTTTCGACCCACCTAAGGGTCGTATTATTTTCTCTATAATACTTGAAAGTTTTGAAAAATAATTTAAATATAATATAAATCTTCCAATAATATGAGACATGAAGTATAAGGTGGTGAAATTGGTTACATTGATAACATTTCATACAAATGACCCGGGTTCGAATCCTCTTGTTCGCACATTTGCCTTTTGAAAAAATAATTAAAATTTACAAAATTATGCAATTAGCATGGATCGAACCCCAGACCTATTGAGTAGGAGGCAAATGACCAAACCACTACACCACCATCAATAAACTGATATTTCAAGTGGCTGAAAACTATATTAAAAGAGAAAAAAAAACCCGGAAAATGGGGGGGAGTCGAAGAATTTCTTCGACTCGTAGATGGGGGAGTCGAAGAATTTCTTCGACTCGTGGATGGGGGAGTCGAAAAAAATCTTCGACTCCCCCATCCGTGAGTCGAAGAAATTTTTCGACTCCCCCATCTACGAGTCGAAGAAATTCTTCGACTCCCCCCCATTTTCCGGGTTTTTTTTCTCTTTTAATATAGTTTTCAGCCACTTGAAGTATCAGTTTATTGATGGTGGTGTAGTGGTTTGGTCATTTGCCTCCTACTCGATAGGTCTGGGGTTCGATCAATGTTAATTGCATAATTTTGTAAATTTTAATTATTTTTTCAAAAGGCAAATGTGCGAACAAGAGGATTCGAACCCGGGCCACTTGTATGAAATGTTATCAATGTAACCAATTTCACCACCTTATAATTCATGTCTCATACCATTGGATGATTTACATTATACTTAAATTACGTTTATTAAATTGTATTAAGTCGTTAATTAATCTAATTAACTGTTTAAAATCGGAGGCGTAACAATAATCGAAAAAACGGTTTTATTATCGAGTTTTAATAAACCGATACTCTATAAAATGTAAATGTAATAATATTTCGAGAATTAATTGCAAATGAGAACTTGTCATTTTGCGTAATTAACTATATAGGGAGTCGGTTTTGATTTATTACGATAATCGAAAAAGACGGTTTTGTTATCGAGTTTTAATAAATCGATAATCTATAATTAAAATGTAAAAGTAATATTATTTTGAAAATAAATAGCAAGGACAAAGTCGTCATTTCACGTAATTAACGCCGACGGTAAGAAGTAAAACGCCGACGGTAAAAAGTAGTCCCCGTTGTTTGGCATCTTCATACTATTGTCTTGCAAATAAAGGAACGTTAACACGTGTAATGTTTTTTTTTGTCATCGACCTAGACGGCTAGAACTACACCAAGAAAGTCGGTACATACCAAAACAAAGAGTGATGGAACGAATACCTTAATTTTGTTGTTTTTAAGCCTTATAAAGTGCTTCATAAAACTGAAATTGTGTTTTTTGATTCTATTGCCATCATAATTTTTGTTACGTTTTTCATCAACTTAGTCTTCGATCCTATGTGAGAGTCTTTGTAACATACTCATACGTTTATGTATAAGTTCTAGAAAATTGAAAGATGCATGATCGAAGGGTTGAGGGGAATCAAAATTGATATCAAATGTCAATCATTAGACTTTTGATTACAATTAGGGTTGTTTGGGGAATTATATATTATGGTCGTGTGCAACTTATAACTCAACCCTTTTATAGCAAGTGATAATTGAACAGTAGCAACGAACTATTTTTATTTGGTCATCATTTATGTATAGCTATTTTTTTATTTAGAGACCTCTAAAATCCTAGGCTCTTACCTTATTTTATTCGAGATCACACCACATGATTACCATCCTCCGTAATTAGTTATTTATCCATCCCACTTTATAATCTATAGGAGCATTATTTATTCAATCAAAACCTCTCTCCTACAATTAATTTTGTGTCCAACAAATGAAACAAGAATACCTACAAGAGTACAAGGTCATCAATGGAGCCGTTTTGCAATTGGGTCATGATAATACCTTCCATAATTTATACTCGGTACTTAAGATGACCCAAGAGCCCATGACCAGCTTCTTAATCTTGGTTTGAGACTAGAGTGGTCTTAGAGGGTCCTAGTTGAGAATAGAGTGCATTGTTGATTTGTCGTTGAAGTGTTTGTAGCAAGTACGAGTACGAAGGGTTGGGATATAGGAGGTGGAGGTGGAGGTAGGTGGTTGCCCATAATGAGCATTTAATGGACCTCGTACGTACATCAGTAGAGAGGAGTCCATTGTTGATTTGGGTGTTGGTGGTCCATTCCTCGCTATGGTACGATGGTCCACTACGTTACTCCACTTCATTCATTTAGCCTTCCTCTCCTCTACCACATGCACTTTCTTATTCTCTTCAATACTCTCTAACTGTTCCTCTGTACCAACTACAGTACTACTTAACTTCATTCAATTATCTGACACTTCTAACTTCAAACTCATATACGGACTACATCCTACACTTTTACATCAATGACGATTATTATGGAGTAGGTGAAAAAAAACCCATGAAATTAAATCAGAAAATGTATTGACCGTAATACTCCAACAGTTCCGTCTTTTGTGTTGGTTGATTAAAAATTACTTTGTACTCCGTAATAACTTTAAAAATTTGGTAGGTTTTTTTGTATAAGACCGAAATTAAATAAACCATGGATAAATCCAAGCGACACATTATTAAATCTAAGCGATCTTTTTGTAGGTGTTTGCTCCCGATCCAATTAGAGGATCGAATTGATTATAGAAATATGATAAATGATCTTCTAACATGGTATACACTCAAATTCTAGGATCCTTCTTAAAATCTTAATGATAGAATTTTACCTAGATCTTAGGTTTTAGTTGAGATGATCTCCATAATCATTACACTAATAGTAAATTTCCCGTGAAAGTTATTAGAGAATACCTAGTCTTATATTATTTCTTAATCTTAATATATTATCCTAATATATATATAATACGAGTATATATTTGTTCTCTAATAAAAGGCATTAATTTAAGAGGGTAACTGTGTAAACACCATAACATACATCACTACATCAGAGATCTCAATGTCTTGAGACTACAATTAGGTTGATGATATGCAAAAAAAAAATTAGGACATGTCATATCACCTAATGAAGAGAGTTATAAATAGAAAAACAAGATGGGAAATAAGGAAAGAAAGGAAAATAGAAGAGACTATTTGCATCAGGATATTTGGTGTGTAGTGTAAGTGTGTGGGCTACTGCCTACTGGGGTTGATGTCTTGCATTTAACTACATTCATTGAAACTACTCTATTACAGTAGTATGTAAGCATAGTACTCTCCTCGTTCAAATCCAAATACACGTTATGAGAATCTTCGATATTATTGACAATGTATAAGAGAACATATAATCATGACTCGACAAATATTTAAAGGGCAAATGTGTACCTTGGATTTGAATAGAGAAAGTATTATGCATTTAACCATTAGGACAGAGTTGTACTCCTATTGTCCTATGTTTGACTAACAACCAACGCCTGATTCCTAACTTGTGGACTATGCTTTTACAAAAATGCACTTCATAAGCCAATTCAGTTTAGTTCAGCCGGAAAGAACAAGTTATAAGTATTGGGACATTAATGAGATCGACAATTTATTGGTTTGATGATATGTATCATGTATGTGTAGGGTATGGATTTTCCAGGAGGCAGGGTAATGTACACATCACATTTGAATTTTGTACCCGAGGCTGCTGAAACAAGAGTACCTTGCTATCGCGTTCTAAACGATCATGGACGCCCCATTTTGAACGACCCACGCCAACTGGTATACACCATCTTTAATTCTACTAGTAGATTGTCTTGTAGTCGGCAAATGGCAATCCGTGCCTAAGAAAGAGTTAAGCACAAAAAGAGTTGGAGCTGTAATATGTGTAGAATTAATTCAGGTGAGCCAAGAAATGGCAACAAAGATGTATAGAAACATGATCACCCTGCAAGTTATGGACACTTTTCTATACGAAGCACAGAGGCAAGGGAGGATTTCCTTCTATATGTCTTCCATTGGGGAAGAGGCTATTAATATTGCAACTGCAGCTGCTCTTTCCGATCAAGACGTTATCTTTGCTCAGGTACATCACCCTTTTGTACAAACACCACCCAGCACACTGCACACGTGACACGCCTCGCTTCATTTTCATTTAGGCTATAAACCAACTGACACAAAAGAGTTGTGATTTTGTGACGACTACAGTATAGAGAACCCGGACTGCTACTTTGGCGAGGCTACACATTACAGGAATTCACTAACCAATGCTTTGGAAACAAGGCCGATCAAGGGAAAGGTCGACAGATGCCTGTTCATTACGGATCTAAGATGCATAATTTCTTCACTATTTCATCTCCCATCGCGTAAGTCTCTTTTTTTCCCTTATATCCAGCAGTGACATACAGTAGTTATTATTAAGTCCTTTTATTGTTGTTGCAGAACCCAGCTCCCTCAGGCAGCAGGAGCTGCTTATTCACTGAAAATGGAGAAAAAGGATGCTTGTGTTGTGGCCTTCATGGGAGATGGTTGCACCAGTGAGGTACATCTTTGTACATCTCACTAAATTCACTTATTGCTGTTCTACAACTACTTCATAGCTATGATCGCTAAATATTCGTTTTCTTTCGCTTAGGGAGATTTCCATGCAGGAATGAACTTTGCTGCAGTAATGGAGGTTCCCATTGTTTTTGTTTGTCGTAACAATGGATGGGCAATAAGTACTCCTATCACCGATCAATTTCGCAGTAAGTACTCGAAATTCAATACATCAATAATCATTCCAATACAAAACCAAAAATTGTTAATCATTGCCTCAATTATGATATGACTTGACTGACACTGATATTGATGATCTCTTAGGTGATGGAGTGGTTGTAAAGGGTCAAGCTTATGGAATACGGAGCACCCGTGTAGATGGAAACGATGCTCTTGCTGTCTACAATACAATCCGTTCTGCTCGTCAAATGGCCATTTCTGAACAAAAACCCGTCCTTGTTGAGGTACATATCACACATCCTCACATATCTTAAGGTTGTGTTGTTTCCAGCTTATTTTCAGCTCATGAGTTTAGTTCACTTCACTCCAGCAGTCCAGCCCCTTTATAAGTTCAAATTGTCCTGTCAGTTGAGTTCAGTTCATTTCAGTTAAAAACCCACTCCAGCCGAGAAGAACATGGCCTAGATCTAAACACTTAATTTCATTTTTCAGGCCCTAACATACAGAGTATCACACCACTCCACTTCCGACGATTCGACCAAGTATAGGCCAGTTAATGAAATAGAACATTGGAAGACAGAAAAAAGTCCAATCACAAGATTCAGGAAATGGGTAGAGAGTAATGGTTGGTGGAATGAAGAAGAGGAATCGAGTACTCGCAACAGGGTCAAGAAAGAGGTGAAAACTAACATGATCATATTCACATTCCATTTTCCAGCATACTTTATTTTTTTGTCTGAGATGATTGACAGAAACATATGTGGCGGGCCTCTATAAACCTGAGATGGTTGGTTTGATTTATGTTGCAGATGATGCGCGCGATTCAAGTGGCCGAGAAAATAGAGAAGCCGGCGGTTATGGAGTTGTTCACAGATGTATATGATGAAGCAACTAAAGATCTAAAAGAGCAAGAAAGATGGCTTAGAGAATCCATAAAGAAGCACCCTAAAGATTATCCATCTGAATGAATGTGCTCTCTGATTTGTAGTATAAACTACTTAATTCATTGTATATCAGCTTGTGAAGGGGTTGCTATGACACTTATTTAATCTGTCCAAGTAATGTGTGTGACTTGTCTACACTGCAGCCAATATAAACTAAAAACTTTATAATTAGACTCTTCACTTTAGCCTCAAAGTAGTCGTATCCGCCACTCCGACACTTGTTGACACAACACCTCGTTGGTGAGTCGGACTAATACAAAGATATTAAGTGCAATATGTCGATTGTACTTTTATAAAACATGTGCATGCACTAATTAGTAAAAAGGTGGAAAGAGATTAACAACCTCCTTTTTCATTAGAGATATTAAGACGAAGTTGAAGTGGCTCGTAAATTTGTAAAGTACGATACTTCTCTTTATATTTTCATTTAGAACAATTTAAATGTCTAGCTATAACTCTTAATAGGTGGCTTGACGTTTCACAATATTTATGAGAGATCTTTAGTTTGAAAAAAAAAATGTATCCGAAAGTGATGCTCAGTTGAAGTTAGTCTAATCTCATCTTTTTTCGTTTGGACTTAGTTTGAATTTAACTCCATTTCAGCCCAGAAGAACATGGACCAAACACAGAGTCTAGCTCTTGTACTTAACAATGGAGATATAAGGATAATAGTAGAGTAGGAGTGGTAGGGCGGGCCGGGATTCTTTTTAAATTTGGACCTATGGTTGGGCTAAAGTCACTGATACTGATGCTACTTAGTTTGCTTCAGGTGCTCCAAAGACAGCACTTTGAGGAGGATATACTTGAATTGAGGAGCAGAGGGGGCATCCACAAGAAAGTAGAGATAATGTAGTAAGTGTATGTTGATGATGGAAGCAATGCAATGCAAGAGAGCATCTTGTGCCACCAACAATAACAAATTCATTCTGAATAATCCTTAATTCAGTGAGACAAGACTGTGACTTTGAAGCATACTAACCTCTATTCTTTTGCTATTTTTTTCATTTATAATAATTCTCAGAATACGATTCCGGCCACTTCTTTGGTTCATATGCTTCACAAATCGCGAATTCCTACATTATTATTATTATGCCCAACATCTCTGTTTTGTGTACTGACACTATCTTATAGGCTGTGATTGGAATCAACATAGATTCTTTGTGTTCATAACGGTGGATCCAGAAAAATAAATAAATTATGTAGGTAGTCGTTCTTTAATTCATGTATTTAAAATTTAAATTTAGCCTTAGATTTCCCAAATTCATCCCCTATCCAACGAATTTCTCCATTCAGTTCCAATCCAAAGGAAGGATGCGTGCTCAAATCCTGACAGCCTCCAAAAATCCCACAAGTGAAATTTCAGCACATGGTTAAAGCCTAATGTGTTTTCGAATGAGGGGATGTGACGGGTACTGTTTTCCAAATGGCCTTGCGTTTCAAGGATATGGCTTCTCCCGGTCGCGCACATCCTCTGGGTCTTGGTGGCCTGATCCCGGCCCATATACCAAGTGAGTATGGGCCTACGCATCTTCATGTACAAGATACTCAATACTCGTAGTATTACTTAAGCAAGCTAACAGGCTAATTATCTTCATACTTGGAAGATTTCACCTCTTAAACTAAGATTGAGTTATAAAAAGTCAAAGTACCAAGATAAAGTTAAGTTGACGGTTGTGTTTGTTGTTTCTTTCTGTTGCGTCCCTTCTTTTTGAGTATAGAATGTATGGAATAAAGTTTTCGTCAAGACAAAGTATAACTAGCGTGGATGTTAGCAGATAATCAACTCCTTTCAGCCTAGTACTCTGATCCGCATTAGGTTGCCATGCTAACCTTCTATATGCAATCAGTCATACTTCTTTGCCGCACGACTTCTTGCCTATTTTATTGGGTCGTAGTTTTTTTTATGCAAAACGTGATATATTATAATAAATCAACTTCCGTCAATTCAACAGCGACTTGCGAAAAGTTTGAGAGAATTACAGTTTCAATGCCCACGACATTACAAAGACGTGCAGTCCGTATTGGGTCGTAGTTTAATCTATTCAACCATGCTTGAATACATTTTTAAAGAAAATTTGATAACCTACTAATTTTACCGCTAATACCTACAATATAAAGTATTGAACTAACAAAATATTTATCAAATTTATTTTGTTCTTAAAATGGACACGTCCGTTTAAGAGAGACGCGACATGAATACACGATGACAAAATATGTATATGGTGTCTGGCTCTGACGGCGCTATGTAGATTTGAGACACTTGACAATTTGGAGATGAATCTTTATACATACAGACACACAGGATTGATGTTGAAGACTTGAGAGTGAGGCAGCAACTGAACAAGAATCGTACAGTAATTGCTAAATCTACTAATACTCCCACCTTCGGGCTTCATTCGGCACAAAAAGAAGTCAGTCACGCACAGCTGTGATCACCAAAAGGCTGCCCAACAATACTTGATTAAACAGCGACTAATCATTTGTTGACACCGTCACTGGTCCCTCACCCCTCCAACTTGCCGCTTAATTTTAACTCATTCCATGCAAATTGTCTTTGTATTTTTCCCTACTTATTTATTCCCCAAATTCTCATGTGTGACGGTCATATCCGTCGCAAACATGTGACGAGAGACATACTACCTCCGTCCCACTAAGATTGTCACGTTTCATTAAAATACTCCTCACATATAATAAGGAAATGGGACAATCTTTTAGGGACGGAGGGAGTAATATATAGGACAAAAACACATAATGTATAGGAAATAAGAAATGGTGTATCATTATTTATCAAGTGAAGTAATATTACATAATCCGTTATAACCTTAAAACGAATATATCTATCATAAGAAGACTTCCTATTATTATATGACATTATATGCTTTTCACGCCCATATACAGTCACCTACAAGTAAAATACTCCTAAGCTAAGGGTATCCACATTGGTAAGATTCATGTGAGTCTTGAGAAAGTCTTATCAATAATGTTGCAAAATCTTGAGGAAATGATGCGAGTTCATTTTGCAGCGTTGTTTTGATCAGTCTATATCTCGAGTTATACTTGGAATTTCGTAGTCATTCAAAATGGAGGAGATAGATTTTGAGCTTATCTTTCCAATGACTGCTCATGAAGGTTCATTGAACAAGTATTGACGAAGTTATGCCCGAAACAAGTCAGCTGTGCATTGAAAAACGCTGCTGTTAAATTCTTTGACAGAATTGTTTCTTTTGCCTCGATTTTCTTTAAAGCTTTCAATAAATTCCCGAGTAGAAGAGCTGCTATTTTCAAGTCCGTTTAATCAAGATTACTCGAGCAAACAAGGGCCTTGCATCTGATTTGGAGCATGAAAAGTAGGCTGATTGTGTTCTCACTTATTCATTTGTATCTAGCTATTTAGTTCTAGCCTAGTTCATTTCCCTTTCTTTGTTTTTGTCACCCACTTTATGAGGCTTGACTTTGCTGGTTAGCCTCATCCTTGGGTTGAGTTGTAGGCTATAAATAGCCAAGTACTTGATGAATAAAACATTCAACTTTCATCAAACAAATCTGAGTGAAGCTTTGCTTTTCCTTTTCGTCTTTGTTGTTCACAAGACAAAGTATTAGAGTTAGTCGCGTTACAAGCTCTATACTCGCTATTTCAATCGAGTGTTTGAATTAGCACCCGCTTTGTTGAGGTATAGGTCTATCTCACTTAGCACACTATCCTTGGTTACATTCTATCATCCTTACAACAACTATTCCAATCTGATTTTGTTGCTTGTTTTTCGTTTATCTCAAAGTACTATCAACCTCCAAATAACTTGTTCGAAGTTCATTCCAACTCACATCAGGAAAACCTTAAGATTATTGGTAGTCTTGAGAAAGTCAGATTATTATTACTCTTGAGAAGATTATGGTTAGTCTTGAGGTGAGTCTTGTCTCAAAGACTCATATGAGGTCTACCAATATTGTACCAAAGTCTTAAGTTGAGTCTTGAATTTTAAAGACTCTTACTCGACATACGACCCGATAAATTACTCTCATTTATACAATTTTTTATTTTAATTTCAACAATAATTTGGTCAACAATATCCAATTTGACGGAAGCGATAATTCATGATCAATACCTAAATTTCAAACCGGTATACTTCCAAATTACTATACTAATCGGGATAGGTTCTTCGAGAATCATACGTGACTTCGCAACCGATCAAGACATCATCAACTCCAACACGACTTGGTAGAACATATTTGGGCTTGTTTCGGAAGAGACGCTAGTTAGATGATATTTGCATTTTTAAATTAGTAATCTAATACATACTCCCTCCGAGTTTCTATTATTGTCCCACTTTCTTTTTTGGACTGAGTTTAATTTTTGTCCCACTTTCCTTTTTAGGCCATCAATGTGTGATTAACAATTACTCTCTCATTTCTCTATGATCACTTTCTCTTTCTTTTTTGAGCCGCACATTTCTCCTTCCTCATTTTTCACCCCAAAAGTTTTTTGGACAATAATAGGAACTCAGAGAGAGTAGTAATTAATTATGCGTCTGCTTCTTAAATTAATTTAAACTATACGTAATCTCATTTTAATGGGTGACCGGCTACCTGTTTAACCTTCTTTATTCAACTCTTCCCCTAACTCTTCTTCATTCGATTCACATTGCGCGTTCATTTTTGGTCATTAATAAAAATAAAAAAATCCAAAAATTCATCATCCATTTCTTTTTCAATTAGTCTTATAGAAGCTTGTAGACACCAAAATTTTATATTATTTCGGTATCTATTTAGGAATAATATCTTTAGTATTTAGAGATAATTATCAATAAATATTGTGATAATATCTTATGATACTTTAGAATATTCTTAACTTCCTCTCTAAGATACTAGGCTATAAATATGGTCTTGTATCTAGGTTTAGAGGAGGTCAGATGGAATAAGTCTCAAACGATCCCATCATCCTACTACCAAATTGTAGGTAAATGGAATAAGTCACAAAAAAAGACTTCATCTCCCCCTACGGTCGAGATTGGAATCAAGAGATCCACGGAAGTCGTAACACGCAATCTTTCGATTATCAAATAAAACTCGTATTCCATATTATTTTGTATCTATTATTTTAATTATACCAGGTATGAAATTTTATGTTTTACAAAGCTATGAAAAAATTTAGAAGCAACGGACCTAATAAAACTCTAGAAAGTTACAATAAGTGACTGTGACCGGTAATAGAAAGTCATAATTTCATACATAGCAAAACGAGATTAATGAATGCGTAGTTCATATTAAAACGAGATTACGTATAGTTTGGATTATTTCAAGAATTACATGCATAGTTGGTATTATTCCTATGAAATAACCCTTTAAATTTTAATGGTAGACTACTTATTAATTTGTTAGGTTAATATTTTATATCATATTTCAACCTAAATATTAAAATATCGTAAATTAATATAAGTAAAGCATACCTAAAATATCGTAATTTATCCGGATCAATAATATGAGCGAAACTCAAAAGATCGTCTACCCGTCTTTTTGTATATCACACGAAAATCGACAAAAATAAAATAAAACAAGTTAATTTGTTTTTAATAAAACTAAATAGTAAAGTAATACTCCCTCCGTTCCACTAAGATTGTCTCATATTCCTTTTTGGGTAGGTTCTTAAAGATTGTCTCATTTCTTAACTTTCCTTTTTAATCTATCATTTTTTACAACTTTGTCCCTACTAAGACAAAGTATTTACCATTTTGCCATTTCATTAACCTACACCACCTCACACATCACCCTATAAAGTAGTTATAAGACTCATAATTGCCTATATACCCCATCATTACACAATTTTCTTAATTATTGTGCAAAAGTAAATGGGACAATCATTTTGGAACGGAGGGAGTAATAATTTGTATCAAACAAGTAAATTGTAGTATTGTTTAATCACAAATTAAATCATAGTCGATTTAATATCTGATAATGGGTAAAATCGGAGGCGAGTCTGAGGAATAGATAAATATTAAAAGTGAGTGAAAAACTGAGGTGGGCCAGGTGACGGAGTAAAGACTTTGGTAAGTCTTACCATTGGAGACACCTTAATACTCAACCCGTCAACCGTACCGATGAGTACACAAATTTTATCTTAATAGTGAATATGATCGTCATAATAAAAAGTCTTACTCGTATATATTTATCATAGTGGTAAGTAAAAGTTTGGAATTTGGGATCATGTCGAAAAAGCCATTGTAGTACGGTACAAACAATAGAGTAGTTATAATCATGATTCTATCACCTTACACAACCATTCTTTTTTGTACTCTGTAAGATATTTCTCATAGAATTATTAGTAGCATATTAACTCGATTTATTTTAAGTAAAAACTATTACAGGCTGACATTTATAAAATATTATAGAATTCTATATACAAGTACTCAGATCAATTAGTAAGTACTCGTTGTTGTCCTTAAGTCATACTTCATTATTCACTATTTTTTGTTCCATTTCACTACTATCTACGAGGAATATTTTAATGAAATTGGGTAAAAGACAGTGAATAGGGGGAATTGTACATTCATACTAGTAAATCATGAAGTACTAGTAAATATTTTGTTTAATTTATTGGGCCAGATATTTAGAATAAACAAAATATTGAGTAAGACGATCCATTTAAATAAAAAGATGATTCATTTATCATACTTTCTCCTAGTTGTTTATATCTTTCCTTTTTTTTGGCACAAATACTAAAAAGAGAATAAGAATTGATTAAAGTAGAAAATGTGGGGTATAAAGTAGAAATATGGTGGAATTTGTGAGTAAAAGGAAAGAATAAAGAGTTGAAGGAAGAATAAAAAATTGATTAAAGTACAAATCAAAAATGGAAAGAGGGGAGATAAAAAACTAGGAGGGAGTATTTTTTTTAAGAAACAAACAATATACTCCCTCCGATTTTTTTATTATCTTCTCCTTTGGTTTTGGGAAGAAAATAAGGGTGTAGGAATGTGTGGTTCAAAATAAAAGAAGGAAGAGAGAGAAATGTAAGAGTGATTCTAGACCACATATTGATGGCCTAAAATGGAAATAGGGAAGAAATGGTGTTTCAGCCCAATAAGAAAATAGAGAAGATAATAAAAAATCGGAGGGAGTATTTAGTATTTATAAATACACAAAATCTTGGGAGAGACCACTCTTCAGTACCACTCTATGTTCTATTCGTACCCTTAAATGACAACTTTGTTTTGTACCTGTTTTTAAAAGAAACGTATCATCTTTATATTTTATATTCTTTTATGTTAATCGTACCTACTTCTATTAGCTTTGGTACCACTGTTACTTTCATTTGTACTTAGTCTCTTAGTAAAGTTAATGAGAGACCGTTTCTCAGGAGACTTACTCAAATGAATAATGAGTGAGGCTGAGTTTTATACAAATGAGCGTTTCGTATATGCTTAAATTCATCTCCCTTTTCCAAAAGAAAAAAGAAAAGAGAAAATAATGAGTGAGGCTGAGTTTTATACAAATGAGCGTTTCGTATATGCTTAAATTCATCTCCCTTTTCCAAAAGAAAAAAGAAAAGAGAAAATAGGAAAGAAATCAAAGGGCAGAAAGAAAAGGGAAAAAAGGAGGGATTCGATCCACATCAAGTCGACGTGGTATCCTCAATCTCTCTCACACTATATGTGTTGTGTCTTCACTCTCCTTCTCCACCATCTCAATTCTCAAATCACTATCACCATCTTCATCACTCATCACTCCTCATATACACTCATGTACTCATATACATACACCACATTATAGCTACTACTCGTACATAGTACATACAGGAGTACATACTACTTTGTTGTTAGTTGCCCTATCTCATCTCTTCATTTATCACTCACTCGCTCATTCTACCTCTCCTTTCTAAAACCAACTCAGCCCACATACATCCATCATTCAAGTTTACATTTTTACTCAACTTTCTATTTCATTTCACCCTTCTCTTCTCTTCTCTTCTCTTCTCTTCTTCTCCCCTTTTCAACCTTCTTTCCTCATTTTCTCAATTGTAAGCTCCTTCATTTCTACCTACTCATCTCTTTTTTTAATTTCAAAACTCTTTTCATTTGTTTCTACCTTCATTATTTTGTTGATGTAGACCCGCCCATACATAACTACTCTCTTCCTTCCACTCAATTATCTATTAACTTTTGCTTTTATCTTCCAGAATTTTACAATTGAAACCCAACTAATCTTTGTATATGATGTGAGCATGTGACTGACACTAAATTAATTAATGTAATACTCCAGTTATTTAATTTTTGGGTACAAAAATCATAACCCCATGATTGATTGAATTCAACAAGATGTTGGTTGTTTTGTACTTGCAAATTACAATCATGTAAAGTACGTACTGTATATACGAGTAATTGTTTGTGAGTTGTGACTGTGATTGATGGATTACAGTATTTTTATGCTTGAATTATTATTATGTGCACTTATGTTGGGGTAGCCCGTAGCTACCTTCAATCACATAGATTTTGTCGATAGTGACCCACCAATAAGTAGTCAGTAGTTGATATTAACGGGCCCTTATTTTAATGGTTAGCACGGATTTACGGTGGAGTCTAGCAGTTAAGACGGAATTAACTTAAAAGTTTTGATCCCCTCACCTTGCGTGCATGCTTCGTTGGACCAAAAACTACTGTATAATGCGACTAGTGGGTGGGGGCTTAGTTGACAAAAAATACTGTGTATGTTTTCGTATATTAAACGCTAGAATACAGGAAGGAACAATATGATGAAGTACAGTTGAGAGATTCAAGGAGGAACATAACTAACTGATTGAGTACAACTCAAATGAAATTAAACATGACTACTTGTATAAAAAATCATTGTTGCTTTTTTCCCTCCTGAATCTGTTTTTATTGAATAGTGTATTGTTTTTGAAGATAAGTGAATGTGAATTGATAGGTGTATGAGTATGAGTATGGGTGTTTGTTTTGCCTATGAATCTTTAAGAAAGACAAAAAGGAAGAGTGAGTCAAAGAGGGGCTATGAGAAAGCTATGCTTAGTAAATACGAGTAAAAGATACGATGCTTCACAAAAAGAATGGGTGTTGCAGTTGCTCATCCTTTAATTTTGCTTTTTCTTTTGCATTATTGTTAGCTTAGCTGACCTCAAGTCAAATTCATGTTGTTTTGCCGGTAGCCAGGGACTGCATACTCACATTACTTTTCCTGCTGTCGAGTCCTTCGTATTTGCAGTCATTAAGCCGTGTTTGTTGTTGTTGTTGTTGCAGAGCAAGTAGTATATCTGAGTAATTATATCAGGAGGCTGTATCATGTAAGCTGGTGCTAAACTAGGGTGAGTTCAAGGGTGCAGGCCAGGACTCCACCCTCCCGCACGTTCAGCTATTGTTACGCTGCATTACTCACTCGGTAAGTCCTACTACTACTACTACTACTACCTCAACAACAGCTATTACTACAGGCCAGCAGGACTCCACCCTCACTTTGAATTGCACAATGTAATATACAGATCATTCAAACACAAGACAACTTTATAACTCTCGAAGATAATTGAAATGGCGTGGCCCTACTTTGACCCTGAATACGAGAACTTGAGCGTCAAAATTAACCCTCCCAGGTTCGCCTCTCTCTCTCTCTCATACATACTATTACATCATAGGATGACGGCCTTCAACTCATGTTAATGGTTTTCAGGGTCTGCGTGGATAACACCAGCTGCAGCGACTGCACCCTGGTTAAGGTCATTTATCGACTGATCATACAATCTAATGTACCGAGTACATACTTTGCATTAATCATATGTTCTCCCAACTGATCTGATGTTATCGCGTATCTTGGAGCAGGTGGACAGTATGAACAAACCTGGGATACTTCTGGAAGTAGTGCAAATCTTAACTGACTTGGATCTCATCATTACTAAAGCTTACATTTCCTCTGATGGTGGATGGTTTATGGATGGTACATACTACATACAACATACTATTACTAGATCTCCCTTTCAAACATGTTTTGTTTTGTTTTGCTATGACACTGAAACGATGTTTCATGTTTTCTTGTATGAAACAGTTTTTCATGTGACTGATCACTACGGAAAAAAAATTACTAATGCAGAGACCATTAACTGTATCGAAAAGGTATGCAGCTTGTTTTGTCATCTCTGTTCTCACTTCAGTTCCATCTGTTCCTCTTAGATTTCATAGGGTTGTGATTGAATCTGCATGCTTTTATTCTTGCAATAGGCACTGGGGCCAAAGGGTCAAGCAGCAGACTGGATAAAGAGTTGTCCAGCAAAAAGAGTAGGGCTTCACGCAGTAGGTGACCATACTGCAGTCGAACTGATAAGCCGTGATCGACCGGGTCTGTTATCCGAGATCTTTGCTGTGCTTGCTGACCTCCATTTCAACATAACAGCTGCTGAAGTATGGACTCATAACAGAAGAATAGCCTGCGTGCTGTATGTGAATGACGATACCACCTATCGTCCTGTAGATGACCCAAACAGGCTATCCTTCATGGAAGAGCAGCTGAACAACGTTCTTGGGGGTACAGATGATGATGAACAAGTATCTCGCATGAGTTTCTCCATGGGATGTACTCACATGGACCGACGTCTGCATCAAATGTTATTTGCTGATAAAGATTATGAAGGGGATGCAGGAACGAATGAGAAGAAATATCCTACCCTTTTCAAACCTATGATTTTTGTCGAACGTTGCGAGGAGAAGGGGTACTCAGTGGTGACTGTCAAGTGCAAGGATCGACCTAAGCTTATGTTCGACATTGTGTGCACTCTTACTGACATGCAGTATGTTGTTTTCCATGCAACCATCTCTTCTGATGGTCCTAATGCAAGTCAGGTATCAAAACCATATCTATATCCTAACCATGGGCCTTCAATTCCAGTGACTCACTGTATAGTCAAAGTTACATTTCTAATTAAAAATTGTTCAGGAGTACTTCATTCGACATAAAGATGGATGTACGGTTGGCATGGAAAGCGAGAGAGACAGGGTCATCAAATGCCTCGAAGCTGCTGTTCACCGGAGAGTAAGCGAGGTAAGCAATCATACAAAGTATACATGTAAGAATCTTTTTTTGAATGCAGCTCATTCATTATAGATGTATTTCATATTTGGGTGATGGTAAGTGTAGGGTTTAAGCCTAGAGCTATGTGCAAAGGATCGGGTAGGATTGCTGTCGGAAGTGACAAGGATTCTGCGAGAGAACGGACTGTCTGTAATACGAGCCGGTGTATCGACAGTGGGAGAGAAAGCAAGGAATGTGTTCTACGTAACAGATGCTTCAGGGAATCCAGTAGACGTGGAGACGATAGATGCACTGAGGAAGGAGATAGGGCGTACGATGATGCTGAACGTGAAGAAAGCCCCGTCAAGCAAGAAGGCGGAGGCGCACGAAGGGAGTGGATGGGGTAAAACCAGCTTCTTCTTCGGTGGTCTACTAGAGAAGTGGTTACCTTAAGCAGTTTAAGCATCTACTGTAACTGTAAGACTGTAAGTTTTGTGTGACATCCATTCTGGTGTACTGGTGAATAGATTAATAATGGCACCTGCAAAATTGTAATTTAAGGGGGAATGGCCTTTGTATTTGCACCATTTAGTCCATTAATGGATAGGTGGGTCACTACTCACAAGTTATGTGATAATCCTAGTCGTTTCTAAAGTCGAGTGATTTGCTAACGATTTCTCTTGGGGGAAGATCGAAAATATTGTGTGACATAACCATTAACCATATTTGATACTCCCAGCGGTCATAATCAATCGTCCCATTCTATTATTGAAATTCAGCAATAAGGAGTAATTAGTTTTACCTCAGTCATTTTTGTGATCGTTTAGGGATTATAAGGCACTGATTGTTGTTGTTGTTACGCTTGTGTCCAGTGATGCTCAGAAGATTCAATTTCAACACAGCAACCCAAATGGCCAAAAATATGACACTCCCTATCAGGCAGTAATGGCAGGAACAAGTCTAGAAAAAACAATCAATAATTCAACCAAAACTTTAAATGATGATACGAGCAATATCTATATTCTATTACGAGTAGAAATAATAAAACCACATATTGCAGTCTAACTTTTGTTTGCACCACTCAAGTTGAAGCGGGAAGAAGACGTTAGGAGTAATTTTATCAATTTTCTGATCAATCACAAATCTACTCCTACTGCATAAAGACATCCACATAAAATAGCGTACTCACATTGTCTACGCAGCAAAAGTGGGGTAGTACAGTGTATATGATGACAGACTCGTCCTTGCTTTTCAGTAGATAAAATAAATCCCATGATAACCAGCGACTCCCTACACCCTACACCCTACCTTTTCTTGGAGCTCTCAGTATATCACGGCACTAACGTTAATTGAAATGGCTGGCATGATGACACAAGATTAGGCTCCACCACCTGTCCCAATTCTAATGACCTAAGCCAAATCCGTACTCATCTCGAGTTTAAATTCTATTTCAGATTACAGTTAGTCTCATGTGAGACGGTCTCGTAATACGATTATTATGAGACATCTCACATAAGGATAGTTTATTATTTTAGTAACTTCCTTCCACGTGAGAGATCTCACGATAATCGTATTGTGAGACCGTCTCACGTGAGAATTTGGGTTCAGATTAAACCAACCAAACCTGAATTGATTTGAATATTTATTATAGCATATGAACTGTTATCCCTACAAAAAAGTTGAAAATGAATTAAATCTCAAATGATCCGGCATGTCCCGAACTTGACCCAATTCTTATTGACCCGTGAAGTCGTGAATGACTCAACTTAAACTTAATCCAAATCGACATGTTTGTCAAGTAAGAGGATTATACACCTGGTTGTATAATGCTTATATACAACCAGGGTTAATTCTGTCTTTTCACTACTATATTTTAATTAACCTAATCAAATACTAATGTACGTAATCTTCAGTTCTTTCCCATTCTTTCTCTAACTATGTAACTGCCAACATATTTTTTCTTTTTTTCTCCTGTTTCTCCATTAAACCAATATAGTAAATCCATTTTTCAATGGAAATTGAAGAATTCAACTTGGAATCGATCAATTCTAGAAGACAACAAGTTACTTCTCCTTGCCAAGGTAATATTAGTATGAACTGTTGACATTATTACTCCGTACATATTTCTAGACTTTGTTTTGCATATTGTAAATTTTCATGGTTAATTGGTTGTATTTTATGATATGCAATAAGTAAATGTAATTTTTTTTTCATAGATTGATTTAATATTGTTGAATGTTAATTACGGAATAAAAGTTTTTGGCGGTAGCATAGCTCAATTTATTTACGACGAAACTCAAAAAGTTATACTCGATTAACTATTTAATGAGAAAATTTGGACCATTATATTAAAAGGGTAGTAGTTATATGGATATGCTCAAAAAGTATGACAATTAGCTCGAAATTTAACTATTATATAACATTTTAATTATAGATCGTATTATAGTCATGATAGCTCAGTAAATTTATTCATATGCTCAACAATTTCTACAGTTAGCTCGGATTTTCAATACTACATTCTAATCAATTTATGGCTCGAGTTATTTTCATAATAGCTCGAAACGTTTAAGAATTCATAATGGACCTAAAAATCAATTGTATCTCGACTTAAAAAGATCGTGTAATTTGTCGGATAATGTTTTTATCTTTTATCTTGAACTACCAATGGTGTTGTGAAGATTTAATTGCGAAGGGAACTATTAATTTATCATCGCCAACGGATAATGAAATTCCTAAGGAAAATGAAATTTCTTTGGAAATTGTAACTTCGAAAGCATTATCATTGGCTCCGGAACGAGAAGTAGAAGATGTAATCCAAAATCCAAAAGGGAAGACAAACAAAGGGGAAAAGTTCACTAGGAAGAGGAGTTTGATGGATATTCAAAGTAGTCGAGCTCGTGGGAGATTTAAGGTTGCTGAGACTCGGGCACGTAAACGGGCATCGAGTAATGTAGGGAAGGTGTCGGATATTGCACGAACTACGTCTACTGTTAATAATCTTGGTGATAGTCACGTAGGTCTTCGTGAAATTCTCATGACGCCGGAGGGTTATTATTAGTTATGATGTAATTTCATATTTATCGAGTTTTTAGTACTGACATAGTTTGCACCAGATCGTCTGTAGTTGGAGTCATTTTTTAATTTATAGTTTTTCATTTTTTTTTCGTTAGTGGACCCTCATATTAAACGAGTAGTAAGTATATTTATTAGCTCAAGAGGTATTACAAGTAGCTCGGATTTTAAATATAATATTACATTTTATTTAAAGCTCGTATTATAGTCATGATAGCTGAGAAAGTTTATTTATATGGTCAATAATTTCTTACGAGTATTATAGTTAGCTCGGATTTTAAATATTACATTATAATCAATTCATGGCTTGAGTTGATTTCATTATAGCTCAAAAAGTTTTAGAATTGATAGTTTGCATCATCTTAAAGTATGTTGCACCTCTACGAAAGATGGAAAATGCACTAGATCGTACTAAGCTCGGATACAAGAATTAAAAGCTCGTAAAAATAATATGAAGCTCGAAAACTTTGAAATGTTTGTCACAGAAACTCATACTCGAAAATTTATTTCGAAAGCTCGAGAACTTTACTTGTTAGCTCATAATTTTTGCACACATACTCCGAATTTTTAGTGAATGTATTTTGACATCACGAAAATATATTTATTGATTACAAGTTAGTGGACCCTCATATTAAAGGACCATCATATCATACTATGCTCGGATACAAAAATTAAAAGTTCGTAAAAATTAAATTAATATGAAGCTCGAAAAGTTTGAAATGTTTGTCACAGAAACTCATACTCGAAAAAATATTTTGAAAGCTCGAGAACTTTACTTGTTAGCTCATAATTTTTGCACACATACTCAGAATTTTTAGTGAACGTATTTCGACATCACGAAAATATACTGTAAACAATTCGGAATGTTTATGGGCAAAGTTTGGTTAAAAATAATAAAATTTTAATTGATACATACGACACTTGTAAAATTTAATTAAAAACTCAAAAAATCTCATGATACGAAGCTAAAAAAAATATTGTACTTGTAAAAGGTTTTAAGAGAAAGTTTATTTATATGGTCATGATAGCTGAGAAAGTTTATTTATATGGTCAATAATTTCTTATGAGTATTATAGTAGCTAGGATTTTAAATATTACATTATAATCAATTCATGGCTTGAGTTGATTTCATTATAGCTCAAAAAGTTTTATAATTGATAGTTTGCATCGTCTTAAAGTATATGTTGCACCTCTACGAAAGATGGAAAATGCACTAGTTCGTACTAAGCTCGGATACAAGAATTAAAAGCTCGTAAAAATAATATGGTGCTCGAAAACTTTGAAATGTTTGTCACAGAAACTCATACTCGGAAAATTATTCTGAAAGCTCGAGAACTTTACTTGTTGGCTCATAATTTTTACACACATACTCGGAATTTTTAGTGAATGTATTTTGACATCACGAAAATATATTTATTGATTACAAGTTAGTGGACCCTCATATTAAAGGACCCTCATATCATACGATGCTCGAATACAAAAATTAAAAGCTCGTAAAAATTAATATGAAGCTCGAAAAGTTTGAAATGTTTGTCACAGAAACTCACACTCGAAAAAGTATTTTGAAAGCTCGAGAACTTTACTAACAGCTCGGATTAATTTGCACTAAGTGTATGTAAATTATCCTAATTCGTAAACTTTATGCTCGGATCTATTTTACATTTAATAGCTCGTAAAAGTATAACTAAAATCTCAGAAAGTAAACATCCTAGCTCGTCAAAGTGTTACAAATAGCTCGTAAATTATGCATAAATTAAGTTAATTACATTTAAGAGAGTTCTATATATACGTAATTCTGAGACTATCTTTTTGAGTGTGTTACTATTTTTTAAGAAATCTTGACGCGTAATTTCGCTATTTCACCAAAGAAATCTTTAAGTAAACGTAAATAAAAAAATCAGTGGCAAGGTCGGAAAACTTTACCTATTAGAACTCGTTTTGAATGCTCGAAATATATTATAAAAAGCTCTGAAACTTTAGCTAACAGCTCGGATTAATTCGCACTAATCGCACTAGTTACATTAATAAAGCAGAGCTTCATCTTTGTATAATTACCTAATTATACGTAACTGAAAGCAAAAGAAACGAATCAAATAGATAATTGTCGAAATAGTATTAAACCCTAATTCATCAAAACTCTCCAGCATCATTCATACAAAAAGTCTAAAATAATCGAGTACAAAGTTTAATCTTCCTAAAGCTGTTTTCTCAACCAAAAAAAGATGTTAAATTTGACCAGTATTAGTAGCCGCATCTGTTCTTCTCGTTGGCACTGTAACAGTGTTTGATGCATTTTTACGCCTGGATAGTACCATCAATTGCTTCGATTTTTCAATTGTAAGGAGTGTTTTTTTAGGAAGCAGAAGACTACAAAGAAAAAAAAGGAAGAGGAGTTTAAACGTGATTGAAGTTAGAGGGGAAGAGGAGGAGTTTAAATTATACTGTATGTATATAACCACCTGGTTATACAATCCTACTATACAACCAGGTGTATAGTACTTTTTTCCCGCATCAGATGGGTAGTACTCCGTATACCAATTGTCTAGGTACGTTAAGTGGTACAACAGACGGGCCAGGCCGGGCTCTCATGTTTGAGTGAGGTGTGAGGATCAGTCTTGACTCTTGAGCTTGACAGTGCTAAGCAATTTTTCCACGGGTCAAGTGAGTCGGGCTTTTAAGGTGACAGGGGAAGGAAGCAGTGCTCATGCTGAGGATGGTATGAAAGTCGGCCCATCAGTTAGATTGGGCTAGCCCGTACTTTAAATAATTAGACAGATTGTTTGGTAAGATCGTCTTACAATATAGTACTCCCTCTTGACCCAGTAATTAAGACTAAGGTACCGTGGACTGTAAGTCCAGGTTCGAATTCTCATCCTCTATATTATAATGTGATTAAGTATCCGCTTCGTTGAACAAATAAATAAATAACTTATCCTAAAATAAAATATCTTCATTTAAGTTCTATTTCTCCTAATCTAGATTTGTCGTTATAAGACGTGATATATAAAGTTTCTCAAATCTCATTATACTCCCGTATATAATATGGTAGTTCTACTGGGAACGCTATAACCCAATGACTGAACCATTATACTAATAGTTTGAGCCGTAAATCATTATGAAGAAAAGAATTCTAATATGTGCACGTAGAATGTGAGCCTATTTAATAATTAGGGGAAATAAACCTTTTTAATTGGCACGAAATTCAGTTTCTACTAGTAGTATTTTTCTACTCGACCTAATCTATACTAATATATAATACAGAAACCATACATTTGATTTTTTGGCGCAAAAAACACTTTCTTAATATATCACATTTTCCATATTAATCTAATACTCCATATTAATGAGATATTTTGATATATACTTTCTTAAAATGACATAGCCACAAGTTTAAAATATTAAAACGGGATTGGTATACACCTTCGGACAAAACAACTTATCACGTTTATTGCGATTGAAATTATTTCCATATGATAATCGAACATATATAGATTAGACATTGTCGAAAATATTCATATTACACAATTTTTTAACATATGAACAAATCAATATATATATATATATATATAGAGGTAGGTTCAAATAAGGTCAACTATTTTTTTAAGTCTATATTAAAGTTACACATGACATACGTTAAAGTTGCATTTTTCAAAATTGATATGTAACTATAATATTCAGCACTTTTATCACTTCAAGTGATAAAGTGCAACTTTATCACTCATCTCGTGTAACTTTAAGCACTTTTTGTGTAACTTTAACACTGGAACTTAGGAACTTAAAAAAGTTGTTGACCTTATTTGAACCTCATTGACCTCATTTGAACCTTAAAATATATATATATATATTTTAGGCTTTTTTCGAGCGATCTCATTGGTCCGTTCCATCAAACCTCAAATTAGGAAAGTATGATAAATAAATAAAAAAATCAATTAGAGAATCTTTTGATTATTAGCATATATATTTAATCTATTATATTAATGTGATATTTTACAATTCTGACGTGAAAACCTTTAGAGTTCATTTTTTTAAAACATTATCGTAAAATAAATTATAAAAATGAAATAATTAGATTCGTGTTAAAAAATGCTTTCATTAGAGTATAAATTTCATATCATTTTTTTCACATTATGTGATGAATTTATGACACATAACAGTTTTAAAATATTATCCCACGTCGACAAATTTTAATATAATGATGAAATTCTATATTATAAATAAAGAGTAATAATTCGTTCTTCGATATCTACCCAAAGTCTTTTGAATCTCAAAAAGAATTTCTAAGACTATAAACTTAAGTAATTATCCTACATCGAGATGATGAAATTTTATATTATAAGGGCTCGTTTGGTTCACCATGGGAAGATGAAGTTACCGGGAACTTTAAATTCACGTGAATTTGTATTTCATGGGAATTAAAAAATATTGTTTGGTTGCCATGTGGGAAATGACTTCATGCGGGAAGTTCTACACACCAAGGGGGGGCTTGGTGAGTAACTTCCCCCATTGTGGAGTAAGTGACAATTCCCGGGAAGTGGGCAACCAAACAACTCCTAAATAAGAGTAATCATTCGTTTTAAATATCGACCAAGAAAAACTTTTAAATTATCCCACATCGACAAATTACAGTATGATAATGAAATTCTATATTATAAATATAAAGAGTAATAATTCGTTCGTCGATATCTACCAAAAGTCTTTTGAATCTCAAAAAGAATTTCTAAGACTATAAATTTAAGTAATTATCCTACATTGAGATGATGAAATTTTATAATATAAATAAGAGTAATCATTTGTTTTAAATATCGACCAAGAAAAACTTTTAAATTATCCCACATCGAAAAAAAATATACAAGACTACAAATTTAAAATCATCCCACATTGAAAACTGTGATGAAATTCTATACTTCGTATTATAATCAAGAGTTAAAAAGAGCTTAAACTATAAGCTTAGATAAATTATCTCACATCGAAAGAAAATTGACGAGCTAATGGAAGACTATAAACTTAAATAAATCATCCCACATCGAAAACTTATGATAAGTTGATGAATTTTATATTATAAATAAGACAAATCATTCGTTCTTAAATATTAATAAAAAAACATTTAAGTCTCTTAATAAGACTACAAAGTTAAATAAAAATAATCTCACATAAGGTGATGAAACTTTATACTTCCTCCATTTTTTTTATATCTTCCCATCTTAATATAATACTCCACCTATATATTGAGGTCATGGGAAGATATAAAAAAACAGAGAAAGTAGTATAAATACGATTAATCATTCGTTCTTAAATATCAATAAAAAAATTTTATGTCTTAATCTTTTAATAAGACTACAAACTTAACTAAAATAATCTGACATTGAAAAATTATAATATAATTCTTTTGAGTCTTCAAAAAACTCTTAAGACCATAATAAGACGATAAAATTCTATGGTGATGAAATTCTATATTATAAACAAGATTAATCATTCATCCTTAGATGTCAATAAAAAAACTTTTAGTCTAAAAAAAATCTATTAATAAAACTACAAATAAAGTTAAATTAAAATTATCCCGTATCGAAAAATTATAATGAGGTGATATAATTCTACGTAATCTTTCGTTCTTAGATACTCCGTATTAACTAACAATCTTTTGACTTAAAAAAAATGTATAATTAAAGTATATAGTTAATGTATAATTATCCCGCATCGAAATTACGATGGTGTGATGAAATTCTATGTATTATAAATACACAAGAGTAATCATGCATCCGTCTACAAATAAAAGTTCTTAATTAGACTATATTATCTAAACTTAAATAAACTTAATTAAAATTATCTCACATAACAAAATTATAATAAAAGATGATCAAATTCGATTATATAAATAAAGAGTAATCGTCTATCATCTAACATAGATATAAAAACAAACTCTTTTAAATCTTCAAAATAGCTCTTAAAATTATAAACTTAATTAAGTAATTAAATTATACCACATCGAAAAAGTATGACGAGTTGATGAAATTCTTTATCATAAGTGAGTAATCTTATGGTTTTAAATATCAAGCAACAAATTTAAGGACCAGAAACCTAAAATTATCCCACATCAAAAAATTAAAATAAGGTGATATTCTATATTATAAATAAGAGTAAATTAGTAATCGTGCGTTTTTCTGGGTCTTTAAAGTATATCTTAAAACTATAAACCTTGAGTAATCCTATATCGAAAAATTATGATGAGGCGATAGAATCTTATATTATCAATCAAAATTATAATGATATAGATTGATCAAGTTTCTTATTTAACAAATATACATCATCAATGTAATTAAGTCAACTAACCCGAAGCCAACTAACCCGTGCAACGCACGGGCTTTAATCTAGTATACATAAATTTAAACATTTTTTATACTCCTATAACGTAAACTAATCAGTATAATCACTAATAAAATAACATGAAATAGATAAAAAAAATCTATATCTATAAAATATATTAGTATCAATAACCAATAATAATTTCCAAAAAAATGGATATTAGTTAGGAAAATATTAATGTTTGTAAGTTTCATCTAATGTAGTACTCTACTCCGTATATAATATAGAGTAGTAACCAGACTTCTTTGAAATATATTAAAATTGGAGAATATAACACATTTTACATATTACACGACTCTATAGTATTACTCTGTAATCTCTACATGAGTGTTACATTACATTAAATAATTTTATTTTATTATTAATTTACGAGATAACAATCACTCATTTTTTTAATGGTACATACACTTTGATTTTCAAGACGCGGTTCCAATTAGATGTCTATTTTTTATTCGCAATTTTCTTTAAATGTTTTGTATTATGATTTTTATATTAAGTTAGTTATACTGAGAGTAAATTTTACATTATTTAAAAAAATATAAGTTAAAACTAATTTACCCAATCAATAACTGTATCAAATGTACGAGATATGCGTGTAATATGTTAAAAGATATATACAAGTCAAACATGTATCTTTGCATTGATTTCATGTGTGGATGTTTCATGTTGATTTTAAGCCTACATTTTTTTCATTTTAAAAATTATTTGTGTTAAAGGTTTGATAGCCGGGATTTGTCGCCAATCCTACCATCAAACAAACCAACTAACCTAAACTAGAATAGCAAGGACAAGTCGGGTCGAATCCTCAGAGAGATCGGGAATGAGTACTAGTTCAGTCTCGGACCATGAATTAGCTACGCGAATCGATAGGAGAAGGTGATTAGACTAATTAGACTAACTAAATAAAAGCATAAACAAACTAATAAACTAAAACAATCGATTAATAAGAATAACGATCTAATAATAAAGAAAGGTCTAGGGTCCGACTTAACCACCGACATATCATAATCACGCGTAAGAAGTACCGATAATGGGTTGCTAGGGATATTAGGATGAGTGGAACGCCTCTATGGGTCGACTACCTCCCTCCCGGGTTCGTAGTCCGACTAAGTAAAACCCGATCACCTCCCTCCCGGGCTCGTGAATCGGATTCCTAGGTCAATCGAATGAGCCCACTCCCGTGGTACCCAACCCAAGGTCCTAGGTCATTAAGTGCGCGTCTTAATCCCGTTCCTTTCTCTCCCCTCTCCCAAGGTGAAGAGTCTAGACCGATAGTTAGGGTACCCTACCTAATTCTCACTCCCGTGTTCAACTAGGCGGGGCAAGGCAAGTCAACGGGCGAGTTTTACTACCTAAACCTAACCGACTCCCGTCGGTGGACAAGGGTCAAGGGTTCAAACACAACCCAAAAACGAGTCGATTCCCGAGTCCCAAACTATCCTCCTCCGTATATCCCAAACAAACCAAATACGGGACTCAAACACACAATATAAACATGTCGGGGTCAAATCGGCCCCTAGAAAGGACACTACTCACTACTCATAATCAACCCAACACAAAATACACAAATAATTAATCTAAACATAACATCAAACATAATGAAATGATAAAAAATGAAACTTTAATTAATTCTAACATAAACTATATATAAACAAACAAGACAATTATAAAATAACATTACAAAACATAATTAACAATAAAGATTATAACTTTAAACTAATTACTAACTAAATATATCATTAAACATAAAACTAAAGATAAATAAAAATAGTAAAGGAGAGGAGATAAGAATTATACCCAAAAAAGATGAAATTAATAGAAAGCTTGAATTCGGAAGTTGAAGAACTAATTCAACTAAATAAGACGGAAATAGAAAAACAGAGGAAGGTGGGCTGCTGTTCTACTGTTCGACTACTACTCTCCTAAACCCTCCTCTTATTCTCTACTCTAACTCTCTAACAGCTTCTTCCCCTCATACAAAATGAGGGTTTAGTGTATATATAATATCCCATAAAATAAAGAGAAAGACCAAACTACCCTTCATTTAAATGAAATAAAGAGAGCAAAAGAAAGGACTAAATCGTCTTTAACTTCCAAATTAAAACACCCAGTTCAGTTCAATTGAAAGGGCAATCGAGGTTGGCTGCTTGGCTTCGCCGGAGCTGGCTCGACGACGGTGACAATCTCAGCTGACGGATCACCGGAGAGGAGTTGGCGCCGAAATCTGGTGGACGGAGGAGTTGGAGACGCGCGGTGAACGGAGCCACGGTGGCTCGGTGGTGGTGCGCGCGGTTGCTCGCCAGAGGTCGGTTGCGCACGGTAGCTGGGTTAGGCACGGTTGATGTCGCACGGTCAAACGCGCCCTGTCTCGGTTACGCACGGCCGACCGGGCGTGGCTGCGCATGGACAGGTGCTGCCGGAAGTGGCGCGCCTACTTCATGGTGGTTGCTGCTCGGTGTGTGCGGTGGCTTGGTCGGTTCAGGGGAAGTCGGGTTTGGTGGAGGAGGAAGGTGGGTCGAGTTCTGGGTAATGGGTCAATGAAATTGGGTTTGGTAATGAAGTTGAATTGATTTGGGTTGAGGAGGTGAGTGGGTTGAGGGGTTATGGTTAATTAATGAATTGGGTTGATATGGAGTATGGGCTATGATTATAAATGTGAATGAGCTAGGTTGATAGTTAGAAATGGGTTAGTTTAGGATGAGATGGTAGTTGGATGGTTAAGGTCAAAGTCGGGTTTGACTCGTCTTGACTAGTTTTGGTTTCAGCCGACTCGATCCTTATCGGGTCGGTACCTACAAAATCAAATATCGAGGCACAGTACCAAAATCCCGAGAAATAATATGATTTAACACTAATCATATAAGACTCGACTAATAAGCTAATTAAATGCAAAACGACTCAATAATGACAAAACGTGTTATAAAACCGACTAAATAAGAGTAAAAACGTGGGACAAAAATAGGTAAAATCACGAGTTATCAAGGTTTAATATCCAAATAAGATTATCTACGCAATTTTTCAAATTTATACCCGTGCAACTTTGCACGGGTACTAACCTAGTTTAATGTAAAAGTCTTCCTTGCGAAGTTATCATTATAAACTTGTAACGAATCAAATGTTATACACATGGTTCTATAAAATATAAATCGAAAGAACTAAAAAAATTCAAATGACTTATTTTCATTTGTCATGCAGGTGATATTTAACCGTCATAAATTTGACATATATATTAATCAACAAATTTAGGATAACAAGAATTTGTGAATTTAATGGGGCACATGATCCCTAATATCCTTTATACTTGTATATGATTGAGTGTAGTTGAGTAAGAGGGTGTAATTAGTTTATAATTGACCAAAGGCGACATCTGAACCACGAATTATGGGGAGGGTATAACATTTGTGATAAATATATGGAAATCCAGTCAGGTCAATCGCTTTAGAATAACAAGTAGCGGCGGGCTACATATGCCGCCAACGAACTAATTAATCATGCATTCATGCGGTGCCCATCACTCCATGTCCATTCACAAATCACAACAATCACAAGCTGTATGTTACACAATGTATAGATTCCATAGAATTGAACTCATTCATAATCGATTAAAATTTTGTTACAAATAATTAAAATTCACCAATCTATAAAGTAAAAATTAAATACGGAGTATTTCTTAAGTCATTTAATGATACTCCATATTATAGGAGTAAAATGAAAATAGGGTGTCTCACGAGAAAGCTTGCTCACATTCGCAACTACATTTTACTGTCGGCGCAATTAGGTGAAATGATGACTTTATTAAATTCTATATTATAAATAAGAGTAATCATTCGTCAATAGATATTAACCAAACATCTTTTGAGTCTTAGAAAAACTCTATCTCACATCAAAAAATTATATAATAGGGCGATGAATTTTCATTATATAATTTGTTCTTAAATATCGACAAAAATTAAAGAGCTTTTAAGACTATAAAATTAGTAAAAGCTATCTCACGTTGAAAGAATAATGTCATTTAAAGAATAACGTCATATGTATAAATTAAATATTTTTCATTTCTATAATTGTACTTATAAGTAAAAAGTGAGGTTAATATAGTAAAAATGTTGGACCAAATAAAAAACTCCGTATTTGCGATGGGATGAAGATAGAAAGACGGACGAAAATAGAATATGAAAGAAGATAAAAGGAAGGAGGAAGTGCTCTGTATTATAATTGTACCACATTGAAAGATTATCATAAGAGATGATCCTATGATTATTCATTTAAGTCATTATTGGTTCTTAGATATCAACTATCAGCACAAATATTTACCGAGTACTGTCTTAAAGAGAGATATTATGAGTTTTAAATGCAATGCACGCGTATAATTTAATTTGACGTTTACTGCATATATGACCTCCCAAAAAACACATTCACGTATGTGGATAATTTTTGTTTACCATTAGACATACTTTTATTTTCGACTTACTTTCTACTGTTGCGTAGTCTCACAAATTTATACAATCCTCTAACTTGGTGTCATTATCATTGTCACTATATACTACATGTGACATATTTTTGATAAAATGAGACAATATTCAATATATACTACCTGTGAGAAGTACATTATTAACATACACGAGAGCAATGGTAAACGTCTGTGTGTCTGGCAGAAATCGTGTGTACAAAGAGTAGTCTTGTTTAGATTGTTGGAATCCTATACTTGTCAGAAATTTGGTGAACTCTTTGTTCCATTGCCTAGATGCCTATACTTTGCCCTTACTATTTATTCTCAAAATAATATTACTTTTACATTTTATAGATTATCGATTTATTAAAACTCGATAACAAAACCGTCTTTTTCTGTTAGGAAATAAGTGCCTAGCAATTGTCCTTTTGGACCTTGAATTGATTTGTTGCTGATATCTTTCCTAAAGTTGGTAACATAAGATTGTTTGGTTTTAGGAAAGATTGAACCGTGTTTCCTAATTAGTTTAGGTAACTAGTTTAGGTGGAATAATACTATATAAAGACTTGACTAGTTTCTAGGTTAATTAGGACAGAGAGATGATTTGAGAGCATAAATATAGAGGGCTGATTTGTGAGGTTTTCTTGAGAGAAAACTCAGTTTGTTCCGAGTCCCTATTATTTGGTGGTTCTATTGATCTCGTCTTCGTTGGAGACCGTTGGAGTTTGTTCAGATCTTGGGTGGCTGCAAGATCGTTTGTCCTTCGTCTCGTCGGTGAGTTAGTCGCAGGTCGAACTCAATCTGGGTAGTCTCTTTCCAGTTTGAGATTACTATCTGGTTGGTAGAATTGGTAGTACTTCTGGCTTTACCTGTGAGCTATTAAGCACTTGTATTACGGTCTACTGTTGTACTATTATCTGTGTGTCAATTTTATTTTATGGTGAACCACGTAAATCTGTGTGTCAATTTTACTATTGTTTGCTATTTGTTTTGTTCTTCTCGCGTAATCAACAGACCGTAGGTAACGGGACGCCTCCGTTACAACATTTTTTATTATCATAATAAACCAAAACCGACTTCCTATATAGTTAATTACGCAAAATGACGAGTTCTCCTTTGCAATTAATTCTCAAAATATTATCACATTTACATTTTATAGAGTATCGGTTTATTAGAACTCGATAATAAAACCATTTTTTCGATTATTGTTACGTCTCCGATTTTAAACAGTTAATTAGATTAATTAACGACTCAATACAATTTAATAAACGTAATTAACAAGTACAAATAATATGCAAATTAAATCCTAATTAATTTACGACAAGTCGACAATCAAGATTTATTATACAGATCGATGCAAATTAAAATAAAAAAAATCCGGAAATGGGTCAGGTCAAGTGGGTTTTTCGATCCACCTAAGGGTCATATTATTTTCTCTATAATACTTGAAAATTTTGAGAAATAGTTTTGCGTAATTAACTATATAGGAAGTCAATTCTGGTTTATTACGATAATCGAAAAATATGGTTTTATTATCGAGGTTTAATAAATCGATAATCTATAAAACGTAAATGTAATACTCCCTCCGATTACCCATTTTCTTCCCTTTCCTTTTTGGGAAGAAAATAAGAAGGGAGTAATTATATTAATAGAATAATGGAATGTGGAATGAAAAAGTAAGAGAGAGAAATATTATATTAATTAAATGAGAAAAAGTAGAATGAAAAGGTAGGATAGAGGAATATTATATTAATTAAATGAAAAAGTGTGGTGAAAAAGTAGGGGAGAGAAATATTATACTCCCTCCGAGTTTCTAACATTATCCCATTTTTCTTTTTGGACTAAGTTTGATCTTTAACCATTTTCTACTTTTGGCCACAAATGTATGGTTCACATTTATCCACTAATTTCTCTCTCTTCCTCCTTTCTTTCCTAACCACTCATTTTTCCTTCCTTATTTTCCACTCAAAACACAAATGAGACAATGTTAGAAACTCGGAGGGAGTATTAATTAATGAAGAGGGTAAAACTTTCCTTAAATGGAAAGATGAAAGAAAATCAAACTCAGCCCAACAAAGAAAGAGGGAAGAAAATAGGTAGTCGGAGGGAGTATTATTTTGACAATAAATACCAAAGACAAAATCGTCATTTCACATAATTAACGCTGACGATAAGAAGTAAAGCGCCGACGATAAAAAGTAGTATCCTCATATTAACGTTACCCCTTCAGTGTATGGTAGGAGCCTAGAATTCTTTCAAGCTCGGATCTCCCAAGAGTCCCAAGTCCCAACAGTTGTCAAGGGTATTGAGTTGAATATCCCAACATACTCCGTATGATATGGAGTAATAAAACTTCAAAAAGTGGCTACTTATTAAGCCTTACTCTTTTTGATTGAAATAGGTTTAACTGAACTTAAATGAGCTAAATTAAATTGAAATATGCTCAAGTAATGAGACAAAATGCGTCTCCTGTTGTTAAATTGAACTGAACTGAAGTGGGCTGAATTGAACTGATGTGAGCTGAAAAGAAATTGAAAAAAAAAAAAACAAAGCCTTAGAGTACTACATATCACTTTAAGGCTCGCTTGGGATGAGAGTAATGTATTAAGGGGTAATGATTCTAAAATGAACTAGAAAATGGAGGAGATGAGTGGTTAGTGTTTCTATTTTGTGGTGTAAAGGGGGAGAAGGGATTAACAATTACCCCATATGGAAGTAATGCATTACTTATGGGGGAGGGGAGTAATGTATTACACCAAAAGATGTCATATTAGTGTCATTTTGGTCTCTTTTTCTTCATTTCCGCTTAGCACCATCACTACCCTTCTCCATTTTTTAGTTCATTTTAGCTTTATTACTCCTTAATATATTACCTCCATTCCAAGCGAGCCCTTAGATTTAATAACTTATGGTCCAATACAAATTTGTATATGAAGCGGTCTTATAATATCGTATTTCCCAATTTAATTGATGATTAACTGATTATAAGTTTGTTTCATGCTATTTATCATAAAACCGTAAGTATTTTATCAAACCGGCTTGTTATGTACATACAGGATGTATATGTATGTGATTCGTAGTTTGTGGCTTGCATGTACTGAGACGGGAATCAACGGTGGATTCATGAATAGTTCATGTAGTTGGAAAAAGGTCTTACGTTTGGGACTCTATTTCTTTAATATGCGAAGAAACGACACAACAAGGAATGGCATTAGTGCATTACATACCCCCACCCAAAAAACAACAGACAGACAGACATACTGATAAGGTGTAAAAGTACAGGGCTTTAATTTCCAGCATATATATATATTAATCACTCACTCTTAAGAAAAGGAAAGTAGTTTGTGTTATACTTGCGGAGTAGTTTGTGAATGAGAGATCAGACGAAGAGAGTGTCCTCTTCTTGTGTTGTGGCGACTGCGACTCCTCGCCGATCTTCAAAATAATGGTTTAGAAACGCAAGACGGAAACATCATTCATTTCGTGTAATAAATTCCATAAATATACAGTATAATAATATATGGAAGCAAGCTTAACGTTTCTCTTCTATCCCAAATAATTTAGCATAGATGAACTGGCTTGAGAGTGACACTTTATATAACACAAAATTTTGTTGTCTGTTATATCCATCACAAACTTGGGAGTGATCAAAAAGGAGAGATAAGATAAAAAGTACTCTATATAATGCTTGGGATGGTTGAGAATAGCAAATGGGTCTTGGCTCACCTATTTGCCGTCATAAGTTTATAAGGGACATACTTATCACAAGGAGACTTACACTTTATACTATACCCCATATACAATTATTCGACGGTTGACTTTGTTATTGCGTGATGGAGTAGTGTAGAATCAAGCAACACAATGAACAAAGTCTTTGCATTTTTTTGTTGAAGTATTGAGCAACATGAATTACAATCATTTAATTATTCGAGTGTTTTCAAATTTCAAACCTCGTTTCTTGATGGTCTTTTTTTAAATCATTTTACTTTCTCTTAAAGAATTCATTCCGATACGATTTTTTCCACTCTGATATTTTTTTTATTTTTAATTGGTCTCACTCTTAACGCTTTCTACATCATTATTTACACCACCCAATCATTCATTTCTACATTTCACTAATTAATTTTAATATCAACAATCTTATTATTTTTCGTAAACTTTGTACCTGAGTAAAAAAAGTTGGCGACAATTCTTGAAAAAAAAAATTCCATCATAATTATTTTCTATACACGATGGCTCCTTTTTAATATTAAAGAATTATTATTATTAGTAGTAGTATTTAAATCGAAGTAATAAAATTACAAAACTAATAAGGAAAAAAAATGATGTCGTTTGGGTGGACGAAAATCCCCTTTCCACTAACCAAATAACAATCCTCCAATTTGAAATGAGTTATATGCGAATCAAACCCTTGACCTTAAATATATAGTACTTATTCTCTACCACTACACCACAGTATCTCATTGTTTCAATTATCACTAAATTAGTCCTAAAGCTATAGACTCCAATAATTTAATTAAGGAAAATCTCCATTTTTTTCCACTAACCAAATAACAAATCTTCAAATTTTCCCGCCTAATCACATACGGACCTACCATATGGGCTTACTTTTGGATTATTTAATATATATTGGTTTGGCTTATATCTAAATTACCCATGCATGTTAACTGCGATCAATAGCTATATGTTTAAAAGATACTATCATAAAATAGTATAATAATATAATTAATAGAGTAGATGTTATCATTTTTGTTATAGCATAAAATAGTATAATTTTTTTTCTATATATCATACTAATTAATTGATTGATTAATTGACAGTACCATCTAATTTTATATTTTATATACCATAAAATCCCCTTGCTACTAAGAGATTAACCACCCCTATAATTTTTCCGCCTATTCATATTGGACTCATATTTGGGCCTTAACTGCTTTGGTTAGGTAATACTGAAATTTTGTTAACAGTATATTTTACAATCTCTGTTATTTGCACCAGTGTATACTAAATACAGACTGTATATATAGCAACGAAAATACGTTTTATTTTTGTAATAATCATGACTGATATTTGATTATAATTAAATATTGTAATCGTCTATTAAGCAAGAAAATAAAAATTCTCAAAACTTTTCGCACCAAAATTTTAAGCTATCAATCTCTACTAACTAAGAAAAAAAAAATCTCAAAACTTTTTTTACCTAAATTTTAAACTCTCAATTTGGACAAAATCAATAGAACAAATGAGGAAGAATCACACTCAATTATCATATAAAAATTCTTACGGGTTAAATATTTAAAAACTAACAACGGGTGTATCGATACAAATAAATTGTAGAAATTGTAGAAATATAGTCGCTTAAATTTCTAACAACAATTAAGATAATATTTTTTTTGTGCTACATATTTCATGATATTAGTCGATGTTGCAATTTCAAATTATTTTATTATTATCCAAATACAATGATAGAATCGTGAAAAATTATCAGGTTGTTAAATTAAAATCTACTTTGTATAAATAATTAACTTAAAATATTAAAATTCTATAAATACCGTGCATACATGCACGAGGTATACACTAGTTTAAAAATAAATGAATAAAAACATTAAGTACATACCTAAAAAGAATAAAATATTCTTCCGTTCCATTTGATTCATTGTATTTACTTTTTTTCATTGTCAGTACACGTTTTATTTTGTCTATATCTTTAGTTATGTATTTATAAAAAATTATAAAAATTTGATATTTATATCGTACTCGATTAGACAACTTAAACAAGATTCAAATGACTATATTTTATCTTATAGTATATTAGAAACTACATTGACGATTTCACTCATTTATAAATAGTGTCCAAAAAGCAAATGGAACAAAGGGAGCAGGAGTAAGACTCAAGAGTCATGTTGAGTCCTAATTAAGATGACACTTGAATTTTAAAATCTCAATTTTCAACTTCGTTAAAGAGTTTGGTGATAACTCTGTTATTGACCGTATTTTCACACTATTTTGACGTTTATTTAGCCTCGATTAATCGTGTTTTCTTAGGCATTTTGGCTCGTTTCGGCTATATTTTGTATTACTCGGTTTTCTTGTGTTTGTTACTTGTTTTTAGGCATTTCCGTGTCAAAAACGATGAAATCGAGCACGCCCGAGTAAAAGGGAGCAAGTGACCCGAGTTCGAGCCTAGACGAGCGCATAGAGGACCAGAAACAGGAAAATAAGGGTAGATAAAGTTACGCACGATGCACCGTGCGTAACTCAAGCAGGAAGAAGGGACCGTGCGCATCGGACCGTGCGTAACGGTCCGACCGTGCGCAACTCCGGCTCTGTTTTTCCCCTGTTTTTGGCCCGGTTTTGTGTAACCTAATTAGAACTATAAATACTCGATTTTATCATTTTCTTTAGGCATCTGAAGTTTTCATTACACAACACAAGTCATTTTGAATTATTTTGGGGTTTTAGAGAGGGTTTGTAGCTTTGAAGATCTTCATCTTCCTTATTGTCAAAGATTCAAGCTTTTTATGATTATTATTATTTCTTCTTCTTAATCTCTCCATCCTCTTTAAGTGGGTAATTTTTACTTCTCCTTGCTTTAATTTTGTTATTTTCTCATTTTTGTTACTCTAGTTTTGTTCTTCCTTGTTTCTTCAAGTTCTTAGCCTTAGTCTTCCCTCTTCTTTGTTTATTACTATAGTTTGATATTAATTTAGTTTCTCTCACTTGGTTCATGTTTATGAATTTCATGTTAGTATTAGAAATCCCCAATTAGATTATTCCAATTTGACCACTTTATTATAATTGGTAGTATAATTCAATTCACAACAATGTTCATAGTTAAAGACTCCACCTTTATACTTAATTCCATCAATTTAGCCATGATTAGTGAGTAGTCACCCACTAGGGGTCGATGAAGCCTAAATTCGCCTAAATCGTGCCTCTTGTATGTTTTGTATCGATTGAATTGGGTAATTGGGTGAAGTGGTGTTGAGGATTTTGGATTATCTTGGTTTAGGAGTTTGAGACGGTCCCAATCCCTTGGTCATCGATGGGAGTCGATTAGGATGGGTAACCGGTTTGACCCTCTATCTTGCCTTACCGTACTAGATCGAACACGGGAGTGGTGTCTAGCGTGGTATCCTTCACACTAGTATACGTACCTTTTTGACTTGAGTCGGTTTGGGGTTTATCACAGGAGTGACCCTCGAATTTGACTTAGGGATTCCGTCTTACGAACCCGGGAGGGAGGTAAACGGGAAATTAAGCCGGACACGAACCCGGGAGGGAGGTGGCCGACCTAGACGATACAACTTTGCCCTTAACCCCGATTCCTTCGGTACACGATATACTTTGGTGTGATTTAGGTGGATTGAAGCGACATCGTTCCCTAGTCCCCTTTATTCTTGATAAATCGTTACTACTTTAGACATCATCTTTTCTTAATTTAGTTTCATCTTCTTTTTAGTAGTTTCTTGTCTTAGTTAATATTCATTCATCTAGCTTAGTCTTCTATCACCAATCTCTATCGACTTAGATAAACATTTAGGGTAAATACTACTAGGCATCACTTTGCTCCTTGTGGGATCGACCCTCTATTGTGCTACGATTACATCGTACGCTTGCGAGGTATTAAAACTCCAACATTTGGTACGGAGGACATTATTAGTTGTCTTGAAACAAATCAAAATTACTAAAATCTTACTCTTAGTGTCCGTTTGGATAGAGCGAAAGGGAAAAAAAGAGGGATGCATTTTTCTTTACAATTTAGGAAGGAAGGGGAATTGAGGAGGAAGGAAATGGAGGGGACGAGTTTCTTCATTTTAGACCAAAATAAAATCTTGTCAAAATTGACAAGATTTGGAGGAAAAAAGTGATACTCTCTTCGTATCACATTGATCATCTCTTTGACTCTTTCATTTTGACAAAATAACTAAGAAAAACTCAATTACAATTGTTTTATTTCCTGTTTTTATTTTATTTTATTTTCCTATTACGCATGAGTCGGATTAAGATAAGAAAGCGGATAAAAAAATTACGCTTTTTTTTGTTCTTACGGGTGAGTCGGGTTAATATAAGACATGTTTTTTTGTACTTAGATTATGTCATTTTAGTTCAGTTCATTTCAGATACATTCAGTTCAGTTCAGACAAGATACATTTAGTATAATGCTTTTATGCCTTGTTTTTTTTCCGTCATGGATGAATTAGGTTAGAATAAGAACGCGAATAAAAAATTTTACGTTGCTTTGTTTTATTTATCAATTGTTTAGTCAAAAAATATATTATGTACTTGCTATATTTTAACGAGTCAACAAATAATAATCGTAACTACAGGAATTGTATGTTTCAAAAATTAATAAGCGAAAACTTTTTTTTACACAATTACTGATCATTACTCAAGTAAAAAACATGATGAGGTTGTCATTATATATTTTGTTTATTCAACCTCCTTCCTAATACCAGCTACCCTTATCATTCCTTCCCTCATTCCCTTTTCTTTCAATTTTTGTTATCCAAACAATCTTCTCTTATTTTCCTTTCCCATCCCTCCCCCTTCCTTTCCCCTCCCCTCCCTTTTTTACATATTTTCTTATCAAAACGAACCCTTAGACTACCTCTAATTCTTTAAATTTTAGTCTTTTTAAAATTATATCTCAATTATCTTAGTGAAGACCGTATCACATATTTAACCTTTAAAAGAATAAAGAGATAATTTTACGGAACAACTCCAAGTACTCCGGAACAAAAATAAAGTATGGGTGGAAGTTTGGGACATAGCAAATTATTTATCTTATTCATGTATGTGGTATTATTTGACCCATTTTATTATTATGATGGATATATCCGTCGTAAGAGAAACTGATGACTCCAAGTAAGACATGTAGGTAGACAATGTTCTATTGCTATCCGACGACTAACTTTATCATCTTTAGTGATAAGAACGGAGAACTAATATCATGTTTGTCTTATTTTGCCACAGTAACTCGGTTTCGTTTCTAGACATAATTTAGACCTTCCTTGGAATCTTCTGTCACATCCTTATCTTTCTTTCCCATTTAGAGACGACTACTCTTTTATTTATTCACTCATTCTATGTACGGACTATTTCTTTAACTCTTTACCTCGTTGCCACCCCACGAGTCACAAATACGGACATGAATTCCGTTTCATTGATTCTTTTACCTTAAAGAAAATATATTTTTTTTTAAAAATAATAAAACATACGAAATATAAAAGTAGATATTCTCTTCAACTTTTATTTATCTTCCTTATTTTCTTATTTGGCTGAAACATCTTTTCTTTCCTATTTCTATTTTGAGTCATCAATATGTGGTCTAAAATTATCCTTACATTTCTCTCTCTCATGCTTCTTCTCTTTTGAGCTACACATTTCTACACTCTTATCTTTTAACCAAAAAATCAAATGCGAAGATTATTAAAAATCGGAGGGAGTACATAGTAAGGTAAGTGAGACACTTGAATAAGACAAAAGTGTGATAGCAAAATAAGGGAGGAAAATAAATCAAAAGAATTGTTGGAGAAAGAAGAGCAAGATATCACTGAAACAGAAGAAGTCTCTTTCATTTACATTTAGGAGCATTTCCTCCCACCTTTATCACTATCCAAAATATAAAAGAAGATTATTAATCGTATATTTGGAGGTAGTATTGCTTGACCATAGAATATCAAGGTTTTTCTTTTGTTAAAAACTAAAGTAGGAAAATTAATGTAGAATATCAAAACTTTATTATATTGTACAAAATTAAAGTTGTAGGCAAATTAATACGGAGTACGAGTCGTTATGAGTGTTGGAGTTTTGTACACTAATTTTTCCGTGTAAATATGACCCAAACAAATTTGAAATACAATTGATTCACCTAAAAATAAATCAGATTATTTTGAGTGAGAGGTGTACTACCTCCCATCCATTCACCCATCCATTTAATTTTTTACATAGGCTCACCGTTTCTTCTAATAAAAACGATACCACGTAAAGAATTGAACGAATGAAAGGGAGTATTTGATAAACAATTTATGGGGTGTTTGGTTGGAAGTTTAGGAATGGATTGAAATGAATTCCGGTGTTTGGTTGAAGTATTTAGCAATGAAGTTGAAACCCAAGGAGTTGTAAATCCCCTCTAAGGGTAAGATTATTGGTAGTCTTGAGGTGAGTCTTGAGGGAGTCTTGTCTCAAGACTCATGTGAGTGTTACCAATAATGTTGCAAAGTCTTGAGGGAAGTCTTAAGATTTTTGGTAGTCTTGAGGAAGTCTTAAGATTTTTGGTAGTCTTGAGAAGATTATTGGTAGTCTTGGGGTGAGTCTTGTATCAAGACTCGTGTGGGGTCTACTCGTGTGGCAGAGTCTTAAGACTTTGAAAAGTCTGTCTGATAATGTTAACCTAAACCCATGAAATCACAAACCCTGCCCCAACCTCAAGTTTCCAATTCTATTCCACCTTAAAACAACCGTAAACAAATATGGATATCTAATTCCAATCTTTCATGGAATCACACGCAGTTCCAATCCATTCCAATGTTTCGAACAAACGACCCTTAATCTTTGATACTCCCTCCGTTACAAAATATAAGTACACTTATTAAGAAAGTGTCTTAAGTGAATATTAAACTGCTTTGGAAATTGGAAAACCTCTCTTAACCAATTAAAGGAGTTTTATTGTATTAAAAATATAAAACAACTTATAAATAAAAATAAAATATTCAATTATCTAAAACTACTTATATTCTGTAACGGAGGAAGTATTATTTTGTAACGGAGGGAGTATTGAATTTGATTAACTTGTCACGAGGTAACTCCCTCAAATAGAGTGCTGTTTTTCGTCGTCGACATTTCAGCCACGTCGTCGGCGCTTTTTAAAGTGAAAGACAATCTTGCCCTTGCCTTGCCCTTGCCTTAATTAGATTAGTTAACTAATGTTATGTAATTTTAGAAGTTAGATTAGTTATTGAAACTCGTTAATGAAGCGGTTTTTTAATTTTTCAAACCGTTCCGTTATTATCTTGTCCTTATTATATATCCACTCAAACTCCACTCACCATATTTAATTTAATTTTCTCTCACTTAAAAAAAGCGTCTTTTCTTTAGAGAAACCCGACTTTTCTAGAAATTAGGTTGTCGGTGATTTTTAATGTGAAAAGACAACAACGTCCTTCCCTAATTACATTCACTAACTTTGTTAATGAAATTAAAAAGTTTAATCATGTTAATGAAACTCGATAATAAAACGTTTTTTTTTTTTTTTGAAAACCGTCATTTTATTATGTTACGGATTATGTTATATTATATATCTTCCCCCATCCACAACAACACTAATATTATTAATAATATTAAAATTGTATTAATAGGCGATTTTAGGAGGTTTTAGAATCAAATATAGATAATAGTTTAGTAAGGTTTATCAACAATGTTCAGTTGGTTTACACTACTACATTTCGTCGTCGACATTTCAGCCACGTCGTCGGCGCTTTATACGTGAATTTTACTCTTTTACCCTTCCCCTAATTATGATTAATGATATTAATTAAGTTTGTTAATTAATGTAATTAATATTTCCGAGTAAATTAAAATTACGGTTTTTGTACTCTTGAACGGTTTTTGAGGCACGTGTCTCAACGTAAAGCCGTCACCCTTATGTAATATATTCTAATGAATTTAATTAAGTTTCTTAACTAACGTAACAAATATATTCCCGACTAATATGAAATGTCGGTTTTTGGACTATTGAACGGTCTCCGAGACACGTGTCTCAATGTATCCCGGGAATATGTTTAGGAAATTTATATTTCGCAGAAATCGATCCCACCATCAGCCAAATCGATACCAAAATCGAATATAAAAAACAATAACTACTCAATTAGGGTATATATCACACACAAATTAGCTATGGGCAACCTAAACTATCAATCTAATATTATTAATTATAATCGAAATGGGGCTCGATTTTTCGCGAACTGGGTCTGGAAACAGACCTCGACGCCGGAAAACCGCGTCTGGGGGACCCCCCAGACGCGAAATTCATGCGTCTGAGGGGCCCAAATTACAAAAATTTGTAATTGGTAAGGCTCGAACCCACAACCTCTTGAACACAAATGAGCCTCTTCACCACTAAACCAACTGAACATTGTTGATAAACCTTACTAAACTATTATCTATATTTGATTCTAAAACCTCCTAAAATCGCCTATTAATACAATTTTAATATTATTAATAATATTAGTGTTGTTGTGGATGGGGGAGGATATATAATATATCATAATCCGTAACATAATAAAATGACGGTTTTCAAAAAAAAAAAAAAAAACGTTTTGTTATCGAGTTTCATTAACATGATTAAACTTTTTAATTTCATTAACAAAGTTAGTGAATGTAATTAGGGAAGGACGTTGTTGTCTTTTCACATTAAAAATCGCCGACAACCTAATTTCTAGAAAAGTCGGGTTTCTAGAAAAGTCGAGTTTCTCTAAAGAAAAGACGCTTTTTTTAAGTGAGAGAAAATTAAATTAAATATGGTGAGTGGAGTTTGAGTGGATATATAATAAGGACAAGATAATAACGGAACGGTTTGAAAAATTAAAAAACCGCTTCATTAACGAGTTTCAATAACTAATCTAACTTCTAAAATTACATAACATTAGTTAACTAATCTAATTAAGGCAAGGGCAAGATTGTCTTTCACTTTAAAAAGCGCCGACGACGTGGCTGAAATGTCGACGACGAAAAACAGCACTCTTGGTTTAGTGGTGAAGAGGTTCATTTGTGTTCAAGAGGTTGTGGGTTCGAGCCTTACTAATTACAAATTTTTGTAATTTTTTTTGGCGTCCAGGGGACCCCCCAGACGCGGATTTCCAGCGTCCAGGGGACCCCCTAGACGCGAAATTCATGCGTCTAGGGGACCCCCCAGACGCGAAATTCATGCGTTTGGGGGGCCCCTCAGACGCATGAATTTCGCGTCTCGGAGGCCCCTCAGACGCATGAATTTCGCGTCTGAGGGGCCTCTTAGACGCGAAATTCATGCGTCTAGGGGACCCCCCAGACGCGGATTTCCAGCGTCCAGGGGACCCCCCAGACGCGAAATTCATGCGTTTGGGGGGCCCCTCAGACGCATGAATTTCGCGTCTCGGAGGCCCCTCAGACGCATGAATTTCGCGTCTGAGGGGCCTCTTAGACGCGAAATTCATGCGTCTAGGGGACCCCCCAGACGCGGTTTTCCGGCGTCGAGGTCTGTTTCCAGACCCAGTTCGCGAAAAATCGACCTCCAGACGCGGATTTCCAGCGTCCAGGGGACCCCCTAGACGCGAAATTCATGCGTCTGAGGGGCCTCCTAGACGCGAAATTCATGCGTTTGGGGGGCCCCTCAGACGCATGAATTTCGCGTCTGGGGGGTCCCTTAGACGCATGAATTTCGGGTCTGAGGGGCCTCTTAGACGCGAAATTCATGCGTCTAGGGGACCCCCCAGACGCGGTTTTCCGGCGTCGAGGTCTGTTTCCAGACCCAGTTCGCGAAAAATCGAGCCCCATTTCGATTATAATTAATAATATTAGATTGATAGTTTAGGTTCTCCATAGCTAATTTGTGTGTGATATATACCCTAATTGAGTAGTTATTGTTTTCTATATTCGATTTTGGTATCGATTTGGCTGATGGTGGGATCGATTTCTGCGAAATATAAATTTCCTAAACATATTCCCGGGATACATTGAGACACGTGTCTCGGAGACCGTTCAATAGTCCAAAAACCGACATTTCATATTAGTCGGGAATATATTTGTTACGTTAGTTAAGAAACTTAATTAAATTCATTAGAATATATTACATAAGGGTGACGGCTTTACGTTGAGACACGTGCCTCAAAAACCGTTCAAGAGTACAAAAACCGTAATTTTAATTTACTCGAAAATATTAATTACATTAATTAACAAACTTAATTAATATCATTAATCATAATTAGGGGAAGGGTAAAAGAGTAAAATTCACGTATAAAGCGCCGACGACGAAATGTAATAGTGCTCAAATAGGGGTAAACCTTTAAGTAGGAGGTACTGTTGTCCCATCGTAGCCATCCAAGTGGCGTGTGAGATGAATAAAATAAGTGTGAACAGTGCTCCCCTCTTGCGTCTTTATATGTCCATTCTTTCCCACACCTCTAAGTAGGCACAAATTACAATTTGTGTCTTGTGCTTATCGTCATCGTCGACTGCAGATACTGCTCCTACTCCTTCAACTCCAACTCCATTTCAATACTCAACCTTCCTTCATTTCAACTACTGAGTATCATTCAAGGTATCATCTTTCTTTTCTGATCACCCCCCTCCCTTTTCCTTTGCTTTCAATTCTTTCCACTTCATCATCATTTTTCTTTACATTTCATCATCATCATCAGATTATTATTGGGTTAGTTTCGATTGAATCCACCGTTGTTTTTATCTGGGTATCTTTTTGTTGAATTTTTTTGGGCCTTTAATTTGAGGGAATTTGTTTGTTTGTTTGATTGTATTCTGTTTAATTTGTGTAAGAGTACGACCCCTTTTACTTGATTAGTTGGTCTTGCATGCATCCACGGAGATGGAGTAGTCAAACAAACTCCTTCTACTATCTGTTCAGACTTCAGATATTGTTTAAACACAAACTGTCTGATGCTGCAAAAACTTAAATTTATGATTTTTTTTAAAAAATTCTTTTTACAATGGATACCTAAATAGCTTAGAGTTTCAGGAAAAAAAATGCACTCGTAATTAATTTTTTACCTCCTCTGTTCCGATCAACAGTTTACCCTTTCTTTGTTCCGATCAATAAGTAGATATGAGGGTACGGAGTACTGTTTGAGAGAAACATAGGCTTATTTGTTTAGGGGTAAAGACCCTGACTCCGTTATTTGTGAATAATATTTTAATTAAACTTTGTGATAAAGGGATTATTGTTTTTGAGAATTGCTATTTACCTTCGCTTTCTACCTTCTCCTCTGTTATCGACTTAATATACTCCATATTATATATACTGTATGCCTCATCTATTTGCATTCCGACCCCACACGATATATTTTACAGTTAGTTAATCGATCGTGATGGGTAAAAGGAGAAGGTTGGAGAGAATTGAGAAATCCTCATTGTTTTTAGTCATGATTTTTGGGTATGTTTGGCTCTTGATTTTTTTTGGTTATTTCAAAAGGACACACAAAATAATTACTGCCCATAATTAGCAAACAAAAAAAATAGAGCAATTGTCAACCCATTTTTGTGAGGATTAGTACCAAAAATGAGATGATGTTAAAATGATTAAAAATATAGATGTAATTGGGTTAGGATGATTCATTTTGCTTACTCATTACATCATTTCTCTGTATTTGATGTGCTGGTGACAAATGGAAGCTCATATGTGGCCAACCCATTTTTTTTAATTCCTGGGGTTTATAAAAATTTATTTAAAATATGGCTGATGCCTGTCTATCTTTTTGGGTTGTGGAAAACAGGAATATTGTTGGAGTTTTGTTTATTGTATTGTAAGCCGGTGTTGAAGAGTTGATGGCAATGCAAGAGGGTTTAAGGAGTGAAGACTTGGATTCTTGCTTTAAGAAGCTAATGGTGTTTGGTGCTGCCCTTGGGGCTAACGCCGGTGAAGGTGGTAAGTTGGGTGGTGAGATGATGGTTGATTGGAAGGATATTCCTATGGAATTACTCCTCCGTATACTCAATCTTGTTGATGATAAGACGGTCATCAGGGTTTCTGGTGTGTGTAGTGGTTGGAGGGAAGCGATATGCCTTGGGTTGACGCGTCTTTGTCTCTCATGGTATGCACTTTTGCCCTTGTTCTTTACACTTTCGCACTCTTGTGCTTGGCTGCGGGGCCGTCCTTAATATCAAGTTCAAAACGGGTCCAAACAAGTTCAGTTGTTTTTATTTGCTACCTCACTGTCCAAGTCCGTGGACAATCGGTCTAAAAAAGTCCTGTTTTCCCCATTTCTTCGGAATTCAAACTGACTTTTGAAACCGGGTCATCCAAATTCATTTGACGACTCTGCCTTGGCCCTTGGATAGTGGTTTTGTTTGAGATATTCTGGTCATCTAATTTGTTCTTTTGATTATTTATACATTGAACTCTAATATTAGACTTGTTCGGTAGTCTAGTTTGACTAGTTACCGTGTTCTATGTTTAATCTATCAATCATGTGTTGGGGTTATTTTTGGATATATGAGTATTCTGAGGAACCTGTTGATTTGTAAGAGTAAATTGTTGATTGTTCAACCTCTTACAACATCACCAAGTATCTCATGGACTCTCATTCTTATCCCTGGCTGAAATTTGAAAACTTCGCACAAAAAAAAACCCGTCTTGAAAGCACTTGAGAGGTCAGTCCTGGATTTCTCATGTCGTAGTTTAATGACCAATGGTTAACTAAACATCTTACTATAATCCTCTTATTCCAAAGCCAAAACTGATGTTGTTGGCTCAACTTTGAATGGAACTTCCAATACTCTCTATATATGATTTCTAATTTTCTTTACTGCAGTACAGTCATTTTTGAGAGGTTTTGTCTGTGACTTTGATACTAAAATGAAGTGTCAACATGATTGTAGGTGCAAGAACAACATGAACGACCTAGTCCTAACTCTTGCACCAAAGTTCACGAGATTGCAGACATTGATACTTCGTCAAGATAAACCACAACTTGAGGATAATGCTATTGAGACTGTAGCAAGTTTCTGCCATGATCTTCGGGAACTTGACTTAAGCAAGAGTTTCAAGCTAACTGATCGTTCTTTATATGCTTTAGCACATGGTTGCCCGAATCTCACTAAGCTTAACATTAGTGGGTGCACAGCTTTTAGTGATGATGCAGTTGCATATCTTACTAGCTTTTGCAAAAAGTTGAAATCACTAAATCTATGTGGATGTGTGAGGGCAGCTACTGATCGAGCGTTACAGGTATAACTCGCTTATTGAACGAACTGGTAGAAACTGGAAACCTATGTTTTTCACGTATTTTCCCCAAACTTCTTGCTAACAAATTTTGGAATCTCAAGTTTTACCATCTTCTCATTATATTTGAGTAACCGTAAAATTTCCATCAAATTTCGATCAGCTTCCAAGTTTTATTTTCTGTGGAGAAATGATGTGACTACTTCATATGGTTGCAGGCTATCGCGTATAATTGCCGGGAGCTACAGACTCTTAACTTGGGGTGGTGTGAGAATGTTGGAGATTCGGGTGTCACAAGTTTGGCATATGGCTGCCCGAATCTCAGAGCCCTTGATTTGTGTGGCTGTGTCCAAATTACAGGTATCACTCCTTGAGCATTTTTTGGTGGTTATAGTCACGTCGAGCTGCTGTGCTTTGGTCATCCTATTTTTATTGCCCGTGTTTGTGCTTTTTTTATGTCAATCAACTGTGGCCAAGAGTTTCATCAAATATCTATCTGTAGGAATATTCTTCAATTAAGGGGAAAATATTGTCATCATAATCCTGTAGATAATGTAAGTTATTAGGAAGTACTTGTCACAGTCCACATCGCCCCACCATCAAAGTCAATTGGGGATATAGGGAGTCAATACTGAAAGATAATGATCTTTTTTCCCGTAAACTAATACGGAGTACTCTTTAAGCGACTTGTGGTGGGGCAGCTCATATATCCTTAAGCTATGTTTGATGAGACGTTTCAGTTAGCTTATTTGACCAAGATTTTAACTCATCCATTCAATTCTTTTACCCTTATTATAAATGGACAATTCAATCAATTCTTCACATTCTCTTTTTGACAAAAGACTTTACCTTATATACACAAAATGTCATTGCTTTTTCCTTAAAAGTCAAGGATTGTTTGGATAGAAGGGAGTACTAAGTAAGGCTTTGTTTTGCGCGCACAATAAGCTCGCTTATTTGACAATTTTTTTGAGCTAGCTTAGTTTTGGGCAGGTGTTTAGTTGAAATAAAAAATACTCCGTACTGTACTGCAAATAGCTTATATACTGTACTTTTTGTTGATCTGGGTATCATCTGAACAATGCAGACGAAAGTGTGATAGCACTGGCAAACCGATGTCCACACCTCAGGTCTCTTGGGTTGTATTACTGCCAGAACATCACAGATAGAGCGATGTACTCTTTGGCCCAAAGCCGACTGAGGAGCAAGCATGGTGTTTGGCAGTCAATGAAGAGCACCCGATATGAAGATGACGGTCTGATGAACCTCAACATTAGCCAGTGCACCGCCTTGACCCCGCCTGCAGTTCAAGCGGTGTGTGATTCATTCCCATCACTTCACACATGCCCTGGTCGACATTCTCTCATTATAAGCGGTTGCTTGAATCTGACATCCGTTCATTGTGCTTGTGCTATTTACTCTCACCGTGCCCCCAGCACTACTGCTCATTGAGATTTGAGTCCATTAATCCGATACCTTCTCTTGTTTCGGACCGTGTATGTACATATGTGTTTCTTTGCGGAATGGTAGGATGACGTTTATTTGTAGTTGTATTCGTAATGAAACTCGTCATCTTTTTCTTTTGGGACTCCTAAATGAAATAGAATGAAGTATTATCTATGAAGATCTTTTATGTTTTGATTTGTAGCCTCTTTCACTGCGGAAGATCTTCACAGCTTTCAATAATGGCCTTACGAAACTGTAAATTTATGTGATTTGAATTATACTCCTATGCAAACATTAATGAACTACTCAGTACTCCGTGTATTTATTTCATTTTCATTAGATTATCTGAAATTGTCAAAAATTGTTGGCAATATCATGATTTTATTTTTGCACTTGTGATTAATCAATCGTCTCAGGATAGGGGGAGATAAATAAAATATAGAACCACATAGGTGAGGGTTGAACCTGGTTGAGCCCATATGGCAGTTTTTGCAATCAAGAGACAAGCGGCCTAGCTTGCCGTGACGGTAAAACAAACAAACATCATTTTTTTAACGAAACGTGCTTTACGTGCATTACACTAAAAAGTCAATTTGTATAATGAATACTCATTATCTTAACAAATATTCCCTCTGTCTCGTTCATTTGTTTTTTTATATTCATTTTTTTATATTCATTGTAAGGTGGGTAGTGTTAATCAAAGGTAAACAAACGAAGAATTAATGATGATGGTGTGGTGTAAGCTGTAGTATCACATATCCGCATGAACATCATTGGTACTCTTTTTACTTCCAATCCAACAAAAAGCGTTGGGCGTTAAATATTGCGGGGAAACGATACAATTAGCAGGAGGAATAGAAATGAAATGAAGCTAAGCAGCATAAACAGCCATCTTCATGCCACTTTGGCAATGGCCTATCGCAGTGCAGATGAAGTAATTGAGGCCTCTGTTGAGCACCATTTCATCCCTCCCACTTTGGTAGACTCGATCATCTCTTGAGCTGATGCACCTGTCGTACCCATTTTTATCCACTGCTACCACATTATGCCATGCATTCAAGTAGTTGAATACTGCAAACATTACACTATTATTAGGATAAAACCACAATGCATCGGCACTCCTACCTTTCTGTCATAGACTCATAGTTTAACTAAACAAATACGGAGTACAAATTAATACGAAACCTAGGACTATTATTATTATTATTATTATTATTATTATTATTATTATTATTATAGTAATTAAGTTGATGGTAATGTAGAGAAATTAAAATGTAAATGTACCTAGAACGTCACCAGCTTGAAAGAACTTGTCCTGTGGCCAATTGTTGACATTAAAAGTCCAGCCAATATTGTAGACAGCTCCAAAGGTGGGTTGGGTGAGAGCCCAAAGCCCCAACACGTATACCCAAACAATAATGGCCCTGCCTCCTCCTCCTCCTCCTCCTGCTTTTGCATTCCCACTTCCCTTGCCCATTCTCAAACACGTACGACTACTCAGGAAATGATTTATTCTCCAAGGGAGGGTGAGAAATAATGTGAATAGATTAGATGGACGACGTATATATGAGGTTTGTTTGTATGGGATGGGATGGGATACCATTACCCACTGCTCAACTCAGGCACTTATATAAGCCATCTTCACCAACGCCTTTAACTTCTCCATCCTCACTCTTTTAATTTGTTGTTATATAATACTCCTACCACCTTTTCATATGTTTAAACTAACATTAATATGTTAATCACAAATTGTTCTATGAAACGGTTTCACAATACGATTAATTTGATTAGATAAATTAGTTTTGTTTTTATCAACTTTTTGACAAAAATAGATGGGGAATAATGTTGGAAGTGGACGGCTGAGTACAAAAGTTGCGATCATGTGATAAGTTGGTACACGAAATAGGCCAGGTTACTTTTAGGAAGCCTAGCCATGTATTCAGTACTACTCCTACTTCGTAGTATGTATAAGGTACACCAACTCCATTAACACACTTTCGTTAACTTAATTAATTACATGAAAAGGGTGGTTGTACAGGTGCAGTGCAGGTGGTGGTTGTTCACTAATGTCCAGGTTATATATGTGTGCATTGATAAATCGTCCTTGTTAAGGTATAAATAATTGAGTTCCACCCTACTTCATTCTAATTAAAACTACCCATCTCATTTTATACGGCGTCTTATTATTATTTTTCAATAACCATTGCTTTTAAATAATGTATAAGTGATTTTGCTTTTAAGTTTATGTTTTTTTTACTTTCTTGAGTCAGGTAGGATTTCATGGACGGTAACCCTCTCCCTCAGGCCTCATCAATTTTAACACTGTTGCGTCCACAACACTCAACCTTTGATTAAGTTAGACCAACTCCTACAAGTTGACCTAAGTACTCATCAAAAGTTTTTCAATTTATGTAATGCTGGAGAAAGGGGTTATTAAGGTATTGAACTTGGTTAGTTTCAGTGGGTGATTCTATATACCGAGTACAATAGATTATTTATGCAATTTTTTTATAATTTAATCATGTGAAATAACTTCTTAGGATATTACTATCATTTAGTTTTGATTGATCAGACTCCGTGCGCCACTTAATAACTATAGGCTCGTTTGGTTCACCATGGAAAGATGAAGTTACCGGGAACTTAAATTCACATGAATTTGTATTTCATGGGAATTACAAAAATATTATTTGGTTGCCACGTGGAAATGACTTCATGCGCGAAGTTGTACACACCATGGGGCTTGGTGAGTAACAGAAATAATGCAATTCATGGGATCTTGCACTTTCCGGAAAATAGATGAGTAACCAAACGAGTCTTATGTTAGTCAAACTACACCAACTTTAACTGAATTAATTTACTTTTTCACACTATTAGAATAGTTATCGCATTAAATGGATGAAATATGAAAATACAGACTTGAATGCTTGATAATTTAAAGTGGATTGATATTACGGAGTATTTTACTTCAAGTGACTAACCCAATTATTTGAGATTGGTCAGACTAAAAATCGTACATTTTAACTACGGACTAATTTATAGTCACGGATTCTTTTACGAGTACCTACGACAATTTATCAGTATATGTAATACTATAATTGTCAAGTGACTACATACACATTGTTTTATAGGGCGGGGTGATGCAAATGGGCATAGACTGATAGAGGCATAGAGCTACTAGGGAGTATTATGTTTAGTTGGGGAGAGGGTCGTTGAAATTGCAATAATCTAGATAAACCCTTTTAAATCAAAACTACTGATGAGAAACGTAGAGACCAGTAGACCACGGTGGACATACATAACTGCATTTTCTTTGAAAATGACTCAAAACTTCCCTCCCTCACATGATTGGAGATTCTATTTTTTCTTCTCTTCTATCCTTAGTCCTTAATATTATCATAGATCTGGCATATAAATCGATCCATTTTAATTCATTCGGGGCAGTCTTAATCGGTTTCAATTTCAATCTGGTTACCATCTACACTAACACAAAATCTTGGGAGAGACGGTCTCTCAATAACTTATTGAGAGATCATTCTTCAGTACCACTCTATGTTCTATTCGTACTTTAAATGACAACTTTGTTTTGTACCTGTTTTTATAAGAAGCGTACCCTCTTTATATTTGTATACTCTTTTATGTTAATCGTATCTACTTCTATTATGTTTAGTACCACTGTTACTTCCATTTGTACTTAGGAGGCGTTTGGTTAAAACACGGAAAAGGGAAAGAGAATAAACGTGGGAAACAAGGGTAAAGGGAAGGAAATCAAAGAGATTACCTTAGATTTTCCTTGTTGTTTGTTTAAAAATTATAGGGAATAGAAATGACGAGGTGGTGACGGTCTCGAGATGGCGGTAGTGACGAGATTGGTGGTGGTGGTGGTGACATTAGTAGTGGTGCCGGAGTGGTGGTGGTGGTGGTGACATTAGTAGTGGTGCCGGAGTGGTGGTGGTTTTAGGGTGGTGGGTGATGAGTTGGGGTGGTGGGGTGAGGGAATCAAAATCCAGACCTTTGGGGGTGGGGGAATGAAATTAGAGAAGTATGGGGTATGGGAGGGAATGCTAAGGTGTAAAGGGAATGCAAAAAAATTAAAACAAACCACCACAAAGGGAATCAAGGAGGTTGATTCCTTTCCCTTTTCTATAGCTACTCGACCAAACAGTCTCTTAGTCTCTTAGTAAAGTTAATGAGAGACCGTCTCTCAGGAGACCTACTCACTAACTAATTAGTACTTCCCCGTTTCATTAATTTGTTTATTTTTTATATTTATTGTGAAAGTATTTTAATTAAAGACAAACAAATAAATAAAACGGAGCAAGTACAAATTAAATTAGGTCAATATACGTGAATCATTAATTGCCTTAATTTTACATCGTAATGATTTAAATTATGATTACTTGAGAGAGAATCCATGAAAAAGTTCATAGAATGAGTGTTATTATGTAAAGTATGAAGTAGTTTTTTTTATTGGTTGAGATGTATTTAGGTTTTGAGTATCTTCAAGTATATCGAATTTGGTTAAACTTTGATTTGATTCAATCTAAGTCCTCGGTAACCATTCGATTACATTTCGATTGGATACTAACTTAGATATCATTGATTGGTTTGGTTTAGGATTTGGGTTTATTTTGCTAGGGGTCTTGGACGCGGTTGTTAGGTAAGCTAATACGAGTAATAAGCATTTCCATTCATTCTGGAGAATGGATTCTTCCATCCATGAAGAAACCATTCTGGAGAATGAAAAACGTGAGTCTCAATAATAAAAATATTGATTTAAAATTAAATTAAGGTGATGTGTGAATTAATGATTGAAATAATGAAATTTGTTGGGATCCACAGAAAATAAATTTCATTCTTGGATGAAGGACTTTTTCAAGATGGAAAAAGTGAGGTCAAAGTAGTGAGGTGGATGAAGTGAGTCTCATCCAAGAATGGAAAAATCATTCTATAGATGTTCTAAACAAGAGCAATCGAAACAAGGAGTAGGATGCATAAAAAGAACTAGATTCAGAATTTGGCAAAAAGGCTAGAAGCTCACAAAGAACTAGTCTTGGGACTAGCAGGGACGAAGCTATATATTAGTAGGTCAAAGTGGGCCTTGGCCTGGGGTAAGTTTTCTGAATAAGTGTAATTGACTATAGCAAACTTACCTGGCTGAGAAAGTAGATTAGTTGGTTCAAAGTTTAGGGAAGGTGTGTTGTGTGTATGAGGTTTGGTGTTCGAATCTACTTGAGAGCTCTTATTTCATGTTTGTTTTTATGTACTACGGTACAACTCAAATAATGACGAACTATTGTTCACCTTTTGGGAACTATTTCAATTTTTGATAATTCATAATAAAAAACGTTTTCGGCCCCACCTAAGATTCGATTCTGGTTTCGTCCTGCTTGAGAGTAATGGAAGATGCAACTTGTTGGTCTTATATGAGAGTTAATTGCAAGAGGACACAACAGGTAGAAGAGCTGAAGGGGGAAGGAAAACGCTTGAGTTCTTGGAAAATATTTGGCAAACTCTTTTAACCGCAAGAAAGGATCATTACGTCACGATCCGAGGTAAACTAGATTTAAAATTGAGCTTGTGGAAAGTTACACAAACTTTTATTAGGGTTGACCAAAACCTTTACGGCTTTACTTTAATTCATCATTCTGCAGCGCAGAGAGACTATATATAATATGCATGCCCAGCCCCTGGTTTGTCTCTTAAAGCCTGCAGCGAATGTGCGAAAGGCATTAGTACTCGGTATTAAGTCACATCCTAGCTAATTAGGATTAGCCAATATTTTATAGGCCCTTTTCATTTGTAACCATTATTAAATAAACTTATTATAGGAGTATACATTAGTAGTACGTACAATATTTAGATTTTCGTGAATCCATGTGTTAAAAAAAGAGCATTGACCTCAATAATGAATCGAGTAACAAGTAATCAATGCCTTAAAAAATTAGTAATGATGAGTAATCAACGGTTTGACGAAATTAATGAACACGCATTCAAGATTAGTGATAAAAAGCAAGAGGAAATCACATAAGGTAAACTGTTACCAATTAACCGTAAACGGTAATCAGTTACACAAGTGTAAGACATGAGCCTACTCCTTTAGCTTTAGTGGCCTAATTCAAGTTAACTTAACAAAATTGCAAAAACAAACAGTAAAATAGCTATTCTTGAAATAATTCTATTTCACACCATGTAAATCACGAAGAATATGTTAGAGCTGATCATGGACCGTACCGTCCAATTGATCCGTCCCATTCGATATGAATTTTTAGCGGGTTTGGAGATAATATTTTCAAAAATATACAAAGTTCAATCCGCGAACCTGTCCCAAACCTGGTAACCCGCTTGTCTGTGGGCCAAAATTTCACACTTAGCCTAGCCATGTCCGACTCGAACCCACATATGATCACCTATACTAGCTAGTATATGCATGCCTAATGCTTTGTTTAGCAAAAATAAGTGAAAAGTTAGCTGAAAATTGTAAAGTGAACGGTAATTTACGGAGTACGTGTGAAACTATGAACTACGAGTACTTAATAAGTTAGTTGAAATATATAATTAAATGGTGTGTGATAAATTAGTTGAAAAGATAATAAGAGTAGGATTATTCATCTTAGGACTCGTATACATATATATAGCACATAACCGGGAACGAAACATTGAACCCGACAATGACTATTCGAGAGTTACAACCTTACGAATTCTAATACTTATTCAATTAACACTATTCAATGAAGCTTAATAATACGATTCACTTCATATTCCTTAATACCCTCCCTCAAGCTGGAGCGTGGAGATCAATAACGCCCAGTTTGCCGAGAATAAAACTGAATTGCGGTGAACCAAGAGCCTTGGTAAATATATCAGCAAGTTGAACCGTAGTAGGGACATATGACGGAGCGACAAGACCTTCTGTAATAGCATCACGAACAAAGTGACAGTCGACTTCTATGTGCTTCGTCCGTTCATGAAAGACGGGATTTTTTGCGAGATAAAGAGCAGATTGATTGTCGCAAAAAAGAGACATGGGCTTTGACAAAGTAACACCCAAACTAGAAAGCAGACCAGTAAGCCATTTCAGCTCACAAACGACAGAAGCCATTGCTCGATATTCAGCCTCGGTGGAAGAAAGAGAGACCGTAGGTTGTTTCTTCGTTTTCCACGAAATAGGAGAATTACCCAGAGAAACGAACCAGCCAGTAACGGAACGTCGAGTGAGAGAGCAACGGGCATGATCAGAATCACACCAACCGGTGATATGAAAGGTGCTATCAGCACGAAGTAAAATTCCTTGACCTGGAGAACTCTTCAGATATTTGACGACTCGTAAAGCTGCGTCCATATGTTCTTGGCGAGGTTGTTGCATAAATTGAGACAAAGTATGGACGGCATAGGTTAAATCGGGTCGAGTAACAGCAAGATATACAAGGCGCCCAACAAGACGCCTGTACCTTTCAATATCATCAAGCAACGGACCTTGAGCAGAACTAAGACAATGATTTTGCTCTATGGGAGTGACGGCCGGCCGTGAGCCTAAAGACCCGGTTTCTGAGATAATATCAAGAGCATATTTACGTTGATTAAGAAACAAACCTTCGGTGCTTCGGGCAATTTCTATACCCAAAAAATAATTCAAACGACCAAGATCTTTCATACGGAAACACCGCCCCAAATAGTCTTTGAAGGATGACACAGATTGTGAGTCATTCCCCGCAATGGCAAGATCGTCAACGTAAACTAGAACATAAATGCAAATATCATCACGAGCATAACTAAATAATGAATAATCCGAGTAAGATTGGGTAAAACCATAGTCACGCAAAGCACTAGCTAATTTAGCAAACCAGCAACGAGGGGCCTGTCGTAAGCCATAAAGAGCTTTGCGTAGCCTACATACCTGTCCGTCTTTACCTTTCTCAAAACCTGGTGGAATCTTCATATATACCTCTTCAGAGAGGTCCCCATGAAGAAAAGCATTATGAACGTCCATTTGGTGCAATTCCCAGTTTTTTATAGCTGCGACGGCTAAGAAAGTACGGACAGTAGGCATCTTAACCACGGGGGCAAATGTTTCTTCATAATCTATGCCTTCAACTTGATGATTCCCAAAGGCGACTAAGCGAGCTTTGAGTCGTTCAATACTCCCATCGGAATGGTATTTTATCTTGTATACCCAACGACACCCGAGTGCTTTTTTGTTTGGTGGAAGGGTCGTTATTTCCCATGTTTTATTATCCTCAAGAGCTGTAATCTCATCTTTCATAGCCTTACGCCATCCCTCATCCTTTACGGCCTCGGCAAATGTGGAAGGTTCAATTCCTGTAGTAATAGCCGCAAGAAAAATACGATGGTTCTCGGAGAATTTGTTGCAATTAATATAATTGGCTAAGGGATATGGAGTACCTGAGGACGATGAAGGAGCAGGAGTCGATGGTGAGCTAGAGGAGGATGGACAATAAATCGTGCCAACAACAAAATCTCGAAGACGAGTAGACGGTATACGTGGTCGATGCCCTCGACCAAGAGGAACAGTAGGCTCAATTGTATCATTAGCACATTCTTCACGAGACGGCTCTGCATCAAGTTGGTTTGCATCAGCAGTCTCGGGTTCTCCTGTGTCGGTCGTAACCTCCTCGTCCGATTCAGCACAATCAACATTAATAACCGGTTCAAAGTGTTCTGTCGGTGGAGCAAGACTAGTGCTCACATCGTGGGAAGACGATTGATACGGGAAGTGTTCCTCATAAAAAATAACGTCTCGTGAGACAAGGAAAGTTTCGGTGGCTAAATCGTAGACTTTCCATCCTTTTTTATTATGTGGGTACCCGACAAAGATACACTTACGACTCCGAGTAGCAAATTTATCTCCGTGAGTATTTTTATTATGGACAAAACAAAGACACCCAAATACTCGTAAATTTGAATATACCGGTGGGACTCCAAATAATATCTCATATGGTGTTTTATTTTGGAGAATCATGGAGGGAGTACGATTAATTAAATATGCTGCACTCAAAATGCATTCACCCCAAAATAACTTAGGTAAATTGGCCTGAAACATAAGAGCACGAGCAACATTAAGAATATGTCGATGCTTACGCTCAACCCGACCATTCTGTTGTGGGGTCCCGACACATGACGTCTGAAAATGTATTCCTTGTTGAAAAAAATATTCAGCCATACAATTGAACTCTGTCCCATTGTCACTTTGAACCGTTTTAACTTTTTTTGAAAATTGTGTACGGACCATGGCTAGAAAATTCATAAACATCTCGGTTACTTCCGTCTTATCAAGTAACAAATAAACCCACACACAACGAGAACAATCATCGACAATTGTTAGAAAGTACTTAGCACCACATGAAGAAGGAAGTCGATACGGTCCCCATAGATCACAATGGATCAAATCAAAAATACTTGTAGCAGTTTTATCATTCAAATTAAAACTGTGTCTATGTTGTTTTGCGAGGTGACAGATATCGCAAACAAAATTATTATTCGAGCTAAATTTGCTAGCAAGAGGAACGAGTTTTATTACTTTATCAGCTGGATGACCGAGACGACGATGCCATAGTTCAAGTGAACCATCACTTACTCGATGCACAGTTGCTTGTACCCTTTCTTCACGGAAAATATAAAGTCCATCCTTTAGCTCACCGACTCCAATCATCGTCCTCGAAACATGGTCCTGAATATGACATAAATTATTAGTAAATAGGAAGGAAAAATTATGTGAGGCACTAAGTTGTGAGACGGAAATTAAATTGCAATTCAATCCCGGGACAAACAGGACATTGGTTAGCAAAATATGGTCATTTAGCCCGCACATTCCCAATGAATGTTGCTGTTTTTTGTTGTCCGTCAGGCAGTCCCACAATACGCAGTGCTATTGTTTTCGTGTTAGTTAGACACGAGAATGTGCCCGTCACATGATTAGAAGCACCTGTATCAATTAACCAATAATTATTCATACCACTCAAACGTTCTTCTTCTGATATTGAAGCATGACTAACAACAGCGTTAGCCCGAACCGAGATTTTGTTTCCTGATCCTCCATTTCCAGCCCGTGATGCCCGTAATTCAGTAAGTGTACGGGGCCGATTTCCCCACCATTCCGGAAAATTCTGATTTTTAATATAACATGTGTTATCACTATGCCCACGTGAAGTACAGTAAGTACAAGACAATTTTTGTCTTTCTGCTCTCTCCCGGTCACGAACCTCCTTCCAATCGGGTTTTGATTTCACGGTATAGGCCATAATTTCTGTGGAATCGGGCACGATTGAAGTAGTGTTGCGAAGTCGTTCTTCCTGGAGCATCACATGGTACACTCTATTTAGCGAAGGCAGAGGATCTAATGCCAATTGTTGGGACCGAGTTGTCCCATATAAAGTAGCATCGAGACCCATTAGAAACTGGTGAAGGCGCTCCGTGTCCTGTCTCGCGGTTGCTTCTTTGCTAATGTTGCAGATACAATGACCGCATTTACACACAAACGGTGGCTCGTGTACGGTCAAAGCATCCCACAACACCTTCAATTTCCCGTAATAAGCGGTTATTACGGTCATCCCCTTAGTTTGAATACAATCCTTGATTTGGGTCTTTATAGAGTGAATTTTGGTGCCATCAACGACGGCAAATTGCTCCTTCAAATCATCCCATAATAATTTTGCTTCCTCAAAGTAGGTAATACCATCTTTGAGTTCATTGTGAATGGAACGCATAATCCATTGGACAATGGTACAATTGACCACTTCCCATTGATCCAAAAGTGTTTTGTCGGTTGGTTTCTTTATACTTCCGTCACAAAATCCAAATTTTCTTCTTGCTTTTAGAGACATTCTCATGGAACGACTCCAATCTTCATAATTTTCTCCTCGGAGTTTGATGTGAGAAATATCTATTCCGGGGCCATCTTGGGTCCCTAGATAATAAGGTGATAAAGGATCAATTTTTGTGATGTCGGTTTTCTCGGTATTGATGCCGCCTGTCATCGTAGGACAGAGAAGCAATGGAGTTTGTGTATTTATCAGGAAGGAAACAACTGCTCTGATACCATAATAAGAGTAGGATAAGTTTGTATTTTGTTGTGTTATTCATCTTAGGACTCGTATACATATATATAGCACATAACCGGGAACGAAACATTGAACCCGACAATGACTATTCGAGAGTTACAACCTTACGAATTCTAATACTTATTCAATTAACACTATTCAATGAAGCTTAATAATACGATTCACTTCATATTCCTTAATAAAAGATAGATGATTTAGATTATTTGATAAAATGACATAAATTGACATACTTGTATTATGTGATAATTGAAAGTAATTACTGTTATGTCACGATGTGCGAGGAAACTTACTTACGGAAAATTAACCAACAAATAAGAGATTGTAAGATAAAAATTACGGAGTAGATTAAATAGAATATATATGTTGAGTGGTAATTAAGGTTGGTGATCCTGAAGAGCTAAATTAAAGTAGTAGTAAAACGTATGATAAGTCCCTTATAGCCGACATATCGTATTAACTTGCCCCCTAATTCACTAAACGATGCATATGTTCATGTGTTGTTGTGTGAACTTCCGCTAGCTATTCCACTCGCTCTTTGGAGAATGCAGATCTCGCTTATTTTCTATAAATCACACTCACTATTACTCCCTCTTAATTAAATAAAGGTAATTATTTCATATGATGACGATTTTAATTTTAGTAGACCTAGTCCTATGATAGTGGGTCACGAAAAAACAAGGATGAACCAACGACGTCTGCATGTGTTTCGTTTGAGATGTAAAGAGAAAGCTATACCTATCGTGACTATAGCTAGTGTGCTAGTAGCCACAATTTTTGGAAATGGAAATATGATGCTAGCTAAGCTACTCACTTGTTTTCAACTATTGATAAATCTCTTGCCGTGACTTTAACCATTAAGGACTCGTTTGTGATGAGGGTAATGATTTTGGGGTTAATAGAACTAAACTGAGCTAGAATTAGAGGAGAATAATGCTTGGTTGTGACATTATATAATGTAAAAGGGATAGAAAGGAGGAATAATTACTCTCATTGGGGAGTAATGCATTCCTTGGGAGAGAGGAAGTAATTTTTCTCCTCCAAATAAGCTAGATTATTTTTATTTTCTCCATCTTCGCTTAACATCAACACTATTCTCTACAATTTTCTAGCTTATTTTTGTTGTATTACTCCAGAATCATTACCCTCATCCCAAGCAAGCCTTAAGTATAATTATAAAAAATTATGAAGTACTCGTACTATTTTTTGTGTTTTTTCAAGTTGGTGCAATATTTCGGTACATCCAAAGATTCTCTACATTTTCTCATCTTCATTTCTTGTTTGTTTCCTCTTATATATAGATCCATTTTATATTAACATTATTCATCTACCTCATCGATTACTAATATCGTTGAAGTACATAGTCTATAATACTAGTAATATGATAAGGCCTTAGTTTGCTCAGCATAGATTCAATGATATAAAATGCTACGGAGTAGCGTATGTATTAAACGAATAACGTATTTCAATGATCCTATTAGGATAAATGACGAATTTTGAAACCCAATCACAAATATCACCATGCAATGGAACAATTGCATTCAACAATATCACCTTGCAACCATCCTACAGAGTATTAATCAACTTATCTTTTTTTTTGGGTTTTGAAGGATTTATAAGGACGATTTTGAATCTTAGATCATGAGTATCATCTCTCAATTTCTTTTATTGTAAATTATTATTCAACTTATTCCCAATTAAGGAGAAATGAAGTATAGCAACAATTTAAAAGGCAATTACAATTACATTTACAAGTAGCTATGGTGGTAGAGGGAGTCCAACTAAGAAGACCATCCCATAATCACATTGCTTTCCCTACGATTATGGTACTACGACTACTACTACTACTACAATTTAGGATCCTTTGACTTAACAACGCCACACTCCATGGAAAAGACGTATTTTTCTCCATTATTCTCATGCGCAATCAATTTCCATTCACCCAATTTATATTTAAATAAGCTTTGACTTTATAACCCTAAAGAATGGCACCATTCAAGATATGCCACGTATGTACCCCTTAGCTTCAAACTCCATTGTTATTAGTATAATAATACTACTGAGAAGAAGGGATGACTCTTCTCCATTCAGTGAGATCAGGATTTGATGAAAATCATGATTAATCACATGATGATAGAACCCACCCACCCGTGGGCCGTGTTTATGTTCCTTCATCTTGACGGCTCGCCTCTTACCCGACCGCCCACGTTATTCTCCAGCTCCACACTCTTACTCTTCCACTTCCATTCCCACTCCCCCCCCCTCACTCTCACTTCCTCTAATAACTTCATTCCGTTTACAAACGGGCTTACAATAAATATCACCGTAACAATATTTTATTGTAAAACCGTCTCATTTTAAAATTTTGTTCATTATATATATACACTTCATTTCCTCTTCCTCACTTCCCCTCACCATCCTCTCATCTCTCAATTCCTATAGATCATCAACAACTCCAAACACATACGTATACATATCTCCTTCAATTCAATTCACATCCATACAGTTAGTTACTGTCTTCTTAGTAATTATTACCGTACTACTACTCATTCACTCGAATACACAAATTACTAAATGGAAACGTCGATTATGGACCGACAATTTCATTTCCCTCCACCAGCACCAGCACCAGCACCAGCACCAACAATGTCGATGACAATGGACAGGAGATGGAGGGCTAACATTGATCCGGCCCCCAACTGCCCCCGTTGCGCCTCCCCCAACACCAAATTCTGTTACTACAACAACTACAGCTTGTCTCAGCCGAGGTTCTTCTGCAAGGGATGCAAGCGATACTGGACTAGAGGCGGCTCCTTGAGAAACGTCCCCGTGGGTGGCGGCTGTCGTAAGAGCCGTCGATCACGCTCTACAAGGGGCCTGTCCTCATCATCCGGTTCAAACCCTGTCACTGGTTCGAATAACGCTTCTCCTAACTCATCCTCTGATTGTTCTCAAGAATCAGGACCTGACATTGACATGGCAGCTGTTTTTGCCAAGTTCTTAAACAATGATCAAGTGGTAACCAACACCACATCTTCTGAAGCTTCACACGATTCCTTGACGTCGAATTCGTGTGGGTTTGAGTCTCAGATGTTCCCAATCGATGCCGTGGAGCAGGAGTCTGAGGTGATGAACCCGGTTGAGGGATTCATGAACGCTGATTTGAGCTCATTTGACGACCTTATAGAGGATGTTTTCTGGTCAGACGAGTCGAATGTGTCCAGCTTGACATGGCAGCCAGCAGCAGCAGCTCATCAGTCACACCAGGAGTTTGATTTCGACTCGACTTTGCTCCCAGAAGATCAGCAATATAAGGTCTCAGTCTCAGGTATCTCAACAGATCTAGTCTTCACCGATAACTGGAGTTACTTCGATAACACATTGGCTCAATGAGCTGAGAATGGCAACAACTCCATTCTAATTCTTGCAGCGTATAATTGAGGCCGTCATCTCTTAAAGAAGAACATGATGCTCAGAGTATGTAGCAGGGAGACAGTAACGAATTCGAAGCCGTATCTTAATCCTGTAACAATCACTTGCTAATAGTGCTATTACAATATAAAACTCAACATATTATGTAAAGCAATAAGAACACACACACACACACAGAGGGGAATTGTAGCTTGTTAGAATTGTTCCCATAGTATACATATTACTACCCCCGTCCCTGATTTACCGCCAACTATGAATCTATGATCATTGATTTTTCCAGATATATGTAAAGAATTTACATGAGATTTATTTGTCGTCACTGTTAGTTTCATATTACCCTTCGTAAGTATTTTATATTATGAGCAATTACTGATCACAGTCGATATCATGGTACACTTTCAGACAGTGTCCTTAATTCAGAAGTCCTGTACTCTACTGTCATTAGTGGATTGTGTCCTTCAAATTAAAGGTTCTGTACCCAACTGTTAATTTAGTTAATTCCCTGTAGAGGGAGCAAGGGACATACTCTTAGAAATTAACAAATCTTGGATCAAGTACATACTAGTAAATAACAATAATTTTGAAGAAATGGGTCGTCGAGTAACAAGTATTGGCAGTTTGAAACGATAACCTGAGACAGGAGGGGTGATCGAGTCAGTCAGGCAGGCAGGCTCCAACCGGAAGAAAATATAATGAGTGTGAGTTGTCACATTGAGATGGTTGAGAGAAGGAACACATGTGAGTAACATGGACGGGTGAAGGTTTCTGAAATGTTAATCTCAGAGTGACAACGTCATGTAGCTAACAACCATTAAGAAGTTTGTGGCCACAATAGAGTCATTGTCATACAGCTGACATTATAATGTTTCACCTATCAAGTCACTGTATCTCATTTCATCACATCCAATCCAATCCAATCCAATCCCCATGTGAAACGACCGTCTCATTGCGTATCACTGTTTCCTGCCATTACCCTTACCCTTAAATACATACGAGTGGCAAATCAATTTAAATCCCCATCATTACAAATAGTACTACACTAGTGTATAATAGGCACTGTCAAATGTCAATCGAATTCCCGTTGCAAATTCTGGAAACTGAACAGAGAAAGTAACCAACTTCATATAGAACGAAGGTCACACGTATGGCTCATGGCTGACACCTGTTAAGGTTAGAAACTACTCGTAGTTCACGACCTTCAAGAGACTGAGAGTCCGACTCAATCTCATTATAGACAAAAACTGTGATTACCCTGCTATATTTTTTATAGAGCATTAGGATGAAACTTGAAGAGAACTTGTAGCTAGTCTCATTCTACTTCTAAATGGCAAGTGAAATAACTGAAAGAAAGATAAGTTTAACAAACTTTCACATATGAAAACTAAGTTAGTCATTGTCCGATGGAGCTAGAATAGTAGCGAAAGGCTGCAACGGAAATAGTAATGTCCACCAAATCAGTCTTTTGTTTCCCTTGTTGGGTTTCAATTGAATCAACAGATCAGAGTCACCCACGAGTTTAATTGGGCCAACACATACGGACGAGCCTAAAAATGTTAGGTTCGACCAGGGCTACACTTTTACGCATCAGGTTTGTGACGGATATGGCCGTCACAAGTAAGAATTTGTGTTTACGCATATATGATTCTCTACTTATCTAGAGACGGAAGTTGGCATCCGCGTCAACGGGCTAGCACGGTCCATGGCCGAATATGACACGACCTGCATTTGGCAACACGGAGCTGTCTAGCCCAAACACGGCACGGCTCATTTGGTCACGACCCATTTTGAGCATGCGGATCGACACGGCACGGGCACGGTCACCCATTATCTACTTTGAAATACCAAACAAAAAATGGAAACACGTATGGGCTGATACGCCTCGGCCCATCCAAGGCAAAGTAAAAACGCTAGTTTCTAATGGGCTGTCACGCTCCCCCACTTGGCACACTCTTTTTAGCGTATCGGTCCATGCGTGTTCAAAAGTGATTTGATTCGATAAATTGGATGTAAGGTCGGACTGTCCTCTCCGGTCCATTCTCTGGATCTCCAAAACATTGGTAACCAATCTCCACTCCCATCCAGTTCACTCAACACTTTAAAAAAAAATGTTAAATCATACACAATTTTTTTCTAACTCATACCCACATTTCTCAAATTATTCTTCTCATTTTTTTTTTTCAATCAATCAATCTCCACAATCTCTCTTTTCTATCTTTTCTCGATTTTACTCATTTCTCAATCAATTCACCACCTATCGACGTTGTCCATAAACCAAACCACCATGTCCACCCCTTACCTCCAACCCCATCCTAACAAAGTAACAACCACCTTAATTAGAGTTTAATTAGAAAAAAAAAATCAATAAATGAGTCCAACAACCACCCTAATTAGAGTTTAATTAGAAAATAACATCTAATGATTATATTAAAAATTAAAATTATTAATAAAAACAACCAATCAATTGTCAAGATCAAATTAGGGTTTAAATAGAAATTAAATTAAAAAAAAAAATCAATATCAAGGTTTAATTAGAAATCAAACAAAATACTAAGATAACATCCAATATACTCTATTACTCCCTCCGGTTTTTAATTTTCGCCCATTGTGTTTAGCACATAAATTAAGATTTTTTTTGTTCAATGAAAAGCGCACATAAATTAAGAAAAATTGATAAAGAGATAAATGATGATGAAATTTGGTGACTAAACCTCAATGAGTCATCAAAGTTAAGGGAATATAATGTTAGTTTAATCAATTCAATGACATAATGGGTAAATAATTGAAAAGTATAAGGATAATATAACAATATGGTAATATATATAGGATAATAAAGGAAGTCAAGAAGTGGGACAAAAAATAAAAACCTGCGAAATAAGGAATACTGGAAAAAAATAAAAAACGGAGGGAGTAAAAAGTAATTTTTTTAATAAAAATAATAAAATTACTTGTCTCGTGTGCAAATTGATATAGTTATCAAAGAATTTAGTTAGATTTCGATGGATTAAAATAAGAAGAAATTTGTTAGGTTCAAAGAGGATTGGGAAAGGAATTTTTGTAAGAGAAAGGACAGTGATGAAAAGTGGGTATAAAGTAGTAAAATCGGAGTATAATTTAGCAACTACGTAAAAAAAATTATTATATCCTTCCAGTCTTCGGTCCAGTCAAAACTGGAAAAAATCGATCCTAAGGGCTCTGGTCCAATCCAATTCGGTTCTCTTTCCGGTATCCAGGTTGGAATTTTTGGGATGATCAATTTTCTGATCAATCTAATCCTATCCAAGTTTGGACCGATGCACACCATAGCTTCTTTGATACTTTGACGAGTTTGAGCTTTGTTAAGTCCGACCAATATTAATTCGGGAAAGTAGTGATCGAACCTTTACTTTGCACTATTGTTGAATGAAGTAATTAGATCCTTTCACTTTGACAATATGTAAAATTAAACCCTTATTTTTTCTGATCAATATCTCGATTTCTCGTCAATATTTGCTAAAACAAATTAATAACCTACCAATTGAAAATTTTAAAAAATTATTAAAACATTTACTAATTTTTTTTAACAAAGTGTGACAAATGTTTGTGATGAATAATTAATAAAATTATTAATAAAGATAATTGAAAAGTTTTTGACAAAAAATTAATAATTTAATTAATTATTATAACTAATTATATACGTACATTGGTACGTATATAACTGTAATGTACGTATTTGTATTCTTAAATGAGATATTAGCAAGAAATTGAGCTATTGATCCGAAAAATAATACTCCGTAATAAAAGCGTTTAATTTTACATATAGATAAAGGAGAGGGTCTAATTACTTTAATCCAGAAGGAAGGAATTTAATTTCACAATTGACTAAAATAGAGAGACTCAATCACCACTTTCCTGAATATGAGGAGAACTATGACTCTATGAGAGCATGTACAACAGAGAGGATTTACCCTTCTCTTAGCTCTCTCTTTTCTCTAAGAGGAGGTCCTCTCTATTGTAATGTCTTCCTTGGGCATCCTCTTAGCAAGAGGAAGATGACTTCTTCCTCTAATTTTAGAGAAAAAACATTATTGGTCATTGTGCCAAATTAACCAATAACATATTGCATGTGATTTTTTAAAAATTTTTTAGCTTTTATAAAAACTTGGATGATAATTAAAATAATAAGAAAAATAATAGTATATAAGATGATCCTCTCTATTGTGGGATGTAGATAATAAAAAATGTTGTAGAGGAAAGAGAATATGAGGTGTCAAAAAAATAGAGGAAAAGAGAAGAAATAAGAGGATGAAAATGTCCTCTCTAATTTACATGGTCTGAGTAACTCAGAAAAGAAACCTGTTCCGCCGCTTGTAAGTTGCAAGTTGTAAGCAAACATATGATCCATGGTCGGCTTCTTTTGGGTATGGCCGAATCAATCATTGGGTTCGGTCATCGCATTCTTCATGCCGTCTCTGCGTAACTCCCTCTTTTCCTACATCATGTAATCTACCCCTCAGTTCGAGAGATAGTTTACTTTTGTTTTATACATAAAGATTAAAGTAGAAAGGTAAAGAGAAGAAAATGTTGGACCAATAACGTTGGTTTAGCACATTCCGACACCATCAAATGTCATCCGTTGTTGCTCAAATTTTTGGTCATTTTATCATACCAAAGGAACACTTCGTGCAATTTTCGTCCTTTTTTTTGTTCGTACCCCCGAATCATCGGAAACAGTGTGTAGTACGCTTCAATTTGAGCCGTTAAGGAGAGAATAAAAATCAATGTTTCATTTTTTCCCGATTTTTATACCACATGACTAGGGGTGCTTCACGAGGTACTCTATCAAATTTCAAGCCCAAACGACGACTACAAGCACGAGAAATCGTTATTGGATCAACGTTGGTTTATCTCATTCCGACACTATCAACTGTTTTCCGTTGTTACTCAACTTTTTAGGTGATCATTTGATCATACCAAAGGAACACTTCGTGCGATTTTCGTCCATTTATTGGAACCCCCGAATCACCGAAAACAGTGTATTATACACTTCATCAATTTGAGCCGTTCGGGAGGTCAAAGATTTAAAAGTTTCGTTTTATACCCATTTTTATGCCACGTGACCAGGGGTGCTTCACGAGATTGTTCCCTGCCAAATTCCAAGCCTAAACAACAACTCAAAGTCGCTTTTGCACTCGGTATTGGATCAATGTTGGTTTATAACATTCCAACATCATCAAATGTTATCCGTTGCTGCTCAAATTTTGGGTGATCATTTTATCTTACTAATGGAACACTTCGTACAATTTTGTCCATTTTTTTGGACCCCAAATCACCGGTGTAATAATGTAGAGGTTTTTTTTGTTTTTTTAGTACTCCGTACTATTTGAAGATAAGACTAATTATACTCCTATATTTCAAGCATTTACTTTATTATATACCCAAGGAACAATCAGCCAATGATTGATAAGTGGAAAATAAGATTATACAGATAAGTACTAGAAAGAGCAATGAATCTGAAACATATAATTTCTTGGATGGCCCTCCATCTCCCAACACCTTCTCATGTGTCTCATTATTCTAGTACTAGAAACAAATTAGAGAAAAAAAAAACATCACTAATCTCAGTTATCATTACATACATACTGTCAGATTAAGAGAGGACGACTTGTCGGTGAATCAATTAACACAAATTCATACGGAGTATTTTATTTGTGGTAGAGATATCGGTTTTATTATTACGCGAGTAATGAGTCGAGGATTTACAGTACTTATTTAGATATAAAAAAACAAATTATTTTCTTTTAGAGTAAATTAAAAATTATTCCCTTTTAAAATATATACCAATTTAAAAATTTACCCCCTTTTGAAATTTTTGTTAAAATAACACCCAAAATTTATCAAAAATTCAAAAATTACTCCCAAATTTATTTTAAGGATGAAAATGCCCTTAGTTAGAGGGCGAGATGAAATAATATGACATAAAAAAGTTAAGAGCATATTCGTCAAAAAATTATATTTTGGAGTAATTTTTTAACTTTCGATAGATTTTGGGAGTTATTTTTAACAAAAATTTCAAACGGAATCAAATTTTAAAATTGGTATCTAAAAAGAGAGTAATTTTTAATTTATCCTTTCTTTTATAAACAATATTGTATTTCATTTTATCTAATTAAATGGATAATATTTAACCTATTTTTTCAATATGATAGATACTCCGTCACAAATGAAAGTAGCGGTAAATTAAAAGGGCGGTCAAGCTGTCAAGTTCTCAACCGGTTGATGTTGATTCCATTTAGCAGTTGACCCAATGCATGAGGACACAACCATTCAACCAATGCCGGTCATCAACTCATACTTGTAATAGTCCTGTTCCTGTCTCACATCGAATCAAATCTTCATGTGGGGATGGCATCAAATAATAGAAACCATAACCTTGTAAACTATTCCTTCTATTTATTTTACATTAAATTTCTTGTACTACCCTTGTTTTTTAGTATATGACTTTCTGCTTTGAGGAGTTGTATAGGTTTCTCTATTTTGCAAATACTAGTAATATATTTTATTTGACTTAAATTAGAATACTCACAATCATACAGTTGTATGTACTACTCCTATAAAATATTTCCTACAAGCTAAGACTAACTTCATTGTATGTGTTCATGTTTTACAAAGTAGCTTCTAAAAATATGTTAAAATGTTGAATAGAATATGTTGAAAAATAAGGATGACATATGTGGTGCATTCTAACACCACAAGTTAAGGGAAGGAAGGTGTCCATGGATAAGCCTAAAATGTCTAATGCACACTTTCATCAAACCTCCACATGCACTTAATTGTGCTTTTGGAAGTCTTAGCTTTTGTTTGACAAAACATACTCAAATTGAAAATAAAAGACTATCTCAAAAACTCATTGAAAATTAAGAGATCATAAGCTTAATTACCTGAAAGCTTAAATCATTCAAAATGTCAGGCATAAATAGTTGGAAAGTTAATTATCTGTTATGGATTACTCCGTATTTGATAAAACTAAATGACATTACAAACATTATTATCAAATTGTTGTATTAGTCCGCAAAGGTGAAATCTAGTGTTTAAACTTGTGGTCATCAGCTCCAATGGTCTCGGATTCAAGCTCCTTGCAATAACGATCTTATGGAAGTTGTTGTATGACTTGAGACTATATATGGCTTCTAGATCTTATTTATAATAAATTGTGTTGCATTATCATTAAATACATTTTTAATCATCAATAGCCTTATTAGAAGAATATGTTTTATAAATCAAATTTTATTTGAACATTGGGTGAAACAGTTCACAAGGGTGGAGTCTATTTGTTAAAACTTGTGGTCATCAACGCTTTAAATGTCTCAGGTTCAAATCCCTGTACGAATTCCCCATCATTAAAAAAACATTGGGAGAAACAAGCAAAAGTATGACCTCATATCCTAAAAGTATAGGTTGGAGAAATATTTTATCCAAATGTTCCATCATGATAACCTATCTAGAATTTAGTTGTCATCTCAAAAGTAATTGATAAAATAAAGATTTTGTATTAATTGTAACTAACTTCGCACTTTCATGATTTCATCCCCTTAAACTCATGACAATTGTTAAAAAATTTATGAGTTTGCACAAATTAAAAAAAATTCAATATCTTCGATTTTTGATACTCCCTCCGTCCCAATGAATTGTTTGCCTATTTCACATTGAGGCGTCTCAATGAATTATTTGCCTTTCTATTTTAGGAATGATTTTTATATGTAATTTTACCCTTCTCATGAGTTTTGCTCCACATGTCACTTTCTCATTGGATGCCTTACCCTTGGTGTCAAATACAAAGGCAAACAATTAACGGAGGGAGTATCTTAGAAGGTGATGTCATGAGGATGATCTTTATTTGGACCATTCATGTTCCTCTTCAATTTTTCGTCATCATCTGTCTATGCTACGATAATACGATATTCTCTTATCGTAAATTAAAAAAATGAGATACCTTCGATCTTCATCGCTCTCTTCTCGCTCCACGGTGGCATATAGACTCTTCCGACTAATATTCGAACGTGGTTTCCGACTCGTCGAAGTTTAATCCTTCACACTTGTCAAGTTTTTCTGACTTGACAATTTCAGACGGCAAACTTTCCGCCAATTTAAATTGCTTGAGCTTCTCGAATTCATAGCAAATTCAGAAACGCCATAGAAGAATCGTCAGCCTCACATCTGCGGGAGAATAAGATATTGTGGAATACAAATTCAGAGGAGATGTAAGGTTTTATTTTATTTTATTTTGCAACAAAACTACTTTAAATTGTTTTTTTTGTGTGAATATCAACAAATAAATTCTGCCGGTGGGTACCGTAGAGAGACTCTGATACCATGATAAAATAAGGTTTTGTATTAATTGTAACTTCGTACTTTCTTTTCTTGAATATGAATACAGACACATACCCATATTTATAGTATCATAAAGATATCATATCTAACTCAAACTAGAAAATTAAGGACACAATATTTTCCTATTGTGTTTCCTAAACCCACTCGGATACCGTACTACCGTACTACGACATCCTCTATTATAAAACGAAATAATTTTGATTATAAACAACAAAATTTGATACAGTATAATTTTGGATATAGAGGTTTCAAACGTGAAACTTCTTTATGTTACTCACAGAAGGAAGAAAGACGATACAAATAAGCTAAGAATGCAAAAGAACTAACACACAGACTTACGTGTTTTCACTAATACTCCCTCCGATTCTTCGGAATTGCAACATATTACTTTTAGGGTAGTTTCACTAGAATTGCCACATTTCTATATTGGGTATGTTTTTGTTAGTGGAGAAGTTTTACTTTATTAGTGAGACCCACCACCCACACTCACAGCCTTATTCCTTGTGCATAAAGCAAATGTTGCAATGTCAGAGAACCGGAGGGAGTAATATGTTAGCTACGTCCACACACATGCATGTAAAAGGGAGAAAAGTTTCATTGATTGAGAAGATTACACATTGCAGATTTAGAAAGTTATTATATGGATAACTATTACGGTGATGCTTAAAGAGTTACTTTTTCCGTCTCGATCATTTGTTGTTCTTTGATTAAAATATTACTCACAAATAATATAAAAGTACAACAAATGAATGAAATGGAGGGAGTATTTAGTACAAAGTACTATATCTATGACCAAGAACTATATAGGACCAATACATAAACAGGAGGAACGACGCGATAGGAAAAGCCTACATAGCTTGGACAAATATTTGGAAACCCTAATTAGATAACGTGATAAACCTTCGAAACGCACGAGAACAAACCGATTCAAAAAATAAATCCAACAATTTACGCACAGTAAATTCTTCACAAAAGTGTCTCACAATACGAATATAATATAAGGGGTGGAAAACATACTTTGTACGGAGTAACACAGTAATACTTATATTCCGTATAATATAAGGTAACAAAAACTAATACTCCCTCCGTTCCAACCATTTGTATACGTTTGCTTTATGCACGTATGTCGATACTCGTTTTCTTTTGTCTATATCTTTAGTTACGTATTACTAAAAGTTATAAAAATTTGATATTCATAATGTATTCGATTAGACGATTTAAACAAGATCTCACATGAATATATTTGATCTTATATATTAGAAGTTATATCGAAAATTCATTCTACTTATAAATAGTGTCAAAAAAACAAATGTATACAATTCGTTGAAACGGAGGGAGTAATAAAGTAAAGTGGGTAAGAGAAAAGGAAGATGAGAAGCATTGAAGTAGATGGAGAGATCCAAATGGGCACTACTAGCCAACTACTCTTGTCGTCGTCTTAGGTAATAATGTAGGTATATACTCTGTATAGTGTAAGTGATCCGTACTAGTTAGTAGGTAGAGGAGTACTAAGTAACCTAGAAGCAGCATAGGATCGTATGATTGGAGAAGCATTCCAAATATAAATGAGGTTCCTGTAGATTGTGGTCCTCTACTCCTATATTTTACGACGCGAGAATCTAATTTAAATTCGTGCAAGCATTGAAGCATACATAACGTTGGTTCATGCATGGTTCAAACTTCAAAGTACGTGGCTTAGACTTGCACTTGCATTCGCACATGCGTATATATAGTACTCTTATCTTATACTCCGTATTTTGAGACAAAGTGACGGTTAATAAGGTGGATTGTGGGTTTGTTATTCGATGACACATTATTTTACTGTGGTCCTCCTGAGTAAGTTTCATGTAGGGATGCCAAAAGATAGGATATAGATATAATCTTATAGGATCCAAATCCAGATCCTTTTTTTCCAAGTTATATTCATATTCTATCCAGATCTTTAAGGGGTTTGAAATTTCAAGACCAAGATGCGGAATCTATGGATCTGGGTCCAAAAAGGGTCCAATATTCTCATGCCACTAAATTTTTTTGACACCACAATGAACTTTTTAGTAGCAAAATATGATACTAATACAAGAATCATAAAATTTCAAACATAAAAAAGTCTTACACTAAGAATTGAGGTGAAAATCGGACAATAAATCAATCAATGAAATCAAATATGAGATTAAATTGATTGATTTGTGTATAATACGATAAAAGAGAATCGAAGGAGAGGGTAAGGAGAATGGGGGAGGTAAAGTGGTGCACAGTGTACTTAACTACAGATTTCCAAATGATCGACGATAAAATAAAGGAGCACCCTCCTTAGTGGAGGAGAACACCCAAAGACATTGAAGGAAAGGAGTTGCATTGACGTCAATGATAATCTTTGCGAAGGAATATGGCCTGGTCGGAGAAGAAGAGTTGTCGTAGGAATGGTTGGTGAAGGACAACATAGTAACATACCTTGCGAAGGAACGTCTCTCGGTGAGTCGATGATGAAGAAATAATGTCGTCGTCAAGGAATGAGCAACCAATGTTTCAATTAGAGATCTGGGGGTTTGATGATTTTGAAAATGATTCTGAATTGTAGTTTGCAAGTTCGGAAACTAACTTTGTGAAATAGGTTTCGACCTTAAGGGTCCATTTAGATAGAGGAAAATGGAGGGAAAGGGAAGGGAGGGAAAGGGAAGGGATTCATTTTTCATCGTTTGGATACAATTTAGGGAGAAAAGGAAATGAAGGGAATGAATTTCTGCATTTTAGACCAAAATGAAATCTTGCCAAAACTCCCCCCATATCACATTGGTCTTCCCCTTCATTTTAGCACAATTACACTTGTTTCATAACCAAAAAAACTCAATTACACTTGTTTCATTTTCTTGTTTTTATTTTTAATTTTTTTTTCCTGTTACGCGTGAGTCGGATGCATTCAGTTCAGTTCAGACAAAACACATTCAGTTCAGTTCGTTTATGCCTTGTTCTTTTTTTCCGTCACGGGTAAATTAGATTAGGATAAGAAAGTGAATAAAAAAATTATGTTGCTTTGTTTTTATCAATTTTTAAGTCAGAAAATATACTACGTACTTGCTATATTTAAACAAGTCAAAAAATATTAATCGTAATTACAAAAAATTTAGGTTCAAAAAATTAATAAGCGAGTCAAACATTTTTTTTACGCAACTACTCATTACTCAAGCAAATAATTGTCATTATATATATTTCTTTATTCAACATCTTTCTTCCTAATACCGAGTAATAAACACTTATCATCCATCTCTCCTTCCTTTTCCTTCCAATTTTTGTTATCCAAACAACCTTATCTCATTTTTCTTTCTCTCCCCTCCCCTCCCCTTCCTTCCCTCCTCCCCTCCCTTTCTTTCCTATTTTCTTATCCAAACGGACCCTAAAAAACATTAGACGTAGAAACTATAAGAGTCTAAGCGTAGGATAAGGATCTCGAAAGGAGGATCCAAATCCGGACCCTCAGATTATATGGATCCGGCGAGTCCGACCTAGATCCTATGGATCTCAAAAATAAGGGATCCTGTAGACACCCGCATTTTAACTGTCAGGTGTCTGGTAGTTTCCAAAAAACACCCGATGATGATCGGACGCTAACGTGCTTCTATGCGCTCGGATACGGGCTCAAACCCATTAATTGCTGGCTAACACACTTACAGAGTACAAATATCACGAAATCAGCCTCAAATCCAGGTCCAGTGGGCCGTTTTCAATCAAATAAGGCTAATTTGGGCCAAAACCGACACCGGAATTAAAACCGACTTTTTTGCGATTGGGTCAACCCCGGTCAAAATCGTTTCCGAGACACACAAAACAGCCCCTCACATCATCAAAAGTCCAAGTCAAACACAAAACCCATCAAACACCCAAAATCAAGGTCCAAATCAAGGGACCCGTGCAACCCTTTGGGCCACTCGATCAAGTGCCCGACCCACTCGATCGAGTGGGCCTCTTTCGAGCCCGGCTGCAGGCACAACGGGCCACTCGATCGAGTCAGCTGGTTACTCGGTCGAGTAACCCTAACCGGGTGCCCTTGCCATTGCCTATATAAGCAAACCCCATGCACACACAATTTCACATCTTTTTACACTTTTTTTGAACCCTAACTTTAGCACCCTTGCAACCCTAAAACTCAACCCTAATTCTACACTAGCAAACCCTAAACCTAGTTTTAGGAAATCAACAACCCGAGCCACCATAACTTAACCTTCATCCACCTCGAAGACTCTTGTGTTAAAGCCACAGTTACGAGTTCGATCCGAGACAAGAACATGTAGGTTGAGGGTGTCAAAACCCCTTCTTCTTTTCCTCTCGTCATCCTCTCTTTTGCCTCGTTTTTTTTGTCTTTTTTGTATTATTTTCTTTATCGCACTAATATCGATAATAACTAGTACAAAACATTAAAATACTTGTCGATTTGTGTCGAATAAGAGGGATATCGGAATAAGAAAACACGAATATACAAGTGTACTGCACACAGCGTTGACGATCGCTTATTCCGGTACCCCGACTATTTGATTATTGAGACAAGTTAACTTAAACAATAATTCGTTATTCTTTTCGTTGTCGTCATCTTTAATCTTGCATTCATCAATTTTAAAACCAATTTTCAATAAGGGTCGAAACCCGTTGACGTGGATCCGACATCACAATCCTTAGGGATTTATTTCGATGTCGGAGAAGCCGAGGGAATCAAGTCCTCTAATTTAAGCAAAGTGTCGATTCGTTAGATCCGATACCAGTTTCATAGTTGGATGTCGAATCTAACAATCTAGTCAATTTAATTCAATTAATTCGATTTCTCGTTGATGCTAACGTAGATGTCACGTTGTAATTATGACGATACAAACGTGGAGAGAAATTCATATCGTTTTGATTGACTTAAAACGACTCAAATCGTTTTTCTTTATTTTTCGCTCTAGTATTCCGTATCGATTCAATAATCGAATACGGGATATAACGAGTATTTAAATTTAGAATCGGGTATAAATTCAATAATATTTATATTCGGTTCAATCAAATTGATGATTTATAAAAAAACCTGAATCGAGCATAAGTCATACAATATTTATGCTCAATTCGGTAAAACCATCGAATTATCAAAAATCAAAAGCAATTTCTAAATCAATACAAAATTGCAAACGAATCATAATTCGTACAGGGGGCACTCGACCGAGTGCCTAGCCCACTCGGTCGAGTGGGACCCCAAAATCGGATCAGAATGCTTACTACGACCCCCACTCGGTCGAGTCTCACAGTGACTCGGTCGAGTGGCCATGTACTCGACCGAGTCGGCCAATAACTCGGCCGAGTATGGTCTGAAACGCAAAACAGAAACCTTTTTTAGAGGTTCACTCGATCGAGTCCATCGACCACTCGATCGAGTGGCCTCATCACGACCAAAACCGTGAGCCGAACATTATTCTTCTTCTCTCTAAATTCGATAGTATTTTTACGACTTAGGTCAACATGTGCCTAATTAATCACGTGTATTACTATCTTTTCAAGCCATGCATCATCTCGTTTACATCATTCAATTCAATTCAATATTTGCACAAACCGTTATTATCCGTTATATCGTTACTAATCGTTTGTTGTTTCCTTTGTCAATTTTCATCGTTTGTTTTATTTTACTAAAATGAACCCGCATGCTAAAATCACTACAAGAGTTAAAGTCATTGGCGACTGATTTTAGCTACTGACATCTGTCGCAAATAACAGACGTGCGACCGTCAGCAGTCGCTAAGCGACAGTAGCTACAGTTAGTCGCTGAATAGCGACTGATTTCAGTCGCTAAAAAAGCGCGCGACTGAAATCAGTAGCTAACCGAAGCTTTTAGCGACTGAAATCAGTCGCTAATGGAGGCATTAACGACTGATTTAGCGACTGATTTCAGTCGCTAACCGAAGCTTTTAGGGACTGAAATCAGTCGCTAAAGTCAGCATTAGCGACTGATTTAGCGACTGATATCAGTCGCTAAAACTTCATTTAGCGACTGATTTCAGTCGCTAAATAGTGCGACGTGGCATCATTTAGCGACTGATATCAGTCGCTAAATATAAAACTTAGCTACTGATATCAGTCGCTACAGTGCCAGAAATAGGCCGGTTCAATTTATTATTTTTCTAGCCAAAATCTGCACAATAAAACAAAGCAACAACCACAATACATCCCAAACATCATTCCAAACGTTATTCCAAACGTTATTGCAAGCTTCATACTCAAAAATTGTCAACCAAGTACGCAAACGTGTTGTTTTATCAACAAATCAAGCTTTTTCATTACAAACCAAATCAAGCCAAATCAACTAAGTTGCAAACAGTTTTTCCAACAACCATTTCTCCCACTACAAATTGTTTTCAATAAATAAACTCAGCCAACAGGAAAACTGGCGGACGCACCACTATTACCGCCGAAGGGGTCTCTAGGATCCGGGAATCGGGGAGTGGGGCCGGAGTTGCAGTTATATTGCTGCGTGTTCCTAAGACGCCGAATCTCTTCCAGAATTTGCAGGTTAATGGACTCCTGCGTCTTCAGCCTCTCATTCTGCTCCCTCATCTGCTCGGCCATAGCTGCCCGTTCCGCCCTCTCCTCTTGAATTTGAGCCCTCATCTCAGCCATCTCGGATGGCACACACTCGGTCGTCGTAGAATGGGCCCCCCGAACATTGGGTGGTGTCCAGTACAGGGAATGAGCGTTCCCCGTACCGTACACCGCTCCCTTGCGGTATCCCTCGGCGACTCTAAACCAAATTGTGCTCGGGTCCACACCTTCATTTTCGGGCGCTCTAGTGGCCGCCAAATACGCTCTCTGAAAGAAATAGAAGTCATGATTAGGTTGATTGTTTGAAGGAAAAAAGTAACTAAGTATTGTGTTTGAAACTTACCCAAGTCTCCAAATCCTTCTTCGTGGCGAATGATCGACCGGTCTCATCGTCCCCCTTACTCTTCGATTCGAGAAATAGCTGAACAGGAGGAGGGAATTCTCCGGTTTTCTTCTTCGCCTGTTGACAGTACATGTAGATTATTCATTTATTTTTATAATGAAAACATTAAATAAGAATCCAATATAATAATTAAAGGAGACGAAAATACTAACGTTCATGGCCCGCTGGTGCATCGACTGCGACCCACCGTAGTGGGTGCGCTCCGCCTCTGCCTCGGGATCCCCTCCCCGCCTCTTGTTCTTCTTAGCCTGGACGGATCTTTTCAGGAACTTCGGGTCGGCTCGCGCTGTTTGGAACTGTTGGATCGCGTCACCTACAATTTATACACTTTGATATCAATAAATGTTTTGAATATATATACGACTTTCTGTTCAGGTACTAATACCAATTTAGTAATCGAACCTCTAAGTTTTTGCTGTAACTTTCCATCGCTTGCCAGCTTATACATCATGTCTTTGTATCTTACAGTTGCGACATCCATGTATCTGTCTCGAACAGCCACCTCGAGACCATCGTTGTAGAAGTGTTTTATCTGCAAGATAGTTTGTTGTCGTTGTATAAGTAATCTGTAAACAGTAACAGATAATTAATAAAAATCAGAAATTGGTGTACCTTGAAGTTGGCAAACCACTTCTCCCGTTGCCACAGAGGCAACTTAGTCCAGCTCGTGCAGTAAGTAGTCAAATCTTCCATGAAACTGTCCTTGACACCTGTCACCGTCGCACGAGTACGAAACCTACATGTAGGTATACACCAAAGAGTGAAATAAGATGATGTCTCACAAAAAAAAAAGAAATACAATGTCTCACCATGTGCCCTCGGGGCCAATGATTAGGCGCCCGTCGTTTGTGTATTGCAGCCCTTCATCCTGGGGTGGCTGCGGTTGTTCTTGTTCCTGATCATTGCCATGCACCTCCTCGTCCTCCACTTCCTCTTGCCTGTTTTCTTCTTCGCCTTGCTGCTGCACCCGATCCCTGCTCCTGTTGCTGCCGCTGCTCGAACTTCCAAACCGCAACCTGCTGGCCAACGTCATATCTGCAGACATGTAATAGTTGAAAGTTAGGAACTGACATCATAATATTGAAATACACTCGAAAAAAAATCAAGGTTTGCAGATTACTATGTACACATAATATAACTTACTGAAACTATACACTACTAAAAATCATCGTCACTGTCGATGTCATCTTCAACTTGCCTACTCGAACCGACGACATCCTCTTCCTCGACGTCATCTTCGTCCTCCTCGTCATTGACCTCTAAATCAGTGGTGTCATCCTCCTCCTCGACCATATCACTAGAAGCACCTTCCTCCTCCTCACTGCCTTCATCGTCTTCAAAATCTTCCCCCACATCCACCTCATTATTGTCATCGTCCTCATTTGCAAAAAGATTCTCATCAACTGGAGACAATGTTGTACCACTAGAAATGACGTCCTCTTGGAAGAGGTCAGAGTCATAGTGCCCCCGTGGCTTAGTTTTGAACACCGCCCACCATTGGTTTACAGTTCTGTCGTTCTTTGTGGTTGGGTAAGGCGCAAAGTACACTTGGTGTGCTTGATGTGCAAGTATAAACGGATCGTACTTTGAGTATTTTTTGGTATGATTAACTTCAACTAGTTTGTACCTTTCATGTACTCTAGTACCTTGCACAGAGTTGTCCTTCCATTCGCATTTAAATATCACAGCTCTATACCCACGATCATTTCCAACATAACACAACTCGAAGATGTCCTCCAATAGACCGTAGTAATCTTCACCCTCAAGTGACGACACACTCACACCAAAATTACATCTACTCCTACTGCTACCATGGGCAAATGTATGAAAATTGTAACCATTGACCGAATACCGGTTCCAAGTTCTAACATTCCATAAAGGACCTAATGCTAGACTCCTAACCAAATCATCCTGAATATTCTCAGAAATTGCATGCTCCTTAAGCCATTTCGGAAACTGTTCCTCATGCTTATTCCAAATGTCATCAGCATTTAAATGTGGATTAGCAGCTACAAATTCTGTTACAAATTTTTTCTCGTACGGCTCCAAAACTTCACAATTTGATAGCAAGTACAGGTGAGCACGATTGTACTCCTTCTCATCTAATGTCCTCCACCCGCCAGCTGATGACGATCCCTCACCTTCCTTACTTTGAAAAAAGTCTGGTATGTTGGGGTCAATCGTCGTCTCTGGTGTTTCTAGGTTTAGATTCTTGGTTTTGGTGTTCACTTCTTTCTCGAAATACAGAGAACAGAAGTTGGCTATCTCCTCTGTTAAGTAAGCATTACATATGGAGCCCTCAACCCTCGCCTTGTTACCAATTTTTTTCTTCAAATGGTTGAGAAATCTATGACAATCATCAAGCAATTATGTTATTATCAAATTACAGTGTCTAACGTTAGTTAGTGGATAAAATAAGTAAGTAGTTGAAAGTTCTCACCTCTCAAACGGGTACATCCATCTAAACTGTACCGGTCCTCCCACTTTAGCTTCGTAGGGCAAGTGGACCGGTAGATGCTCCATTGAGTTAAAGAAGGAGGGTGGGAAGATCATCCCAAGTTTGCATATTATCTGAGGAATTTGATCCTCCAAACGAGTCATGTCGTCATTTGTAACTGTCGACGAACACAAATCTCGAAAAAACTGAGATATCTCAGTGATAGGATTCCACACTCTTTCCGGCAGCATGTGCTTCAACGCCACAGGTAGTAACCGCTCCATGAACACGTGGCAGTCGTGACTCTTCAAGCCTTGGAGCTTCAGGTTCTTAATGTCCACACACCGACTAAAATCGGATGCATACCCATCAGGGAACTTCAGTTTCCCTACCCACTCTAACACGGCCTTTCTCTGAGCCTTATCAAGACTAAACAAGGCCCTAGGCTTGGACCCATCCCGCTTGATATGTAGTTTCGGACGGTCACAAATTTTTTTCAAATCTTTTCGGGATCCTACGGTGTCACATGTCTTACCCTCTACATCCATGACGGTGTGAATCAGTTGCTCAAAGAAATTCTTCTCAATATGCATCACGTCCAGATTATGTCGGAGTAATAAAGTACTCCAATATGGAAGGTCGAAGAAGATGCTTCTTTTAAACCAACCATTTTTCAATTTCTTAAGATCTTTGAACTCTTGATCGGTCCCGTCAACAGTAGATGGGAACTCTGAAATCACCTCCCAAATCTCATCACCTTGGAGACGAATCGGTGCCTCATCTAGCACCACCTCACCCTTCTTGAAAGCTCTCTTATTCTTCCTGTACATGTGACCCTCGGGTAGAAACTGTCTAAGACAGTCAAACCAACTAATTTTGCTTGAATTACGTAGGTAGAATGCTTTACTTTCACTCATGCAACAAGGACAAGCTTTTTGGCCCGCCGTAGACCAACCGCTCAACATACCATACGCAGGAAAATCATTTATAGTCCACAAAAGCGATGCTCTAAGCTGAAAATTTTGTTTCAACGACACATCATATGTCTCCACCCCTACTTCCCACAAGTGTTTCAATTCCTCTATCACTGGTTGTAAGTAAACATCCAAGTGGTTTTTGGGATTTTTTGGGCCGGGAACAATGAGAGAAAGGAAGATGAACGGTGGTTTCAGACAAAGCCATGGGGGTAAGTTGTACGGGGTGACCATGACAGGCCAGCATGAGTATGACTTACCGAACTGACCGAAAGGGGCGAAACCATCGGTACACAGCCCAAGTCTGACATTACGGGGTTCCTCAGCAAATTCAGGGTAAATCCTATCAAACCGTTTCCACTCCTCCCCGTCACTAGGATGACACATCTTCCCCTCTACACGAGTTTCTTCTTGATGCCACCTCATTTGTTCGGCAATGGTTTTGGTTGCGTATAACTTTTGAAGTCTAGGGGCGATGGGAAAGTAGGTAAGTCGACTAAGTGATATAGGTTTTTTATGCCTCGCTACACTCTTCCCCTTCTTACCCCTCAAAACAATATTTCCATCTACAGTTTTGTATCTACCCTTCCCACATACCTTACATTCCTCAAGCATGGCATCGTCCTTCCAAAAAAGCATACATCCATCGGGACAAGCATCGATCTTTTGATGCGGAAGTTCAAGACCTTTAACTATTTTTTTGGTGTTGTAGAATGTTTTGGTCATAATGTTGTCTTTTGGGATGAGTTTCTCAATCAACGCAGCGATTCCGTCTACGCACCCAAAAGGTAGGTTATACTCACATTTAAGGGTCACTACCATAGACGCGACTTCTAACAATGTCACATCACACCCTCCATATAATGGCTTCTCCGCAGCCTCTAACATATCAAAAAAAACTTTCGCTCGTGGGTTTGGCTCTTGTGGGGTTGGTTGGTCATCGTCGTTAGTGTACATGCTCTCATCATTAAACAAATTGCACTCAACCACATCAACAATCATTCCTCTCACCCCGCCCTCATTCTGATCCACCTTAGTGATCCGAATCAAGGAGCTACCAATCCAAGTAAGGAAGTTCTAATGAGCTCATCTAAAGTCTACTAGCTCCTACTTAAGCTTAGGCCAGCTACATTAGCAATAATAAGTAGCCATCTTCAATAAATGGAGCTAGCTCGAGTTTTGAGCTGAATAAGGGAGCAACTAATCAAGGTAAAATAAAGACATTAACTTAGGGTCACAATCATTCAAGCATGGGTAGTGGACTGAAGTTAAGAGGGGTTTAAAGGTGGTTGTGTTCTCTTGGTGTACACGGTCAAAAGGCTCTCTTGTTAGCCTTGTTTTTGGCTCCATGTTCACACCTTTGCCGCGCCTCATTACTCCTACTCAAGCTTTGTTTTCATCTCCTTGTTCACACAAGACTACACGGCTGGTGCAAGCTTTGGTTTTAACTCCCTAGCTTTGGTTTTAACTCCTTGTTTACACTAGCTTTGTTTTTAACTCCAACTTTGTAATTAGCTCCATGTTCACATAGTTTTAGTCTTTGTTTTTGTCACCCTAAACCAACCGGTTTAAGGGCTCTTGTAGGCTATAAATAGCCGGCCATTTTGAAGGAATAGATCATCCAATTTGCAAATTAAAAACCAAGTAAAAGTTAAGCTTTGAGCTTCCTTTTTGTTTCGTCTTTGTAGTTTACAAGACAAGGTCTAGAGTGAGTCGCGTTACAAGCTCTAAACTCGCTATTTCAATCGAGTGTTTGATCTAGCAAAGCGCTTTGTTGAAGTATAGGTCTACTTCACCTAGCATACTATCCTTTGGTTACGGTTTATTCATCCTCAAACTATCTTTACCTTCTGTTTTGGTTACTTGTTTCACGTCCATTTCAGTATACTAATCATATCTCTCGTTCTTGTTTCAAAGTTCATATCAACTCACATCATTAGTGGTATCAGAGCTTTGGTCATCCATCTAGACGTAAGCATGGCTGGAGTGTTGAACTTTGAAGACCCTACCTTCCTGGAACAACTAAAGAAGGCATTGGAGAACTTCCAACCCAAGAATTCTCGCTTCCAACCAAGGAGAGAACTGGTGGATAGGATCAAGGTAAACGAACTCCCTGAGTTTAATGGCGGTACTGACCCTGAAGCTTAATTGGAGTGGGAAAGAAACATAGAGAAGCTCTTTGACTTCAAGGATTTGGAGGACGAAGAGAGGTGCAAATACGCCATCCTAAAGCTAAGCAAAGGGGCTTCCCTTTGGTATGAAGGGCTTAAGGTACAACGCACCAGAAGTGGGAAGGGTAAGATCACTTCTTGGGAGTCCTTGAAACGTAAACTACGTAAGAGGTATGTTCCAACCACGCACAAGTTGTCCTTATACAAAAAAATTGCTAATCTTGTTCAAGGAAAAATGAGTGTTAGTGAATATATAGAGGAATTTGAGAACCTGGTTTTAATGGGAGAAGTAGAGGAGAATGAAGAAATAAAAATGGCTAGGTTCTTACGTGGGTTAAATCGTAGTATAGCTAATACGGTTGATTTGTGTCCATATTCTGATTTTGATACCTTATGTGGGTTGTGTCTAAAAATTGAGGCACAAGGGAAGGGAAGACATGAGGGTGAGTCTAGCAAGAGTCATGCTTGGTCACGAACAGATGACAGCAATAGAGTCAATCCTACTAGTTCTAATCAACCCCTTATTGTTAAGACTAACCCAGCACCCCCACCTCACTCTACACCCAAAACATCCACTGAAACTAGTCTATCTAAAGTACGTTGTTTCAAATGTCAAGGGTTTGGTCACTTCAAAAACGCTTGTCCTAACAAAAGGGTTGTAGCCTTAAGGGAAGTAATCACAGTTAGGGATGAGTTATGGGAGGAGGAACAACGTATAGGGGCTGTTTTTAATGTCAATGAGGGAGAGGAAGAAGAGGAAGAAGATATTGAGTCTTACGAACCCCCAGCTTATGACACACTTCTAGTCCTTCGTACTCTACATACTAACCCAATTCAACAAGACACTGAACAAAGAGACCAACTGTTTCATACTAAGTGTCAAGTGAAAGATAAATGGTGTAGTCTAATCATCGATGGAGGTAGTTGTACCAACGTTGCCTCAACTGAAATGGTGGACAAACTAGGCCTAGCTACTACCAATCACCCTAACCCTTATGCCTTACATTGGTTAAACAACGGGAACAAGGTAAGGGTCACTAAACAAGTGAGGGTTGGATTAACCATGGGTTCCTACGTTGATGAGGTTTTGTGTGATGTGATTCCTATGGATGCTTGTCACGTACTATTAGGCCGTCCTTGGCAGTTTGATAGGGACGTAGTTCACCATGGGAGGAGAAATGAGTATGAATTGAATGATAAAGGGAAGAAAATCATACTCAAACCCATGGCACCTCAAAGTGTGTGCAATATGTTGGCAAATAGAGTCGGAAAACCCAGCCTCTCAATGTTTGCTAATAAAATTGTAGAAGTGCATAATCTAGACAAGGGAGAGTTTGACGCCACCAAAGAAAAACCCATTAAGATTAAGAGTGGCAGTGAAGGAAAGCCATTTAAAGAGTGGCAACAGGAACAAGGTATTGTTATCTCTAAGGGAATACCATCTTATTTAATGCCTCGTGTAGATCCTGAAGTCTTAAGGTATGAAGAGGGTAAGGTCGAAGGCATGGTTAACACATTGTCTTGTAACCACACGCATTCAACCACTTTAGATACAGGCACAAGTGGGATTGGGAATTGGAAGGACTACTACTCCATGGAGGCTGAAGTGCTTACCAAGCACAAGACTAACTCTTTTGGTACTCTTGATAAGCTTATTTTGCAGGTAAGACTTCCTTTTAAAGGAAACCTCCTTTGCACTTCAGGACATTCCAAGTACATCACGAGAAAAGAGCACAACAAGAGTACGAGGTACTTCATGAGGGATGACTTGTCTTTGGCTAACGTGAGTATAGAGGAGTTCCCAAACCAAGGAAAGAGCAAATGGAAGTCACAACCAGAAGTTCCGCGCAAGGGTAACCACAGAACTTACAAGTTGAAGCTGCAGAATGAGTATGGAGTTCAAGCCACCTTCCCAATGGAAGATCTTCTTCTATACCTTGATAAAGTTAACATTTCAGAATTGAGGACAATTCCTTGTCAAGGGGGAGGAGATGATCCGAATCAAGGAGCTACCAATCCAAGTAAGGAAGTTCTAATGAGCTCATCTAAAGTCTACTAGCTCCTACTTAAGCTTAGGCCAGCTACATTAGCAATAATAAGTAGCCATCTTCAATAAATGGAGCTAGCTCGAGTTTTGAGCTGAATAAGGGAGCAACTAATCAAGGTAAAATAAAGACATTAACTTAGGGTCACAATCATTCAAGCATGGGTAGTGGACTGAAGTTAAGAGGGGTTTAAAGGTGGTTGTGTTCTCTTGGTGTACACGGTCGAAAGGCTCTCTTGTTAGCCTTGTTTTTGGCTCCATGTTCACACCTTTGCCGCGCCTCATTACTCCTACTCAAGCTTTGTTTTCATCTCCTTGTTCACACAAGACTACACGGCTGGTGCAAGCTTTGGTTTTAACTCCCTAGCTTTGGTTTTAACTCCTTGTTTACACTAGCTTTGTTTTTAACTCCAACTTTGTAATTAGCTCCATGTTCACATAGTTTTAGTCTTTGTTTTTGTCACCCTAAACCAACCGGTTTAAGGGCTCTTGTAGGCTATAAATAGCCGGCCATTTTGAAGGAATAGATCATCCAATTTGCAAATTAAAAACCAAGTAAAAGTTAAGCTTTGAGCTTCCTTTTTGTTTCGTCTTTGTAGTTTACAAGACAAGGTCTAGAGTGAGTCGCGTTACAAGCTCTAAACTCGCTATTTCAATCGAGTGTTTGATCTAGCAAAGCGCTTTGTTGAAGTATAGGTCTACTTCACCTAGCATACTATCCTTTGGTTACGGTTTATTCATCCTCAAACTATCTTTACCTTCTGTTTTGGTTACTTGTTTCACGTCCATTTCAGTATACTAATCATATCTCTCGTTCTTGTTTCAAAGTTCATATCAACTCACATCATTAGATTCCTCAAAATCAGACTTCTCACCATGACAAATCCAATAATAATAATTTGGGCTAAACCCATATGAGATAATATGTTCTTTAATCAAAATACTATCCAAGAATTTGATGTTCTTACATTTCACACAAGGACACCTAAATCTACCATCTGACGCGTATTCGGGATGGGTTTCAGCGAACTCAAGAAAGCGATTAACACCATCTAAAAATTCCTTTGTGGGACGTCGTTTCTTATCGAATCTTTCCCCATACATCCATTTTCGTTCCTGTCTCTTCATTTTTTTATCTAAAAAATTTAAGACAATAACCACATACAAATTATTTTCTCTAAAGTAATTTACTAATATATATACACTAGTCAAATATTATGTAAAATTCTCAATTCACCTAAACATAGTACTATTTCCACCCAATTCGTCCATAATTACATCACCAAATCGGCATAATTGTATTTTAATTCCAAATTCCTAACACATCAAAACAACCCAATTCAATCAACTACTTAACCGCAAACCCTAATTTTATACTAACAATCTACCTAATTCAAATTGGGGAACCTATTGGGCGATTAAAATTCTAACTATACTAAATATTCCAACAACTAAGAAACTATCCAACCCAATAACTAATTTATTTAAATCGATAAAAACAGAAATTAACAAATAATTGAAATTAAATAAAGATAGATAAACATACCTTAAGGAAAATGAGAGAATTGAATAAAGAATGAAGAGGAAAGGAGGAGGGACGACTTTAGAGAGAGGGGGGAGCGGAGTTTAGAGAGATAGAGTGAAATGAGGGAATGAATCGGGGGAGGGGGGGTGTTCGTTAATTTAAAAAAAATTACGACCTTTAGCGACTGATTTCGGTCGCTAATTCAGTCGCGCGTTTTTTTTTAGCGACTGAAATCGGTCGCGAAATTCGTTTTTAGCGACCGATTTCAGTCCCCAAATCAGTCGCGCGCTTTTTTTTTAGCGACTGAAATCGGTCGCGAAATTCGTTTTTAGCGACCGATTTCGGTCGCTAAAAAAAATTGATATTTTAATTTTTCGTCTCCTCGTCCAGCTACTAATGTCGGTCGCGCGTAGAACTTTCAGTCGCTAAATTAGCGACTGAATCTATCAGTCGCGCGTGATTAGTAGCTACATGCAGTATTTCTTGTAGTGAATTCAACTTCGACGTTAGAATTAATTGCATTAAATTGACTTAGAAACCCTTTTCAATTCCATTCACATGTTTAGAGAAAATAATCTTTGCATATCATTTTCCCGTTCAACTAACGCGCGTATTAGAAAGTCACTCGAATTCTTAGTAGAGGCCGCTAATGTGCGGGCGGGGTTGGGTGTCCTTTGTGGGCTTCCCAACACGTACCCTCACCCCTTACTCAGAACCTCGGTTTCTGGATGCCCGAAACAGTTGGCGCACGAGAGTCATTCAATACACAATATCCGATAATGTCGGTATTGGTATCAAATGCAAAGGGACGAGCCCAATAAACTCTGACATCGGAAATGGACCGTATTCTGTATACGGACCACTACGACATAGAGTGGGCTCGAATGGTTCCGAATAACCACAAAATTCGGTGGCGACTCCACTTCGACCTAAATTTCAATTCGATCCGTTTCATATGGAGATTCATTCGCCTACCCAAACCCGCGCGTGGCCGCGTCGGGGTGGACCTATGTCGTGTCCATAGATCCATGTCCACCTTGTGGCCTAGTATAGGATCTATAGTAGGATTCAGTATCTGTTGTCATCTATAGTCTCATATGAGATGGTTTCTGACCTCTCACATTAGAGATGGTTACACATTTGTAACCCCCTCTCATGTATGTGAGACCTCTTACAATAGGCATATTGTGAGACTGTCTTACATGAACATTTGTGCGCCCTTCCTATTCTCTTCTTTTATTGTTTATCAACTCTCTTTGTTTGTCAAAAGATTACCATTATGTTGACTTATAACTTGAATCTGTTTAATTAAGGTTTCTTAATTGGTATCTGTATACTTGTAGCAGTTGGGCCTAGGGTTTCTTATTGGCCGGGTTTCTAGAGTTTTTGTTTAGGTTTGAGAGTATTATGTAAACTCTCATACCCTACCATCGTAATTATGGTATCATATAATCTTGCATCTCTTCTCAAGTTAATAAAACTTCTTTCCCATTGTTAGTGAACCACGTAAATCTGTTTCTTTCAATTTTACGTTCTTATTTTTCTGTCTTTCTCATTTCCATTACAACATACAACCACCAAAGGGGGTTTAAAATTGTCACCCATTTGCCTTGTTCATTATACATTTGTCTAAATCGTTAGACTCCAACTTACATATTTGATAAACCAAGCTAAGTAATTATATATTTTTCGATCTTAATTATTCATTTATTTTTTGTATCATTCGTGAGAAGTATTTTAAGACGGACAGAGTATAACAAATTTAGTATGAAGTACGTGAATATGGAGTTGAACAAGTAAATATATATGCGCTCCACTAGCTCATACTACTCATAAACATCATTCATGACGCACGATACAAGGTATATATGCAATATTAACCTGCTAGTCGTTAACTGTACTAATTAAGTTTAGAACTTTATATGAGTCATAACTCATAAAGCTAATTAATCATTAATTAATTATCATTTATAATGGTCGTTTTCAGTTGTAGTAGTATTAAGTTGCTTTGTTTTAAAAATGGATCTCAATCAAACGAAACGTCCAGAAAGTTGTTTATAAGAAAGAATACGAGCGTGAACTACTCAAGCAAAGTCAATAATGAGGTCACATATATACTCGCATCAAGTTTCATACTCCCTTCAATTTTTAATATAGCTAGATTTTTTAACGAGATAAGTCTTTGATTTTCAATTACATAAAAAAGTACGAGTATTTTTGAAGAAAATTATAAAAGTTATATTATTATTAGATTCGTTATGAAAATTGTTTTCATATATAAGTATACATTTTACAGAGTATATTGTTTAGTCGATAATTTTAAGAGATACGGAGTAGTATTTAAAATAAAAGTACGCTCCTTGAAAAATGAGAACTAGCTATATAAAATCAAAGTATTGGAGGGAGTGCAACATGATATTAGTTGCTCTAATTGGCAATTACGAGTTGTGCCTGTTTAAGACAGCGTCACAATGGCCAACGTATTGATACTATAACATGTGTTTTCTTATTTTAATTGCTAGAAGAGTAATAGAGTATAACTCCAACTTGCAAAATGAGCATGAGAGGTTACTTATGACTAAGTGACAATTTTATATTGGAGCAAAAATATACGATACAGTTGTAGTATATGGATATGATATAGTGTACATTTTCAACGAATTTTCAAGTATACAATACGGTTTATTAAAATAGGATGAGTGGGGGTCGAGGTTATATTACTAATATAGACTTGGTCACGTCCTCTCGGAAAAAGACCGTTGTCATAGACTAACCAAATCGGGCTCTGCTCTAATAACTTAGAAAGGTTAGACTATCAATTGGTCAAGCATTTCTAGTCTAGGTCTAGGTTGCTAAATTCAATTCAACACCCAAAAACAAGAGATAATTGGAACACAATACATGTCAAGAATTTCAACAAACACTATAAGTGCATGACATTTAGAGATAATAAAAAAAAGTCAAAACTCAAGTTTGAACAATCAAACCACCCAATTTCAACAAACGAATTTTACTCCTCACGAGGAAGGTTGCATTCACGCTCACACACAAACTAACTTCGACATCGGAGAGGTCGCCTTGTACCCTCTCCAAAACCATGTTTGTTCATTGTGTAGGACCTCGATCCCCCAACAATCACAAAACACGGCCAACATCAACACAAGGTAAACAATAAAGGAGAAAATATCGGAAAGTTCTTGTCCCCTTTCATTCAATGAGATGATCTAATATATACACTTACATTAGCTATCTAAAGACGGAAATACAACCAAAGTACATATGAACACAATAAAAGAATATAATACAGTTCCCGTAATATGGTGTGAACATATTAGAAGTGTAATCGGGATAATATCGAGATAATATCTCAATACCCCCCTCAAGTTGGCGCATGAAGATCCGAAATAGCCAACTTGGAGAGCAAGTCGTCGAAGGCTGCTTTTCCCAAGGCTTTCGTAAGCAAGTCAGCAATCTGGGCCTTAGTGTGAACATAGCTGGGAGTGATTGTTCCTCGTAACATCTCGTCTCGAACAAAATGACAATCAACTTCAATATGTTTCGTGTGTTCGTGAAAAAAGGGATTACGAGCAATATGAAAAGTCGATTGATTGTCACAAAATAAACGGGCAGGTCCTACATCAAGAAGACCAAAGGAGGCCAACACGGAGCGTAACCACTTCAGCTCACACGCAGTAAAGGCCATGGCACGGTATTCCGCTTCCGTAGAGGATCGTGAAACAGTGTTCTGTTTCTTGGTTTTCCAAGAAATAGGTGGGTTTTCAAGGAATACAACGTAGACAGAGATAGACCGACGGGTTAAAGGGCAGCGGGCATAATCAGAATCACAATAAGCGGCCAAGGTAAGAGCACTATCAGCTCAAAATAAAAGTCCCTGACCGGGATGAGATTTGAGATAACGAACAACTTGAATAGCCGCGTGCCAATGAGATACTCGAGGAGACTGCATAAATTGGGCCAAAATATGTACCGAATAACACAATTCAGGACGAAAGGTGGTTAAATAAATTAAACGACCCACAAGACGTCAGTATTGGGTCGAGTCTTCTAAAAGAGCATCATCGGCAAGCGCAAGACGATGATTAGGTTCCAAGGGGAGCGAGGCGAGCTTGGCCCCAAGAAAGCCGGTCTTAGTTAAGATATCCAAAGCGTATTTACGGTGTGACACAAATATTCTGACTGAATTCCGAGCAATTTCGAGGCCTAAAAAATATTTGAGGACTCCGAGATACTTCATTTTAAAACAATTACTCAAATAGGTCTTAAAAGTAACAATAGCTTCGTGGTCATTACCCGCTACCACCAAATCGTCGACATAAATCAAAATATAGATTTCAATACGGGCTCGGTGAAACGAGAAAAGAGAATAGTCCGCATGGGATTGATTAAAACCGTAAGAGAGGATAGAGGCTCTTAATTTTGCGTACCAACATCGCGGAGCTTGTCGTAAACCATATAAAGATTTGCGAAGACGACAAAATTTACCTGCGACGGGATGAGCAAATCCTGGCGGGAATTTCATATACCTCTTCGTCGATATCGCCGTGAAGAAAAGCATTATTTACGTCCATCTGGTGTAATTCCCGTTTCTTGACGGACGCAATGGAGAGTAAGACCCGAACCGTGGCCGGTTTCACAGTGAGGGCAAAAGTTTCATCGTAATCGATGCCCTCCACTTGGTGATTACCCAAAATGACGAGTCGAGCTTTGTACCTTTCAATTGGCCCATCGGCGTTATGTTTGATCTTGTATACTCATTTGCATCCAATAGCCTTCTTACCCTTAGGGAGAGTTTTGACAGTCCAGGTATTATTCTGCTCAAGAGCCTCAATCTCGGCTCGCATAGCCGACTGCCAGTTCGTGTCCTGCATCGCTTCCTTGAACGAATTGGGTTCATGACTACAAACAATAGCGGTTAGAAAAGTCCGATGTCTCGGAGCAAATTTATTATAAGAGATAACAGAAGATAAAGGAAAAGGTGTACCGTTTGAAGACGAGATGGTGTCATGAGATAGCAGCGAGGGACATGGTGTGACGTGGCGGATATACCCCTGTAAACGAACGCTCAGAGTCTTAGCTCGATGACCACGACCCAAGTCGGGTGCAGCGGAAGAAATGGGTTCGTGGTCAGCATTGTTCGAGAGAGGAGGGTCCGATACAGAACCATTGGGTGTTTGTGAGACAATAGGCTCAATGTCAACTTGTGGAGCAGGAATATCAGTATCTGTTAATCTGTTATACTCGTAGGAGATACAGGCAACAGGGGAACAACAGGGGAGGAAGAGTCAGTGTTTGGATCAAACACTGATGTTTCCACAGACTGTCTTGTATCATCAACATGCATTGAGGCAAACGGGAATTCTTGCTCGACAAAAACAACATCTCGAGACTCAAAGTACGTTCCCGTGTCTAAATCGTATACCTTCCAACCCTTTTTGCAAAAGGATATCCTAAAAATAGACACGCACTTGCGACTCCGAGAGGCAAATTTATCGCGTTGTCTATTCACATTCCGAGCATAACACAAACATCCAAAAATACGTATATCGTCCATGGGAGGATTTTTATTGAACACAAGCTCAAATGGGGTCTTTCCCTCGAGAAGTTGAGACGGCGTGCGATTAATTAAATGAACCGCAGCGAGCACACTTTCGCCCCAAAACATAATAGGCAAATGTGCTTGAAAAAGAAGTGCCCTTGCGACATTCAAAATGTGACGATGTTTCCGTTCGACTCGTCCATTTTGTTGTGGAGTATCGATATTGGATGTCTGATGAAAAATACCCAACTCGGCAAAATACGAGCCTAAGCACGTGAATTCCGACCCATTGTCACTACGAATAATTTTGACGAGCTTATTAAATTGACGTTGAATCATAGAATAAAATTAGTCAATTTGTTGCTAGCCTCCCCTTTTGTTTTCAATAAATACACTCATACCGATCTCGAATAATCGTCAACGAGGGTTAAAAAATATCGAGACCCACACGCCTGGTTTGCCGAATATGGACCCCAGATATCACAATGAACGAGTTCAAATAAATTCTCTGCTTTATTAGAACTTGCGACGAAATTTTCTCGAGTTTGTTTGGCTCGAAGGCACACATCACAATGAGCACCGTTAAATTTGTTATTTGAAGAACTACGAACAAAAGGCAATAAATTAATAACTTGAGACGAGGGATAACCCAACCGACGGTGCCATAATTCGACCGAGTAAGGAGATCCTGCTGCGAAAATCCGACCCGACAGAGACACATCACCACGTACACCACGAAGAACATATAGTCCCTAACATTACTTCCCTGCACCAATCACCGTCTTCGAGATACGGTCCTGAATTAAGCAAAAGTCATGAGTAAATTGTATAGTGAAAGTAGAATCAAAAAGTAATCGGGATACGAAAATAGGTTGACAACACAAATTAGGCGCATAAAGCACATCACGTAATACAAGGTGAGGACTAAGAATTATTTCACCCTTTTTGGTTGCCACGACTAAATCTCCGTTCGGAATTCCTACGGTACATTGCTCAATATCGACAATGTTAGTAAAAACTGTTAAATGGCCCGACATATGATGGGATGCTCCGGTATCTATAATCCATGAGCGGTCAGAAATATTACCGTTTAGTCGATCATCGCTTTGCCCACCTGCCTTGTGATTTTGCCATAGTTTGGTAAGTTCCTGTAACTCGGTTCTTGTGAGCGTCTCAAAATCGAGTTTTTTCTGCATCAACAGGAGGTCGTGTGGCATTAATGGCCATATATATATTTGCACGAGCTCCTTGATGCGACACCGAGGATTTGCCACGTCTTTGTCCTTTGCCGGACCCTGGTGTGATTCCCGAGATCACAATTGGAGGCTTTCTTGGCCTATCTCCCCACCATCGAGGATATCCATGAACCCGATAACAAGATCGTATAGTGTGCCCTTCCACATTGCAAGCATAACACACAACAGGAGAATTTTCATCCTCCCGAGTCCCCTTCTTCTTTGGGTTCGAGCCAGAACCACGAGCCATGAAAGCCACCGGACGGAGCAGGTCGAGTATCAACTTTATTTTGAGTAAAGTTGCGGACTCGTTCTTCTTGAATTAGTTTAGAATAAACTTGATTAATAGAGGGGAGAGGTTCCATAGCAAGGATATTGGACCGAATCGAGGCATAGGATGAGTCAAGGCCCATTAATAATTCCCGAATATGTTCCGCGTCACGACGAGCGAGTAATAGCTTCATAATGTCGCACGTACAGTTGGAACATTTGCAAGAGGGTAGTGCATCACATTCGTGGAGGTCATCCCACAGTCGTTTCATCCGGTCGTAATATGTCATCACTGATTCGTCAGACTGTTGTTTGCATTCCATAATATCGGTCTTAATTAGGTAAATTCGTTCACCATGTCCCACTGAAAACTGACCTTGGATATCTTCCCAGAGTTCCTTGGCCGTTTCTCGATACGAAATCGAACTCCTCAGATCTTTCTCCACGGATTGGAAAATCCATGCTATAATCATGGCGTTGATGGCACCCCATGATTCATGGTCCGCAGTGCCCTTCGTTGGCTCCTTGAAAGTCCCGGTAATATATCCGAGTTTGTTCTTGGCTCGTAACGAAATTTGCATTCCACGTGCCCATTCATCGTAATTATGACCGTTAAACATGACATGTGAAATGACAATTCCAGGATTGTCATTCGAGAGTATAGTATACGGGTCAATAATTTTGCCCGAGTTTGTTTTCTCGTCATCTCCTGTCATTAGAGACGCCTAAAAAAGGATAGTGTGTGTGTTTTTTTAGGGTGGCTCTGATATCATAAAGGAGAAAATATCGAAACACTACAAGAAATACTGCATGTAGCTACTAATCAGGCGCGACTGATAAATTCAGTGGCTAATTTAGCGACTGAAAGTTCAACGCGCGACCGATATTAGTAGCTGGACGAGGAGACGGAATTTTAAAAAATTAATTAAATTTAGCGACCGAAATCAGTCGCTAAAAAAATCGGCGCGCGACCGATTTCGGTCGCTAAATTAGTGAAATGGCGACTGAATTAGCGACTGAAATCGGTCGCTAATGAGAGTGGCGCGCGACCGATTTCGGTCGCTAAAGCTGTTAATTTTTTAAAAATTAACGAACACCCCCCCTCCCCCGGCTCATTCTACCATTTCACTCTATCTCTCTAAAAATCCTCCCCCCTCTCTCTAAAACTCGTCCCTCCTCCTTTCCTCTTCATTCCATCTTCAATAATCCCATTTTCATTAAGGTATGTTTATCTATTTTTATTTAGTTTCAATTATTTGTTAATTTCTGTTTTTATCGATTTAAATAAATTAGTTATTGGGTTGGATAGTTTCTTAGTTGTTGGAATATTTAGTTAAGTTAGAATTTTAATCGCCCAATAGGTTCCCCAATTTGAATTAGGTAGATTGTTAGTATAAAATTAGGGTTTGCGGTTAAGTAGTTGATTGAATTGGGTTGTTTTGATGTGTTAGGAATTTGGAAGTAAAATACAATTATGCCGATTTGTTGATGTAATTATGGACGAATTGGGTGGAAATAGTACTATGTTTAGGTGAATTGAGAATTTTACATAATATTTGACTAGTGTATATATATTAGTAAATTACTTTAGAGAAAATAATTTGTATGTGGTTATTGTCTTAAATTTTTTAGATAAAAAAATGAAGAGACAGGAACGAAAATGGATGTATGAGGAAAGATTCGATAAGAAACGACGTCCCACAAAGGAATTTTTAGAGGGTGTTAATTGCTTTCTTGAGTTCGCTAAGACTCATCCTGAATACGCGTCAGAGGGTAGATTTAGGTGTCCTTGTGTGAAATGTAAGAACATCAAATTCTTGGATAGTATTTTGATTAAGGAACATATTATCTCAGATGGGTTTAGCCCAAATTACTATTATTGGATTTGTCATGGTGAGAAGTCTGCTTTTGAGGAATCTAAGGTGGATCAGAATGAGGGCGGGGTGAGAGGAATGATTGTTGATGTGGTTGAGTGCAATTTGTTTAATGATGAGAGCATGTACACTAACGACGATGACCAACCAACCCCACCAGAGCCAAACCCACGAGCGAAAGCTTTTTTTGATATGTTAGAGGCTGCGGAGAAACCATTATATGGAGGGTGTGATGTGACATTGTTAGAAGTCGCGTCTATGGTAGTGACCCTTAAATGTGAGTATAACCTACCTTTTGGGTGCGTAGACGGTATCGCTGCGTTGATTGAGAAACTCATCCCAAAAGACAACATTATGACCAAAACATTCTACAACACCAAAAAAATAGTTAAAGGTCTTGAACTTCCGCATCAAAAGATCGATGCTTGTCCCGATGGATGTATGCTTTTTTGGAAGGACGATGCCATGCTTGAGGAATGTAAGATATGTGGGAAGGGTAGATACAAAACTATAGATGGAAATATTGTTTTGAGGGGTAAGAAGGGAAAGAGTGTTGCGAGGCATAAAAAACCTATATCACTTAGTCGACTTACCTACTTTCCCATCGCCCCTAGACTTCAAAAATTATACGCAACCAAAACCATTGCCGAACAAATGAGGTGGCATCAAGAAGAAACTCGTGTAGAGGGGAAGATGTGTCATCCTAGTGACGGGGAGGAGTGGAAACGGTTTGATAGGATTTACCCTGAATTTGCTGAGGAACCCCGTAATGTGAGACTTGGGCTGTGTACCGATGGGTTCGCCCCTTTCGGTCAGTTCGGTAAGTCATACTCATGCTGGCCTGTCATGGTCACACCGTACAACTTACCCCATGGCTTTGTCTGAAACCACCGTTCATCTTCCTTTCTCTCGTTGTTCCCGGCCCAAAAAATCCCAAAAACCACTTGGATGTTTACTTACAACCAGTGATAGAGGAATTGAAACACTTGTGGGAAGTGTGTCGTCACTTGAGGGTGAAGATTACTACGGTCTATTGGAGGACATCTTTGAGTTGTGCTATGTTGGAAATGATCGTGGGTATAGAGCTGTGGTATTTAAATGCGAATGGAAGGACAACTCTGTGCAAGGTACTAAAGTACATGAAAGGTACAAACTAGTTGAAGTTAATCATACCAAAAAATACTCCAAGTACGATTCGTTTATACTTGCACATCAAGCACACCAAGTGTACTTTGCGCCTTACCCAACCACAAAGAACGACAGAACTGTAAACCAATGGTGGGCGGTGTTCAAAACTAAGCCACGGGGGCACTATGACTCTGACCTCTTCCAAGAGGACGTCATTTCTAGTGGTACAACATTGTCTCCAGTTGATGAGAATCTTTTTGCAAATGATGATGATGACAATAATGAGGTGGATGTGGGCGAAGATTTTGAAGACGATGAAGGCAGTGAGGAGGAGGAAGGTGCTTCTAGTGATATGGTCGAGGAGGAGGATGACACCATTGATTTAGAGGTCAATGACGAGGAGGACGAAGATGACGTCGAGGAAGAGGATGTCGTTGGTTCGAGTAGGCAAGTGGAAGATGACAACGACAGTGATGATGATTTTTAGTAGGGTATAGTTTTAGTAAGTTATATTATTTGTACATAGTAATCTGCATTACATTTTTTTTTTCGAGATTATTTCAATATTATGATGTCAGTTCCTAACTTTCAACTATTACATGTCTGCAGATATGACGTTGGGCAGCAGATTGAGGTTTGGTAGTTCGAGCAGCGGCAGCAGCAGGAGCAGGGACCGGGTACAGCAGGAAGACCAAGAAGAAAACATGCGAGAGGACGAACAAGTGGAGAACGAGGACGAGGTGCAGGGCAATGAGGAACAAGAACAACCGCAACCACGTCAGGATGAAGTGCTTCGATACACAGACGACGGGCGCCTAATGATTGGCCCCGAGTCCACATGGTGAGACATTGTATTTCCTTTTTTTTTGTGAGACATCATCTTATTTCACTCTTTGGTGTAGGTTTCGTACTCGTGCGACAGTGAGTGGTGTCAAGGACAGTTTCATGAATGACTTGACTACTTACTGCACGAGCTGGACTAAGTTGCCTCTGTGGCAACGGGAGAAGTGGTTTGCCAACTTCAAGGTACACCAATTTCTGATTTTTATTAATTATCTGTTACTGTTTACAGATTACTAATACAACGACAACAAACTATCTTGCAGTTGAAACACTTCTACAATGATGGTCTCGAGGTGGCTGTGAGAGACAGATACATGGATGTCGCAAAGGAAAGATACAAAGACATGATGTATAAGATGGCAAGCGATGAAAAGTTACAGAAACAACTTAGAGGTTCGATTACTAAATTGGTGTTAGTACCTGAACAGAAAGTTGTATATATATTCAAAACATTTATTGATCTCAAAATGTATAAATTGTAGGTGACGCCATCCAACAGTTCCAAACAGCGCGCTCCGACCCGAACTTCCTTAAGAGATCCGTTCAGGCGAAAAAGAACAAGAGGCGGGGAGGGGACCCCGAGGCGGAGGCGGAGTGCACCCACTACGGTGGGTCGCAGTCGATGCACCAACGGGCCATGAACGTTAGTATTTCCGTACTTTTGTTTTTTATATTGGATTCTTATTTAATGTTTTCATTATAAAAATAAATGAATAATCTACATGTACTGTCAACAGGCGAAGAAGAAAACTGGAGAATTCCCTCCTCCTGTGCAGCTATTTCTCGAAGCGAAGAGTAAGGGGGACGATGCCACCGGTCGATCATTCGCCACGAAGAAGGATTTGGAGATTTGGGTAAGTTTCAAACACAATACTTTGTTACTTTTTTTTCTTCAAATTAAACAATCAACCTAATCATGACTTCTATTTCTTTCAGAGATCGTATTTGGCGGCCACTAGAGCGCCCGAGAATGAAGGTGTGGACCCGAGCACGATTTGGTTTAGAGTCGCGGAGGGATACCGCAAGGGAGCGGTGTACGGTACGGGGAACGCTCATTCCCTGTACTGGACACCACCCAATGTTCGGGGGGCCCTTGCTACCACGACCGAGTGTGTACCATCCGAGATGGCTGAGATGAGGGCGGAAATTCGAGAGGAGAGGGTGCAACGGGCAGCTATGGCCGAGCAGATGAGGGAGCAGAATGAGAGGCTGAAGACGCAGGAGTCCATTAACCTGCAAATTCTGGAAGAGATACGGCGTCTTAGGAACACACAGCAATATAACTGCAACTCCGGCCCCACTTCCCGATTCCCGGATCCTAGAGACCCCTTCGGTGACGGTGGTAGTGGTGCGTCCGCTAGTTTTCCTGTTGCTTGGCTGAGTTGATTGAATGAAAACAATTTGTAGTTTCTGAATGCTTGTTGAAAAAACTGTTTGTAACAACACTTTTAATTTAGTGTATTCACGACGTTTGCGTACTTGGTTGACAATTTTGGAGTGTGAAGCTTGCATAACGTTTGGAATAACGTTTGGAATGATGTTTGGGATGTATTGTGGTTGTTGGTTTGTTTTATTGTGCAGATTTTGGCTAGAAAAATAATAAATGTAACCAGCCTATTTCTGGCACGGTAGCGACTGATATCAGTAGCTAAGTTTTATATTTAGCGACTGAAATCAGTCGCTAAATGATGCCACGTCGCACCATTTAGCGACTGAATCAGTCGCTAACTGACGCTTTTAGCGACTGATATTAGTCGCTAAATCAGTCGCTAATTGACGCTATTAGCGACTGATTTCAGTCGCTAAAATGAGGCCATAGCGACTGATTTCAGTCGCTAAATTGAGGCCTTAGCTACTGATTTCAGTCTCTAAATTTAGCGACTGATTTCAGTCGCGCGCTTTTTTAGCGACTGAAATCAGTCGCTAGAAGCGACTAACTGTAGCCACTGTCGCTTAGCGACTGTTGACGGTCGCGCATCTGATTTTTGCGACAGATGTCAGTAGCTAAGATCAGTCGCCACTGACTTTAACTCTTGTAGTGAAAAGTTCTTGTCCCCTTTCATTCAATGCAATGATCTAATATATACACTTACATTAGCTATCTAAAGACGGAAATACAACCAAAGTACATATAAACACAATAAAAGAATATTATACAGTTCCCGTAATATGGTGTGAACATATTAGAAGTGTAATCGAGATAATATCTCAATAAACAACTTGATTAATTATACCCAAACAAATGATATTTCACGTTCCAACAAAAAAATTATAAAAAGAATAGAATAAAAATTAAATTATGTCAATTACCAGGTGAGGTAGTGTTATTTTCAGTTTAAAACATATATATCCATCATAATCCTAAACGTATATATCAATGCTAAGAAACCTAAGAAAAATCCTTTATTTTCAAAGGTAAATGGTGAGTTATTATTAATGAATAGATTATACAACCCGTTGTACATAACTCTATGTACAACTGTTTTTATGATTTGAATTGTATCATAAAGTTTTTCGAAATTTGTGTTGTAAATTTTATGAGCTTTAATGTAAAGTTGTCAGGATAAATCACAGTTTAAGTTCAAAAATTTATAACACAGCTCAAAAATTTATATAATAAGTACTATTGTGTATAATCTTATTTTCCAGTTACTATGACATATATACAAGAAATCCTCCCAACTTACGATGACATCAAATAAAATAAAATAAACCAAAAAAAGCTATTATCTCATTGTTGAAGTTAATAAAGAGTAAGAAGACAAATATTAAAAATTGGAAAAATTGTCCCAAAGATGATCATACATCAAGGTGATGATATAGGTGTTGAAAATCGTAGGGAAAAGAATCTAAGTAAGACTTGTAGTAATAAACTATTGTGTTATACTACAAGGCATAAGCTTCATTCATTTTCTTTATTAATTTGGCATTTATATTAATGGTTTGAGTTGTATGTTGTGTATATATAGAAGACAAGACTTGGGTGAAAGATAAGATAGAAAAGCAAAATAGTCCTAGATAGTAATGAAAAGGAAGATAGGTGAGATAATGGAGAATGAGAAGAAAACAGAAATAAAGTCAGCCATTGAAGTACTTTCTCTTCTTGTCAAACTTAATACTAATAACAAACTCAAAATAATCAAGCCTCCTCCTACTTCATCTTCTAGTACTACTACTACAGCCCCAATTCCAATTCCAATTCCGACTCCTGTTATTCCTACTAATAATAACAACACCGATGATGATTCTCTTGAACAAGAAGAAGTTGTAGTTCCCAACATACCAACCATCCCTTTTCTCTCTGTTTGCTCCTCAATTCTTCATGTTCTTGGTATGTTTCATTCCCTACCTGCTATCTTGTCTGCTTTTTTCCCATATTTCACGGTTTTTTTAGTCGAATTTGAATGGAGTTAGAATTGTTGCATTTCTGATGTCGCAATTTTGAGATTTATACTTTAATAGTAGTAGGACCAACTTTCTGGGGGAGTATAAGATAAGATGTTGCATATACCATCGTCCTTCACTTTAATTTTAACGTACCAAATTCATATACTGTCTTTAAGTGTGTGTGTGTGTAATGTTCTCCTTTTACCTTTGATGATCGATTTCAATCAGTGTGGACTACCATGATGTCAACTTTATTACATTTTGATTTCATAAAGTTTCCTTTTTTTTCAAATTAAACAACTTATGTAGTTATATTTTCATACCGACGGAAATTTAGAATTCATTGATAAAAATGACCTTTTTTTATATATCTCATTTAAAAGAAATATATGTACAGATTTCTGTATAAGATATTAATTATTCATAAATATCAATAAAAAGATGTTGTTTAACAATTAACCCAAGAATTTAAGTCGTACTCCATATTAGAAAGAAATATTCGTACATTTTTTCCCTTTTTGATATTTTATTTCTTAAAGATAATTATACTATGATCGTCCTTAAGTTGCAAATATTTGTTTGTATTTCATTTCAACTTGTTAATCCTTGTGAATATACATAAATGCATGTTATTTTCGAGCAATATAGATATTTTTTTAAAATTATTAAATCAAATATGGCATATGATGAGAGAATAATAGTGGGTTAAAGTTGACAACTTAATTCAAATGAATACCCAAATATTGTAGATCTAGGTACAAATTTTACTGGATAAGGAACAAACGTATTTAAGTAGATTTTGCAATAATTTGAAGCAGCTAATGCAAAATTTGGTTGTCTAGAGCAGCACATGTATCAATCAAAATTAATGTTTTTTAATGACACAAGGATTTTCAAGAAAACTTTTGTAAGATAATTTTACGGTTATTGTATTATGAGACCTTCCACCTGAGACGTAATTATAAATTTGTAATCGGCTTCTAAATAAAGTTCTCAAAAATGACTGTAAAATCGATTCATCAAGTGAGACACCTACTCAATAACTTTTGGCAAGCTTTGGAGTTGATAAAGAAATAGTCACATCACACTTTTGGTTTGGTTTGGTTTGGTTTGGTTTGCCATGCTACTCAGTATCTATGATTGCTATCCCATCCATTCTATCGTAATCATACTTAGCTTGTGGATGCCTCATGCCATGCCCATGATGTGTGGTACTCGTCGTTTTGCTTTTTCATGTCATTTACTCTTTCTTTTTTCTCCAAAAACTCCAATATTAGTGGTTATGATTGGTATGCCAAAAAACCTATAATAATGCTTCAACCTAGCTACATCTGTCCCAAAAAAACACTATGAAGCATGCCAGTTTTTATTTTTGTTTGATGCAAAGACAATGCAAGAACAATTATAATGTTGATGGAGTTTAATTTGAATATTGGATTATACATATCATCACTCATAATTTTATCAAATAAATCAATGGAAATCTGCCTTTCTTTTTTCAAATATTTCTAAAGATGGACAAACAATAAAGTAAAATTAGAAAAATGGCACTAACTCCTTGAATCAAACTCGTATAACATATATCTACTTACTATAGAATTAACTACATTTAAGGAACTCAAATCACACAATAGGGTTAGTATAATAATTAACTGTCCCAGGTACACTTTACTCTATCTACGTGCTTTCTGTTTGATATTCTAGTAATCCATTAGAGTTGCAACTTTTTTTTGTAGATAAGATAGGGCCGACCATGGCTGTGCTGAGACAAGACGTCTTCAAAAATATGGAGGTAACTTATCTTTTATTACTCTCTATTTTTTACGCTCTACATTCTATCCAAACTTTTATATATCCTCAACATTCCATTCCTATGTATTAGAAATAGATTAAATTTGATTCAATATTTTACCTACCAAAAAAATAGTGTTCAACTGTTTATGGATCAATTTATGAATATATTAATAGTACTATTAATGGTTTTGTAATATGAAAAGTTTACTCCAACGGCACTCATAAAATGGATTATCTCATCTCCGAATGTGTTGACGTTGATCTATTTGTGAATTTGAACGATATAACAAATCATATAGCAACCAACTTATTAGATAGATAAGCACACGACATATATGATTATATTATTATTCGATCCGTTTTAAAGTTAAGATGGATATATATGCGAAGGATATATATGCGAAGGATATATATACACAAGAATTTATTATTAGTGTGATACATATTGTTGTGTTAGGTAGGCTTCCAGGGGACTTTTTTTTTATTACAATGAGTAAAAAAAGCTAAGCAGCATAATACAAAGTGAAAGAATAATTAGAATATGCGAGGCTAGATGACCGTCTTGTTTGTAGGTAAGTCTAACACACATGAAAGAAACTTTTGGGTCGTCAACATGGAAAGTACATAGAAATAAAACGTCTCAAGTCTACTGGAGTCATAATATAAACCTGCTCGTCTAAACTCTACTGGAGGTCTGGAGTCATAATATAAGTAAAACCTACGAATAAAAATATGGTTTTTCTATCGTATGTTAACTGGGCACATGTTAAAAGGGTTACTTTTAGAAAGTTTAACATTGATATTATTGTGAGTAATTGCTACTCTCTCCGTCCCTAAATGATTGTCTCATTTGCCTATTATTTGTGAGGAGTATTTTAATGAAATGAGACAATCTTAGTGGGACGGAGGCAGTATATTAATTTATATTTACTATACTTACACATTGCACATATGACTTTCTATACTTATATTACTATCTTGTACCCAGTGGACACACGATAAAAAAAACAATTAGAGGATTATATCACCAGTTGTACATAGCTTTATGTACAACTGGTTTTAAGATTTTGAGCTTTATCACAAAGATTTCGAGTTTTGCTGTAAACTTTCTGAGCTTTAGTGTAAAGTTGTCGATTTAAATCACTGTTTAAGCTCAAAAACTTACGACTCAACTCAGAAACTTTTATAAGCTCAATAAATATACACAAAAGCTCAAAAACTTTGTCTTGGTTGTACAATAGCATTGTACAACCAGTGTATAATCCTATTTTCCATAAAATAAAAACGAAAAAAAAAATACACAAATTATTGATTCTTAATTACGAGTAATTGATTGAATAATCATAAATATTGTTGTTTATAAAAAGAATTTAATGATTAGAAAACTGATTAAACGATATTTGTTCCGTTAGGGAGGAAGGGACCAAACACTCAGTTAGAGGATTATAAAGCCAGTTGTACATAGCTCTATGTACAGATGGTTTTAAGATCTTGAGCTTTATCACAAAGATTTCGAGTTTTGCTGTAAAATTTCTGAGCTTTAGTGTAAAGTTGTCGACTTAAATCACATCAATGTTCAAGTTCAAAAACTTACAACTCAGCTGAGAAACTTTTTTAAGCTCAATAAATATACACAAAAGCTCAACAACTTACACCTGGTTGTACAATGCTATTGTACAACTAGGTGTATAATCCTATTTTCCCCAAACACTTGGTAATCATATTAATAATGAAGAAACATTACTCGTATTATAGAAAATGTTGGGAGAAACCTAGCTAGATTCTGATCTCTAATATTTTCAGTCATATAAAGCAATTGTAGGCTTGTGGCTTCCATCCTAGATAACTAAAATAACTGACTTTTTTCACAATTCTAGTGTAAATTTGATTGTTATATGCTCTCGGTTTCATTAATTTGTTACAGTATTTTACGGTATGTTTTAAGTAAAATACCTTCACCAAGAATTAAAAAAAATTGTACTCCGTAATAATTGAGATAAAGAGAGTACATTTTTGTACAAGTTCATAAGTAGTGATAAATCTACTTAATTATATTTACAACCGTTGCACCATATGAAAATTTTGAGATTAATAATTTAAGGCAAAATGCAACATTAGATATATAGTGACTAGTCCGTACTGTTTAGTATTGTATCAAAAGTTGTTAGTTGTTACTTCACTATTTAATTTAAAGTGGACATTATCTAACTTAAAGTGATCACTATATAACGTAACACAAATCGATCATTTCTTTTATCTAAATTACTAATTAGACTTTTGTTACAAGGTAAAGGGTAGTACGGAGTAATTTGTAATTTATTTATTTGAGAATAGTTGTATGCATGTTGAATTAAATTTGCTCTAAATTAAGGCACTTATCTAATTAAGGCCCTTTATTTTATTTTTATTTTTATTTTTATTTTTGTTTGTTTTTACTTTTTAGTATCATTTGTTGTATCTCTCCTATAAAAAGGTTTGTGAATTGTGAGCTAATTGTGGGTTGAAAATAATGCATGGGGCGCAGAGATTGGAGATGCTACATGCTACGAAGCCGACAGAATACTCGCATTTGGTGGAAATACTAAAGAAAGAAGCAGTTGAACGAAATGCTAAAAAAGGTGATACTTGTAGCAAGGCCTTGCTCTGGCTTACCAGGTACATACACTCTTCAACCCACATTTTCATTCTACTTTTTTTTTATTTATATACTCTACTACTCTATTATTCTCATATTTCATATATATACAGCATCAAACTAATCAATGGATTGGGGTTAGATGCATGTATCCGTACAATCGTAATGACTCAAATGTATGTCACCCATGGATGCATGTCTAATTAAGTGTTTAGAAGTGACTAAATAATATTTGACAGACGATCAATCATTTTAATTAAAAATTTATTGGACTTGACGTAGTCTTGATGAATGGATAGTGTACGTGAAGGTTGTCGAGATATGAATATGTATGCTATCTTTGATCATGCTGACTTTGATATCATCTCAATCAAATCCTATTAAATACGAGTACATGCAATAATATATCCTATGATGATATGAGAATCGATATATAATAATGAAAATAAAGCGGTATATATTTAGGTAACTAGTAAGATGGTTATTGGCTGGTTAAGTAAGATGTTTGGATATGTGAATAAATGAATGAAGGAGCTTGGACTTCACGGCGGCATTGCTTCAAAAGATAGTGATTGATCCGAGTGAAGGCATGGAGCAAATGGTGAAGGAGGCATATGAGGTCTCCTTTAAACCTTGGCATGGATGGATTTCTGCAACTGCCTTCAGAGTACCTTTCACCACTTTTATTTTATTCTACATTTTTCATCATATATAATTAAGACATCTGGTTTAATTAGTTAATTCCGACTTAACTTTGGACGCGTCATAACTCATAAGTTGGTTTAGTAGATACAAATATCAAGCTTCTATAATTAAAAGTTAAAGACACAGTACATATATAACAAGCATGTAGATACGATATGCATTGAGTAAATGTATCGATGCTGAATTAAAATACGGTGCCACTATACTTACAAACGTACTGAATATATAGTTCAGTTTAAGTACAAGAACATCAAATTTAAATTTAAAAAAAAAAAAAAAAAAAAAAAAAAAAAAAAAAAAGTAATTAAGAAAAACAGCAAATACAAATTTGGTACAGTAGCAGATATGAATGCAGAAGAAAGGTTTTTAGGGTTTTTGCAAATACCAGTGGTGTAAGTCATATGTGAAATTGTGAACCCTATTTAAAGCGTATACTTAGGGTGAAAAAGTGTACTCATTATAGAATACAGTACTCTGTAACACTCGAAAGGTGCTCCATCCCGTTATTTAAATTCCTACCAAATTTAATATATGTGAATAGTATTTTTATCAAATGGTAGAAATACAATGAATAAGAGAGAGTATTAATTATCCTTATTCCCTATCCTAAATAAAACATTTCCAAAAGAGATCACATGTACATCATTTCAACAAATTATTAATGTTATTTGTTAGGCAAAACTAGGTAGGTGAAAGCTTGTAAGCAAAGTGGAGGTTAGAAGTGACAAGTTAGCTAAATTCATTAAAATGATGTATTACAGTTAGAGGAGATGAGGTTAGTTAGTGGGATAATTGTTGTAATAATGGTATGCATGCAGGTGGCTCTAAAACTAATCCCGGAGACTGATACATTTATCAGTCTGCTTATGGGTAAAGACGACAGTCTTGATACCCTCAAAGATGACATTCAGGACTTCTTGCTTCTACTCCTGCCTTTACTCCAACATCTCCACACCATTCTTGTAAGTCCATCCCGTCCTCTATTCCCATTTATGATTTACTGTATTCCCATTATTTAAAGATGAAAGAAAGATGCGTCAAAATGGCGAGAGTAGATTATTTAATTAACGCTTTTTCTAACATGTGCCCACTTGTTACATGTTAATAACCTAATTAAGGGAAGATTAATCATGATATTATCATGAGAAGTTGAAATATTAATCTTCATTTACCATACTTACATAACATCATGATTAATCTTTTCTCAATTAACTTATTAACATACTGGGTACACGTTAGAAAAAATTGTTTAACTAATTAGGTCCATTATTATTCGTTCTCAATCATCATTATAAAGAAAGATGCATGTGCGTGTATTTATATTTATATTTAAATTCAGAGTTCATATGGGCTGGAGAAGCTCAAGTCTGCATGATGATGAGACGCAACCAATGCAAGGAGAGTGAGTGATGAAGATGAATATGCAAAATATATATGCAACGATATGATGAATTGCTTAATTTTGTGCATATTTATTTATACCAAGCACAGTGTACTGTGTACATATGTAGCAGAGAGACTCAGTTAATCAGATGTCTAATGTCTTTCAGATCATCATAGGTTTAATGTAACGTCTCACTCACACTGCAAGCAAGTACTGTCAGTGTGTGCTGCTGCACTACGTATGTACCATCGTACCTCGATCCCTCATATAGACTCTCGCTCCACCCTATATCTATTGTATTAGTAGGATATTTTGTCATTATTTTAACATCATATCTTTATTTTATTTTCATTTTATTACCCATTATCTTATACGGAGTACGGAGTGTATTACAATACGTACTACGTAGTGTATTTCTTGTCAAACGATACATGTTTTACCAAGATTTTCAAATAGGGATCAAAAGGGCAAGTTTGAAAGGTGTGGGTTAACTAACATGAGTGTACCAATTCAAGTACTAAATTAAATCTCGGTCCATGTATTGATTCACTCTATATATATATATATATATATATATATAGTCCCTCCGTTCATATCCAAAACGTAATTTTTATTTTACACAACGATTAAGAAGGTATAAATATATTACTCCGTATTACATGAGTGCACTACAAATTAGAATTTAATGATAAAAAGAAAAGAGATATTAGTATGTGAAAATAATTAGAATAAGCATGTGAAAATAGAGTGAATTGGTTTGATAACAAAATGATTAACAAATTTAATGAGGGTTATCAAAGTGGCATATGGTGTAGCTATATTAATAGGATAGTTTTGTTCGAAAAAATAAACTACGGAGTAAAAAGGAAAGGGGTTGGATTGGAATGATCCAAAAAGTATGGAGTAATAGGTATCATTTGGATGTGAAAGAACTTACAATAAGTGAATACTCTCTCTCATCCAGACTACATACAAGTAACACTTACCTTAATTGGTTCATCCAAAGTTCCAAACCAAATTAAACAATCCCTTTTGGTTAAATGCACGGTATACATACACATAAAATAAACCCAAGAGGATAACCAATATTGTGATCAAGATTGGATAATCCAATACAAGTCTTTAAGAATTCAAAGTAATTACAAGAATTAAGAACTAGATTAAGAATTTAATGGAGAATGTCAGGGAAAGATTAAGCTAAAACTATCTTAAAGAGACAAGAAATTATCTAGGGTTTCGTGTCTTTCAAAATATTACAAAAGGGGTATATATAGGATTGCACAAAGTAGGGGAAATGGAGCGACGAGGCTTAGACCAAACAGAGGCCTCACGACCGTGTCGCCTGTCCCGACCCGGTTGTGAAGCTAAGCTGCATGGCCGGGTCCCTTGACAGTACAGTAGGCTGCTTCATCTTGTCTCTCTTCGTCGTCATGGGAGCGAGGGTCGCTTCAAGTGTCGCTCCTTCTTGCTCTTCCTTGGCTCTAGTGATACCTCGTGACTCGAGACGGGTCCTTACGACATAGAAATAGGCTCCAAAAGTCAAGTTCTTGCCATACGAACCTAGAAACACAAAATATCATTAGAGAAGACATTAGTAGCACAAAAACCGCTTCAAAAAGCGATTAAACTAAGGAAAATTAATTAAGTAAAGCGAGAAGGAAAGACGGTATAAATTAAGCACATCACACTAGTTGGCTGACTTGGTTGTGGCTGACTTCATGTAGCTGCTACTTCCTCAGTGTTCGAAGGTTGAACCTAGGGGTGAGCAAAAAAAATCTGATACGGTTTTATTATTCGTATACGATACGGTATATGGTTTCAATTATACGAATTTCCGTATATCCGATACGAATATCCGGATATACGATACAGTTTACTTTAAAACCGTAGCGGATACGTATCGGAAAAAATTGAAACCGGATATTCGGTTTTCGATCCGTTTTTTTAAAAACAATTAAAAAAATAAAAAATATTATCCTAATATGAATTATACAAAACGAATTTAGAACTCACAAATTAGTCTCAAAAGTAAAAAAAAGTTATTAGTGAATTTATGATATTATCTAATGAAATGTACTATTTTGCTAGAATAATGATACCGTAAGACATATGCACCATATTTTTTTGAGTTATTTTTTATGTTTTTTTTTAATACTCCCTCCGATTTTTATTATTCTTCCCTGTTTTCTTATTGGGGTTGAAACACTCTTTCTTCCCTATTTTTATTTTGGGTCATCAACATGTGGTCTAGAATTATCATTACATTTCTCTCTCATCCTTCTTCTATTTTGAGTCACACATCTCTACACCCTTATTTATCATCTAAAAGTGAAATGGGAAGATTAAAAAAAATTGGAGGGAGTATTAATTTATATAAAATGTAACGTTGCTTAAAAATTAATTAACTACTCTTAATTAAAAAGGAAAATTTGTTTTAAAAAAAGAAAAATAGAAGAAAATATAAAACCGGATACCGGATATCCAGTTTGCGGATATACGGAAAAAATCGGATCGGATATGGATCGAAAAATTTGAGATTTTTAAGACCAGATATCCGATACGGTTTACCAAACCGGATCGGATATCCGGTTTTGCTCACCCTTGCATGCACTTGCGTATAAAAACTTTCGTTAGAAGTTATAAATCTCACTCATTACGGAAATTGGATTAACTGACACATATACACACCCGACTTCCTTTGCTTTCAAAGAATCCATAATAAAAAAAATCATACCCAGATGAAGTACTCATTGATGAGTTCGAATTTCCGCTTGATTGAAGGTTTGATTTTGGGGGTTGAATTTAGGATTGAAATTTGATTTGGGATTTATATTTTTTGGGTGAAAAAAATTAGCACATGTGAACGAGCAGTTTGGTTGGGAAAAGTTAACTTGTAAGTATTAAACAACTAAACAAATGTATAAGAGGGTGTTTGATAATTTTTTTAAAAAAAGAAGTAATTTGCTAAACAACATTTGTTAAAAAGAGTGTTTCACAAAATTTCCTTTCGTAAAATGATCTTTTATTTACGTGGTATTAAAGGGAGCTTCACGACATGGTAACTACTAAGAAAATAATTATTTACATTTTTTAATAAAATTTATACTATTGAAGATAAAAGTGACTATGTCGAGTTACGAGCTGACATATACGAAGTATAAACATTATTATCGACATTATATTCACTAAAATATCATTTAATGACATTTCAAACCTTAAATTATCTTAATTAATTTTACAATTTTAAAAATACTTTCTTATAAATGAAATACACAGTTATATTTTTTTTCGAAAGTTCATTGATTCTCATTCAAAGAAATTCCAAAAGGAGTCATACGAGCATAGCATTAAGGCTATAGAAGATTAGGTCATAAGCAGGTCAATAACAAGTTGCTTACCCACACTACTCCTAGTATACAAACTGCGTACACAAACATTATATTTAATGGTGTTGACGAGCACAGTAGCATTTCTAGAACGGCCCTGGAAGATCTGTTGATTGCGCTCATACCAGAGCTCGTAGACCGTAGCAGCAAACCCACATCTCCTTATCTTCTTCTGTATACTCTTACCCCTATTGCAGTGAGTAAACCACCTTAGCAGCGCAGGAAGAGCTATAGGGCATTCGTCTTCTGCCAGCCTTGTATATATCGTCAAACAGCCTGCGAAAAAAGACATCCAAAAAACGTGTATTGGTGCATTTCTACTGCAATTCCACATAGCACGCATCTGTTTGCACATTGAATCTCACGGCACTGAAGATTATCAACCGTAGCAAGTGTTCCTTCTACTGCTAGTGTAGAGATGAACGCATGTTTGGGTACATTCATCCTGTCCCAAACCAGCCATTTAATCTACCTTCCTTTTGGACGAAACAGGTCATAAAGAGACCTCAATTTCAGTTTCCCCCTGTGGTATACCATTGGAGAAAAGCTTTTGCTCTATCAATGTCACTTATAGCTTCAACAAAGGCATCTCGAGCTCGTAGTATATGTTTCCAGTAGATACTATCATCTGCTCTCTCCGCCACGTCCCATATAGAGCTCCTGTGAAGGTGGTATCTGGTAGTCTACAAATACCAAACATCCCCTTTAGCATTTGTTCCAACTAAGAATCTCCCGAATATCAAACACCCCCTCATTCTTTGGCAAACGGCAAGAATTCCAACTCTTCCAAATCACGTCACGCCCTGTTTTTCCCCAAAGAAATTTGCAACAAAGCCGTTGTATATCTTTAATGATAGCCTTAGGTAATAGGAGGCACGATGCCCAGTATTGATGCATCCCAAAAATGATCGAGTTTATGATTTGTACTCTTCCAGCATAAGAGAGAAGGTGATTTGCCCAACCGGCCAGACGATCCTTAATTTTTGTAAGTAGAAAATGATACATGTGGACATTAATTCGAGAAGTATTGAGGGGTAGTCCGAGGTATTTGAAAGGGAAAACCCCTTCAGTATAGCCACAAGCAGCCAGGATTTGATTTTTGACATCATTCTTCGTTCCACCAAAGTATATCACTGTTTTGTGAGGATTAGCTTGTAGACAAGACATAGCAGCAAACTGAGTCAGGCAATTCGCAACAATCAAAACCGAGGGGACATCCCCAAGTAAAGATTAAAGACGACATCAGCAAATACAAGATGAATTAAAGTCAGGCGGGTGTAGGGGTGGTAATGAGACGAGACAGCTCAAACTCGACTCGGTCAAAGCTCGGTTAAACCTCGACTCGACAACTTAACGAGTCGAGCTGAACAAGGCGTGACTCGGCTCGAAAAGCTCGCGAGCAGCTCGATCTGATGTGATTAGTTAATATTTTTCTCTTGTTTATTTAAAAAATACTAACAATAGTTACATAGATTTTTAACCATATAAAATGTTCTTATTGATTTGCCTAATACATTTGTATATGTTTTTTGGATCCCAATTTATTAAAACACATCGTGCAAAAAAACGTAAATTTTAATAATTATATATAGGCTCGAGTTAGGCTCAAACTCGGCTCGAACTCGCATTTTAACTCGCGAGCTTGGTTCCGAGCTCAATAATTTCAAGCTCGGGTAAGCTCGAGATCGGCTCGAGTTTGAATTTTGATTAACGAGCACGAGTCGAGCAAGGCCAAGCTCGTGCTCGGCTCAGCTCGTTTACACCCCTAGGCGGGTGCATTTCAGATGAAAAGATAAGCTTCTCCATTTCGCACTTTTTCAAAACAGTCTGGATAGAATCTCCATCCAAAGGATGAAGAGGAGTGGCAAGAGAGAATCCCCTTGTCTCAAGCCTCTTATTTCTCTCTCATCCTTCCTCCCTATTGAACTACACATTCCTACCCTCTTATTTTTATCTCAAAAGTCAAGTAAAATAGAAATCGGAGGAATCCTGAATATTCAATTTGAATAGCTACCCACCTACGGTAGAAATCGGAGGAAGTATTATTTCTACGAATGTATGGACCGATAGACCACCATAATCAATATCACAACAATATCAAATGATCCGTTATTTATTCATGGACCATTTTACTCACTACATTTGACTATTTCCATTCATCGTAAATCCAATATGTCTGCAACATTTAAACACCTCAAAGAACTAGACGAAAAGCATTTCCAAACCCCGATTAGTTGTGACCAATTAAGCACTTTTACTCTGATAATGATGGAGCAATTCAAAAACTCCCAGTGTCTTCCATGTTTACGATCCAATAACCAATAGGAACTCAAACCCCAATCTCTACAATGTTTTCCACGGATACGTTCCCTTGGTTACTAGGCAATACAGAGTGCATTCTCCATTTAAAACATGACTCAAATCAATTATACACTTCAAGACACATCCGTTTCATTGAAACGAACTTCCACCATGGATGATTTTGGACGGCCCCTGCTCATCCCAAGCAACGTACAGACTGAGGCAGAATTTCAAGCCGTGAGCTCTTCATCCCAAAATTGGCGATACCCCATCCGCCACTCCAGGCCAAGTCAGCTTCACCCATCAACCTTGACCACAATTCAGGCATGCGTTACAGCTTCATCCGTAAGTCTTGTCTAAAATTCAAGTACCTAACACATGGTGCCACTTCGTTCATGATCAAATATGCAATGTCTACAGGCATACAGCACAATAATGGTTCCTATCAATGTGCAGATGTCCTCGCTAAACCACTCTCCAAGGCTCGATTTCTTACTCTTTCATCCAAGAATGGTATCAGTAATCTTACAGTATCTTCTCCCCAAAACTTCAATATATTTCTATTATGACTATTAACTATGTCCGTGTATCACTAATGAAAATCAAGTTTCAAAATACTCTGTCCATCCATTTTATAATCAATTATGGTGCATTCAACAAAAAACAATGATGAGAATAATACAATTGTGGTCGCTCATCCGGGAAAACTCCTTGATGATGGAATTAGAAAAGAATTGTAAAAAATATGTGGAAGCATAAACCATTGAAAATAATGGGAAATGCCAGAATCTCAATTCCAAACAAGTTTAGGCAACGTACAGCACTGAAAACGCTATTGAATTCGTGCGCATCAGAGACTCTAATTTATTGCCATTCTTTCCCCAACAATAATACACAATAGCTTGAAACAAACAAGCACATTTTTTAAAGTAAAAACAAAGGGTGAAATTGAAAGGCTTCAGGGAAGTTATAATTGTGTCCTCAAAATAAAGCTACTAGCTTTCAGAGTTGATGGTAACTTATAAACATCATCGCCAATTCAATTCAATAATTAAAAAGAAATTTCTTTTAAAAGAATGCTAAAAAAGCCTCATAAATAGGTAATTTGTTTATAATCAAGGCATCTCCCGTAGGAGAGATGCTCAGATGGTACGGACAAATTGATTGATATCATAGGCCTCTAATCTATTGAATATAAAAACAGATATAAGAGCTCAGACAAATATGGGTAATAGAGAATCAACATTATGAATTTAATCATATATTAGAGTGGTGCATGACAATCTTTTGTTTCTTCATAGCTCGCTTTTCATCAAACATTAAACAAACGTAACTCAGTAATTGCATTAAGATAATTTGGAAATTGCATTAACATATTTCTCAGTCCATTGGGATTAAGAAGCAAAAACAAAGATGAATGTCAGTCCATTGGGATTAAGAGGCAAAAACAAAGATGAATGTGTGAAACAAGAATCGAATCGAATATAGAGTAGTACTCCCTCCGTTCCAACCAATAATATACCTATACTTTTTCCACAAGATTTTAGGTGGTGTGGAAAAGGTATAATTTGATGTTGAACTTACTATTTTACCCTTTGTCAGCTTTTAATAGGTTGGATGGGGGTGGGGAGTAAGAAGGGTTATTTGGGTAATTTAATAATTAAATGAGTATACAAATAAGGAAATGTATACAATTAGTTGGAACAGACCTATGTATACTATTGAATGGAACGGAGGGAGTATATAAAAAGGAAAGATCATCAGAAACAAAAAGTCTATCAACAAAAGCAAATATGCTTAATTCTGTACGCATCATGGTTTGGTCCAAACCGGACCACAGAATGATCAAACTAAATAAAAGAATTAAATCAAAAAATAGTAAAATGAAGAGCTCAGAAAAAATGGGTAATACAGAAATCAACATAATGATACATAAATATCACGTATCAGAGTGGTGCATGACAATCTGTAGTCTCATCATAGCTCTTTTTTACGGGTATTAAAACATTAAAGATAGATATTTTGGGGGAGAAAGAAAAGTTAAAGAGATGAAGAAGGAAAGGTTATAACAAATTTATCAAAACGTCATTGCATGTTAGCCTCAACACAAACCTCACATTTATCTAAATTTTCACATTTATTAAAAGTAATGCTACTATGAGGTTTCTGATTGAGTCCTTTAATTAATCATGTCTACATTCACATGTGTTAGTATTAAGAGATCGTTTCTCCCAAAATTTTGTGATAAAATCTATTGAAGAATTTTTTCGCTTTTATTTATATTGTTGAGTTTGTATCTCATAATATTCTAGGCTAAGACATGTGAGTCAACACAATTAACTGAACGACTCAAACAACATAATCATATACCTCAATTCAATAGCACAAGTTTAAATAAATACTTTATCCGATCCACTCAATTTTTTATACTTAAAATAAATAAAACATCCAACCGTCTCATATCTTTAGCTTTATCTACACAAAATTTCATGTAAAATACTGAATTGATGAGACAAAGCATGAAGTTTTTGTTGAACCTAAACACACAAAGGCATTTAATAAGTGTGTAGAAAGATTTAGTAGTCACCTTTCATCTTGTTAAATAAACGTTTTGTTTTCCTAGGCCACTCTTTCATTCTTCAATTTTCTCCTTGGTTATGTTTTCTTTGTAAGACTCCAATACAGAATGATTTCTCTGCACAAAACGTGTCTCAAATCGATTATACATTCCACGAAACGGCCGTTTACATGAAACTAGAAGCCCACGGGACTTCGTTAGTTCACAGCTAGGTAGCTCACCCACCCCCCATCAACCTGAAGAACCAGTGGAAGATGAGCCACTTATCAGGCCAATGTCGACGGAGAACAAAAATCTCTCAGATAGCAACAACCCCACCATGGATCTTTGGACTCATCCGAGAACTGAGGCATAATTTAAGGTCATGGCTGACACCACCACGGCATAAACCCTTAGGGCAGAATTTCAAGCCTTGGACAAAAATAATACCCCAGCGGAAATTAGAGCTCTTCATCCCAAAATAATACCACGTCCAAAATAAAAAACATACAACCTCTTCACGGCCAATTGACCAAATTGGTAAATAAAATGGTGGTTCCATGACAAATTGGTAAAAAAAAATACACATGCGACAAATTGGTAAAAAAAGTGGTGAGTTGGTGACAATTTGGTAAAAAAATGCTCTTGCAAAAAAAAAACTACTCTTAAAAATTAATTCAAGTAAAGTCGGATCATATCGGGTTCGGATCGTAACGAGTCCATAACTCTTTCGAGTCGGATTTGGAGTCGGGTTTGATCGCTATTGGGTCGGATCATTTCTGGTAGGGTTGCACCAATTCAGGACCGGAGACGGAATCTTAAAAAAAAGCGGATCGGAATTGAAAAAATCTGAAACGGGGACGAAACGAAAGAACTTCGGTCCAAGACCGGACCGGAATAATGTGCACAATTTTTTTAAAACTCTTGTCCTTTACATCAATTAGACCGGAATTTATATCAAACAAATATAACTCCTGTCCAAATCGGTGGGACCAGAAAATACCGGGTTAAGATCGGAACGTATCGAAAACCGGAGTCGCCCCCAAATTGATGGACCAAAGATTTGACATGTCCGAACCCGACCCGTTAGAATTCAAAATTTTAGTCACCCAAAATCGGCCTAACCTAACCCGCTTGTGACCCGAGACTTGATATAACCCGTTAATAAGTGACTAGACCCGACCCGGTTTGAACTCGAATTAATAAGATTGATGATCATAGAACTATTAATTTTTTAGATTGATCCAAATGAACGAAAGCGACTTAATGACAAGTAATTTAACAAAAGAATAGTAAAAAACTAAACTTATTAGGACAATATCGAAATAATATGATAAATTAACTAGACTCGATAACCAAACCCAACTCATCCCAGAATCCGACTCGAAAGAGATGTTACATATCACGATCCAAACCCGATCCATTTGTGGCATGAGATTTTTTTTTACCAAATTGTCACCAACTCACCACCTTTTTTACCAATTTGTCGCATGTGTATTTTTTTTTACCAATTTGTCATGGAACCACCATTTTATTTACCAATTTGGTTAATTGGCCACCTCTTCACAAAACTGATGGTATTCTGACTGCCACCTCAGTCCCAGTCATCTTCATCCGTCAACCTCGTCTACAACTCAAGCATAAACACCCACCATCTCCACTCACTTTGTCCATGAAACAAGTTAATCGAGGTCAACTTGGCATACAACATATTTCAGGCTCCGATCAACTTGCGAATGTCCTTCACTTAACCACCCAACAAGACTCAATTTCTTAATCTATCCATCTGAAACTGGTATTCAAGCTTGAAACATCTCGTTTAACCAGATTCGTGAACAAGTTGTTCAAGGTCCACTTCGCATACAATATATTAATGGTTCCGACCATCATTACGTCCTCCCTAAACCACTCCCAAAGGCTCGGCTATTTACTCAATCATCCAAGAATGATATTACTCCCCAACCAATAATCTTTAGATTATGATAATGTATTCACCTTATGCATCAAGTCAACGTACCACTATCATATACTGCAGTCACAAAGGATGGTAAAAAAACATGTGGAACATCTGAATGCATAAACCATTGAAAATAATGGGAAATGCCAGAATCTCAATTCCAAATAAGTTTAGGCAACGTACAGCACTGAAAACGCTATTGAATTCATGCGCATCAGAGACTCTAATTTATTGCCATTCTTTCCCAACAAAAATACACAGTTAATATTTTTTAAAGCAAAAACAGAGGATGAGATTGAAAGGCTTCAGGGAAGTTATAATTGTGTCCTCAAAATAAAGCTACTAGCTTTCAGAGTTTGATGGTAACTTGCAAAACATCATCGCCTATTCAATACTCCCTCCGTCCCTTATGTTCCTTCCCATTTCAATAAAATACTCCTCACGAATCTTAAAAAAAAGTGGGAAGAAATATAAAGGACAAAGAGAAAAAATAAAAGATAACAACATTTTTTTAAAAACCACGGAAAAAAAAGCCTCATAAATTGGTAATTTGTTTATAATCAAGGCATCTCCCGTAAGAGAGATGTTCAGATGGTACGGACAAATTGATTGATATCATAGGCCTCTAATCTATTGAATGCAAAAACAGATATAAGAGCTCAGACAAATATGGGTAATAGAGAATCAACATTATGAATTTAATCATATATTAGAGTGGTGCATGACAATCTTTCGTTTCTTCATAGCTCGCTTTTCATCAAACAATAAACATAACTCAGTAATTGCAATAAAATAATTTGGAAATTGCATTAACATATTTCTCAGTAATTGGGATTAAAAAGCAAAAACAAAGATTGGATGTATTAAAGAACAATCGAATCGAATATATAGATATATATGAGGAAAGACCATCAGAAACCAAAAGTTTATCAACAGAAGCAAATATGCTTAATTCGGTCCGCATCATGGTTCGGTCCGGATTGGACCGCCATCATCTGATCCACTTCCATTTACAACAAAAGAATGATCAAACTACTAAATCAACAATGAATAAAATAAAGAGCTCAGTGAAAATGGGTAACAGAAATCAACATAATGATACATAGATATCATGTATCAGAGTGGTGCATGACAATCTGTAATTTCATCATAGCTCTTTTTTTTCACTAGTATAAGACATTTTGGGGACAAAAAAGAAAAGTTAAAAGAGATGGAGAAGGAAAGCGTATAAGAATAACCAAAACTTGAAAACAAATGCAAACAGATTTGGATAATATAATTGGGAAATTGTATTAGCAGAGAGCAGGGATATGGAGGGGAAGGGGGAGAGGGAGGAGGAGGATGAAGGAAGATGAGCAAAGATTGAGATTATAAATAGGAGGCTATAAGAGAGGTGCAGAGTCATAATGCCGGAAACCCTAACCCTGAATATTGGGCCTTCGGATACGTTTTCAATTTCATGGGTTTTAGGTTTAAGGTCCACACGGATCACTTTTCTTTACGCATGTCAGTTCCACCGGTATTAGTCCAGTTGAAATCGAAAGAGCATCATCTCTCCATTGTCTTCTCTTCATTATTTCTTTTTTTAGTGACCCTTTCTTTTAAGGCAACACTAATGTCATTGGGAATTTGGTTAATGCCACGAACAATTATGGGGTAAATATGCAAAAGGTGCTACTATTCATCCACTCACCCTATTCGTGACGTTAGCTTTTATTTCGTGGCATTATGCTTCCCCTCCTTTTTTATATAAATGACTCATATTATTTCAGAACGATCTAACGGTTCTTTTATCATTGCAATGAGATGATTAAGAGGAAGAGAAATAATAGTATTATATTCCTCCGGACATTATTTTTTTGCCCCATTACCTCATTATTTATGAAGGGTATATTAACTCGTTCGGAATAAGATCCCAAGTAGTGGATACAAATGGTTTCCTAAGTTCACACTTTCAGTGCAATTCAGTTCAATTTAGATACGAAGTTACTCTTCATAGTACGCATTATTGGGTAGCCGAGATACTAATTTGATACTCCGTATGTCAATTTCTGAGATACGGAGTGTGCCATCACACGTAAATATACACAGTTACATACCCTATTTGAAATATTGTGCGGAGTACGAAGTATTTTGTAGATTTGATAAGTTGCAGTATCAAGCATGCAAGTATCCAATCAACCTAAATTATTGGTTTGTGGCCTGAAGCTACCGTATCTGATTTAAGTGTTACTTGGCAGACACATGAAAAAAAATCTACTTTGAAGATCCGCCTTGGAAGTAGATTAAGAAACAACTCGCAGTAAATTAGTTTGTACTAGAAATATACTCCGTGACATTTTGATAAAAGATGTAGTCACCTTGTAGGGCCGCTAGCCCTATCAATAAACATGGTCGAATGAGACTGAACAAGATCTCAAGTTTTACAGACTACTCCATAATCATATCTATCATCTTGAAAAAATGCTGACAGAAACATTAGTACATTGCAGATCCTCCCCAGAACAAACAAGAAGATACTCGATGTCAAGCTCACGCAAAACATTTTTTTTATATACCGCCTTCTCTGAGGTTCTGGTGCTACCATTAGCTACAATAACCCGTTTAGTATACAAAAAACACCCAAAAACCTTGCTCTACAACTCCCACAAAAGAGTGCACTCAGGATAATAACAAATATTGGGAATGTACACCCTTGCTGAATAGTCCAACCCCGAAAAATGCTAAATCTCTCCAACAGGGGTACTGGGAATCACAATGCTCAGCTTTTGAGAACTGATAAAAACTGTCACTGATCCAACTGGGTGCGGATGATTGCAGCAAGACGAGTGCGTGTTAACAGCTTATAACTCAAACTACAATGTTGTTTGACCGGATTAGCTTATGAGCTTCTTCAAGGTCCTTCAAGAACCTGCATTCAACCAAAATGGACATGTAAAAAGCACTAAAGCAGTTCAACATAACATACGTCTTTTCTCGGGGAGAAATGGTTCGTGTTGAACTATTTGTCAGCCAAAACTAGTTGTTAAAGCCATCTGCTGGCTACTCATCATTGCAGAATAACTGGTCATGCATCAGCTTATTGTGGAGCAGAGTCCCTCAATACAGTCCCCGATACAATTTCTATTATGATTTGAAATATAATTTCGATGTCAGCAACCCTGGTGTGAGGTTTTGTACAATCTAAATCCCTTAGGGCAGAGACAAACCTCTTTCATATAACACATCAGTCAATCAACAAATTTATCTGGATACGATATACGGAGTACAAATTTTATCAAGGTCATACTACAGGACCCACTACCAATTATACATCACACAAATATATTTCATCAAACAAGCCTGCATACATCTATGCAAATGCAACCATATGCATGTTTTCGTTTTGCAATAATGAGGGTTATGAACAACCGCGTAAAAAAGTGGATGAACCCATTCGACAAACCTCTATTGCTAGCACCCTTATTTGCCTATTGGCTATTGCGCAAGTCCTTGAGTGACTAGGATAATAGCCATCTGTAACTACATCGGCAGTTTGGCTATACTCAGCACTCAGCAGGGTTCACAGGAGGTTTCTAAAGCTATATGTATTTGCAACATGGTAAGTTCCTCTATGATGAGGGGAAGATATGCGCTCGAGGATACAGGAATCCGTGGAGAGGAGAGGCAACATGACAAAAAGACCCTGGCTCAACTCTATAGAAAAGGAAGGTGAGAAGAAAAAGGCCATATGTAGTACGTAGTGGAGTACTATTTACCAACATGTTTTGGAGTTGATAAACACTTCTTATTCATTTTTCTTCAAGTGTTAAAGAATCATACGACCTAATTAAAGGAGTGCGAGTGTGCATGGAGACCTCGTCCATATTTCTAAAAGTATATAAGAGGGCATAAAAATGAAAAGTGCAAATCCTAAACATAATAGTAACACTCCTAAGCTGTGTGCATTTAACATAGTCAGTTTCCAATAGTAGTAAAAATACCTCTTGGAGTTGAGAATCGTTGTGCCTCCTAGAATAAACCGAATCCCAGAATTGGTGGAATTTAACAGAGAAACAGCACGTGATTCCTCATAGGTTGTCCCGCCAACAATAAAAATGACTACATCTTGTGGCCTGCATGGAGAAAATATTGCTGCAGGTCAGTTAATGCCAACAAATTCACAGATTTAATGCATAGTTAATCATTTTCTACCTATGCTGTACAATTTATTTAAAACATTGAGAGTAATAAGCACAAACACAGGATACAACAACAGCAAGGACTTTACCTCCCAGCCTATAGAGAAATGTACAAAGCCTTACTTCTACGTTGATTTAACACTGGTTTTATTTTTCGCATCACCGTAAATCCAAAATAGAAATTATGTCTACAACTACATTGACAGACACTGACAACCATCTACTTCAAAGGCATCAAAGCGTAAGATGCACACTTTATCGAGCCAATTTGTTTAGTTCCATGAAATTCGGGCATCAAACTATTGTGAGTCTCTTTGGCTTCTTCATTTAATTACACGGCAATTACCAAGCCCATAAATTTGAGTGGCTTAAATAGTAAAATTTTGATGCCAATAGGGAATCGACTGAAATTTTCTGAATCTCTGTCTCAGATTTCACAATGTATACCAACAGCAACTTCTAATCAACCACCTTCATACTATTGACCAAACATAAGAGGAAATTTGGGTGATACTAATACTTTCAGTTGCCAAATTCACTAGCCCATTATGATTCTTCCCCAACTTTCTTTTTTGTCAAACCGATAAACCTTATATCAGATAACCAAGCGAAGAGCTAAATGATAGTATCATATTCACCTGCTCTGCTGAAAGTGATTTCCAACAAATGGGTAGTCAACATCCTTTAATCGTCCCTTGGAAATGTTTTCCATAGTCTGGAATAGAAGAGGCTGATGTTGGGTATATACATTCTCAACACCCTGTGATAATTACAAATTCCAATTATTTTAATAAATCCCAAGGTATAATATTCAAACACACGAACGCACACCAAAAAAAACTCCAAGCATGTGACACAAACCTTCAATCCACGGGCCATGTTACGCGCAATATTGAACAGATCTCGATTTCCAAATAAATCCCCCGTACGCTTATCAATACCAGCTTGCTTCAAGAGAAACTGCACTAGCTGTTACAACAAAAAGATAGCGAAACAAGCACCCATCAGATTCTGATCAAGTTAGACAAAAGAGAACCGCAACTCATCAGGAAAAAAATGGAAGCAAAACTTGAAGAGTTGCAGTGATAAACTAGCAAAAGGCACGTAACGAACTACCTTCTTTTACAATTAAGTCTGTTTTCACGAAAACATAATAGTATAATACTACCAAGTACATCAAATCAATAAGAGAACAATTGAGAAAGGAGCTTTACAAAGAACAAGCTATACAGACATAACATTCTCCAGCTGAATTACCCCTGTTTTGTACTTTGCAGATTTTGAGGCTAGCTTGTTGAAGAGTTGCATCAACTCCACAGGACTTTCCTTCTCATAGCGCAAAGCATATAGCATAACCAATCGTAAACGATCTATATCAGACACATTGTCATTGTTCAGAAGATTTGTCACGGCCTGCATAAGCACACACATGAAACATCAGAAAACAGCAATAAATAACCCCTGCATATTAAGATGTCAAAAGCTTAAACCAACTTCCAAATAAATATGAAGAAAGCGCTGTCACATAGCAGAGGCCAAAACCTACAAAGACTTCCCTTTCAAGAACAGTCCAGTTCGGTCAACAAAATAACTTCTCAAGTCTCGTATCATCCAATTGAACATGAGAAGTTGATAACTAAACAATGACCTATATCATAGAACATTCATTCTATAAGAAGCTAAATAAAACCGGTAAATAGAGAAAAGAACTTAATACTATGTTCAACTGTTCATTTATAAAAGCCAAAAACCACAGCAGAAATGGGGCCAAAACCATTCACTCAGTCCTTGACATGCTAAATAAAGGAAAAGTCAAGTCACAAGGTAAGAACACATCTTCCATAACAAATATGGAAAAAAAAAAAAAATGAACAATCATGCAATGAGGGATTTGAGACTTCACATGCATTACTTAGATACCATAGAATCTTAAAGAGAACAAGGGCTATATGCCTATATTCATAATTAAAGGTAAATCATATTATCAAACACCATTTAAGTACATAACAGCATCTATAGTAAACAGATATGAAAAATATCAAAAAAAAAAAAATTACCAACTTTATCAGTGATTTGATTACTACCTCCTCGGTCAACCCCTAGTTGCATCTTAAAGGAAAATTTTTACTCCCTCTCTTTGAATCTATCTACTGGGTATATCAAGTTGATATACCACATAAATTCAGAATTGCTCACACAAAATAGGTGGCCCGAGGTATTTGGATTTGAAAGGAGGGAGTATATCGTAATTGATCTCTTCTACAATGATGCATTCACAGTTAAATAGACCAAACAAACTAAAATAGGGAAAAGTGGAATTCAAAAAAGAAACCTCAAGTGCTGCTGCTTGACCCCCGTTGCAAGCCAGTTCTTGTTCTGTTTGTGAAACTACCATAAGCTTTCTCTCCTCGACTATTTTACTCATTTCTGTTACCAGTGTCACATGTTTCGAAACATTCCCATGCATTCTTCTGTACTCAGGGTAATTATCAACAAATTTGGCCATGTCCTCTAGGAACGACAAATATGTAAATTCCATAAGAAAAATTAGTAACCATATCCGCATAATTTATTCAACATACAAGTACAAAACCTAAAAATTACAATGTGCAACAGATATATGAATTTGGTTGTGCATAACTGCACATTTACCTATTGTCTGGATATTCTGATTGCTCTTGGCAATTTGCTGAAATTCATCCACCATTCGCTTAATATTCATCCCAATATCTCCAAAGTTCTCATACATATTAGCTTTGAAAAAAGCATCTTGCTCGGAAGACAGCACAACCTCCTAAAGAACAAAATAAATACTTAACGCACTGGCGAATGTGAAGAGCAAGTTATAGATGAGACAGACTTATAACGAGAAGGGCGAGTTCCTAAAATTTAGTGTGAACTTCGGCGGCTTAAGTTTAAAGCCCATCCCAAATCTTTAGAATGTGCCATGAAATCATCTCAGTTCTCACCCATGTTTTTGTGAGGGAAAAAACAAAACCCACCTGCTGATCCTTTTGAAGCTTTCCAACAGACCTCAAATCAACTTTGTTATCTTGGACACCTATCAACTCATGAACCATAGCCTGTAACAAAAGATAACAAACTAGATAAGCTGTATTCCCATTTTACTCAAATTACTAGAGAAATACGAGTACCTAGCCAACCATTCCCATGTCGAAGTACCTGGTAGGTCCACTGATTTAGCAACGGAGTAACTGGATCATCCCTTCGGTCCAATATGAGCAACAACGTATCCATCCTTCTAAAATCAAAAAGCCCACTCTCTTGCTGATACATTAAATTCTGAAATAAAATGCACAGATTCAGTTGCTTCTAGACCAAGTGTAAATTAAAATCGGGGAAAACGCAGAGTTGTTTACAAGATACTCCGGACAGAAGACCGTGGTCTACAGATTCAGTCAGTGGATCAGACCATCTTTGTCAATCCATAAGATTTGACAACAATCAGTGGATCCGTAGATAAAATCACCCTTGGTTTGTGGATGTCTTATTATTTACACTAATAATAGGAAAATTGAGGTCTTCATATATACCAAGTTTGTTCACAGTCACAGTATTAAATCAAGCTAGCGACACCAAAAAGCAGCTGTTTTGTAAAGGTTTTGAAAGAACACCACGACAGTATTTTACGGCGCTTTAAGACAATGATAGCCAATATTTCCGCCGTGGCTAAAACCGAGATTTAATACAATGCTTACCGCAGTATCCTGAGCAATTCTTTTCGCAATATCAGAAGTTCGCTGGTATCTAATAAAGGGACGACGTTTCAGTGCTAAAAAAACCGTTGAAATCCCATCGACAATTCGATCACAATATTGCTGCATAATTGTAGGGTCCATCGCCACCTGAAGCATATACAGGTGGTTGGAACGGATGTTAAGACTGAAATGGCATGGATCACCAGCAACGAAGTCTGCATAAAATTCCTGAAGCATTGGATTAAAGAGAATATCAGATTTGTAGAAAGCACAACTGGAAGTTGGAAGGAAGCAAAGTGGCAAAATAGTTTAATGATTCTCAACTACTCCATACATCTTAATAGATAAATAGACACTAATGAGCATATACGTTAACAAGCTGTGCCTATATATAACTGTTCCTATTCCTATAGATAGAAAAGGAAACACTAAGAAGAGGGCTTAATATAACATATTTCCACAGGTTTAGAATATGGACGAAGGGAGAATTTCCCATTACTATTTCCTAGAATAATTTTAGAGTAAGGATCCACCATTTTCTTCAATGCATTCAAGACAAATTTCCTCTTATCTGTCTCTTGTAGTTTCATTAAACACCAACAGGATCAAATAAAAACATGGATTTTTTGAGCTTAACTCAACCTCTTTTAAGAGTTCAACAATAGACTAGCAAAGAAATATCCTCGATCAGTGATATCAATCTTTGATCACTGTCAATTTAATTTGTTGTGTCTGGTGCTTGCCATGTAAATATATCTCACATTCTCACGACAAGAGAAGATCAACAGAACTCAAAACTAAATAAACCATTCTCCAATAGGGCAACGAGTCCCTGTGTCTCCTAATTTTAGTCAGATTGTTTGGGATTGTTGTAATTTTTTGTTTAGGAATAAGCTATACATGCCCTGCTTTGTAGGAGAGTTTTTTGTTCAGCTAATCTGGTTGGCTAATAAAATCAAAAGATAGCCCGATACACTAACTTAAGTTCTAACTATCTACACTCTATCAGGTTAAGGAGAAACAGCATAGCCTTAATACTAAAACAATTTATGGTCGCCTATAGGCCTATGGCCCAATAATGAACGGACGATTAAATATAACACAATATAGAAAACAATGAAAATGAACATCTAGCCCTAACTAATCAAGATAGCTACCATTCAACAAGCCAGCAAGGTCAGTTTAGACTAAACTTTAGTATTTCATACGAATACTACATTCATCAAATTGCTGCTTTCCTGTTCCTTAGTATCTTCGAACTTAAATTTGCACACTAAATGTTCTGTTTATTAGGATGCTACACTGCTCAAAAGTCACATGCACAATCTGAAACAAATATTTGATAACAGCTATGATATGGCAGAAGAAAACTTTAGTACCTGAAGTTGTTGTACAACTTCATGTTCATCTGAATCTGCCAGGTTGTGAATCTGAGTGTCCTTCAATATGTTCGAAAAAACTGTCAAAACAGTGCAAAGAACGATTATGTGAAAATAAACCTTTAAGAAAACATACAAGAAAAATAGAAAATCAAGCAATCACTGAATATGAAATATGTGACTTACATAGGTGATACTCCCCAAATCTAGGACTAGCAAGCTGACGCCGCAAATGCTGTACATTTTCTGATGTAGGTCTAAGAAAGTAGACAGCCTTAAGATGTGACATGGATTCCTTTGACATGGATATGGAATCTATTAATTCTACTAGAAAGACTTCCTTCTTCAGGAGATCTGACTGGCTATAGACAACGCTGACAACGCTAACCTGGAAAAGATTGACAGGCAACATTTTAAATTTCACTATACATACTAGAAAGCTACTTTAAACATTAACCGACGATAATATGTTCACCACACCATGTCATTCCTAGATCACAATTCAAGACGGTTGATTCACAACTTTAGACAATGTTCATTCGTGGGTTAGCTTGACCTATGTCTAACATTAAGATATTACTCATTTTTATTGTGTAAGAACTAAGTGGGAAGAGGGTGGGAAGAAGGTGAACAAGGTGGGAAGAGAAGCTTTATCTCTCTTTTATCTACCCCCAAGGTTTATGGGGTTAATAATTTTTTCCTTTCACCCTCTTTTTAGACATTTCTTTCCACCCCCTTTAAAGATGGTCTTAATAATATGGTAATTCCTAAGCATATAAAATGCAGAAATGGTTTTGGCCCATGTTCTTCATCGAATAGCAGCCACTCATAAAACAACGTAGCTCCTACCTAGCTCAACATTTTAAACCCGTATAACTACACAGTTTCGCTCCCTCTTACATCTACCGCAATTTTTCTTTCTTTATGATACTCAAATTAATGTTCTTCAATCATCATCTCAAATTCCCTTCACATGCACTGAGGCCAAGAATCAGAAAGCTCGAAAGAACCATTGTGATAATTCAAATGAAATCTCAATATATGTAGTTCACACAAACTCAAAACTACTACATACAACTGTCCAAATATCCAAACCAAAATCCTCCCATAAACCCTTCCCTTCCAGATTTTGGTTTGGATATTTGTGAGTTTAGTTACCTAATGTGTGCTAACGTATGACTTCAAGTCCATAAACCAAAATATCCAAACTCTAATAACAAGACGGTCCAGTCCATGTTATATCCTTTCCTCTTTGTGAGTTTAGTTACCTCAAAACCGTCAATTGAACATTACAAGATATAGTCCAGCAGCAAACTTAACAAATGCATTGATAACCTAACATTACAAGATGTCATCTGCACCATAACCTTACCAAAATTCATGGATAAACTAACATTACCAGATGTAGCCGTGCAGTAATCACACATCCTTACCCTATCCAAAAGCATTTTGCGCAATCACGAAAGCAACCTCATCAACACCTTAATCTTTCACATATCATCAACCAAACCACTTCACATATCCCTATCGTCACTACAATCCTCCAGCTAGCTTAAACCTAAATCGAATATAGAAACTAAAGCACTGAGCTATAAATTCATCAGTGCGTAGCTTGCCAGCGATACTATCGATATTAACATCATCAATTCCTTAGTTAAAAACACAATCTCGCATTTCGTCAACATACCAGTAATCAAATAACGCAAAAATACGCAAAACAGGATCACTGATTACCAATTCACCATCATCACCTCACTTTAATCGACAAAAAATCGCTATCACCGATTCATTAATCGATTCTAAGCTTTAGATTTCGAAATCACTACTCCATACATAAAATTATCAATAACCGCATAACATGAAAAATCTCAAATTAAATGACGAAATTGAAGTACCGTAACGGAGTCGAGGATGAGGACTTTCATGCCGGAGATGTCATGAAGCATCTTATTGATGTAATCTCGAACTGCCGTAACTAACACCATATTTCTACGATTTATTCTTCTTCAAGCAATTTCTTCAGATCTGCTCTGTATCGTAATTCGTAATGCTAGATTGAAAACAATGGCGGAAATGTCGTACGAAAATATCAGGTAAAACTTAAAGGAAGAAAGGCGAGGGAAATGTCGACGACGGACGATGGTGCCAACTGAGAGGGAGCGTCGCGTCCAGCGTCTACCAGATAAAACAAGTGCGGATTAATTTGTTAATCAAAGAATCGGAATTTAACACCGCGACAACGATTAGAGCATTACTCCCTCCCAAGTAAATTTCGGGGGTTAACCTCAAGTTCTCAATTATCTTCCCAAATCATAAACTCGTTCCTAATAAAATTGTCTCGTATCAAAAAAAAATAATAGAAAAATAATATGAGTAGTTATTTATGTTTATTAAAAAAATTGGAGTCAATGTTTTAGGAAAAATTATCTTCAAAATAGTTAACGGATATAAATACGGAGTATTATATTATGTGTGCAGGCGGACGTAGGATTTCGATGTGGGGAGGGGCACAATTTTTGTTGAACCGAATTATTACCGCAATTTTGAAGTTGTCTTTTTGCTCATAACAATTTTAATTTGTATGATGGTGATATGCCTAATTTATATCGTCTTTCCTTCTTGCTTTACTTAGTTTTCCTTAGTTTAATCGCTCTTAGAAGCCGTTTTTGTGCTACTAATGTCTTCTCTAGTGATAGTTTGTGTTTCTAGGTTCGTCTGGCGAGATTGTGGGTCTTTTAGCCCATTTCTACGTCGTAAGGACTGATTCCGAGTCACGAGGTATTCATGGAACCAAGGAAAAGCAAGAAGAAATCACCCACCGCGACCGGGAAGCCCATCGCGGCCGAGACGAAGCGTGTCAAAGATCAGAGGCTACTGTGAAGCCTTCCCGACTAGGGATGGCAACGGATCCGGGATCCGATCCGGATTCGCAAGATCCGGTCTGCACGGATCGGATATGGATCCTAAATTTTGAGATCCGTTGGATATGGATCCGGATCCGCTATTTTTAAACGGATCTGGATCTGGATCTTAATAAGTAAATCCGGATCCGGATCCGCAAATCCGTTTTATTAAAAAGTTAACAATAATAAAAAACTTAGAACTCTAATTTGTATTTTTTTTGGTTATTTCTATGACTTTTTTCTGTTAGTTTATTAATCTTTAATTACGAATCTTTATATTCGAATTTATTTGTAAGATTATGAAAATTAATATGGTCGCAAATACGTATTAATTAAAAATTTTGTAGAATTTAAGTAAGAATTTGGATCCGCGGATCCGATCCGGATCCGGTCCAAATCCGACGGATCTGGATATGCATTTTTGGGATCCGTCGGATCCGGACCGGCTCCGGATCCGCTACTAGAGATGCGGATCTGGATCTGGATCCATGCGGATCCGGTCCGGATCCGGTCCGTTGCCATCCCTATTCCCGACCGAGAACATCACTATCTCGGTCGGGACCGGAGGTCTTCCCGAGCGGGACCAAGTCTTCCCGACCGAGAGCATTACCATCTCGGTCGGAACAGGAGGTCTTCCCGAGCGGGACCGAGGGTCTTCCCGAGCGGGATTGTTACCTTCCCGGTCGGGAAGGACCCAGCTCCTACACCGCTTCCTTGTTTCATTTCTCTCACTTATGGAACACTATAAGTACCCTCCTCTTGTAATTTTTTAGGCACGAAACCCTAGATAGAAGGCACTACTTTAGCTTAATCTTATATCAATCTCTCCTTAATCTTTCTCTAATTTTAGCTTAATCCTAGAACACTTGTGTAATTTGGGAAACTCTTAAAGATTTCATCATTATTGACACATTGGTGGATGTTCTTGGGTTATCATTTATACAAGTTTCAATCTTTCCATTTCTTATTTGTGTTGGTATAATTTCTTTAATCTCTTCTCTTTTAATCTTTGTTATTCATTAAAGTTTCAATCTTTGTTTCTAGATTATTGTTTTCCATTGTTAATCTTGCATAATGAATGTGTTGGCTTTTGTGTTAATTTCCTTGGTTGATGTTAGTTTTAGTTTAGTCATGAGTGAGTAGACTTTTTTTGTGGGGTTAGTAGGGGGATTAGACGTTAATTATGGGTGATTAGGGTTAAGTGTGGATAAAGGTTGAGTCTTTGTTGCTTGTCACTTGTTTTTCATGTTAAGTGTTTGCGTGTTAGGGTGGTAGTGGTCATGCTACTCTTACTTGTTTCTTCTCCCTTGATGTTTGCTTGACTTGTGATTGATTTTTCATGTTTTGGGTAATAGCTTGCATGAATTATCGAGTTTGTTTTCGTTGCGAGAGCACAAGCTTGCCTTAGTGATTAGGTGATACCTTTATCCTTGTTTTTCCCACTATCCTTTTACGTCTATGAACCCGACCTAACCCTACTCCTTTTCCTATTTGAATTCTCCATTTTCGTCATTATAGCTTTAGTTCTTATCATTATTTTAGTTTGCTCTTATCTATTTAGTAATCGTCTTAGTCTAATTCATTATCAACAATTCTTCTTCTTTGTTTCCTTGTGACTTTGTCTTGTGATTAGGTAAACTTTAGTCTAAACCCCTTTTTACCGTCTTCGTGGACCGACCTGACTTGCCCATACTACTTAGTTTAGGTAGGTTGGTTTATTGGTGTCGGGATCGACGACGAATCCTTACATCAGATGGTAAGAAAATCATGAATTTTCACCACCAAATAAGGTTTTGTATTGATTTTTCATTCAAACATTCTTTAAATTTCAAATATTCATAAATATATACGGAGTATATAATATCCCATTTACAACCATTTTCGCTACAATTTTTTTTTTAAAAAAAAAATTGTTCACTAAATAGTTATGGTTCGATCACTCGGTGATTGAGAGTTTAATTTGCTACCATCATAATGGTATGAGTTCAGGTCTTCTGGGTTATTAGGCGTCACTCCCAACCAATTGTGCTATAACATGTTAAAATAAGTCTAAAATCTAAGGTAAATCACGCACATCAGGGCCACACTTAGGGTGACATGGTGAAATCTAGTGGTTAAAATTTGTGGCAGCACTCTAAGGGTCTTAGGTATAGTCGTATAGGTGATCATATGCGGGTTCAGACTGGACATGGGCAGGACATGGTGGAGTCTAGTGGTTAGAATGTTGTGTCTAAGTCCGCTAAAAATTCGGGCCTGACCGGACGGGCCGATCAGATTGTATGGCCCATGATCAGCTCTCCTTGGTTCAAGCTCCGACAAGAGCGACCTTGTGGTGTACGTGGTTTGCAGGCTATTGCGTACACCTGAGGGTTTCCCCAAAGCGCTCCTTATGTGGGACTAAAAGCAAATATACCTTATAATTTTGATATATGGAGATGATAAGATATTTCAATACATGATCTTAAACTTTTAATTATACGATTTTCTGTATAGATGAAACGGTCTTTTGTAAATTGGGTCGAAGAAAACAAGATTAGTTATACAGTTTTTGACACAATTCCGACGCAAAATCTCCTATGAGACGAGGTCACGAATCACGATAATTATTATGAGACTATCTCATTGAAGAATCACCTATTAATTTTTGTGTGTGTAAAGAAGCGGGAAAACTACTACGACACACATCGAACTACAGAGGCATAAAAGGGCACAATACGAGGTCATGAAACGCCTTCAACATTAAGTTGAGCTAGCTCAAAGAGTCTAGTGGGAACTTCCGTGACCCGTGTCCTCAATTACAAATACATGATTGTGGACATGACATAGGTCCACCCCGACGCGGCCACACGCGGGTTTGGGGAGGCGAATGAATCTCCATGAGATGGTCAAATGGAAATTTAAATCGAAGTCGGAGTCGCCACCGAATTTTATGGTTATTCGGAACCGTTCGAGCCCACTCTATGTCGTAGTAGGCCGTGTACAAAATACGACCCATTTCCGATGTCAGAGTTTATTGGGCTCGTCCCTTTTGCATATCGATATAGATGCCGACTGGAGCGGTTAATCGTATATTGAATGACTCTCGTTGCCAATGGTTTCGGACATCCGGAAACCACGGTTTTGAGTAAGGGGTGAGGGTACGTGTTGGGAAGTTCACTAAGAACACCCAACCCCGCCCGCACATTAGCGGCCTCTACTAGGATATCGAATGACGTTTTAATGCGCGCGTTAGTTGAACGATGAATGATTATGCAAACATTATTTTCCTGAACATGTGAGGAATTGAATGGGTTGCTAAGTCGGTTTAATGCATGAAAAATCTAACGTCGAAGTTGAATTTAGCATGTGAGATTCGTTTTAGTATAATAAAACAAACGATAAAAGAATGAAATTGCTACAAGATGAACAAACGAGTTAGTATCGATTTGTAAATAATAATATAGCAAGAAATAAATATGCGAGATCGAGAAAATAAATATTAATCGAAATCTGAAAAAAAATATTGTTGAAAAGACGTTGTTTTGTATAAAAAACGATGTTCGAAAAAATATAAAAAAGAACGAAAAGGGTGCGTCGGGACAGCCGGCCACGCGGCTCGCCCGGGATGCCGGCGAGTCGCGTGTCGGGCTGGTTTTGGACGCGGTTTTCTGAAAATTCGATTAAATCGCGTACGAATATTGCATGATTCGTACTCGAAATAATATTTTCGATGTTCGCTATATTCGATAATTAACTACGAAGTTAATATCGAATACTTGGAATAGTTTTAGAAAAGATGTAAATTTTGGAAATCGTTTCGAAGAATAAATAATAAAACGAACGAAAAAGTTGAAAAATGGAGCGCGGGTTTCAGACTCGTGCGCGAGTCGCCTGTGAGGGGCGCGACTCGCGTGCGGGCCTGTCCCGTTTCACTCGTTGTTCGAAAATTGTTATTTTGATGAATCGCGTACAAACTATGAATTAATTTGTATTCGATTCATGTTTTCGATATTCGTCGTATCCGATATTCGATTATGAAATCGATATCGAATATTCGGGTTGAGTTTAAAAAAAAGGTTTTGTAAAATTGTTTGTTTTGAACGAAAAGTAAAAGAAAAGAATTTTGAACGAAAAAAAGATGTAACGATTTTTAATATCGTCGAGATCTTAATATAATTCTTTTCGATACAATATTCGATTATAGAAAAATCGATATCGTATGTTTAAGAATATTCGTTATGAAAATAGTTTTTCGTTAATAACGATATTAGAAAAAAGAAAAAGACGACTCTTGACCTATAATAAAAAAACGGACGAAGAGAAGAGAAGAGAAGAAAGGAGAAATCGGGTTTGGTACACCCTCAACCTACATGCTTTTGTTGACTCAGATCGGAGCTCGTCAGAATGTGTCTAGGCACGGGAGCGTCGAGTGATGTTAGGTTTGGTTTAGGGTGGCTCGGTTTGACGGGTGAAGGTGTCGGGTATCGAGGCCGGTTTCCTTCGGGTTTTGGATGTATTATCGGTTTCTCGATGCTAAAGGAATTATATGTGTGTGTCGGAGATTGGGTGTATGTGTGTGTTCCTAATAATTGGGGTTGATAATGTGGGTAATTAATTGTGTTTTTTGTGTTGGATGCAAGGGGCTATTTATAGGGAATTCCGGACCTTGGCTTGGGAGATTTTGACTACCGCTTAGGATAGGAAACGTAGGAGTTTGGGGGAAATAAGAATTCCGCTTTCTTGTGGAGGAAGAAAGGGAAATCGGCTGATTTGGGCTGCTTTGGCCGAGTGTTTTACACTCGGTCGGGTGCTCGAATCGGTTTGTGAATAGGATTTCTGTTTGAGCTAGAATTACCGCTTGAGTAAGAAGCTGAGAAGAACGAGAATTCCGTTTTCTTGTAAGAGAAGAAAAGAGGAAAACCGGCTGACTTGTGTATTACTCGGCCGAGTGTTTGCACTCGGTTGAGTGTCTGAGTCGGTTCTCGGATAGGATTCCTACTCGAGATCGAATTCTACCTTAAACGGAATTATTTTGTGTAGCTGATTCTTGTGGAGTTGGAGTCCGAATAGGACGTGTGAGACCTCACGGTCAGCCTACAACTCTCGAGAAATATCTTTGACCGGGTTTTGACTCGGTCGCTAAAAGACGGTTTTACCCCTGGTGCCGGATTCGACCCAAATTAGTGTTATTTGACTCGAAACGACCCACTGGGCCTGATTTTGAGGTTGGTTTTGTGAGATTTGTACTCCTTAAAAAGCCTAAGCCAAATATCCATGATTTCGAGTCCATTTCTGAGTACGTTAAAGCACGTTAGCGTCCGATCATCATCGGGTGTTTGTCGGAAACTACTATAGACACCTGGCGGTCAAAATGTGGGTGTCTACAGAGCCCCCACTCTGACTGAGGCTTGGACAGGGCGAAAGTCAGAGTAGCCACCAGGTCAACCAAGGATTAAAACCTGGCAGCTTCCGATCGGGTTGTTTAAGGTCCATTAGACCTGCGTGAAGGGCCCGCCGGCCATGAATTAAAAATGTACCTGGGCTGATGATAACTCCGTGGGGAATTGAACTCGTCGTATAAGACTTAGGTGTGCCTATATATGGGCTCATCCTGTTAAATGCCGCTGGGGAGTCATGCGAATTGCGCTGTCGTGATTTGTACCTGTATAAGTTACATAAAATTTTGCATGCAACACGTAGGCGAAACAAATATGACTCGCTGGGGAATAAAAATGATTTTTGCTGCATTTTGAAATCGAAGTCCTGAAAGCAACTCACGTGCTAGGAGATAGGTTTCCAAAATTGAAAGAGGTGAAAAAGAAGCTTGCCGTTTAAATAGACTGAAATTTGACCTTGTCGAAAAAGATTTTTTCAAATGGCTAAGTTTTTGCAAATTTTAAAATGAGACTTTGAAAAGAGAGGCCTACCGACAGACTCGACTCTGGACGCGACAGAACGAGTTGACAGACACGACTTGGACTCTCTAAGGGTTGGACCGTGACTTGGTAAGGAGGTGGGCTACCTAAGATGACAAGACTCTTAAGTTGCGCTATTCCGTAGCCTAGGCGAGTGACAACACGGTCGAATCCTCAGAATAGGAAGGATGTGCTATGGGGGGATTGCAATAGTCTGTAATGAGACCGTTTTGGCATGACAGGACTTTTAGCAGTAGCAATGCCGTAGTCTAGTGCTCTTCTGGATTTTTGATTTTTTTGGGTACATTTCCAAGGTGGGTATTGCTTCGAGTCGTGACAGATTCTTGTCCTCGAGTGAGCCGAGTACTAGGACACACTGTAGAAAGGAGGCTAGATTTTGAAAGTATTTGGATTATGTGAGTGGATGGAGAACTTCTGCCTAGGAGAAGCCCCCAGAATGACAAAACTAACTGTCGAGAACATGACAGTGTCGTGACCGGAATGATGATGCTTTTTGAATGTGTGTCAAAGTGGGTGGTTGTGCCTCTGTTGAAAGGCTGCCTACGTATTCACGTGTAATGAAATCAAACCAAGCCGTAGTTCGGTGGATTATGGTGCCTAGTTTATTAGGGCTTTGTGTGTAACTAGCCATAGCGATGGTGTAGGCTAGGTGCATTCCCAGTGATGTCTTGATCAAAGGGCTAGAATGGTTAGGATATTGGTCCTGTGACTGTGAGCGTTCTCCGGGATAGCCCCCAGAGGTGGTGTGCACTATTTGGGCATGTTCTATGCCGACCGCAAGTTGAGTTCCCGTGTTCGGGGTTGGTAACTGGTTTGAATGAGAAGAATTGGGATGGGATTTTAACGAGTTCTGCTCTCGGGGATTTTAACGAGTTCTGTTCTCGGGGATTTGATGAGTTTTGCTCTCGGGGATTTTAACGAGTTCTGCTCTCGGGGATTTTAACGAGTTTTGCTCTCGGGGATTTTAACGAGTTTTGCTCTCGGGGATTTGACGAGTTTTGCTCTCGGGGATTTGACGAGTTTTGCTCTCGAGGGATTTGACGAGTTTTGCTCTCGAGGGATTTGACGAGTTTTGCTCTCGAGGGATTTGACGAGGTTTGCTCTCGGGTCTTTGTATGGTGATTGTGAATTTTGTTATGTAAAGGGGAAGTCGAGTAGAATGGCTCGAACTTTGATCGGGATAAGATTTGATAATGCGAGATCAGATTTCCATGTCGGGCCCTAATGGTTAGGGGTATCCTATGGAGCTTGAATCCTCAAAATTCCGGGCTGTCTCTGGCCTGGGTCTCGGGAAGGTCTTGAGGGTTGTAATGTGGGAAGGCTAAATGTGGTGTTAGCTGACCAGCTTGATTATCTCTCCCTTATTTGATGGTATGAATTTTGACCGTACCCTGGTCATGGGGCTTTCACTTGAATTGACCGTTGATCGTGGTCGCGGTTTTTTTGGGAGTTCTTTTTTATCATGGCCAGCTCTTTTGTTTTGGGCCTTTTGCTTTTTTCTTTTTTTCCTCGGACTCTTGATTTTTTTTTTCGTCCAGTTTTTTTTGTCATGGCCAGCTCTTTTGTTTTGGCCGTTTGCTTTTTTTTTGGTCAAACTAACACCTAGGGTAGGAATTGGTCAGTCTTATTGGATGAGTGTTTTATTGTGGGAAATGGGCTTGCCTCCCGTCTTTAACCCAAACTAGGAGATTACCTAGATTTGTCATAGGATTCGATACCGCTCCTGCTAAGGGTAGTTATGTGGCCTTCTATACCAGACATGGAATAGGTAAAAGGAAAACACGGGCTCGGTTTCCTGCAGTCATTATAGATGTGCCTATAATAGTCACGTGCGTGTGCTCACAGTGTTTGACGGTGTTCATCATGTTCTCGGAAACACATAAGGAAAGTATATATGAGAAATAGAAAAGCTGATTTTATTGAATTTTGAAAAAGAGGACAGAATACAATTGACTCTGACTATGACTTTGAAGTTGAAATAAATAGTATATCCTAGACTCGGACTCAGACTTGGACTTAAATCAAATCCGGACTCTTGGATGCATGAGAGGTAGATTGGATGCTTTGGTCATCGGGCCCTGTATAGTCCATGAGGGGCTTTGCAAGTGACAATGTCTCCAAAACGGGAGTCTTCCCGGCATCGAGAAAGTCTTGAATGAGGTGTTTCAGTTTCCAGCACTGTTCTGTATCGTGTCCCCTCCCTCTGTGGAATTTGCAGTAATGCTCGTCGTTCCATGCTTTGGAGCGTTTTTCCAAAGGTGGGTCGGCTGTTGGGCCTATAGGTAGTATTAGGCCTTCGGAACTAACCTCTGGAAAGCGACGGTGTAGGACATATCCAAGTGGGTAAATGTCCTTCCTTTGACTGGTTCTTGATTTTTGGAGAGGTGACTTGAGGGTTACCTCTCTCGGTCTTGCCATCTTGAGGATACCGGACAGTTTCGTAAGAGTGTTCACCCTTTAAACGGCTCGGTTGGGTGATAGGCTGTCTTGCCCGCTCTAGTTGTGTTAGACGGGATCTGGTTCTTACAAGGTCTTCTTCGATGATGGTCACCCTGGCATTTAGGTTATCTAGGGCGGTATTGATTTTCGAAAAGATATTGTTAATGGAGCAAGATAGCATAAGCATACTCCCCTGGATATCCCCTTTCTCGACGGCGCGGGATTTGTTATGGTTTGGTAGTGTCTCGTTCATAGGGTCCCTAATCGGAAGAAACGACAGGTGTTAGAACTCGCCTAAGCTCGGTTTGGCGCAAATGCAAGAGAGTCAAACTAGGTACGGCCCGGGGGCGGGAATGACTAAGATTCTATGACCGGGCTACTTAAACGTTAATCCAGACAAAGTAACGACTGTGACCTAGACTCGACCACGAGGCTCGAGCTGTACAAGGATAAGTCCGAAAATGGGGCGACCGTATTTGACCGTGCCGCGTGCTTGGACCAACCGTGGTGACCTAAACCTAGGTGACCCGAGTATTCGTAGCGTGGGTACGACTCGAAGAAGGCATCATAAGGACGCCGGTGTAGGATGAACGTAGGGTACTCTCTAGGGTAATCGTGGCTGACTGCTCGGGTGGAGGACAGCCCCCTGAGTAAGGCTAGAGACTCAGATGGCGTGGCATCTAAGTAACTCGAAAGTGGGATACGTGAGACAACATGTGTAAGACATGACCCTTAGAGCAACCGTGATTGATCGCTCTGCTGAAGGGTAGCCCCCCCGAGTGGGGAAAAGCCTGAAAAGGAAATGACTCGGATAGAACACCTAGACGGGTGACTCGTGAAAGGTGGGCCTCCCTTAGGATTCGGCGTGTGGGCCGAGTTCTGTTCGAAGGAGGGTTCACGTGAGACATTCCCAGACTTTAGACTCGATTGTGTAACTGGGCCAACCTTTGTAGGAGTATGTCCTACGTAGGTGGGCCTTGTCTTAGTAAAATAAGGCGGACTGGGATAGGGAGGAAACTCGTGATGTAAGATCGACAGAGTTTCGACGCTAGAGACTTCAACGACTTATGACACGACCCGACACTGCTAAATACGGGAAGTCTAAGAAGAGAAAGTTTTGAAATAGGGATTTTTTTTGGAAAATCCGAGAAGTCTCGGTGGATGGCCCAATTTTTTGAAAAAACGGAAAAGTGCATCGGGCCACAATTTTGAAAGTTCGAAAAAATCGAGTTTTGAAATGGGCAGAATACCGGCTGGAAAATAGGCTACTTTGAGTCAAATCGTAAATCCTAATTTCGGTAGCATTCCGGGGTTTTGAAAAGTTGAATATTTGGAATTTTGAAACTTGAGTATCGAAAAAAGGAATTTCCGACAATTTGAAAATTGAAGATGAGATCCCGAAGATTTGAAAATCGAAAAAGCGGCATCTCGAAGATTTAAAAATTAAAAATGGCATCTCGAAGATTTTGAAAATCGAAACTGGTATCTCGAAAATTTTAAAATCGAAATTGAATTTTGAAAATTCGAAAATCGAATGGTGGATCGGAAATTCGAATTTTGAAATGGGCAGCATGCCGGCTAGAAAATAAGCTTGTTTTGAGTCAAATCTTAAGTCTAAATTTCGGCAGCTTTCCGATCTTTTTAAAATTTGAATATTTTTGAAAAGATGCATTTTTGGAATTTCGGAATTGAAGATGAATTTCCGAAAATTTGAAAATCGAAAACAGGATCCCGACTTTTAAAATCGGCAAAAATGTCATCGGGCTTGAATTTTTTTGAAAAGTCAGAAT